>CAXIWN010000004.1:47325-1379108 GCA_964036215.1 Oscheius sp. DF5033 | reverse complement strand
AGAAGCCATTCCATCGCTTTTTTAGTGCAAAAACTCCCAAATTTTTGACCGTAGTTTATCCCTTGTAAATTACCAAAAATGCGCCCGAAATAAGTTAAGAAATTCTCAAATGTTGAGGGTTACGGTAAATTGCCGCCAAATTTACACCACCGGTTTTGCTAATGGGTTCAAGGAGCGATTTTTGCAGTATGTTCAAAAAATTAAAGGGCTATTACATCAGGAAAGCGCCTATGTGGCTCTAGTAGAGCCTCTACTACCAAAAACGTGCCGTTTACTGGCGCTAATCTGATACATTACCGTAATCTGGCTTTTTTTGGGATTTCAAAGGACTTATTCCATTTAAAACTTACAGCCAACGAATTATTCGGTCTAATGCACACTAATACACTCCAAAAAGGTCAAGAATTCAGGAAAACTACAAAAATTAGCCATATTGTCACTGAATTTAGGGAAAATTCCAATTTCGACCCGGATTACGGTATTTTTGACCATTTTGGCCCATTTTTAATGAAAATTCTACTAAAAGCCCCAATTTATTCCGGGTTACGGTACCTTTGACTACTTTGGCTCGTTTTTAATTTTTAAATAGGAAATTCTACTCAAAAACGCCATTTAACAGATCATTTAATAAATTTCTTAATCAACATTCTAACCAACATTTTAGCCAAGTCGCCTGTCTCTCTACGGCTCCTATTGGAATCTCAATAATTCTTCTTCTTCCCCATCAGGAAGTGGTCCATCACATCGACAAAGTCCACCATTTAACCCTACGGTAACTAACACAATTTTAATAAAATAGCTACAGTAACCCTGAAACCCATTAAAGAGCCGTTTAAATGATAAAAATTCGAAATTTCAGAGGTATACCTACACCGGTCGCTATTAATTTCCTCCTCTTCTCTCAAGAAACTCAAAATTCTATTGTCATCTCATTTAAATTTTTATATTTTTAAAGAATTTGTCCTAAAAAGTTCCATGTGCTACGCATTCCGTGACGATGCTCATTATGTGACCCCTCACTTGATTTATTTTATATTTTTTTTTGACGCGCCCATCATATTTTGCAAGAAAAAAACGGGAAAACATTATCTTGATATATTGTATTGTTACTGTATGTCAATAATAAAAATTCTATTATTATTACGAGGATTTAAAGGGAATACGGCGTATTTTCCGGGTAAAATGATACAAAAGCTGTCGATTTCGACCATCTTGTATCAATTTTGATCTTTTGTGAGAATTCCGGTAGAATTTTGTGTCCCATAACGATTTTTGACTATTTTTTGGGTGGAATGGTAGCAATATTGACCATATGGCCCATTTTCGTAGCAATTTTGATCATTTTTGCGAGATTCCAGTATAATTTAGTGTCCCACTGTGGTTTTTGCATATTTCTGGGTAGAATGATCCAAACATGTTGGAATTGTCCATTTTTGTACCAATTTTTATAATTTTTTAAGAAGTTCAGGGAAATCTTCGATCCTACCGCGATTTTTGTCTATTTTTCTAGGTAGAATGGTCCAAAATCGCCTATTTTGATCATTTATGCTCCAATTTGTGCCCTTTTACAAGAATTTCAGTGTAGTATTGGGTCCTACGGCGATTTTTGTCTATTTTTCTGGGTAGAATGGTACCAGAATTGTTCAAATATCCTAATTTTTATCTCATAGTTACCATTTTGACACCCACGGGGGATTGAACCCACGACTTTTGGTTTCTGGTAACTACCAACGCCCGTAATGGTATTTCGATGAGGTAAATTATCAAATAAATAAAAAATCCACCATTCCGCAGCAATCATTTATTCAAGTATTATTCATCCTATAAATTAATTGCCATGTAGTCGATTTTCTCCGTGAAATATAGGGAATAACGAGGCTAATAGTGGCACATTACTTCCGTCCTTTCCGTAAGGACATCCTGGATGCTTTGCGTGGATATTGACGACTGGTAGAAGAAATAAAGCGAAAAGAGGACAATTCATCTCTTTCGAGATAGATTGTCTAAAATTGAATATTTTTTAAAGGGACGCTCTGCCCATAAAATTGTGCACCCATCTGGGATACTGCAGTCTATAATTTTTGCGCTTCTTCTCATTTTTCAAGTTCTAATATATTGCAAATGTGCTAAAGAAAAATAAAATAACAATTACAAGCACAAAAATGGAGCCAACTAGTAGAAATCTGCAAAAATGAATTTTGAGCACCCATTGCGCCTTCTTTTGAATTTTTTCAGCTTCGCACTGCGTTAATTTTTGTATACTTACAAGGGAATGTTTTTTCCTTAGGTTGGCCTTTTCGATCGAGACCTACACCATTCGAAAGAGCATAAAAAATTAGGAAGGGTAGTGGTTTTCGATTTTCCTGCGGACCTCTGGCTGAGTGACACAGAGGGCGAAAAAGTTGAGAAATTTTTGGAAAACTCCTGTCAAAAAGGAAACAAGAAAAGCTAAAAGTAAAAATGTGAAGCAATAGCCTAGTGCATAGCTGTTCAACCTATAAAACTTTTGGTTTTTTTTCACTCACGAGTTCGAGGTCCCCATGGGCCAGCACAATTTTTCTTTTTTTTTGTAAAAATGGGGACGTTAAATAGGATTATAGTCATTCCTTTCTTGCTGACGTCGTGGTAGTTGCATTCATTAGAGAGAGCTGCCTATCGTGTAGAACAATGTCCTCGAGTCTTTCTTTAATCAAAAATCAGAAATAACAAGACAACATTCCGTTTCTTTCCACCCGGCGGGCGGTCGGTTGCCACTTCTCTGCCACCAAAGCTGCCAACCGCGGTTGCTGCTGGCTCTTACCTCCGACGACTGCCGTCTGCTGCTGCTCGCCGCCGCCGTTCTGCTGCCATGATGAGAACAGAATTCCCCCCGCGAGCTGGTATCTCAGAGGGCTGCCCACTGGATTGGAAGCTGCCCCCGTCGGCGCCAAGACTGTTGGATAGAAGATCTACCCGGGTGGTTAGCATAGCCTACACGGCTTTTTCCTCCTGCCCCGTAAGGGGAAAATAAATATTATTATTAAAAAAAAAAAACACTTTGTATATCTCTCGGAAAAAAAAGAAAAATTGTGCTGGCCCATGGGGGACTCGAACTCGTGAGTGAAAAAAAGCAAAAGTTTTATAGGTAGAGCAACTATCCACTAGGTCATTGCTTTACATTTTTATTTTTCGCTTTTCTTGTTTCCTTTTCGACAGGAGTTTTCAAAAATTTCTCAACTTTTACAACCTCCGTGTCACTCAGCCAGAGGTCCGCAGGAAAATCGAAAACCACTACCCTTCCTAATTTTTTGCGCTCTTTCGATTGGTGTAGGTCTCGATCGAAAAGGCCAACCTAAGGAAAAAACATTCCCTTGTTAGGCTTAAAAAATTCGCCATCGTCTGTAGATTATTTAGCACTAAGAAGCTTAAGAAAAACGGGCCAAAACGAGCTAAAATATATGCAAAATGAATTTTGACAAAAAATTTTTATCCTGAAAATCAGGGAAAGTAACGTCGGCGGGTCCCAACTTTCACATTTTTTTTTCTACGCACGGAGGGTCCTTTAAAAATGAGAAAAATGTCAAGAAAAAGGGCCGATGGCTGGTGGTTATTGTCATTTTGCACCTTTTATGCGCTTTTTTTTGTTGTTCCTGTCAGATATTAGTCATTTCTAAGACATTGGCGCATTGAATGCTATTTCAAATTTAAAAAAGTGGGCCCAGAAACAAGCGAAAATGGAAGAGCCTGAAAACCTTTCTAAAGTTTCAAGAATCCGCTATCCGGGTTCGATTCATCCTCTAAAATCTCCTGGGCACATCGAAATTCGAGAAGAGAAGACAAAACTGCCCGCATAATCGAAAGAAGAAGTCACCAAAAAAAGAAGAAAATTCCCATAAAACAACAATAAAACACAAGAAATAGATGCCACTGCTGGCTTTATTCATACGGTCTCTTATGGGCTTCTAGGACGTCGGCCTTCGTGATGCGTTCGCAGTTGATTGAATCCACCAGCTTTGATTTCAGCTCCGACTCCAGCTGTCCGTAACCGTGTTCCATAATAATGACATTCTCCTTTCCAACATCCTCCTCCATCCAATCCTGTCTAATATCAGAGCCTACTCCCACATACTTCAGGATAATTCCGCTGTCTAGAGCCTAAAAAGTTGCTTTAATCTCAAAAAAAAAAAAAGAAAACTTACTCTCTGTATTATATATCTTTTATCATTATGATAACCTTGTCCATCGGTAATAACAACCATTATGGCTTTTCGTGGCTGAGCAGGATAATTTCGCCAATTACCTGTCACATCATAGATAGCTTCATAAGTCACTGTATGTCCTCCTTTGTGTCCTCCAACAGCATCCACCACAGCGTAATCATATTCATCATCAGACCAACCGGGCAAAACCCAACCAGAGCCAGAATCTGCAGTACCACCATATTGTCGAAAGTAGACATAAACATCTCTCGGCAACCAGGTCTTAGCATCAAAGAGAAATTTTTGAATCTAAAAATATTCTTTAGAAATATATGAAATTTATTTACGTTTTCCCAATTATGATAGCCACTAAACACAATAGAACCGGAACCATCGATAACAAAAAAAATAGCTTCAAATGATCTTCTCAATTCTTGCTGATGTTGACAGGTATCCTTCACGCAAATATATCCCTGAAAAGAGCTAGAAT
The DNA here is from genome assembly GCA_964036215.1 of Oscheius sp. DF5033. Taxonomy (NCBI): domain Eukaryota; kingdom Metazoa; phylum Nematoda; class Chromadorea; order Rhabditida; family Rhabditidae; genus Oscheius; species Oscheius sp. DF5033. The sequence goes on along the minus strand of CAXIWN010000004.1, from coordinate 1,374,440 downwards.
TAGTAATTTTTTGATGAAAATCCTTTGACTCTAGGCGGGAATTGAACCCGGAACGTTTTGACGAGAGAAATGTTTTAGTTTACCACGGCTTCCCGCCACGAGCCTTACACCATTCGAACGAGCGTCTTCAGAAACCCCTAAAACTGTGTTAAAATATCTCCAAATGATCGACGACGCATCACAGCGCGCAATTTTTTGTGGTAAAAGCTAGGAAATTGGTCAAAAGACGGATATTTAGACCAAAAATGGCGCGCCATAATGCGTCGTTGATTATTTGGAGAAATTTTAACACAGTTTTAGGGGTTTCTGAAGACGCTCGTTCGAATGGGGTAGGTCTCGTGGCGGGAAGCCGTGGTAAACTAAAACGATTCCCTGAGCTCAAATTCGGCGCGCCAACTACTGGGACCTGCTAAAATTTCAGCGCTTTCTCGGTTCTCTTGGCGTATCGGCGAGTCTACACGTCACAACGCCATTTTTCCAGCATTTTAAACGAGTTTTCTATATCAAAATGACAGAAAAAATGAGGGAAATCCAATGAAAATAGCAGAAAATACAGGAAAATGATAGAAAGCTAGGAATTTTTAAAATTTGGCGGTAAATCCGCGCTAATTTACAGCAATTTGGGATAGAAGACATGAGTGCGCTGATTTCTGGCCAAACTACCAGAAATATGAGGAAATCTTGGCAAATATTCTGGATACGGTGAAAAATAAACTCACAAGTGATTCAGGCAAATCCATGGCAAATTGCTGAGTGGCATTATCATCCTTCTGATTTTCCCACGATTTCGGATCCTTGACATCTTTGTATCCGGCCTTGCATTTGCAGCCCTTTTTACCATCGGATTCTGAATTCTTCAAGCAATTGCTGACAGATTCCGGAATGGTAGGAGGCTCTCCACGGGCACAAATAACTGGCAGACGGTCAAACACGGGCACGTCGATGACTTTTCCCTCTTGGTAGGCGGCGGCGTAGCGTCCTTGGTCGGAACAGGCTCGATTGGGCAGACCTTCCTTCCAATATTTTGCTTCCATAATGGCGGACTTTTGACCATGTTTTTTATGGAAGAGAAGTTGCCAGCTGTTGACGTCGTCGCCCTTGTCGCGGGGCCGATTCTCGCAGTTGGTGGTCTCCGCTGAGATTGGTGGTCGTGCTCCGGGCAGCCAGTAGCGTCCTTTGCCAACATTTGACTTCAATTTTGATGCATCCAAATAGCCAGGAGTTGCGGCGAAACATTTTTTACACATGTTCTGAAATTTTTGGATAAATTTCGTGAAAAGTAGGAGAATTCGGTTAATTTTAGCCATAATTCTGGTGCTTTTGGGTTTATTTAAAAAATTTAAAGACCAGCAAATAGAGGAGAAGTTATTCTATTTATTGAATAAAATTTTAAAGAACTCGTCCTTTTAAAAAATTTTTTAAAGCCATAAGCATAACTTTTGGTGATTTCAGCCAATTTTCAGCTTTTCCGTCATCCAAAAAAGACTTTTGGGTATAAAAATTGGTCCGTATAAAAGAGCGGGATCTTCTCTTTCCGCTAATCTTTAAATTTTTTAAAAAGGCCTATGAACAGTCGAATTATGGCCAAAATTAGCCAGTTCCTGACGCATAAATGCCCAAAAAACCTACCTCACAGATGTCATGAACTGAATTCAAATCGACTTGTCCTTGTTTGTTCAATTTTAGCGAATAAACATTTCGGCTGAAGATCAGTCGATATTTTCCATCTTTTGAATCAATGATGTGACCGCCAATGGCACCGGATCCATGATGTGTTTCTTTCGCCGGTGCACTTGGAAGATTCGACGGTAGAATTGCATCAGTTTGAGCTAAAAATACGCGTAATTTAAAGGGACACCGGCTTCCGGATTACTTTAATTATTAGAGCTGATTTTTCTGATCAAAATGCACTAAAAATTAAAAAAAACGGAAGCTGAAATCAGGAGATAAGAATTTTTTAAAATGGCGGGTGATTTCAGCTAGAGACAGAATTGGCGCAATTTTTAAAAATTTAAAAAATTAACTTGGCTATCGGTGTACTTTTAAATTAAAAAATCCTTACATTCTCCAAAGGCTTCTTTTCGGCAGATGCTGCGCAAGCGCTGACCATAGACAATGTCGCCCGGTTTACCACCAAATGCTGGCATTCGAGTTAAAAGAACCGCCAACTCTTTGTGATCTTCATTGTCGCCCAGGAGAGCTTGCAGCGTGCCGTTTACGAATTTTCGATCCGGCTTCGGATGATTTGGCGGCAATTGAAATTGAAGCAGGAAATATTCAGCAAAAGTTAAAGCAATCCATCGAAATGCTTGACGATCACGAAGCGGAGTAATTTTCGAATCACCAGCAGGGCATTTTGCGTAAACTTTATAGCAATATCCATTGATGTAATGCCCATCATCATTATTACATTTGCCAGTAAGATGCCAGGTACATTCCAATTTACCGGGAGCAGTTATTACGGCAGATTGAACGGCAAAACGACTGCGATATTGACAAATTCCAAAAGCTGTGTCCTTGGTAACGCCATCCAGATCAAAAGTCGCTGTGCACGTTGTATTATCGTCTTGACCAGCTGCTTTTTCGTTAAATTGATCCTGACAAAATTGGGCAAAACCACCATCAGCTGCTGAAGTTCTCGGTATCAATGTTAGGATGAAAGTCATGAAAATAATCAGACGAAGCATTGTTATCACTGAAAAATTGGAAAAATTAGTAAAATTTTGGTAAGAAACTGTCAGTTTTCTTCAAAATAGCGGCATTTTTGACCCCACGGGCAATTTTTGGCGCGTCACTAAATTTCGTGCCATTTTTTTAGAAAAAAAAAGTTGCCGGAAAGCTTGAAGATTGTCATCGCTGGCGAAAAATAGGAAAAATTTTTAAATTTGCACATGGAACTGGCGATTGGTCTCAAAAATGGCGGCATTTTTAACCAAAACGCCATTTATTTGGCATCACTGAATTTACGTACCATTTTCTTAGTCGCGTGTCAGGAAATTGGCGGGAAAACTTTAAAACGGTCGCCTTTAGGCTCTCGGACCCAAAAATAAATGGCGGTGTTCCTTTTTTGCGGTAAAAAATAACGACAACAAAAAATTGCAATAGAATAAGCTGGGTGCTGATCGAAGGTACATCCGTGGTAAAAAATACGGTAGCAGCAGTCAAAAGTAGCAGTAAACAAGAAAGAAGAAAGATGAGCGAACCTTTCTCTTTGAAAATGAAGCTATGAATGACTGGAAAATTAACAGAATTGGCTTTTATAGGCGTCAAATTACAGGACACGTAAATGATTAGACAAAAATTTAACCACGCGGGATTTTTTGAATTTAGGAGTGGCTGACGACTTTTGTAGGTCAGCTTTGAGTAAACGCTGGCTTTTTTGTGCTTGTAACAACAACCGGGCTATGGAATAGGCTTCAAAATCGAGGAAACGGAGCGCGGTCGCAATCCAGAGGCCTTGGGTTCCACCCTCCCGTTCGATCAAAAGATTTTTCTCAAAATCTAGGGCGTTTCTGGTGTAAAACTGGCAAAAGTCAGGAAGGAACAACTCATAAAGTGGAAAAAAGAAGAAGATTTGAAAGATTTGACAATACAAGTAATTCCAGGTGACGAGAAAAATATCCTCACTCGTCTAAAATCACCTGGGAGGATCGATAATATGGAAATTCGCGAAGTAAAGTCAAAGAAAAGTGCAAAATCCAAAGAAGAAATCAGAAGAAGAATAAAATCCCCATAAAACAAGAATAAAAGATAATAAAATAGATGCCACTGTTGGCTTTATTCATACGGTCTCTTATTGGCTTCGTCGACGTCGGCAATTGTGATGGGTTGACAGCGGACTACCTTGTTCAGCCTTTCTTTCAGGGTGTCCCTTAAGGTGGAGTAATTCTCCATTTTGATGATATCATCCGTGACCGAGTTTACATTCCGTTCCATATCCCAGGTGCTAACACTGCCCACTGCCACATATTTCAAATCAATATTCCAAGTTTTAAGCTGAAATTATTAATTATTTTAAAAGAAAAAGAAGGAGAAATAATGCTGGTTCTTCAATTATTACTAGGGAGCGGATTTTTAGTAGATCTCCTATTTTTTTTGCGAGCCGTACTCGGGGAGATATCGATGCTACGATATGTTTTAGGTCCTGGGGAGTCGTTTTAACCCCCATTTAAATCTACTATTTTCTACTATTTTGGGGGTCGGCAACTATTTCTACTATTTCGCCATTTTTGCTACTATTTGCTGCTATTTTTGGGGTTGAAACGAGTCTGCTGAAAAATAGCAAAGGGTGAAAATTTTCGGAAATTTTTGGTGAAAGTTGAAATGTTCCTGCGCCAAAAATTTTCAGAAAATTTTAAAAATTTACAAAAAAAAAATTGCAAAATCACATTGAGTCACTATCGGGAAAAATTTTTGTCGCGAAAATTTTTTTTTTCGGATTTTTGCTAAGCCGTCCTCGGCTTAATCGAAAATGAATAAAAAAACCAATTTTTGTTAAAAACTGCTAGAAACTGCTTTTGCATAAAAATCAAACATTTTACAGTGAAAAAAACGCCGAAAATTCTTCATTTCCTACCATTTTAGGGCAATTTTGAGCTACTATTTTGGCTACTATTTCGACCTTTTTTGGGCTACTATTTAGTTACTATTTTGGCCTTTTTGATCTACTATTTTTCCGCTCCCTAATTATTACTAAAAACATACATCTGCTATTGCAGCATCCCTCAGATGAGCATCATTTGTTTCTCCATCAGTAATAACAATCATCAAGGCATCTGCTTTACCACGTTGTCTACGTATGCTACCCTGCTTTCTCCTCCATTTATCTGTCACAGACAGAATAGCGCCATAGGTATCGGTACTACCACCATCATGATATTCTCCGACAGAAGCAGCAATCATGTTATTATATTCTTGATGGTTCCAATTTGGGTCCATGTAACCCCATCCAGCTTCAACTTTATCGCCATATTGTTGCATTAAAATATAAGATCCGTCGGGCAACCAGGTCTCAGCATCGACGAGGAATTGCACCATCTAAAAAGCGCACCTATTTTATTAGATTGTTAGCCATCAAACATCTTTAAAGTTGTACGATCCAATGGAACCAGAACCATCGATAACAAAAAGAACCGCATCATAGGGATATGTTTCCGTTTCAACACGTTCTGAGCAGGTATCCCTCACACAAAGATAACCCTAAAAAATGACTAGAAAAATGTGGAGATGATCACTTACGGGAGGACGAGTCAAAGTGTCAGCAAGCTTTTTCGCTTCATCATTTTGATCACCTTTCTGATGCGTCCACGAGTTCGGATCCTTGAGATCTTTGAATCCGGGCTTACATTTGCAATTATCTTTGCCATTAGGTTCAGAATTTCTCAAGCAGCCGTTAGCAGATTCCGGGATGAGAGGAGGCTCTCCACGAACACAAATTACTGGCAGTCGATCAAATACGGGCACGTCGATGACATTTCCATTCTCATAGGCCATGGCGTAACGTCCCTGATCGGAGCAGGCTCGATTAGGCAGACCCGACTTCCAATCACCGTTGGCTAATTGGCCATATTGATTGCCATGCTTCTTGTGGTGGAGAAGAACCCATAAATTGAGAGTATCCGTTTGACGCGACGGAGTTTTTGTGCAATCGGTGACGGCTGCAATTGGGCGTTGTCCTCCGGGCAGCCAGTAGCGTCCTTTGCCGATTGGTATCTTCAAATTGGACGGATTCAGGTAGTGAAGAGTGGCAGCGAAGCAACCAGTGCAGATGTTCTGAAAATTCGTGGTAAAATGTGCATAATTTATTGGATTGGGGTAAAAACAAGCAAAAAATTTAAAAATCTAAAGGTCTAGGAATCCAAAACCGCCGATGCAATCTTCGCAAATCCAAAATAGTGGCAAACGGGCAGTTTTTGTATCATTTTGTGCCAGGAAAATCCCAAAATTTAGTGTGGAAATGATGCGCCCGTTGTTTACAAGCCAAAAATCGTGGGTTCAACCCCAGCCGGCGTTAAAATGGCCAGTTTGTACTAAAATTGGGTGTTTTCGGTGTTTTTTGACGGTGAAAAGCAGATTCCGGGCACAAGGTGGACTACAAATAAAAAAATCCACACCTCACAGATGTCGTGGAAGTGGGTGAGATCGATTTTACCGTTCTTATCCAACTTAGGCGAATAGACATTGCGACTCAAAGTTAGCTTGAATTTGTTGTCCTTGGAATCAATGATACGACCGCCAGAAGCACCGGTTGCATGATTATCCACGTTTGCTGCAGCATTAGGTTGACTTTCAGGTTTGGTTTGATCGAGACGAGCTATAAAAGAATAATTTAAAGAACCAAAACGATGTTTACACTCTCCGAAGGCTTCTTTCCGACAGACGTCGCGAATCGTCTCTTCACCATCGCCCGTTTTAATCAAGGCAACATCGCCCGGATAGGCACCAAAAACTGGCATTCTACTGAGGATAACACCAGTATACTTAACGTCTTCTTCGCCATCTTTCAAAGGCAAAATTTGGCCACGCGTATATTTCTTTTTTGGTCGCTCAACATGTGCCGGCAATTTAAATTTGGCCATGTGAAATCCATTATGAATTAGAGCAATCCAACGAAAAGCTTGACGATCACTTAGAGGAACCTCCGTCCAGCCGTCCTTTTCATCACAACCAGACATAATTTTATAGCAATATCCGTGAATGTAGTCGCCGACTTGACATTTGCCAGTCATGTACCAGGTGCAGGTTACGTTGCCCGCTTCCTCCTCGGCTAGGAAAGTAGGAAAACGGCCCCAATGATGGCAGACAGCTGAACCAGTGCCGGGGGGAACATCTTTCACGTGTAACGTCTTCGTACATTTTCTGTCATCTCCCGTTCCTTCCAGATTTCCTTCTACTTCTGCACAGAAACCTTCAAAACCGCCACCACCAGCTGCTGCTGATGTCCAAACGATCAAAGACACGAAGACAACAACGCGAAGCATTGTTTTCACTGAAAAATACAATTAAAATTGGTTAAAGGAACAGTGCAAGCGAGAAAAGTACGTGAGCCCAACTGCGCCCACGCCGCATCGAAAATGTCTGCGTACGTAAAAATTTTTTTCGATGAAATTTTATTTTTTTTTTATTTTTATTGAGATTTCTAATGTTTCTTTATTTTATAGGGTCTGCCTATGTATAAAAGTTATTAGCAACATAAATTTTAAAAAAAAATGAAGCAGAAAATGTAAAATACAAGAAAAACGAAAATTATTTTTCAGTACGTAACGACATTTTCGTGCAGGCCTCAGCGCAGTTGTGCGCACGTATTTTCTCACCTGCACTGTCCCTTTAAAAAACGAGGTGTTATTCATTTAACACCGCGGACGCGCAGCAACAAAAAAATAAAAGAAAACGGCGAAAACCGGCAGCAACCAGTAAAAGAAAGAAAAACGAACCTTTCTCGAGAGAAATAAAACCGAGAATGGCTGCCAAATTGACAGAGCTGGTTTTTATAGTCAAGAGATTTACAGGACGCGAAAAAGATTTGACAAAAAATATAACAGAGCGGAATTTTTCAGATGGCGCTCGTGGTAAACCAAATTTTCAAATTATAAAGGACTAAAGCGTCGACTCAAAAAACTTTTTAAAATGTTGTTCACCTACCGGCTGGCTCCGCTGTGGATCAAAATTATCAGGCTTATGAATTTCGAGCTATTTTCCTAATGACACAACCTTTCTTGAATTCAAAAGCTCCCGCATGGTTAAATTTTGGCCTAATCATTTGCGTGTCCTGTAATTTTACGGCTATAAAAGCCAGTTCTGTCAATTTTCCAGTTATTCATAGCTTCATTTTCAAAGAGAAAGGTTCATCTTTCTTTCTTCTAATTTTTGCTGCTGTTTTTACCGCTGCTACCGTATTTTTACCTGTGTGCTCTTGGTCGCTGCTGCCCGTGGTAGGCCGGCAATCTTTTTTGCTACTTTTTTGCTGTTTTTTGATGTCTTTGCTCGTTTTACCACAAAAAAAATCCGGAGGCACTACAGCGACATATGAAGCTATCTATGATGTGACAAATAATTGGCTAAATTATCCTGCTCAGCCACGAAAAGCCGTAATGGTTGTTGTTACCGATGGACACGCTAATCATATGCATAAAAGAGAAATAATACAGAGAGTAAGTTTTCTTTTTTTTTGAGATTAAAGGAAATTTTTAGACTCTAAACAGCGGCATTATCCTGAAGTATGTGGGAGTAGGCACTGGTATTAGACAGGATTTGATGGAGGAGGATGATGGAAAGGAGAATGTCATTATTATGGAACGCGGTTACGGACAGCTGCAGTCGGAGCTGAAATCAAAGCTGGTGGATTCAATCAACTGCGAACGTATCACGAAGGCCGACGTTCTAGAAGCTCACAAGAGACCGTATGAATAAAGCCAGCAGTGGCATTTATTTCTTATCTTTTATTCTTGTATTATGGGGATTTTTCTTCTTATTATTATGACTTCTTCTTTTTTGATTGAGCATCTTGTTTTGATTTCTCTTTTCGAAAACTGGCCAGAAGATTTGATGATGCGGATTGTACTTGGGTCTTTTGAATTGCAGATTGATGACCATTGGAAGGGATTTGGTATCAATCTTCCTATTGGCAAAAGTGCTACCCTGGCTAACATACGTCCGGCAATCTTTTTGTGAAGTTACACATATTAACGTACTCAGCGTCTCGAGATCTCGATGACCAGCTCGAAGAAATCCTTAGGAAATGGCCATTTTTAGGGGTATATGGCCCAAAATAGCCTATTAACCTTTGATTCCGATGTTTTTTCCCCAACTTTTTGTTTGGAAACTTCTACCGGTTAACCATAGCACAAGTGTGAAGCTATCGAAAAACCAACTACACCATCTTGCTCCTCTCGAAGAGCTGATCACGATGGCATCAGTAACTTTTCCAGAAGTCTAGATTGGAGACAAGTAGGATTTTCCACATTACATTCCCGCCTTTCTGGGGTTTGAGCGGCTTCATTAACGCCTGGAAATTGACAACAAGTTGGAGAATTGGAGGAGATTGATAGCCAACGGAAGCTCAGAGGTAAAATAAATGATTACTTACGTCCAAGAGGGCACCAAAGGGCGGTAACAAGAGCGCAGGACGCCAGGAAGAAAACGCCAAAGAAGAAAAAAAATGAAAAACTGCCGACTCATCCTCGTTTTTTTTTTCCTTTTTGAATCAATTCCATCGATTTTCCACTGGTTTTCTGGTTTTCCAGTCGATTAGTCGTTCGAAGGAAGGAAAGGGGAACAGAAACGTTTCTGGCCAAAAATTGAGGGATCTTTGGGAGCTCTGGGGAATCGAACCTTCGACCTTTTCATTGTGGATTCGATGTATTTGCACCTGAGAAGCTGCTAAATGGCGGAATTGTAATTTTTTGGACTATTTTATGGTACCCAGTTTTTTTTAAATCACATTTCTACCATAAATATGGGTAGAAAGTTTAGAAATATTGGCAAAAATTTGTTGAGTGCTCCGGGGATTGAACCGGAGACTTTTTGACCGAGAAGCCAGCACGAAAATCATGTTTTTAGTTCTTGGGCGCATGCACCGAAATTTATCAATTTAACAGAACCGTATTTTAAAGGGACTCTCCGGGATTTTTTGCAAGTTGCTCTTTATAAATAGAGCTGATTTTTCTGATTAACGTGTACTAATTCTTATTGCTGGGTGATTTCTCTTTAAAAAGATACAGATTTTGTAGCAAATCTTTCCTCGATCGTGGAAAGTTTGAATTTCGCGGGCGACGCGCTACCTTTATTCGGCTTACAACTAATTGCGTTTTTTTAAAGGAACAGTGCAAGTGAAAAAAGTACGTGAGCCCAACTGCCCCCACGCCGCGTCGAAAATGTTTGCGTACGTAAAAATTATTTTTGATGGAATTTTATTTTTTGTTATTTTCAGTAAAATTTCTAATGTTTCTTTATTTTATAGGATCCCTCTATGCATAAGAGTTATTAGCAACAAAAAATTTAAAAAAAATAAAGCAAAAACAGAGAAATACACGAAAAATGAAAAAAAAATTTTTGTGTACGTAATGACATTTTCGATCACCGCGTGGGTGCACTTGGGTGCACGTATTTTCTCACCTGCACTGTCCCTTTAGTATTGGCTCTTTTCCTGGTGGTTTTTTGTGCTAAAAATAATGAATAGAGGCTAGCAATAATTTAGAGCATCATTTGATGCATGGAACATAATAGTAACATTGAAAATTTAATTTATTTTCAATAAATTGAGTGTTAAACAAAAATAATGTTCAAAAAGTTGTTTTCAGTTCTATTTTGTATGTTTCTTTTATTTTACTACGCTATAATAATTATATTATTAATTTTAAAAACAAGAATCTATCAGAAAAGAGCTGTATAAAATAAAAATTTTAATCCCGGAGTCTCTTTAAAGATTACAGGATATCCGTGGTAAAATCGTTTTCCTGTCCTGTAAGCTCGACATCGCTTCTGTAATCTTGTCATTTTGAGTCATTCCCTGCTTCGTTTCTCCAGAAGAAGGTTCGATTCCTTTTCTTCTACTGGCAGTTACGGTTTTTGGCAAATTTTTATGAAAACTGGGGAGAGTTGACGCTCAATTTTTGTATCGATGCTTATTTTTTGAATCGGAGCCCAATTTTTGTACCGTTTTGTATTTCTGCTTAATTTCTACCCGGGCAACTCGACGGCGGGTCCTCCGCCGCCCACCTCGCATTTCCTTTCAATTCTTAATAATTTTTAATTTTCAGTAAAAACAATGCTTCGCGTTTTTGTCTTCGTGATTTTGATCACTTGGACATCAGCATCGTTTCCAAGTTTCTCACCGATAGCAGCAAAGCTAGCGGTTATGGACGATTTTGATCATTTCTGCTCCGGTCACATCGAAGGAAATATTCTGAATGATCCGGATCAACCTGGCGAATCGATCTGCCAAAAGACTTTGGATCTACCCAACATTACCGACGACATCGCCTCCTCTGTCTGCAAACATCGCAGTCGTTTTGCTGTCAAATCTGGCGCCATAGACAAAAACAAAAATCTAACGTGTACCTGGCATAAAACTGGCAAATGTCCCGAAGGACAATACATCGATGGATATTGCTATAAATTCTTTGCCACCTGCAGTGGCGATTGGAAACCGACACGTTGGCGAGATCTCCAAGCTTTTCGATGGATTTCATTCACTTATTCTGGCTATAAAGTAGCTAAATTTGAATTACCCGCCAAGTATCCTAAACCAACGAAGAAATACACACGCAATACCCTCGTGGCCCTAAAACCTGGTGAAAATCCTGGACAAGTTGGTGTTATTCTTGATCGAATGCCTGCTTTTGGTGGATATCCGGGTGATTTGATCTATTATCCGGATTCGGAACAGCCGCCACTTGCCGCCATTTGTCGGAAAGAATCCTTTGGCGATCGTTAGTTTTATAGATTTTTTATATGGAAATCTTTTTTTTTCAGTTGATCTCGATGGAGCCACCCAGCAAACAATTCCTATCGGAGTGGTAACCAACCATGGACTGGCCGCCTATGGCGGTGCCGTTATCAAAGCCAAGGATAAAAAATATAAGCTCCGTGTCAGCAGCAATGTCTATTCGCCAAAATTGAATTCAAAAGGAAGAGTCGATTTGACCTATTTTCATAGCATTTGTGAGGTGTGTTCTTGGCAGAATCCCCCGTTTTTATGCAAAATGACATCAAAATTGTCAATATACCCATTTGGCTAACCCTGGCAGCAAGAAACTGATGCAAAAATCGTCCACAAAGCCATTTTTTTGGCACAAAATGATGCAAAAACCGTTCAAATTGCCCATTTTTGTACGGAAAATTCAATGCCGGCTTGTAAACAACGGGCGTATCATCCGGGCACCAAAATCCGCCAATTTTTGGTGTAGAATGAGAGAAAAATCGTCAATTTACTCTAACTTCGCTCCAAAATTGCCATTTTGACATCCACGGAGATAGAACCCGCGACTTTTGAACTCCTGGGTGCATCAAAATCTTTAAATAACTTTTTTCAATGGAAATTTACCCGCCAAAAGTCGTGAATCTCCGTTTCGGGACCAAAATTACGAGATTTTTAAATTTTATCGCACTTTTTGCATTTTTCGGCAATTTTTCGCTCATTTTAAAAAATAAAAATATCCCCATAATCAGCGAAAGATTTTTTTAATCTGGGTATTTAATCACATGATTTCAGAATATCTGTGAGAATTGTTTCGCCGCCACTCCGCCCTACTTGGATCCATCAAAGCTGGATGGAACTCTGCCCAAAGGACGTTTCTGGATGCCCGGAGCACGAAAACCGATCGATGCTGTGACCGATTGCTCCAAAACCGCGCAAGCTGAGCGTAATACTCTCAACGAATGGGTCGTTCTCTTCCATCCAAAGCACAAGACACAATATGGAATGTTAGAAGACGACGACTGGAAAAGCGGCCATCCGAATCGAGCCTGTTCCGATCAGGGACGTTATGCCATGGCCTTTGACGATGGCGCAGTCATCAGTGTGCCCATTTTTGACCGTTTGCCTGTGATTTGTGTCCGTGGAGAGCCGCCACTTCTTCCCACGTCTAGCGGCTGTTTAAAGAACTCGGAATCCAATGGTAATAATGGTTGCAAGTGCAAGCAGGGTTATAAAGATCTTGCTGATCCGAAATCATGGGAAAATCAGGAGGGTAATGGTGATAAAGCCGTCAAGCAATATGCGGATAGCCTTCAGAAGCCATCAGTAAGTTGTCGCTCTCAAATTTATTGGCCCTTGCAATTTTATCCGCCGGTGACCGTGAAAAAACCCCCCAGATATACAAAAACCCCATTTTTATTGTTCTTGGACCCATTGGCATGGTCCTATTGCCGATTGCCAACGCACCTGGCCCTCAAACATTGCGAGTTCGAGTTCCGCCGCATTCAAAACGTTTTCTGCTACCATTTTTATGAATTCTATCCTAAAAATATGGCTAAAAACGGAATCCAAGGGTTTTTGTCAGCATTTTTGCGATTTTTTGGGTTATTTACCATGCTACGAGCCAAATTTGGTGTTCCCGCCTATATTTTTGTGGTTTGCGCATCGAATTTCTGTCCTGGATAGTACGGGTCCAATCTTCGAGCGTGTCTAATGGATTTTTGGCAGCATTTACATGCTTTTCTGGCTATGAGGCTGGATCCCAGCCAAAAATTGGGCACAGGGACAACCCGACAAAGATTTCGGTTCCCGCAGGTTCTAATCCCGGTGCACCCGAACGATTTTTGCCAATATTTTTGGGGCAGAGCTGGAAGAATACTTTTCAAATTTGTGTACCCGTGTGTAATTTTCGTATCGCCGTGTAATTTTTGTTCTGCCGCGTAATTTTTGGGTCGACGTGTAATTTTTGTACCCAATCGGTTTTCAATCTCGGCAGCGAAGTTGGCATCTTCGAGCTGTAAACCGGGAGTTTGAATTTCGAAAAAATGACTTGCATCTAAGGTATTCAAACTTTCGGGCTATGGCTCGAGGACGCTAACTTCTCCCCCGAGATTGGAAACCGACTATACCAGTGCGTATTTTTTGTACCCGCACCTAATTTGAGTATTGATTAGTGTCGCGTAAAAGCCCCAGAATAATCTCAATTTCTTCAGGGATATCTTTGCATATTGGATACATGTGAAATAAAGACAAAATTGGAAAAAATGCCATATGATGCTATCTTTTTTGTCATTGATGGTTCCTCTTCAATCAAATCACCCCAATATGAACAGGTAACACATTTAAAGGGCAATTTTAATGTTATTTAGATGCAAAAGTTCCTCTACTCGGCCCACGAATGGTTGCCCAAGAATGTTCGCATTGTTTTTCAACAATATGACGTCGATCCGAGATGCAAACCGCCAAAATTCCAAAATATTACGTCATATGGAGAAGTGGGACCCGGATGGAATACGGCACAATATGATCGAGCTGTAAAAGCCGCCGTTGAAAAGCAGTGCCAAGGAGCCACATATACCTACACTGCCATCAAAGATGCCACAAATAATTGGCTAAAAAGACGCGCTGAAAAAGCCCTGATGATTGTTATCACTGATGGACAGCCGGATCCGCGGGACACGGACCACAAATTGGCTATAATTGAAAAGGCACAGCTTTAAATTAACTCGCAATCAGTTTTTCAGATGCGTAAAAGTGGCATCGACTTAAAAATTGTCCCTGTGGGTGAAGAGGGTGAAAAAGCCGATTTTAACGGCGATGTCCTGAACTTGAAACATGATTTGATCCGTATGGAGAGTTATGAGAAGTTGGCGGAGACTCTGCAACAAAAGCTGACACAGGCAATCAACTGCAGTCCCATCACGAAGGCTGAAATCGATGAGGCCAAAGAGGGATCCTATGAATAAAGCCTTGTCGTTGTATTTACTTGTTGTTTTTTTTTTGTTGTTTTCGTCATAACTGCTCGATACGCTTCTTTTTCTTCGATTCTCTTCTGTTTTTTTGGTCAATGATGACTTTTCTTACCTTGACGTTGCTCTGAAAAAACTCCAGCCCAATTTGTACAAGAAAAATGGTCAAATGAGCCCGCGCTGTGGTGATACCAAGTTGGGCTGGAGTTTCTGCATCTTTCAACCATCGAATTGCCTTTTTTTGTGCTGAAATCAATCAAAAACCCAATCAACTCACAAGGGAATCGTTTAACTTTACCACGGCTTCCGGTAACGAGACATATACCATTCGAAAGGGCCCCTGGAAAAACCCCTGAAACCGTGTTAAAATTTCTCCAAATGACCCATGGTACGACATGGCGCGGCATTTCAGTTTACATGTAAAAATGTCCAAACTGGTTTCCGCCGTTTCTGTTTTCGGCTGCACATTTTTGGCTTTTGAAAACACATTATAAAACGCTTTAAGAAGCCATCACCAGGTCGCAATTCAAGACGAAGCAACCTATCCAACTTTCGGGTAAACGAAAGTAAAAAAGCTGCACAGAAGAAATGAAAAACGAACCTTCTTCTGAAAAAATGAAGCCGTGAATGGCTCAAAATGACGAGATTACAGAAGCGATGTCAAGCTTACAGGACAGGAAAACGATTTGACAGATATCCTGCCGGAATCTGACGCCTATAAAAGCAAATTCTGTCAAATTTACCGTCATTCTGAGCTTATTTTCTCCAGAAGAAGGTTCGCTTTCCATTTTTTTCGTAGTTTTTTTTATTTCTGCTATCGCGGCTACTTTTAATTGCTGGCGTGGTAAAAATTTGCGATCGGCAAGATCTGTGTAGTCAATGCAGCGGCAGTCGACCACTAATGGCTACAAGCGTTGACAGCGCGCAATCTTTCAATTTTCCACCAATTTTTGACTTCTGCGCCCGTTTTTTTTATGCATCGCCAGCGTCAAGGTTTCCAAGCTTTTTGGGCTGTCGATGTCGAAGGCACGCCATCAGTCGACTGCTTGCGCGCCATTTATTTTGCTGACCAACCGTTCATTTCCCCCGTCATTATAAACAATTTTATTTTTCAGTAAAAACAATGCTTCGCGTTTTTGTTTTCGTGACATTGATCGTTTGGACATCAGCAATGAATGATGGCGGTTTTGCACGTTTCTGTGCAGATGAATTTCAAGAATCGAAATTGGAAAGAACTGAAGATGATGTGACCTGCACGGCGACATTTGAATTAAACCATGTTACGCCGGAAACTTCAACCGGAATTTGTCGACATCGCAGCCGTTTTGCCCTCAAAATGCCCCAATCGAGTGACAGCCAATTGAATTGTACCTATGAAATGACTGGCAAATGTCTTGATGGGAATTACATCGATGGATATTGTTACAAGGCTATGGCTAAATGTGAAGATTATTGGAGCCCGGCACCGTGGACTGATCGCCAAGCTTTTCGATGGATTGCACGAGCTTATGAGAGCTTAAGAATTGCCAAATTTCATCTCCCAAAAGCTCACAAGGAACCAACTCTAATGTTCCAGAATAACACGCTGGTGCCATTGCCGGACAACAAAAAGCGGGAAAAGGTTGTTCTTCTCCATCGAATGCCAGTTTTTGGCGGCTATCCACACGACATCGTCTACCTGGCCGAGGAACAGCCGTCGGTTGTCACCATTTGTCGAAGTGACCCATTTGGAGAGAGTAAGCCCTTTTTCAATGGGCTGAAATTATTGTATAATTTTCAGTTGGCTGGGATCAAACTAATACCGAAGCTATTTCCTCAGGAATTGTAACATCTCATGGATCTGCTGCTAATGGTGGTCGTATCATTAAATCCAAGGATAAATCATATAATCTCGTACTGAGTCGCAATGTCTATTCGCTGAAAATGACTAACAATGGAGAACTCGACTTGCAATATTTCCATAATGTCTGCAAGGTTCGTAGCTATTTTTTGGCAGCTTTTTGGCTGAGAATCATACCGAAATTGCCCAAATTACTTATTTTAACGCCGCCAGGGATCCAACCCGCAATATTTGAATCCAAAGGAAAACTCCAGCTTGTAAACAACGGGCGTATCAATCCCGCGCCAAAATCTGTCATTTTTTGATACAAAATGGTACATAAAGCGCCCATATTGCGCAATTTTTGTACCAATATTACCATTTTATGATTTTGATTATTTTAAATGGAAGTTATCCCGCCTAAAAGCCACTGGCCCGATATTTTGAATTTTGGCGTTTTTTTTTCCAATTTTCTAGCAATTTTGACCCTTTTTGGAAAATAAAAGCCAGGCCCCCTTATTTTTTTATTAAAACTTACCGCAATATTTTTTTAAATAAAAATTTTACCCCCTAGAGATCTGGAATCTTCGGTTTAGGACCAAAATTATCCAGCCTTTAAAATTTTGAGCGCTATTTTTGAACTTTTCTGATGATTTAAATTTTTCAAACTGGAACGTAAATTACAGGCAGTTCTGTATGATTTTAATCACTAATTTTTCAGGGCATTTGTAAGAGTTGTTTCGCTGCTACTCCTTCATATTTGGAACCGTCCAAATTAGATGGAACCCTGCCCAAAGGACGATTCTGGTTGCCTGGTGGTCGACGCGCTGTAAAAGGCAGCACCGATTGTTCCCCATCTCGGGATGAATCCAGCCTCAAGCAATGGGCAATCCTCTACCACGACAATCACAGAAAGAAGAATGGCATTTTGGATGAGAAATATTGGAAGTCGGGTCTGCCCAATCGAGCCTGCTCTGATCAGGGACGCTATGCCATGGCCTACGACAATGGAGGAGTCATCGATGTGCCAATTTTTGACCGTTTGCCGCTGATTTGTGTCCGTGGAAAGCCTCTTGAAATGCCGGATGATTGCCTGAGATATTCGGAATCTGATGGTAAAGGCGGCTGCAAATGCATGGAAGGATATAAAGATGTCAATGATGAGACTCTGTGGAAGAATCAGAACGCCACAACTGAGGATGTGAAGAAGTATGCTATGTCAAAGGATACGAGGCCGGTAAGTAAGCGAATTAAAGGCCTATTTTGGACTACAGTAATCTTGCTAATGCGCAGAGTATTTTCCCCGTTCGGAATTGTAAGAAAAAGCGACCATAATGCTCATTTTTTGTAAGAAAAAGCGACAATAATCCTCTTTTTTGTACCAAAGTCAACGAAAATCATCCGGATTGGTCATTTTGATATAAAAATTCCTGTGGCCGACTGTAAACAGTGGGCGCGTCGTCCTCGTGCCATTTTTGTGCGTAAAAGGACAAAAAAATGGCCCATATGGTCATTTTCTGCACAAATTGATACGAAAATTATCCAGATTGCCTATTTTGATACAAAAACTCCAGTGGTCGACTGCAAACGGCGGGCGCGCAATTCCTTCATCAAAATCCGCCATTTTTCTGGTGCAAATTGGTACTAAAATCGCCCATATTGCCCATTTTGGTATCAAAATTACTATTTTGACATCGGCAGGTATAGAACCCGTGACTTTTGGATTCCTGGTGCGCCCAGGAATTGCTACTGAGGGCGCGTAGACAAAATTGCGGGATTGCCGTTAAATTTTTGTATTTTTCCGGCGATTTTGACATCCATTTTGAAAATTAAAAATGTCCCTGTGATCAGCAAAAAATGGCGGATTTTTCTGTGGCCGTCTGAATTATAAAAACTTTTTTCCAGGGACATCTCTGCGTGAGGGAAAGTTGTATCGAGTCAAAGTTGCGCAAGTTGCCATATCAAGCTCTTCTTTTTGTTATCGATGGTTCCGGTTCGGTTGGAGACGCTGCTTTTAGACAGGTATTCTTTTTAAAAAAAATAGTAAACAAATATTTTTAGATGCGAGATTGGGTCTATAAAGCTAAAGATTTTCTTCCATCGGATGTTCGTATTATTTTACAACAATATGGTACAGGTCCAAATGCTCATCGCGGTGAAGTGCCAGCTGGATGGAATCATGCTCAATATGATGCAGCTGTACACGCAGCTATTGGAAATTATGCTGGCGGAGGAACAGAAACCTATGGCGCTATGGAAGATGTAATGAATTATTGGCTAAGCACCCAAGATGGAGCTGGAAAAGCTCTAATGATTGTCATTACCGATGGTGAAGCTTTCTTTCATCCTCGTAGAACTGCCATAGTCAAAACTGTAAGCAATTCCCAGTAAATAATTATGTTTTTTAGATGCGTAATAATGGTATCTATCTGAAATATGTTGGAGTGGGAAATGCTGATCAAGTTGACATGGTACAGATGAAATTGGATGTCCAGAATTCGGAAACAGACGTCATTAGACTGGAGAATTACGACAAGTTGCAGACGGATTTGGGATGGATGCTGACAACTTCAATCAACTGCCAACCCATCACAGAAGCTGATGTCGACGAGGCCAATCAGAAACTCTATGAATAAAGCCAGTCGTGGCATATTTTCTTCTGTTTTGTTGTTGTTTATTGGATTCGCAGTTCATTTTGACCCCCTCTTCTTGAATTTTTATGTTCTGTCTGTCGAAAGTTTAGACAGGCGCGCCGAAAGTCCTGCTGGGCAAGGCGAGAATTCGCGCTCGAGACGGAGGCTATAACTTTTTAGAGAAAATACTATTTCCTCTGATTTTATTATCATAAAATAGAGCAGAAAAAACGCTACTCAACAGGACTGCAAAGGTTTTTCGGGTCGAGCGGGATCGGGTCGACGGACCTCCGATCGGGTTGGAGCCCATTAACCTGAAATCGGGTCCGACCGGAGGGAATTGAAAGGGGCCAACCCGAAATCGAGGAGGGTTGAACCCAAACTCGCACGAAATATCCGTTTTCTGGTCATTTTCGGGTCGAGTTGGTTCAGATATTGCCAAATTTCCTCGAATTTCCGGCGATTTGACCCGAAAATCGGGGAATTTTCTTGAATTTCGGGTCGAATTCGGGTCGGGTTGGATCCCTCAACCCGAAATCGGGCCGAGTCGGGTCGTCGGCCAGAAAAGCCGAGCGGATCACGGGCCAGGTCAAACCCGACCCGATCTCGACGGTTTTCAATAATTTAATGAGCGTTGGAAAGAGAAAAAAATGGCCGAAATCGTGACGCTAGTTTTGGTTTAGGAACCCGTAAAAATGAGCTACAATCTCCGAAAACAAGCCAAAAATAGCTCGAAAATGCATGTTTTAGCTTATTCACATTTAATTCCAAGCGTTGTTTGGTTGTAACATGCATTATAAATTTTGCTAGGAATTTGGTTTTATAATGCTCTTTCAAATATTGAAAACCGTCGAGACAGTGCCGAGATATGACTTTTTTTAGTTGTGTCGGGACATTCCGGAAGGAAGAATTTGGGGCCGGGCCGGGGCCGGACCTGGCCGGGACTCGAAGTTCGTTTGCGGTCGGGGGCCGGGGCCGGCCTCGGGCCATGTATGAGCCTCCGTCTCGAGCTGTCTCGAAAAAGGTCGGCTCGAATGGAAAACCTTCGTGGTTGCCTTCGGATAAGCTGGTAATGGATTGCATAGTCACAAAAGAAAAAAAAACTTGAATTAAAAATTTATTCGCATAAATCAAAGTACAGCTCAGCTTGATTTAGGAGGAGGAAGCTGATAGCCATCATAAGCGCATGGGAAGCGAGATTTTACAGGATAGCCATTTCTAGGCTCCCAAGTTGTTTCCTCAACAAACTGAAAAATCGAAAAGATAAGTGAAAATGTTTAAAATGACGTCTTACCAAGCATAAACCAGCTCCCAAATAGTACAATATCTTATTGTGTTTCCACCAACCAGGAGCATCGATTTCAGCTCGAAGTGCTGGATCCATTTGAGATCGGATTTGATCGATTATAGCCTGGTCCGTGATTGGGATGGCTTCGTCTAGATAATCCTCAAGTTTGGCATCCATGTTAGAGAAAAGTCCAGCCACAAGGCTGCAGGATATGCTCATAAAAAGGAGGATAACGGCGAGACGAAACATGACAGACCAGGGGGAGAAAAAACGACAGAAAGCTCTACTAACTATCTTGTATTTATGAGCTCGATAGAAGGAGAGAAATAGTGTGGGAGACAATGGAGACACAGAGCAGACTGGACTGATTTATTCTTAGAAATTTTATTGCCGCCTGTTTCGATGGAGTCTATCGATTTACAGAAAACGGACATTTTATCGGGAAATTATGTTCTTGTGGGAAAAAAAGCCCTAAAATTACTAGAAAAATGAATAAGAAGAGTAAAAAGGGAAACTGCAACATATTGACAGAGGGGCAGGGGCCATAGGTCGAAAAAAGTGCCAATTTTGGGGTAGGCCAATTCTAAGGGCCGGCCATTTTGCGGCCAGCCTCACTTTTTTCGATATGGTAGGGGCTAGACAGGTGAGATGGTGCACGTCAGGACAGGGTTTTTTCGGGTCCAGCGGGTTCGGGTCGGGTTGAGTAAAATTTTCGGGAGGACCACGGGTCCGTTTGGAGACCATTAACCCGAAATCGAGCCGGGTCGGATTCAACCCGAACTCGCCCGAAATGTCCGTTTTCGGGTCATTTTCGGGTTGGGTTGGGTCGGATATCGCCAAATTTCTTCTATTTTCAATCGATCTGACCCTCTCTAAAATTAGAGCATTTCCTTGAGTTTCGGGTCGGGATGGAGACATCAACCCGAAATTGGGCCGAGTCGGGCCATTGGCCAGGAAAACCGAGCGGATCATGGGTCGGGGAGTTAAACCCGACCCGACCCGGCGATTTTCGGGTCGAGTCAGCTCGAACAGCCCTGCTACTGACCATGTGACAACGGCGAACACTAAACTTCACCCTCACCCACTTCACCCACGTCTTTTTTTCAATTTTTAACCCTCGGGAGATTTGGTTTCTTTAGTTTATAGGAAGTCCGGGAGAAGAAATTCATGTTGGAGAGCTAAATATTGTAGTTGCCCGAAGTGCGACATTAGTTCTCCCGAAAGCCAGTCGTCATATTTATTTGTTGTTTTTTTTTTGTAGTTTTTCACTGTTTGTGTGTCTTTTACGCTGATTGCAACTCGTCTTTTCGCCCAAGTTTCTGTTTTGGCACTCGAATCTGTGGCTATTCGGCACTCCAAGCGAAAATACCGGAAAGCACCTTGGATTGGTTATTTTTTTCCGGGCAGAATGATACCAAAATTGTCCATTTAGCCCAATTTTTGTACCAAAGCATACAAGTTGACAAGGTAGTAGCCAGAAATCTCAAATTTGCTGCGTATCCGCCTTTTTTTGTGCACAAATTGACACCAAAAATCCCCGTGTATCCATATTAGTACAAGAAACTCCGTAAACCAGGGCGTAAATAAAGAGTGCATCATTATAGTCTGTTTCAAATGGAAAAAATTGGCCCTTGGGCGGTTAAAGGTTAATTCGATCTAGATAGAGCGCATCCGGGCGTCAGATGGGTCAGATTGATACTTTTATTTTTGAAAACATATATTTTTCTACCAATTTTGATATTCTTTCAATTCTAATTTTTACTGCATTTTATTGCTCGAATTTTTCTCTATCTAATAATATAAAGAATCAGCAAAGTTCATGTCAAACGTAAAAAACATATTTTTTATGAAAAAGCTCTTGTCAAAATTTTTTTGAATTTTCTGGAAATTGCGCTAAGGTCCCATCACTCCGAAAGTTTTTCCATTTGAAACAGACTATACCGCACAGAAATCCGTCATCATCTGGTTCAGAATGTTAGAAAAATCGACTATTCTACCCCCTTTGCCCTGAAACTTTTAGATTACTGGGTATGCGATTCCATTTTGAGCCAAGCGGGGAAAATCAGCTTATTTTTCGAATCTCGTAATCTCCAATTCAAGTCTCCAGCCAGTTATAGAAAAAAATAAAGTAAAATGAGAAAAAAACAAAACACAAAAAATGCCACAAAAAGCTTTATTCATATACATAAACTTTCTGATTGGCCTCATCGACATCAGACTTCGTGATGGGATCGCAGTTGATTGATTCTATCAGCTTCTGGCGCAGGGTTAACTCCAACGTAGCGTAATCAGCCATTGTAAGAATGTCTGTAACCTTGTTCACCACGTCTGGCTCCACATAACTCTTTTTATAAGCTGCGCCCACTCCTACATATTTCAGGTAGATATTACTGTCACTCATCTGAAAAAAATATTTACACAAAATATGTGTCTCACAAAAACTTACGTATCGAAGTATGCCGAATCTACGTGGATGGAAGAGAGCTATTCCATCGGTAATGACAATCATTAGAGCTTTTCCTGATTCAGGATTCGTCTGACGCCAATAATTTGTCATATCTTCGATAGCGCCATATGTCTCAGTATATCCATCGGAAAATGTTCCTACTGCAGCGTCGACAGCTTGTTTATATTGCTCAGGAGTCCATCCGGCTGCCACTTCACCACGTCCCTCATTAGCTTTGGTACCAAACTGCTGCAAGACAATACGAATATCCGTGGGCAGCCAAGTTTTAGCTTCGTAGAGAAAGTTTGTTGCCTGAGTTTGGACTCATCCAACACGTAGGGCAAGTTTGTTGAAGTTTGTTGAAGTTTGTCGTAGAGAAAGTTTGTTGCCTGAGTTTGGACTCATCCAACACGTAGGGCAATACTGTACAACAGAACCGGAACCATCGATAAGGAATAGAATAGCTTGATATGGCAATTTTCTCAGGATTAACGAAGTGCAGGTATCCTTGACACAAAGATAACCCTAAAAATAGGGGAAAATTAAACATAAACTTGATTTCTAACCGGCGGACGGTCTAAACTTATTGCATATTTCTTGACATCTTCAGTTGTCTGATTTTGTTTCGTCCAAATATTATCATCGGCAACGTCTTTGGTGCCAGGCAAGCATTTGCAGCCACCTTTGCCATCAGATTCTGAATTCTTCAAGCATGTATCCGGCACGGCTAGAGGCTTTCCACGGACACAAATCAGCGGCAGACGGTCAAAAATCGGCACATCGATGACGCCTTTACCCGTTTCATAGGCCATGGCGTAGCGTCCCTGATCAGAGCAGTTCCGATTGGGCAGACCCGACTTCCAATATTTCTCATCCAAAATGCCATTCTTTTTTCTGTGATTGTCGTGGTAGAGGATTGCCCATTGACTGACGGCTGATGAGTCACGCTGTGGCTTACAGCCATTCTCAGCTCCAACTGCACGTCGTCCACCAGGCAGCCAGTATCTTCCTGGGAGATCCAGGGGAGTCTCGAAGTTACCAGGCTCCAAATAGGAAGGAGTTGCGGCAAAACAATGCCTACAAATGTTCTGAAACTTAATTATTAATTTAGGTTGAAATAATGAGCAGTTTCTCCATTTAAAAAAAGGAAAAAATAGGCAGGGATTTAATTTTTCGGTCCAAAAGGGAAGATTTTCGACTTTAGACAGGTCAATTTCCATTTAAAGAAATTCTACAGCAATTTTGGAGCCACAAATAGACGCTGACGGCTTTTTAATCCCGTGCGCTGATCTACGCCCCTGCGGGAGCCGCTCACGGGCGCATCATAGCCCAAATTGGCAACTTTTATAGTCAAAATAGGCTCTTTTGACAATTTTCATGCCGTTCGGCACAGAAAACTTGCTTGTGGCCTATTTTTTTCACAACTGAAAAAAGCTTATGAACCTTGCAAATCCCATGGAAATAGGTCAGATTAATTTCTCCTCCTTCGGCCAATTTCAGCGAGTAGACATTGCGACTGAGCACGAGATTGTATGAATTGTCCTTGGCCTTGATGACACGACCACCATTAGCAGCAGATGCATGAGATGCTACAACTCCTGAGGAAATAGCGTCGGTCTTGGCTTGGTATGCACCGGCTAGAAAAAAATGACGATTATTATAAAAATTAGACGGGACTAACTTTCTCCAAAGGGTTCGCTTTGACAAATTGTGACAACTGGCGGCTGTTCCTTGCTGCCATCGGCCAGGTAGACAATTTCGTGTGGATTGCCACCAAAAACTGGCATTCGATGGAGAAGAACAGCCAGCTCCGTGGGCTTCTTTTTAGTCGCGAGTTCCAGTGTATTCTTTCTGTAGGTGTGAGTCGGCTCTGTGTGATTTTTTGACAGTTCAAATTTGGCTACACGATAATGGCCGAAAATGCGGGCAATCCAACGGAAAGCTTGGCGATCACTCCACGGGGCCGGATACCAACCTTCAGTTTTATCGCACTGGCCCATAGCCTTGTAGCATTGTCCATTGATGTATTGTCCACTTGGACAGTTGCCAGTCAGCTCATAGGTACAATTCACGACATCTTTTCCAACGTCGGGAATTTTATAAGCGAAACGACCGCGATGTTGGCAGATTGCTTCAGCAGCCGCCTGGTTAACATCATCCAAATTGAATGTCGCCGTGCAGATCGTCTTATTGTCAATATTCTTTTCTAATTTTCCATTTACTTCTTCCTTACAGAAATGTTCAAAGCCACCATCAGCTGCTGATGTCCAAGTGATCAAAGCCACGAAGACAAAAACGCGAAGCATTCTTTTCACTGAAAAATTATAATTATTACAGGGAGATGCGCGATTGACTGCGGATGGCCGACGATTTTCCTGGGTAGCAAATTTACACATCGATACAAAAATTACAAAAAAATAATGCAATTAGTCAGCCAAAGAAGCGCCTGTGACCAAAGGTAGCAACGAGCAATGGCAATCAAAAGAAGCAAACGGCAGCCAAAATGGAGAAGAAAAAATGGAAAGCGAACCTTTCTCTGGAAAAATGAAGCTGAGAATGGCTGTCAAATTGACAGAACAGACTTTTATAGGCATCTGATTACAAGAAATTACTAGAACGCTGGACAAGGCGGGAATTTTAAAGGGACAGTCCAGGTGAGAAAATACGTGCACCCAAGTGCACCCACTCGGTGATCGAAAATGTCATTACTAGGGAGCGGATTTTTAGTAGATCTCCTATTTTTTTGCGAGCCGTACTCGGGGAGATATCGATGCTGCGATATGTTTTAAGTCTTGGGGAGTCGTTTTAACCCCCATTTAAATCTACTATTTTCTACTATTTAGGGGGTCCGGCAACTATTTCTACTATTTCGCCATTTCTGCTACTATTTGCTGCTATTTTTGGGGTTGAAACGAGTCTGCTGAAAAATAGCAAAGGGGACCCTTTGGTGAAAATTTTCGGAAATTTTTGGCGAAAGTTGAAATGTTCCTGCGCCAAAAATTTTCAGGAAATTTTAAAAATTTACAAAAAAAAAATTGCAAAATCACATTGAGTCACTCGCGGGAAAAATTTTGTCGCGAAAATGTTTTTTTTTTCGGATTTTTGCTAAGCCGTCCTCGGCTTAATCGAAAATGAATAAAAAAACCAATTTTTGTTAAAAACTGCTCGAAACTGCTTTTGCATAAAAATCAAACAGTTTACAGTGAAAAAAACGCCGAAAATTCTTCATTTCCTACCATTTTAGGGCAATTTTGAGCTACTATTTTGGCTACTATTTCGACCTTTTTTGGGCTACTATTTAGTTACTATTTTGGCCTTTTTGATCTACTATTTTTCCGCTCCCTAGTCATTACGTACACAAATTTTTTTTTTCGTTTTTCGTGTATTTCTTTGTTCTTGCTTTATTTTTTTTTAAATTTTTTGTTGCTAATAACTCTTATGCATAGAGGGATCCTATAAAATAGAGAAACATTAGAGATTTTACTGAAAATAACAAAAAAATAAAATTCCATCAAAAATAATTTTTACGTACGCAGACATTTTCGACGCGGCGTGGGTACAGTAGGGCCCACGTACTTTTCTCACTTGGACTGTTCCTTTAACGCATTTTTGCCCGCGTTTCTTAGAAAACCTCTCTAGTCAATATTTTCAAGAATTTGCTGGGAAAATACGGAATAATTTTATCAGTTGCTCCGGCGGCAGAGGAAAGAGATTTAAACGTCTCGGTGCTTCCTCGGCAGATTTGGTCAAAAGTTGGCGGGTGGCTTAGGAATTTTGGAGCCCAATTCACTCGCAAAATATCGTGGGTTCGATTGCCACGCCTCTACAAAAGCTTTTTATTCACATTTCAGAATATAGTACCGATAAAAGTTAAAATTCATCTTTATTTCTGTCACCAGCAGTAGTAAATTATGGTTTCTGCGGTATACAAGGGAAAGGATTTGTAATAGGGTAGCCGTTTCTCTCCAAATTGTCATACTTTACTTGAACATACTGGAAAAATGAATTTAAATAAATAAAAAATGCTGCATCTTACAACGCATTGATGCTTTCCTATGTAGTAGAGCACACTTGGATGGTCACTTCGGTGATAATCAGCGTAAAACTCTCCTGACAATGTGTCTTGAATTCTTCTCTCTTCAGCATCATCCGTTATTTGTACCGCCTCATCCAAATATTTATCATCATCAGGAAACATCGGCTCCTGTCCAGAAACCTGGGCACAATAGAAGCACAACGAAATTAGGAGAACAGCGAGGCGAAACATGACAGTCAATGGGGGAAAAAGACGACAGAAAGCTCTACTGACTATCTTGTATTTATGAGCTCGATAGAAGGAGAGAAATAGTGTGGGAGACAATGGAGACACAGAGCAGACTGGACTGATTTATTCTTAGAAATTTTATTGCCGCCTGTTTCGATGGAGTCTATCGATTTACAGAAAACGGACATTTTATCGGGAAATTATATTCTTGTGGGAAAAAAAGCCTTAAAATTACTAGAAAAATGAATAAGAAGAGTAAAAAGGGAAACTGCAACAAATTGACAGCGGGGCAGGGGCCCTAGATCGAAAAAAGTGCCAATTTTGTGGCAGGCCAATTCTAAGGGCCGGCCATTTTGCGGCCAGCCTCACTTTTTTCGATATGGTAGGAGCTAGACAGGTGGTGCGCATCAGGGCAGGGGTTTTTCGGGTCCAGCGGGTTCGGGTCGGGTTGAGTACCCTAAAAAAATTATCGGGCGAACCTCGGTTGGAGACCATTAACCTTAAATCGAGCCGGGTCGGATTCAACCCGAACTCGCCCGAAATGTCCGTTTTCGGGTCATTTTCGGGTTGGGTCAGATATCGCCAAATTTCCTCTATTTTCAATCGATCTGACCCGCTCTGAAATTGGGAAATTTCCTTGAATTTCGGGTCGAGATGGAGATCTCAACACGAAATCGGGCTGATTGGCCAAGAAAACCGAGCCGGTCACGAGCCGGGGAGTTAAAGGAACAGTCAGGGAGTTTTTTTTACCAGGTTTCAGAATTTAGAGAATTTTTTGCAGATCATGATGCTCTAATTTGTTTTTCGTGAAATGTTGTGGTTTACGAGAAATAAGCTCTCGAAGTTGTCCAACGCCAGCATACACAGTACGCTCGCCAGCACGCCACGACCTGGGACGGCAAGTTTTCAAAATATTGCTTGTAAAATTGGATTAAACAGCGTCAAATCCCCTGAAAACTTGTAAAAACGCAGATTAAAATTGCAAAAGCGACAGCAATTTTAAAATTTGGTCGTTGCGGGTCATGGCGTGCTGGCGAGCGTACTGTTGTATGCTGGCGTTGGAAAACTCCCTGCCTGTTACTTTAAACCCGACCCGACCTGGCGACTTTCGGGTCGAGTCAGCTCGAACAGCCCTGCTGCTGACCATGTGACAACGGGTAGACGGAGGGGAGGACCGTTTTCTTGAAACTTTCTGGCTGTATAAAACTGTGGCTTATCCATATACAAGGCGCTCTGTTTGAAACAAAGCGGTTTCAATAAAGGATGATGTCTAGAGATAATTAGGCCAATCGATATCGATCAAGCACACTCATCGGTCAAGCGCCATTAGAGCGACGTCATGTGCAACACCAACTCTTTGAAACCTATCGATTACTTCTATCCAATTGTCTCTGTGGCTTTTGTAAGTATTATATTATTTTTTTATATTGAAATATTGCTTTAGAATGTTACCTGCATCGTATTGATCCTACTGAATGAATCCTTTAGAGGATTTCCGCTTTTCCTTAGCATGAATCTGTGGTGTTGTTGTTTACTGGCGTCTATAGCAGGGGTAAGAATTCTTTTATTTGTCGATTTCACCAGGACGGCGCGTATCCTGGTTTTCAAAATCGACTTGAATCCTAGTCATTTTTCGACCCGAATTCCTAGCGCCCTATATTGAAATTTTCCTCTCTTTAAGTCTAATTTGATATCCAGCCGATCAATATCGCGAAGACAAAAACGCGAAGCATTGTTTTTACTGAAACAAAATTATTAGAAATGGTTGGAAAACGGACCTTTCTAGCAAACTCATTCTAGCAGTATGATTTTGATATCATTGTGTTCAGCTCGACGAGAGGAGTCGATTGATACCAATTTCATAACTTGAGCACATGTATTTCTTAATTTAATCGCCCGTCGTGTCCGCGAAAATGGGAATTGCAGAAAAAAGCAGTTTTGCTAGGCTATAAAGACAATTTAGAACTCTTACATTATGAAAAAGCCAGGGTGGTTAGCATAGCCTACACAGCTCTTTTTCCTCCTGCCTCGTAAGGGGAAAATAAACATTATGTATGTATGTAAGCGGATTCTACGACTAAAAATACCCAGGAAATGTAGCCAAATTCGGTGTGAAATGAAGTTTGGCGTAAAATCGGGGGGCTATAGCACAAGGAGGGAGCACTTTTGGGTAGGGTTGTGCGCGGGCCCAAATCGGGCCCTGAATTCTGCCGAGAAAAAATGCGTCTGGGGCGCGTCTGGAATAATATTTTTCATACTTTTTGATATCATCTGATAGAGCAGACGAGGCGCTAATTTTTGATATGCTTCTGGTTTGATTTTGTGATATGGTAGGAGCTAGACAGGTGGTGCGTGCGTTTTCAGTAGAAGCGCGTAGAATCCGCTGATATGGTAGGAGCTAGACAGGGGGTGTGTGCGTTTTCAGTAGAAGCGCGAGGGGCCGATCGGGCCGAGGGCCCGGCCCGGCCCGATTTTGGGCCCGACTCGGTTCTCGGGCTTCTGGAGAGCGAATAAATAAAAATATTTGCACAGCAAGCATATTAAAAATTAGCTCATCGTCTGCTCTATCAGATGATATCAAAAAGTATGAAAAATGTTGTTCCAGGCGCGCCCTTGACGCATTTTTTCTGGGCAGAATTCAGGGCCCGATTTGGGCCCGCGCACAACCCTACTTTTGGGGGAGGGGTTATATCTCAGGGGGGCCTTAAGTTTCAATATACCCCTTTACCCTGGGGTTATACTAGGGGAGGGGTCGAATTCAGTTTTTACGGTATTATTTTAGCGATTTTTTCCCCTTTCTAACGCACCTTAAATTATTGAAAACCGCCAAGATAACGCGGAGGTATGACTTTTATGAGTCTTTGGCCATGGGAAACGGTCTTTCCAGCTACTTTTTGGACATAATTCTTACCGATTTTATCGATCAAATTAGAGAACTTTAGGATTCAGATTCTGGGACCCTAAAAGTACCGAATTCGATTCGATTACGAATCCCCGATTTTCGGACCAATCCGAGCCCTGGATCACCCCCCGTTTTTCAAAAGAATTCAATAGGCCCAATTTATTTTTCAGCCACAATATCGATTGGAGAAACTAAGAAATGAAACATTAGAAATGGCAAGATTGTTTATCTATATGAGTGCTATCAGCTTAGCGGTAATTATTGACTATTCTAATAATAGAATGTCATCTCTTTTTAAGGTCTATCTCGTGGGCATTTGGTTGTCTTTATTCTTCCCAGTCGTGGCTGCATTTCGCATCAAAACATATTATTGTAATGTCTATTTCTCATTTTAAAAAATTCTGTTGAAGTTAATGGGACATTTATTTGTTTATTTCAGACAATTGGATCCATTTTGGAGGAAACGCCGCTCTCAATGGGATATATTCCGTTATTTATTATGTTACAGCTGTTCACAGAACAGCAGTGATTCAACCCATTTGAATTAAAGATTATTTTGGAATTTTTATCATTAAAAATTTTAATTTTAAAATGAAGATCAGTCCAGCAATTGCTGCCACAATTCCCTTGGCCTCTGGACCACATAATGTCAGAAATTTCATCCCCTGACCACAGGTAAAAATATCAGGAAGATTCTTATTTTGGCGGTCAATTATTGATTAAACTCTCATCCTTTAGTTAATTCAAACGGGTCATGGACAGCGCTGAAGGTCTAAAGCCTGTAGACTACATTTATCCTATTGACATCGTCATTTTTGTAGGATTTTACAGCATTTAAAATATCAATTTTACTTCAGAATGCGGCCGGTACTGCTCTGACATTATTGTATGAAAGTTTCAGAGGTATTCCGTTTGTATTGAGCTTAGCTCTCTGGTTCAGCGGCTTGGTGGTTTCATTTGTAGAGGTAATATCTATTTCAGAACTGCGATTGATGCTATGAATTCGGCAGATCCTCTTGGATTTAATTTTGGCGATATCTGACCTCACCCGACCTGAAAATGAGGCGAACAGGGAACTTCACCATCACCAAGTTCACCATCGCATTGAAACCTCCTCCAAAATCTTTTTTTTTTTCAATTTTTTTTCTACCGTAGGCATGATTAGGCTTAGTTGTATCTATTTCTATCAAATTGGCAAGTCAACCCGGCGAGCTACAGGCATACATGGCCGGAGGCAGGGCCCGGGCCCGCTTTTCGGGAAAATTGTGACTGCATTTCTCCAAATGATTGATGACGCATCACAGTGCGCCATTTTTTTGAAACGTGTTTCAAGTGAAGATATCCGTTGAAATTGTTTTCATGGAAATGTGGAAAGGAACGGGTTAAAATAACGGTGGGCGTATCTTTTTTTTCATATACTTCATATTTACAATAAAGATCTAGTCGGTTTTCAATCTGGGGATCAATCGGGATTGATTATACTTGCAGTTTTCATCTGCTACCGCTGCGGTAATCATCTCGGAAAAATGTCATAGGAATCCTGACCAGTTTGTACATAATATTACGATGATTATTATTGAAACAAGTCGACCTCGGCCCCGTTTCGTGGAGCCTCGCCCACCTTGCCCGTTTCAAAGCCTAGGAAACGAATACGATAAAATTTATTTGTTTGTACTAAAACACAATACGAAAAAAAGGAGACGACCCCCGAGAGAGGCCTCCATCACCCTTTCCGGAACTAAATCCGTACTCAGGATCAGGAGGTAGCTCCCTCGGAACCCGAACAAATATAAAAAGGATAAGAGATGTTAGAAAGATATGGAGAAGTAGAGCACTCTTCACCAAGTCTGCTCGGGAGCCCCGCTTCGCGGGTATCTCCTCGCTCCCCTCGCGCTCTTTTGTCACGCTGGGTCCCTGTCCACCGCTGTCGTCTCATTTCCCCTTGTCGTTCGTCTAGGATTCGCAACCGGGCTAGTAAGTTTTTCATGGTCCCAATATTTCGGTCCTCTTCCTCCTTCTCCGTTACGGTGACCCGTGTCCTCCCTCGGTTGTCGGCCCAAAATTGTCTTCAGTGGTCATCGACCGCTTCTTCTCTTCTAACAGTTAATAAAGAAATACAACCGCCGAACCAAATTTGAAAATGGAAGCGAAAAAACTTGTGAATCTACAAAGACAACACGTCTTACAGACAGATATCTCCCTACATATTATTAGGGTAGGATTATTGCTCTGGCTATGTGGTTGGATCTTCATTCAATCAGTGAGTTTTTTCTATTTTTACACTATTCTTTTTTAGAACCAATGCTGCTGTTCATATTTTTTGGACTCTACTGCGTCAACCTGACTAATGCCATCGACTGTTATTTTCCTTTCAGATTCCTTGTAATTTTGGCTTATTTAGGTCAAAAATTGGTGGAAAAAGATTCTATAGATGTTGTGATGAAAAATTGTACGGTACTTGGAACTGGCTCAGGCTATGTTCTCCGTGTGAAGGAGGTCAAAAACGAGACATGGCACAAGTTTATGACGAGCCTAAACCATATTTTACTTGATGTTGAAATTGATGATTCGACGATCGACACTTTGAAACTGGATAATCTTATGAGTGTTAACAGTAAAAGTAGGGGCTTTATATCTTCAGAATACTTCCTCAATTTCAGAAGTTGTCATCCGCAACAACAAGAACCTCAAGAAGGTTTTTCTCAAAATCCAGGCTGGTATCGCAATCGATCACCTGGAAATTAGTGGAAATCCTGAACTTCAATCCATCAAGTTGGAGATAGCAGTAAATTTCCAAGGAAGCATCTTGATCCGTGACAATGTCAAGCTGACCAATTTTGATATGGGCAATTCCATTCTGAAGTGCAATTTCAATGGTGCCGATTTCATCTTCGAAAACAATCCGCAGCTCAAAACCATCAGTCTGTCGAACATTGGGGAAACTAATCTGAATGGCAACATGAAGATTGTCAACAACCCGAGTCTGGAAGATTTCAAGCCAGAAAACTTGGAAATTCTTCGAGTTGGCAACCAGCTGCTGATGGCAAATAACAATGCCATGAAGACGATTAATTTCCCCATTTCTCAAACATTTGAGATCACCAAAGGTTCATATTTTGTCGCTTTTATTTCAATTCAATATTTTAGGAGCCATTATCTCCAAGAATCTCAATCTTGTGTCCATTAATCTGGGAAATCTCAACAAAGTTGTTCTGCCTTCTTTGGAAATTACGGAAAATCCTGCGCTGACGACTATTGCCAATGGTGCCTTCCCCAAACTCAATAAGCAGACTGCCTTCAAAATCCGTGGAAATAAAAAAGTCCCGCAAACCGAGCTGGACAATTTGAAAGGATATGGCTCACTGGAGAGTGAGATTCAGTCTTTTGGAGGTACCAATTTCCTCATTTCTTAAACGAATTCGATTTCAGAATGTATGTTTTCGTCTCCTCTTGCTGATCTTTCCCATTTGGATGGCTGTCAATCTGTGGAGGGAAATCTCCAGCTGGCTAAAGATGTGAAAGGACAGACGACGGCTACTCTCGCCAGTGTCAATGGAACTGTTTATTTGTCTAATTTAGCGCCTTCTCAAGCAAATTTTTTACATGGCACTAATGTAACGGGGACAATAAGTCAGTGTCCTTTGCTATTACACAGATTAAAAAGAACATGTTTGGATCAGCTAGGAAATTTCGCCGAGACTGGGCTTTTTTGAGTCGATTTTTGGTACTGGCCGCAAATTTCTGTTCTATTCTTGCTTTAAAAGACGGGGATTTATTACTGGTAAAGATAGAGAAAAGGAGAAGAAAACAACATTGTTATAGAGTCCATAAAGTGGCGGAAAAAATCATCATTCCGTTAAGCTTACCAGTAACGGGACGGCGATCCTGAATCTGTGGGAAACAGCGTCAATTGAAACAGGCTCGGCGAAATTTCCAAATTCACCCCAAACTTTCGTAATTATCGTGTTTTAGGCGTGGCCTTTTGTGAAAAATGGATACGGTTTGGCTTGAAAACATCGCAATTTGATCAAGAAAAATCGAAGGTGCTGTTTTTGCTAATCTGGCCAGCAATATTTTCAGAAAAATGATAGGCCTACTTTTCTTCATTGCGGTTTGTCATCTCTAATTCCATTAGCCGCGTCGGGATTATTGACAACTGCTTTGTTTTTTTGCAAAATACCCAAACAGGATAGAAGAAAGTGATATTTTAGCTTAAAATTTTTTAGCAAAAGGCTTCCAGGTTACGTTGGGAGGAGATGGCTATGGCAATGGCATTATTAGCTTCCATGATACTTCATTTATTGGGTATTTTACGAAAATAGCCGAATAACATTGTCTATTCAGGCATAGTTATGGTAGCTGGTAATTTATCTGAACCATTCCTAGCAGTAATTCTGAATCATTGCGGATTTGTGTCATTGATGACAGGTGGCGGGCTTCTTCTGATCTGCCAACTTGCTGAATTATTGACATCTGCCAACCGAAGCTTGTTGGCATTAGGAATACTCGCCAACTTATTTACTATATATTGCTTTTGGTATTCTTCATATTCTTACTTTTTGAACTGGAATATGGGACCCGCTTTATCCAATATTTGCGGAGGAGCTGCACCATTTGTCACTGTATTAACAACATTTTTATCTTCGTTGAAAGTAAGAAGACTCAAACAATTATTCAAACAAACACATAATTTAGCATATTAGAAATGTTACGAATGCAATGCCCCTGACCGAAGCAGAAAAAGAAATCAATCGAAGGGATAGTCTGATTAATGAGCCAAACCAAATAACGGCCAGAATTTCAGTGGCTACAGATACATGCGAAATCAATTATCAAATGATAGACTCCCACAAAAAAAATATTCTCTCTAGAAGGAGAATCTCAGCCGCAGTCCTAGTCGGCCTGGTTAGTTTACAGTTGTCTCTGAATATCTTTTTAAGTCGGCCGTAAGACCCGCTATTCTCGAAATAACAGAAGCACATAATGAGAATACGTCTACCAATCACATTACCCGACCTGTTGCAATTCAGAGGAACAGAGCACATTCCGTTTAATAAGCTGAATCGCTACGCCAACACACGCAATAGTTGACCACCATTTTCTCTCATCTCTTCATGTGACCATTTTGAATATAGAGATACCTAAGAATGTGTTAGAATTAAAAAAAAAACTTCTTGTTTTTCTTATCTTCACGATCAAAAAGTAGAAAACTTTATAAAAAAAAATGTGTAAACAATTATGCTATTACAGAGATAGGGATATTATACGTTATATGGGAAGAAGGCGCGAAAAAATAGAAGAAAAGTATACGCAAAAAAATGAAAATAAATCGAGGCAGGTAACCCGGGTTGCAATTGGATAAATAGAATGATCGTAGAATAATAAAGTTGACTATTTCTTTCTTTTTTCGCATCGCTAAGCGGTGGATGACTTAGAAAATAAGGCGGTGGGTTAATAATACAAAAAAAAGCGCTATGCAGTTTGTTTTTGTAGCTGGCAATGTAATTTTTTGTAAACAACAGGCAAAAAATTGTGAAAATGTAAATGAAATTTGTAAAAGAAAATTACGAGGGAATTTTTCTCTTAGAGGATGGTGCAGTGCTTCTTCAATCCTTTTTTCTTTTTGCCACCAGATTGAGTCGAATCGATACCAGCACCTCCCATTCCAAGACTTCCAACCTTTCTCTTCTTGATCTCACGCATGAGATCATAAAATACCTGAAAAAGTACCAATAAATAAAAGAAAAAAAAAGAAGAAAAAAATAAAGAATTCTGACAGACGACTTTATTTCCGGAATTGCTGTAAATTCGGGCGCATTTGCCGCAGATTTTTAAAAATTCCTAATTTTTAGCATATTCCTGTATTTCCGGCATTTTCTTTGGATTCGACACATTTTTCTGATCATTTTGATGCATGAAATTCGTTAAAAACGAAGAAAATTGAATTACAAGGAAAGGAAAAACGCTGGCGAGTCAGAAAATATTCGAAACGATTGTAAACTTGAGCCCGTCTACCGCCAATTTTTAAAAATTCCTAATTTTCCACCATTTTCCTATATTTTTTTCCTTTTCATTGGATTGGCCATATGACAACGCCGGAAATTATAAACAAGTAGCGCGTTTTTTCCGTCAATATTTAAATCCCCCAATTATTTAGCATTTTTCTCTATTTCCGCCATTTTCCTGGATTATCCTCATTTTTCAGATAATTTTGACGTATGAAACGTATTAAAATTGGCGGGAAATGAAATTATCCAAGCTGTATTGAAATGCGTCCAGAATACGGTAATATAAAAATCATCTGCCAGCAAAAATTCCTACAAAAAAGGAGACGAACTCACCTTATCAACGTTTTCCCTTCTCTTAGCCGATGTCTCAACATAATGAACACCCCATTGCTCGGCTCTGAAATGAATTTAAATAATTATAGCAGTAAAACTAGTAAAATGCCTAAACAAATTGAAAAACAAAAGAAATACAAAAAAAGGGACAAGAATTTACCTCTGTCTAGCCAATTCAAAGGGAACAACGCGATCTTCCTTCATATCGGCTTTATTTCCAACAAGAACAATCGGCACAGAATTATCCGAATTCTTAACACGAAGAATTTGCTCTCTAAAATGATTTGCTACTTAAAAAAGAAGAAAAAAACTTGCCTGAATTCATTAGTAGCATCAAATGATTCCATATCAAGAATGGAAAATACACAAATGAAACCTTCTCCACTGCGATAATAATTATCCCTGAAAAATGAGCATTTTCAATGGAAAATATACAAAAATCAAGCTAAACATCAAGAAAATAAATGCGCTACCTGATGGCAGAATAATCTTCTTGACCAGCTGTATCCAAAATATCAATTGAACATTCTTCTCCGTCTAAGGCAACTTTCTTACGATAGCTGTCAGCTTTTGTTGGCTCATATTCTTCAACAAACTGAAATGAAAAACATTAAAATAAATCATAGAATCCTGAGAGAAAGCTTTAAAGGGCTGTGACAGGCTAAGTTGCTCCGTTCCTAGCTGAAAAATTGAAAGCCACGCTGAAAATTCCATTGCCTCCAATTTTAATCGGGTTTCATGTTTAAAACCAGCGGTAAAACGCGTAGAATCCAATAAAGATGCAAAAAATGTTGGAGAATTTGTAGAAAACAAAAAATCTTTGATTTTCATAAAAAGCTTGCTATTTTCCAATCTTCGAAATCGAAAAAGCAAAGATCATTTCATTTTCTACTATTTTAGTGCGCGTCTTATCTCGAAATGATCGGCAAAACTTGCAGAATCCAAAGAAGATGCAATAAATGCTAGAGGAATCGTAAGAAATGAAGAATATATCGTTTTCACAAAAAGCTTACTATTTTCCTGCCTTGCAAAACAGAAAGCGCATTTAAAATCTCCTCTCCTTCAATTTTTAGTGCGTTTCATGTTTCAATATGATCGGCAATGTGTCAGAGAAGAGGAAAAAAATGCTGAAAGATTGTAGAAAATAAACAAATTTTGATTTAAATAGAAACTTTGCTAATTTCCTGCCTTGCGAGATACAAAGCACGTTAAAAATTGCTTTTCCTTTAATTTTCATGTTTCAAAATGATCAGCAATAAGTTTAGAACCCAATAAAGGTGCAAAAATTGCTGGAGACCTTGTAGGAAACGATAAATCTTCAATTTTTGGTACTAAACATGATCTGCCGCTAATTTCCAACAATTCTACAAGTTAACTAGCCAGTCACAGTTCCTATAAAGCCTAAAAAAACAAAATTTAGCAGCTTACCTCATCATACATGAATTGCAAAGTGAGCGCAGATTTTCCTACACCTCCACTACCAACCATAATTACCTGAAAAAGATTGAATAACTCATAAAATTACAGTAGGAAATAAAAAATAGAAGAAATTGCTTACCTTGTGAACAGGAGGAGTTCCACCAAGCGTTGGTGCTGCTGAGCTGGCTTTTTTAGCATTTGACATTGCTGAAAAGGAGAAATTATTAAAAAGAAAGCTGAAAAATTGCTGTAACAAAAGAAAATTTCAATCGAAAATGCGATGATGTGGCCTCTCCCGAGGGGTGAGTCCAGTGGACGACAAATATGACTCATCGCTGGCGCAAGCACACGTATATGTTTGCTTTTGTGCGCATCGACGTTTCGATATTATTCAATAACTGCTATGAATCAGGCGATTTCGTAAGATTTTAAATTTTTCAATTTTAAAAAATTGAAATTTTTGATTCCCATCAAATTTTAGCCATTTGTCATGTAGTGCACTAGTTTCTACAGTAGAAATACTATTAAAAATACCTAAAACTAGTATTATTAACGGTGGAAATAAAAAAAAGAAGTAAGGAAAAAGAAAATCAAAAGAAAAAGAAAATTTGAATAAATACGATGTGTCGTTCCATCGAAAATGTTGGTTCACTACGTATTCTCTATTTTTTACACGGCGACAGTAACTTTTCTACTGAAATAAAACAAATTTCTTCATTTTCTACTTCTTTTCACTTCTAAAAAGGCCTGAAACTATTAGAATAAGAAGAAAACAAATTTAAAAGGCTAAAAATAATAGAAACAAGCATGTTTTCAACAATTTTTAGGCAAAACGAGGACAAAACAGTGAGCGATTGCGGGCGCCAGTGGCCCGTTGTAATCCGCTTAGAGCACGAACAAAAATCTATCATAAAACGAACGAGAGACGCGGAGGACGAGCGCCGACTGCAACAGCTGGAACTTTTTTTTGCCCTCGGCGTTCATCTGGTCAAAAATCTTGCACTTTGCTGCAGTTTTCTTTAAATTTTAGCAGCTGCTAAAGTTAAAATAGACGATTTGGTATTTTTAACAGCTGGAAAATGTTGATTTTAGCTAGAAAATATTAGAAAATGATCTACAGTAAAATTTTTAGCTGAAAAAGTCTTAAAAATTGAAAAATGAAGAAGAACAGGCAATTAAATGCTTTAAGCATTGAAAAACAACAATTTTAGCTATAAACAGAGCTTTGTTACTGAAAATTATTAACAAAAATCAATTTCTAAACAATTGCTAGCAAATTTTATATCAAAAAATGAAAGAAAATCAAAATTTGCTAATTTTTCAATCAAAAATTTGAAATTTTATGTGTTTTAGACAATTGCAACTAGTTCTACTATAATTTAACAACTTCTAATGAATAATTGAAGCTTTTTCAATAAAAACAAGCAGCAGAAACGAATGATAACAGAAGAAAATAAGAAGAAGCAGCTCAACGAAAAAATGAAAGAAAGGCATGAAAATTGACTGCAAGATGTTTAACAGAGTTATTGTTGTTGGAAAATAATCAAAAAGTCGTAATATTACTATTTTCTGCTGGTTTCTACTGCTTTTCTATATAATTTTTATATCAAAATGATCAGTAAAAAATTCTGAATAAGATGTAGTAGATGATTAAGCGAAAAATAGTGAGAATAATAGGAAAATTTGGATTTTCATCCCGCCAACTAAGCCAGGCTCTATAATTCCCCTTTAACGGTCAACGGCTGCTCAAAAATTTATCGCTTAG
The DNA here is from genome assembly GCA_964036215.1 of Oscheius sp. DF5033. Classification (NCBI taxonomy): domain Eukaryota; kingdom Metazoa; phylum Nematoda; class Chromadorea; order Rhabditida; family Rhabditidae; genus Oscheius; species Oscheius sp. DF5033. Next base: position 1,335,178 of record CAXIWN010000004.1, on the reverse strand, counting down.
CTCATTAGCATCGAGTCCGGGAATGGAAAGAGTGAGAATAGCCCCCGCCGTCGTAACGGGGGAGAATTGAGAATGGGGTGACTGATCCTATTGTTGACGGCAGGACGCCGCCGTTTTCAGCAGCGGGAAAATGGCCAGAAAGGAACAGGATCCCGGAGGCTGTAAAATATTCAAATTTATGCTGATTACAGTCCTTTAAAAATTGAAAAGCGCCAGAAATTCGGGAAAGAGCGGGAAAATTGACAATTTTGAATTTCTACCGCCCGCTGTTTACCAGCGTTCATTGGCGCTAATTACCGTAATTCAAAAAGTTTCTAGGCGTATCTAGTATTAAAATATTCAGAATTATGTGCAGATTACGGTAGAGCCCTTTAAAAATTAAGAAAACCTCGAAAAACAGATGAAAACCCCCTAATTTCCACTCCAAGTCCGCAATTTTTACCCAATGTGTCCTGTCCGCTGTTTACAAGCGTCAACGACCTGCTATCAGAGAAAAAAAAGCGTTCTGTAATATTTAGACCTGGAAGCTATTTAAATAAAAGAAAAATTATGAAAATGGCCAAAATATCGACTGGCGCTTGCTATTAGACGACTGATGGCGGGGAAAATGAGAAGAATGTCTATTGATACCAAGAAAAGGAGAAGAAAATGATGGATTGACTGCTATTACGCAGCTGACAATCGTTTTCTTTAAAGAAAAATGGGAAAAGGGCTTGGAAAAGGGAAATTTAGAGTGAACAGAGCCACAATTCACACATGGTTGTCTAACTGTGGCTCTTCTCGCTGTCTAACTGTGTCTCTTTCTGCGGCTCTTTCAGCTGTCTAACAGTGGCACAAAAGGAAATATCTAGTTGCGTTTGAGTGTCGTATATGGCTGCCAGCCACATTTGTTTATAAATGGATTCAGCGAGTGTTTAGACGGACGGGCGGGAGGACACAGGCACCAGACGCCGCTGGTTTTGGCTTTTTCACCCATTTTGAATAAATTTACGGCAAAAGGGAAAAAGAGGGCACAATAATTAGAAATTATTTTAAAGAGAACATATTTTACCATAAAATAGCCCAATTTCGTGTAAAAATGTTCCAGCCACTGATAAAAATTTAAAAATTCCTGGTAAATCCGCCTTTTTGCAGAAAAAATTGAGAGAAATCCATAGGAATTAGCCATTTTTTAGGCGTTTCCCACAATTTTCAGTGTATTTTTCTGGTAATGTCGACTATACACACCAGGTACTTTTTCTTTCCTCCCACCGTTTATAGAAAGTAATCGGATCCTGTCCCTCTGGCAGATCATAATTGCCCCGCTGGTTGTTTTTCTACTCCAGGCTGCATTATTTATTGATTTTGGCCAGGTTTTACAGCTGATAAAGGCTTTTGTCCTGTTACCAAATGGGGAATGAATAGCCAAAGTCACCCCTTGCGACATTTGCAATTACAATGAGCGGACGGAGGAGAATACCGGTCATTCTGGCCGCTTCCAGAGGTCTGGAGAAGGGTTAAGGCCATCCACTTGACATCGGGCAGAGGATATGGATTAATAATCAAGGACAGCGAGGTTCACCTAAAGACTTTAGGCACTAAAACCCCGCCATTTCCTCCTGATCACGTAGATCTTTTCATTTTTTAAAAAGAACATCAAAGCCACCAGTAAATTCGAAAAAAATAGCTCAGAATTTAAAAATTCGCGGTAATTTTGGTCCGACACCGAAGATTTTAAGTCTTTAGGCGGGAAAATTTCATTTAAAAATTCAGAAGGTAATTTAGTAAAAAAAAAGAGCTGGCAGTCTTTTTTTTCACTTGTAGGGCATTCTGGGATTCAAAAGTCGAGGGTTCAACCCCCACAGGAGTCAAAGCGGCAATTTTTGCTCAAAATTGGATAAAATTGACAATTTTTGTACTATTTTGTACAGAAAAAAGTGAAAAAATCCTCCGGAACAGGGGCTGGTACCTCCATGGTGTCTAAAATACCAAAAAAATTAAAGAAACAGGACCATCCCGATTTAAAGGTCTAATCCCGTGAATTTCCCCGAAAACGATTCGTCGTTCTTTCTCAATATCCGTCCTCCTCCACTCTTGGATAAAAGAGCGAAAACCCGGCTAAAAACAAGGTCGACAGGCAATTATACCTAAGCGCGAGGGAGGCACTTTCCACGGCGTAACCAGTTAGAATATGCTGAAATTTGTCTTGCTGGCTGGCCTCTTCGAGGAGAAAAGACGGAAGAATAAAAAGAGGCGGAATGAGAACGGACCGCAGAAGAAAAGACAAGAGGTCACGGCAGAAAATTGCCTGACGAATGGTTTTTTCGAGGGCAATGTGCTGGCGGATGAAGGAAGTCAGAACGGGAAAAATTAGGGCAAAATCCTGGTTTTTAAGGGTCTGAGGGTCCCGAAGGGATCCTACTTACTGCTAAAATCGTTCTAGATCAAAAATGATGAATTTCTATTGGAAACATCGGACTTTGAAGAGCGTTTCGAGACCAATATAAAGAGGAGAAGTGGTTCGAGAACCGCTTTTGCAGGTGTTTTTCTGGTTCTAAACGCTCGGTCAACAATAATTCTATTGGCAATGGTAGGTTTTTAGTGGTTTTGATAAGGTTTGAGGAAGAAAAAGCAAAATTTGGCTACCAGATTCCAATTATTTACTTCCGAGACCCAAAAATCGGCTTTAGAATTCAAAATAACGCTTGTACACATAAAAATTGGAGAATTTTGGGGAATTCTGGTCAAAATAAGGCGGAAAAATGAGATAAGAAGCTCGTAAGAAGCAATTTTCACTGAAAGAGTCAGAAAATTCAGGAAATCTGAGCATTTCTATCATTAAAATAGCGATTTTCATGACATTTGGGCTTTTCATTCTTTCAGGGAACGGAAATATCGAGAAAACACACAGAACTGAGGAAAAATGGACATGAAACCTGAGAAAATTGGCATTTCTAGCCCCAAAATGGCGATTTTCACTCATTTTAGGGCTTTTTTCTCCTATTTCGAACCGAAATTCAAGAAAATCTCGGGGAAAAGGCTCGAAAACATGAAAAATTGTGCACAAACCCAGTGAAATCCTCTTTAAACCAAAAAATTGACCAACCTTCGACGTCTTTATCACAGGAATCTTCTCCCGAAATCCAGCTAACAAGCCACAGGACTCGAAATTTAATCCAAGACCATATTCTACGGAAAAAATTCTCAACCGGGTTCATTTTCCCGCTTTTTAGGTAGAAAATAGTCCAGGAATACTAGAAAATACGCAAATTCCAAGGCAGAAATAGTCTCTGGATGGCGTTTGTCGCTGTTGGCAACCGGGCGCTGTGCTTTTAGGGGCGGGGCCAGGTGGCCGCCTACCTAAAGGGAACGGAGGCCACACGCACATAAACAAATAATGACCTCTGGTGGTCACACACACCTCATGAGGACCTTCGACCTTTGATTACCCTCGCGGCCCCCGAGAGTAACCTCCCTTCGATTGTTTGAACAAAATCGAATCCCGCGCACTTTTGAGCTGACCGGGCTGTGAGGTCACCGAGGATTAAAGCAGCCTCCCGAACTGACCGAAAGAAAAGGTGAGAAAACTGGAAATAGGCTCGAAATGCTCGGAGAACGAGAGAGGAGCCCTGAATTTGCCTTTATTTTGGATGGAAAGGGAAAAACAGTGGAAAATTTTGGATTTTGAGTCCAAAAACCTGTCAATTTCCCTGAAAATCCCCATTTTTAGCCATTTTTCCTATAAAACTTGTAAAAGCTCCTATCTCAGGAATCCATGGTCGGATTAAAAAACTGTTTTGATCACAAAATCCGTCGTATCCAAATTATTAGAGATCACAGAAAACGGGAGCCAAAAACCCGGGAAATTTCGGTGTGATTCCCCATTTTAAAGCGCCCGATACTAACTCAAAAAATGTTGCCTGAGTTGCCAGATCGGGCAGAAATTTTTTGAGATAAGGGCAGAATATGATCCAGGAGACCCTGGTAACCATTGGAAAACAAAAAAAGCTGGTGAAAATTCCGAAAAATGAAGATTTCGCCTTTTTTTCGATTTTCTGATTTTCATGAAAATGGCGCGAATTTAAAATATTTCGCAGTTCTTTAAATTAAAGACAAAAATTCTGAGGAACATATCAGCTTGTGGAGAATTTACTGGGCTATTTTTTAATATCCGTGGCTCATTGCAACCTTTTGTGCTGATGCTTTAATTCTACAATTCGTCTGACTTTCCACCGGCGTCTATTCCCTGTTGCCCATCTTTTCGTCCTATTCTTCTTGCCGCCTATTCATCCATTTTATTCTGCCTACAAAAGTCGTCTTTCCATCTTTCCGTCAGCCAAAAACAGCCTATGAATATACAAAACGGAACACAGCAGGGGTTAATAGCAGAGGCCGCGATCATGGCCCGCTTGATCAGATAAGCCGAGTCATATTGCCTTGTAGCTGGCGAGATAACACCTGTAGATATGTGTCGACCCGATAGTATAGTAAAATATTCGATGTGTGAATCCCCGGGAATGAATCACAGTTGTAGTCGCTCGCTATTATGAAATCAAGTGATTCATACAAGGATTTCCATACAAAATTAGGCAACTATTTCACCGGGGAGAACAATGGGAAAAATTGGGGAGGGAGATCTACACAGAGCCCGGATAATTCCATTTTCCCCCAATTTTAATGAGTTTCAGCTTAAAATGATTGGAAAATGTGATGAATCCACTGAAAATTGCAGAAAATACAGGAAAATGCTAGAAAATTTGGGAATTTTTAAAAATTGGCGGTGAACGCGAGCTAATTTATAGGAATTTTTGCTAACAGCGGTCAGAGCGCTTAAAAAATTGCCTGAAAGCTGGAAATTGAGGAATTTAGTGCTAGAACTTCAGAAATACTAATATTTCTCTTTGTTTCTGAAGAGTTCTTATATACCCCTATGAATCACCGGCAACACTTAAAAATTCCTTCAAGGTTACCGGGGAAAAAAGTCGTAAAATAAATATTAAACCAGTTGGTTCCAGCTTCTTTGCTGATCTTGATTCCTGGGAGGTTTTCCGGGGTTCTTTCCCCCGTCTTATTCATCCCCCCCCCCCCCCCCCCCCCCCTTTTTTTTTTCTATACAACTCACAAAAATATTCGGGAGTCCATCGGATTATTTTGAGAAGAGTGAGGGCACATAAGCTGATTTGTCAATGCTGCTCCCTCTCGTTGTTATTGTGAACAGGGGAGGGAAAGGAGGGAAAATAACAGAAAAATGGAGGAAAATAGCCAAATTTTAGCTGAAAAAACGGGATTTTAGACCGGAAAGTGAACCCAGAAGGCTCCTGGCACGATTCCAAAGAATTATTTGGTTTCGATTTTAGGAGACGTGTATTTACAGAAGGATTACACGCGTAGGAAGCGCTGAAGTGACTTTTTGATCTCAATTTCCCTGAAAAACCAGAAGATTTCACCATTTTTCCCAGAAAATCAACATTTTTAGCCATTTTCTATGTCAAATTTTCAGTAGCTCATATCTCTTGAACCCATAAGAGGACCAAAAAACGGTTTTGACCACAAAATCCGCCGTATCGAAATTAGTAGAAAACACCAATAACAGGAGCAGAAAATCTGGGAAATTTCCCTGTGAGACCCGATTTAAAGTGCCTGATACTAGCTCAAAAAATGTTGCTTGAGTTGACAGATCGGACAAAAATTTTTGAGATAAGGGCAGAATATGATCCAGGAGGCCCCAGTAACCAGAGGAAAACAAAAAAAAGCTGGTGAAAATTTTGAAAAATGAAGATTTGGCGGCTTTTTGGATTTTTGATTTTCCTTGAAAAATTCCGCAATTTCAAAATATTTACCATTTCTTTAGATTAAAGCCAAAAATTATGGAAAATATATCAGCTTGTAGAGAATTTACTGGGCTAATTTTTGATACTAAACAGGACATAGGATAATTAGGACAACTTGCTAAAATAGCGGAAAAGTAATAAAGTGCTATCCGATAACAAAGAAGAAATAGAGTCTAGAAGAGTCCATGAGTAATATTACACCCCGAGAGAGACTGCTAGCTGTACACAAGTTGTTGGATCTTGTAACACAAAGAAAAAGACGCCTAAGAATAATAAAACCAGAAAAAATATTAGAAAAAGATGAGAAAAGGGCGTTGGCGGCATTTTCAAATAAGATTCCCCTTCTAATTTTAGGGGCAGGTGACCTTTTTTTCGGCGTCTAATTTACAAGGACAGGATCGAGAGTAATTTCAAGAATTTTTTACACTTTAATTGACCAGGAATCGGGAGTAAAAATGGATATTTAAAGGACTGGCAGGCTATTTTTTACCTGTTCCTGGGCGCATTCAAATTGAAGAGGAATAATTCCATTTTCCCTCAATTTTAATTCATTTCATGCCTCAAAATGATCAGAAAATGTGGGAAATCCAACGAAAAGAGCAGAAAATACAGGAAAATGGTAGAAAATGAGGAATTTTTAAAAATTGGCGATAAATGCGCGCTAATTTACAGGAATTTCGGCTAGTTTTTCTTTCGAAATACTGTAATCAGGCTTGTAAACACCGTGCAAGTTTGGAATTCCTGAATATTGTAGCAGGAATTCTATAGAAATTTTACCCGCACCAGTCCATTTGCTCAGAAATTTTAGAAAAATCCTGGGACCAGCGCGGGATCGAACCGTCGATGTTTTGAGCGTTGATTTTGGCCACAAACAAATACTTTCCGCTATAATTCTTGTTTTATCGCTACGGGACCTTCTGTTTTTACCATATTCTCGATAGAAGAGAGATAATTCCATTTCCCGCCAATTCTAATTCGTTTCATAAATCAAAATGCCCAGGAAATGTGAGGAATTCAATGAAAAAGCCGAAAAAATACAGGAAAATGGTAGAAAATTGAGGAATTTTTAAAAATTGGCGGTAATAGCGCGATAATTTACAAGAAATTTGGATATTTCCATTTCTTTTTAGAGAAAGATGGCTTTCAGGTTTATTTGAGGAAAAAATTCAAATTTTTTGGCGGCTGTTGCCCGCCAAGGAGTGGTGGCAGCGTCCTTTGATGGGAGCTAATTTGATATGACGAGTGCATTCTTCCGGAAATTGCTAAAAATTCCCGATATTTCGTAAATTTTCGCCTCTAGAGACCAAAAAAAGTCCCGGGCGGGTGAAAACAGGAAGAAAATGGCATCAGGGTGACAGAGGAGGTAAATGACGGCTGGCAGTCTGGGAACTACACGAAAACACCGAAGATTCACGTCATTTCACCGCCAAAAATCGTTCGTTTTAATTTGATTTAAATGAGAGGAAAGGCCGTCGATCAATGGACTTGAATAAACTTGAAATTGACACTTTTGCCCGACTTTAGCCCCGCGCAAACAGGTGGCCAGCCGCCAGTCTCTCCCTCGTGGCGGATTGACCCTCAGGAGTACCAGTGGACATTCTGAAACGAATAAGAAACATAAAAAATACTAAAATCTTGGTGTCGAGCCCAAAAATTAGGGAAATGCGTCCTGGAGGGAAAAATTAACCTAAAATGGGGGGAAAAAGGGAATAAAAACAAAAAGAGTTGCATCGGCCGGGAATCGAACCCGGGCCGCCCGCGTGGCAGGCGAGCATTCTACCACTGAACCACCGATGCTCGATAGCTGATCGTTTATTCGAAGGGAATAGCGCGGTGGCTGCCCGCTAGCCTGGCTTTTGCCTGTTTTGGTCGGGGAAACAACTCCAGCGTCCATTTAAAATGGATTTTAGCCTTTAAAAGATGACTTTCGTACTGATTTTAAACTTAAAATAGCCTAAAAACTACGAAAAATAGCAAATATCAGCTGTTTCCCCCTAATTACAAAGAAAAATCGGAAAAGAAGTGCTTTCGCATGATTATAGCCTGAAAAATTCAAAAAATAGAGCTGAGCGCGCCTTCCAGAACGAAAAATGGAAAATTCGGAGACAAAACAAACGTTAGCGACACCAGCTGACAGAAAAAGTGAGCGCCGGCTCAGGAAACAACACAAAAACAGCCAGGAGAGGACACTCGGATGGATTTCAAGCTCTTGAAGGACTTTGAGAGACTTTTTAAAGACTTTTAAAGGACTTTTGGGCTTTCTTTAAAGAAAAGAGGAAAGAAACGTGGATTTTTGAGCCCAGGATAGGGAGAAGTATGCATTTTTGAGGGGATGGGGCTATGAATAGGAGAAAAGAGAACAAAAAGTGCATTTTAGTGAGGATTCGAAACATTTTCAGGAATTTTTAGGGGTTCTCTTTAAAGAAAATGAATTCTACAGTATTCTGGGACTTGGAAATAATTGAAATGGCTGAAATCCACTTGGTTTGAGGCTAAAAGTGGCGGTTTTTCTAGATTTTTACCGAATTTCTGCCAGAAATCCAGGAATTTTATGGATTTCTACTAACTTTTGACCAAAAATGACAACTTTTCACATTATTAAAGGAATAATACAGTATGCTGCTGTTAAAATAATTAAAACCAGTCATTTTTCGAACTAAAGAGCGCTGCTTGGCCTAATTTAGAGGGAAAACCACTGGTTATCCGAGGTTTTCTTGGAGTTTTTCGAGGTTTCTTCAAATTACCAGCTTTATTTCTGAAATTTACGCATTTAGGACACGTCGCGGACCAATTTTATGCACAGAAATAGAAAACGTAGCTCTTTAAATGCTCAGGAGTTAAAAATAGTGGGATTTCCCCCAAAAATTCCCGAAAATCCGGAAATTTCACCACTTTTTCGCCAAAAGCGCTCACTTTTTTTGAATTTCCCGCCAGTTCTACGTCCATTTTTTGTTCTAATAACTTTTAAAAAGACTTACCATACATAATATGCATTTTTTTCATCAATCGTGGGTAAAATATTGAGGAGAACTGGTCGAAATGGCGAGAAAGAGGGAGAATGACCCGTTTCTGATCAAAAAGAGTGCTCTCAGGAATTTTTCATGTTGATAGGTGAACTTTTCATTTAAATATTTTATTTGCCTCGTCGCTTTTTAGTCAAAGTGGCTTGGAATAGGCAATTGAGCGGGAAAAAAACTCACACATTTTAAAATAATCATCAAAATTGTGCTTTGTCTCAATTGAGGCTTGTTTTTCTTGGCTTCGAAGCTTCTTCAGAAATGGCATCTGAAATATTTTTATCCTTTAAATGGCGTAAAAAGAAGGTAAAAATAGTTCATTTAAATAGACTGAAAGATGAAAGATAACGGGATGAAAGACGAGAGGACAGCTGTCATAAGCAGCGGTGACGAAATGAGTCACTAAAAGCTCTCTCGGTTTGTTTAAAGAAAAATTTAAAGAAAACTAAAAATGGCGGAAAAACAAGTTTTTCCTTTTTTTCACGAATGTACGCAATTTGCCGTCAAAATATGAAAAAATGGGCGCGTAACCTGAAAATCTGCAAAAAATGGGCGCACAACCTCGAAATTGGAAAAGTCGAAATACCCAAATTGATAGAAATTTAAAAAAAGGCGGAAACAAGATAAAACTGGTTGTGGACTTTCCAGAAACAAAAAAGGTACGCAATTTTTGGCTGAATACATGAAAAATGAGCGTGGGATAGGAAAAATTCAAAAAACCAGCCCGAAATGCAAAAGAAACACGAAAAAAAATTGGTCGCTCTGGTTGAAAATTCAAAAAATCGGGCGTACCACTAGGAAATCGAAAGGTGAACGCAGATTCGAAAAAAATTCAAGGGTTTGCTAGCGGCACCTTGAAAATGCAAAAAAATTGAGCGCATAATCTCGAAAAATTCAAAAAAATTCAATACACAGTGGTACAATGACGCGTTTCTTCGGTTTTAACCATGGAAATTACCAATTTTTTGTTTAAAATACGCTCGCAGTGAGGATAAAATACTGAAAAATCGTTTTAGGACCATGAAAGTATGATAAAAATTGTAAAATTAGCAATTTTTGACTAGAAAAATGGGCAAAATCAGTGATAAAACGCAAAAATTCTGAATTTTAATAATTCTGACCGAGATTTACGGTGTTTCTTGGGGTCAAATAAATGCAGAATATTCTATTTTTTTGGAAAATAACAGAGAAAACAGTGTAAAAAGTGCCAATTGTAAGAAGAGACGACATGTGTGGACAGAAAGTGATAAACAGCCATGCATATCAATTGCACTTTTACCCTCCTTCGAGGCGGAGGATGCCAGAGATCTTCTTCTTGTGTGTCACCTGAGAGCACCGCAAATCAATCATCAGCCTCGTCACCAACTGACAGCTTATTATTATTAAATGAACGTTAGATTTTTTAGGAATTTTAATGGGAATTCGATTTTCCAGCGAATTTATAGAAATGGCGCGTAACTTTTATTCAAAATTGATCTAAAATATTCGCACAACGTTCGTTTCTGACGAAAATTGGCTCACCTATAGAAGAAGATCTGCTCTATAAGGAGATCAAAGAAATTTGAAAATCGACTAAGGAATTGGCGAGTTATGGGTTTTTTAAACTTCGCGGGCCTGTGTTTGGCGCTGTTTGAACCCAATGACTAAATGGCAAACTGAAAAATGGCCTAGAAACTCAGAAAATCGTTAATATTTCATAAAAATTGGCTCATTTATAGAAAACAATGTGTTCTATAAGAAAAACTGAAAATTATCAAATTTGCTTGTGAAATTCAAAAGATATCGGATTTTCTAACTGGCGCGCCATTATACGGTTAAACGGGAGCTTATTTTGGCGCATAGTAACTCGAAAACGTTCTATAAACTCAGAAAAATGTTTGTTTCTTCTTAAATTTTGTTTGCGTATAGTAGAAAACCCGCTCTGTAAGCAGAAGTAGAAATTTTTAAGTTTTGGTGAAGGAATTCCAAAGATATCAGATTTTCTAACTTTCGCGCCATTTTACGTCGTCTGGAGATTCTTGTTTTGCGCACGGCAATTAAAAAACGTTCTGAAAATTCAATACGTCGCTAGTTTTCCGTGAAATTTGGCTGATTTATAGAAGAAAGCATGGTCAATAAGCCAGTTGAAGGGACAGTTAGGGCTGATTTTCGGGGTTACTGTAGCCAGATTAAAAACTTCTCAAAATCCGGTAAAAGCAGCCAGTCGAAAAATTTACAAGCGAAAATTATTCATTTTTCCTATGTAATTTTGTAAAAAACATTTTCCCGCCGACGCTCGTGCGGGCGAACGTCATCTGGCCGCCCGCGTTGGACCACTTGTAACGCGTTTTTCTCCTCAACCAGGCGTTTTTATGAAAAACGACTTGGTGCGTTGTGATCAGCTGGATTTCCTTTAAATAATAAGACCAAAGGGGGAGAAAAAATTTTTCAGCCCTAACTGTCCCTTTAAAAAATTTATAAAATTCATTAAAGAAATCCGAAGTTATGTCATTTTTAAAATTACGCGCCTATTTGCAGGGATATTTAGCGTCCAGATCCAAATTTTTGCGGGAAAGGGAATTCAAATAAAATTTAAGGTGGGAAAAAGAATGTGACGTAAAAATATTAAGAAACACAATGAACTTTGTCGTTGTGTCGTCGTCGTGTGGGCAGCGAAGAGAGTGACAGCACCCTCAGCCAACAGGTGACAAGATCTCTCTGGACTCTCAGCTGAGAGGAGAGAAACATAGTCCGACGAGACACAAATACACACACAAAAACAAGGGGCAATAAACCTACGCAATTCTGCCCGCTCGATTTATGATAATGTTTATTTTTTAAATGAGAGGGTGATTTTCCCGGGAATTTGGGTGGATTTCAGGCGCTACGTGCTGGAAACCAGAAGAATTTGGTTTAAAATGAGCAAATGAGAATATTAGCCCGGGTTGATTTATAGCGGAGGGGGGAAATGCCACCTGACAAGGTGGTAACGGCTAATTTTTGGGAGATTTGTAGCCAGGAAGTGTTTTGGGCCAGGATAATTCCATTTTCCCTAATTTTAATGAGTTTCATAGCTCAAAATGATCAGAAAATGTGGGGAATTCAATGAAAATAGCAGAAAATACAGGAAAATAGTAGAAAATGGAAAATTTGAATGGCTTTTCTGGTCAAATTTCTGGATTTCCATGCAGAACTGCCTAATTTCTGGGTCTACATAGAATTCAGCACTAAAAACTCTTAAAATTCTTGATTTTCAACCAAAGGTCAGCATATGCACCAAGAATTCTCCCCCCGGTTGCCCTTTGATGCCCGCGGGAACTTTCACCTCGCCAGGTCTTAAAATTGAACTAATTTCTCTTTCTTTTTCACTTCTTCGTATTCCCGACAGGTTTTCTGATTTTGTGTTTCTCCCAGTCGACAAGCTCCACACCCCCTCCCTTTATCCAAGCCGCCCGCACCTTTTCGGGTTTTCTTCTTCTGCCGTCGTCGGCGGTGATTTGGATCAGGGCAGAGACAGCAGCAGCCGGTGGAAACATCCTGCGCTCCCCTTTCAGTTTTTTTTCCCTCTACGTTCATTTAAATGACGACGAAGATATTTCTATTGATTCCCATTTTGGGAAGTTTTCTGCCAGGAATTAACGCCGCCTTCTGTGGCACGTCGACTATCCCTTATAGTTTTGAGGTAAGAAATAAATTTTCTGGGTAATTTTCGTGTCGGGAGCTTTTTTTTTGTCTCAAAATCCACAAAAACGGCGGGAAATCCTGGAAAATTGATGAAATCTAGACAATTTTGAATTTTGGCGGCATTTTCTGCTCAATTTTCTGTTAAATTCCCATTTTTTAAAGGACTGTGGCTCTAGTTATTTGTGTTTCAATATTGAAAACCTTAAAAATGTGGGAAATCCCACCAAAAAGCCAATGATCGTCCAAAGTTTGCCATTTAATGGCGCTTTTTGCTTTAAATCCTACCGTTTTCCCTAATTTCAAGGATTAGACTCCCGGTTATCAATGTTTTCGTGTCAGGAACCCTGTAACCCTTTAAAAAATTCACAAAAATCCATTGCAGAAGCAAAAATTCCGGATGCCAGGACTAATACCCCGGGGGTATTAGTCCGGGTCTGGGGGTATTAGTCCTGGTCTGGGGGTATTAGTCCTGGTCTGGGGGTATTAGTCCTGGTCTGGGGGTATTAGTCCTGGTCTGGGGGTATTAGTCCTGGTCTGGGGGTATTAGTCCTGGTTTGGATGCCAGGACGAATCACAAGAGAGCAATTCGTTGCGAAATTCACTGATTTTTCATTAATACACCATTATTTTTTGATGTTATGCTGATTTCTCTTTTATATTGACAGCTATGCTCAATTAAGATGAGCTTTCCCAGAAGAATCCGCATTCCTCGATAAGAATTTATCAGTGTCTCAAACAATAATAGCATTATTTGGCCAGAATTTCCATTATTTCGATACTATTCAGAAAAAAATGGCACGGTTTAGGTAGAATAAACAGTACTTGGATAGATTTATTATACTCTATGCTGCGGTTGTAGCGAGAATAATAGACCGAATAGATGTTTTCCGCATATAACTCAGAGTTTCGTGTAGAAACATCTATTGATCGTTGTACTCCAGATAGAATGACCATATTACCGGTAGAATCGCTGTATTCGCTGTAGACTTGATGCATTCGTGGTAGTATCGCTGTATTCTGTATAGATTCGATGTATTCCTGGTAGAATCGCCGTACTCCGTGTAGAATCGCCGTATTCCGTGTAGATTCGATGTATTCCTTCTAGAATCGCCGTATTCCGTGTAGAATCGCCGTATTCCGTGTAGAATCGCCGTATTCCGTGTAGATTCGATGTATTCCTTCTAGAATCGCCGTATTCCGTGTAGAATCGCCGTATTCCGTGTAGAATCGGTGTATTCACGGTGGAGTCCCGCGACCCTCCCAACTACCAGTAATATTTCTAGTTCATATCTCAAGTAGCATCAGGATATCAAATGGATTTGTTGAATGAGAGCCAGAAAACATAAAAAATACTACCGTAAATGCTAGCACATGAGTTGGTAGCGTGCTTTTGTGCAGATAATTGTAGTACTTTCAGTAACAGTAAAGGGTTTTACCCCGAACGCGACCCTTAGCCGTGAAGTAAGACAGCCCATTTCTCACGATGTGATTATTGCCTCTGGAAAGAAATAGCGTCTGCGAGATCCTTGTAAGCATCACGTGATTCTCAGATATTGAGTGGTTTTATCCATAACAAACAAAACAACGTGGGCTCCATGGGGAAAACACAGTTGCTACTCAATAACCTGGATGATTATTAGGAGACGGCGAAGGATACCTGTGAAACTCAATATAGACCCTTAAAATACCAAATCTATTCGTTTAACATGATATTTTCCCGCAGTCAAGCCTTTCTACCGATAAATCCCGAATTTTACATTGAATACAGACATTCTATCTTGAATACAGGCACTCCAACAGTTCTACCAGGAATTCTTCGAATCTACACCGAAAACACCGATTCTACCTGGAATACATCGAATCTACACGGAATACGGCGATTCTACACGGAATACGGCGATTCTACCAGGAATACATCGATTCTACACGGAATACGGCGATTCTACCAGGAATACATCGATTCTACACGGAATACGGCGATTCTACACGGAATACGGCGATTCTAGAAGGAATACATCGAATCTACACGGAATACGGCGATTCTACACGGAATACGGCGATTCTACACGGAATACGGCGATTCTACACGGAATACGGCGATTCTAGAAGGAATACATCGATTCTACACGGAATACGGGGATTCTACACGGAATACGGCGATTCTACACGGAATACGGCGATTCTACACGGAATACGGCGATTCTACACGGAATACGGCGATTCTACACGGAATACGGCGATTCTACACGGAATACGGCGATTCTAGAAGGAATACATCGATTCTACACGGAATACGGGGATTCTACACGGAATACGGCGATTCTACACGGAATACGGCGATTCTACACGGAATACGGCGATTCTACACGGAATACGGCGATTCTACACGGAATACGGCGATTCTACACGGAATACGGCGATTCTAGAAGGAATACATCGATTCTACACGGAATACGGGGATTCTACACGGAATACGGCGATTCTACACGGAATACGGCGATTCTACACGGAATACGGCGATTCTACACGGAATACGGCGATTCTACACGGAATACGGCGATTCTAGAAGGAATACGGCGATTCTACACGGAATACGGCGATTCTACACGGAATACGGCGATTCTAGAAGGAATACATCGATTCTACACGGAATACGGCGATTCTACACGGAATACGGCGATTCTAGAAGGAATACATCGATTCTACACGGAATACGGCGATTCTACACGGAATACGGCGATTCTACACGGAATACGGCGATTCTACACGGAATACGGCGATTCTAGAAGGAATACATCGATTCTACACGGAATACGGCGATTCTACACGGAATACGGCGATTCTAGAAGGAATACATCGATTCTACACGGAATACGGGGATTCTACACGGAATACGGCGATTCTACCAGGAATACATCGAATCTACACGGAATACGGCGATTCTACACGGAATACGGCGATTCTACACGGAATACGGCGATTCTACACGGAATACGGCGATTCTAGAAGGAATACATCGATTCTACACGGAATACATCGATTCTACACGGAATACGGCGATTCTACACGGAATACGGCGATTCTACACGGAATACGGCGATTCTACACGGAATACGGCGATTCTAGAAGGAATACGGCGATTCTACACGGAATACGGCGATTCTACACGGAATACGGCGATTCTAGAAGGAATACATCGATTCTACACGGAATACGGCGATTCTACACGGAATACGGCGATTCTAGAAGGAATACATCGATTCTACACGGAATACGGCGATTCTACACGGAATACGGCGATTCTACACGGAATACGGCGATTCTACACGGAATACGGCGATTCTAGAAGGAATACATCGATTCTACACGGAATACGGCGATTCTACACGGAATACGGCGATTCTAGAAGGAATACATCGATTCTACACGGAATACGGGGATTCTACACGGAATACGGCGATTCTACCAGGAATACATCGAATCTACACGGAATACGGCGATTCTACACGGAATACGGCGATTCTACACGGAATACGGCGATTCTACACGGAATACGGCGATTCTAGAAGGAATACATCGATTCTACACGGAATACGGCGATTCTACACGGAATACGGCGATTCTACACGGAATACGGCGATTCTACACGGAATACGGCGATTCTAGAAGGAATACATCGATTCTACACGGAATACGGCGATTCTACACGGAATACGGCGATTCTACACGGAATACGGCGATTCTACACGGAATACGGCGATTCTACACGGAATACGGCGATTCTACACGGAATACGGTGATTCTACACGGAATACGGCGATTCTACACGGAATACGGCGATTCTAGAAGGAATACATCGATTCTACACGGAATACGGGGATTCTACACGGAATACGGCGATTCTACACGGAATACGGCGATTCTAGAAGGAATACATCGATTCTACACGGAATACGGGGATTCTACACGGAATACGGCGATTCTACACGGAATACGGCGATTCTACACGGAATACGGCGATTCTACACGGAATACGGCGATTCTACACGGAATACGGCGATTCTACACGGAATACGGTGATTCTACACGGAATACGGGGATTCTACACGGAATACGGCGATTCTACACGGAATACGGCGATTCTACACGGAATACGGCGATTCTAGAAGGAATACATCGAATCTACACGGAATACGGCGATTCTACACGGAGTACGGCGATTCTACCAGGAATACATCGAATCTACACGGAATACGGCGATTCTACACGGAATACGGCGATTCTACACGGAATACGGCGATTCTACCAGGAATACATCGAATCTACACGGAATACGGCGATTCTACACGGAATACGGCGATTCTACACGGAATACGGCGATTCTAGAAGGAATACATCGAATCTACACGGAATACGGCGATTCTACACGGAATACGGCGATTCTACCAGGAATACATCGAATCTACACGGAATACGGCGATTCTACACGGAGTACGGCGATTCTACCAGGAATACATCGAATCTATACAGAATACAGCGATACTACCACGAATGCATCAAGTCTACAGCGAATACAGCGATTCTACCGGTAATATGGTCATTCTATCTGGAGTACAACGATCAATAGATGTTTCTACACGAAACTCTGAGTTATATGCGGAAAACATCTATTCGGTCTATTATTCTCGCTACAACCGCAGCATAGAGTATAATAAATCTATCCAAGTACTGTTTATTCTACCTAAACCGTGCCATTTTTTTCTGAATAGTATCGAAATAATGGAAATTCTGGCCAAATAATGCTATTATTGTTTGAGACACTGATAAATTCTTATCGAGGAATGCGGATTCTTCTGGGAAAGCTCATCTTAATTGAGCATAGCTGTCAATATTAAAGAGAAATCAGCATAACATCAAAAAATAATGGTGTATTAATGAAAAATCAGTGAATTTCGCAACGAATTGCTCTCTTGTGATTCGTCCTGGCATCCAAACCAGGACTAATACCCCCAGACCAGGACTAATACCCCCAGACCAGGACTAATACCCCCAGACCAGGACTAATACCCCCAGACCAGGACTAATACCCCCAGACCAGGACTAATACCCCCAGACCAGGACTAATACCCCCAGACCAGGACTAATACCCCCAGACCAGGACTAATACCCCCAGACCAGGACTAATACCCCCGGGGTATTAGTCCTGGCATCCAAAAATTCCATCTCAAATAGATCAATTTTGCGCCGACAAGCCGTGAAATCTGTCGATCTCCGATTTTCAACACCTCGGGGGACTGCCCGCTGATCAAAAATTAAGCATTTTACAGGTCTTACAGGCAATTAAAGGTCTAGCAAATTTCTTAACCAATAATTTTCTCCACTTTGGATCGTTTGTGATCCCCGAAAATCGAAAAGTTCTTCAAATCTCCCGCTCACCATAAGAAAATAACCGCGTCGCCGCTCGTTTGAACAAGCTTCGGCCATTTTTCTTATCAAAAGGGCTGGAAATTCACCGCAAGAATCCAGAAAATTAATCGAGAAAGATCCCAGGGTAAATTAATTCTTTCCAGGCGCTTCCTGACGGCTCCTACAGTTTGGGATGCGCCCGCCCGGCTTGTTTTGGCTACGAGCCAACCAGCGGCAATTGGGCCAGTCAGGATTCAAGCTTCAACCAGTAGAATTTCTATTTTTCTTTAAAGAAAAAGAAATTTTAGAATTGGAGGACATCCGGACGGATATTTGCGGACAACTGATCAAATTCAAAGGGCGCCGTTTCTGGCCACCAATCCTCAAACTGCTGTGAGTCATTTTTCTGATATGTTCATCGTAAAAAGCTCTATTCTTGGTATAAAAGTGGCCAGAATTGCGTGCAGATTACGGTAGACTAATTTAAAAATTTGAAAAAAACCAAAAAACCGAGAAAACGAGCAAATTTGAATTTCAGAAGCCCATAGTTTACAAACGTTTATTGGAGCGCGATTACCGTAAGCCAAAAATAATACTTTTTATACCAAAATTCTCAGAATTTTGTGTAGATTACGATAGAGTCATTTAAAAATTAAGAAAATGCCGAAAAATCGAAGAAAAACACATTTTCATCCTTCTTCAGTGAATTGTATCCAAAGATCCATTTGCCCGCTGTTTACAGAAATCCTGCTGGATAATTTATGTTCTATGCCGTTTTTATTGCAAAAATCTCACTTCCGCATCCGTCTGTCCCCGTGCAAAATGCGCTGCCCGCCGTCACCCGATACGCCATCCCATTTCCACGCGAAAGCGCCGCTATCAAGGCAACATCTTACCATCCATGCACCGAGCTTAATCGCCCGCCTAAATGATTTAAAGATTGTAGAGGAAAATGAACTAAGAAAACGTGTTTTTGCCCTGGGAACTTCGGTTGATTTGCAAGGGAGAAACGGGGCAAAAAAGGCGATGGATGGCAGGGGAGATACCCATCTTTAGAGTTCGATTTCGTCTCTTCCGGTTGGGAAAACAATCTGTTCTTTGGGTATAATTTTATGTGCTTTTTGATCTTTTAAATGGCAGCGAATATCGTGTTTTGCATTCGCTAGAAGGGGATAATCTTGAAGGCGGCTAATTTTTAATGAGTTTCATATATCAAAATAATCAAAAAAAATGTGGAAAAATCCAATGAAAATAGCAGAAAATCCAGGAAAATTATAGAAAATGAAGAATTTTTAAAAATTGACGGTAAAGGCGCGCTAATTTACAGTAATTTCGGGTATTTTTCCTTCAAAACCCTGTAACCATGCTTGTAAATACCGCGCAATCCAGGAATCTTCGAAAATTGTAGTAGAACAATAAAATTTTGCCAGTATTCCGTACTCTGCCCAGAAAAAATAGCCAAAATCGTGAGACGGGTACGGTATTCATGACAAATTCATTTTCCCGCCATTTTAAATGAGTTTCATAGATAAAATCAATGAAAATGATCATAAAATGTGAAAAAATCTAATGAAAATAGCAGAAAATCCAAGAAAATGGTAGAAAATTAGGATTTTTAAAAATTGACGGTAACCGCGTAGTAATTTACAGTAATTTCAAGCTACCCAGTCCTTTAAAGGTATTTAAAGCCATTAAATCAGCCCTATTAACCCCTGGGTATCAATATCTGTTTGTAGCTTGTTTCCTTGCTGCAGGTGGCTTGTCGAACTTTTCCAGTTCTTCGTCAGCTTTGCGGATGTCGGCTTTGTCCTACTTGCGCATTTTCAAACATTTCCATGATCTTTTGGGAAGCTGACTATAAACAGGTACACGACCGGCCAGGAACGACTAATTAGCCCCGGTAGCTGGAAGCTTTTGACGCATGTAATTGGGCAGTTTGAGATGGGGGCGATTTTGTCGAACTAACGGCAGCTGTGTAGGGATTTTTCGGACTGCCAGGGATGTTTTTTGGTCTCGAGGGTTTAAATTATTTAATGGAAGTTTCATGAGATTAAAAACTATTGCAGCTTGTAAATTACGTGCGTAAACAGCGAGCAGACAGAAGTTGGGCGAAATTCATAGTCCTTGAAAATAGGCGGTTTTCTTCCAATTTTCGGCTTTTTCCATATTTTTAAACGTATCTACCGTAATCTGCACAAAATTCTGGACATTTTGATACTAAAATTGCCCCATTTTTGCATTACGGTAAGCTAATGAACGTAAACAGCGAGCGCATCGTTGGAATAAATTCAATCATCCTGTAAATTTACCATTTTCCTCATTTTTTTCACATTTTCCGAATTTTAAGTGGCTCTACCATAATCAACACGAGATTCTGAGTATTTTAATACCAAAATTGCCTGAAAACCTTTTTTGAATTACGGTAATTGCGCGCGATTGTAAACAGCGGCAGATGAACTTCAAAATTGCCAGTTTTCCTTCATTTTTCTCTATTTTTTCGCTATTTTTTGCGTCTACCGTAACCAGCCCAAAATTTTGCACATATTTATGACTAAAAACAGCCAAAACTCCCAATTTTAGGCCTGTTTCGGAGCTCCCAGCTGTGTTCCAGGTCAATGGGCCGGCGGCTACGATGGGTGAGTAAATTTTCCTTTAAAGAAGATTAAAAACCTCCAGAAATTCGCTGATTTGCTGTGGTTACCCGCTCCTGAACCAGGCACAGGACCTGGGAACTGCCGCCATCCGCCCTGGGGATATTGCCATCGGCGGAGAGCAACAGCCGGGATCTTTTGATTATATTCGAAATATTCAAGCCGTTCGTACTCCTGGCGGGCAAATTGACCGATATGATGTCGAAATGGGGCGGATGTCCTGCCCTGAGCCGATGGCTGTCCAAGCTGCTGTCGAAGCTGTGGCTCCCCAGCAAGTTATCCAGCAACAAGCCGTCGCCCCGAGTTATTACCAGCCAGCTTATTATGGAGGAGGTGGCGGTGGTTTTGGAGACTTCCGATGCTTTACTGGGGATTCTATGGTGGGTTCGGAGCATAGTTTTCAGTTTTTGACTTGGAAATGCTCCAAATTCTTTCCATTTGCCTTGGTTTTGATAAAAATTCGGAAAACCTTGAGAAAATGGATAAAATTCCTTCAATTTTGTCCGAAATCCCTGCAAATTTCCCATTTAAAGGACTCTTTGAACAATTTTTGGCGCCATACTATCAAGAAATGTCTGCAGATTACGGTAGAATGCTATAAAAACTTGAAATCCACAAAAAAATGAGGAAAAATGCGCGAAAACGACCAATTTTGAATTTGAACCGTCCGGCGTTTACGAGAGTTCGTTGGCCGTAATTTTAAAAAAGTTTTTTGGCATTTTTCGTATCAAAATATTCAGAATTTAGTGCAGATTACTGTAGATTTATTCAAAATATAAGAAAACCCGAAAATAAGTGAAAAATTTGAATTTTATTGAATAAAAGTGGCGCATCCGGTGGTTACGCGCCATTTCTAAGCAAAAACGTGGTCCTTTAAAAAATTCCGCCCAGTTTTTTACATTAAAACTACTCTAATTTTTAAGGTAACACTCATGGACGGCTCCACCAAGAGAATGGACGAACTGGCCATAGGAGATTGGGTCAAATCGCCGACTCCCAGTCTCTTCGAAGTTATGGACATGCCCGTCGAGAGCTGGCTCCATCGCCTACCAGAAAAGGAGACCGAATTTATTGTGTGAGCTTTATTTTTAGAGCCCCACAGCCCTTTAAATTTTGCAGATTAAAGACAGAAGGAGGAAAACAGCTCAAAATGACTGAAGATCATTACTTGTACCGGACGCCGTGCAATGTTACTGGATTTAAACGGGTAAATTATGTTTTAAAGCGATTTTTTGCGCCTGTGCCATGCTCAGCATAAAATTACGAGCATTTTGATATCAAAATTGCCTGGAAAGCTTTTTTTGTATAGCGATAATCGCGCCCTAGTGAACGTTTGCAAACAGCGGGCTGTTGAAATTCAAAATTGCCAATTTACGTCCAATTTTCTGCGTTTCAAAGCGTTTTTCTAATTTTTAATGGTTTCTACCGTAATCTACACAACATTCTAGATAATTTAATATCAAAATTTGCCTGTAAACTTTTTTTGAATTAGTCCTTGAAAATAGGCGGTTTTCTTCCAATTTTCGCATTTTCAAATTTTTTAAAAGAGTCTACCGTAATCAGCACAAAATGGTGAATATCCTGATACCAAAAAAAGGCTTCTTGGCTTCCTTTTTTTGCCTTTTTTTGGGTTACGGTAAGCCAACGTAAACAGCGGGCGCATCGTTGGAAGAAATTCAATCATCCTGTAAATTTACCATTTTCCTCATTTTTTCACATTTTCCGAATTTTTTAAGTGGCTCTACCGTAATCAGCATAAAATTCTGGACATTTTAATACCAAAATTGCCTGAAAATCTTTTTTGAATTACGATAATTGAGCCCCAGTGACTGGTAGTAAACTGAAATTCAAAATTGCCGGTTTTCACGGGTTTTTCTCCAAAATTTTTGGCATTTTTCCAATTTTTAACCATTCCACCGTAATCAGCACGTAGTTCTGCATATTTTAATACTAAAAATATCGAAATTCTCCCAAAAGATGGGTTTTTCCCTAATTTTTCATCAAATTTTCACAAAACTCTGATTTTCGCCTTATTTTTGAGCATTTTCCATAAAAAAAACAATAAAAATCAAGTGAATTAATTATTTTATTCAAATTTTCAGCCAGAAATGGTTCGGGCCCGTGACATCGCCGAAGGGGATTGCCTCTTGGAGCTCAATACCCAGACCCACGCCTTCTTCACCACAACAGAAGTCACAGAAATTGGCGCAACAATTGAAAAAGGAATCTACGCTCCATTGACAGATGGCGGACAGGTTTTCTCGCCATTTTTTGGGTAAAAAGAGGCCAAATTTAGATAATTATCAACGGTTTAATGGTCTCCTGCTTCTCTGACACGAAAAACGATGTCCTGGTCCAAACTGTACGTGAAAATTTGGTCAATTGTGACGATGCTGAGGGCTTGGAATCCCTGCAATGCAATTTGAAAGAAAATGGAATCAGTCTCCTCCTGGAAATGGTGAAATTCTCCCTTCCTGAGGGGATGAGCTTCTAATTCATCGAAATTATCCTCATACCTCCACTTTTACCTTCATTTATCCTCAGATTTCTGATTATTTCTGTAAATAAAGTGTAATTTATTTAAAAAATTAAAGAAATTGGCTCAAAATCCCCCAAAAATGAGGCAAATCAAAAAAAATAAAAAGATTTCTCCCCGGCCGGGAATTGAACCCGGGTCTCGCATGTGACAGACGCGGATACTCACCACTATACTACCGAGGACACACGGCATTGTTTCCAGGGAGGTGAGTAGGAGCTGGGCTGTTGATTAGACAGCAGAGGATTTTTACCAAGTTTTCGATGGAAATGCACCTTGAAAAGTAAAAGAAATCCAATTTTTTCACCGAGAACAACCAAGAAATGACAAAAACATCAATAAAGTCGAATTTCTGTAGTAATCTGGCCCAGAATAAGTGCAAAAACCACAGAAATCCCACTTTTTTCCCTAAAAACAACCAGAAAACTCAAAAACCCCCAAAAACACAGAAATTCTCGCCGATTTTTATTTGTGATTGAATAAGATACGTGTCGATCACAAAATTTGTGCAGCACTTCTTCTAATTGGCTGGCGGTGGAGGCTCACGGGTCGATGATACAGTTCGCTGGCTGCTGGCTCCTTGGACGCTCATGCTGCTGGTAGTCGATGGCGGCTGGAGGGGCGACGGGCGACGTCGACTGCCACTTCGACTGTTGCTGCTTCGACGATGACGAGGAGGCGGAGCAGCCTGGACAGGGCGACTTCTCGACTGTCGACGGCTCGATCGACGGCTGGATCGTCGACTGCTGGCTCGACGGCTGGATAGTTGACGGCTGCCGCTGTTGCTGCTTCGACGACGATGAGGCGGAACTGGCTGGACGGATCCCTCGACGGGCGGAGGAGCAGCCTGGACAGGGCGACTTCTCGACCGTCGACGACTGGATCGACGTCTGGATCCTCGACGACTGTTTCTTCGACGATGGCGAGGACGAGCAGGATTGGGAGCCTGCTGGACAGGCGGCTGATTGCCGGGGAGGACAGCTGGCTGCTGTCGACGGCTGCGTTGACCGCGTCGACCAGACTGCCGACTTCGACTCGCTTGCGAGTTGGTACGAGTCCTGCTCCGGCTGATGGCCCTCGCTGTCTCCACGTCCGACGTTGGCTGAGCTTCGGCTGGAAATTGCCAAGATTTCGCTGGATGATTATAATTGTAGGGAGGCTTCTTGACAATATGCGAAAAAAGACGAGTCGATCCACAGCTGGCAAATGTCAGCAAATGGGCAGCAGAAGGACCAAAGAGAATCTGAAATATTGAAGTAAATTCTCAATTTTCAAGGTTTTGACCGTTTTATTATTTGTTTTGGTACCCAGAATCCCAATTTTTTTATTTTTCTAGTAATTTTGGGTCCCGGGGCGAAAAGGTAACGCCAAAGGTTCAAAACGGCGAAAAAGTCCCGGGAAATCCAATTTTTGCAGTAATTTTGGGCCCTGCAACGAAAATTGGACTCCAAATCCTCGAAAATGACCTGAATTCCCGAGAAATCGATCTCTAGCCAAATTTTCATTTATTTTCTAATCGTGGCAGGATCCCTGGACTAGAAATACAATTTTTACAGTAGTTTTTGGCCCTGCAACGAAAATATGGCACCACAAATTCCAAAAAAATGGCAAATTCCCCAGGGAAATCGTTCTTTGCTAAAATTCCCGCTTCTTTTTACGTTTTCCAAATTTCGCGGTGGGATCCCCTGTGTGAAAAGCAGAGAGACAGCTGATTTCTGGGTCCTGGAGCGAACATTTGTCGCTGAAATTTCGAGAATCCGTGAAAATTCCACTGAGAATGCTCGGAAAATCCGCAAAGTGGCTGTCTCTAACAATTTTTTCCATTTTTCTGCGTCTTCAAGGGCTGTGAACTACCGTAATCCAGCAATATTACTCGAAAATCTTAAAAAAATCCAAAAATCAGCGAGAATTTGAATTTTCCGGGTGATTAGTCGTTGCGCAGCTGCAATGAGCGCGTAAATTTCGGCGTAGGATCCATTTAAATGGGAAATTGGCCATTTTTTTCCTTATTTTCCATAATTTCACGTTTTATACCTTAAACTTGGTCCATTTTTTGAGAGCATCCGATGTTTTCAGTGCCGTATAATTGCCATATAATACCAAAGTTTCCAGTTGATTTGGCATGGAATTATTCAATTGGCTCCAAAAGGTTTTCTCCTCATAAACGTGGACATACAGGCACAATTTGGGTACAGTAAGCCAGGCAGAAAATGGCGGGACTTCTTTATTAATCGCCGTGCGATAGCTTTCAGCCGTAGAGAAACTGAACCAACTGGCAGGGAGGCTGAGCTCTTCGAGGCTTTGTGGCGGCTCTAAAATCCGAAATTACACCAAAAATGGCCAAAAAAACGAACTGAGACTCAATTGAAGGACCCGAATCGCTGGAGTCTCGACAAGAGTTCCAATTAAATCCATGGATTTGAGTTTGGGAAGAGAAAACAGGCAGCGGATGGCTTCTTCACTCAATTGCAGGCCAGTCAAGCAGATACGAGTCAATGAAGGGCTCAGTAGGCGCTGAAAATGTGGCGATTATTATTCATTTTAACGATTTTTAAAGGATTACGGTATCCTGCTGAAATCGTGCCCATTTCGGCTCCTTTTCCTGGATTTCTGACTCAAAAAAAAACACAATTGGTGGAAAATGTCAATTGGCACCGAAAAATCAGCCGTAAACTGTAAAAATTGCTGGAAATTACGCAAAAATCCGGGATTTCGACCATATTTCCACTGGTAGACGGGAAAATGACCTTTTTGGAATGCCCCGTTAGGGCTACCATCGGTTTCAGGGTAACCGAAAACCGATCGAAATAACCGAAAACCGATAACCGAAAACCGAAAATAACCGAAACCGTCGGTTTTCGGTTATCGGTTTTCGGTTTCTAATCGGTTTCGGTTTTCGGTTATCGGTTCCTAATCGGTTTCGGTTATCGGTTTCTAATCGGTTTCGGTTTTCGGTTATCGGTTTCAATCGGTTTTCGGTTTCAATCGGTTTCTCTCAGAAACCGCTTGGAAACCGATTTGACCGGCGGCAATTTGAATTGTTTGTTTCCTCTTTGAAAAATTCAACAATTCAAATTGCCGCCGGTCAAATCGGTTTCCAACCGAACCGGAAACCGATTGAAACCGATAACCGATAACCGAAAACCGATTGAAACCGATAACCGATAACCGGAAACCGATTGAAACCGATAACCGATAACCGAAACCGATTAGGAACCGATAACCGATAACCGAAACCGATTAGGAACCGATAACCGATAACCGAAACCGATTAGGAACCGATAACCGATAACCGAAACCGATTAGAAACCGAAACCGATTGAAACCGAAAACCGAAAACCGGAAACCGTCGGTTTCGGTTTCTTCCGGTTTCGGTTCGGTTACCCGATAACCGAACCGATGGTAGCCCTAGCCCCGTCCCAAAAAATTCGTTGTGAGACAATTTTGCCCGTTTTTAGGTAGCGGAACGATTTTAAAATGAGCTACAGCAGCTGTTTAATGGATTTTGTGGCGTTTCTGGGTCTTACTACGAAATTTTCCAATATTCTGATGCAAAATACCGCGCAGGGCTTTGTAGGAGCGACTGGTACGCAATTTACCGTGTTCCAGCCACCAAATCATCAGCAAAAATGGTTAGGACCCGGCGGGGATCGAACCAACGACCTTTTTGATCATAAAACGGGTGCTCTGACCATAAAAAAACATCGATACGTACGATTTTCAAACATTTCAGGACTATTGACATTGAGCGCCGTTAAAATGGTCTTGCAGCGAATTTTTAGATGGCTATAGAATCCAGAAACTGGCGGTAAAATTTAAATTGGTCATTTTTGCGTCTACAGGCGGAAATACGGTCGAATTCTGGATTTTCGGGTAATTTCCAGCAATTTTCATGGATTTCGGTCGATTTTAGACAATTCTTGACCATTTTCCACCAATTTTTGTCATTTTCCTGGTCAAAAATACCAGGAATTGCTTTAAAAATGGGGTAAACAGCCATCCACACCTGTAACCTGGCCGGTACCAGACGCATACTTTGATCCACAGCCAAATTGCTGTCTTGCAGGAGATGAAGAGATTTCAGCTGGCCGCTGACTTTCACATCAGCCGGTAATTTTTCCAATTCCACAAGATTTTCCACAGATACAAATAATTTCTTGAGTTGCGGTAAATTTGGCAAAAATTGTTGCCATTCAGCTGCTGGAAGTCGAGTTTCCACCACGAGATGGGATAAATTTCGACCAAAATGGTGGGCCATTTTCTCGGCGGACATAGAACCAGTGGCCAGCTTGTGATCCTTGGTGGAGAGGAGAATTTCAGTCGAAGAATTTATGACAGCCAGCGAGACATCGGGAAATGACAACACTTCACGGCAGATAAAACTATCCATGGTGGCCAGCTCAAGTCGACGATCCAGTGGACTACGCTCCAGCAACAGTTGAATGGCTCGGTCAGCTGCCATCTGACACGACTGCTTCCAGCTGCTAACGGACAATAGAATGATAAGAAGGGATTGGCTGTAGATTTGACCAAAGAAAAGCGAAAAATTGACAGAAATCTGCCAAAAATTTACCAGAATTTGACGGCAAATCGAGGAAAATTGACATAAATTCTTCGGGAAAAATCGATTGTTCAAAAAAAGAAAAGTTAAGGCAGAAATCAACAGAAAATCAATAGGCCTCGGAATAACATGAATACGATGGTGGGCACCACATAGTTACCTGACGATGGCTGTTAAAATGATTTTTAACCAGGAATAATTTGAGAAATCAAACAATTTCAAGAAGATTTGCCCAAGAAAAGAAAGAACAACCCAAGAAAACAAGAGAAAATGCAAGAAAACAAAGAATTACACGAATATTTACTACAAAAGAACAAAAGAAAAGAAAGAAGAATAAAAAAATTTTTATAGCGGCAGGGTCTTTGGCTCGCTCCTGGTCCGGGGCACCTTGATCAGCGGGATATGGATGCACTTCTCGGGGACGAAGCGGGGCCGATCTCCGGGCTTTCGCTTTGGCGGTGGCCCAAGGATGAGGCGGGCGACATCTCCATTTGCCCGAACGGCGTCGACGGCGATTCTTTTCTTAAAAGGATCGGCGATGAATCCTTCCTTGAAAAGTTCCACCTCCCTTTGGGTGACTTGGCTCGGTTCAATTTGCGGCAGATCCTCCACTTTAATTGAGCGGGATTGGCCGGGAAGAAGACGCGTGTTGGAATTTTTGGCAAATTCCCGCGTGACGACGATGTTTACCGGCTCCGGTGCCGTTTCTTCCTGTTCAGCTGGGTCCCAAGAGCGCGCAGTTTCGCTGTACGATTGGGTTTTTTGAGCTTTTAGCGGCTTCTCCGATCGCTGGGTCCGTTGCAGCATCAATTCCTTGGGTTCTGGCGGTGGGGACGATGGCTTTGACTTCGGCTTCTGCGGAATTTCCTTCTTTTCCGGCTTCTTTTCGACTTTTTCCTCCTTTGGCGGGATCGCCTTGGGCTGGATTGGCTTTGGCTTTGCCGGCGGCTTTTCCTCTTCCTTTTTCTCGTCATCTTTCTCCTCGTATTCTTCGGGCTCTTTTCCGTTAATAATTCGATCCACAATTTTTACAAATAGTGGATGCTGAGTGCAAGCAATCATAATCCCCCAAAAGACGATGATACCAGCAGAGATACAACCAGTCTGGACCCTAGAAAATATTTATTACAAATATATTTAAATGGCGGGAAGGGCGTAGATTTCGGAAATTATTGCTGTCAGCATAATGTGCAACCTAAAAATGAACGAAATTGGCGAGATATCGGCAAAATTAGATGCAGTTCAGGGAATTTCTGGTAATTTTCGATGATTTTTATGTATTTTCCAGTGAAAAATCACTTTAGAGATTGAAAGCTGCTCGAATTCCTGGTAAAAGTGGTCATTTCGGTAGAATTCAGGCTACTTTCATTGAAAATGCCGCAATTTTTCGCAATTTCGCTGTAAAACAGTCAACTTTCATCCAAAAAGTCACTCTAGAGGGCAAAATCAGTGATTTCCAGGTAATTTTCTGTCTATTTTTCACGATTTCCCGTAAAAATTGGCTGTAAAACACACCAATGAGGGCCTTCTTCATATGTAGCGCTATTACTGCCGCTCTCGGTGGTAGCCTTTTCTTTGACACCTCCAGATCCGGAGTCAGCGCCAGTTGTACCAGCTGCAGTAACCAAAGGAGTAACAAAAGGAATGAATTTGGCTTCGATTTTGGTAATCGAGCCCACTTTCTCCCATTATGTCGTGACTATCGGTGCCGGCGCCGAAGATAATGAATGAAGAAGCGACAAGAAGCGACGACACAAAAAAAAGATAACAAAAGTAAGGCACAAAATTGCCAATATAAACAAAACAATTGTGTTCTTTTTTCTTGTTTTTATGTTGTTGGGTAGTAGTTTCAACTTTAGGCGATTTCTCCAAAAATTGTGGATCTTCTTGAATGAAACTGACATAAGCTTATAGAGCAGAAAAAATTCTACAAGTATTTTTCATCGAACAGTTCATTTCCCTATGATTTCGATGATTTTTTTTCTCATTTTTTTATTTGGGTACTCGAACATGGCGTAGAATCGAATTCCGCAGAGCTATCGAAAAACCGAGCACAGCTTCTTGCTCCTCTCGAGAAGCTGAGCAAGATGCTATTAAAAACTTTTCTGCAAGTCCTGATTCTTTTGGTCCTATGTCCCAGAATTCCTCTCTGGCCGATGATTACCCATAATCGGGGAATCGCATCTTCAGGCAGGGCGGAACCCAACTTTTTTTTATGTTTTTGAAAAAACAATCATATCACTATGCTGAGAAACTGAGATCTACACAACTGACATAAAATATCCTTTAAAAATAGTCGTTATTATACTTTTGTGGCCAAAAATAGCCCATTTCCCTATGATCCTGATGATTTTTTCCAAACTCTTTGTTTGGGAAGTCAAATCGGCTGTAGAATCGAACGCTACCGCAAAACTGAGCACACCATCTTGCTCCTCTCAGCGAGCTAATTCCAACGGTAGAAGTTTCTTCTTCATAAGTCCACGTTTTCCTACCCCTACACGCCGAAACAGCCAATTGGTCGATGATTTGACCTCAATCTTCCATAATAGGAAGCCCGTGAGACGTTCAGCATACTTCCGACCATCTTTTTGAGAAATTAAACATACCACCGTGATCAGCATCACGAGATCTCGGCTATTAGTTCATAAAATCTTTAAAAAACAGTCATTTTCAAGGGTATACGGCCTAAAATAGCCAATTTGCCAGTGATTCCGATGATTTTTTCCCAACTTTTCATTTGAAAACTCGATTATGGCGTAGAATTGAGTGGCGTGGAGCTATGGAAAAACTGAAAGCAGTTCCTTGCTCCTCTCGACGAGCTGATTCCAGCGATATAAATATCTCCCCGAGAAGTTCAGGATTTCCATCAGTTTTAGGCAAAACAGCCGTCTATTGAAATATTTTTGCTGAAAATCCTCGTTTCTTTGAAATGTTTCCCCTATTTTCCCTACGAGGGCCTGGATCTTCCAGTAGTAAATATTTTACGGCACAGTATGTTTATGTGATTCTCAGGGCCTAGTAGGATTAGCAATTCCTCATCAAAAGAGGGGGAGATGGGGGTTCCCATGCCGACGACGCTTCTTTCTTTCCCTGGGAAGACCGATGGGATGAGAGGGGGGAAATGGCGGCTGTTCCCCGGCTTCTGGGTGGTCTATTTTCTTATTTAAGTGATTTTACCGTTTATTTTTTCTTTAAACTACGCCTTAAAATAGTCCCCGGACCCTTTTTCCTCCAATTTCTGATTCCCGGCGCCAAAATTCTAATTTTCCTTATGATTTCAACTTCCACTTCTCTTTTAAAGGGAAATTACTTCGGAAATTTGGTATTATACAACTTATTTAAAGGATTCTTTAAAGAAATTCTCTAAAAAGCAGCAGGAGACGCAAATTTGACGTCAACTAGGCGGATTTCCCGTCAACAATCGGCTATTTTTACCGATTTCCCTCTATTTTTAGCCTAATTACCGCCAATTCCAAGCAAATTCTCCCCTGAATCAGGCTAATTTTATTAAAGGAAGAGCCCTCGGGCCTTTAAACCCTTTAAATTAGCCATATATTCACTGGTCGAGCTCATAGAGGCCGATTTCTAATACGAATTAGCACGTCATCTGCCACTGGGCAGGAAAACATCCTCTTTCCGAGGCATTTCTGACTCATTTTACTAAATTTTCTTACTGTAGATTTTATTTAAAGGCCTAATTTCATGAAAATGGCTGGGAAATGTCGAGAATTCTTTTATTTGGCAGATTACGTGGATTCTGACGTAATTATGTCGTATTCAGGGGATCACATGGCGTTATTTTCTCATTTTCTCCCCTTTTCTTGATTTTAGTAAATTTTTGGTATTTTCTTTAAAGAAAAAGGCCTTTAAAGGACGGAAAATGTCCAGAAGCTTACCTACGCCTCTTACTACTTGATTTTGACGTTATTTTAACGTTTACTTTAAAGAAAGTCGCCTCTAAAGAGCGAAAAACCCCAGGAGACAGGTTTTTTTATTGACATAGAGCCCTCGAAAACAGCCGAGAGCAGCAGATGATAATAGCCAAACAATTACGACTGGTCATGTGGTCCCGTGGTGTAGCGGTTAGCACTCAGGACTCTGAATCCTGCGACGGGAGTTCAAATCTCCCCGGGACCTGACCATTTTTGCCGCCAGTTTTGCCAAATTTTTGGATTTTCTTATTTTTTTCGTTTCGGGACCAGGAAATTGGAAAATTTGCCCCAGAATCGAGATTTTCTATAACTTGGGGTGTATTTCTTTCTTTAAATAGGACTTTAAAGGGCAGTAAACCTCAAAATTGGGCAATTTTGCTTTGTTTTTAGGATTTTTGCGCGTTTTTTGGTCTTTTTATTTCGTTTGGGGGCCTGAAAGTTGTAAAATTGCCAGGGAAATGGATTTTTCAGTAATTTTGAGCCGTTTTTTTTTGTTTGAATGGAATTTTAAAGGCCGATAGCTCATAAAACTGGGCTTTGGCGGCTAAAAACCCTCAAAAATGAGCTGGAAACCCGATTTTTGGCCCAAAACCTTGATTTCCATGTGTTTTTTTGCCTTTTTCAGCCTCCGATTAATCGGAATACTCGTTTCTGGGCTCTTGAGTCTTTTATTTTCCCTCCAGGACCCTTATCCGCCTCTTTCCCGCCAAAGATCAACAAGCCCAAGCACCGCCACTTCCTCTCGTCAAAATTTACCGGCGCCGTCCGGTCCCGTGGTGTAGCGGTTAGCACTCAGGACTCTGAATCCTGCGACGGGAGTTCAAATCTCCCCGGGACCTATGCTTTTTTCTTTTTGGTTTTCAGCCATTTCCCATCAATTTTTCTTTTTTTTTCACTTTTTAGTTTCAGAATGAAGGCCCCTATGCCTAAACATCGTCCACCGCCTCTTGCAATTCAGGGAACCATCATTTCAGTGGATTCCAGGCCAAAAACACCGCCTAATATGCCCAGCACCGTTAATGTGAGTTAATTTCTGGGAATTTCTAGCTAAAAGAGCCACAGCTAGACAGCGAGAAGAACCACAGTTAGACAGCTGAAAGAGCCAAAATTGGACAAGAAAGTGGGCCACAGTTTGACAGCTGAAAAAGCCACAGTTAGACAGTTAAAACAGCCTCAGTTAGACCGCGAACTGAGCTACAATTAGAGCGGCAGAAGAACCACAGCTAGACAGCTTGTGAAGCCACATTTAGACAGCCAATCGATAAGAAGCCTAATTCCTTTTCTTCCGAGTTGTGACGAAATCAGATTAAATCGCAAGAAGCCAAAGGAAAATCTCGTGTGACCATGTGTGTGGTGTCTGGAAATTAGCCCGGGGGATTCAAAACTGATCTTTATTTAAGAAATTCTTAAAGAGAACTAAAAAGAGCCTGGATAATTCCGTTTTCCCCAATTTTAATGAGTCTCGAACTCAAAATGATCAGAAAAATGTAGAAATCCAATGAAAAAGACGAAAAATACAGAAAAATCGTGGAAAATCGGGGAATTTTTAAAAATTAGCGGTAAACGCGGGTTAATTTACAAGAATTTTGGATTTAAAACATTTTTTAGAGTCAAAATCAGCGACGAGCTACGAATGCTGCCAGGGCCCGGCAATTTCTGACGGCTGTTTGCAGTGGAGACACGGCGACTGTGGAAAAAATGATGACTCCTAATTTATTAAAGGTTTGTTTACTTTTAAAACTATGGCAGTTACTGATGGTCCCCGTAAACAGCGAGCAGAAACGCGTTGGGAGAAATTCGCTGAAAAGCTGGGAAAATGTGCGGTTTTCTCCATTTTTTTGGGAGTTTCCAAATTTTTAAGTTATTCTACCGTAATCAGCACGGAATTCTGAATATTTTGATACCAAAAAAGCCTAGGAAACATTTTTTGGATTACGGTAATCGCGCGCCAATGAAATTTTGTAAACAGCGGGCGGTTGAAATTCAAAATTGTCTCTTTTCGCGCATTTTTCTCCATTTTCTGAGGTTTTTCTCGTTTTTAAAGGCCTCTACCGTAACCTACATCAAATTCTGAATATTTTGATACCAAAAAAAGATAAAATAATCCTTGAAACAGGAAAAATTGAGCGTTTTTTTTCAGACCGTCCACCCCACCACCGCCTGCACCCCGCTGATGATGGCGGTGATTTTTAACCACAGTAAAATGGTTCAAAAAATCTTGACGGTCCGCAATTTTGACGTGAATTCTCGTTGCGCTGAAGGACGAACAGCCCTGCATTACGCGGCAGCGGTGACAAACGCCATTATCATCAGCTTCGAGCCACAAGAGGACCAGGATTTGTATTATTTGCTAAGCCAAGCGGGCTGCAGGGATAATATTGTCGGTATGTTTTAGGGATTTCATTTAATTGGGGTACTGTAGACCGTGAAAATGACCGTTAATTGGTAAAAAAAGAGGGAAATATTGAAAAATTTGAATTATTTCCAAGGAAATTTGCAGAATTCCTGGATTTTTAGCTAGAAACCGGGATATTTTTAAATTTCCGAGATAAAACGAAGATTATTATGGGATTTTAAAGAAGATTTTAAGAATTTCTTGGTGTAGGAAGGGGAAAAGGCAGCGTTTTGGAATCTTTAGCGCGAAATTCAAGGAATATTTGATTTTATTCGAAGAACTGGCACAGTTTCTGAATTTTTCTGGTGGAAAACTGCGTCCTGATCTATTTTTCCAAGAAATTGCCCGCTATTTCAAATTTCTGCTGATCTTCTGACGAGAAAAACCTGAATATTTGAAGAAGATACGCCTTTTTTTAAAATTTGGGTGCTCAACTCAACGATTTTTGAAATTTCGAAGGACTTGGCGCAATTTTCAAACTTTTTGCCGCGTACTTTTTGTCGTTTTTAATTTTCTTGCGGAAAATTGCGTACTTTTCCTATTTTTGGAGTAAATTGCCGCAATCCGTACAGTTTTTAATCTTTTTTTGACGCCTGATTGCGGATTTTTTCAAATTTCAAGTTAGTATTCAGAATCTTTTGAATTTTTACGGAAATGTGGGTGATTTTGGCATTTTTTGAGCAAAATTTCGCGGTATTTCGAAGTTGCCCCAAAAATTACGCCATTATATCCTTTCTGGAAATAATTCCGGTGGTATTTCCACTATTTTCCTCAATTAATATTGGCGCTAAGCCGTCTTTTCAAAAAAGCGACGAAAACAACCCAAATTCCCGCGTAAAGATGAGCTCAAGCCAGAATTTCGGGGACTAATCTCCCTTTTCTGCTTCAAACAGCCATTTTTAGTTGTTTTTGCCCCTTTTAAATCATAAAATGACGTGGTTTTACTAAATTCTTTAAAAAAATGGATATATTCAGATTTGGAAGGGTTTACCCCATTTGAAATCCGTCAAAACCCGGGTTTAATCAACATGGAACGGGCCAAAATTCTGAACACCTGTGAGTTTTATCCAAAACCGGTGATTATAGCCATTTTTTAGATCCAATAATTATGGACAATAAAATAGATGGCCTATTAGAGCAATATAATGAAGGAGATTTAGCGGCAATGATTAGAAATGTGAGTCTAGACTGGGATTTTGGGGAAATTATGGCCATTTCGAGTCATTTTCCATATAAAATTTGTACGCGCCCATATCTCAGAATCCCATGGCGGGATTTTTAAATAGTTTTGACCAACGAATCCACCGTATCAAAATTAGTAGAAAACACAGAAAACAGGAGCTAAAAACCCGAGAAATTTCGCTGTGAGACCCGATTTAAAGTGCCCGTAACTAACTCAAAAAATATTGCATGAGCTGCCAGATCAGGTACAAATTTTTTGAGATAAGGGCATAATTTAATTCGGAAGGCCCAGTCAAACATTGGAAAACAAAAATACCTGGTGAAAACTCCGAAAAATGAAGATTTGGCGGCTTTTTCGATTTTTGAAATTTTCATGAAAATACCGCGAATTTAAAATATTTCCCATTTCTTTAAATTAAAGCCAAAAATTATGATAAATACATCATTTTGTAGTGAATTTCCTGGGCTATTTTTTGATATACAGTGCTGTGCACAACCTTGCAGAAATCTTTTAGAAATGACCAAGAGAAGGGTAGATGCGCTCAAAAGACAATTCAAAATTACCGCGAAGATCGAAATTCTTTAAAAAAAATTTGCCATTTCTTGAAATCAACGCCGAAAATTTTGAAAAATATATCATTTTGTAGTGAATTTTCTGCTCTATTTTTCTCTGTGTCGCAATTCAAATAATCCTTTGAATTTCCTATTAAAATTGAATTTAGAATGACTTGGACTTATCCCTCGAGCATCCACCAACAGTTCATAATGAGATTTATGACCGGCTGCTGACGCTTCAGGTACCTTTTTTTCATTGAAAAGATTAAAGAAATTAGTCAAAATATTTTGGAATCTGGGATGCCATCGCTGCAGAAGATGATCGGACCCTGAAACAGCTGCTCTCAGACAAAAATATGGGCCTTTGCCGGGATTCCATGGGGAAGACGCCTCTTCACCACGCTTATAAGTGGGTTTTTCAATGTTTTTTCTTAAATTATAGTAATTTTTTAGGAGAGGAAACAGACCTTTAATTGAATTCCTGCTCTATTTGTGCCCAGAAGCAGCTTCCGTCGAAGATAAGGCGAGTTTTTTAACCGATGACTTCAAAAATTGCGCTTTTCACCGATTTTTCGGCAGTTTCGTACTTTTTAAAGGAGTCTACAGTAATCTACACAAGATTGCGGATATTTTGATACTAAAAATACAGAAAAACTACTTTCAGAAAGGGAGAATACCCGCTTCTTATGCAATTACGTCCAAGAATAGTCTGACTGTTGGTTCTTTTGGAGAGAGGAGGGTAAGTCTCCGCGTTCTCCAACATTTTCTGGTAGGCGATAAGCGCATTACTGGCAATTTTAAAAGGTCCCAAGACAAAGAAAAAACTAGCAGGGATCATTTATCCTCATTTTGAGCTTTTAAATTCGAATTTGATGCATTTTGGGCTCGAAAATGGCATCATTTTTCCCCCCAATTGGTTCAGAATCTTCTTTTCGGCCGTTTTTTTGTCTTCTTCGCGGTTTATGACCCAAAATTCTCAAATTTTACACCACTGGGCAACTTTTTCTGTTGTTTTGGATCTTGTAGTAGTAAATTACCTTATCAGGACATTAAAAACCGGGAAATTGCATTTTTAGACCCTTTGTCTGTTGTTTTTAGCCATTTTCTGCGGCTTTTTCCCGATTTTCCCCTCGCTCTCGCCTCTGCGCCACTTTCTTCGTTGTTTTGGGTCTCGTAACGATTCAAAAAGGCTTTCCGAGACCTTTAAAACCCACAAAATCGTATTATTATACCATTTTTCAGTTGTTTTTAGCCATTTTTGGCCTATTTTTCCCGTTTTTCGCCTTATTCGGGTTCAAAATCTTCTTCCCGCCTTTCAGTTGCGTCTATTTTTTTTTGTATCCATAATTACCGTATTTCCCAGTCCTTTAACTCTTTTAAACCGCCGGTATTTCTCAATATCAATCGTCTATCAGCTTATCATAGTCGTCTACTTCCATAATCCTCGTCATTTATCCTCCCCCACGTAATCCTCTGCTTCTAGACGTTTGGGATTTGCTTTTGGCAGCTGAAAACAACCAGTTTTTCCATTTTTAAAGGCCTGAACCCGCTAGTTTTCGTGTTTTATTGGTCTAAAGCCCAGAAACTAGCTGAAAATCTCCTAAAATTGATGAAAACTGGGAAAGAACCAGCATTTTTCGGGACTTTTTGATCTTCTTTGGTCTTTATTAATTTTTCTGGCGTTCTGGACGCGTCGGTGACAAATTATTGGACCCAGAAATTATGAACCCAGTCCCCGGAACGGCTGCCAGCCTTGCCACTTTCCGGTCTGATCTCCCTAATCCAACGGGGGGAGACTACCGGAAGTGGCTCGACGCGCCCACAGCG
This sequence comes from Oscheius sp. DF5033, assembly GCA_964036215.1. Classification (NCBI taxonomy): domain Eukaryota; kingdom Metazoa; phylum Nematoda; class Chromadorea; order Rhabditida; family Rhabditidae; genus Oscheius; species Oscheius sp. DF5033. The sequence goes on along the minus strand of CAXIWN010000004.1, from coordinate 1,297,643 downwards.
ACCAATACGCCGGGATTTTTAATGCGTACACAAAAAAAAGCGAGAGATCATCTCCAGATTATAGGGCTCCAGGACCAGGATTCTACATCAGTCACGGTTTCAGTCGGTCGATGCTATGAGGTGGGTTTTTCTTCTTTTTTTCTCCTTTCTTCCTCTTTTTCCTTTAAATTGATCTGCTGGAATTCTTTAAAGGTCTACCAGGGCACAAAAAATGTATAAATAGACCCTAAAACGAATAAAATTCCGTAACAGCTGCTAAAAGAGTTGAAAAAGGCCAAAAATCGCTGGAAATCAACTTGAAATCCCGCCAATATTGACTTCCGCTCAAATTCTTGCCGCTTTATGACCTCTAGCTGTAATTATAGACGTACAGTCCTTTAAAAACTGTAAAAAAACATTTTAAAAGTTCATAGAATAGCGGCAAACGCCAGTAAACAGCGGACAGTTGCTTTTCGTTACAAAAAGTTGGAAGAAATTCATTGCACCACATCAAAATTGGCTTTTTTCTCCAGTTTTTAGACCAAATCATAACTTCTAAAGCAGATTACCGTAATCAGCACAGAATTCTGACTATTTTACAGCCAAAATCTGGAAATTTGGATAAAACCCTGAAAATAATGAGAAAATGGTCAGTTTTCAGGATTTTGAGCAAAATATTCCAAATTTCCCGCATTTTTAAAGTTTTCGAAAGTTTTAACGAGGTTTTTTTTAGTAAAAATTAGGGAATCCTGGAGATTTAGGACCCTCTCTAGGTGGTCAAAAGTCTCGTAGAAGCCAGCAATGTGACCAGCGAAAGGAAGTCTAAATTATTCGCGGTCAATTACCCTGCCCGGTTAGGCACCAGAGATTCTGGCGGGTTTTCGCCCATTTTATCTCGATTTTAGCTTGTTTCGACCTTTAAAATTGGTGCGGTAAGCCCTAGTAAAATCTCTTTAAATAAAAATGTATAAATATTCAATCCAGAGGTCCTGAAACGATTGAAAACACCCAAAAACGGTCGGGGGAGACCGAGTTGTGGGGATTTGGACCTCGTTTTTGCAGTTTTTCACGGGTTTTTAAATATTTAGGATTACTGTAACTTCTGTCATTCGTTTTGGGACCCTAAGACACAATTTTAGCCATTGGCAGTCCTTTAAATGAATTTCCGGTCTGTGAACGACTGGAAACGCAAATTTTTCTCCATTTTGGCGCCATTTTCGTAGTTTTTCTGCTTTTTTTAAAAGTTTGGGAAAATTCCTTCGTTTTAGAACCAGAGGCGCAATTTTAGCTGCTAGCAGTTCTTTAAATCAAAAATTACTGCGATTATTTCCCATTTTTAGAGGAAGAAGCGCCGATTCAAATTCCGAGGAAATCCTCTCAGAGGTGATGGACCGCCTGCTTCAAATGAAAATATCTCCAAATGATTACCAGGTAGTCCTTTAAATGCCCTACAGTAACCCGGAATTCTTCCAGGTTCTCGAGGAGATTCAAATTGAAGGAAAAGCTGATCATATCTGGAAAATTTTAGGCAGAAACGTGGCCAATGAAAAATTAGCCCAACATATCAGTGAATTTAGGCAATTACAGGCATTTTTAGACTATTTAAATGGAAGGTTACCGTATTTTTAGACAAAAATGAATGAGGCAATTGATGCCATCGAGAAAAATGAACTGGGACGGCTGAAGAATTTCGTGGATGAGGGAATTGTACGAGCTAGGGACACCAGAGGTAAGGGAAAACACAGAAAATACCCATTTTTGACATCAAAATACCCAGAATTATGTGTTGATTACGGTAGAATTCTTTAAGAATTCGAAAATTAGCCAGAAAATGAAAAAAAACTGAGAAATACCGGCAATTTTTAATTTCTATCGCCCGCTGTTTACCAGCGTTCATTGGCGCGCGATTGCCGCAATTCAAAATAAGTTTTCAGAGTAATTTTGATATAAAAATACTCAGGATTGTATCCTAATTACTGTAGAAGTATCTAAAATTTATAGAAGTGTCAAAAAATCGAAGAAAAGAGCGCATTTTCCTGCCAAGTTTGATAAATTTCATTCAACGCAGGTTACCAGGCAATTTTCCTTGTAAACAGCGGGTAGCCGGTGTTTAACGTTGACTGTTGGATGAAATTATGGGCTCTAGACAGTCCTTTAAATATTTTTTTAAGTTAGTTCTTTAAAAAATGTTCCCTAGGCTTGTTTTCCCCAATTTTAACGAAAAAATCCAGAAATTTTAGCGTAAACGACGAATTTATTCAAAAAGCTCCCGTCACCTTTAAAAACCCCGCGTTTTCCCCCATTTTTGAATAGTTTTAAGCCGGAAAATGGCGCGCTTTCTTGCGTAGGCAATGATGTGAGAAATGCTCAGCCTCTCTAGCATTTTAAATGCTCAAAATGGCAAGGAACCGCGGCTAATTTCGGTTAATGCGATGTCCAAGGGTCTCCAAAATATTTACAGCATAATTTGACGGTTTCTCGATGTTTTTATGCGCCTTTTAATCTGGCGAATATCCTCTTATCAAAAAGAAGAAAAAACAGAAGAAAATTAGGCGTCTAACCTTTTGTTTTTCTAGGAATGAGGCTTCTTCATATCGCCGTTTTGAGAGAACGCCACGAAATGGTCGAATATTTAGCCACAACTTTTCCAACGGCCGTTAATCTCGTCGATGAGGTGAGTTTACTCATTTTTATGGTTAAAATTCCTTTCGGTGACCATTTCCTGGCCCAAAAAATGGTCCTGCAGCGAAAATAAAGCGCCAAGTCCTGCTAGGAACCAAATCCCTGCAATTTTTGGCTCTCGAAACGATTTGAAAGCTCGTTACCGTATTCGGGAAACTTAGAGCCCGGATAATTCAATTTCCCCCAATTTTAATTCGTTTCATGCCTCAAAATGGCCTGAAAATGTGAAGAATCCAATGAAAAATTGCGAAAAATAAAGGAAAATCGTAGAAAATCAGGAATTTTTAAAAATTGGCGGTAAACATGCGCTAATTTACAGGAATTTCGATCATCCTTTAAAATACTAATTTTCAGACAAAAAGAACAGCTGCTCATTACGCTGCCGTCCAGCCGAATGCCATTTATGATACTCTCGTGGATTTAGGCGCCAATACGAAGCTTCTCGACCAGGTGCGTTTTCCCGCCAAATTGTAGGGAAAAACTAAACAGGAAATTTGAATTTCCTGTCTGTTGCGTTTTCGTGCGTTTTCTTTTCCCCTTTTAAAATAATTTGTAGGATGGCCACTCCCCTGAGATTTATCGTCATTTGCCTGATCGACTGGTGCGCCCTGAGTCGGCTGAAAGCTCTCCGATTATGCGCTCAATGTCAACTGACGATGAATTTTATGATCCAGGTGGGTGCTTTCTGTTTAAATTTCGCGGTTTGGCCCACAAAATTGGGTAAAAGCGGCTAAAAACCGGAGAAAAGGTCAAAAACTGGGTGCATTGCGTGGAGAATAAATTATTTACCGCCTAATGGCTGTCTTTTGAGCTGAAATTCGGGCTATTTCCACAGGTTTCAGGCAGTTTTTGGTATTAAAATGACCGGAATTCGATGCTGATTACGGTAAAAACCTTCAAAAATGGGAAAAACGCCCAGAAACGAAGAAAAATGACCGGAAGCAGTCAATTTTGAACTCCTACTGTCCGCTGTTTACAAAATTTCATTGGAGGGCGATTACCGTACTCCAAAAAAGGTTTTGCGGCAACTTTGGTGTCCAAATATTCAGAAATTTGTGCTGGGTACGGTACACAACCCGCCGCGGCGGACAGTTTGAAGGACTGTCGCGCGATCGCTGCAGGAGCCTAACTTATTTAAGACAAGGTTTTTAAGCTTTTTTAACACTTTCTTGTGTTTTATCGACCTCAAATTAGTATAAGACGTGAGAGAAATACACCAATTAATGATAAATAGAGGAGTATCGAAAATTGGCTTGGTTTTGTTCAGCTGCTGAGCTGTCCGGTAGAAAATATAGTTTTTCGAACGTTTACGTGTCATTCTTGGTATCAAAATGTTGCTCAGGATGTAACTAGTCGTTTGCAACTAAAACTGGGCATTACCAAAGCCTGATCATAGAGTAAAATATTTTTTAATGAATCGATGACTATGCCCGCGAAAACAAAATTCAAAATTTTACTAGGAATTTCAGCGACTGAGCTGGCTGCATCAAAATCTCGAGAAAGACTCAACATTTTCAAATTCTGTTTTTTGCATTAAATTGCCCATACGGAGTTGTTTTAGAATGAGTTTTTTGGAAGTGCTACGAGTAGTTGTGAATAAATGGCAATCATTTCCATCTCACTTTTAAAATTAAAAATGTAAATAACAGTCGGATTCAGGTGCCAAAACTCATTCTAAGACAACTTCATATGGGGAATCTGTTGCAAAAAACAGAATTGAAAAATATAATGTCTGCGTCGAGATTTTGATGCAGCCAGGTGTGACGATTTATATCAGGAAAAAAGTACGCAATGTCCAGATTTTGTTCGGGGCGGCGGGTTGTGGGTAGAACCCTTAGAAACTTGGGAAAACGGCGGAAAATGGATGAAAATGGCCTTTTTTTCAAATTTTGTGAATTTAATCCAACGGGAGCCCCGTGTTTACGCCTGCTACTCGTCTGTTAATAAAAAAATGGATCATTCTGGAGTCCCTATAATAATATAGTCCAAGATGACGTCGAAATTATTCTGCTGTGAATAAATGTAGCAAAAATGTCATCGCGAATTGCGTCTGGACACGAAAGGAGATCGTTGACGTGTACCTAAATGCACTGAGATTGGGTTCATCTGTCCTCCAAATGAAGCCAAGCAGGGAAAAAAATGGATGGACAAGAAAAATAATAACAAAATGAGGGCGGGAAGCCTGTTTTAATCCAGATTTTATGGAAAATATGGCAATTTTATGGAAAATATGCCAATTTTACCCACAATTATCTAAAATTTTGATCGAATAGTTCCATTTTCATCAAATTTTAATGAGTTTCAAATCAAAATGATCAGAAAATGTGAGAAATCCAATGAAAATAGCGAAAAATACAGGAAAATGGTAGAAAATCAGGAATTTTTAAAAATTGGCGTTAAACGCGCGCTAATTTACAGGAATTTCGACTCTCAGTCTTTTAAATTTTCATCCCGCCACGTTCTCTCCTTCCCAGACTCGCCTAAGAAGCCACCAGCTTATCGATAAAACTCCCCTTGACTGCCCTCATCGCCTTATGTCATTCTCGCACGTAAAGATATCCGCCAGTGGTCTTCCCATTTGACGCCGCTGAGCAGACCACTTATTTTTAATCTAAATCCTCCTCATTTCCGCCTTGCTTTCTTTAAATAATTCCCTTTAAATCAGGATCAAAATTGAATTTGACGTCTTTCGACTATTTTCAATGCCGGAGCCACCTGCTCCATTTTCGTCCTTCTTCTACATGTCGCATGCTGACAGCATGAATCGACTGCATATTGAATTTTATGGTAAATTGGAGCTTTTTTAAAGGACTGGGCAGGGAAAATAAGGATTACTGTAAATTTTAAAGGCCTAATCGTTGAAAATTCGAATTGTGGTGATTTTTTGAGCCAGAAATCATTCCAGGAAAGGTTCTTCGGTCAAAAATCTCCTCATTTTCGGTCCTTCAGCGCTAAAATTAGCGTTTCTTTAGTTTTTAAAGGTCTAAACGGTCTAATCAACTGATATGAGTCCCGAGAAGATTGCAGCAGCCTCAGGGATATTTTTTCTAGCTTACAGTATCCTTTTTTGGGTAAAGAATCGTAGAAGAGTCGAAAAATTGCTACCGACTCAATTTTAAAGGTCTAATTGGACAAAACCTAGGCGGCCAGCGGCTACCGTAGCCTGTTTAAGTTCTCATTTAATGAAAAATGAGTTACAGTAATTTTTATGGCCTGGAAACTGGTTAAAATTGGCAAATTCAGTTTTTTTGATGGAAATTAGGCAAAAACCGATGAAAACTCATGGTTTCCCAGGCATTTTCGCACTTTTACCCGAAATTACAAATTCTAGGGTCTTGCCACGACTGTTAAAATTTTACTATAAAAGTTTTTAAAGGCCTATAGCCGGTAAAAATATGCTGAGAACGGTTTTTAGCCGAAAAATAGGGCCAACGTGCAATGTCACACAACACTATTTTTGGGTGCTGCGGCGCGTAGGTCGGCGCTGAAGCTCTAAAACTTTCGAAAATAATAAAATAGGCTCTACTAAGCCTAAGCCCACATTTTGACGGAAAAGAAATGAGAGAAAAATTTTTTAGAGAGCATTTTAGTGAGAAAGTAGGGGAAATGTCACACAAAACGGCTAACTTTCATCGCGATGTAGCTCACCAAGTGAACTTTTAAAATCGGTTTAAACGCTTGCAATGGGCTCTACTAAGCCTGAGCATTCCTATGATAGAAAAAAATCAGGAAAAAATTGGTGTAGAATGGGTGTATTAGCCATGTGTGACATTGGAGTGTGTGACATTGCAAGTTCGCCGAAAAATAGGTAAAACCTCCAAAAAAATTTAAATTTCCCGGGATTTTTCCAATTTTAAGGAAAATTCAGGTTTCAGGGTCCCAGCACGAATACCGCAACCTCAAAAAATAGCTACAGTAATATTTTAAAGCCTGGAATCGGTTGAAATAGTTTGAAAACAATTTTTTTTATTAGAAAATGGGCGTAAACCGCCAAAAAAATTCAAATTTCCCGGGATTTTTCTTATTTTAAGGAAAATTCAAGTTACAGGGTCCAAGAGCGATTACTGTAGCCCAAATTTTATTAAAGAAACTGTTCCAGACGCCCCATCGGAGGATCAAATAAAGGAATGGATTGAGCTGGGCGAAGTCGCCAAATTAGAGCAACTGGTCCTGGACGGAAGAGGCCACATGCTGCGGGACAAAAATACCCATAATATTGCCAGTAAAGAATTCCTTAAAACAATTGTCCAATATCAGGTGGGTTACGGTATTTTAGACCTTTAAAATGGGCAATTTTAGTCAAAAATTGATGCAATTCATAAAGCCGTCGAGGAAGGCGACGTTCGGCGGGTAAAATCGCTGATTGACCGGACGCAGCTCTCCACAGCCAGGGATACTTATGGTAGGTGTACTGTAGCCTCTTTAAAGGACTGGGATCTCATTTAAAAACAAGAATTTTTAGGCATGACCCCCCTGCACAAAGCCTTGCTCCATGGACAAACGAATACGGTGCGCTATCTCCTAGCAAAATATCCAGGATGCGTCAATGCCACTGATCATGTGAGTACGGGATTACGATAGAAATTGGGTCCTGCAGCGAAAATGGTGGAGGAATAAATTAAAGGACTGTGGTAGTCGTTGCAGGACCCAAAAATTTGAGCTGTATTCCCGGGAAATTTAATATTTTCATTGATTCCGGGGATTTTAGAAGGAAATCAGGAGGTTTCAGGCTGTTAAAAAGTTCCTGAAGTGCCATTTTGTGGAGATACGGTAGACATTGGGTCCTGCAACGAAATAGACAAAAAAATAATTTAAAAATCGAGTGGAATAGCGGCAGGACCAAACATTTGAATTTTATTGCCGGGAATTCAGAAATTTTCAAGGATCCCGGGGATTTTATTGGGAATTCAGCGAAATTCGAGCTCTTTAAAATTCCGGCAACTAAAATTCTTGAGGATACGGTAACATTTGGGTCCCGTAACGAATGGAGATTCAAAAAATTGATTAAACGGCTGTGAAAGTCCCTGCAGGACCCACAGATTCAATTTTGAGTGAAATTTCTGAGATTTTTGCCATTTTTACTGGAAAGGGGACAATTTTCGCTGTAAATGGCTTACAGTTGTCCGGAATATTAAATGAAGAGCAAAAATTGTCGGAAACGCCCTGAAAAAAGATCTGGCCCTTTAAAAATTATCGAAAACCCATGATTTTCAGCCTAAATTGGGGTTCCTGTGGCGATGTTCCCTTATTTTCCGGTAATTTTTGAATTTTTCCTAGTAATTTCACCTTATTGAAAGGCTACAGTACCCGAAATATTAAATGAATACCACCCAGAATTTTTTGATGACCATTTAGACCTTTAAACTGCTCAAATCCCCGTTTAGCCGCCAATTTTAGCTTGAAATGGGGGTTTTCTGACGAATTTCCGCAAAAATAGCGAATTTTCTATGGTTTTCGGGCTTCTTTTAGCAATTTTCCAGCATTTAAAGGTCTGAATGATCAAAAAAGTGCATAGAAATGGGTAGAAGAGTCTTCTTTTGATTAGGAAGCGTCAAAGAGCGAGCAGATTGATGGGTTTTCATCTCCCACGCTTGATGAAATCATCCGACTGGGGAGGATATTTCCTGTTCTGGATTGGATTGTCCCATTTTTCTCCCATTTTCTCCATTTAAAGGACTATTTGATTAATTTAAAGGATTTTTAAAAAGAAATTAAGCATTTCAGGCAGGGAGGACGCCTCTCCATTACGCGGCTGCTGATCCAAATGGCGAACATATGATAAAAGTCCTGCAAAAAAGTGGAGGAGACGCGTTTATTGAAGATAAGGCAAGTTCCTTTAAAGGGGGAGAATTTCCTTTAAAGAAAATATTATTTTCTGACGTCATGACCCTCGTGTGCTGGCACAGATGGCCCCAATTGCCTGCTTCGATCCATATTGCGTGATTCCTCTCTCCCTCTTGCGTGTTTCTAATAGTTTATATCCAAGAGGGGGAGACAGCCTTTTCCGGGTCGGGAATCTATTTCCTTTAAATTATCCAATTTTCCATTAAATGGGCGCTTTTTTGAAAATTTTGAATCAAAACCCGCCATTTCACCAGATTTTGACTCTATTTTGCTACTATGAACTAAAATCGCCCGTTAATCGTAATTTTTAAGGAGTTTTAAAAAACTAATAGCATAAACTTGTAGCTCTTCGTCTGCTGATTTTAATCATATATTGCTTATCTAGTAATAGCTGCTTTAATAAAAAGTTTTAACCGAAACTAGCCCGCCTCCCCATTTCCAACCGAAATTTTCAAGTTATCATAAACTTCTGACCAATTCCTCGTAGCTGACAGCTTTGACTAAATAGTTTTGGAAAATTGCAAGCAGTTCTAAACTCAGCTTTAAAAGCTCTACAAGCTCGTATAAGTATCGTTCTTGGAAGTCTGCTTTTTCTAGAGAAATTTGCACAAAGAGCTCTTCTCCCCATGATCCCCATGTTTTTTTTTCTAATTTTTTTATTTGGAAAGTCCAAGGCATAGAATCCAAGCCTGTAGAACTATCGAAAAACCGAGCATACCACCTTGCTCGTCTCGAAGAGACAATTCCAATGGTATAAATATCTTTTTGGCAAGTCGCGATATTCCTGGACCAATGCCCCAAAACACCCCTCTGGTCGATGATTTGACCTGAAAATTCCTCTTGGCAAAAGTGCTAACCTGGTTAGCATATTTACGGTCATCTTTTCGAGAAGTTACACATATCGCCGTGCTCAGCGTCTCGAGATCTTCTTGACTAGTTCAAAAAATCTTTAAAAACTGGCCATTTTTAGGGTTCTAGGGTCCAAAATAGCCCATTTCTCTGAACATTTGCCCAAAATACCCTCTGATTATCCGGTAATCGCGCTCTTTTGCAAATTTGAAGTTTTCTAAAATATGACGTGATTTTTGATCTCAGATTTAAAAAAAAACAGCGGATAAAAGTACAAAAGAGGTTCCAGTTAGAGCCTAAGAAGGATAAAAGGGAGATTCTTCGTATTTGATGATGTGACTGAGCGATGAGATTGCGGGGGTCAATATAACCTCAGTGCGTCTAATCCTCTAAGTTCAGCATAAATCATTCTACTCATATATTTTTTAAAGAAATAGGCAACCATTTTTTGTAATTATTCAGCTGTCCGGCATTTAGCTACAAGCAGCAGGCGGAAATCGTTGGAAGAAATTCATTCATCTTGGAAAATTGGCATTTTCCCCCGATTTTCGGCATTTTCTTCATTTTTAAATGCATCCACCGTAATCTACACAAAATTCTGAATATTTTAATACCAAAAATGGCCAAAAACCTTTTCTGAATTACGCTAATCGCGCTCCAATGAACGCTGCTAAACAGCGGACGATTCGAATTCAAAAGCCTCCAGTTTTGAGGGGTTTCCTCATTTGTTTGACTGTTGTGCTCCATTTTAAAGGCTCCTACCGTAATCTCCATTAAATTCTGAATATTTTGATACGAAAAAGCCTTTTCTGGATTACGATAATAGCGCGTCAGCGAACGCTGCTAAACAGCGGGCGGTAGAAATTCAAAATTGGCGGTTTCTGCATCCCTTTCCCCAATATTTGACCGTTTTCCTCCATTTTAAATGCCTCTACCGTAATCTACATCAAATTCTGAATATTTTGATACCAAAAAAACTATTTCGATTGTGGTAATCCCGCCCCAACGATCACTTGCAAACAGCGGGCGGCTGAAATTCAAGATTGGCTGTTTTCGCGAGTTTTTCTCCATTTTTTGGAACTTTCCTCATTTTTAAGGAATTCTACCGTAATCCCCCTATAACTCTTCATATTTTCAGCACGGTCACACGCCGTTCTATTACCGTACCCACGGGCAGAGGCTCAACGTTCGTAGTATGAAAGATAATGCCGTAATGAATCAGCTAATTTCTGGTCAATTGAGTCGCCCCCTGCTTCAAGGTGTCGCTTCCTTTAAAGGACTGCCTTAAAGGCCTTTTTTAGACCTGGAAGAAGATATTTATGATTGGATTCATACAGGAAATATAGGAAAATTAGAAGAGCTCGTGCTTACCGGATATGCGGATCTTCTTCTCGGCAGGAATCATGAGGTCGAAGACGCTGACAGCATTGGATTTCTGGAAGTTTTACCACAATATCAGGTGCTTTAAAAGGCTGGCAGTCCCTTAAAACAGAATTCCAGGCAAAAATCCAAGCAATCCATAAAGCTGTGGAAACAGGAAACCTCCGGGCTGTGAAACTGCTGACTGATAGGAAAAAACTGGCTTTATGCCGGGATAATCGAGGATTAAGCCCACTTCATAAGGTAAGAGTACTGTAGACATCCTTTAAATACTGTAAAATGTCCTGGGATACGATAGTTTTAATTGTAAACGTGCTCCATTCAAAAATCGACTAAAACACGCTCATTTTAGTCGTTTTCCCCCAATTTTTAGCCATTTTTAGCCATTTTTCCTATAAAATTTGTAATCGCCAATATCCCAGGAACCCATCGGCGGATTTTTAAACGGTTTTCATCACTCGATCCACCGTACCAAAATTAGTAGAAAACAGCGAAAAACGAGAAAAAAAACGCTGATCAAAATTCCCAGAAATGAAGATTTTGTCCATTTTTCCGAATTTTGAATTTTTCATGGAAGCCGCGAATTCAAAAAATTTGCCATTTCTTTAAATTAAACACAAAAATTATGGGAAATAGATCATTTTGTAGAGGATTTTCTGGGCTATTTTATGATATTACGTATGTCTTATTTTGTCTAAAAAATCGTAGTAAAAATCGCCGTGGGAACGAAACTAGCATAAAATTGCCTAAAAAAGGTCAAAATCCCCCAATTTCCCTTTAAAAGCAATAAATTTCCCTGTTTCAGGCAATCGTTTTCGATCGCACGGACATAGCCAAATATCTGATCAGAAATTACCCACAGTCGATCAATGCCATGGATCAGAAGAAGCGGACTCCTCTTCATTATGCTGCTGCCCTTCGTGATCAGGGTTATCTCTACAAAGTTATGCGGAAATCCGGTGCCGATCCGAATATTTACGACTGCGTAAGTTCAAAAAAAAAAGCCCGCCAAAATAATTTAGAATGGACGACCCGCAAAATATTATTTAAAACATCCTGGGGAAATTGACCTGACGGCAATGCGGCTGGACACTAAGGCCGCCCTGAAACAGGCAAGAAAGACAGGGAAATTCCTAGAAAAACTGGGGATTTAGGTGCTGCATAATCGCGTGGCCCCCAGTTACTTGGAATCTTCTATACAACAATGGCTAAGAGATGGACAAGTGGCTAAATTGGAACAGTTGGTTCTGTCAGGTAAGCAGAATACTGTAGGTTATTAGGGAGCCGTTATTTTATTAAAGGAACACTGGGGAACGTGAATTCTGTGGGTCCTGAAGCGAGAGGACGAATTTCGAGATAGGAATTGCGAGAAATATGGAAAAATTTAACAAATTCCCGCCAAAATTGAAGGGAAACTGGAATTCAACCGCTTCAGGACCCAAGAGACACTAATTTTGCTCATAAATTGATGAAAACACAGCAATCTACCCACCATGAGGCAGTATTTTATTAAAGGAATGCTAGGATAATGGAATTCCGTGGGTCGTGAAGCGACGGAACAGATTTTGGGAGGAAAGATTACTGAAAAGGCGGGGAAATTCAAATTTTCCGCTAAAGCTTGGGGAAAACCGGAGTTCAGTCGCTTCGGGACTCACGGGTCACTAATTTTACTCATAAATTTAAAAGGTTACCGTAATCAACCCAATATGGAGCAATATTTTATTAAAGAACTATTGGAAAATTATAATTTTGCGGGTCCTGAAGGGCGGAAACATTGAAATCTTCCAGCCAAAATTGAGGGGAAACAAGAGCTCCGGGACCTAGAGGAGGATTTTGGCATAAATTGGAAAGAAATACAGTAATCTATTCAATATGGGCAAGTAATTTATGAATTAATATAGAAAATACGGAAATTCAGAGGTTCTGGAATAAAGAAAAGGATTTAGAGGAGAAAATCGCCTGAAACCCCGAGAAAATTTTAATGATTCCCGCCAAAAACTCAAAATTTATGAAAAATTGCTGTTCAATCGTTCCAAGACCCAAAAATGACACAATTTACCTTTCCGAAATAAGAAGATACTGTAATTTATTAAAGAACTGTCGAAACTATTCAATTTCCGGCTCCTGGAGCGAACCGCACCTTTTTTTGAGACGAAATCCTTTGGGAATGCGAAAAATTCAAATATTCCCGCCAAAAATTGACGCAATATTTTTCCATCCCTCCAGGACTCAAAAAGACCTTTAATTTTTCCCTAATCGGCTCAAATTGCCGTAACCAGCTGATTTTCTTATAAAAATGCGGTTTTTCAGGCTGCGGAGACCTGCTCCAGAATCGAACCGCCACAAATGCTGAAACCTGTGCTTTCCTAGACGCTCTGCCAGAATATATGGTAAATTTGGACTAATTTTACTTGAGGCCCCCCCCCTCTTGTAGTTGGAGCCCCCACATAAACACGAATTGAACCCCCCACCCCATATGGATTATTGCCCCCCACGAGGTGGGGGGCTTAAAGAAATTCATCAATTTTTCTTGAGTGATTTCGAAGGGAAAACGTTTAGGGTACGGTATGTGCAATGTTTAGGGCCTAAAGCTGCGTTATTTTCTCATTTTTTCATGTGGTTATTCTTGTATTATTTTACTTGAGCCCCCCACTGTTTTATTTTAGCCCCCCACCGCTTCGTTTTTTTTGCTAATTTTTGTTTTTATAGGAAAATGCTATTTGAAGCCTAAGTTTACAGTTTCTGGCGTTCAAAATAATTTTGATAACGAAGAGTCAATTATTGTTTCTTACCTGTATAAAAGGTATTTTATTTTACTTATTTTATTTAGAAGTGATGCTGAGATAAATTTGCACAGCTAAATGAAACTAGATCTCCCAAGGGACACACCCCTAAAAATCGCGAGCGAAGCGAGCGGCTTAGCAAAATCGGAAGCACGCGTGGCAGGTCACGGCTTAGCCCCCAGCGAATTTGTCACGGCTTAGCCCCCAGCGAATTTGTCACGGCTTAGCCCCCAGCGAATTTGTCGAAGCAGCAGCGGAGTTAAAATTTTGCTAATGGGGGCGCTAAGTAAAACATAGTGGGGGATTCAAATAAAACCGAGTGGGGGGTTGTTCTAACACTGGCTGAGCTAATTGGAAATGGGGGGCCAAAGTAAAAGATGGGGGGCCAAAGTAAAGATAGGGGGGGGACGGATGTAAAGGAGGTCCGGGTATGTAGTTCGGCCCCCCGCCTAAAGCAGGATGGGGGGTCGAAGTAACATGGTCTGTTTTACATGGAGCCCCCACGCTCCAGTTGAGCCCCCCACCAATTTTCAGCGAAAATCAACGGGGTGGGGGGCTCAATTCGTGTTTGTTGATAGTGGGGGGCGATAATGGGGTGGGGGGCTCAAGTAAAAGTAGCCCGTAAATTTTCCTATTTTTAAGGCCAAAAATCTTTATTTTCAGGAAAAAATCGAAGGAATTCATAAAGCCATCAAAGAAGGAGATCTAGAAGCCTTGAAACAGCTAATGATCACAAAAAAATTGGCTATAGGTTGGTTTATAATAAAAATGTCGGGTGATCATGCTCAAAACAGCAGGGAAATGGGAAAAATTGGACTAAACACATATAAAATTGTCTTTGTCGACAATTTTCTTTTTGTATGGTTCACAGCATGATGCTCTTGGATATAGGCAGACATTATTTCCACAAGCGACGGTTCTCCAATTTGATCCTCTGAATATATTTCGAGATGTCGAAAAAAAAAAGTTACGGGCATTGGCATCCTGATGGAAAACAGAATCGACGCTGAGCTTGTGTACCACAATTCCCGCAATTGTCTGTGATTTAAAGGGACAGTCAGGGCTGATTTTCCCAAAATATTTTTTCACTGTTTTCAGTTAAAATCGCTGTAGTAAATTTTGAAACTACTCGGCTGGCAAAGAAACGTGCATACAATCGCAAAATATTAAAGGGACAGTTAGGGCTGAAAATTTTTTTCTCCCCCTTTGATCTTATTATTTAAAGGAAATCCAGCTGATCACAACGCACCAATCCGTTTTTCATAAAAACGCCTGGTTGAGGAGAAAAACGCGTTACAAGTGGTCCAACGCGGGCGGCCAGATGACGTTCGCCCTCACGAGCGTCGGCGGGAAAATGTTTTTTACAAAATTACATAAGAAAAATGAATAATTTTCGCTTGTAAATTTTTCGACTGGCTGCTTTTACCGGATTTTGACAAGTTTTTAATCTGGCTACAGTAACCCCAAAAATCAGCCCTAACTGTCCCTTTAAAGGAACAGTCAGGGAGTTTTTCGACCAAGTCTCAGAATTTAGAGAATTTTTTGCTGATCACGATGCACTATTTCGTTTTGCGTGAAAGCACCTGGTTTACGAGAAACAAGCCTACGAAGTTGTCCAACGCCAGCATACACCGTACGCTCGCCAGCACGCCACGACCCGGGACGACAAGTTTTCAAAATATTGCTTGTAAAATTGGATGAAACAACGTCAAATCCCTTGAAAACCAGTAAAAACGGGGATTAAAATTGCAAAAGCGACAGCAATTTCAAATTTTGGTCGTTGCGGGTCATGGCGTGCTGGCGAGCGTACTGTTGTATGCCGGCGTTGGAAAACTCCCTGACTGTTCCTTTAAAGGGACCCTCACCCAGTAGAGAAAAAAAGATTAGAACCGCCGACGCTAACTTTTCCTGATTTTCAGGGTAAACTTTTTAGTCACCTTGATCCAGATAAAGATTGTTGGAAATTCGAGAAAAAGCATGTAATTTGATTGCTAGCGAAATGTTTTGCCCTGAAAATCAGGGAAAATTAGCCTCGGCGGATCTATCCTTTCAATCTTTTTTCTAGGGCCTCTTTAGAGACAAAAAGAAGATCCTCACCTGAGCAAGTTGTATTCGGATGAGCTGAACTTGGTGGTAGCCAATCGGCCCAATTTCCAATACAATTGGGTACTGTAGCAGAAGGCGCGCAATATGAATACGCCTGATCGTAGCCCAACATAACAGCAAATCCATTACAACAAGGATTAGCACCGGGGCAAGTATTCTGGGCGCATCTTTCCGTCTGATAGGCGATGTTAGCTGCAGGATTCTGACAAGGACAATCAGGCGCAGATAAGCAGGTTCGATTTCTTTGCCATGTGCCACAACTGCCGCAAGTTGCCGTGCCTGTAGATTTGTACCATGTAATTTATGGATGGAATTTCCTTATTTTTTGGCTTGTTTAAGGGCGGCCTTAGTATCCAGCCGCATAGCCGTCAGGTCAATTTCCCCAACATGGTTTAAATAATATTTTGCGGGTCGTAGCGAAAACCTGGAAGAGGGGGGAGGACCAAGGCTCAAGAAACATAAAAGAAAACACTTAAATTATTTTCTGGAAATGTCGGGGCCTCGAACACATGAAAAGAGGCCGAGATTTTTGATCGGGAAGGGGAAGTCTTCAATTTTGGGGTGAAAACGGGGGAATTCGAGTCAATTTGACCTAAAAATCGGGTCAGGAGCCCTTTTTAAAGGTTTTTTGAGCTCCCAGAAGATAGAAAAGCTGAAAACATGAGGGAAATTCCTGAAAGCCCTGAAAATTACGATAATTTCACCTACAGATGGCCAGAAAGCCTGGAAAACGCTTAAAACTAGGAGAATTTGATCAAAAAATAGCCGGAATTTCAAAAAATTTGCCATTCCTTTAATTTCAAGTTAGGAATTATGGAATAGAGATCATTCTGTAGAGAATTTTCTGGGCTATTTTTTTATGTACCCTGCGTTTGGTGGTTTGCTGGAAATCCTATGAGAAAAGGCGACTTCAAACTTGGAGCGTTTTAAATGTCTTTCAAAAATGTGCTTCTCTTTAAAAAGAATTTGCTATTCCTTTAAATTAAAGCCAAAAATTATGGGATATATACCATTTTGTAGAGAATTTTCTGGGCTATTTTTCCATCTATTACAAGCTGTAGAAAGTTTTAAAAATATTATAAAAAAGCGGGTACCGAACTTCTCTCCTCTTTTGATGTAAATGTAGCTGACATACATTTGGACCAGCTTCCCCAACTGCCCCAATATCCATACGGAGAGCAATATGACGGATTATCAACTGGTGGAGCCGGATCCGGTGGTAATTCCACAAATGGGCCACAAATAAAACTAGCATTATAAATCATCTTTCTCTTTCCTGGACAACAGGAAAGGCGCGGATAGAGACAGACACCGAGATTGGCATCAGCTTCAGCAGTACTGGGACCACTAAAATTAAGGATTTTTTAAATTTTCCCGGCATCAAAGAATAATCGTACTGGCAGGGGCGATGGGGAGCGTCCAGGCACGTTCTTACATATTTGGCCATCCAGCATGTGCCACAATAATCGTAACCTAAAATAACAAAATTTTAAAAAATATTGTAGTCAATTTACCAATTTGATTTGGAGCCAGTGTCCAAGCACCCCAAGTTCCTTCTGTTTTCTCGGAAATCGTCGTTGTAATCGTGCTTGTAGTCATATTGTCGCAAATTGGGCCATCTGTTGCCTTTTTACACATGGTAAATCCGTTTACTCACCGCATAACATCGTCTGGCATGGCCCTACATCGGATTTATAACAAGTACAGCCGTAGGACTCTGATATGCAGATCCTGCTACGTTGCTTGATGCCTGATAGACCGCAATCAGCCGAACAATTGCTCCAGTTGCTCCAAAAACCCCAAATTCCTACGCCGCCTGTAAATTTTAAGCATTTGAAGGGGTGATGATGCCGTGCGTAATAGTTAGTGGAACCCTCTAGTCGTGAGTTTCATCCCAAGTCTAAAAAGGATCTTTATCCATAAAAAAGGTGCAGAGTTAGCGAATCCTGAAACGATAGAAATTTTTGGCGGGATCAGAAATTTTCGAATTTTTTTTTTCGTTTTCCCCAGAGTCTAGGGCTTTTTTGGGTTTTTAGAATTTTATTCATTAAAGAGAGTTGGGGGGACCTGAAAAAAACCTGAAAAAAAAAAGATTTTAGATCCCACAACAATTCAGGGACAAGAATTTTTGAATTTTCCTCGTTTCCCGCTTATTTTTCTTATTTTATAGCGCTTGCAACCATAAAAATTGCACGTGGAACTTCTTAATTGATTTTTTTTAAATTTCTAGCAGTCCTTTAACCCCGAAAACGACTAAATTTGTAATTCAAAAAATTCGTTGTGAATAAACACAGAGCTCATTATTCAATAGCCTAACTCACTTGGCGGACAATAAGTGTCATTGGGAAGTGTCGTCTCATTTATTGGTGGTGAATTAATTGTACCAGTCGTACTATTTACGCAGGCATCAATTCCATTAAAAATACCAGGAATATAGCCAGGACAGCAACTTTCTCGAGGAGGCGGACAGATTTGTGTATTCAATTCATTGACAAACTCCACAGGACCACTAAATATTTCATAAATGTAGGCATTTTTCTTACTTGCATGGACAATCCGGATCGGAAATACAGCGCCGGATAAAAAGGGCCTTCCAACATGAGCCACAGGTATCGTAGCCAGTCTCGTAGGGGCTCAGACTCCAGGTGGACCATGTCCCTCCGACATCGCAATGAGGAATTATTACGGGAAGAAAGAGGAGAGCTGGCCAGGAATCCATCCCAGATCACAAGTGGTCTCTTAAAATTTGATGAAACCTCGGTAACCAGACGAAATTTTGATGTTTTAATGGGGCATTTGATCTTTTGAATGGAAGCAGGGGATATTCTGGTTCTATGGATTATCAGAATGTGGCTTTTGGAAGCGGAAATTAAATCGAGTCATCTATAGAATATTTTTTAAAGAAAAATGGTTGCAAACTACTGTAATTTCCTGTTTTCAGCCAGAGATCGCTTCGGTTGTACTCCTCTTCACGCTGCTGTGGTTCATGAACGGACAGAAATTGTCCGTCACATTGCCTCCAACTTTACTTCCGTTTTAAATGCCCCAGATTATGTAAGGAGTCATTTCTTTAAAGAATTTTATAAAATATTCCAGAATAAA
Organism: Oscheius sp. DF5033; assembly: GCA_964036215.1. Classification (NCBI taxonomy): domain Eukaryota; kingdom Metazoa; phylum Nematoda; class Chromadorea; order Rhabditida; family Rhabditidae; genus Oscheius; species Oscheius sp. DF5033. The sequence goes on along the minus strand of CAXIWN010000004.1, from coordinate 1,278,918 downwards.
AGAACAGCAATGCATTACGCAGCAGCTGCGCGGGATGGCGGGCATTATTTGAAAATATTAGGAAAGGCAGGAGCAGACCCAATGGCCGTGGACAATGTGGGTTTTATTTTTTTTTCTTTAAAGGACTTTTTTGGTTTCTAGGAGGGCAGGACACCGGATTATTATCGAAGAAATGCTGTAATTGATCTAAAAATGATAAAAGATCGAGATGAAGAGTATGAGGCCTTTAATGAGGATTTAATGGAAGATGGACCACTGATTGACAGCCCAGCCAGTCCGGATAGCGGCAGCGAGGCGTGAGTATTAAGTTTAAACAAAAGTAGAGGGTTCTATAATCGTTTTGAGACCCAAAATAGTCGGAAATAAAGAAAAATTGGGGAAAAACCCCCAATTTTGAACATTTTTTGAATAAAATTTGTAAGCGCCCATATCTCACGAGCCTGTTATTGGATTTTAAATTGGCTTTGACCAATGAATCCGCCGTATTAAAATTAGTAGAAAACACCAAAAATTAAAGCAGAAATCCCGGGAAATTTCGTCGTGAGACCCGATTTCAAGTTCCCGATGCTAACTCAAAAAATGCTGCTCGAGCTGCCAGATCGGACAGAAATTTTTTGAGATAAGGCAGAATTTGAGCCGGAAGGTCAAGGTAACCATGGGAAAACAGAAAAGATCTGGAGAAAATTTCAAAAAATGAAGATTTGGCCATTTTTTCGAATTTTGGATTTTTCATGAAAAGCCGCGAATTCAAAATATTTACCATTCCTTTAAGACGCAGTCTCCGTAAGAATCGAGCAGATTCGCAGAGTGGTGTCCGGTGGCGGATCTCAGTTTTGCTCGAGACCTATACCACTAGAATCAGTTTTTTGTGCTGATCACGAATATCGTATTCAAAAAATTTGAAACCTTGGTTTTGGCGCGCTATGCCGCCATTTAAAGGAGCTGCCTGCCAAAAACTAACTTTTCATTTTCATGTTATACCACATACTTTCTATATATCAATCGACTTGTCTTGACGAGCTGAGTATAGTGGTGCAAGAATTTTTAAGATTTGACCCCGATTCAGGGTAGATATGCCCAGAAATAGGTCAAAAATAGCCATTTTTCGCCAAAATCACATGATGGTGTCAACGGAGTCTGAGTGGACCCCCAAAAAATTATCACCATTGAATTCCTCATCATTTTTTGACCTAGGAGCATGTGTTAAAACAAAAATAGAGGTAGGCTCCGACGGACGTTTCTTGTTTAGTAGCGGCGCTGGCCCATTGGTTGAAAATCAGATTTCATCCTATCAAAAAGATATTTATACCATTGGAAAGAGCATCAAAAATTAAGCAAGTTTTGTTTTTGGAGTGGACAAGTAGCGCCGTCCCTCGCCGAGATACGCGCGTTTTTAGGCGCGCCGCCATATTTCTGCTTTTTTTGGAGAAATTTCAGTCGTCGGGGCAGTTGGCATAAAAACGCGCATAACTCGGTCGTACCGCATTCAAATATGACACTCCAAAAACAAAACTTGCTTAATTTTTGATGCTCTTTCCAATGGTATAAATATCTTTTTGATAGGATGAAATCTGATTTTCAACCAATGGGCCAGCGCCGCTACTAAACAAGAAACGTCCGTCGGAGCCTACCTCTATTTTTGTTTTAACACATGCTCCTAGGTCAAAAAATGATGAGGAATTCAATGGTGATAATTTTTTGGGGGTCCACTCAGACTCCGTTGACACCATCATGTGATTTTGGCGAAAAATGGCTATTTTTGACCTATTTCTGGGCATATCTACCCTGAATCGGGGTCAAATCTTAAAAATTCTTGCACCACTATACTCAGCTCGTCAAGACAAGTCGATTGATATATAGAAAGTATGTGGTATAACATGAAAATGAAAAGTTAGTTTTTGGCAGGCAGCTCCTTTAAATGGCGGCATAGCGCGCCAAAACCAAGGTTTCAAATTTTTTGAATACGATATTCGTGATCAGCACAAAAAACTGATTCTAGTGGTATAGGTCTCGAGCAAAACTGAGATCCGCCACCGGACACCACTCCTCAAGCCTTACGGAGACTGCGTCTTAAATTAAACGCGAAAATTATGGGAAATATATCAGCTTGTAGAAAATTTCCTGGGCTATTTTTCGGTATTAAACACGCTGCATACCTTCTAGAAAACTTTGAGAAAATGATTATTTCAGTTCCGTCCTGGATTCCGCTCGCTTTATGGAAGACGAAGACGACGTGGATCGTTCAAAGTTCGAAAAAATGATGAATAATCGTGTAGACTTGCCTACCAGTGAAAATGGCATTTATTTGGCTCGTACCGTCGCTCCTGTTCTAACCAAGGCCCTGGCCGAAGTCCTTCTCCGCCGTCCCGCTGATCCAATTGGTTTTATCTCCGAATGGCTACAAAAATATCACAGCGATTTACCCAGAAGAAATGGAAAATATTAAATAAATATTCTGATGAGGTTACATCCGAAAATCCTGTAAATTAGCGCGCGTTTACCGCCAATTTTTAAAAATCCCCCAATTTTCTACCATTTTCCTGGATTTTCTGCAATTTTCATTGGATTTCCCACATTTTTCTGATCATTTTGGGCTATAAAACGAATTAAAATTGGCGGGAAATGGAATTACGACCGGAATACGGTAAAAATGCCATTACGGGCACGTCGACGCGATGTCAAGTTCTCTCGACGCCGTTGGACATCCGTCGACATGGCCGCCATCTGGTCGTCTCCGCTCTTTTTTGCTATAACTCCTTGAAATCTCCACCATTTTTTATAATTTAAAGTTCACTGGATAGAGGAGATCTTGGCACATTTTTTAGCGCAGGTAGGAGCACAATAGCGCGTTGCGGTCAGATTGTACAGCTAAAAATATTAATATCGGTGTCTTTTTGAGCCATTTTCGTCATTATTTCGTATTTTTGAGCTGGGAAATCTGAAAAACTGGAAGAAATGCCAGTTTTTACTGCTAGAATTATATTCTTCACAGTTTTACTGAAAAAAATAGATCTCCTTAGCCCGTCTGAGCGTTTCCAAGCACTGTAGAAATCCGTCGATGAGCTCGATGCCCTTCTTTTGATCGTCGACGACCTGTTTGATCAAAATTCGATGACTTCCGGCCTTTAACCGAACTAAAATCCTGCAAATTTGATTAAAAACAAGGAAATGACAGCATCTGACCCGTGTCTTTTATTTGATTCTCAGCTGGCAGCTAACATCATCGCCATTGGGGCTGAAAAGAGCCAAAAATCCGGGTAAGGAATTCCCTAAAGCAATTAGTTATCTCCAACTGGAGAACTGGCCACTTTTTAGGCATCGTTGATCTTCTTCTGGGGTTTTTTTTACCAAATTCTCGTAGTTTTCAACGTTTTTTAGCTCTTCTGGCCATTTTTTGGTCCAACTCCCGTATTTTTCAGAGTTTTCTTGGGTTTCTGGCAGTTTTTAGGCAAAATTCACGTATTTATCGCGGTTTTCGTGAGTTCCTGGCCATTTTTTGGCCAAAATCTCGTATTTTTCGCGGTTTTCATGGGCTCCTGGCATTTTTTTGGTCAAATTCTCGTAGTTTTCAGGGTTTTCAGGAATTCCCTCATGTTTTCAGCTTTTCTATCTTCTGGGAGCTCAAAAAACCTTTAAAAAGGGCTCCTGGCCCGATTTTTAGGTCAAATTGACTCGAATTCCCCCGTTTTCACCCCAAAATTGAAGACTTCCCCTTCCCGATCAAAAATCTCGGCCTCTTTTCATGTGTTCGAGGCCCCGTCATTTCCAGAAAATAATTTGAGTGTTTTCTTTTATGTTTCTTGAGCCTTGGTCCTCCCCCAGTTTCCTTTCAATCTCTGCTCATCTCCCTCCCCCCGTCCACCAGCTGTTTCATTCATAATTAATATCTCCTCTTTAAAGGATTCGACGGCCATTATTAGCTCCAATTCGGGGTCTATTCTACTCGAATTCGACCTTGTTTCCTCTTTTATTCAGCAGAATTCGTACTTTTATTGAAAAATAAACGATCAAAAAGAGCCGTGGGATAATTTCCCCTGGTTATTTTCAATTTTATTGGCCATATGGCGGGGAAGAGGCTTCCGGCCGAGGAAGAGCTCATTTTACACTATTTTAGACTAAAAACAACCAAAATTTTAAGAAAAAGAAGAAAAATTGCTGGTAAACCGCAATTTCCCGGGTTTTTGGCTATTTTCGGCCATTTTTCGAATAAAATTTGTATCCGCCCATATCTCGGAAACGCATTGGTGGATTTTTAAACTGTTTTGACCACTGAATCCGCCATATCCAAATTAGTAGAAAACACCGAAACGGGAGCCAAAAACCCGGGAAATTTCGGTTTGTGACCCGATTTAAAGTGCCCGATACTAACTCAAAAAATGTTGCTTGAGTTGCCAGATCGGACAGAAATTTTTTGAGATAAGATCAGAATAAAATCCAAAAAGGCCTGGTAACCAGAGGAAAACAAAAAAAAGCTGGTGAAAATTGCGAAAAATGAAGATTTGACCATTTTTAGATTTTTGGTTTTCATAAAAATACCGCCCATTCAAAATATTTCCCAGTTATTTAAATTAAAGGCAAAAATTATGGGAAGTATATCGTTTTGTAGAGAATTTCCTGGGTTATTTTTCTATATACCCGATGTCTAGTTGACTGCTGAAAATTATAGAAGAAATCGCAATTTTAAAGATTATGCGCTCCCCGTGCTTTTCAAAATTTCGCGCAAAAACGGCTACTCTTTAAAAAATTCGCCATTCCTTTAAACAGAAGCCAAAAATTACGGAAAATATACCGTTTTCTAGAGAATTTTCTGGGCTATTTTTTGATATACTATATGCTATATAAAGTTTTCAAAATTCTCTTAAAAAGCGGGTATCCAACTTCTCTCTTCCCTTTTGAAGGAATGTTGTTATGTGTCAGAATTCTGCTAATGCCTGGAGTTTCACTTCTCACTCTTCCCTTCTCCCTCTCTCCCAGCCCAGATTGGTCTAAAATTCCCTGGAGAGAGTAAAATAGAAGGCCAGGAGAAGGGGTGGGGGAGAGCCCTATCGCGTGAAAATGGCCCCGCGACCTCATAATGATTCTTCCCTTCGATCTTTGAAAATGTGGCAGCTGAATGGGATTCTTATTATTTTCTTCAATTATTCATCCGCCTGACGTCAGGGGACATCTTTCTTCTTAAATTTGGGCTATTTTTGGGGTAAAATTAGCGGGAAATTCGAAATTAATGGAAATTGCTTCGCGCTTACCGCCAATTTTTAAAAATTTCCCAGTTTTCTACAATTTTCCTGTATTTTTTGCTATTTTCATTGGATTTCCCACATTTTCTGATCATTTTGATGCGTGAAACTCTTAAAAATTGGCTGGAAAAGATGATACGGTAATTTTCCGCTAATTTCCCGTCCTTTAAATGGTTTAAATCCTTTAAAGAACCTAAAAATCGGTGATTTCTGCCTCCTGACCTCTGTGACTTCCGCCGGGAATTTCTTATTATGGACGCCGGATATTTTCGCGGTTATTTTGAATTTTGCCGCCAATTTTGACCAGCTAAAATAAAAGAATGTGACCAATAAGCCTGGCAGACAAGATTCCTAGAATAAACGTATACATTCTTAATAGTCCCAGTGACACCATTCCCCCTTCCGGCCATTGAGATCAGCATCCGGGCTGCTCAAACTAGTTGTTTCTATAATTTTCTTGCTTTTTTATTTAGGAATACTGTAAAAATGGCAGAAAATTGCGAAAAATTGGGGTAAAGCCCAATTTCCAGTCCAATTTTGGCCATTTTTCCGGTCAAATTCGTAAGAGCTCATATCTCAAGATCTCATAGCGGGATTTTTAAACGGCTTTGACCACAGAATCCGCCGTATCAAAGTTTTTAGAAAACATAAAAACCGGAGCCAAAAACCCGGGAAATTTCGCTGTGAGACTCAATTTAAAGTGCCCGATACTAACTCAAAAAATGTTGCTTGAGATGCCAGATCGGACAGGAATTTTTTGAGATAATTCCAGAATTTGATCCAGAAAGGCTCGGTAACCATTGAAAAACAAAAAAAAGCTGGCAAATATCCCGAAAAATAAAGATTTGTCCATTTTTTCGATTTTTGGATTTTCATGAAAATGCCGCGAATTTCAAAATATTAGCCATTTCTTTAAATTAAAGCGAAAAATTATGTGAGGTATATCATTTTGTAGAGAATTTTCTGGGCTATTTTGTAACATAAAACATGCCATAGAGATTGCTAAAGATTTTAAAGGAAATGGCCAATTGAAAGTGGACGCGCGCAAAGTTCCTAGAAAATGGCGCGCTAAAATTTCTGTTATTTAAAACAGTTGCCATTTCTTTAAATCAAAGCCAAAAATTATAAAAAGGATATCGGCTTGTAGAGAATTTTCTGCTCTATTTTCTGATACCAATTATATTTAAAATACCTGCAGATAACAAATAAAATTACCGCGTTTAAAATTTGTTACCGGGACGTCATTGAATTATCCCCCGTTTCACTTCCTCTTCCCATTTTTCTTAAATTTCCACGTATTTAAAGGGCTCGCAGCGTATTTCACTATTTCCCGGCGCTTTCAACCTTTTTCCATTGTTCAAAAATGGCTAAACGAGGGCATAAACAATCTTTTCTGGCTTTGAGTCTTCTCCTTGTCAAGTTGTTTCCCCTTCTCAGTTGCTCATTTGTCACTTTTTGGACTTGTTTTTCAGCTAAAATTAGCTGTGATGCCTTATTAAAGGGCGATTTAAAGGATTACTTCATTTAATTTTACCGTATTCTGGGTGCGGATCCCGGATAATTCCATTTCCCGCCAATTTTAATGAGTTTCTAGTTTAAAATGACCAGAAAATGTGGGAAATCCAATGAAATTAGCAGAAAAAACGGGAAAATGGTAGAAAATCAGGAATTTTTAAAAATTGGCGGTAAACGCGCGTTAATTTCCAGGAATTTCGATCCCCTTTAAAACTTCCAAAAGCCCCGCTTCATCTTGCAACTGGCGGCAAAAAAATGAGCGATAGAACCCCCGGGAAAGGCAAACGTCATTGGCTCGGGTGATTAGTAGCCGAAAGGATTAAAATAACGGGAATTCTGCCAACTTTCTACCTTCCGAGAAGCCCAGGATTAGTATTAATTGCTATTTTTGTTGACTGGGAGGCGGCCAGCCGATTCTTGGAGCTTTTCTCTAAAGAAAACGCTTAAATTCGCCTTATTTTGGATTTTGACTGGTCCTGAAGCGAAAGATTCCCGTTTCCTGCTATTTTTAGGTACTAGGGCGAAAATTAACCGCTTAATGTTACAGAAAAACCCTTCTGATTTTATTTTGGGTCCTGTGACGATACAAAAATCACCCTTTGGGTCTTACAGCGATTAGAAGAAAATGTCTGAATTTGAATGATTTCGGGTCCTGGCTGGGCTCTGAAGCGATAAATTTCCATTTTTCTGCCTTTTTGGGTCCCACAGAGAATATTTACAGCAGGAAACTATCGAAAACCCACCTGAGTTTATTTTGGGCCTCGTAGCAATTAAAAAATGACCGTTTCCGGAGTCCTACACCGATTTTCTCCACTGTAGAACCCCAGAAAGCAGCCGTCTGTAGAAAAAAAAATGCCAACCAGAAAAAATGGCCGCCGTACCGCAGCCTCGTTAGCTCAGCGGTAGAGCGTTGGACTTTTAATCCAACGGTCAAGGGTTCGATCCCCTTACGTGGCTCCAAACATTTTTGCCGGGTTTTCTTTAATTTTTCAACTTTTTGGGCTTAGAAACGCCGGAAATTTTGGATTTTCTTCCTTTTCCTTGCTTTTCTTTAATTTTACGTGTTATTTGAGCCAAAAAAAAGCGGACTTCTGAGGATTTCTCCCTAAATAATCGGATTTTGGCCTATTTTTCTCCTAAAAATGGCTGGAAACCCCAATTTTCGTCATTTTTTAGTCAGAAACTGGCCACAGAAGTTCAGGAGCCGTTTTTCGTTTCTTCCTTACCATTTTCTTTAAATAAAATCGTAAATTTGAGCTATTTCCAGGCAACTTGACGGCTCTTTTCCCCTATTTTCGTCCCCGCCATCAGTTTCAATCCAAATTAACCTGGCAAAATGAAAAAACACCCAAAAAATAGGCATTTCCTCAGTTTCCCGCCAATTTTCATTTGATTTCCCGGCTTTTAATCCAATTTTCTACTCGAAAATACCAGAAACAGCTCAAAACAACAATTCCAGCCAGATGGCGGCGTCCTCATGCCAGCCAGTTTCGCCTGGCAACATGCCTCGTTAGCTCAGCGGTAGAGCGTTGGACTTTTAATCCAACGGTCAAGGGTTCGATCCCCTTACGTGGCTGCAAACGTTTTTGCATTTCTTCCGGGCAATTTCCCGCCTTTTTCTTCATTTTCATCCATTTTTCTTCGTTGTGTGACCTAAAACACGATCAGAATTCCTATTTTGGCTTTATTTTCCTTCCTGGAACGATTTCTGGTCGTTTCCAGCGTTTCAAGAAGATTTTTAGGGGATTTCAGTCAAAAAGTTGCCTTTTCTTCAGTTTTCTGCCCTTTCCTTCCATTTTTCCCGGTTTTCATCGTTGCAGGAACTAAAATCCTTTAAAAACCGCCGATTTCCGTGTATTTGTGGCTTTCTGACGAATTTTTGATGATATTGCGGCTTCTAATTTCTTTTTTTCCTTCCTAGAGCCACTTTTCCTCATTCTTAAGGATTTTCAGCCAATTTAAAGCAGATTTTTGGCTATTTATTAGCCCAAAACGGTCCCTTCCACTTTTTCAGCCATTTTTTCTGTCTATTCCTTCAATTTTCCTGGTTTTTCTTCGTTTTGGGACCTAAAAGCCCCTTAAAACCGCTTTCCAGCCTCTTTTTTTTTGGTTTCTGACGAATTTTTAAGGATACCTGGGTATTTTCGCCTGTTTAAGGATTTTTGCTCATTTTTAAAAATTTCTTGCCCATTTAAAGCAAATTTTCAGGGTTTTAAGTGAAAGAAGCCTCAGAGGAAGAATTTCGACCATTTTTCAGCCACCAACGATGAGCCTGGACACAAAAATCCGCCGATATTGCGAGGTGGATCCAATGGAATTCTTCGGATTGCCGCCAAAGTAAGTTTTATGTTTTGATTTTGTTTTTTTTCCCGCGCTTTTTTGTCTATTATCTTAACAAATTATTCATGAGGCATCGCTGCTGCTTTTGAAAACAATTTTACCGCTTTAAATGGGCAGAAAAAGGGCGGAAAATAGGAGAAAATCCGCGATTTTCGGAGTTTTTTCAATGTTTTTGACCGATTTTAGCCAGTAAACGAGGAAACCTCCTATTTTTCCTCTGAAAATCAACAGAAATCGGCTGTTTTAACCAAAAGAGAAGAAAATTACACGATCCCTGCCGTTTTTGGAGCTCCAGGAAGTGAAAAATGAAAGAAATCGCAGGGAAATGATTAGAAAATCGGCAAAATGTTTAGAGCCACGTAAGGGGATCGAACCCTTGACCGTTGGATTAAAAGTCCAACGCTCTACCGCTGAGCTAACGAGGCTGTGGGACAGCTGTTATTGTTTTAGAATTTCATCGTCTTTTCTTGGCACCCGCCCTTTTAGTAAAGTTTTTCATAGAAAATTTCGTGAATTCAAAATATTCGCCATTTCTTTAATCTAACTCGAATAATTTCGGGAAATATATCATTTTGTAGAGATTTTTCTGGGCTATTTTTCAATATCAAACACGTCATATTTTATTGACGAAAAATTATAGTAAAAACGATTTTTTTGCAGAGACTCCCCGCCGCCTCTTCCGGAATTGGATTTGACAATAACGCCGCCATTTGCTGAATTTATTGACTTTGGCGGTGCTTCAAAACATCGGCTAACGAATAATGGAACGTCTAAGCTCGTTTTTAAAGTAAAATGCTCAAATAATCAGCTTTACAAGGTACAGTAACCCCTTAAAAGAGCCACAGTAAGACAGCGAACAGAGCCACAGTTAGACAGGCAAAAGAGCCACAGTTAAACTAGGAAAAGAGACACAGTCAGACAGCCAAAAGAGCCACAGGTACACAGCTAAAAGAACCACGGTTAAACAGGAAAAGAGCCACAGGTAGACAGCTGGAAGAACCACAGTTAGACAGGCAAAAGAAACACAATTAGGCAAGGAAAGGAGCCACAGTTAGACAGCTGAAAGAGACATAATTCGACAGCAAAAGAGCCACAGTTACACCGCCAACAAAGATTATCTTTCCAGGTGAATCCAGTCTACTCATTTTTAAATCCTGGAGCTTCTGTGGAATTACAAATTTTGAGAGCTGAGGGTCCTACAAATAAAAGCGACAAATTAATAATTATGTTTAAAACGGCGGTAAAAGGAGAGCGAGACCCGAGGAAACAATTTCAAATGGATGGAGAAATTCAGAAAAAGGCGTTGGCCCTGATTACGGTAGGTTTTTATATTAAAAAAACGGAATTTGCTGTAAATTAGCGCGCGTTTACCGTCAACTTTTAAAAATTCCACGATTTTCTACCATTTTCCTGGATTTTTTGTTATTTTCATTGGATTTCTCACATTTTTCTGATCATTTTGATATAAAAAACTCATTAAATGGGCGGGAAATCGAAGTATCCGGGCATTTTTGAGATGTGCTCAGAATACGGTAGAAAAACGCTTTGCCAGTCCTTTAAAAAAATAATAAATTAAAATTTTCAGAGAGATCCCGACGACGAGCGATTTTAACCCTAAAAATCAACGATTTCCCCCCTTCTTCGAGAATAAAACGTGGTAATTTCATTGTAAATAAATATGTACAGCTGTATTTTACTCAAAACAACTGCAAGCCGGTTACACGTTCTGTGAAATATGAAGGGTTGGACAAAATTTATGCCCATTGTTTACGCGTCCTTTGAAATCCCGAAAATTTTGTAAAATTCGCAGTCTTTTTCCCCATTTTTTGGTGTTTTCCTGCCCAAAAGTCGGATCTTAGCCTCCAGGGCTCCAATTTCTTCTTCGTTCCTCAAATTCAGCGCTTTATCGAAATTTGCGTGCTTTTGAAGAATTGATAGCATGAGTCACAATTAAACACCTAAACAGCCACAATTAGACAGCTAAAAGTGCAACTGTTAGACAGCTAAATTGCCGCAGTTAGACAGCCAATAGTGCCACAGTTAAACAACTAAAACAGCCACAATTAGACAGCTAAAGAGCCACATTTAGGCAGCCATGAAATTCCGGGACGAAAAAAGGGGGAGGCGACGGAAAATGACGATAAATCGGTTTTAAAATGCAAATTTGCTGGCAGATAATCAGATGAAACCAGAAGATACAGAAGATGAAACCAGCTCAATTCTGGGGCTTTTTCCACAATAAAACGCCTAAAAAATCTAGAAAAACAATTTAATAAATTTAAACAAAAAAATCAGACAAATGAAATAATAAAATGACTAGCCTCCGTGTAACGTTGAAATAAAAGAAATGGTATCATTATTATGTAGAAGAGTATCTTCTCCGCCAGTTAATTCCCAATCGCAGTCGTTGATTATGACCAAAATACCAGGGCTGACAGTGTCGCCATTAATTAGAAGTTCTGGTCGATAACAATCCTAAAATGGCTGTAAAAATCGCTAAAAATAAAAAAAAACCTTTAACATTTCTTTTTTAATCCAATGAAGTAAATTCTTTATTTTAAAGTTCTCTTCAGCTTCTGGTATAATCACCTAAAATTAAAAATAGAAATTTTCAGAAGAAAACAAACCTTGTGATTCTTGATATTATCCAGTAAAAATTCAGCGCCACCAGTAAATTCCAAATTCAGCGATAAATCTTTTGTCATTCTGAAAATAAAAAAATTAATCAAATAAAATACGTCGAGCATTGAATTTTAGTCATTTTTCGCTATTTTTAATCATTTTTTTTCCTATTTCTAGCATCTTTCCATCGCTTTCAATAGTATCTTCTTCTAAAAATTGTAGAAAACAATAAAAATTAGACGAAGCACGTGAAAAGTAGGAAAAAATTATCAAAAATGCGAAAAATGAATAAAATCCAACGCTCGCGTAAACGGCAAGCAAACTTTGCCAAAAAATAATGAGAATTCGAATTACTTCACAATAAAATTCTATAACCAAATCAAACAATCATTTAATTAGTAAATATAACGATAATAAATGTAATAATAATAACGTGAAGAACGTAGAGAACAATTACAGAGAAAAATAGAGAGAGAGAGAGAGATGGGACCAGTTAAACGGGCAAACTAATTATCAAAATACGTCTTCAATAACAGAAATTCTTCGCGTTGGTAATTGTGATCTGCTTGCATATCCGCCACTATTAGATTTCTTTGAGACGTCTTTCAAATATGTATAACAATTTACAAGATTGACGACTTTCCACATTTGTAGCAGCATTGATAGCAGTAGGCCAATAGTTACCATTAGACGGTGCTCAACGAGATATGTATCCTTTATTCCAGGTGCCTAAAATTAGATTATTAAATTTGTGACGGAAACATATTAACAAAAATCAAAATTAGAACGGCTTTTTGTGTCAGAAAATAAACAAACAAAGAGGGAACAGCGTGAACCAGAAAAGATCAAGACGCAAAGTGGAAAACGTCAACAAAATTTCCACGACCTCTTCTTACTATTGGCATTTTACGTGGCTCTTTCTGTTTTCTTTTATGAAAATATTATCAAAAAATCCAGAAAAATTAGCAATTTAAGAATCTATGCAAAATAAAGCAGCTGCAACCGAAAAATCAAAAAGAATTTGTCAGAATGGCCAGTTTTCATTTTGTGTTCACACGGTTTGATATTTTCCAGCTCACGCTTTTTCCTTTTTGCAGTTATTTAAATCTTTTGCCGCCTTCTTCAACCTTCTCTATTATTTTTCGATATATTTCCGTTCCTTAAATTTAAAGAGAAAAAAACTTACTGCTTTAGAATGTTTATTTGCCCATTCATCAGCCACTGCAGAAAATATAGCAGTTGTCATTGCAGTTAGAAATATATCAAGGATGTCAAAGATGATAAGAGGAATTAAATAGATCTTTTTAGCTTTTCTAATTCCAGCAATAGCTATAATTGATGCTGTTATATAGCCCAATAAATGTACAATAACCACAATAGAACAAAGAAGCTGAAACCAAGTTAAGTTTACGATTAAAAAACAAAACCATGGCTGGTACTCGTGGTAAAATAAATCCAAACGGAGCCAAACAGGCTGAAATCATTCCCAAAATGAGGAAGATCCATGTTAGAATAGATGCAGCTGTCTAAAAATATGAATTTCAATAGAAAAATAGCACTTACTTTGACGTGTATTCTTCCAAAACAACAGTAATATTTCTTCTTACAAACCAGCGATGCATTGGCAAGGCATGGCATCATTTCAGATGCCAATGGGTTCATTCCCATAATTTAAACACTAAAAAATTGTCAATTAACACATTAAAAATGAGAGAAAGAGAGAAGAAAAGAAGAAAGAGGAAGAAAAGAAGAGAAAACAATAAAAATCAAATTTTCAAGAGTAATTTCATGCATAAAATAAAAAGCATTAAAAGAAGAACAAAATGCGAAACCATCCGCTGAACCGCAAGCAATCAAATGAAATGAGAAAATGCAGACAGCAAATTTGAATACGTTTCCCAGCAATAAAATTATTATTGCCTATTATTTCTTCGGCTTTCTCTTCACAAAAAATTAATAGGCTGGAATTATTTAGATTTGAATGTTTTGCAATCATCGTGAGCCAAGGAAAGCAGAAAAATGACAAGATGGACGACGATTTTACTACGCTACTCGTAATCGTCACCTCGTCATCTTCTGCTTCCTTTGCTACAATAGCACCGTGCTGCGACGGTAAGTTCCATTTTAAACGAGTTCTAAAATAAGAAAATAATATACCAACAAAAAAACAATGAATTTTAGTGGTCAAAAGTAAGAAGTTTCATGCTTTTCGGTGCCGCTACTCAGCAGTCATCTTCTTACTTTAAAATTTTTGGGCGAGAAAAAGCAACAGCTATTAACATTTGTAAATAACTAATCTGGTTTTTCTTCAGGAGCTACTCGCTTTCGCGCTGCTTCTGGAGCTGCCGGTTCGACCATTTTTGGTTCCGGCGGAACTTCAGGGCTCAGTGGGTCCATATAAGCGATCATATTTGCCTAAGAACGAACATGTTAAAAAGGAAGAAAAGAAGAAACAATAGGAGAACGAGTAATAAATGAATATATGAGCGTAGAGAAGTAAAATTTAACAAGAGAGGATTTTACACTAATCGCAATTCAAGAGCCGCCCTGCGGCAATTATTTCTATTTAGACACTAAATAAATTTTAGAGGAGCAATACTTGCTAGCAAACGAATGAAATAAGAAAAATGACAAGAGAGGTGATGATCATAATGTGCCGTTAGTCAACATCACCACCTTGTCATTTTCTACTTCCTCTGTAGCTCTAAAATCCGCAAATTTCATAGAAGAAGCTGGAGCATCTAATGGCAATGCATTTTGCTTCTATAATAATAGTTTCTAAAGCATAGCAAAGAAATAACAGAAGAAAAAGGAAAACCAATTATCTAAATTTGCAGCTATCAGATGTATTCTTCTCCTTTCATTATTCCAATCTTCGCCAACATCTCTGAATATATTCTGCAGCCTGTAAACATAAAGAAGTATTGAGAAAATAGCAGGTAAATGAGAAAATAATAACGTTCAAAGCGCAATATGGGCAGCAAACTAGTTTACAAACTGCGAATGATCTTTAGGATGGATAGCGACTCTTTCCGGTAGGAAAGCTTAGTTTTTACAATTTTTTGCAAGCATATTAAAGGAACCGTCTCACAGGTGTGACAGCGTGTGACAGATTGCGCGCAAAATTTGAAATTCTGCGCAAGCAAAATGGTTGTATTTTCGTTTTTGCTACTATTACGCTATTTTCCAACGTTTTTAAGCGAAAGAAAGTAGAAAATTGACAAGGGAAGCGATGAGAGCAATGTGCCGTTACTCACATCACCACCTTGACATATTTCCGTTTCTTCGCTGCATTAATATTCGCAAATTTCCAGGAGTAAAGTCTACAAGCCGTAAAAATGAAGAAGCAATGCAAAAATAACAAACTACAGAAAAAATATTGGTTTTTCCGGCGCAAAGTAAGAAGATTAATGCCTTTCGGTGCCGCTACTGAGCAATCACCTTCTTACTTCAAAAAATTTTCGCGAGAAAAAGCTACAGCTAGTAGCATTTGTGAATAGCCATTGGTAGAATAATTTCCGGCATCTAGTATCGGCTATAGAAATAATGCGCGGCCAAAAATTTGAAGGCGCAGGAGAACATGACAGCAACAGAAATGTGCCGTTACTTCTCATCTTTATATTGCGATGTTTCTACTTCACTCCTCGTTGTAAACATAGTTTTTAATCTGTAAAAAATATTAGAAGCAATAGAGAAGAGAAATAAAGAGCATAAAAAGAGAATAGAAGGTAAAAATAAGCGCTGAGCAAAGAAACCAAATTTTTAGAACATTCCGCGTTGCAAACAAACGTTCACTCTATGAAACGCGGATAGAAAAGGCAAAAGCTTCTGTTGCTAGTACATTTTAAGTCGCAGAACATTTTGCGAGCAAAGAAGAAGGACATCAAGAAAAACAATGATCGTAGTGTGCCGCTACTCAACATTGTTAACTTGAAATCTTCTTCCTCCTCCAATGCACAAAAAATAGCAAGCGGTAGTTAGTAAATTCTGCAAACATAAAGAAGAATTGATAAAAATAGCAAGCAAACAAGAATCTATGAATTTCTGAAGCGCAAAAGTAAGAAGAATCCTGCCTTTGGGGTGCCGCCTACTCGGCATTCATCCTCTTACTTCTAAATTTCGCAAGCATAACGCATGAATCAAGGAAAAGCATCCAACAGCAGAGCATTTTATAGATTCTAAAACGTTTTTCCAGCATAGCTAACGAAAGAAAGAAGAATAATGACAAGAGAAGCGACGATCGTAATGTGCCGTTACTCAGCGTCGCTACCTTGACATCTTCTACTTCTTCCGATGTGCTAAGATTGTGAAACAAAGCAAAATGAAAGCAAAGTGAACTGCAGCAGCAAGAAAACAGAGAGGAATGAATTTTAGAGGCGCAAAGTAAGAAGAATCTTGCCTTTCGGTGCCGCTACTCGGCATTCATCATCTTACTTCGTAAAATTTTCGCGAGAAAAAGCTACAGCTACTACAACCAGAAAAAAAACAACTGAAATCGGTGGAAGGAAATAAAAAATAGACGACGGAGAGAAATGAACCGTCGCGCACGCTTGCACTGAATCCAAAGGACTGTTTAGCGCTGGAGCGCACTTTCATTGACACGCAAAAAAAATTTTTTTAATTTGTTCTTAATTTTTTCTTCATTTTTTCAACAGATTGCTCTAGTTTTTTGCCTTATTAGGGGTAAAAAAATTATAAGAAGAAGATGCAATGCAGTAGAGAGCAAGGTAACACACCATTATTCCAGAAAATCTTCAAATTGCTAATTTTTCACGACTAAATTAGAATTCAACCATTAATTTAGCAGAAAATAAGAATAAAACGATAAATAACCAAAAATCATAAGAAAAACGACTAGAAAATAATTTGCTAAGTGAAAAATACGAAAAAGACTTCAAAAATTGGGGAATTTGTATACTTTTCGTGTAAATTGCAATTATAGCATTAAAAAATAGTGGAAAATGAACAAAAGAATGCTAAAAAGCAGTAAATTATAGAAAAATAGCAGCAGAGGAGACTGCAAGCAATAAAAATGAGAATAAAACAAAAAAACTTGGGAAAATTGGGCAAAATTTCAAGGTTTTATGAATAAAATGCAATTCTACTTGAAAAAAAAAACAAATAAAATGATGATCTCCACAAATAATTTGCAATTTTACGGTAGAATTATTAGGAAAATAAGTAAATAAACCTAAAAACAAGGAGATTACAAGAATAATCAATTGAAAAGGATTAATAAAATGACTTTTCTTGCAATGTTTTGCTATAATCAGCTAGAGGAGATAATTATCTCATTATTGATGCAAAAAAGTCTATGGAAATTGAGAAAAAAAACTAGAAATAATGGCAGTATCAACACAAAAAAATGCAAAACGCCAATGGGCCGACATTGCTGCCATCCAGGCCCCAAACCATTCATCTAATACTTCGTAAATCAGGGCGGCACCCCCGAACTACAAAGGTTCAATGAACGATTTATGATTATCCCTCATCACTTTTACTGGCCTGCGTTCCCTCACTGCCCCTATATATCGCCGGTAAACCGGGGAGGACTCTTAGAAGTGAGACGTAATAACAGGTTTTCATTATGAATCGGGATAAAGCGGAAGAAATTCAAAGTATTATATAGCTACTGGGAGGTCTGCGGCCGAGAATTTACGGGTGCGGGCGTGCGCTGTCATTTCGTTGCATTTCCTTTGTTTTCAGCTATTTTCTCTCGAATTTTTTCATTTTTCTTAAATTTTATTACATCAATAGTGAGATAATTGTATCCTCTAGTTGCTAATAGCAAAAAATTGCAGAGAAATTGATTTTATAAACCTTTTTCAGTTGATTCCATGAAATAAGCTCATTTTGACCTCAAAATTCATCCATGTAGTCTCTTTTTTTATTTCTTTCGTTCTACTTCATTATTCTTGAATTTTTTTTACATTTTCAGTTAGATATTGATATTTTCTTACTGTTTATAGTAAAAGAATGCTACAAATTTTACTTTATAGAAGTTTTATCGACCAATCTCTGGAGACTTCGATCATTTTCCAAATATTTCTGTGTTACTGCCTTTTTTCCATTTCTCGTTGATTTTTCCACATCATAACTTAGGTTTTGAGCTCCTCTAACTATTTCGAGTAAGAAAATGCAGAAAATTTAATGTAGACGAGGTATTTCAATTTGTTCCATGATCCATTTCACTGCTTATCGAAACCTTTCCATTTTCTGCGCTCTCATGATTTCTCTTCGATTTTTTTATACCAATAGTGAGATAAATGCCTCCTCTAGCTGATGATAGCAAAAAAAATGAAGGAAAATTCATTTTAGAAACCTTTTTTGATACTTGTCGTAAGGCAAGTTCATTCTGAGCCAAAAAATTCACCCAACTCTTCGAACCTTTCATTTTTACCCAAATCTTTGCATTTCTTTATTATTTTCTTAGACTAATAGTTAGATATTGATCTCTTCTAGCTGATTGTAGTTAAAAATTGCACAGAAATCCATCCTGAAATAGTCTTTGCGATCATTTGGTGAAGCAACAGTCAGTTGATAGCTTTCCCTGCACCTGGCGGCTGCTCTTTACTTTTTTCTTCTTGCATTATGTTTTCCACTTGTTTTCTATAGTTTCTCTTATTATTTTATTATTTCTAAGTATGGTTACAGTATTTTAGAATAGTTGCAAGTATTTGAAGCGCAAAAATTAATGTAAAATTTGCAGAATTAGCATTTTGCATGAAATCTGAGCTGTTACTTCATTTCTTCGTATTTTCGTTGCTTACTCTTGTTGTTTCTTCTTCTTTCTCTTATTTTTTTTATCTTTATTTGTCTAAATTTGCTATTTTCAGGTTGATTTATATGGAAGATAAATGGAAGCAGCAAAAATTTCAAGAAGAAGCAGGTAACAAATTTTACATTCTTCTTTTTCAGGCTGCCATTTATTATCAGTTGTTTATTGGCCTTTTATTAGTAGCGGTACAGCTGACCCGGCTGTTAAAACTATACGGGTATACGAAGAAACAAATAAGAGCTGACCCAGCTCTCTAAAATATTAGGGTTCTACAAATTATTCCCTTTTGTATTATTTTCGTGTTTATTTTTGTATAAAAATCTTCGAAAATAAGGGGAAACTCTGCTCAAATTTTTAAAAAAATCAAAAACTTGTAATTTTTTTCATTTTTGAAAAATTTTGAAGCATGGAAAATATTCTGCTTCTTTTTATCTTTTTGCACATTCATTTTCTTTTATTTTCCCTTCTATATTTTTATTTTCAGGTAGATGCTCCACTTTCTGAAGAAGAAGGAAGCCCTGGTGAATCAGAAGGTTCGTTTTTGCAATTAAAATTCAATGCAATGCTTATTTTTTCAGGTTCCAGCTCTAAAAGAAGAGAAAGAAGACGGCAACAATTGTGATAAAAGCAGTTAAGTTTATTTTTCTTTTATTTTGTTGTTTCTCCTTTATTCTCTTATTTTCTTGTCTTTCTATGTGTAAATTTGTTATTTTCAGGTGTAAATTCTACAGAAGTTGGATGGATGATAAGAAGATTTCTAAAAGCAGCAGGTAACAAATTTTTCTTTATTTTTCAGGCTGCCATTTATTATTAGTTATTTATTGGCCATTTATTGGTGGCGATACAGCTGACCCGGCTGTTAAAACTATACGGGTTCACCAAGAAACAAATAAGAGCTGACCCAGCTCTCTAAAATATTAGGGTTCTACAAATTATTCGCTTTTTATTATTTTCGTGTTTATTTTTGTATAAAAATCCCCGAAAATAAGGGGAAACTCTGCTCAAATTTTTCAAAAAATCAAAAACTTGTAATTTTTTTCATTTTTGAAAAATTTTGAAGCATAACAACTCAAAGACATTCTGCTTATCATTTTTATTCCCTTCAACTCCATTGTCTTCTATTTCTTCTTCTAATTTTTTTATTTTCAGGTTGATGATCAAGCGACTTGGAGGAAAGGAAGAACGAAATGATTTAAAGCCGCCGAAGGTTCTTTTTTTCAACTAAATTTCAATGCAATGCTTATTTTTTCAGGTTCCAGCTCTAAAAGAAGAAAGAAGACGTCTACAGCTGTGATAAATCCAGGTAGGCTTATTTTTCTTACATTTTTTTAAATAAATAAATCATTTATAAATATATTTTTCAAGCTAATCTTGATGTTGATCATCTTTTTGTACCTCTTTTCTATATATTTTGCTATTTTCTTGATGCAGAAACAGGAAAACCACCGAAGAAGCTTATTTTTTACGTAAGTAAGCTAATTTTTCTTGAAAATCATGTAATTTAGGCAATATTTCAAGTATTTTCAATGAGATTTTATTGTGAATTTTTACTGAAATGAGGGAAATCGCTGCCAAATTTTTTTTCGATTAGAAAACTTTTTCTTCAAATTTTCTGTTTTTTTTTTGCTTTGATTTGTGGAAAATAGAATGTGAATTGACATCTTCTGCAAGGAAAGGGAGAAAAATGGCAGGATTGACGACGATCGCAATGTGCCGTTACTCAACATCGCCACCTTGTCATCTTCTCATCCTTTTGAGGTCCAAAAAACGTGCAGCCGAATATTTTGCATGTAAAATAAGCTCTAAATTTTAGAAAAGCAGGGATAAATGAATTTTGAAAGCGCGAAGTAAATACTACAGCTTCCAATTTTCGTCAACTATGCACATAATGATTTCCAGTATCTATAAAAGCAAATCTTTGGGATCTAAACAGCTGCAGGAGAAAAAGAACATCACAAAAATGAAGACGATAGTAATGTGCCGTTACAACGCTTCGTTATCTTCTGCTGTGCAACTTCCTTCCTGATTATAAAATGGTTTTCGATCTACAAAAAAGGTTCAAAGCAATAGACAAGAGAAATGAAGAGCGTAGAAAGACTGACATGTAAAGGTCAACTACTCGGCATCAATATTGCCACTTTTTTCGACACCATTTTGTAGAGAATTTTTTGCTCGTCAAGACGTATATTTTAATTTTTGCAGAAATCGAGTTTTTGATGAGGAAAACGCACTTCGAAGTTTGCATGTAAATTAGTTTTTGTCTTGTAAGCAGCCGGTTGCATTCCAAAAAGTGTGTTGCGATAGCCTAGTGGTTAAAAGGCTTGTCTATAACATTTTTCTCCTTTTTTTCTGGTTGGGTTCGATTCCTCCATCCGTCAGAGTCAATTTTGAATTTTTTTTGGAACACATGAACACATTTTCTACTTTCCATTTTACTACTGTGGAACAGAGCATAAAATAGGAGTAAACTGGAAAAATACTGATGAAAAAGTCGATTCTTTTAATATTCCTTATTGATGTGGGTGGAGAATGACGGAAAAAGGGAATAGATTCCAAAAAAAATTGCAAAAATGGTATTGATGTATATTGATGCCGAGTAGTTGACCTTTCCGTGTAAGGCTGAAAAAATGGGCCAGAAGCGAAAAAAGCCCGCCAAAGCGATGTCAAAGGATTTAGCAGGTTATGGCACCAGAAATTTGGTATATATATATCGGTCGAGTCTAATAGAGAGCCATTTATCGAAGCTTCTTCCGACTGTGCTGTTCTCTCGACTATGGCCAGCCGTCGGGTAAGTTTTTAAGATAATCAGGGGTAAAAATACCCGGGGTACAAGTCGGCGCGCCTTTTTGACAAACGAAAAACTTTTGACTTTTACCCGAGGAAAATGACGCCCTGGACGCGGGTTACTCTCAATTTTTGCCCATTTTTACCCCGCGTAGTAGGTGTTCATTTTTTTGAAGATACGGTGACGAGCTACAGTAACCCACCAGTGGATATCAGTTCTCGACTAGCCGATATAGTGTGCCCCATTCAAACAACTCCCCATTGCCGCCTATTTTTACCAATATTCAAATTTTTCTTTCAGTTGCCACATTATATGGTTCCTACCACTGCTTCTGACAGCCGACGGGTAAATCCTGCCCCCTTGGCTCCTCCACCTCCAGCGAGACGCCGATTTATTCTTCCTCAAGACCGCGCACCAGTGTATCAAGCCGTCCACCGTCAGCAACAACAATTGGAGGAACTCCTGGATGCAGCCCGTCTTGAAAATGACCAATTGCGGGAAGCAAATGGCCGTTTGATGGTGCAGTGTGACCAGCTCCGCTACGGGTTGGAGCACATTGCCCAGGAAAACGCCAGGCTCACGGCTCTCGTACGTTTTTTAAATTAAATAAATAATCGTTGATATTCTAGGCTGCTCGCCAAAAGAAAGACGTCGCGATCCAGACGGACAACCCCCACATGAGCAGTACGACTTCGCAGACGGACGAGAATGAGGAAACGCAAGCCATGCCTGCCCCTGATGTTCCAACACTGGAAGGAACTTCCGCCATTGCGCAGGCGGATAACCGGCGTCGAGGGGGATTGACGCTCCAGCAGCGAAGAAATCCACAGAATCTCCCCTGCGGTCAAATTTGGAACTGGAACCACCTCAAGGAATGCAATATAAAGGTATTAATATTAAAGAAAACTTGATAATCGTAATTGTTTAGAAAAGGTCGTTTTCAAAGCGGCTAGAGGACTGCTGGCAGACGCGGAAATTCCTCTGTACAGAGGTTACATGGACGTCTTGGTCAATGAAAACACCTTCCGGGAGGATTTTGCCGTCGACGTCAGCTATCGGTCGTTGTTCCAGAGGATCATGGACAACGTTGACGTATGTTACCTTTAGTTGCAAATAATCAAATAATTTTTAGGCTCGTGAGTGCTTCTTCGACGTGTGGCTGGTCGACCGACAAATGCCGATTGTGGTTGGAAGAGCAAATTTGACTCCTCGGTTGAGGGGTCATTGTCACTGGGCAGCCGGACAGCGGGCAGAAGAGGACGACAGCAGAATTCGGAATCTGTTCCAGCACATGCGCTGTTCCAACTGTGTCCTCCAGTGGGATTTCCTCCTTGCCGAATTGGTCTGGCTTCACGCGAAACTGGGAAGGAACCCACTTCAAGATCGAGGCAGAAGATCGAGGATTATGGAGAATCCGTCAACAAAACTGACAGAAGAATAGAAGGCCAAGAAAGTAAAAGCATCCGGATTTAAAAAGAAAATGTTTGTTTCAATAAAACATGTAACACCATTTGTTTTTTTAAATTATGACGCTTTTTCTCTAATTTCCTTCTCTTTGGCTTCCTTCTTTGAAAAATGAAAACTAGTGCAAAAACTTGGATTCAATCGGATAGCAACAACCAGTCTCAATTGTGCTATTCTACTTCTTCAAAAATGGTGGCTCAAAACATTAAACAATTTTAAAAATTTAACACATCTAAATGATAAAGTTTTATTAATAATTAGGAAATTTTGGAAAGTTCTATTGGCTTCATTTTCATTTCTTTTCAATTTTCCATCGACCACCCTTTTTTCCTTTGGCGGCTGGCCATGATTTTCGCCATTTTCTGGTAAAATTCCCGTCTAAAAGCGACGCTTTCAAAGAATTTCTGAAATTTTGACAAAAATTGGGGGTTGCACAAATTCCAATGCTCCAATTTCTTCACCGGCTGCTGTTTTTATAATTTTTTGAGGATCAGGTAACATGGCGGCGGCGGCGATCCTGTAGGCTGGTAATTCAGAGGTCGAATGTTCGGCTCCCAGGGGCGCTCAAAAATTTTTTCTAATTTTTCTGCAACTCTAGGATACTCAAAATTCTTATTTTGTGAAATTTTCTAAATTCTCAAAATTCCTACACCGCTAGGAAAATACCCGAATTTTGTGCAAATTTGAGCATTTCCGCCGCCAATTTTAAAAAATCCCGATTCTCTACCATTTTCCTGTATTTTTTGCTATTTTCATTGGATTCCCCACATTTTTCTGATCATTTTGATATAAGAAACTCGTATAAAATTGGGGAAAAATGGGGATTTTTTTTTGGTACTGGAGTTCCAATTTCTTATTTTGTGAAATTTTGAGCCAGAAATATAGAAATTCTCTCGTTCCAGCCGCGTTTACCGCCAATTTTCCAAAATTCTTGGGTTTCTGCCATTTTCCTGTATTTTTTTTGCAATTTTCAGTGGAAAAAGATACAGGAAAATGGTCAAAAGCAATGCAATTACCAGTTCAAAGCAGAAAAATAACGGGATACTGTAATTTTGACGACTAATCCCCAGTTTCTCTCATTTTCTCCGCTTCCCTCTAGCAAAACCTGCGTATTCTTTCAGAAAATGGTTACTGTAGCTGAAGAATTATCATTTGTAGCCGTGATAGATAATGACAAGCTGGATACTGTATGTTCGAATTGTTTTGATATGTTGAACAATGTTAGTACTCTCCGATTTTTAATTGGAAATTAACTCAAATTGATCTCAAAAAATGCAGTAAATGTCTGGCTATCTGTTATTGTTCTAAAAAATACCAGGATTGGTTATTCCATGAGGTTTGCATTTTTTTTTACCAGTAGTTTAGACATTTTCCAGGATGAGTACCAGTTTTCTGAAGACTTCTTCCGATAGACGTCAGGATGATGAGTCGTTTTATTATGCGAATTAAACGAGGAGATCTTCCGGTGGCTTTCACATTTGATGATTTGATGGAGTGAGTCATTTAATGGACCTTGGATTATTGTAGTTTTTAGATAAAGAAGAAATGAAGACTGATCTGGCCAAGGACTCTACCGTAAACTTGAGTATTTTATGAGACGAGAGAATCTCCCTTCTTGGGGGGAATTTCGCTCTTTTTATGGAAAGGTAGGATTAATTTTACTACTTTTCAGGGTGTTATTAACTCCTTCAGTATTAGATATACCGATG
Organism: Oscheius sp. DF5033; assembly: GCA_964036215.1. Lineage (NCBI taxonomy): Eukaryota > Metazoa > Nematoda > Chromadorea > Rhabditida > Rhabditidae > Oscheius > Oscheius sp. DF5033. The sequence goes on along the minus strand of CAXIWN010000004.1, from coordinate 1,254,468 downwards.
TTTTTAATTCGATTGATAATTTGGGAACTGGTCTTTATCTTGGGTAAATTGGCGCTCTTTTTATCCTTCAAATTTTACAGCATTGCCCCCCATAATCACAGCTTCAAAAATTTTTCTTCGTGCCAGGGATCCAAATGCTGGATACAGTAAAGATGTACGTTGTTTGAGCTCACAGAGTAGAATGGGCAATTTTAGTTGACAATTTCCTATATTCCGGACACAGACTTGAGATCAAAACGCCAGAAGACGCTGCGTGTTTCCTATTATTTCGACTGTGAGCGTTGCATGGACGAAGAGATTGGATTATTGGAGCTATCAGGAAAATCGGACTGTTGTCCCACCGAAGGGGCTGTTCTCCCAATCCAAAAGAAATTTTTGTGGTATTGGGAGCGTCTCCTGGTTTGCACCAGATATCCACCTGAGAAGCAGAGTCGCGCACGACGCCGCCGGGCCATGATTGGCCATGTATGGCCGGGTTGGTTTTGCCCGCAGAAAATTAGTCTTCAACGCTATCAGGTTGAAATAAATTGTGTAAAAACTGCAAGGATCTCTTCTTTTCAGCGCACTTTAAATTATAGAAATTGGTAAAGAGGAAAAAGCGCCATCGATCAGATTACGGGCGAGGGTGCTTCGACGGTCGACAGGCCTCGACGTCACGTCGACGGGCGTTATCCATGCTGTTTTTACCCCTAAAAAGCCTCCCAATCATATTTTTTAGGCCAAAAGCGATGTTTGTAGACTTTTTGACAAATTTGGTCAAGTTTACAGGAAAATGGTCAAAATTTTGTCAAGTCGGCCATCGCTTCTCGGCCGTCAGTCTTCTCTCTGCGGCGGTGGCGTCTGGTCGACTTCTTCTAACCCGAGGTTATGTTGCTATTTTTTTTTAATTTTTGCGCTTTTTTTGCCTTTTGCGTTCTAAAACTGCCAAATTGGCTATTTTTTTTGAATCGCAATTTTTTTGAAGCTAAAATTGGGAAAAGAGCCGGCAAAAAGGACGCGCCACGTGGAGATCCTCCGCCTCCCGTGGCAGATGGCCGCTTCTGGCGCCTGAGTCCTGCCTGGATCTCCCGGTACCTGGGTATCCACTGCTCCCATTGGCCACGCTCTTTACGGAGACACCGTGTCCATTTGCGGGGGACTGGAATAGGGCAGCCGGACCCAATCGGTGCCCAAGGAAATCTGGAAGTGCTCGATTCCCGCGCTATCAACTTTCTTGGTCTACAATTTGAAATTTTACCGAGTTTTCTGGGGTTTTTATTGTTATTCTTTGCTCTCGTGATATTTTCAGGACTTGGCGGCACTCGTGGGCCCTGGAGTAGATGACCAGATCTCTGGCGGACGAATCTGAGCTGATGGTCGTCTCTGGCTGGTAAAAGGACCCGGGAAAAGCAGAATCGACCAGGTTTGTGCATTTTCCAGTATTTTCGACTCACAGATTTTTTGGAAAATGATAGAGGACAGTAAATTCCGAACTAGAATGGCAAGCTACGCGAACTTCCAATGTATTCCACAGAGTCTCATAAGGTTTTTGTACCATTTTGTTGCCATTTTCCAGCCACGTCTGAACGCCGATTTTTGATATTTCTACCAATTTCCCGTGACATTTTTGCTAGCGATGGTCAAACTTCCCAAATTTTTGAATCGACAATCGCTCTTTTTTTTCTAGTCAAAAATGGAAATGATGATCTGTTAAGTTCGCTTCCTTTGACAAAAGTGAACGAGATTTTATTTATTTTTTTGCTTGAAGTAGACTGTACAGCTTCCCTTCGATTTTCGAGTTAAATTCATTTCTTTCTTTATTGTTTATCATTCTAAAATTGATATTTTCAGTTTGATGAGAAGCAGCTGACCATCCGAAGCAGGAAATTGGGACACAAATGCCATGGTTTGTGAGTTTTCCACTATATTTGAGTTTCAGTCATTTATTTGACAGGCGAAAAATGAGGGAGGAACCTTTACAGTTTATTTCAAATATCAAGTCACTGGAAATTTCTTTGAATTCCGCTGCTTTCTGGACTGTACGCTGCCGCCATTTTTGAAATTTTGTGAATTTCGGCTATTATTTCGTTCGTTGATGCCAATCTGCCGACACGAAGTTTGAATGTTTCGGCCAATTTCCAGAGAAATTTTTGTTAGCAATGATCGAAATCCCCAAATTTTTAAATTTGAAATGATGACCGCTCATTTTCGAATTTCCAAATGGAAATTATGACCTATCAGGGTCGCTTTTCTTCGCAAAATTTGACATTTCCCGTATCATTTCTGCCTCTGAAATAGACTGTACAGCTTTCTCTCCATCCATGGCTCAAATTTATTACTTCCGTTCATATTTTTCATTTTAAAATTGATATTTTCAGGCTGACGAGGGATAGCTGTTTCCAAGAAGTCATCCATTAGAAGGTGAAATGTCCAGGTTTGTACAAAACACACCTTTCTTTAGTTCAGCCCCTCGTGATTCTGTCATTTCAAAGATGAGCCAAAATTTGTGACCTAAAGGGGGCTGTACAGTCGCAGTCAACATCGATAATTCGCCACCTATGAGATCTTTTTCTAAATATCGCGGTACAATTATTCCCGCCTAATCCCGCGCAATTTTTCTTGTCAAAAATAACCGCTATTTTTTTTAGATTCAAATGAAAATAATGGCCGGTCCATGCCGCTTTTATTTGGCCAAATTAGACAGATTACCTTGTTTTTGTGAGTGAAATAGACAGCTTCTAGGTCATTCCCTCTCAATTTTCAATAGATCAACCCTCAAATTTTCAGTTTCATCGTTCTAAAATTGATATTTTCAGGCAGAAGAGACGTTTCTGTTCCTCCGAGGCGTCGGTATGAAGCAGAAAGATCAGGTTTTTACATTTTCCATTATTTTAACCGTTTGTCCGTTTATTTTCCTGGAATGTGTGCCAAAAATGCCAGAATCGAGTAGGTATGGACCAGAAAAGGTATAGAAATTGAACGGATTTGGAAAGGTCCGATTCGCAAAAGACGAATTTTGAAATTGGATGGGTTAGAAATCGACGAAATCAAAACCGGAAGTTTTCGAAAAAAAGGCCGTTTGAATTGGCGGGTCAAAGCCAATCTTTAGACAAAAACTATTTTTGCTCATAACTCGTCAAAGACGCATTTTCTCGCGAAAACATCCTGTATAAAAAATATCAAGCTCTTCGAGAGGACTATTTTGCACCAAAAATCACCTCGGAAAAACATGAGTTTATCACCGAAACCCAGAAGCAACCGCTTTTTGGTCAAGCCGCCAATTCAAATGGCCTTTTTCGAAAACGTCCGGTTTTGAATTTTGCCTCATTTCTAACCCGTTTATTTCGATTCAGTCTTTTATTAATCCGGCATTTTTCCAAAATGTCTACTATCAGACATTTTTCGGGTCCATAACTAGTTGATTCCGGGATTTATCGGGTTCGGGAGAGACTTGAAAACTTGGCGCCGCCAAAAAAAGCGCGGGCTTTCGAAACCCCGGGCCAGCCCGTTGACAAGTATGCGGGGCTGGTCCCTTGCTAATTTTTGCCCCCGCTTGAACCTTAATCAAATAATCAAATAATCCAAGCTTTTTTATGTTTGTAACCGTAACTATTTTATTCTTTCAGGCTATCCTCCTCTCGTCTTCCCGTCGACCTCTAAGATCCGAAGATCTCGTCCATCTGCTGCCTCTTTTTGTGATATTTCCTCTCCTATTTTTTGGCACCAACAGGCGTAAAAGCCCTGTCGGTGCAATGTGTTTTTTTTCATTGGAGGTTGAGGATTATATGGTCGGTTGAAATTTTGGCTTGTCAAAAGCGGAGTCTGGCAATTTGCCGATGTTTTTTTCTGGTATTTATCATACCAGCGGCTGCGCCGCGTCTAGCACGGTGTTCAAAAGCGCGGGCAGGTTAGCTTTGAGTTAACATAAATTTTTTTAGGGAGAGTTGATTTTCCGTCAATGCGTCCAGCAGCGTGGGAGATAAATTCAGACAATTTCAGTAGATTCAAATTATAGGGAGAGAGCCAAAATTCCGCGCGTTTGAGCGTCTTCACCAAATCGTCTATTCCCGCTTGGCAATGGGCTGGAAATTATTTTATTAGCTAATTTTGAACACAAACCATCAGACAGCAATACGTCGTACTTTTCGCACATACAGTAGTGGACAAAAGTCATGCACGAAGAAAAATTTTTGAATCATTAAAATGATATTCAGAATTTGAACGGCAGCTGTGATTATGGGCGGTAATACTGTAAAATCTGAAGGATAACAAGTGCGCCAATTTACCCAAGATAAAGACCAGTTGCCAGATTATCAATCGAATTAAAAACACCGGTATATCTAATACTGAAGGAGTTAATAACACCCTGAAAACTAGTAAAATTAATCATGGGAACTACCTTTCCATAAAAAGAGCGAAATTCCCCCCAAGAAGGGAGATTCTCTCGTCTCATAAAATACTCAAGTTTACGGTAGAGTTTGTTCAGTCCTTGTCCAGATCAGTCCTCATTTCTTCTTTATCTAAAAACTACAATAATCCAAGGTCCATTAAATGACTCACGATCCATCAAATCATCAAATGTGCGTCCATTTAAAGCCACCGGAAGATCTCCTCATTTAATTCGCATAATAAAACGACTCATCATCCTGACGTCTATCGGAAGAAGTCTGCAGAAAACTGGCACTCATCCTGGAAAATGTCTAAACTACTGGTAAAAAAAAATGCAAACCTTATGGAATAACCAATCCTGGCATTTTTTGGAACAATAACAGATAGCCAGACATTTACTGCATTTTTTGAGTTAATTTCCAATTAAAAATCGGAGAGTACTAACATTGTTCAACATATTTTTTTACGGCAAAACAATTCGAACATACAGTATCCAGCTTGTCATTATCTACCACGGCTACAAATGATAATTCTTCAGCTACAGTAACCATTTTCTGAAAGAATACGCAGGTTTTGGTAGAGGGAAGCGGAGAAAAATGAGAGAAACTGGGGAATGGTCGTCAAAATTACAGTATCCCGTTATTTTTCTGTTTTAAACTGGTAATTGCATTGCTTTTGACCATTTTCCTGTATTTTTTTCCACTGAAAATTGCAAAAAATACAGGTAAATGGCAGAAACCCGAGAATTTTGGAAAATTGGCGGTAAACGCGGCTGGAACGGGAGAATTTCTATATTCTGGTTCAAAATTTCACAAAATCAAAATTTTGAGTATCCTAGAGTCGCAGAAAAATTCGCACAAATTTTTGAGCGCTCCTGGGAGCCGAACATTCGACTTCTGAATTACCAGCCCCTACGATCGCTGGCCGCTGCCGGCAGCATGTTACCTGACCCTAGAAAAATTATAAAAACACCAGCCGGTGAAGAAATTGGAGTATTGAAATTTGTGCAACCCCCAATTTTTGTCAAAATTTCAGAAATTCTTGGAAAGCGTCGCTTTTAGACGGGAATTTTACCAGAAAATGGCTAAAATCATGGCAAGCCGCCAAAGGAAAAAAGGGCGGTCGATGGAAAATTGAAAAGAAATGAAAATGAAGCGAATAGAAAATTCCAAAATTTCCTAATTATTAGTAAAACTTTATCATTTAGATGTGTTAAATTTTTAAAATCGTTTAGCAATTTGTTGAGCCATCATTTTTGAAGAAGTAGAATAGCACAATTGAGACTCGTTGTTGTTATCCGAGTGAATCCAAGTTTTTGCAATGTATCTAGTTTTTATTTTTCAAAGAAGGAAGCCAAAGAGAAGGAAATTAGAGAAAAAGAAAAATAATTTAAAAAAAAAATCGTGTTACATGTTTTATTGAAACAAACATTTTCTTTTTAAATCCGGATGCTTTTACTTTCTTGGCCTTCTATTCTTCTGTCAGTTTTGTTGACGGATTCTCCATAATCCTCGATCTTCTGCCTCGATCTTGAAGTGGGTTCCTTCCCAGTTTCGCGTGAAGCCAGACCAATTCGGCAAGGAGGAAATCCCACTGGAGGTCACAGTTGGAACAGCGCATGTGCTGGAACAGATTCCGAATTCTGCTGTCGTCCTCTTCTGCCCGCTGTCCGGCTGCCCAGTGACAATGACCCCTCAACCGAGGAGTCAAATTTGCTCTTCCAACCACAATCGGCATTTGTCGGTCGACCAGCCACACGTCGAAGAAGCACTCACGAGCCTAAAAATTATTTGATTATTTTCAACTAATGGTAGCATACCTCAACGTTGTCCATGATCCTCTGGAACAACGACCGATAGCTGACGTCGACGGCAAAATCCTCCCGGAATGTGCTTTCGTTCACCACGACGTCCATGTAACCTCTGTACAGGGGAATTTCCGCGTCTGCCAGCAGTCCTCTAGCAACTTTGAACACGACTTTTTCTAAACAATTACGATTGTCAAGGTTTTCTATAATATTAATACCTCTGTATTGCATTCCTTGAGGTGGTTCCAGTTCCAAATTTGACCGCAGGGGAGATTCTCTGGATTCCTTCGCTGCTGGAGCGTCAATCCTCCTCGATGTCGGTTATCCGCCTGCGCAACGGCGGAAGGTCCTTCCAGGGTTGGAATACCAGGGGGTGCCATGGCTTCAGCTTCCTCATTCTCGTCCGTCTGCGAAGTCGTGCTGGTCATGTGGGGGTTGTCCGTCTGGATCGCGGCGTCTTTCTTTTGGCGAGCAGCCTAGAATATCAACGATTATTAATATAATGTAAAAAACGTACGATTCCAGTGAGTCTGGCGTTTTCCTGGGCAATGTGCTCCAACCCGTAGCGGAGCTGGTCGCTCTGCACCATCAAACGGCCATTGGCTCGGCCTTTTCCAGACAGGCAGCATTCAGGAGTTCCTCCAAATGTTGTTGCTGACGGTGGACGGCTTGATACACTGGTGCGCGGTCTTGAGGAAGAATAAATCGGCGTCTCGCTGGAGGTGGAGGAGCCAAGGGGGCAGGATTTACCCGTCGGCTGTCAGAAGCAGTGGTTGGCAACATAAAATGATGCAACTGAAAGAAAAATTTGAATATTGGTAAAAATAGGCGGCAATGGGGAGTTGTTTGGATGGGGCGCACTATATCGTCTAGTCGAGAGCTGATATCCAGTGGTGGGTTACTGTAGCTTGCCACCGCGTCTTCAAAAAAATGGACACCTTGGACCCGGGGTAAAAATGGGCAAAAGTTGAGAGTAACCCGCGTCCAGGGCGCCGTTTCCTCGGGTAAAAGCCGGTTTTTCGTTTGTCAAAAAGGCGCGCCGACTCGTACCCCGGGTATTTTTACCCCTTATTATCTTAAAAACTGACCCGACGGTTGGCCATGCTGGTCAAGTCGGACGCTGTCGTTATGAAGACGAACAGCAGGAAGACGCCTCGATAAATGGCTATCTATTAGACTCGACCGCCATTTTTTCATTTGGCGGCTGGCCATGATTTTAGCCATTTTCCGGTAAAATTCCCGTCTAAAAGCGACGCTTTCCAAGAATTTCTGAAATTTTGACAAAAATTGGGGGTTGCACATATTTCAATACTCCAATTTCTCCACCAGGCTGCTGTTTTTGCAATTTTTCGAGGATCAGGTAACATGGCGGCGGCGACAGTCAGCGATCCTGTAGGCTGGTAATTCAGAGGTCGAATGTTCGGCTCCCAGGGGCGCTCAAAAATTTTTGCTAATTTTTCTGCGACTCTAGGATACTCAAAATTCTTATTTTGTGGAATTTTGAACCAGAATATAGAAACTCTCACGTTCCAGCAGCGTTTACCGCCAATTTTCCAAAATTCTTGGGTTTATGCCATTTTCCTGTATTTTTTTGCAATTTTCATTGGATTTCCCACATTTTCCTGGTCATTTTGATCTTTGAAATTCATTAAAATTGGGGAAAACATGGATTTGTGGCTTCTATACACACCGAAATCATCGAGCGGACCAGATACGTGTCCCAAACATGGTTCGATTCCGCATTTGTCCCTAGTTTTTTGCTAATATTCCTGGGACTTTTGCGGGTAAAATTGCAATGTCCATTGTTTTTTTGGTACAATATCCGTGGATTCCAGGGTTTCACGGTATTTACGAGCCTGGTTACCGAATTCCAAAAGAAAATCACCCGAAATTGTTGCAAATTACCGCACATTTACCGCCGTTTTTAAAAAATTCCCAATTTTCTACCGTTTTTCTAAATTTTTTGGTCTTTTCATTGGATTCCCCACATTTTTCTGGCCATTTTGATCCATGAAAAATTTAAAACACCTTGAAATTTAAAAATCCAGTAAATTTGGGTCCTCCAGCGAAAAAAATGGAACCTTAGACGGGTCAAAAATATTTAAAAAATATTTTTTACAGCAATTTTGTGCCCAAAAAAGCGGTTGGGTAGGCGCCCTGCTCAGGAACCCAAATTTGCATTACATTGAATTTTAATTGAAGAAACGAACCTTCAGCGGCTTCTGATTCACCAGGGCTTCTGTCTTCTTCAGAAAGTGGAGCATCTACCTGAAAATAAAAATATAGAAGGGGAAATAAAAGAAAATGAATGTGCAAAAAGATAAAAAGAAGCAGAATATTTTCCATGCTTCAAAATTTTTTACGAAAATCAAAAAAATTACGAGTTTTTCAATTTTTGAAAAATTTGAGCAAACTTTCCCCTTGTTTTCGGGATTCTCTACACAAAAAATATGCACAAGAATAATAAAAACATCAATAATTGTAGAACCCTAATAATTTAAAGAGCTGGGTCAGCTCTTATTTGTTTCTTCGTCAATCTGTATAGTTTTAACAGCCTGTATCACCACCAATAAATGGCCAATAAACTGCTACTAATAAATTCAAGCCTGAAAAATAAAGAAAAATTTGTTACCTGCTGCTTTTTTGAAATCTTCTTATCATCCATCCAGCTTCTATAGAATTTACACCTGAAAATAACAAATTTACGTATAGAAAGTGTTATGTCCCGACGGCTATCCCAAAAGTACACGAGTAGTAGTACTAATCCTTTTATTCCAAAGAGTAGACAAGAGAGTTACGGTAGAGAGCGGTGGTGAGAGAGTGAGGCCAGGAGGCAAGGCGGAGGGGTTTATAAGGGGCACAAAGATGGTGCACTTAAGCTAATGCAATCACGAGGGAAAAGCACTTATGATAAGAATGAGGGAAGAAAACATTCTTCTCGGAAATGAGCATAGAACGTTCAATGAGCATAGAACGCTCATTGGAATACCCAACACCTCCCCTTTTAAGATCTCAATACAGGGCTACAATAGATCTGGCGTTGACGCCGTCAGCTACGGTTGTCGCCAACTTCTCCAGCTTCCTATGGCAGCGTCATAGTGGGTCGGTGGATTTCTGTTTCTGGTAGGGTACCGTCTCGGTTGGAGCACGGTTAGGTCGACGTCTGGAGTAGTGTCGGGCTCTCCAGTGTCTTTCTGTTCCAATGGCAGGGGTGCTTCCGCATCCGGGCTTGGTCCATTCGGCAACAGATTGAACGTGTGCATCATGGTGTTGTACCACCCGAAGCCAGTATCCTTGTCCTCGGATCTGCTTCTCATTTGGTTCGCATGGACATGAAAAAGTTGTTTTAGTTCTGTCTCAACCATGTAATTGGTCTTACCTTTTACATCAACAACAGTTCCAGCGATCCAATTCCAGTGGTTCACTCGATGCTTCTTGAACCATACAGGATCTCCTGTTTGGTAACTTCTCGGCTTGACTCCATGTTTCTCATCGAACTGCTTCTTCATGAGAACATCCTTCTCTTCTGGCAATGGAGGAGAACTTGGCTTCAGCAGTGACAGCACAGTCCTCAGTTTTCTTCCTAGAAAAACTTCAGCCGGGGTCAGTCCTTCCAGACTAGGGCAGGGAGTAGAGCGGTAACTCATCAACAAGGTTTGCAGAACTTCTTCTGGCACACCCCGCTCCTCCCCTTTTAACTTTCTGAGCCCTCTTTTGAGCGTATCCACGAATCGCTCGGCTCTTCCATTTGACTGAGGATGGTACGGCGCAGTCCTGATGTGCTTTATTCCACACTGAGCACACATTTCTTGAAATTCACTAGCAGTGAACTGCGTCCCATTATCCGAAACGATGACTTCCGGATTTCCAGTCCTGGAAAACAATGATTTCAAAATCGAAACAGTAGCCGCGGCTGATATGGTCTTGGTGATGAAGACTTCAGGCCACTTCGATAATGAATCCACGACGACGAGGTAGTAGACTCCTCCATCTAGGGGTCCAGCGTAGTCTATGTGAATCCTCCCCCAGACGCTTTCTGGGATCGGCCACGGCTGTAGTGGCACTTTCGGGTCGGTCTTGGCAGCCAGCTGACAATCCGAGCACCCTCTTACAAACCGTTCGATATCGCTATCGATTCCAGGCCAATAGACTATCGTCCTAGCTAGCTGCTTCATCCTCACGATCCCAGGATGTCCTCGGTGCAATTCTCTCAGCACTCGCAGGCACAGTCTAGCTGGCACTACCACGCGGTCTCCTTTCATCAGACAATTGTTTACAACTGTCAGTTCCGTTCTTCGCTCGTAGAACGTCTTCAATCCTTCCTCCAATTTCTTCGGATTGGCAGGCCAGGAATTTTTCTCTACTCGACTTTTCACTTGTCGCAGTAACGTGTCCTCCATTAACTCCATCTCGATGTCTTTGGCAGTCAACGGCAGGCGGCGGATGTTTTCTTGGAAAACGGCATTGATGTCGTTTTCGATCTGAGCGATCACCACGTCCTCATTCTCCATGGGGACCTTTTTCATCAATCGGGACAACGCGTCAGCTTGCCCGAAGTCTTCTGTCTTGGTATATTCCATCGTGAAATCATACCCAAGCAGAATCATTCCCCAACGAATGAGACGATTCACACTGTGAGCGGGCAGTCCTTTCTTACTCCCATAGATAGCTAGTAGCGGTTTGTGGTCAGTTTTCAACAGAAATTTTCTTCCAAAGAGGTACTTATGGAACTTCTTGACTGCAGTGACTAGCCCTAAGGCTTCCTTCTCAATCTGTGAGTACTTCTTCTCAGCAGCAGTGAGAGCCTTGGCGAAGTGATGGATCGGTTTCTCAGTTCCATCCGGAAATCGATGACTGATTACTCCACCAACTCCATATTCACACGCGTCAGCAGCCACCAAAATGGGCAACTTCGGATCATAGTGGCACAGATTCAAGTCAGAGGCCAGCACTGCTAACAGTTCTTCAAAAGCCTTCTGTCTTTGGTCTGTCCAGTCCCATTTCACATCCTTGTGTGTCAACTCATCCAAGATTCCTCGCAGATTCTTGATGTTCGGGATGAAATTTCCATAGTACGACAGCATTCCCAGGAAAGATCTCAACTGATTTACATCCTCGGGACGCTTCATTTCGACCAACGCCTTAATTTTCGCTGGATCCGGCCTTCTTCCTTGCCGATCCACGATGTAGCCCAAGAATTTGATCTCTTCTTGGTGGAACGAGCACTTCGGTATCTGTACTCGAAATCCATACTCAGCTATCCGCTCAAACAAGGCCAGTAGATTCCGATCATGCTCTTCTCTGGTATCTCCCTTCACTAGGATGTCGTCCAGATAGCATGCTACTCCTTGTAGTCCTGTACACATCTTCGTCACGATAGATTGGAAGATGGCAGGCGCGGTTTTTATCCCAAACGGTAACCGCGAATACCGATAAAGCCCCTTGTGCGTGTTTATGACTACCAGCTCCTTCGCTGAGTCGTCCAACATCACCTGAAGGTACGCGTCGCTGAAGTCCACTTGAGAGAAAACCGTTCCCCCATTCAGCAAGGCGAAGATATCATCTGGTACGGGCAATGGATGCTCATGATCTTCCAAAGCTGCATTTAACCCAGTACTGAAATCCGCACAGACCCTGATCTTGTCTGTGGCCTTCTTATTTACACACACGATAGGCGCAGCCCAAGCACTGTGGTTGACGGGCTCAATAACTCCCATCTCCAGAAGCCTCGCAATCTCTTTCTCGACGGCCTCCTTGGCTGCATACGGTACGGGACGGGCAGAACAGAACCTAGGCTTGACATCCGCCTTCAAGGTCAATCGTGCAGTTTCTTTAGTACACAATCCTAGGCCAGATTCAAAAATCTGGGGAAATTTATTTTCCAACTGTTCTCCAATGCTCCTCCTAGCATCCAGGCTCTCCTCTGAGACCTGCATCACGTAGCCAATTTGATCTAGTCCCTGTCTGACTTTGCTGGACTTTTCCAACCAATCTAGTCCAAGCAAATTTGACCCACGAACGACATAGGCGTCCCCATGTCCATCTTCTCCACAAATCTTGAAACTGCACGGAATCTGGCCTTTGACTTCCAATTCCGTCATGTTCGCGGTCTTCAACTGTCTACCAGCAGGGATCACGGGTGGTAGACCTAGCTTCTTCCAGCTTTTTTCATCGATCAGCGTCACGTCGGCACCGGTATCCACTTGAAACTGAAGTGATACTCCATTGACCACTACGTCCATGTAGCGTCGGACCGCGTTGACCTGCGCGTCGGGCGACGTATTGCTTCGGGAATTTCCAGAATCAATAGACACTGATTTGACATAGGCAGGCTTCCTCTTCTGGGAACCTCCTTGTCCATATTGCTTCGCAGAGTGGAACTGCTTAGCCTTGGCTCTACAGAACTGCTGTCTGTGACCAACTTGATGACAGCGATTGCAGGTACTCTTCGCTGCCTTGCAGTCCATCGAGAAATGACCTTTCCTACCACAATTGTAGCAAACTGTCTCTCCTGAAGGGCCATGAACTGCATTCACGGAGCTCTGACTAGCTCCATTTGCTCTCATCACCATCTGACTGTCTTTCTTGTATGTCAACAACTTCTTCAGCTCGATTGTCACTTCCTGCAGTGTGACTTTGCCCCCATTTTCTGTCTTTCTGTCGCAGAACGAGAGCAGAAACGGCAAATGCTCAGCATCCTCCCTCCCTTTTAAACCAATGAGGAAGCGGAGTACTTTCAGGCCATCAATGTCCAATTTTTCGACTTGCTCGAATTTCTCATTGATCCTGTCTGAGTAGAGCTGAACCTCTTCCAAAGGTGTTTTGTCCAATTCCGAAGTCCAACAATGATATTGCTTCGTGAACTTGGAAACCGTCACGTCGAAAATCTGTTTCAACGTCGAAACTAGCACGTCTAGTTCGAATTCGATCGGCACCTTTGGCAAAACATGACTGATCAGCCGTTTGTAGGCCGTCTGATCCAGCTTGTCCACTAGAAGTTGTACCCGGGTCTTCTCCGACAAATGTTTTCCTTCCGAGACGAACATATGCTCATAGCGTTTGTACCAGTCCGAAAAAGAAACGTCTTCGGCACTGAGCGAGGTCACCGCGAACACGGGGATCCGCTTGGAAAGGTCTGAAACGCTGACATTTCCGGCAGCTCTGCCGTCGAGCTGAGCTTGAAGCGAAGCAAGCCTGTCTTCCAGCTCCTGTCGGGTAAGAGCAACTTCTTTGGAAGTAGACATTATTTTAGGTTTTTGTGGGAGTAGCCGGCTACGGGCTTAGATATCAATTCAAACTGAACTAACCAGGAATTTGGAAGTCCAATGTAGTTCGAATCCAGGCGTCGCCAATTGTTATGTCCCGACGGCTATCCCAAAAGTACACGAGTAGTAGTACTAATCCTTTTATTCCAAAGAGTAGACAAGAGAGTTACGGTAGAGAGCGGTGGTGAGAGAGTGAGGCCAGGAGGCAAGGCGGAGGGGTTTATAAGGGGCACAAAGATGGTGCACTTAAGCTAATGCAATCACGAGGGAAAAGCACTTATGATAAGAATGAGGGAAGAAAACATTCTTCTCGGAAATGAGCATAGAACGTTCAATGAGCATAGAACGCTCATTGGAATACCCAACAGAAAGACAAGAAAATAAGAGAATAATGGAGAAACAACAAGAGCAAGCTACAAAATATCGATGAAAAGAAGTAACAGCTCAAATTTCAAGCAAAATTCTAATTCAGCAAATTTTGCATCAATTTTTCTGCTTCTACTACTAGCAATAGCTCTAAAATACTGTAACCATACATAGAAATAATAAAATAATAAGAGAAATAATAGAAATCAAGTAAAAGTACAAAATACAAGAAGAAGGAAACAAAGAGCAGGCGCCGGGTGCAGGGAAAGCTATCAATTGACTGATCCTTCACCAAATGATCACAAAAAATATTTCAGGATGAATTTTTCCGCATTTTTTTACTAGAAATAGCTAGAAGAGATCCATATCTAACTATTAATCTAAGAAAATAATAAAGAAATGCAAAGATTTGAGTAAAAATGAAAGCTTTCACGATCAGACTGATTTTTTTAATTCAAAATGACCTTGTCTTTCGAAAAGTATTGAAAAAGGTTTATATAATGAATTTCTCTGTAGTTTTTTGCTATTATCAGCTGGAGAAGATCAATATCTAACTATTGCTGATGAAAAATTGAAGAGAAACGAAGAGAGCACAGAAAATTGAAAGGTTTGGCTAGGCAGAGACTTGCATCATGGAATAAATCGAAAAACCTATTCTACATGAAATTTTCAGCACTGATATGATACAACTTGGAAGATCGGCAGACCACCTAATTCTTCACTATATCTGCAGATTTGTCTGAGATATTCTTCAAAATATTGACAAAAATCGCTTGATCTCCGGTGGAGATCGAACCAGCGACCGTTTGATTCCAGTCCGGTCCATTGGGCACTCGTCCGTATGGGCGCACAGGCTATGTTCGTCAGCTCGCCATGTAGTCATTTCGCACCTTTTTTACCCAGAAATATTGACCAAATTCCTGTAAACTCTGGCAGGAATCGAATTCGTAAACTTTTTATCGAAAAAACGCAACGAGAGCCATTAGATCTTGGAAAATCGCTCGTTTCTGCTCGCAATCGACCAAATAACGCGTCAATTGCCCCAAAAACTGATAAAATCGGGGATTTTTTGTATTTCTCTGCAGGTTTTTAGCTCTCTTGGGTGCAAATTCCTAGCATTTTGAATTGTTGGCCACTGCGCACTGTTTACAGCGTCTTCGACCCAGCGTCGCTTGTTCAAATTTCTCCTCAGCTCTTCTTTTCTCCAATTTTTCTTTGTTTTCTGTGTAATTTTATTGAAAAATGTTATTTTCTTTAAGAAATCTCCCGGGTAATCATGAACCATGGCCATGATTTAATGCAAAATGATCAAATTGGTAATCCAATGCTCAATAGCCAACAGGTGGGGCATTTCTTTAAATAAAAACCCGAATTTTTTTACAGTATCCAGGAGATGATTGGGAAGCAGCCGAGCAGATGAAATTACAAGTCGTTGAATTGCAAAAAACTTGGTTGAAAAATTATAATGAGTCCAGGGAAAAGCTGCTGGTTGATATGACTGAAAAAGTAGGATTTTTGAGGCAATTTAATACTTTTTCCAGCCTTTTTAAACCAGAAAAACGTAGAAATTTTCCAGCTTCATCAACAATTTCTCCAAGATCAGCAAAAAATTCGAACAGAGCTCCTGAAAGAATTTAAAGATGAGTTGGACACAACAAAGTGATTTTAGACGCCATTTTACGTACATTTTTAAATTTATAGACTAGAATTAGATGCTAAATACCGGGCAGATTTGGAAGTAGAAATTGCTAAAGTTGCCGAGCGCCATAGAAAAGAAATCTCAGAGGCCAAGAGGAAACAATGGTGCTGTCGATGCTATAATGAGGTAGGACTTCTTAAAAATAAGGTTTTTATTAAAGGACTGCCTGGAATTATGGTGGTTTTAGTCTTGAAAAATCCGCCGTTTTCTCCTGATCATGGGGATATTTTTAGTTTCCAAAGTGGACGTCGAAATCCTGAGAAATATGCAAAAATACACCAAATATTTAAAATTCGGATAATTTTGGTCTCGAGGCAAAGATTTTTGACCTTTAAACTTTTATTAGGCGGGAAATTCTTCTTTTAAAGGAATCTTACTGTAATTTTAACTAAAGATAGGTACTGGCAGTCCTTTAATTGATGTAAAAATGGCAAATTTGGCAGAAAATTGGGCAAAATTGGCTATTTGTGTACTATTTTCTACCGAAATATGGCGGATTTTGGTGTAACGACGATGCGCCCGTTGTTTACAAACCGATGACGGATTTTCTGTACAAAAAGGGGACAGTATGAGGAATTGGGTGCGTCCAGGAATCCAAAAGTCGAAGGTTCAATCCCCGCCGAGGTCAAAATGATAACTTTTAAACAAAATTGGGTAAAATTGGCGATTTTGGTATTATTTTGCGCAGAAAAATGACGCTCCCGCTTCTTTCTCCTATTCTTTCCCCAAAGTTGGTCAATAATCTCCACTATTCATTAAAAATTCCCCTTGTTCAGGCAATGTACGACTGCTGCCGGAATACAGCCTATTGCAGTACAGAATGTCAACGTGGCCACTGGGCAGAACATCGAAAAAATTGTAAAAGAAAACCTCCCAGCTCAAACAATGCTCAATAATATTCACTTTTTCGAAATAAAACATTCTCTTACATGAAATCTGCATATTCCCGCCCGAAAATTGCAATAAATCTTCTCTTTTTGACCGGGTTTGTCATGAAATGATGTCCACCCGTCATGTTACCCAGGTTTCCCGCAGATTTTAAACCGACTTTAACCACAATTATTTGCCTCCGATGGCCTACAAACCTTTTTTATTCTTTCTCTCAATTCCCATTGTGCTTCCCGAGTGTGATATTGGCGGCACGTGGTCCACTTGGAAATTAAGCCCGAATCAAAATGGCTACGATATTTGTGGCTCCTGTTGGAAGGCTAATTTTATTCGCGAATGCCTTTCTGAGCCGGATTGTCCATGCAAGTAAGGCAGAAATAAAAAGGGGAGGAAATTCAGTGGCTCAATGGAATTTATTGGTGAAATGAATATCAACGCCTGTTCTCCTCCTCGAGATAATTGCTGTCCTGGCTATAATTCCACCATTTTTAATGGTATCAATGCCTGTGTTAATAAAACAACTGGAACAATTAATAATCCGCCGGTTAATGAGACTCCGCTTCCAAATGACACTTATTGTCCTCCAAGTGAGTTGAATACCGTAAAATGCCCGCTTTTACCACGGAAAAGACACGAAATTATCAGATTTCCGCACAGAAACTGAAGCCTCAGCCTAGAAATGTTGCCTGGGAATCGAACTTTCGATGTTTAGATCACAAATCCAGCGCCATGAGCAGGATTTCTCGGCGCCTACCCTGAATTATCCTAAAAATTTCCAGGTGGTGTAGGAATTTGGGGAGAATGGAACAATTGGAGTGGTTGTGCGGCTACTTGCGAAAATCCAGGGATTAGAAGAAGGACAAGAATTTGTAAATCTGAAGCCTATGGCTGCACTTGTTTTAAATCCGACGTGGGACCGTGTCAAAGTGTCCCCTGCCCGGATAATTGCATCTCATTTAATGCAAAATCCACGCCTGTTACTTCTTACGATGAAAAATCGACATATTCCTATCCTTTTGGGGTAAATTTGGCTTTTTTTTTTAAAATTTGAGCTACAGGATACGGCTCCTATTGGCCAGTGGTCAGAATGGGCCTATGTTTTTCCTCCTCAATGTAATGCGAGCTGTGGAATGGATGGTTTTGGACCCAGTACACGTGGTTGTTTTCCTTCTGGCAGCGTCTGCTCGTAGGGAAATTACAGTAGATAAATTTTTCAGCAAAATTTCAGAGGTACAGTTCGTTCCAGCATCCAGCCATGTCCACCGTATCCTACCTGTGTCGCTATGCCCGGAAGGTGGTATAATTGCAAATCTCCGCATCAAAAAGTAATTATGTCCACAGAGGATGGCGACAAAATGGCATGTGCTTACGTATAGTTCAAAAATTGTTCATTTTCCCAATTTAAATGCCTAGATGCCAATAAACGTTGAGGCGGAAAAATATTCTTCTCAAATAATCACATGGCAATTTTTAACCAGGACCAGAAGATGGCAATCTTTTAAATCACACGTAAAAAATGTCTACAGCCATAAAAATACGCAAATTTCTCCAGATTACGAGGATATTTTTATTTTTCAAAGTGGACGTAAAAATCGCTTGAAAATACGAAAAATACGCCAAAATTCTGCTAGTTTTCGCCCCAAAGCGAAGAATTCTTTAAACGGGTAAATTTCCATTTAAAAATCTTAAATTTTTTGCTAAAATTAGCGCAGGCAGCCAAAAATTGGTAAAAAAAAATTCATATTGATGTCTACCCGCTCGCAGTAGCAGTTTACGGACTTTTCCACCCATAAAACCCCATTCAAGCCGATCACAAGCATCGGTGGTTCAGTGGTAGAATGCTCGCCTGCCACGCGGGCGGCCCGGGTTCGATTCCCGGCCGATGCAACTGTTTTTTACTTTTTTTTGGCGAAATTTTCAATTTTCTTTATTTTGGCGCCATTTTGGCTCCATTTTCCCCCGAAAAATGTGACAGGCTGAAAAAATGTGTTAGTTGCTATTTTTGCAAACCAACAAATTAATTATGAAACCTTGACAACTCCCATTTGCGCAGAGATCGTTAGCAGTTTTATTTTAGTTCGAAATTCGCAATGCTGACGCTTTCTACTTTCGTATTCCTCTTACCCAGAATTATTTCTGAATGTGATATTGGCGGCACTTGCTCCACTTGGAAATTGGCACCAGATCAGTCGGGATATGATTATTGTGGCTCCTGTTGGAAAGCTAAATTTATTCGACAATGTCTATCTGATCCGGATTGCTCTTGCGAGTAAGAAAAATAATGAAAATTTAAGAATTATTTAAATTTAGCGGTTTAAATGAATATTTTGGTGAAATGGACAGTGTAACCTGTTTTTTTCCTCGGCAAGTATGCTGTCCCGGTTATAAAATAGTCGATAAACCAAATGGTGGTGAAATGTGTGTGAATACAACAACTGGAACTATAACTTTACCACCAGACGATACGCCGTTGCCCAATGACACTTATTGTCCGCCAAGTTAGTCGAGTAAATTATTAAAAACGCTTGCACCGAAGCATTTTTTGGCGTAACTATTCCAAGTTATTAGCAAAAATCCATGGGCCTACATCAGGGCTGTTCCAGCTGACCCGACTCGACCCGAAAATCACCGGGTTGGGTCGGGTTTGGCCCGGCCCGTGACGGTTTTTCTGGCCATTGACCCGACTCAGCCCGATTTCGGTTTGAGGTCTCCAACCGAAATTCGACCCAAAATTGAGGCAAATTTCCCGATTTTTGAGCAAGCCGGATCGCCTGAATATCGACGAAATTTGGCGATATCTGGCTCAAACCGACCCGAAAATAATCAAAAAACGGCCATTTCTGCCGATTTCATGCTGAACCCCACCCGTACCCGGGCGAAATGACTGTTTTCGGGTCACTTTTAGAGTCGGGCTATCATTCTCCCCTATAAAAATTTTCTTTACTTCGCCTGACACGAACCCAGCCCGAAAATGACCGAATAGGGTCGATTTGAACCCGGTCAGACCCGATTTCGGCCCGAACCCGATCGGTTTAAAAGCCCGAACAGCCCTGGCCCACATGGGATTTGGCGAACAATCAAGTTCACCATCACCAAGTTCACCATAGTACTGTAGCGCCTGGTGAGCTACACGATGGTGAAGTTTGCGCTCATTTGGTGAACTTGAATACACTTGCTCACCTAAAATCTCTCTAAAAAAATTTTCTCTCATTTTTTTTCTGCTTGTTCAGGCTTAGTAGAGCCTACTTTACTATTTTCGAAAGTTTTACGGCTTGAACCTGGAAAAATCCGCCGCAGAAACCAAAAATAGGGTTGGGTGAACTTGATTGTTGGCCTGGGATTTGAACTTGGGGGCTCTTGCGAAAATTTGGCGCGGAGTATTTCCTGCCTGGTGGTTGTTATAAGGCCAAAACCGATTGCAAAACTGGGCTGGATACTTTATTTTCATTAAATTTGAATGTAAGCTCGCAAACTAAAAAAACTTTGCAACTGCACCCATTTTCCATAATTTTATGGCACTTTTTAACAGAAAAATCGATTTATTCAATAATCTTTACGGTATTTTTGCCAATTATTTGAATTTAAATATGGAGCACTTTTTCTAATCAAATATGCGATTCCAAATATAATCAGAGATATTCAGGCGGCGTAGGAATTTGGGGTTCTTGGAGCGAATGGGAAGATTGTACAGCGTCTTGTGGTCAATTTGGAACCAAAAAAAGGACTAGAATTTGTCTCTCCGAAGATTATGACTGCACTTGTTATAAATCAGATATTGGGCCGTGTCAAATAATGCCATGTCCTGAAATACCCTGCTCTGAATTGCCACAATGCCTCGGTGAACTTGTTTCATCTTATGATAGCCAAGAAGAATACTGTACTCCATTTAAGGCATCATTTTCTTTGAGTTTCTTTAATTAAATTTTAATTAGAATTCTCCACTAGTTGGCTCTTGGTCAGAATGGACGAAATTTGCTGGTGCTCCATGTAATGACAGCTGTGGAATGTATGGCCTTATTAAAAATGAAAGGCATTGCCTTCCAGTGGGGAGTATTTGCTCGTGAGTTTTAATTTTTTTTAATGTCTAGTATACATTTTTCAGAGGCTCAGCGTACGCCTATTTTCCTTGTCCTGCATCACCTACGTGTAGCGCTCCAAGATTAAGCTGTAATCCTCCTTTCCATGAAGAATCCGCCGGGGGAGAACCCACGTGTGTACAATAAAATCTCCCATCGTCAATATTCCTGCAAATTTCTCCCGAAAATAGCAATAAATCTCCTCTTTTTGACCGGATCTGTCATCTGCAGGCAATGAATATGTCCACCTGTCATGTTACCAAGGTTTCCCGAAAGTTTAACCCATTTTTGTCACTATTATTTACCTCCGATGGCCTCCCAGCCAGTTCATTATTTATTCTTTCTCCTGATTCCCATTGTAATTCCTGAATGTGATATTGGCGGCACGTGGTCTACCTGGAAATTAAGCCCAAATCAAAATGGCTACGATACCTGCTGCTCATGTTGGAAGGATAATTTCATCCGGCAATGTCTCTCCGAGCCAGATTGTCCATGCAAGTCAGGAAAATTATTGAATATTCGCATACTTTTATAATTTTCAGTGGTCCAACGGAATTCGCTGGAGAAATGAACGTGGACATCGCTTATTATCCTCGGGAAAGCTGCTGTCCTGGTTATACTCACAGTATTTATCGAGGATTTCATGCTTGCCTTAACACCACAACTCTA
This sequence comes from Oscheius sp. DF5033, assembly GCA_964036215.1. NCBI lineage: Eukaryota > Metazoa > Nematoda > Chromadorea > Rhabditida > Rhabditidae > Oscheius > Oscheius sp. DF5033. The sequence goes on along the minus strand of CAXIWN010000004.1, from coordinate 1,233,330 downwards.
ACAATTGACAAGCCGCCGATTAATGATACGCCACTGCCCAATGATACCTACTGTCCTCCTAGTAAGTTTGGATTACGGTAGCGATTTGTGGTTAATTTACCAACCATGACTGTTTGAGCAGGGAATTTTCAAACCGAGCGGGTTCGGGTCAGGTTGGTTACCCTAAAAAATTTTTCGGGGGACTTCGGATCGGATTGCAGATCATCTCTACCCGAAATCGGGTCGGACTGGGTTCAACCCGACCCCACTCGGTCATTTTCGGGCTGGGTTCGTGTCAGGCGAAGTAAAGAAAATTTTTATAGAGGAGAATGATAGTCCGACCCAAAAAGTGACCCGAAAACAGTCATTTCGCCCGGGAACGGGTGGGGTTCAACACGATCTCGGCAGAAATGGCCGTTTTTTTTGATTATTTTCGGGTCGGTTTGAGCCAGATATCGCCAATTTCCGTCGATATTCAGGCGATCCGGCTTGATCAAAAATCGGGAAATTTGCCTCAATTTCGGGTCGGATTCCGGTTGGAGACCTCAAACCGAAATCGGGCTGAGTCGGGTCAATGGCCAGGAAAATCGAGCGGGCCACTGGCCGGTACAAACCCGATCCGATGATTTTCGGGTCAGCCCGAACAGCCCTGATGACAACCATCGGAAGCTTAGCAAAAGACGAGTGGAACCCGCCACACCCAAATTGGAATTTTCCCGCTAAACCATGGGCTCGTCCATTTTTTCTGTCAAAAGGCAGCAAAGGCTCAAAATACAGCCAAAATAGCGGATTTTAAACAAAAATTACAGGCGGTGTTGGAATTTGGGGCGAATGGAGCGACTGGAGCACATCTTGTGAAGGCAGTTGCGGATCTGCGACCAAGAAAAGGACCAGGAACTGTACATCCGAGGCATACGATTGTCCTTGTTACAATTCCGATGTTGGACCGCAGACCGTACCCTGCCAATGCAACGGACAATTAAATGGAGCAAATTTAACGCTTGTTTCTTCCTACGACGGAAAAGCTCAATATTATTATGTATTTCCGGTAAATTTTATTAATTTTGTATGAAAAACAGTGCAGGGAACTCCTCCAACCGGGCAGTGGTCAGAATGGTCTCCAGGATTTTTTCCATGTACTGCTACCTGTGGAATGTATGGTCGTATAAATAGTACGCGAAGCTGTTTTCCCTCTGGAAGCGTTTGCCCGTAAGTAGATGTAAAAATATTTGAATGATTTAATTTTTAGCGGCCCATTTTGGACAATGTTACCGTGTCCTGCTTCTCCTGCATGTTCTTCTCCAAATGAATGTGCCTCTCCTTATAGAAAACTAATCAACGGCTCACAGTCTTTGTGTATTCTGTAAAAAAAATACTATTTTTAGGTTATTTATCTTTATTTTTCTGGGAATAGCCCAGTTTTTATAAGAAATTTGATGAAATTACTATGAATCGCAGGAAAAATCGACTGAAGTGGCGGCTCGGGTTCGATTCCCGGCCGATTCAACTCTTTTTCGATTTTTTTCCACTATCAAATTCTCAAGAAGCGGAATTCAGACGCGGGGCGTCTTTCCGGAAACGCTTTTTGATTTAATTTTCATTTAAATGACGCGTCAGGCGCTTGGTTCTCCTCTTTTTTTACTTTTTCTAATCGCCGTAGCCTGTGGATTCTACGTTCCATTCGATAAAGGACCCCAAATGCCGTGGAAATGCCGAATGTAAGCCAGTTTTTTCCTGTTTTTAATCAAAAAATTAACTTCAGAAGGCCAGGATTATGTCCCATAATTTTACCGCCAACCACTACAAATGCTCAGGGACTGGTAGTTCATGAATATGAGCCGTTACCTGAAGATTCAGAGGGAAAATTAGTGGAAAAGTATCGAGAATGGAAAGAATTCCTTTGTTCAAGGTATTTTTTGCTGTATTTTATCCAAATTACGCTATTTTTTAGATATTCTATTGGATGTTCACTGAAAAATGCCATAAATTCCAAGAATAACCGGCATAGCGTGGATTTATCAAGAAATTAGGTCAATTATTGTAATTAGAATTTAATAAATAGTTAATTTGATGCAAATTTAAATAATATCAACCTAAATTGATAGCAGTCATTCCGGCGCGCTAACGACTGGGTCAAATAATTAGCCCAACGGTTGTTCTAGCCACTACCTCCCGGCTCTATCACTGTCTATTTGAATAATTCTAAGACTTTCTAATAGAGGAGATCCTCAGCTTCCAGTGGAGCTTTATTTCCAATTTAGCATGTAAGAGAAGCTCGTATCAGTGTTTTTAATAATTTCCGAGGTTCATTCGGCTATTAGCAAGGATTGTGAGCTTCATTTACATGCTATTTGTGTGACATTTGGTTTATAAGGAAGGCTAGTGTCTCCTCTTTCTTCTCGATTTTGAATTAGTCGAAAAGGCCCAGGTATGGCCGAGATATTCACCAAAGAAAAGTGCGAAACGCCGGTAGCTACGTGCCAGAAAATGGCATTTGGTATGCGGGGCCATAGGCAGGACTGGGCGACTTTCGAAGAAAGTTTGAAAAATGAAAAAAATTCATTGGCGGGCAATTACCGTAATCCAAAAAAGGATTTCCATTTTTGGTACCAAATAATTCAGAATTTTGTGCAGATTACTGTAAGCTGCTTTAAAATTACGAAAACGCTGGAAAATTAAGAATAAATTGAATTTTAATCGAATTTCGCGGGCTATTTTTTGCCTGCTCGCTGTTTACACGCGTTTTCTCTTAAAAAATTGGATTTTAAAGGAATTTTGAGCTGTACACAAAATTTTAGGTCCATTTTCTACTGTACCAATTGCCCAGCCAGCCAATATTGGGCAAGGAGTTGTCCTCAATGATCAGCAGCAATTTCCACAGGCCATGGGGATGTCGTATCCTGGAATGACCAACCAGATGTATCCAGGATCGTCCATGGGCCGGCGAATTTATCCAGGAATGCCCGGAATTTCCCAGCAAATGTACCCAGGAATGTCCGGATACCCGATGATGGGATTCCCCAGCCAGATGTCCTCCAATTTTCCGGGGCAAATTGCTCGTGATTGGCGGTACGGTAACCAGCAGCAATTCCCAATTGCTTTTTTTGGGATCTACAGTATCTCGGAGCCTTTGAAGGTTTGAAATTCGCGGTAATCGGGTTAAAAACAAGTTTTGTTTAATCTTTTAGCCATTTTGTCAAATCCAAAATTCGCTTCTCTGGTCTTTATTCCGTCAGTTGTCTTCTCACTGAGCAGCTGTTTATATTTTTTCGCTGTCAATTTTTTCTCAACCCAGAAAATAATGACAGACGAAAATATTCCGATTGAAAAACTGGTACAGCGACAAGGCGGCCGTGTCAAGAAGATTGCCGGCTATGATGACATTCCGCAAAAATCTCTGGATGATAATGACGATTTGGATCTGCCAAGTGGAAAAGGCGAAGGAGGAGCCGTCGAACAGCCGCCGACACCGACACCAGTTGAGACAAAAGCCGCTTCTCCGAAGAAAAAAGCCCAGCCAAGTCCCCTGATCAATAGCCAAGAAGAAATTACAGCAAAGCAGGAAAATTTTGATGACGGCGAGGAAAAAGCAGCCACTCCGCCACAAACAAATACGCCGATTGCTGCCAGCGGAGAAAAAGGCACAACCACGAGTAAAACAAAAACGGACAATCAAAGTGCAGAAGATGCGAAGCTGAAAAAAGTCTGTAAAACTTCGACGCCAACGCCTAAAACTGCCGCTGCTGCAACCGCGACGACGGAAAGTACTCGAATGGGGAAAATGCGCCGCCCACCGCCACGTCCACCAGCTGCTCCGGCTAAAAAGAAAAACGGATGCTGCTGTACCATCGTCTGAAATTTAGAGAAATACGCACTCTAGAGATAAACCGTAAAATAAATCGGAAAAAAAGTGTGGCATTTATTTATCGGAAATTTTCTTGGAATTGGAGAAATCACTTGGATTCTTGGATGTCCGGAGGACGATGGCGGCGTATTTTGTTTCCTACAGGCCCAGGATTTTTGTACCGTGACAACTGCGACATTTTTTCGTGCAGAATGATAGAAAAATGGTCTATTTTACCCATTTTGGACCTAAATTAGCATTTTGACCTCGGCGGGGATCGAACCCGCGATTTTTGAATTCCTGGACCAGCCCAATTGTCCACACTGCCCATTTTGGTACAAAATTGGCTTGTAAACAACGGATGTATCATTGCCGCACAGAGATGCGCCACTTTTTTTGTGCAGAATGGTACAAAAATGACCCACATTGCCCATTTTTTAGTAATTTTGGTGTAAAAATCCGCAATATTGCTCAAATTTTGTACCAAAATCACCATTTTGACCTCGGATGGGATTGAATCTGCGACTTTTGGATCCTTGGATGTCCCAAATCGTCCATACTGCTTGTTTTCGTACAAAAAAGCTGACAACAATTACAAAATAAAACAAATATCGTAGCCATTTTGCTTGTAAACAGCAGGCGTATCATTTCCACACCCAAATCAGCCATTTTATGCAACAGAATAGTACAAAAATATGCAATATAGATGATTTTCGGTACCAAAATTACCATTTTAACCTCGGCAGGAGTTTATTGATAACTATCGATGTTAACGTTTTCTGATTCTGAGGTTTGCAGGTTACGCTCAGCGTCAACTGGCCGTTCAAAATTCTTGGAATGCTATAAAAAATTCTTTACATAAGAAAGGAGACGAATAGCGTACCCGAATTGCGGCTGATGTTCAAATTGGCCATTTATCGGCACCGATATATTGTCAATCAAGCATTGCAGTGCTGGATCTGCAAGATTTCATTGTAATTTTGATATAGTAACTTAAAATTTCGAATTTTTGAAAAGGTTTCCTACTCTGCGTTGATGTAAAAGTTGTAGATGTCATTTCTATTGGCATGGTTGAGGAGAAGGTTACACCTGGGGTACAGGTACTCGTAGAGCTGGCTACGGGCTCGCCAGTCGTCGACGTTGATCCTAAAATAGTTTCTGGTTTATTTTCTGCCAAGTTTTTTACCGATTACAGGAAAATTTTGGACAATCACTTTTTACTCATTTTTTAAATTAATTTTCGTCTAATTTTCGCTAAAATTCAGTGACAAGTCGACTTAAAAACTCGCCGAATTAAAATTGGAACAAAAAAAGGGAGGAGGAGGTATTAGGTAATTTTCAGGGAACCCGATCTTTTAAATTCTTCGGTTTTTCATTAGAAGATACTTGGTTCAAAAGACGGACTTCCCTGATTTTCAAGCGTCCTTTCCTCTGGGATTGGAAATGGACAATAAACTATTTTCCCCTATAAATTTGAGAAAAATTTAAACAAAATTGGTTTCTAAAGAGAAACAGCCGATTTTTTTAAGTTTTCAACCGCCATCAGTAGAAATTTTGAATATTTTCAAACCAAAAATAATGAAAATTTGGGAATTTTTTTGCTGGAACCACCTGGTGAAATAAGCGAGGGGCAAAAATTTGAGTGAAATATTCAAGAAAGATAACATTTGCGCCAAATTTATCACGTACCGGCTGTGGAACTTTGAATATCCGGTTTCTGTGTATCCGATGGCTGGCTATCGGAAGGTACCGTAGTCGTACCGACGCTCTCCGTCCGGAAACAGGCGAATCCTTGTCCAAATAAAAATAAAAAAATAGGGAGGATCATGGCCGTCTTCATTTTGCTGAGGATAAGAGAAATCTGAGGGGAAACTTGGCCCAATTTCTTTGACCTTCTCCCTTTGTCCTTAATTACTTTTTGTGTCAACGAAACCTGTTCCCTCTCAGCCAATACGTAATTTATCAAGTTGGCGGATGTTTCAAATCCTCGAAGATGGATCTCCTTTTTCAGCCGAGGAAAGTATTTAATCGTTCCAGGATCTCGTCATAGTCCATCGCGCCTGTTCAAATATTTCCCGCCATGTAATTTCAAAATATTTTGGACTTTTTTCAACATTAATTAAATATTTTGATGGATTTTTGGCGATTTAAAAGCCCGATTTTGGGAAAAACGACAGGAGCAGCTTGTTCTATCTCCTCTTCTACAATGAAAGCAGCTATTCTTTCTCTTCTTGCCACTGTTGCCTTTGCTCAACAGCAACCACAAACGGGTAAGTTTTCCTGTAATTTGCAGTAGTTTTTCTATTAAAATTGCTTTAAAAATTGGAAAAACATCAAAAAATGAGAGAAAAACAACAAAATTTGACTATAATTCCCGAAATTTGGTCAATTTTCTCCCTTTTCCCCAAAAACTACCAAAGTTTCCCTATTTTTTGTATTAGAATACTCAGAATCTTGTACTGATTACGGTAGAATTTTTTAAAGTTTGAAAAACTCCGGAAAACGGGGAAAAACCCGCGAAATCTGCTATTTCAAGATTCAACCCGCCCGCTGTTTACAAGCTTTGGCGCGCAATTACCGTAATCCAAAAAAGGTTTTTTTAGCCATTTTTGGTATCAAAATATTCAGAATATTGTGCAGATTACTGTAAGCTGCTTTAAAATTACGAAAACACTGGAAACTTAAGAATAAATTGAATTTTAATCGGATTTCGCGTTATTTTCCGCCTTCTCGCTGTTTACGCGCGTTTTCTTCTAAAAAATTGGATTTTAAAGGAATTTTGAGCTGTATACAAAATTTTAGGTCCATTTTCTACTGTACCAATTGCCCAACCAGCCAATATTGGGCAAGGAGTTGTCCTCAATGATCAGCAGCAATTTCCACAGGCCATGGGGATGTCGTATCCTGGAATGACCAACCAGATGTATCCAGGATCGTCCATGGGCCAGCAAATTTATCCAGGAATGCCCGGAATTTCCCAGCAAATGTACCCAGGAATGTCCGGGTACCCGATGACGGGATCCCCCAGCCAGATGTCCTCCAATTTTCCGGGGCAAATTGCTCGCGGCTGGCGGTACGGTAATCAGCAGCAATTCCCAGGAATTGGAGGACAAATGTCCCCAAATTTTGGCGGTAACATGCAGCAATTCCCAGGACAGACTAATTTTGGAATGAACCAGCAGTTCCCTGGATTCCCGGGAATGGCTGGCGGACTCCCCGGCATGCAAATGGGTGGATTCCCTGGAATGCAGCAATTCCCTGGACAAATGGGCGGATTCCAACAAAATGGACAGTTCCCTAGCCAATTCGGCAGCCAATTTCCTGGCCAGCAGTTCCCTGGAAGTCAAATGACAGGCCAATATCCTGGAATGACTGGATTCCCCAGCATGGGACAAGGATTCAAGAAGTAGATGAACTTCCCTGTGACATATCTCCTGTATTTATTAAAAATTTCAATTTATATGGTTTTAAATGGAAATTACAGTAATCCTAGGCAAAATCCGGGTATTTTTAATTAAAAAAAGTAAAAAGGAAGTAGGAATCGAATCAGCGTCGCCACGGCCGCAATGCGAGCCGAAAACGGGCTCGCTCCTTTAATTTTTAGGGTTATTTGGGATAGATCGCTTCTGAATTAGACTGTAGCCCGTTGTTCTCCCTCCTCTTTTTAAATAATCACAAGAAATAACTGCAACATGACGAAAATTCTATTTATTTACTGTCAATGCATGATAATTGTTTTACAACATCGAAATTCGGCGGATATAGCCAGTATCCATTTCCACTACATATAAGTTTTATACTGGAGACCTAAAAAGCCCGAAAATTGAGGAAAAATAGGCAAATATACCTCTAAAGGCCTCAAACGAAGGGAATTATTTATAAATAAAGAGGTTTTGTTCGTTTCTTTTGGGTAACAAGTTATAATTAAGGTTGATTGATTATTTTCGATTAAAATCAGCCTGAAAATAGAAAAACTTTGCATAAAAATGGGAAAAAAACCCAGGAACTGGGCGGCTTCCCATAACTTCTCGTGGACTTTCAAGAATCAAATCGTCTTCCCGGTAAGCTGGACCTGGAAATTCCATAGAAAGATAAATTTTTATCTGGAATTTCGTATGATCGTATGGTAGACGATAGAGAGCGTTGTGGATCGTCGTCTATGAGACTGAATAGGATTATAAAGTATTGTCTGTGGATATTTTAAACAATGGACAATAGGACTAAAAAATTTCGATTCTCACCTGGCGCTGAAGACTATAAACGAAAAGGGAAGAATAGCCGTTTCGAGAATACAAAGGCTTCGTGAAAATGTCATAAAAATGGCAAATTTTGATCGTTTCAGGCCCCACTCCCGTCATAGGAAGAAAAAACTCGAGAAAAATGCGGGAAAACTGGCAATTTTGAATTCCAGCTGTCCGATGTTTACAAACGTTTGTTGGCACGCGTTTGCCGTTGGCCAAAAGGTTTTTAGGCCTTTTTTAGTACCAAATTCTGTTATTCTTGGTAAAAATGCAGTAAAAATCGGATAAAATTACAAAAAACGTTCGCTTTCGTCGATAAAATTAATTTCCCAGCCATAGGAAGGTTGATCCCACAAATTTTAATGTGGCAATCAATATTTCGACTTTTTCCACTTCTCTTCCTGTCATCTGCAGCTGATTACATCAATCTTTGTAAGTAAAAAATTAAAGGGCTAGGCTACAGTAATCTGGAGCCTGGATAATTCCATTTTCGCCTAATTTTAATGAGTTTCATAGCTCAAAATAATCAGAAAATGTGGGAAATCCAATGAAAATAGCGTAAAATACAGGAAAATTGTAGAAAATCGTGGAATTTTTTAAAAATTTGCGGTAATCGCGCCCTAATCTACATGAATTTCTGAAATTTTCGCTAGAAATGCACCATACAGTCCTTTAAATTATCATATTATTCACTTTTAGGCCACGAAATAAGTGGCGGCCAAGCGGAGGACTTCAAAAATTGGAAAAATTGTACCTTTGACCAGAAAATAGACGCCTACGGGAATTGGAAGGATGCCGTTGTTTTGGATTTTTCACAGGCAACTGAAAAAGAAATTTATGAATTTTTCTCTAAATCGGAGAATAATACGGTAATTTTAAGGATTGTTTAAATAATTTATAGGATTTTAGGCTACATTACAAGCTGGGCTGGCACTTATTGACAATAATCACGTGGAAACGCTAAATTTATCAAATATTGATATATGGGAAGCTGTGGATTTACAAATTTATGGTAAATTGTTCTTTAAAAATTGTAGATTACTGTAAAATTGAATTATCTAGGCGGATACTGTATATTGTAGCATTTTTGAATTACGATATACCTCTGAATACGCGTAAACAGCGGGAAAGTTGCCGCTGGAAACGCCCGGCTGTAATAAATTCCGATATTAACCCGATTTTTGGTCCCGAATGGAAAGAATTTTGCTCGGAATAAGAATAACAAGAATTCTTCTTTAAATAAGTCATAACAATACTTTTTTTTGGCTGTGGAAATACGCGTAAACAGCGAGCAGACTGTAAACAGCGGGCAAAATTCGCCCTAAAACCGGAGATTTTTCACTTTTCACCAGTTTTTCGGTATTTTCCCAAGTTTAAATAAATTCTACCGTAATCAGCAGGATGTTATGAATATTTTGATACCAAAAACGCCTTTAAAACGATTTTTGGATTGCGGTAATTGCGCGCCAATGAGCGCTTATAAAAAGCGAGCGAAAGAAATTCAAAAAAGCCGGTTTTCCGCGTATTTTCCGCCATTTTTTTGTCATTTTTCTAATTTTTAAGTAATTCTACCGTAATCAGCTCAAAATAATTCTTTTTGGGTTTAAAATCATGTGTTCCCAATGTAAATTCGTAATAATAGCCCATTTTTCAGTGAATTTCCTTCATATCCGTGGAAATGCACAATTGAAGAGAATTATTTGGCCTAAAGGAGGCCTATCCAGCAAAGAAAAACAACGAATATTGATCTACAATAATCCACTGCTAAAATTAGAAGAAAATAACAGAACAATGCTGGAAAAAGTCATGGATGAGAATTCTTATTTGCAAGCCGATAATGGTCAGCTGCTTTTTTGATGAAACCCGCTTACTCAAAATATTTCCCATTTTTTTATACTGAGGCGGAAAATTATGGGAAATACATTGTTTTGTAGAGAATTTTCTGGGCTATTTTATGGTACCAAGATTGCGGATGTACGCACCAGAAATCTTATGAAAATCGCCATACTTGGCGCGAACCGAATGCCATTCAAAAATGCTACGCGACTCAAAAAATGCGCCATTTCTCTAAATTAAAACAAAAAAATTATAAAAAATATACCATACTGTAGAGAATTTTCTGCTCTATTTTTTGATATCAGGGATGGCTTGGAATGCGCTGGAAATTATACAATAAATTGAAATTTAAAACTTGACGCGAAACGCCATTCAAAAAACACCGCGGAACTTTCTTAAAAAATGGCGCAATTTCTCTAAATTAAAACAAAAAATTATAAAAAATAGACCATACTGTAGAGAATTTTCTGCTCTATTTTTTGCTATCAAAAATGGGTAGTTCTCTGTAAATTTTAATATTTTCAGTGTGTATTTTTGAAGACATGACGGACCCTCCTGAAACTTGCCCAAAATCCAAACCGCCATCACAAGAATTATTGGATAATTGTCGTATAATTGATGGCTCATTATTTTTAAACAATATGACATTGCCCAAAGATCTACAACTGATAGGATCAGGATGTATTGCCCTGTATAATGTCACTTTTAGCGGATATCGGCTGGATGCCGAGAATCATACGACGATATCCGGCTGTTTATGCCATAGGAATAGTCAAACTTTACGAGAAAATCCAAATTTATGCGGAGATAATTTGACCGAATTATATAATCACATGGAAAATGGACCATATTCCGTTTATATCCAATTGGATCCTAATACTTGTAGTAAGTTATCCTGGATCACTTTAAAGCGCTATGTCCCTAATTTTGGTATTAAAAAATTCAGAATTTGATGCAGATTACGGTAGAGGCCTTTAAAAATTTAGAAAATGCCAGAAAAATGCGAAAAACCCATGAAAAACAGGCGATTTTCAATTTTATTCGCCCTCTGTTTACAAGATTTCGATTGGCGCGAAATTACCGCAATTCAAACGTTTACAGTCAACTTTTGCTATCAAAATACTCAAAATTTCATGCTAAAAACGATAGAACAGCTCGCCCGCTGTTTACACTAATAAAATCTCCATTTTCAGCCAGAAACTGTACAGCAGAAGAAGCACTCAATCCATATTTTCTTTGTTCTGAAATAGTTGAAGATGTTGATATTTCGGATTGGTTTAGGGAAGAAGATGAAAAATACAAGGCCAAAATGAAACAGCAGCAGCTAGTAGCTGTAAAAGGAATTTTATCTATCAAGGATCTTTCAAAGCATATGATTGAATTAAAATATTTAACAGAAGTCACAGGTGAATTGAATCCGCGTCAAAAGAACCCGGAAAAGGGGGATATTCCCTTTATTTTTCACGCTATGGGGATATTCTTGGGCTCAAAAAATAGCATGAAGTTTGCTCTACAAGCTGGTGTAGCTCCCATTTTTCGAAAGTGTAGCCAGCGGTTACACGACGGCGCGGAAGGAAAAACACATTTTTAGACATAACTTTTAAGGATCGAGGAATTTTGAAAAACGGTAAACGCAGAAAAAATCTCCATCCCGAGACGCATATACTCAGTTAAAAAAATGTCAACTCTTCTTGTAAACGCCGAGCGTAGGCCCCGTCTATTAAAAACGTGTCAAATGGCCGAGTGGTTTTCTGCAATTACGGCCAAAACGACCAGGGTTCGATCCCGGCCGGTGAGAAAACGATGACAAACCTTTTTTTAATTTTTTTGCTTTAAATTCTATTCACTTTTACGGCTAAATAATGCCATATTCTGAACTTTCTGGAAGAAATTACCGTCATTTCGGTATTTGAGGATTTTTGCTATGAAAAAATGTAGCCGTAATTTTTTTTCCAGGCTTGCACCTAACCGGAAATCACCTGCTGCATACAATCAACTTCCCATTGACATCTGTCCAGCAACTTATCGTCACCAACAATCAAAACTTGCCCTTTGATCAATTTCCCCTGGCATTTGGACGAAATCTAACAAAATTCCCGAATATGGACAAATCCACGACTGAATGTCTAACGAATACAAGAAATAGCAGAATAGTTTGGGATGAACGTGATCATATTCTGCCCATCACAAATTTTGAAATGATTCGTCTCTGTACCCGAATTATTGGCCATTTAAAGCTGGTGAATATTCCTGGCGACAGCGATGTGCAGCTCTTTAAAATTCGTGAAATTGAAGGCTGCATTACCGTGGAAAATACTCAGCTGACGGGTCTTTTTTTCCTGGAAAATATTAAAATTCTGGATGAAAAATGTTATGAAGGACATAAAATTATTAATAATCCGCAGCTGTGCTCAAGAGGAGTTTTAGAAGGACACAAAGTTATCAGGGAGAATAATAAGCCCGATTCTGATTGTCGTAAGTGTTTCCGCCCTTTTTTTAAATTTGTACTACGTTTACCCTACGCGTGTGTGGTATCAAAAAATCCGCCATTTTTTGCTGACCACGAGGATACTTTCATTTTCTTTGGAAGTGCCCTGAATCAGGAGAAAAATGCATTTTTACCGTCTATTTGACCTGCCAGGCGCTGTGATCCTGGCGCCCATGGATACTGTAGCCCCGAATTTTGGCAAAATTACTCTATTTTTGGGTATATAAATATCTACAGTACTTTCTTTAAAGAGAATAAGCCTACAACCTACCGTAATTCAAAAATTGGCCCGAAGTTGAGGTATCCTGGAGTAATTTTTTAATTTTTCAAGTTTTTTTACTTTTTGGTGGGGCTACGCCCAGTCCTTTAAATTTCTTTTGACTCAAGAGGCAGTCCTTTAATTTTTGATTACAGTATACAATTTTTTTAAACTGGGACCCACAGCGAAGGATGGAAATTTCTGTAATTTGGCGCCAACCCGCTGAAAAATTTTATTTAAATGTTTCCAGTCCGTTTTTGGGCCAGTTTATGCGATAATATGGGGTTTTCTTAATTTTTAACGGGCTTTGCGATATTCTTCATAAAATTCTGGATTTGTTAATACCAAAAATTAATTTTTGGGTTGCGGTAATCGCGCTCCAACGAACGATTGTAAACAGCGTGCGGTAGAAATACAAAAGTGGAAATTGGGGCCCATTTTTCGCAATTTTTAAGCTTTTTCTAATTTTTAAAGGAATCTACAGTAACCGGCACATAATTCTCATTATTCTAATACCAAAAATACTGGATTTTCCATTAAAATAGCCGTATTTCAGCCTGTATTCAATCGGATGTTGTCCGCCCAGCCAGTGGAAGTGCAACCGCTGCCAATTGTCCAAAAACTATACTTTCTAAAGATTTTTCCTGTGATGAATTTGATCCTACGACGTTGGTTGAAGTCCACGGAACTTTGAGATTGATAAATTGCACAAATTTGGAGGCAAAGTTTGCTAATTTAAAGAAAATTATCAGTGGGAAAGAAGCTGTGCCGCTATACGTCGACAGTTCGTCAGAGGCGCCAAGTCTTGAATTTTTAAAACGGATTGAATTCTTATCAGAAGGTGGTGATGGCGCTCAACGATTTATTGAAATTCATTCGCAGGTGAGAGATCGTTTTTCATAGATTTTTAGCCACTTTTCTAATTAAATTTGAAAGCGCGAATAGCTTGACAACGTCCGTATGGAATTTAAAACGGTTTTGACCAGTGGATCCGCCGTGTCAAAATTAGTGGAAAACACTGAAAACCGGAGCCAAAATCCCGCCAAATTTCGCCGTGAGACCCGATTTAAAGCACCTGATACTAACTGAAAAAATTTTGCTTGAGCTGCCAGATCGGACAAGAATTTTTTGAGATAATTCCAGAATTTGATCCAGAAGGTTCTGGTAATCATTGGAAAACACAGAAAACTGGCGAAAATCCTGAAAAATGAAGATTTAGCCATTTTTTCGATTTTTGATTTTTCTTGAAAAAAAAAAGAAATGGCGAATTCAAAAAATTCGCCATTTCTTTAAATTAAACAAAAAAAATATGGGAAATATATCACCTTGTAGAGAATTTTGTGGGCTATTTTTTGATATTAACGTTACTTTATGTAGCCGGGAAAAACATAGAAAGAATTGCTATTTATAACTTTACGCGTGCAAATGACATTTCGAAATTGCGCGCGATAACTGAAATTCTTAAAAAAATCGCCGTTTCTTTAAAATCAATTTAAAAATTATGAAAAATATATCGTCTTGTAGAGAATTTTTTGCTCTATTTTTTGATATACTTATCATTATGGAAACTGTTGGAATTTCTACGATTAAATTATTTTTTCAGATGAGCGTGGAGCAATATCTCCGAATAAAATATACGTATGGCCCGCTGGCTACCGTACGTCCACCACATCTTGAGCCGTATCAATGTTATTATCTTATTGAAGATGGATCACAATCTAGCTACTCCTGTCAAAAATTTGAAGGCGATTTTGTAGTCGAAAATGACGAGCCGCTAACATATGACTGGATTCGTGAAATTACCGGCTGTTTGATTGTCAAAAATGGAACGCATTTGGATTATTTAAAGAAATTAAAACGAGTTGGAAAATTGTGTAAATATGGAAAATACCCGCAAAGCCCAAGTTTTGGATTTGAGGAGACGACAATTGGACCAATGCAAAGGGAATTTTGCCCGTCGAGAGAAGAACGAGAACGACTTGCGCCCATTTTAAATAGCACAAGTATTCGACTCAGTGGAAAGGAGCCTGAATGCGGTGAGGTTTTTGTATTTTTTTAGCCGTAAAATACGTTAAAAATCGCTGAAAACGCGCTGCAATCCAAAATTTTGCACTGAAAATGCGCTCTAATCATAAAATTCCGCTGAACGGCCAAAATTCACCCAATTTTCCCCAGTTTTCTGCATTTTTCCTGCTCTCCGTGATATTATGAGGCAATTTAGACCTAAAAAATTTAAATAGATTTATAAATGGCAGGAAAATGCGCCCTAATCGGAAAATCTCATCGAACAGCTTGAAATTGATCAATTTCCTCCAGTTTTTTTAGTTTCATCCGGGATAATTGCGTACTTTTTTAGCTACGGTAATTTATAAACGTCTAAGGTTCTTTAGACCTTTAAAAATCCCGAAATTTTGGATATAAATGGCTGATAAACGCGTTCCATTCACCAATCCCGCCGTTCAAACAGAAATAGCCGCAAATTCTCCCATTTATTCGAATTTTCGAACTATTTTTCCACTTTTTGCTGCATATTTGATGTCTACAAATATTCTGGAACAATTTCGAATGCTTAAAAGAAAAAAAACCCGCAAAAATGGAAGAATTTGTCCCAAATTAGCCCGTTTTTTGACAAATTGGAGCGCAATTACGGACCTGAAAAGCATTGGAGCGCAATTACGGACCTGAAAAGCTACCGTAACCCATTTTCCTGGACATTTCTTTCTGATTTTCTGCAGCAGAGCTTCAAATTGTGCGTCAAGAGCTCAAAATTGGATTAAAACCATTGGTTTCCGGAGGGAAAATGTCATTTTGACCTTATTCGAATGGAATTGGAGAAATTTATTGTAATGCCATAATTTTCGGCCAATTTTGTTGCATTTTCAGGCTTTTAATGAATATTTTTTCAGGAAAAGCCTGTACAAATTTAACCGAAGGGAATTGTGATAGTCTGTTTGGCGATTTAACTGTGACACCGGATGTTTATCTTGGAAATTTGGAAATAATTCATGGAAAATTGTCAATAATTGGTAGCAAATTTGAAGAGCTGAATTTTCCTAAATTAAAACGAATTTCATCACAAACTGGTAAATTTAAAGGGCTGCTGCCTACAGTAATCCTCCAATTTTCAGCACCTGCTTTAATAATTGAAAGAAATGACGAACTTCGATTGTTGAAAATGCCAAAGAAGCCGAGAATTACAGCGGCTGATGGTGGCCGGCCACTGATAAAAATCACAGAAAATCCAAAGCTAAAACGAGATTCTTTAAATGGAAATTTACCCAATTCAAGGGAATGTATAAATAATTCAAAAGCCCGCTGTTATTTGGATAATTCGGGAGAGACAAGAGAAAAATACGGTATGTTTTGCTTTAAATTAGCCATTGATTAGAAATTTAAAGGGCTGTGGGAGTATTTTTAGTATTAAAATATTCAGAATCTTGTGCTGCTTACGGTAGAGACCTTTAAAATTGGTGAAACATCGAAAAATAGTAGAAACCAGCGAAAAAGAGCAATTTTGAATTCGAATCGTCCGCTGTTTACAAGTTGGCGCGCTGTTACCGCAATCCAATACAGTTTTTTAAGGTTTTTGGCATCAAAATACTCAGAATTTTCTGCTGATTATTGTAGAAACAATTAAAAGTTGTGAAAATACCGGAAAACTGGATAAAACGCGTGTTTTCGTCTCTTTTAAATTTCTCCCAACGCGGAAACCATCGCTTGTAAACAGAAAGCACAGTTCTTTGGCCTCCTATTACCGAAATCCACAAAGTTTTTGAAGCATTTTTTGGTATAGAAATATTCAGAATTTTATGCTGGTTACGGTGGAAGGGCCTAAAAATTATGAAAATGCCCAAAAATTGGAGAAAACCGCAATTTTCCGATCACTTCGCAGAATTCTTTCCAGCCGGCTCCGCCCGTCGTTTACGCTCATTTTTTTCTAACGGCTGCCTGCTGTTTACGTAATTTTGGAGCTCTACAGTATCCCAAAACGAAATTCCATTAATTTTTAATTTTATTCAAAAAATTCCCATATTTTCAGCCGATGTCCTAGGATGGAAATTAGCTCTTCCACTGCTTCTCATCTCAATTTTTGTCATTCCCATTGCCACCTACTTTTTATATCAAAGAAAACGTCAAAAAGTGCTGGAAAAACTGGCCAAGAAACGGGGAAAAGAGCCTAAAATCCCCATCGACCGGACACAAACCAAAGAAGGCTGGAGCATAATGAGCGAATTGTCATCGACGGCCATTGGCCAGCCGCCGAATTTAATCCACGACTTCCTGGACAGCGCACCGTCTTTAAAGGGAGAAAGCCCACCGGCGGCTTCTAAAAGATCTTCGAGAATTCGTGTCGGGACCAGGACAGGATCGAAGACATCGAGCTCACGGACTGGCAGCCCACAGACACCGACATCACCAGCTGGGAAAAGTGTCGAACAAGCCGCCACCCCTGCCAGCAACATCTCACCCTCAAGAGGCAACAACGACAAATTATAAATATCTACTGGCAGTCTTAAATTGTTATATCCAATGATTATCAAATAATAAAGCTTCTAATTGGTTCAGGAATTTGTTTTTTTATTGGGAAATTCAGTGGATTACTGTAGAATTTCTCGAAAATGGGAAATGCGACATTTTTATTGCCAAAATTCCTGGTAAAAGTACTGAAAATCATGGATTCCCAGTGTAGACTTCAATATATGGGGAAATAGTCGAAAATACGTATTCTGATGCCTCACTGACGCTACCACAAAATAGCATTATCCCCCAGAACTTGGAATCAGCGACAGTTTTGGCCACTATCCAGCCGTGGAAATTTTGGACCTAAAAATTGGTGTAAACATCAAGATTTTCCACTCTTTTGGTACAAAAACTTACGATTACTGTAGTTCCAGTAACTTCTACACCGAGATACAAGTCGTTTGCCAAGAGTTGGCTATTATTTGCCCAATAATAACCTTGATCCGTTTTCTGAAACTAAAGAATTCCGCCCGGTGTTTACAATCGTCGTTTTCTGAGTTGGAGGAAATTCAGAGGACATCAAAATGTGCAGTTTTTTCACGTTTTTCAGCTTTTTATTAAATTTTTAGTGCTTCTAACGTAATCAGCAAAAAATTGTGAACATTTTGATACCAAAAAGCCTTTCAAAACCTTTTTGGATTACAGCGGGCGGCTGGAGTTCAAAATGGACGGTTTTCCGCCGTTTTTTCCCGATTTTTCACTTTTTCATTTTTTTTATATAATTCTACCGTAATCAGTAGGGCTGTGCATTTTAGGTTCTAAAAATCGCGTTTTAGGTACCTAAATAGGTGCCAAAAAATGCCAAAATAGGTGCAAAATAGGTGGAAATAGGTTACTAAAATCGTCGATATTTCGAGCAGATGACCGGTTTTTCTGCCTTTTTTAGTGTTTTCCATGCCTTTTAGCTACCAGAAGCATGAAATTATCAAGAAAATTGGAAAAATATCAAATTTCAAAAATGCGCAATGATACTTTGAAAAAAAGACGGAAAAAAAGTTTGCAGTAGCGGGGATTGAACCCGAGTTGTCAAAAACGCAGTCAAAATGCTAACCGGATGCGCCACATCGATTAGTTTTCATGACAGCAAAATTTTAGAAAATAGCAAAGGGTCCCTCCTTATGTACCATTCCTGTCAAAATTTCCAAAAATACGTAAGGGTCCCCCACATGCTACTTTTCAAAAATCTCCAAAAAAGGCTAAAATAGGTGCATTTTAGGTGCGTAACCGGGTTTTAGGTAAAAATACCTAAAATAGGTAAAATAGGTATTTTAAATGGCCTCCAAATCGAAAAATTTTTATACCAAAATGCTTCTTTCTCGATGCTCTATCCGTTAGTGATCTCAGAAAAAATAGGTGAAAAACTTTTTTGCACAGCCCTAGTAATCAGCATCAAATTCTGGATGTTTTTATACCAAAAATACTAGCGCAGCCCTTGGTTAAAGTTCAAAATTTCATATTCTCAAAAAATTCTTACACTATTTTCAACTCCATCACGTATCCAGAGCCTCGTTGTATTATTTTCCAATAATTCCATGGAAATACCAACAACCACAAATCCTGTGTCACGAATTAGGCGAACATTGAAGAGACCATAAGGAATTTGTGTAGATGTGCAGCCCAGACGCCACAAAGCGCCCGGTGGCGGGATACAGGTATAATTCTGGGCAAGCTCCTTTTTACCACGAAATGGACCTTGGCAGAATATTGAGGGAATCAGGATGAGCAGGAGGCAAGAGCCCATTGTGCCACAAGTATGGAAAAAATCCATGGAAATGTCAGCTGTGTGAAATGGTCAAAGATTGACATTTTCAGTCATTTTTTTGACTTTTATGAGTTACGTAAACTTTTTATTCGCATAAAAATAAAATTACAATTTATCGTGTTACTGTAAGTTGAATGATTATCCATATTTCAGGGTTTTGTGGCAGGAAACAAATTTAAAGGGACAGTCAGGGCTGACCCAAAATATTTTTTTTCTGTTTTCAGCTGCAGAAAATTTCGAAAATAGAAACGTGATTTGAAGGATTTTGAATATTTTTTAAGGGAAAACCATTTTCGGGACCCCTGAGAGTACTGTAATTTTCTGTACAATTTTATTTACATCGTAGGCGCAAATTCCTCCAGTATTTAATATTATATTTCTGTATAAATTTCAATATCAGAAGTTACGGCGGTCATTGTATTTGGTGGCTGATCATCGCAAATAAGTTTTACACTTTTAAAGGAAAATGGGCTTGTAACTGTTCCAGTTATTGTCTTCCCATGCCAATCATCCATCTAAATATTTTATTTTTCTTTAAAGAGAAGTTTTTCTACTTACAGTAACCTGAGCTCCTTCTATTTGAAGTCCAAGATACAGCACAGTCTCAGTCCATTGGCTCAAATCCACCTCATATGGCTCCAATTCAGCGATCTGAAAGATTTTGAACCTTTTAAATAAGCAAATTGTGTGCTTGTTACTGTAGACCCGTTTAAAAATTTGAAAATATGGGTGAAAACGGGCAATTTCCAGTTTGAACCGCCCGCTGTTTCCAAAAGTTCATTGGCGCGCGAGTCAAAAAAAGATTTTCAGGCATTTTTGGTATTAAAATATTCAGAATTTTGTGCTGATTACGGTAGAATCATTTAAAAATTGGGAAAATGCCGAAAAATGGGCAGAAAATGCATATTTTCATGCCAGACAAATTTCAACCAAGGGGGCAAACCAAACTTGTAAACAGCAGGCGTTGTTCTTTGGCGGGATACAACCGTAATTTAAACCGTTTTTACGGCAATTTTGATATCAAAATATTCAGAATTTTGTGCAGGTTACGGTAGACCTATTTTAAAAGTTGGAAAACCTCAAAAAGGGTGTCAAATGAGCGAAATTGAAATTTTCACAATTTCAACCGCCTGCTGTTTACAAGCTTTGGCGCGAAAGTATCGCAATTCGAAAAAATTTCCAGGCATTTTTAGTATCAAAAAATTCAGAATTTTCTGCTGATTGCCGTAGAATCATTTAAATTTTCAATAAACTACTTACAATTACTACCACCTCATTAATTTTTTCCGTCATCAGCATTCGTGCAGTTCCATTGGGATATAAACCGATTCGGGCGCCAATGAAAGCGGCTCCTGTGCCATTCATAGGATTTATAATAGTTGATCCAAATGGTGGCGACCCGCCAATACATCCAAGACGCCATAAGCTGCCAGCCGGCGGTATACACAAATAATTTCGATTTAATGCTGCGGAAATAATGGGCAAGAGGAGGAAGAAGAGTGGGAGAAAGCCATTCATCAAGAGGGCAAATGGCTTGGAAATAAATAAAAACCATGGAAATGTCAAATTCATTGTCTTTTCATGGAAAAAATGGACGAAATATGGGATTTGAAAGGGCAGAGAACGAAGGCTAATTTAGATTCAGGTCAATTTTTAAGCATTTTTTGGGAAAACATATTTATTTACAAAAAATAAATTATGGATTCCTTGTATAGATTTCAATGTCCTCAGAGGCAGCTGTGAATTCGTATTCAGGTGTAAGATTGCCACAAGACAGCATGACAAGAGTAAATTGAGCGTCTGTTATGTTTGTCGTGATAAACCATCCGTGAAAATTTTGTACCTAAAGCAATTTCTCTCTTTGGCTTCAAGAAATACTTGCAGTTATTTCGTTTCCCATTATTTGTACACCGAGATACACTTCATTACTCAATATTTGGCTAATATTAGTCAATTGAAAGTCAGTATTTGTTGTCTGTAATCATTTTTCTTCTCTATTGGTTAAAGGAGGCCTGAGGGACTGGAAAATCGTACTGTAGCTTGTCGAGGGCAAAAATTTTATTCAAAAAAATAGCATTTTCTTTTTCTTTACTGGTTTCTTTTACTTTTTTGACGCATTTTTGTCGCTGTAAAAATTAGAAAACCGTCACAGGAAATAAAACAAAGATTTTCCAATAAAAAATTGAAAATTCAAACGCGCGCCGACTCTTAGGAGTATTATTCCTGCTCTCAGGCACCCAGTCCTTCAGGCTTTCTTTAAAGGAACTCTCAAGAAGCCCGGAAATACGTTTAAGGGTACCGCAACGAGTGAACGTGAGGGCCCCTTTACGTTTTAACTTGAATTTTGATTTCTTATTTGAGATTTCTTCTGCAAATCTTAACCCACAAAATTCTACAGTAATTTTCGAGCCTCCCTGACGCTTCTTCAAACACTTACCGTCCCTGCGATCGCATCCCAAATATACATTTTAGTTACATTGTGTTTTGGATAAGGCCATAATTCCATTAAAATATGAATAGACGCATTACAGGAGCCGGTTTCATTAATCAACGACAGGTATAAAACTCCGTAAGGAATAGCAGTTGAATTTGACGTGCATCCAAGACGCCATAAAACGCCCTGGGGCGGGATGCAAGTATAATTCTTGGTAATATAGTCGTAGCAAAAGATTTGAGAAAATATTAGAAATAAACAGAAAACGTTCATTTTTCAAAATAAAAGTGAAAACGCAGTGAGAAAGAAAACCATGGAGATGTCAACAAATGAGCACATTGCTGTCATATTCTGTCCTTTATTTTTTCAAGTTTATTTGATCAAAAATCACGAAAAAGGGTTTCCAGACCCGGTGTAGATTTCAATACTGGCAAGTGGAACTCCTGGAACACACAGAATGCCTATGGTAGCGTAAGAAAAACCATTCGATAAATTTGCTGACAATGTTTTTCCATAAAAATCAAATGCCTAGAAAATTTTTAATTCACAACAAAAAAAAAAGGCAGAACTTTGATAGTATTCCCAGTAATCTGAATTCCAAGGTACAGAATATCCTGGTCAAATTGGGCCATTGTGTAACTAATCGGTCCAGCTATCTAATTTATATCATTTTCTTTTAAAAATCAAATTACACTTACATTTTCCACCTGGTTATTATTGATTCTTTCAGTAATTCGCATCGTGGCCGTACCGTTAGATTCTAATGTTATTTTAGCGTTAACACTCTTGGTTCCTGTGGAATCAGCCAAGTTAGCTTGTACGGTACCATACGTCGGAGATCCAAGACAGCCAATGCGCCATACATCTCCATTTAAAGGTAGACACGTGTAGTTATAATTTAAAGCAGAAGAATATCCAATCAAGACCCAGGAGATTAAAATATAGGAGAAACGGAGATGGAAATCCATGAGAATAAGCCATGGAGACGTCAACTTTGAGATGTAGCCATTTTTGATTGTAAATGAAGGTCGTTTACTAAATGGCCATGGTCTTATTTACTGCCATTAGCTGGCTGGAGCTTTAGAAAACAGAAAAACAGAGGGATTTTCCCAGTTTTTAGACATTTTCCCTATGAATTTTGTAAATGCGCCCTGTTTTAGCCAATTTTCCTATCAAAACAAGCTCAGATCTCGAAAATTAGTGATTCCGGATTATTTATTCCACAAAAACAACGCAGATATTCTTATAATTCTGTGAAAATTTCAATATCAGCCGAAGTTTCGGTGAAGAAATGGTCTTCAGTTAAATTAAAACAAGCCAAAAAAACTGAAGTATACGATGAGGCGCCTTTCACGACACTTGACACATTTCTTCCGTAAAAATCTTGCACCTGAAAGGATTAAATCAAATTGGATCACGCAACGAAGCGGCTTATTTTAAGCACAAAACATACGGTTACTGTATCTCCAATAATCCGAACTCCGACGTAAACTTCGTCAGTCAACAGCTGCTGGTCATTTACTGGACCAGGGCCTGCCAAATTATACTGAAAATGTGTAGTTTTATGGAATTTTTAAAGAAAAATGGCTCAGACGCGCTATTTTCACAATTGAACGTAATTACACGCCAATTTTGTTTCAAAAATTCGCGGCAACTTTAAAAAATTCATATCCCCTGATTCCCATGTCCATTTTCTATAATTTTTAGTGCATTTTGATCAGAAAAATTTGCTCTATTTAATGAAATGTGCTCCTTTAAATTAATGGCGTAGTTTCTTACCTCCGTGGCATTTTCCAAAATCATCAACGTTGTAGAATTGTCTTCCCGTAGCACAATCGTTGCGGTAAATAGCAAAACTCCCGTTTCATTAAAGAAATTCATGCCAACAGAACCATAAGGAGGAGCTGATCCTGTACATCCTAGGCGCCAGAGAGTGCCTTCGGGTGGGATGCAGGTGTAAGTTTTGTTGATTGATACTGTCGCGGTACAGAAAAGAACACATGGGAGCAGAATAAGAAATAGAAGATACATGGCAGGTAGGAAGCAACAATGAAAATGGGGGAGTAATACCATGGAGATGCCAAGTTCAAGTGGATTTTTAAACGGGGAATAGAGATGAAAATGTGACAAGAGGGTGGTTGGCAAACGGCCAACTGGTCCTGATCTTTTTTAAATCACGGAAAAACAGGAACAACGATCGAAATTGCAGCAAATTGGGAATTTCTACCATTTTCAGCCATTTTTTTGGTCATTTTCCCAACCAAATTTAAATAACGCGCCCGATCCATATCCTTGGCCCGGTTTAAAAAAGTTTTGACCAGTGGATGTCAAAATTAGTAGAAAACTCCGAAATCCGGAGCAGAAAACCCGGGAAATTTCGGTGTGAGACCCGAAGTGCCCGATACTAACTCAAAAAAAATTTGCTTGAGTTGCCAGATCGTTGAAAATTTTTTGAGATACGGCCAGAATATGATCCGAAAAGCCCTGTGAATCATGAGAAACAAAAAAAATCCGGCGAAAATTGCGAAAAATGAAGATTTTGCCATTTCTTCGTGGTTTGGATTTTTCTTGAAAATGGCGCACATTTCAAAATATTTCTCATTTCTTTAAATTTAAGCCAAAAATTATGGAAACAACACCATTTTGCAGAGAATTTTCTGGGCTATTTTTCGGTATACGGTATGTATTATATTTGTTCGGGAATTTCTAAGAAATTGATATTTAAAACTTGACGCAGCATAAATCTTTTAGAAAATAGCGCTCAAAATTTGCTATTCTTTAAAAAATTCGCCATTTCTTTAAATTAAAGTCAAAAATTATGGGAAATATATCTCCTTGTAGAGAATTTTCTGCGCTATTTTTTGATATGACATATGATTCCAGATTCCCCGATATTTTTGCTCTACGTGCCAAATCTTTCT
This sequence comes from Oscheius sp. DF5033, assembly GCA_964036215.1. NCBI lineage: Eukaryota > Metazoa > Nematoda > Chromadorea > Rhabditida > Rhabditidae > Oscheius > Oscheius sp. DF5033. Next base: position 1,209,045 of record CAXIWN010000004.1, on the reverse strand, counting down.
CCAACTCCGATGCCCTCAATTTATTCATGATGCCATGTTATTTCAGCTTGGATTTTGCTTTTTCTGACGTCTTTTCCTTGCTATTTTTCATAAATAATCACTAGCCTCGTGCTACTTTGAATTCTTTAAAGGGTTAAAGAATATTCAGCCAGAAATATTGGCAATTCTGATCAAAGAAGAAGATTTTTGGCTAAAAACAAGCCGCTCCGTCATTTATCATCAATCAAATTGGCGATGAATAACCCGCTACCGGAGAGTTTTAAATAATTTAAAGGGCTAGGCCATTCAGGGGCTAGGCTCCTATTTAATTGAGTTTTTCTGCTATTTTTTAGCTCTTTAAATGGGCGTCTACAAGGCTTCCTGGTTGTCTCCTCGGCTATGGTCGATTGGTTTTGAAAATGGCGGGTTTCTACTCATTTCCGGGTCATTTTAAGGCCAAAAATTGTATCCTCCTGGTCCTGAGATGTAAAAACTGCTGTTTCCCGCTAAAAATAAAATAATTTTCGATTTAAACGAAAAATGGGAAGGAATGCCACTCGCCGGCTGTAGTCGCCTGCCATTCAACCCCTCAATGTGTCCTCGGTAGTATAGTGGTGAGTATCCGCGTCTGTCACATGCGAGACCCGGGTTCAATTCCCGGCCGGGGAGAAATCTTTTTATTTTTTTTTAAATTTTCGCCTTTTCCCGGCCATTTTTGGGGTTTTTATCCCATTTTTGCGTATTTTTCACCGTTTGTATCTCATTTTTGGGTATTTTACTGTAAATTTGGGTGTTTCTCCCTTTAAATGGCTTCTATCTCCAGAAATTAATTCCTTGGCCCCCAAAATCCTTCGATTTCCCCCGTTTTCCGGTGTTTTTTCGCTGTTTTCCCGGATCTCATCCCCCCGTCATCCATATTTTGAACGACGACAGGCCCCTTTAATCTATGATGGATTAATGAAGCTTTTCCCGGGGATCCCTCCTCTTTCCTATTTTGGCAATTTTGGAATTAGCCTGCATTTCCGCAAAAAAATTAGTAATACGGATGTGTTGCGTACTGGGAGTTCGTGGTCCCAAAGGGATGTTTTCTTGATTTTATGATCCTAAGAAATGCCCAGATTGGTCTAGAAACTATCGTAGTCTATTTATGATGCGAGGAATTATAGCCGGAAGTGACAGCAGAATGTCTGGGTGGCGGGATGCTTTTCATAGGAGGATAGCTCCTTCACCAATTCAATTTCCTCCTAGAATTTTGTAGAAAAGAGCTATCACAAAACCAAATACATCTTCTTGCTCCTCTCAAAGAGCTGAGCAGGATGATATAAATAACTTACCCAGAAGTCAGGATTTTTTCGGATCTATCCTCCTAAACACCGCTCAGGCGATGATTTGACCCGAATCTTCCCATTATGAAGCACTCCTACCCTGGTGAGCATACTTCCGGGCCTTCTTTTAAAAAACAAAACGGAACATCGTGATCAACACCCAAAAATACGGGTGATCAACTCAAAAAAACCCATAAAAGTGCCCATTTTTGGGCTTCTAGGGCCCAAAATAGGTTCGAAACCTAGAATTCCAATGATTTTTTTCCCAACTTTTTGTTTGGGAATTTCTCAGCGAGACTCAAGCCGTGGAGCTACCGGAAAACCGCGCATACCATCTTGTTCGTCTCGACGAGCTGATTACGATGGTATAAACAACTTTTCCGGAAGTCCACATTTTTCTGCCTCTAGCTTCCAAAATATCTGCTCATCCGGTGATTTGACCTTGTTTTTCCCGGTCTCTTTTTTCTCGCAGACTTCCCACCAAGTCAACATGGGCACCCTCCCCCGGCTGGATTGGAATAGGTCACGGGTTTCTTTTTCCTTTTTTTGAAAAACCAACATTTTCCCGCCATTACTGGTCCAAATTTTCTGTCAAATCGTTTTCCAGTCTAATCCAATAACTGAAAAACGATATTTAGTATACTTTTTTCTAACCCTACCCGCCGAAACAGCCAATTGGTCGATTATTTGGCCGCAATCTTCGGATTTTGAAGGTTAGTATATATCCGCCCATCTTTTTGAGAAAAAACCTAAACCTACCACCGTGATCAGCAGCTCGAGATCTCGGTGAACAGTGCAAAAAATCTTTAAAAAGTGGCCGTTTTTAGGTAGATATGGCCCAAAACAGCCCGTTTCCCTAGGATTCTGATGATTTTTTCTCACTTTTTTATTTGGCAAATCAAGCTTGCCATAGAATTGAAGCCTGTGGAGCTATCAAAAAACCTAGCACAGCTCCTTGCTCCTCTCAATGAGCTGAGCTAGGCAATATAAAAAACTTTTTCGCAAGTTCCGATTTTTTTGGTCCTAAGTGCCGCATTTTCGTATTTTGGTCAAAAATCTCCTTCAAAATGGCAAATGCCATCATTTCCTGGCCATTTTTTTGGCTTCACGCCTGATTTTGACCTTCTCAGAGTCCAGACTGGCGTGGACTTGGTATTCCACTTGAAGTAGCCGAATTTCCGGCTTAAAGGGTCATTTTTCGGAGAAACTTATGATGCAGACGGGGGAGGAGGGTTCTTTGCCCTCTAATTGAATTCTTTCTTCTGGATCTTCAGAACTTCAGGATTTCTTTAAATGGAGGAAAGTTATTCGTTCCGGGATCTTCTAGACCACAATTTTTATTAAAAATTCTCGAAATGTGGACCCACGCGATCGGCTGGCTCGTGTTAAGCCATATACTCCGGTTAGTATCTCCTCCCTGCGCCCACAACTTCCGATATTGGGACTAAACCACATTCTGGCTTATATTTGACTGGCTGGCTAGCCAGCCAGCAGTACTAGAAAGCTATATTTCCTTTCCTAATAGCTCTAGAATCCAGTAAACTTGGAGATTTTATGATTTTTCACCATTTTTCCTATTAAACTTGAGAGCGGCTATATCTCAGAAACCCCTAGACGGATTTTAAAACGGTTTTGACCACTGAATTCGCCGTATTCAAATTAGTAGAAAACACTGAAAACCGAAGCAGAAAACCCGGGAAATTTCGCCGTGAGACCCGATTTAAAGTGCCCGATACTAACTCAAAAAATGTTGCTTGAGTTGCTCGGACAGAATTTTTTTGAGATAAAGCCAGAATTTAATCCTAAGACCTTGGTAACCACAGGAAAACAAAAAAAACTAGAGAAAATACCGAAAAATGAAGATTTGGCCGTTTTTTCGAATTTTTTCTTTTTCCTCAAAATACCCGGGAATTCAAAATATGCCTTATTTCTTTAAATTAAAGCCAAACATTATGGTAATCATATCATTTTGTAGAGAATTTCCTGGGCTATTTTTTGGTATACAAAACGCCTAATTGTCTTTTAGAAAGTTGGAAGGAATTGTTAATTATTAGATTTTGTAGTCATTCCCCCCGCTATTTTTCCTCTTGAATCGCCTCAGGACCACATTCCGGCGAATTACAGTAATCTACCCGTTTCTTTAAAGAATCTAAACTACCAAGAATACTAGGAACTGAGTTTTGATCCAATTTATTCCCAGAAATAAGTTATAACGAGCTTACGACGGCGGCCAAGTACCACCTTGATTTCTAGCCGCCGTCTGTCGTACCCACCCTCGCCGTAATTAGTTCAATTCTACAAAATTGGCTAAAACTCTGCTCTTTAAAGGCCCATTTAAAGGTTCTTTTAAAGCCCACACGATGTCAATCTCCCTTCTTTTTGAATATTATCCCGATTTCTAAAGGTTACCAGCGCGTCATGCCCACATCACCTATTCGTTGCACGCTTCAATGAATTTTTAGCAGCCTGAATTTCATTGCTTTTTTCCTGATTCAGGGACCAATATGACCAGGAGGGAGGTAAAGTTTGATCGGAAATGGGCGGCAACGGCCGAATGTCAAAGTTCGGGAGCAGTGGGGGCTGGAAAGCTCCTTGGACTGTTCATCTCCCACTTTCTCTGGGTGATTGACAGTTTTGCTCATCTTTTAATGGAAAACTGAAAGCTGCTTCTTACTCAGCTGGATTTCTTCTATAAGTAGATCTTAAAATCATTCTGGGAAGTCCACTTTTTACTGGAGAAATCTCCCATTTCTCTATGATTTGACCTAAATATTCTCATTATCGGAAACCCATACCCTGGTGGGCATACTTCAGCCATCCTCCTGGTAAACCAACATCACCGTGATCAGCATCCAAAATTGTGTGTGATCAATTAAAAAAACCCCTAAAAGTGCTTAGTTTTAGAATTCTATGACCAAAAATAGCCCATTTCCCTATGATCGTAATGATTTTTTCCCAAATTTTTCATTTGGCAAGTCAAGCTTGCCGTAGAATCCTCACCTGTGGAGATTGTAAAAAACTGAGCAAACCTCCATGCTCCTCTCAACGAGCTGACCAAGATGATATAAAGAATTTTTCTGCAAGTCCAGCTTTTTTCGGGCTCTTGTTCCAGACAGCCCTTTGGCCGATGATCCTATCAATAGTCGGGGATTCTCATCTTCAGGCGGAGCGAAACCCCACTTTTTTTCAACTTTTTGAGGATTTTAATATATCACCGTGCTCAAAAGAACGAGATCTACACAACTCACATAAGAGATTCTACAAAAATGGCCATTTTTAGGTAGATATGGACCAAAATAGCTTATTTGCCTATGATCTTGATGATTTTTTTTCTCATTTTTTTATTTGGCAAGTCAAGGTGGCAATAGAATTGAAGCCTGTGGAGCTATCAAAATATTGAGCATACCGTCTTGCTCCTCTCGACGAGCTGATCACGATGGTATAAAGAACGTTTGGGGAAGTCCAGATTTTCCAGCACTTACCGATCAAAATACCCATTTCCCCTATGCGAAACTTCCTAAATCCTCCTTGCTTTAGGTGATTTTGATCAGAATCCAAGTTTTTTCTCGTTTTTTTCCTGACTAATTTTCCTGATCATTTGCTGAAGTTGCATCGTCTCCTTTTTAATTTAAATCCACGTCATTGAATCGCAAGGTATTTCCCCTAATATAACGGGAAAAGGGAAGATAAGAGGCTAATTGACTCCGTCTGCAGCTTCTCTTGTACTTTTTTCAAAATTTAAAGGATTACTCCCCGAATTACGGTCATTTTCTGGAATTTTAAACGATTTTCCATTCTTTTACGGGTTACGGTAGCCAGTAACCTGGGAAATATAGGAAAACTGGAGAAATCTATCCAATTTCTGGTCGTTTAACCCACGCCGTCGTCTGATTCAATCAGTGATGACTACAATTTCTTCTATTTTTATTAGTCTATGAACCAGTAGACAGAGAAAATAGTAGAAAAATAGGCCAATCAGCACTTGAAAAGCTGAAAATGTGATAAAAAATGACAAATAAATGACGTCGCGGCTTATAAAAGGACTGGGAGGTAGATTTTAAGCCATTTTTTAGTTCTGAGCTCCTAGAAAAGTCCAGATTTATTATAATTTCATGTAATTCATCCCAAAATGGATGTAGGATTCAAGGAAGCTCATCTTCTGCCCTTCTCTTCCAAGAAACTTGACTTTAATTCATAAGGAATGGGCTCTCTTCTCCTCGTTCGGGATAATTTAACCTCGAGTACTTCCCTCTTCAACTCGAAGATCATCAAGGTGACGGCGGGGGTTGAAGTCGTCATAAAAGAAGTCCCTGGGGAGGTGATGAGGGCTTTTCTCCGTCTCATTTTGACCTTTTTCGTTTAATTTTTAAACTTTTCAATATTCTACAGTAATCTACACAAAATTTGGGCCATTTTCCTGCTTTTTCAAGAGTTTTAAACCCAAAAATCCGCCAGAAAATGGATTAGAAGCTCTTTGAACCCTCACCTCACGTTTCCCTTCCGTTTTCAGGGTAATTTCGGAAGTTTACCACCGGTGTTTTCCATCATTTTGTGTGTTTTTGTCCCTTTGCTTTAAATTGTTCGCGATACGTCATAATATCCAGTAAATTTCTTGCACAAATGATCCTGGTTTCAAAATATCAAATTTCACAGCGAAATTGGTGCAAAAACCGGGCATTTTGCCCTAAAACATGCAATAATGGCTGGTGGTTACCAGGATTTTTGGCAAATTTTAATGCAACATTTAATAAAAGCTGTGTAGAAACCAAGAAAAATAGAAAAACTTCGTCTAAAATTCGATAATCAGGTCAGAAACCCGAATTCTTTCTTGCCTCCTCTTCCTGGCAAAGATTTCGAGAGTTTCAATCTAAATTTTCTAAAAAATATTGTACGAACTATAAAAACTTTAAAAATCGCTGAAAATTGCTGTAATTAGGCCGGAAACCGGGTTATTTTTAACGCCGCAACGTTTCTTTACACTTGTAAACATCGTACAAACCGAAAGGTGCTACTATTGGATTTACCGCGCTTTATTTTGTTTTTGGTGGCTTTCTCGGTTAATATTACCTGGATTTCTACTCTAAATTTAATGGAGATATTGTAAAAACATTGAAAACTGAGCAAACCGTCAGCATTTTTTGTACCTAGCCAATTTTTAGCCACATTTCTCCGTAAAAATACGCTGCTAAACGCAGTACGGTCTTTTTTCATTGTCTATCGTTTACAGCCGTAATTTGGGGCAATCTCGTAGTTGAAAACTCAAAATTTCCATGTTTTCGTCTTATTTTTAGCCGATTACGATCCTTTTTTATTGCCTACCGTTTACACCCGTAATTTAGCCTCATCACGTAGGAGAAAACTCAAAATTTCCATCTTTTCGTCTTATTTTTAAGCAATTACCGTATCCCCGTCCGTTTTAGCCCAAGTTTTGGCCTATTCAGGCATCAGGGATCAAAAGCGCCTCTATTTTTTTCTTTAGTCGTGTTTTTATATTTTTTATATTTTTACACTACTATTTTTGGTCTTTTTCGATCTCGCTCCCCGCCTTCCTGGGGTCCAGACGCCCCCTGAACTCTGTGGCTCATTCCGGATCATTCCCCCCTCCGCCTCGGCTTCCCTTCCTTAAGGTCACCTGGCTTGATTTCCTCTTTCTCCCCGCTTGGTTTTCTCGTATTTTTGGCGCGTTCAATTAAAACTGTTAGTTGTTTTCGTTTTCTTTGGCGTCTTTAATTTTGAGTGGGTGATTTCTTTCCCGCCAAAAAGGTAATAATGATTTGATTATATTTAACCAGCAAAAAGGAATAATAAATGAAATTAAATGACGGACGGCGCTGTTTTTTTTTGGTATTATAAAAGGGGAAAATGAACAGAGAACGCTACTTTGGGCGGGGTATTCCGCCATTTTTGAACTTTTTTCCAATAACATTTGTTATCCCTTATATCTCCGGATTCCTTGAGCAGATTTTAAAATGTTTTTGACCAGTGGATCCGCCGTATCGGAATTAGTAGGAAACATCGAAAACCGGAGCAGGAAACCCGGGAAATTTCGGTGTGAGACCCGATTTAAAGTACCCGATACTAACTCAAAAAATATTGCTTGAGTTGCCAGATCGGACAGAAATTTTTTGAGATATGGCCAGAATTTAATCCTAAGACCCTGGTAACCATAGGAAAACAAAAAAAAGCTGGAGAAAATAACGAAAAATGAAGATTTCTCATTTTTTCCATTTTTTGATTTTTCTTGAAAATGCCGCGAATTCAAAATATTTCGCATTTCTTTAAATTAAAGACAAAAATTATGGTAAGTATATCAGCTTGTAGAGAATTTTCTGGGCTATTTTTTGGTATAAGGCACATTATGTAAGCTGCTAAAATTTCTATGAAAACATAGCGAAATTGATAATGAAAGGAGCTCACCTCTTGTTGGCTTAAAAATTCTTCCCTTTTGAATATTTCAAAGTTTTGAAAACAGCGTTTTAAATGGACTCCGCAGTAGGATGACATGGCTGTGACTAAAATACCCCCAGAATTATGAAATTCCCGTTTTTTACCAGAAAAAAGGGTAAAATGAAGAATTTTCAGGGATTTTTGCCTAAATTTTCCCAAATTTTCACCGTTGGCACCTTCAAATTGCAATTTCCCGCATGTTTCGCAGTTTCCTTTAAAGAATCTTTCACCCTTTAAGAATACCAGCCAATTACAGTAATTTTCTTTAAAGAAAAAGTACATTTATTGAAAAAAACTAATCAAGGAGCCATTTTCGTCGCTGTTTTTCCCGTTTCTGCCCCCGTTCTTCTCATTTTTCCCCCGCTGGTTTCAAATATCCCGCCAAACATTCTAATTATTTTATACAAATGGTATTTTTTCTTTAAAGAAGAACTTTACAGGGAAAAAAACACAAAAATTATGCTGTGGAGGACGGTAATTCTTCTCTTGGCTCTGGTCATTCTTCCCACAACTGCCAGCTATATTTGCCGGTCAAGACGTACAGATGGAAGATGTCTATGTGAGCTAATTTTTCTTTAAACGGGGGAGATTACTGTAGCCGGGATAGCCCTTTAAAATATTCAAGCAGCGTTTTTTTTTTGCGAGAAACTGTGAGGAATAGCGGCACCACAGTTAAACAGCCATTTTATACCCAAAAAAATCCTTAAAATGGGCATTTTTGGTATCAAAATGCTCAGAATTTGATGCACATTACGGTAGAATTATTTTAACATTTTAATAAAGCCAAAAATGCGAGGAATTCCGCAAAAACTGGCAGTTTTGAATTTCTCGAGCCCGCGTTTTACAAGCGTCCGCTGACAGTTCCTGTAATCAGGAAATTTTAAAGAGTTTTTGGCATCAAAATACTCGAAATTTTATCTTGATTATGGTAGAAATACTGAAAAATAAAGAAAATGCGGAAAAAGGGGAGAAAAACGAAGTTTTCGGCTATTTCGACCTACGACGGCCTGCCCGCTGTTTATAGGCGTATTTCCTTAGCAAATAGAAAGTTAAATTATTTGAGACAAAAATGCCTTTAAAGCTGATTTTTCAGTGATGGTGAATATGTTGAGAGATCCGCATCACATGTCCAGCTGGAATCCCAAGTCCTTCCATAAAGCTATCAATCAACTTCAAGCCTACCAGCAGTTATTCCAAGGTAAAGGACTTGATTTCCCCTTTAATGAAGCACCATTTTTAGAAGACGATGATCTTATGAGAAGAAGGAAGCGCTCCGTAACAACAGAAAATGTACAGTAGATTGAATTTTTTAAAAAAAATCATAAATTTGGTTGTTATTCTCATTTTTTATTTGCTTATGGACTGCGGAGACGGCTAGGAGGATTTCTTGGCTTCATCTCGAGCAACAGAGCATACCATCTTGTTCGTCTCAACGAGCTGATTACGATGATATAAATAACTTTTCTGGAAGTCCACGTTTTTCTACCCCTAGCCGCCAAGACAGCCAATTGGCGATGATTTGACTTCAATCTTCCCATTATGGGATATCTGTGTACGGGTGGGGACATTTCCAGGCCTTTTCCTGGTAAACCACGCATATCACCGTGATCAGCGTCCAAAAAATGTGTGTGACCAATACCTTAGAATCTTTAAAAGTAGCGGTTTTTTGAATTCTTTGGACCAAAATAGCTCGCTGGTCGATGATTTGATCTAAATCTTCCCATTATGGAGTACCCCTACCCTGGTGAGCATACTTCCGGGCCTTTTTTTCAAAAACCAAGCATACCATCGTAATCAGCAGCCAAAGTTACGTGTGACCAATTTAAAAAACCCATAAATGTGCTTATTTTTGGGCTTCTAGGGCCAAAAATAGCCAGTTTCCTATGATTCCAATATTTTTTTCCTAAAATTTTTTATTTGGGAAGAACAGGCCGGTAACCAATAAAGATGCGTGGAGCTACCAGAAAATCGAGCATATCATCTTGTTCGTCTCGACGAGCTGATTACGATGGTATAAATAACTTTTCTGGAAGTCAAGATTTTTCCAAACCCTTGTCCCAGAACACCCCTCTGACCGATGATCGTACCTATAGTCCCGGATTGTCATCTTCAGGCGAGGCGGAGCCCTGCTTTTTTTCAACTTTTCGGGATTTTTTTTATATCGCTGTACTCAGAAGAACGAGTACTACAAAGTTGACATAGAAAATCCTGCAAAAATGGCCGTTTTAGGTAGATATGGAACAAAATAGTCTATTTGCCTGAGATTCTGATGTTTTTTTCCAAACTTTTTGTTTGGAAATAACTGACCGGTAACCAGTGGAATGCCGCGGAATTACCGGAAAACCGAATATACCATCTGGCTCGTCTCAAAGAGACGATTCCAATGGTATAAATATCTTTTCCAGAAGTCAAGATATTTTTGAACCATTTCTCCCAACGCTCTGGAAAGCTTTGAGTTTTGGTTTAAAAATTCTAGTTTTCTTCCTTGGTCTCTGCTAGAGTTTCATTGTGAACTTCATTTTTGAAATATTTTGTGGATCTTTTAGAAAAGTGAAATGATCCTCTTGTAGATCTTTTTCTGCTCTACAAAATGGTATAAATTTCATCCCGGTTCCATTATTTTTTGGTGGCGAATCGGTGCTATCCAAGTTCCGAAGCCAAACTGGCGGCCGCCTCCCGGGTGAAATCCATTCGTTTCCAAGTTGCTCCCCGTTTTATTTTGCCTTCCATCTGGTTGACATTTAAAAACGGCCATTTTGGCGGCAGAAAACAGCAGAAATCGGAGAAATCTTTGATCTGTCCGCTGGTTGTTTACGTGCCAACTGGCAAGCCCAGTCAATCTTCCCATGAAAATGAGGCGTCGCCATTGTTTTTGCAGTTTTCCCCTCTGCAAAGGAGATTTCCTTGTGTTTTCCTGGTTTTTTTTATTTTATGCTTTCGTGACAGGATCCAGGGCTCTTTAAATGGGAAATTTGCGAAAATTCGTCTTTTCCAGCCATCTGAAGGGATTTGCAGCTATTTTCAGGCCATTTTCTCTAATTTTTTGAGTTTCTGTCTTCCCGAGAGGCCTAAAAAAGGCTCCGATGTGTATTTTCCCCTGGAATGGCCATAAACACCCCCATTTTCCCTCATTTTTCACTCCTATTGATCATATTGGCACACAGAGGCACGGCGAAAAACATTCCCCCATTTCCCGCGGTTGTTGGTTTTGTTGGCCGTTGTACAAAAACAGACGGCAATCGCCGGCGCCAGTCAGCATTTCAATAACAATTGGATACAGTTTCGCTGCCATTTCCTCTTCCTCTCTGTTAATTTTTGGGGCTTCGATACTCAGAATTTCCTGCTGCTTACGATGGAACCTTTAAAAATGGAAAACTCGCAAAAAAATGCGAAAAACTGGCCAATTTTGAATTTTTCCTGCCCGAAGTTTACAAACGTTCGTTGGCGCGTAATTACCATAATCCAGAAATGTTTTCAGGCATTTTTTGCTATCAAAATGCCCAGAATTTTGTGTAGACTACGGTAGATGTCATTAAATTTAGGAAAATATCGAGAAATCCGAGAAAACCGCAGATTTTCTGGGTTTTTGTGCCTACGAAAGCTCCTAAACAGCGTTTGCCTGCTGTTTACAGGCGTAAAAACCTAAAAAAATATCTTATTTTGGTCAAAGAAACAGGAAAATGGGCAATTTTCATCCAAAAACGGTAGAAATCTTAGAAATTTCGGTTGAAAAAGACAAAAAACAACTAGGGGGCACCCGGGTTTGAACCGGGGACCTCTCGATCTGCAGTCGAATGCTCTACCACTGAGCTATACCCCCATGTTTGGCGGCGGCGATCGGGGATGGCGGGATTTGGGCGGGAAATTTTGACGCCTGCACCCGTAAAACCTCGGCAGGAGTCTGTAAAACTGGCACTTTTCCTTTATTTTTAAACTTTTTCAGCTTTCTGGATCCGGAAAAGTTAGGAAATTTACCCACCAATTTCAAAATCTCCCAATATTTACCATTTCCCGGTGCTGATCATTTCAGTCAATAAAATCCGCGTGAAATTGGCAAAAATCTCCGTGATTCATCCAATTCCCGCTCGTATTTTGTCTCAATTTCATCAAATTTCGGTGCGCCCATTACACAAAGTAAAAACAATAATGAGTCATGGCGGCAATCCCCGGCAGAAAACAGCCCTGGTTGTTTGTTCCCATCGATTTCGCCACTGGTAAACGACCAGGCGACTATTTTACTGGCTGGGCGGACCGCCACAAAGTCACACAGGCCGGCGACCAGTTGGTGATCGGAAATAGCTCGCATTTCCGCGTTTTTCCATTTAATTTTCCCCATTATCCGTCGTTTTAGCATAAAATGGGAAATCCGCCATCTTATTTTATCTTTTTCCAAGGCCGCAGCTTGCTCACATGGCGCAATACGATGTGGCGCTATTTTCATCCAAAGGATCCGGGTTCAATTCCCAAAGGGCCAAAAACTTTTTTTCTTCCTTTTTATTGACTTTTATTCGTTTTTCTTCACTAAAATGGCTAGAATTTTTTATATTTAATTTTTAGGACAATGGCCTTTCCAATTCCTTACACTTCCCGCCTTGGAGAGCGCATCCAGCCGGGGCAGACGTTGACTCTTGTGGGAACTGCTCATCCTGATGGAAAAGAGTTAGTTTCGCCCTTTAAAAAATTAAATGAGCTCAGAATCGAAGTGAATCTCCTCGCTCACGGGACTCAAGCCGCTGAAGGCGCAACTGAAGTCATTTTTCATATGAAAACTTACTTGGCTGAGGGAAGAACCGTCTTCAGTGCTCATTATGGGGTAATTTGCCATCAGAAAAGTAAAAAAAGGCGTTTTAGGGAGCCTGGCACGATCAGAAAACAATCAAGGACAAAATTATCAAACCGGGAGATCGATTTGAGACAAGAATTCGGTAATTTATTAATTTAAATGGGAAAGTTAGCTGTTTTCATACTAAAAAATCGAAAATTTTATGCTAGTTACTGTAAAAACATTAAAAAATTATTTAAAAATGGAAAAATTAGAGAGAACTAATAGTTTTCCATAAAAAAGAAGAATTTTTATGGAATTTTAAATTTTCTACACCGAAATTTAATATTTTTCTGATGGTTTTGGTATTAAAAAATCGAGAATTTTATGCTAAATACGAAAAAGAACGCTAGCAATTGTAAACAGGTCAAAAAATGCCTGGAAAATAGGCATTTCCATTAATTATCAAAATTTCTCTTGTTTTCAACTTTTTTAAATGAAATTTTGAATATTTCCGAATGTTTTTGGTATCAAAAAATTCAGAATTTTATGACGATTACAAGTAATTATATGAGAAATAATGAAAACCATAAAAATACAAAGAAAAACATTAAATTTCCTATGAATTCAGCGAATTTCCCCCGTTCCACGGTGTTTACAGCGGTTAACGAGAATTTGCGTAGTTTTTTATTCAAAAAAATCTTTTCAGCGCCCTCAGCGACCATTATGAAGTCCGCGTAAACGGCAAGCACATTTTCAACTTCAAACTCGATGCTACGAAGCCAACGGACATGGTTGAATTCTTCCAAGTCAAAGGAGATGTCACGCTGGAAAATGTTCAATGGGGAGGGAGAATGTACGTTCTCCCCTGGGAGACGGGCTTCCCCCAGGGTGCCCTCCATGCCCATCAAAAAATTGTCATGTACGCGGTGGCCAAAGGCGACTGGAAATTGGACCTAATCCATGGAAATGGCGACATTTTAATGCATTTCAATCCTCGTTTCAAGGAAAAGAAGGTAAAAAGCCGCGAAAATGGGGCACCCCCGGAACAGAACTTTGTACGGTTTAGAACCTGTACGCTTTCGAACCTTTGACGGTTTAGCACTGGACGGATTAGAACTAGGACGGGTTAGAACATACCGAGATCAGAACTTGATCTGGTTAGAACTTGACGGTTTAGAACCAGGACGGTTTAGAACTTTTCGTGGGATAAAAAATGTCTCACTACGTACTTCGACGAAATTCGTCCAAATCATTTGTTTCTTTTCGTTTTTCTTTGTTTTCTTCTATTTTCAACGTTTTTTATGTATTTTTCTTTGCTAGAAAATAATCTACAAGGTCAGAAACATTTATTGAAGTACATGCGAAAAGTGAAGAAACACAAATATCATTTTCATTGTGAAATGTTGCTTTGATTATAATGCTGGTTGAATTAGCCTTGTTTTTTTTCTGTTTTGCATACTTGTTGCTGCTCTTTTTACTCGCATTATTATTTTCGGAACGTTAGATAGCTATAACGACAAAAAAATTAGCTGTGATAACGTAAATATTAGAATTACCAGCCGTTCTAGCTTTGTCAGGTATCATAATATGCCTGTTTTCACTTTTTGCTTTTGCTTATTGTATTTCTTAACGCTATGCTTATTTTCTTATGTTTGTAATTTAGTTTAGTACATCAGCAATGATTATTTCAATGTGAGTTGCACTAATTCGAAAGAAAAAAATGTTCAGATAGAATAACAACAGTTAGGAATTCATCATATTACTACTCTGATGATTTTTTAATCTTCTTCTGCTCTATTCCTACTTCTTCTGACTTCAAATGACATGAAATAAGCATTTCTTATTTTTATAAAAAAAAATTAGGAATAACGCTCGCTGGGGGGGATGCACCAGAAAAAAGTTCTAAACCGTCCTGGTTCTAAACCGTCCAGGTTCTAATGCGTCCAAAGTTCTGATCTCGGTATGTTCTAACCCGTCCTAGTTCTAATCCGTCCAGTGCTAAACCGTCAAAGGTTCGAAAGCGTACAGGTTCTAAACCGTACAAAGTTCTGTTCCGGGGGTGCCCCGCGAAAATCCCGCTAAAAATTATTTCAGGTCGTCAGAAATGCTTACCAAGCAGCCACTTGGGGCAAAGAAGAACGCGAAGGAGGATTTCCCTTTGAGAAGGAGCGTGGATTCCATTTGACCATTGAAAATGCCCCGCATTCAATTCAAATTTACGTTGATGGCAAGCATTTTGAGGCCTTTGCTCATCGTGGACATAACCCAAACCAAGATTACATTGGAATGAGAATCGACGGAGATGTCGAAGTTACTCACATCGAATTCCAATAATTATCTGATCTTTTGTAAAATTTTGTAATTCTTTGATAAATAAAAAAATGTTGCTCCGAAGAGGTCCAGGTGATGATAAAACAACAAACTGCGATCTCAAATGAAGGATTGAACTTTTAGAAGCCATTCAACGAAGAAAAACCATCAAGAAGAATTGCCACCCTTCCCCATACAAAAACAAAACAAAGTAGTAGTCGCATATTATTTATTGGCAATTTGTGAAAATAATACAAAATAAGTTATGCCCTAATGAGGGCAGTTGGATTTGCAATATTACAGGCTATTGTAGTCGATTTAGCCGCCGAAGCCGTAGAGAGTGCGTCCTTGTCTCTTCAGGGCGTAGACCACATCCATGCTGGTGACAGTCTTCCTTTTGGCGTGTTCGCAGTATGTTACTGCATCGCGGATTACCTGAAAAAAAAGAAAATTAAAAATCGAACAAAAACAAACTTACGTTTTCAAGGAAGATCTTCAAAACACCTCTAGTTTCCTCATAGATGAGTCCACTGATTCTTTTTACTCCACCACGACGAGCCAAACGGCGGATAGCAGGCTTCGTAATGCCTGAAAAAAAAACAATTAGAAAACATCAATTAAAATAGAAAAAAAATGTCACACTATTCAACCGGAGGTGCTTTTCCAAAGACCATCACAACTCATTCTCATCCACTAAGCATCTCAGTAAGTTGTCATGCGCATGTTGGCGGCGCTTCCTCTTGTTCAAGTGATAATGCTTCTATTTAGCATTTACAATAAATAGGAAATCCGTATTAGATCAAAATTCGACCGACAGTTGAAATCGGAGCAAATCCACGGCTCGAACTATCATAAGTACAATCATCACTCTCGATTCTCTCTATAGCCACGTTTTCCCGTGGAAACAAATATTCTGTAGCTTTGAAACACCTCCGGTTGAGTGCTGAATCTTCAAATAAAAACAAAGTTACTTACCTTGGATGTTGTCGCGGAGAACTTTTCGATGACGCTTAGCGCCTCCTTTTCCTAGGCCCTTTCCACCTTTTCCACGACCAGGTCCGGACATTTTTTTAGTGCAATTGAGTTGTAAGCTGAAAAAATACGACTTAGTAAAAAGAAAAATGACAGAGAGATGTAAGAGTCAACTACACAGCATAAAAACAACAAACAAACTGAATTTTAGGCACAAAAAATGTTGAACACCGCGTGAAAACGCTACAAAAATCAGGGAACCCATGCGCGCAAACTGATGCGCGCAAACTCAAATCGTATTTTTTGAATTCGATGATCAGTTTGCTTCGATTGGCGTTCTATTCATCTCCTTCTCATTTACTGCGATTTGTCAGCCAATTATAGTTGTTTATAATATTTTTCATATAAAAAAGCATCTGCTACAGCAAGAGATTGAGGAAAAAGTCTTTCGCAGCGAAGAAACAGCCCACGACAAAATTCTATGCGGCAAGTTGCAATTTCGAATTTGCTTTCAAGTCTTTCTGCTTTCGTAATGAAAATTTTCAGTTTTTTTTTTCTTTCTAGGTAACGTTTTCGCTTATAAAACAAGGGGGCATCAAAAGTAGAACAATTTTATTAAAGAAAACAAAAGTATGCGCTTTGAACATAGCGAAAATTTTAATTATGAAACTTGCTTCCTTCATTGATGTTTATTTTACTTCTTCTTGTTATTTTTTCTTATATTTTATATATTTTTTTTATTTTTCAGATGGCTCCACCTCGTAAAGAAGGTACAAGAAAGCGGCATGCAAGTGATTCAGAAGATGAAACTGATCGTCGTCGCAGAAAGCGAAGTGAATCCCCAAAACGGTTCGAATTCTCTAGTTTTGAGGCTAATTTTCTTTTAGAAGAACAGCCAAAGATAGGGCAAAAGAGCGCTCACCTCCTGCTGCTGCTAAAGATGAAGAAAAAGAAGAAGGGTAAGATTTTTTCAACACTTTTGTTATCTTTGTATTTTCAGTGCCGAGTCTATGAGCATTGAGGATACGAACAAATTACGAGCAAAACTGGGTCTCGCTCCACTCGATCTCGAAGAAAAACCAAAGGAACGAGTCGATGAAGATGGTCTCAAAGTTATATTGGAAGATGGATGTTATGAATTCAAGCACAAACCATCAGAAAATTGGGGAGCTAAGAAAAGAGAACAAGAGATACGCGAGAAGCTTGAAGCTGCTAAGAAGAGACGTCAACTTCAGGAGAAAGTCTTCAAAGGTGGCGCAAAAACGTTGGCTGAGGAAGATGAAGAAGAGGATGCTGCCAGTTGGGTTAGAAAGATGAGAGAAGCGGAAGAACGAAAAGCAGCTGAGCGAGAGAAGATGTTAGCCGAAATGGAAGAAGAAGCAGTTAAAGCTGGCGATAAAGAAAAGGAAAAGGAGAAGACAAAGAAGCCCAAAGCCAAGGTAATGGCTATTTTTGATCGGCCTTCAGCTTTTTCTAATATCGGCTAGCTTTTTTGATGCAGGGAACATAGACAGCATGTCAAAAGAGGTCTAACTAAATCGAAAACTGAAGAAATATTCGACGCCGATAAAGC
Source organism: Oscheius sp. DF5033 (assembly GCA_964036215.1). Taxonomy (NCBI): domain Eukaryota; kingdom Metazoa; phylum Nematoda; class Chromadorea; order Rhabditida; family Rhabditidae; genus Oscheius; species Oscheius sp. DF5033. Next base: position 1,191,674 of record CAXIWN010000004.1, on the reverse strand, counting down.
TACATCTCAACATTTAGCTATAACTTCTTCACCATCCCTTTTCATGAAAGTTACTAATTTGGAAAAGATCAAGCTCATTATGAGGAGCATTTTGCAGTGGAAATCTTTTCAAAAAGCTTACGATTTGAATTAAAAATCGTCCATTTTGAGTTGCACCCATGACTGAAAGATTATACTGTGCCCAAATTTCGGGGATTTTAAAACTTCATAGCATTTCTAAATCTTATTAATATTATTATTTTCAGAAACCAAGAACAATTGACACAGCTGGCATGGTCATTGGACATTCGCGTGAAACATTTGCCGAAATGCAAGATCAAATTCTTGTTCTTGAAGATAAAAGCGTCTTGGATGAAGGAGATGAAACCCTTGTTAACCCGAACATGATTGAAAATGAGCGACATGCTCGCAATGTTGAGCTCAAGAAAAGAAAAGATCCTGCAAGAAACTTCGATGAAGATCTTGATCAATACGGCAACGTTTGTTTCGGCTCATTTTTTTGTTAATTCAAATTTTTTAGAAGAAAGACTTCGGCGTTTTGAGCAAATATGATGATGAGCTTGAAGGCGTTCCTCGTGAAACATTCCGCCTCGATGAAGAAGGCGGCTACGATGTGGATAAAGAAGAACGAGAAGCCAAAATTCGTCGTGATCTTGAAATGGCCAATAAGAAGCTCGTCAGCTTGGACATGCCAGATAAATTCAAACTTGCTACAGAATTTTACACCCAGGTATTGGATCATCTCAATTTTTTTTGATAGTTTGTTTTCAGGAAGAGATGGTCACTTTCCGTAAGCCGAAAAAAGTCAAGAAAGATAAACTGAGAAAAACTGGTAAACTATTGAAAGCCGATGATCTGGTTCCAGTTGAAACAGCTGGTGGAAATAATAGTGGATCCAGGTAAGTTTCGAATTTTATGGGAAGCAGCAGACTATTTTGTTTTATCGTAATTTAACAAAATTCTTTCAGAGATCGTGGTCGCCGACAAGTTGAAGGTGAAGATAAAGAAGCTACAAAAGATATCAAAAAGGAAATTAAAGAAGAACAAGCTGAAGAAGAGATGGAAACAGATAATCCACGATGGAAGAAAACTATGGGAGGAGATGTCGATTTACAGCGGCTAAGGCAACTAGTGGAAAACGATGAAGGGAGTGATGGTTGTTTATTTTCAATGCTAGAATAATTTTTATTTTTCAGAAGAATTCGGAGCAATCGATCTTTCTGGTGTTATAGTCGAAGATGATGCCAACGATGAGTTAAACGCTATCCTTGAAAAAACACGACGTCTAAAACAAGCGGAGCTCAAGAAGGAAACTGACACGGCTCAAATTGTAGGATTTAAAGTTGTTTCTATAAATTTACTATGTTTTTAGGTAACCAAAATGCTTGAAAACTACGGCGGCGTCAAGAAAGAAATCGATTCCGAAGGTGAAGAAGTAGAAGATCCAATCCCAGAAGGTTTTATTCGTATGGATTCTACAACAGAATATTGCCGCAATATTGGAGAAAATCTAACTTATGGCCTTGCTGGTAATCGAGCCGATGGAATAGATACAACCCAACTCAAACAGGAATTGGAGGATGAGAGCGAAGCATTAAAGTAAGTTGAAGTATTTTTTTTTAATTAAAAACTTTAGGAAATGGAAAGAAGCACAAGAAGAAAGAAAAGAGCGAAAGAAGAAAAAGAAGCAGGAAAAGGAAAGAAAAGGAGGATGGAGAGAAGCCGGCACAAGTGCTGATTTGGATAGCGATGATGAAAGAGAGCTTGAAAAAGCCAAAGAAGCTGAATATGATAGTTCCGATGATGAAGATGGTGATGGCAAGAAAGAATATGAAAATGTACTCGGTAAAGAAGCAGATGTCAGTAAAGGAGTTGGCGCCATGCTGAAATTAGCTGCCCAGAAGGTATGTTTTATAATTTTAATGAATCCAATGGGAGTTTTTTGATGTTCACAACGATTTCAAGCTGTTTAACATTGTTACGACCTCGTTAATTTTATTTTTTAGGGTTATCTTGATGAAGGAAATAGATCGAAGTCTGGTGGACAAAGTTTGGATCATCTACGCAACCGAAGCAAAACACAAATTGACAATGTTAAATAGTAAGTTTCTAAAAATATTCTGTAATTTGTTTTATTTAGCGATATTGAAGACAAATATATGAAGAAGTTGGACAGATTAGGAACAACAGGCCGTGGCCCTGTTCTACCATTTTCGGAGAAGAAAGATTATATACCAGATGTCCGCCTGGAATATGTTGACAATAAAGGGCGTGCTATGGAAGCTAAAGACGCCTATCGTGAGCTCTCGTACAAGTAAGCAATTACAATTATTTAATTTTCAAATTGTTTAGATTCCATGGAAGGAAGCCTGGAAAGAAGCAGTCAGAAAAACGGATGCTCCAACGTGAAAAGAAGGAATTGCTGAAACAAATGAACAGCAGTGACACACCACTTGGAACTTTATCGAAGCAATTGAAGAAACAAGAACAGCTGCAAACGCCTTACTTGGTTCTCAGTGGAACTGGACGCAGCGATCATGGAACTCTGAAGAAGGATTAACATTTTGTTACTGTAAGATTTCTCTATTTTTTATAGCTTGAATATAAATTATTTCGTCAATTGTTGTTGTAATTATTTTGGCATTACCATTTCTCTTTTTTGCTTTAATTTTATTGATTTTCTATAGGCGTCTAGGCACATGCGAGTAACTTTTAGTCTTGTACTATATTCTCTCATTTTTTCTATAATTTTCAGGAAGAAACATGGCTCGAAATGCTGAGAAGGCTATGACAGCCTTAGCCAGATGGCGCCGAATGAAAGAAGAAGAAGAACGCGTATGTTTAACGATTTAATAATTTTAGTGTAATGACTGGAATCGCTTATAACTCTGCTCTGCCTGAATTATACTCGAAATTTCTATTATTATAAGGAAGAGGCTGTGACGATTCTTTTCAAGCTGAAATCCTTTCAAAAGAGATCGGCAACAATTTAAAAAAAGCCAATTCGGGAAGACTAGCTCTGGCATCTATTTTCTAATAATTGGAAGAAATATTTTGTTCCATGATCATTTATTTTTCTATGCGTTAGAGAGAGCTGTAGCTGCTTACTAGAACCCCAAGGCTTTTCTCTTCCAGCGGATATTTGTTTATTTAAAATTGATCCAGGCAGAGCAGAGCTATGAGCAAGTCCAATTGTCTCGTTTTATATTTTGTATAATTCTTTTATTTTTTTTTTCATTTCAGGGTCCAGTTGCTAAACGTCCTAATGACGTTCGAGAATGCGTGAATTTGGATGATGCTGAACGATTCCGTACTGAGATCTCCAAAGATATTGCCAAGAAGATTCAACTTATTCAAAATCCTGGACTTGGTGAATTCAAGATTCGCGATATGAATGATGAAATCAATAAACTGCTACGGATAAAAATATCATGGGAAGTGCGAATAAAAGAACTTGGAGGATATGATTATCGGTTAGTTTTCGTTAATTTTACGGTGTAATACTGATTTTAGAAAGTTTCGAACAAAAGAATTAGATAGTTCTGGGCGTGAAGTAGCTGCTGATCGTGGTTATAAATATTTTGGAGCTGCTAAAGATCTTCCCGGCGTGCGTGAACTCTTCGAACAATCTAAAGAACTAGAAGTAAATTCAATTTCCATTGAAAATTTTAATATTTTCAGCAAATGCGCCAATCAAGAGCTGAATTAATGCGCCATGTTGATGCTGATTATTATGGATATATGGATGATGACGACGGCCTATTGATACCATTGGAACAAGAAGAACAAATTAAAGCTATTAAGAAAGCAGAAGAAGTGAGCCTGTTTTCCTTTTTGTTAATTTTGTTTCTCCTAGGATTTTGCTAAAAATGGAGGAGAACGTCTTCCTAAAGAATTCGGCGACGATGACGATGATGATATTTACAAGATACGCGATGATTCGGATGAAGAAGACATCGATACAAAGGAATCCATTGTCGTTGGAGAAGATGGAAAAAGGATGACAATTCGTCACGTGATGGTACCAACACAAAAGGATATCGAAGAAATGATCTTGGAACGTAAGAAGCAAGCACTTCGTGATAAATACCTCTAAAGCATTAATTTTATTTCTGTAAAATAATGAGTAAAATTGTAATCACAGTTTTTTGAAAGACGTAGATTAGATGTTCGGCTGGTATAATTTTTTGTTTCTCTTGATAATTTCACCCCAGTCCGTTGTATCCTCAGGTTCTTCTCGAAATTTATCATAAGATCGCGTAGATAGGTAAAGTCTGAGTTCAAAGGCATCATTGCCATTTACATAATAACTAAAATTAAAAATTAGACTAAAAATGACGAGAAATTTACGTTGGTAGAAGTGTTTCTCTAATAAATCCAAGTGATCCATAAAGTCGTAAAGCTGCTTCATTTATAACTTCCGTTTCCAATGAGACATAATCACAGTCATATACTTTAGATATTTCAACGAGTTTTCTAATAAGAGCTTTTCCTACAAACCGGAGAATTAAAACAAACAAAATCCTTTGCCTATTCCTCTTTTACGATAATTTTCTTCAACAGCGAGCATTGCAATATAAGTAGAATTAGTTTCAACATCTTTTCTGCCTACTATGGCGCCAATTGGCTGGCCGGTAACAAGATCCACAGCCTAAATTTAAATATCATCAAAAAATCTGCAAATCCTTACAATGTAAGTAAAATCCGGAAATGGAATGACAAAGTTTTCATAAATAGAGATATCGTAGACTTCACTAAGGCTTCTGCTCATTATGTCCATAATATATGAAAGATATTTGGGCTGAAAAATTGCCGTAAAATGAAAGAATTAAAGCTTACCGCATAGCTGACAAATTTGATACCTTCTATTCTAATTTCTTGTGCTTTATGAGAAGATACACTTAGTCTAGAGATTGAGAGTGCAGTCCTTTCCTGTAAAACTCGATAAAGCTGAAAAAAAAGCAGCACTTACATTGCCATCAACAGTAGGAAAAGCAAAACCGGAACTAATTGAAGACATCAGTGCTTCTATTCTTAGACAAAGGCGAAGTATATTCTGAGTCCGTTCCAGTCTATCTTCATCTAATTTTTCATCAGATGGTACTATTGGCTCATCCATGAGCTTCTTCAGATACCCGTCTTCCTAGAGATCAAATTCCTGAAAAGAAAATGATTGAAAATAGCTGTGAGCACATAAAATAAGATTCAGAGAACATAAAGAAGTGTGAAAATCGAAGCAAAACATGAGCAATACGAGAAATCAACACTGTACACTACTCTCAAATAATTTTCTGCCCTGCGACGATCACATAAAGGGCTTCGGAGCGCATAATAACAATCGTAGAGAATACGCAATGATTCTAGGCTATTGCAACAGCCGAATCTCATTGTTTTCGTGCTTCTAACGGACGCTCGATAATTCCTACAATTCTAAAAATAGAAGAAAGTGCTGAAAAATGATGTAAAATTACCGTAGCGCCTAGTTCGTCAGCTAGAACACAATAAAATGGTAAATACGCATAATATTCCAGCATGCAAGCAACAAAAAACGTGCAATTATACGACGAAAATAACAAAAACACAATAGGAAACTACGCGGAATGCAAATGATTCCAACATCACATTTATCGGAGACGCTTGCCTGATTCATTTTGCGCGCATTCAAATTACAAAAAAATAATCACAAATTTTGAAGAAGAATTTGCAATTCTCCTAAAATAAATGTTCAACTCAAATAAAAGAATTTATAAAGACACACGATAATACATTCAAAACATGTACAAAAACAATTATGCCATAATATAAAGAAGGCAGAATATCTCGGAAGTTAATAAAATCTAACAAGGGCAGAATCTATCACAAACATACACCGGAAATCAATCAAAATACAGATAAGATGTGGGAAAAATATGAGCAAAACTGTATGATGAGGGGCTGGCTTACAATCACACCTAAAAAAAGGGCAAATAATGACACATACATGAAGTAATATAGGATAAATCCAGCAGTAAACATTTTAGGCTAAATATTGGTACTCGTCGTGTTTGTCCGTTCTTTGAAGGTACATCTTGTCAATCAAATCTTCAACACATTTCTTAACTAATGGTAAATCCGGCTTGAAACGACCCTTTATCTGCTCCATAACCTGAAAAAATTCGAATTAATTTGCTGCTTCTTCAACTCGGAAGGAAATAGCCGATCCCTCAGCTGTTACACAAAATCAACGGCAAGATGAGAGCGCTTTACGTATCAAAGATCAAAAAAATCCGGTTTAAGCGATGTAGCATCTTGCGCAAGATGATAAGCATCGGTATTCTTAAAAAAAACTAAAAATACCAACCTCATTGACAAGTTGTGTATGACGAAGAACTTTACGCGTCTTCATAATTCTAACTACAGCACATTCCACATAATATTTCCTATCTTGAGCTACCGTGTGGTTAACACTTTCAGCTTCTTTTTCCGTCTGCTTCGTGCTCTGTACCACTGGTAATTTGAATTTCAACCGTCTACTATTAAAATTGTTGTTGATAGTGAGCACTGAGTTCAGTGTCAGGTCCTAAAAAATAGAAAAATGAATGAATTCGAGTAAAAATACCTTATCCGGACAAGTGAGCAATCCTTGGACAATATGGGTCTGACATATTTTTAGTATAAGATCACCTGTAATTCCAACAGAAGCACTGATATCTCCAATCTGAAAACAAAACAAATAAAGTACATGATCATGAACGAACTGAAATGGAGTCACGATGGTTGAAAATTAACAGCGTTGAAATTTGGAACAGAGATCCTGAGATCAAATAATTTCTATCGAGGTAGGTAGTACGCAAATCTCCTTAAATAAATGGAATTTCCAAAATTCTAATACCAAAACAAACCAGAGCAGGAACTATACAGCCATGTGAGTCTTCTACCATTGTATTTTGTAGTATAATATTCTTGAAAACGATCAACAGCTGATTTTAAATCCAAAGGTAAAATAAATCCAATTGATTCAACATGGGCCGGAGGGGTACCGCTTCCACCTGAACATCAAAATTACAAAAAAAATGAAGAAAAATCTTACCAATTGTAGGAGGATTCAATGGCCACGAACCAGCTGTCAATACATAGGGTACCATTGTAAATTTGCTCTTCTGATGAGTTTCTTGTAAATGCAATTCATAGCTTTGTTGAAGTTCTGTACATAGGCCGATATCAGTGAACATACGCGTCAGCTTCGAAGTAAATTCATATCCACATGCCAACTAAAAATAAAAAATTATTTTTGCAGTATACGTTCAAGGGCACATTTTTAAAATAAGAATATAGGAAGCACTGAGCTAACGTATATTCTTATTTTAAAAATATTGGTCCTCTTGCCATTCGATTCTGTTCTTCTTCTTAATTTTAAAACTTCTAAATCTCAAATGGCTCGAGAGTTACCCTCGCTATCTCATAAGGATCCTTTGTAGGTGGGAAACATGCCTTGAGCTTGTTGATCATTGTCTCCTCTGCTTCCATTGATACTGAACTGCCGTTAATTAGTCGATGTGACAACATCTTCGAATAGAACTGAAAATATTCCAAAATAGAAATCCAGTGAGCAAGTTAGTTACCTTCTGGAAGATGTCTTTATCTTCAATGTATCGGAAAATGACGATGGCTCTAGCTAATCGACTGTCCAAATCTACTTCAGCTAGTCCTTTGGTGTTCTTTCTCAGCAAAGTGTCGCAATAACGAGCCAACTGAAAACAAAATTTAAACTTTAAAAATATGAGACTTCTCACCCTTTCACTGGCTTTGGCACATGGAACAGATTTATCAGGACGCACATTTACAACTGTTTGAAGAGCCTGAAAATGAAAAACATTACTTGTGAATCAAAAAAAAAGGGCAGCGGCGCATCAGTTTGTTCGGATCACAACTCAGCTCTGGTTTATTCCATTTAAGAAATACAAATATTAGCAAATACACGAGATCCTGGATTTTCTTATGCGATCACATTCAAACTATTTTCCCTAAAAATTAGTGTATTTCTCGTTGCACGCATATTCCTGCGAGCTCTACCTTCTTTACACGAGCTAACATACAGGAAATCAGCTTATAAGAAAGCCCAAGAGTTTATCTTCATGACTACGGTGAGATTTCGACACAGGAAATGATTCAGTTAGAGTCGAGTTATGATCCAAAGAAAGCGACAACGAGCATTCTATAGTTCGTTTCAAACTGTACCTTATCGAGTGCTCCAGTAAAATCTCCATCATCCATAAATACGGACATCTTCATCTCACTATATCGATCGAAAACTTGGAGCACATTTTCCACAAACTGGTTGTGGATGTTATCGCCAGAAAGATTATTGACAGCCTGAAATATCAATGAATCAACAGCTTCTATTAGAAAAATAGCACCTCAAGTCCTTTCTTCTTGACGTAATCTTCAAATTCTCTGACCATTACTGTCAGGCCACCATCAATTGGTTTCATGAGCTTGTACATATTTCTCAGATCTAAAAGAAAGCAGTAAAAAAAGACCAATAAAATGTTACCATTATGTTCTTCATTTCTAATAAGCTCACTACAAACACCGTTGAGCTTTTCTTTATGTGCAGAGACCATTACATTTTGGCAGAGTTTGATGACTTTGTCGACTGTTGATTTATGTACGTATAAGCTTGATCGTAGCTTTTCAGCTTCAATAATGTGAATAACCTCCTCCATATACCGGCTGCAAGATAATTCCGACAGCAATCTATGAGCCAAATGAGTGTAATGTTCTTCTGTAGCTTTTAAAAATCTGAAAAACAACAATGCAAAACAAACATTCCAATTACTCACGGGATTTCAAAATAGGTTTGATAAAATTCCCTTGTCATTTCTTGTTTAGGTGGATGATATTCATAACTGGATTGATTCTCAGTTAAATCATGCTGCTCCACTTCAACAAAAGATAGGATGACATCATGTATGACCGTCTTATTAATTGGTGGATATCCTCTTCTGTCTTCTGCAATAGCTTCCAGTAATAGAACAAGTAATTTGTCAAAAACTGGCCGAATCAAGCGATTTTTCCAAATATCTAAAGCCATCTGAAAATTGCAAATTATGACAATAGCTCGTATTCTTACACATCCGACTTCCTTGACATCAGTCTTGTTCAAAAAGTGTTGAAAATCATGGTTCAGATCTGGATCGAGATTCCGCTTGGTCTTTACGTATTGCTTGTTCAAGTATCTGCAAAATGCGAAGTTTAAATCAACCAATAATAGTGTTAACCCGAAGAGCATGTGAATATAAACGGTTCCTTGATGGAAAACCTTCCACATCTCTGCATAAGTGGCTAGTAGTTGGTCCAGTGGCACTTCTTCAATTTTCTATAAATTACAAGTCTTAAAAAGTGCCAGCAAATCTTCTTACTATGCAAAGACCTCTGACATGATCTTCTATGCAACCAACAAGAGAATTATAGAGCCTATCACACAGCGGATCAGGAATAGCAACGCAGATATTGTAGACATCACTGAAAATCACCGGTAAAAGAGAGTAGAAGTCGTACCTGAATTTATGATCCCAATCCTTTCGGTCAATCGTCTTCAACTCGATGATATTCACAACAGAACGGCGAAGATCGCCCCATACTTGATTAAAATCGATTATCTGAGGGCGTAGGGCATATTCACTAGGCATTTTGATCTGAAAATTAGCAAATTTTGATTGAAATTGAAAGAGCAAGATAACAGATAAAAAGAGGAACAAGTCATGGGGAAAACGAATGCATAAAATTCAAGAGATATGTTATATCGACATCAAGTAACGTTTTGTATCTACTAGTTGCATATCAAACTGAAGGAAAATAAGAAGAGCATCAAATAGAAGCATTAACAACAGCCAAATTTCAATATCTGCGCTATTTTGTATCGTTCAATGTATGTTACACATTAGCTTCGCACCAAAATACGCTTCTATCAATGTTTCAATAGTTCTACCAAGTAAAAATAAGAAGAGAATCAACTTAAAGACGTTGCAATAGACGCAACGTTGCTTTAGCTAAAATTGTAGAGATGCGTTATTTGTACATAATGCAACGTGCTGGAAGTGAAAGTTGTGCATAAAATTGCTATTGCTTCTATATTCTAAGTGCATCGTGTTTTGTATCAGAAAGAAACTAAAAACATAAGCAATATAGGAGCATTTGCAAGTGTTGAGCCTTTAGCTACACGTGGCATCAGCACTTTCCAGCATGTTGCAATAGCTTCGCACAAAATTCTGAAGCAAAAGTATTAAAAAAAACCATTTACAGGCGATTTCAAGAGATAAATATCAGTAGCTAGCTGGAATCTATGTCATGCGGTGATTTTTATAAGCTGTACAAGCTGTTCCACATAAAATTAGAAAGAAAAATAAGAAGGCAAATAAGTTACAAACAATAGCAAGTTATATTTGCATCGTGCAACGTGTTGCGCGTCTTAGTCACGTGTAAATCTTGCAAATTCATCAATATTTCGACCATTTTAACTACTGAAATAAGAAAAATAAGAAGAGAGGCAATTTACAAGCATTACCAAGTGCAAGGATTCAATTTTTGCTTATTCTTTGAATTGCGCAACGTTTTACATTAGTTGCACATGCTGTTATGGTGATATTGCATAAAATAAAGATGAAAAATTGCAAAATAATAAGAGAGAAAAGGAATAGCTGACAAAAAGAATCGAAGAGATTTCTCAAATCAAAAATATTAAAGGTCGGTATTTGATTTGTCGATTGAGCACGGTTAATTAGTAATCATTACGATAAAAACACAATTTTCCATAAGAATAAGACATGCAGACCATTATTAAATGAGAAAAATAAAAGAAAACGTAGAAAAGAAGGAAAACAACAAGAAGAAAGACGAACAAATTGGAGGAAATGTTGCTATATGGCCATACGCGACGCCACGTGTTATATTCACTCGCGGGATAGTCAAACAGCCTACGAGAGGGTGCTTTCGGCCCACGTAGTATAGTGGTTAGTACTCCACGTTGTGGCCGTGGCGACGCTGGTTCGATTCCAGCCGTGGGCAACTTTCTTTTACTTTCATTTTTTATTTTTTCTTCCAAAACATTATAGAAGAAATAAAATCCGATAGCTCATCTCGCAATAATGCCATAATAGAACAATAGCAATATTCACGAATCTTCTTATCAGCACATGATGCACTTGTTATTCGATCCACACGAGCATCATGAATCATCTTCAAATGTCCTCGATTGTCAATTTGGACGGTTGCTCGAATTTTTCCTTTTTCCATTCCATCTTGTCGAACATTTATCAATATTTTAAATGTTCCACTTTCTCTAATTGGATAATATCCTTCGATTTCAGCTTCTTTCAATTGCCACATTCCACATTTTGACGCATGATTGGCTTTGACTATTTTTTCATTTATTTGATCCAATACATAATTTCCGAGGGTCTTGCCTAGAGTTGAATTGCTGAAAATAAACGATTAAACACAAATGCAGCACAGAAAAACAGCAGAAAATAACAAATTTTCATGTTTTGTTGAACATCGCGTGAGCAAAATTGCGGTTGTAAAAAGAAGGCGCACCGTTCTTTGGAGCTGGGCGTTGGATGAAAATCGTTTCACAAAGTTTATAGCATTTTTAGCGATTTTGCATCGTTTTCAAGCTTTCTAAGTTTGTGCTTCATATCCAGCACACGATTCTGCATTTTTCGATATCAAAAACATTGCAAGATCTTGAGAAAATCTTAAAATATTTGCAAAAATACAATGCGGTCTAATTTTTACATCAAATATACAATAAAGCGGTGTTAAAATTAGCTTACCTATCAACAGTTTCCATTTTATATTCACAAAGACAATATTGAAATGGAATTGGCAATGTGTGGCAAGTTCTTGGTTTCGGTTGCTCTCGTAGATAGCTGTTGCCTTTCTCTTCGCCAAAATTATCCATTTTCCATGCTTGAAACTTCACTGTGGGCTGATGTTTGATAATATCCAGCCATGTAGCTCGTGTATCATAATGTGTTTGAAGTTGTTTTGAATTCTTCCGTAAATTTGCCATTAACCGTCCACCACGTAGCTCTTTTGGTATAGAAATTGATAGCAGCGGATTCCTATTGTCATATTCACCCAAATCAATATCCATTTTCTATAAAAATTAATAAATATTACATCAATAAATAATAATTAGCCGTCTGAAAGACAAAAATTGGAGGAAATGCGCTTTTCCAGAACGTCGAATGCAAAAGAATGGTTGTAAACAGAATGCAAAATCATTATTTGTTATGGCGCGTTGGATAAAATTCGCTCCACTAAATTTATAGCATTTTCAGCCATTTTTCAGCATTTTTATTCTTTCTAAATATGATATTCGTATTCAGCACAAAATTCTCAATTTTTTGATACCCAAGATCGCTTGCATTATGCTAAAAATAAATTAAAAAATAATTAAATTTACCCTTCCAAATCGCAGGCCATGATCACCCATTATAAAGACGAAACTATTGCTCAATTCTTCTTTATTTTTAATTAAAAAATCATAAATTTCTGTATCTTCTAGCATTGATTCTTTTTCATTTTCATGACTGCCAGTAACCAGCCACATAAAGCCAAATTTTGGCTTATCTAAATTATTAAAATTATTTTTGTCTCTAAAATAAAATTCCTGACCTTTATATGAATTAATAAATTGCCCATAATAATCCAATTCCTCGAGGAGACCTTTCCGAAGCCGTTGGCAACGTGTCGCCGGTCGAATTTCTTCGAAAAGTTTCTTATTGTAAAGTGGCACAACATCGTGATCTGCACGAAAATACATCGTATAATTTGCACATGGGAAATTGCCATCTTTTAGCGTGGTAAACATCCAATATTCTGAGTGCATAGTCTGAAAAATTGATTGAAATTAGCTGGAAAAATGAGAAATTTGAGCCGAAATCCAGTTTTACCCATGAAATACCCAAAATTTGAGCAAAAAGCGGGCAAATTCTTAGTTTCTAGGGGTTTTCCAATAAAATGTCGCAGTCATCATCCTAAAACTACTGATAGCTGCTCGAGGACGAAAAATTGATGGAAATTACGAGAGAAATCGAGAAATTTGGACCAAAGCCCTGTTTTACCCCTGAAATCACCAAAATTTGAGCAAAAAGCGGGTGAAACATCAATTTTTCCCGATTTTTCATTGAAATATCTTTCAGGTCTTCAAAACGCGCAGGGTAGAAATTTCTGGAAGCTGTTACAAGCCAGAAAAATGAGTAAAACGCCTAAAATTAGCGAATTCCGTCAAAAATCCATAAAAATTAGCGAATTCACAATAAAAGCTTCCCAAATCCGCGCGGCCGCTTTACGTTCTTAGCGCAATGCGATGCGGCGCCACGTTCCACCCAACCTTCCCGGGTTCAATTCCCATCTGGGTCAAAAGTTTTTTTCTTCTTTTCTAGGCACATTTTCCCCTTTTTTCCCTGTTTCTCACCTGATATCCAGCATTTTTAGCAATTGTCGTAATGTGCCGTCTATTTTTGGTATCATTACAGACTTGTTCCCAATCAGCTGGTGTAAAATTTTGTCCGTTGAGCATTTGCTTCTCAATATCGTCGACTGCTTTCCCATACCAGAGGGGGATTGCATTTGGATAAGAATTCATTCCCAGCTTATTCAGATAGCCAAATTCAACGGCTTCCAGTTCTCGATCCATGAAATACAAGGTTTTAGGCAGATTACGACGAGATTGATGAAATGCAGCCGAGTCGATCAACAATACGAAGATATTGTACTTTTTTGGAGAAGGAGGAGGGACAGGCGTTGGTCTGAAAACGAAAAAAATAAGAAGACCGGGAAAAAACTGAAGAAAAATTCTAATTTGCCGCCAATTTTGAACGCGAGACAAAATTGCGCGCTCGTTGTTTACAAGCGTTGTTTCCCGTTGGATAAAATTCATTTCACATGAAAACTTGCGTTTTTCTCCAATTTTTCGACATTTTTTTAGTTTTTAAATGGTTCCACCGTGTTCAGCGCTTAATCCTGAGTATTTTGATACCAAAAATGCATCGTTTCGAATTACAGGAACCGCGCCAATTGAACGTTTGTAAACAGCAGGCAGATGAAATTTAAAACTGCCAAATTGTGAATATTTCTCGTATTTTTCTATTTTTTAAAGAATTCTACAGTAACCAGCACAAAATTCTCGATATTTTGATACCAAAAGGGTCAAGAAATCTCAATAATTCGGGTAAAAATGAGCAAAGAACTTGAAAATTGCCCGTTTTCAAGGATTACGGTAACTGACTTTTCAACAAGTTGAAAATGTATGGATCCTCGGGTATCCAGTGGAATATTGTCATAAAGCATTCCCTTCGTTCGCCAGCATTCCGTCTGCACATAATCACAGTCGAATTTTGTTTCCTGGGCTTGCCATTTACCATAAAGAAAGTAGCCATGATAACTGACGCATCTGAAAAAAAACGGGAGTTTTTAAAGGATTGTCTTCATTTCTGGGTCTCGGAGCGATTTTATAGGTCAAAAATCGGCGTGTGATTCAAAATTGCGGAAAGAAATGGTGGGAAAACGTCGGAGATTTTTATAAAAACGAAAACCTGCCAAGAAATTGCGTAAACAGCGGGCAATCGTTGAAAGAAATTCAACAGCAGTCAAATTCTAGCATTTTTGGGCATTTTCATAGCTTTTAAACGTTTCTACCGTAATCAGCAGGAAATTCTGGATGTTTTGATACCAAAAATCGCCGGAAAACTTTTTGTACTCGCGCGCCAACGAACGGTTGTAAACATCGGGCGCGAAAAATTTGAATTTGCCTCTTTTCGCAGGGTTTTCTCTTCTTTTTATGATTTTCTGCTTATTTTTTGGTTTTTTAAGGGAAAAACGCCATACCTTCCCCTGCACCGGTATCCGTGTCGACTTTTCAACACCTGTTCCTCCAAATAGCTCCATTCTTCTGGCTTTTCACATAGCATTTCTTTCCTTTCCCAATAAACATCCGTATAATTCATAATTCGCGGGTCCCAGGAGCTATAATTTGCCAGGGAACAAGTATCCGGAATTCCTGAAATTTTAAAAATTCGTTTTTTCTCCATTTCCCGCCATTTTGGGCTCCACGGCGTTTTTTCGAATTTAAAAACCGCCGTGGATCCAAAAATGCCGGGAAAATCGTAAAATTCAAATCCAACCCTGAACTGTGGTAAAATTCTCCAATAAATAATTCGTTTTCTTGAAATTTGACCATTCATCATTGTTTGTAGAAAGGAAAGAAAAAATTCCAAGGTGATGTATTAAAAATATTTGAAAAATTAGGCAGAAACCAATCTGAAAAATATTTTTTCGTCAGTTTATTTCGAATTGCGCGCTGCCGCCTGTTACGCTTGTAAACATCGGGCAGATGCTAATGAAAAGCAACATTTTCATGATTTTTTTTCACTTTTTTTGGTCTCATGCGAACGAGAAAAATTTGCTGATTACGATGTGAATAAAATTATTTTTTTCGGATTACAGTAACCGGGCCTCTTTAAATGAGAAATGGCGGTACGTTTTTTGAGTTCACCAACTGAGACTTATACCATTCGAAAGAGCTCTTCGCGCTGATTCCATTAAACTATAAAAATTCTAAAAAAGTTGGAAAATAGCCGAGGAAAACGCCATTTAAAGCGAAATCTTCGATTTTCATAGCGCAATGCGATGTGGCGCTGCCGCGGTGCAAAGGTCGAGAGTTCGATCCCCGTCGAGACCGAATGTGGCCAAAACCTTTTTGCCGCTGTGCTACATATTTCTTAGGCTCAATTATCATATTTTCGAGGTTAGGGTTTCAAATCCCTCGTTTTTAAATGAGATTACAGCAATTCGCATAAAATATAAGGCAATCTGAGACGAAATTCGGACAAAATAACATAAAAAGTGTTGAAAAATCAAATAAAAACAAATTACCAAAGTCAGCCAAATAGATCGCAGCAACATCGAAAATAATCTGGGCCAGTTTTTATCGTTTTCTGTTTATTTTTTGTATTTTTCCTGAAAAAAACAACGCTTTTTGACCAATTTCAGCAACAAATCGAAAAAAAATTAAAAAGAGTTGCATCGGCCGGGAATCGAACCCGGGCCGCCCGCGTGGCAGGCGAGCATTCTACCACTGAACCACCGATGCTCATAGTTTCCACGATTTGGTAAGAAGACGTACGCCTTTCATATTATCTGCCATTTACTCAAATATAGCGGGCAAATCCACAGTATTGTAAGGAGTTTCAAGTCAAATTGAGTATAGAAATTATTGTTCAGATTTTCTATATTTTCAAGGCGTAGATCGAATTGATAGCACATAATCTAACAAGCTAAGTGATCGTTTTAGAAATAATTGTCGGGACTGCACAAGAGAACATTGAACTAGCAATTAACGCTTTATTTTTTATCAATTTTTGACAACGGTTGGTACCCGGATCCGGACCGAAAATCGACCGGTTCCTACCAGGGTCTACCCGAACCGGAACCGAACCGGGTTAAAATTTGCAGAACCGGATCCGGACCGGAACCGGCACACGTGATTTTTCGAAGACCCGGACCCGACCCGGAACCGGCACTTTTTTGGTCGGGTCCATTCCGGGTCCGCCAGCTATTAACGCGTTATTTAGATATGACTCTTTTTCTTTTTTTCTCGATCTTTTGTAATTCATGATGCCAAAATGTCGCTCTCAATGTGCTCAGCAGTTTGCAACTAAAATTGGACACTTCCGATGCCCACAGTTCTGATAAAATATTTTTAAAGATGAATGCTCGATAGCCGCGAAACGAAATTTTGAAATTTTACATGGAAATTTGACATCCATCTGGGCGACACAAGAGCTCTTTATTGGCTGGACGGATTTCATTTCTGTTTTTTTGCATTCGATACCTTTTTATCCGGCCATTTTTTCCAAATTTTCAATTGAAAATGCGCCGTATTCTTGCCCCATTGCAACAAATATGAGACCTTTATTTGTCGTCTTTTTTCTTGACAGACTATAACGGAGTAATCTTGGCAGAAAGGCTTTTGTTTTTACCAGAAATCGACAACTTTCGCCCATTTTCTCTGTCAAAAAGTCCATAAAAGCGAAAATTCTGGTTATTTTCATTTCTACCATGGCTCCGAAGCAGCAGAATGGTCGTAAAACTCCGGAAAAGAAGAAGAAAGTACCCACGAAGAAGGCCAAAACCCGCTCTTCTGAGACAAGTTGCACCACGGGCGAAGAGCCATCAGATGCTAATTATGGAAAATTTATGAAGAAGGCGACGAAAACATCTGTCTACCTTATGGACGCCAAAGAGAAAGAAAAGGAGAAAAAGAAGCCAACCGGGCGGAAACCAACAAAAAAAGGCGCCTCTAATGAACGGGTAAAAAAGAAGCTGACCCATGAAAAGAAGAAAAAACCGACGCAAGAAGCATCTCGGACATGCCAGGAACCATCGAGGGGACCTGAAGAAGATCCAACTCAACAGGAACAGTCGAAATTGCCTCATCGTCAGGTGCGGGCTGTTTCTACTCATTTTGGCCATCAAATTCTGATTTACTGATGCAAAATATCCAAAATTATGCGCTGATTGTGGTTAAAACTTTGAAATGTTTGAAAAATGCAAGAAAAATTGAGGAAAACCCGCGAAAACCGGCAATTTAAAATTTCTACTGCCCGCTGTTTACAAATGTTCGTTGGCTCGCGATTACCAAAATTCTAAAAAGCTTTTCTGGCATTTTTTGGCAGCAAGCTGTCCAGAATTTCAGCTTCCCGTTGTTTACAGCCGTTCTTTGACGCGTAAACAGCAGGCGCTTAAAATTTGAAACGGTACTTTTGGGCCTTTTTTTGGCGGTTTTTAAATATTTCCCCAATTTTTAAGCAAGTCCACCGTAATCAGCCGGAATTTCTGAAAATTTTGCATTTATTCCAAAAATCTGCCTAATCGCGCCGGGACCAAGATTACGAGTTCCAGTCCTTTAAAAACTTTAAATTAAAATTTTCAGGAGATCAAGAAGAAAGCGCCGATAATTCCCCCAAAGCCACCGGCGAAAGTTATGGTCCCACCGCGACAGCAGCCGCCAGTGAAGAAAGTTCCCGCTGTCCAGACATCGCCTGCAAAATCTCGAATCCCCGTTCAAACTTCTTCAAATCGAGATTCCACCGAAGATTCCGGCCAAACTCCACCGCCGCTGATGAAAGTAGCCAGTGAAGATGACCTGCACCACAATTCGGGGGAAGCAGCGGCACGCACCCCCGTGGGAGGACAGAAATCGGCCGGCACATTGACAGGATCCGCCGATGACACTGGACGCAACAAGCGATTGGCCCCTCATATTCTCGTGGCCATGGATGATTTCTTTAAACAAGTGATGCTGCTGAAATGGAATGATGTGACACAAGAATTTCGTCAACTTGAAGCCATTAAACCGACGGCTACCGTACCCCGTGGCGAAATGACGACGGCGTATGATCCGGCTGTCCCCTGCCTGGTCAATACTTGCGTTCAGACGGACGGAGTCGATTTCTATCATGCTAGCCGTTTTGTGATGCCTGTACGTGGATTTTTAAATGGAATTTATGAGCCTGAAATCCCTGTAAGGGGAAAATTTAGCGGTAAATTTGAAATTTTGAATTGAAACTGGGCGGCAGCTGAAGAAAAACTGATTTTTCCACGGAATTTTGGGCTATCTCGTAAAATTTATATATCTTCATGATCAGGAGATACTGGCGCAATTTTGCATACCAAAACGAGCCGGATTACGGTAGAAATGTAGCGAGAAATGGCGGGAAATCGAAAATTTTGAACAATTCTGACCGGTAAAATGATTGCGATTCAAAAAAAGATTTTCTGCTGATTTCTTTGGCTATTTTTTAAAATTTGCATATCGCTGTAATCAGGAGAAGCTGGTGAATTTTTTAATATCAAAATGGGCCTGGTTACGGTAGGAAATTGGCGGAAAACTTGAAATTTGAATATTTTTAGGAATAATCATGGCGTTTTTTTTTTCGAAAATGGATCAAAATCGATGAAAATCAGTAATTTACCCATTTTTCAGGCAAAATCCGATCTAAAAGACATTCGTTTCATTTTGGGACAAGCCCCGCCGACAGAACGAGCTGTTGAAGATTTTTGGGCAACGGTATTTCAAGCTGAGCCGGCTCTTCTCTTTCTTTTGGCTCCTCTCTACGAGGATGGCGGTGGTTGTACCTTTTTCCAAGCTCAGCCCGGTGAATACGAGAATTATGGACACATGATGGTGACGACAAAAAGAGCCGAAACTTTCAAATATGGCACAAGTTACCTGTTTGAAGTGTTGCCCGAAGGATGTTCAAATGCGCTTTTTGTCAAAATGATCCATTATGAAAAGTGGGAGCCGCGTGTCACACCGTCGCTTCGTGGATTCCTTCAATTGATGCGAATGTGTCGTGATGTTGATGTAAGAAGATTTTTCCTTTAAATGAGCTTTTCCCTGGCTTGTAATCTCAAAAAATCCAGCAAAATTCCCACATTTTCTCTGATTTTCATGCATTTTTACCCTTTTTCACATCAAATTTTGAATTTCGCGCCTATGACAAAGAAACCCGGCTAATTTGAATAAAAATGCATGAGATAAGGCCAAAATTTAATTCAGAAAGCTCTGGCAATCATGGGAAAAAGAGCTGGCAAAAAAATTCTGAAAAACTGAGGAGTTGGCCATTTTTTTTGATTTTTGAACTTTTCGGTAAAAAAAAATCCGCGGATTCAAAAAATTTGTCATTTCTTCAAATTAAAGCAAAAAATTATGAGAAACAAATCAGCTTACAGAGAATTTTCTGCGCTATTTTTTGATACTAAAAGCGCAACTGAAAGTGGCGCAAAATGCATGAAAACTTTAATTTTATTATATTCGTTGTTTAGAATCAAAAGTACTCAAAAAACTTGCCTTTTATTACTAAAAATGAATATTTTCAGCCAGCAGCTCCAGTTATGTGCATCAGTCGAAAGGGAACAGGCCGTCCAGCTGTCCTGGCCGCCGCTACCACCGTCTACAATCGTCTGCTTCAAGGCGTCTACACGCCGGTCCACGATGTAGCCATCCATTTAAGAAATCAACGAGCCGCTGCCTTTGAAAATACGGCCCAATATAGTTTTGTCTACGTGGCTGTTGCCGGATATATCAAGCGTCGAACTGGCGAAGCTCAGTGGGCTGATTTAACGGATCACATGAGCCAATGGGGACCGGAATTGGCCAAACAGCTGGAACAGGAATAGCCAGCTATCATCAAAAATATCACACTTCTAATAACCAATATGTTCAAATAAATGGCTATCTAAAATCATGTTTAATTTTTCTATTTATTACTATAATTTCCCCTGATTCACCCGAAATTCCCATTTTTCAGTAGAAAACTGCTGATTTATCCAAAAAAATCCAGCAGAAATGGCTAAAAGCCTGATTTCTATCAACTGAAAATCAAATTCCTGATTGGCTTGCCATTTTTCCCACAATTTAAGGCTAGCTGGATTAAAACTTCCCGCAGAGCCCATTTCATGTTCCTATTCCCTGTCCTCGTCGGCACAGCCTTTGCAGCCAGCTGTGAGCCAGGATGGACACTTTTCAACGGCGAATGCTACAAGCACATAGTCCGAGATAATTATAATCGAGCAAATTATGACGAAGCAGCTGCTGATTGTGCAGCACATGGCTCTTTTCTGGCCCCAGCACCAAGCCAAGAGGATCGCAACTTTCTCCAAGGTAAAATTTTAAATTTTGATATCAAAATGCACAGAATATTATGCAGACCACGGTAGAACTTTTAAAAATTGGGAAAGTGCCAAAAAACGGAGAGAAAATCCCCCAAAAACTGGCCAGTTTGAATTTCATACGCTGTTTACAATCGTTCATTGGCGCGCAATTACTGTAATTCAAAAAAAGTTTTATGCCATTTTTTGGTATCAAAATGTTCAGAATTTTATGCTGGTTACGGTAGACCAATTTAAAAATTTAGAATATGCCGAGGAACGGCCGAAACTCCACGTTTTCCATTTTATTCAGCAGAATTGTTACTAACGCGCGTAAACATCGAGCTGGAATTTCGTGCATGACGGTTCCAGTGCAAATTTTAATCATTTTTAGGCTCTATGGATGCTACAGTAACCCAGAAATCCTTTAAATTTTACAGATCTCGGTAGCCGTCCAGGAAATTGGGATGTCAAAGTGGATGCTCTCCAAGAATTCTACCCATCTTCCAGTTTAATTGGAGGCGGATATTATTATTGGGATTATTTGCTGCTAGGAGCTGGTCGCGTTCCCGGAGAAAAGCGATATTATTGGTTTAATTCAAGCTCAACTTGGATGGGAAATTGGTGCCCACCGGATCCTGATTGGGCACCTAATAAATGCCTAACTGTAAGCCATTTAAAAAACGGAAAAAACCCGGTTCAGCTCCAATTCTCCCCCCAATGCATTTGGGATGTCAATTGTGAAAATGATTACCGTTTTGAGGGGCAATCTTTGACGAAATTTTTGCATTACATCTGTAAAAAGGGAGCAATTCAATGTACCGCTGAGGGAACTGAACCGAAATCTGATGGATCCTGTGGCTGTAAAGAAGATTTCTTGGATATCACGGATCTACGGATTCCTGAGGGGAGAAGATACAAAAAAGTAGGCGATTCTACAACTTTTTACGGGCTACGGCAGAATTTCGGACATTTTCTGTGTATTTTCATAAAAATGAAGTGATTTTACCGTGGTAAATGACTAAAAATCCGGGAATCCTGCCATAATTTCCCATATTTCCAGGGAGAAAAATGTATTCCCCGCTATCCTTGTCGAAATCTTGCAGACGACGGCGATCTTTACATTGTCTTCGTCGTCGATTCTTCCCAATCCATTGGAGCTACCAATTGGCGAAATGTAGCTTTTTTCCTATGCCAAATCTAAATTTTAGATGGTCACATTCCTAAAAAGTGGCAGCCGTCTCCTAGAGAATACGGTAAACGTGGGATTTGTCAAGTTTTCAACCGATGTATCCGCCGCTGAATGGCTGCCAAGAAGATGGACAAAATATGAATATTTGGACGATGTTCCCAGCTCTTTCGACGCGGGATATACCAATACTCCGGCAGCTCTCGACGCTGCTAGGGAACTTTTTGAAGTAGGATTTTCTCCTTTAAAAAAGCTGAAAATTCCAGGAAATTCGTTGCCGACGATGTCATAAAGTAGCTGTCCTAATTACTGACGGAATGCCCTACGTCGAGGGGACTTTACCCAAGGATTTGGCCCTGGATAAGACGAGGGAAGCCGCTAGACAGGCACGTGTCCTTTTTATACTTAAAAATACCCTCAAAATTTCAGTTAAGAAGAGCTGACATCGACCTAGTGGCCCTGGGTTACGGTAAAGAGCTGCGGACATATTCTTCCTACTTGAAAAACCTTCTATCGGATCCGAGATCAGATTATTTTCAATATGATGGAGAAGCCTGTGATTTTAAAGAGAAGCACATGTCCTTTTTATTGAACAAAGTCTGTGAACGATTTAAATAAATTTTTTAGAGCGTAAACAGCGGACAGATCAAATTTAAAACAAAGTGAGATTCAAACGTCGAACATCCCTAGGTTGTCAACCGTCTTCGCAGCAATTTTCCCCAATTTTATTGTTCAAATCTGAGTCTGCACGCTATAAAATCGGGCCTCTTCCACCCTCCAACTCATTTTTTATGTTCTTTCTTCCTTTTCTCGTCAGCACGGCTTTTGGCGCCAGTTGTGAGCCAGGATGGACTCTATTTCAACAGAATTGTTACAAGCACATCGTGAAAGACAGCAGCAATCGGGTAACTTATGACGGAGCTGCTGCCGATTGCGCTGCCCACGATTCTTACCTCTCACCAGCTGCAACACCAGAAGAACGGCAATTTCTTGTAGGTACGCTGCTACCGTAATCCGTGTAAATTCTTCCAGCACTCGGTAGCCGTCCAGGAAATTGGGATCTCAAAGTGGACGCCCTGAAAGAACTCTTCCCATCTCCCAGTTTAATTGGAGGCGGCAATACCTACTTCGATTATATGCTCCTGGGAGCTGGTCGAGTCCCCGGAGAGCCGCGATATTATTGGTTTAAATCAAATTCAACTTGGTGGACGGATTGGTGCAGTTCTTCTGAGCCGGATCTGTCTCCAAATAAATGCATTTCGGTATTTGAAGCGTTTTAACAAAAAACTATTCCCAGTTGCAATTCGATCCCGTGTGTATTTGGGATGTTCACTGTGATAATGATTATTCTGGATATTCTCCCAAAAAATTCTTGCATTATGTTTGTAAAAAACCGGCAATTCTTTGTCCTGAGGGCACAGAACTGAAATCCGATGGATCCTGCGGCTGTAGAGAAGGATACTTGGACATTACGGAGCTACGGATCCCAGAGGGGAGAAGATACAAAAAGGTGGGAGCATTGGCGTTTTTTTGGATCGGTTTTCCTGGCCATTGACCCGACTCGGCTCGATTTCAGGCTGAGGTCTCCAATCCGAGCGGGTCAGATCACCTGAAAATCGAAGAAATTTGGCGATTTCTACCCAAGCAGACCCGAAAAAGACCCGGAAACGGCCATTTTGGGAGAGTTCGGGTCGGGTTCAACCTTTTTTCCACCTGAAGTCGCATGAAATGACCGTTTTCGGGTCACATTTTGGGGCCGGGTTATAATTCTCGCCTATAAAAACGATCTCATTTTATTCACTTAACCTTTCCCGAGCCCGTCCCGAAAATGGCCGAAAATGATCATTTATGAACCAAAAAGTCGAGGGCTCAAATCCCGTTCCTCGATTTCGAGCATATTCTGTGTATTTCTATGGAAGCACAGCGTTTTTTGTATGAAAAATGCCCAAAAATTCAGATATCCCGCCATAATTTCTCTGATTTCCAGGGAGAAAAGTGTATTCCCCGAAATCCGTGTCAAAATCTTACCAATGGCGATCTGTCCATAATCTTCGTCGTTGATTCTTCTCAATCCATTGGTGATTCCAATTGGCGAAATGTAAGCTCTCCTTTCAATTTTTTTACCAATTTTAGATGGTCACATTCCTAAAAAGCGGCTCCCGTCTCTTGGATAATTCGATAAATGTCGGATTCGTCAAGTTTTCCACTGACGTTTCTCATTCCGAATGGCTGCCAATGCGATGGACTAAAAATGAGTACCTGGACGATGTTCCCAGCTCCTTCGACGCAGGATATACCAATACTCCGGCAGCTTTAGACGCTGCTGGGGAACTTTTCGAAGTAACCGTCCTTTTCTGGCAGGAATTGGCTCGTTTAGGAGATTCGCTGTGACCATAAAGTGGCTGTCCTGATAACTGACGGAATGCCCTTCGTTGAGGGCTCCCTTCCGAAGGATTTGGCCCTAGAAAAGACTAAAGAAGCCGCTAAACAGGTTCCTATTTCCCCAAATCAGTCTAATTCCAACCTTTCAGTTGAGGAGAAAAAGAATCGACTTGGTAGCTTTGGGCTACGGTAAAGAGCTGCGCCGATCCTCGTCCAGCTTAAAGAGATTGCTTCCGGATCCCAGCACAGATTATTTTCAATATGATGGAGAAGCTTGTGATTTTAAAGAAATGCACATGTCCTTTTTGCTGAACAAAGTCTGTGAACGATTTAAATAAATTGTTTCATCCTGTTTTCTGGTCACACGAGTCTCTGAACAAAATTGGCGGCTGAAGGCAATCAAAATCCTTCTGCTCTATTTTTTGATATCTAATATGGAACTGTAACTACTAAAAAATTATAAAAAATGGCAACTTGGACATTTGCTGCCAATAATGGACGGCTGAATATAATGCGCAAACTGGTGCGCATCTGGAAAAATTCGCCATGTCTTCTTTTTTTGAGGCATAAAACTGCGCAGAATATATTATCTTGTAGAGAATTCTCTGAACTATTTTTTGATATACAGCGTGTCTTTGTAACCAGGAAAAACTAGAAATAATGACCATTTTGTCAATTGCTTCCAATAAAGGACATGTGAACATAGCACGCCAAATGGAGTGAATTTTTAAAAAATTCGTCGCTCCGAAATTTCAAAGAGTAAAATTACGGGAGTAATTGTATCTTGTAGAGAATTTTCTGGGCTATTTTTTGATATACAACTTGCCCTCGTAACTTTTGAAAAACCAAAGCAATCGAGATTTTGATACTTGCGGCCAGTAATGGTCAACTGAACATGGCACGGAAAATTGGGCGCATTTTGAAAAAATCGCCACCGTCGTCAGTTCTAAAAATAAAATTATAGGAACTATATCAGCTCGTATAGAATTTCCTGCTCTATTTTTTGATATAAACATCGCCACAAAGGACATCCGCCAGAAGAAATGGCACCTAAAATGAGCTGAGGTTGCACAGCTCTCATGTGGCTGGCCCTCCGGCGGTGTTCTCAGGGCTGCACTCGACAAACCAGAAAATTGCGAACATTATTATCCAAGTTTCCCAGCAAAGTTGAACAAAAGCGAAATTTGAAATTGCCGCCGGTCATTTTTCAGTAAATGGCTAAAAAGCGAAAACGATTTACTGGTCAACTGTAAAATTCTGTCATTTTCTCAGGCAGAAGTCGTCATTCAATTGTTCTGGTGTCTTCTCAGATGGTTGGCTTCAATCTGATGAAAAATGTTACTGGAATGCAGCTGTTGCTGCTTTTGCTGTTGTTTGCTCAACGTGGATTTACATCGACTGAAATACCGAAATGTCATGAATTGATGGAGACTTTGGTTTTGATGAATGATCCGGGCATCTGTACTCCTGCTCCTAACAAACAAGGCATGGCCACGCTGGGCAATTTGCAAAATTCCGTCAAGCTGGACTTTTCTCAAGCTAACGAGACGACTCTCAACAATTTCCTGGCCAAGTTTCACAAAGTTGACGGTACCATTGTCATGGATGGAAATGACAAAGTGGAGACCCTGAAATTTGGAAATATTACCACCTTCCAAGGGCAAAACGTAATTACCGGTTAGTTACTGTTCTATTGTATCTAATAATCTTTTCATTAGGCGGCATTTTCATCCTCATCCGTAATAATCCCATGCTGAAGAAGATTGAATGGGATTCGTCTACTACACTTCTCAGTCTTCATGCTACTGCTGGTTCAAACGTCCACATCCTCATCTACAACAACCCATTGCTGGAGACTAACTCGTTGGCTCTGTTGCGAACGGCTGTGGATAAAGTGAAGGACGATGTCGCGTCTTCTATCCAAAATACCGGAGCCAATGGTACGTAAATGTGATCAATTTGAATGATGCGAGCGTGCCACTCGTTTCTACCATGAAGCGGAGATATTTTTGGACCAGAATGTGCCACGTGTTGAAGTGTTTCAGGCGCGCGCATCGGTTATTTTTCTGCGGCAGCTGCAACCGAATTTTTTGCCGTCCGTGTTGGAAAATTTTGACTTTCGCTTTTGACCGGATTTTGACCGACTTTTCACAAATTTCGTACAATTTTTCGCTTTTCTTTACCGGCTACCATTTCCAAACTGAAATGAAGCGCAGCCGGGCAAAAATGAAGCGCATCCTAAGCGGGTTCAATTCTCCCCTGGTACACAAATAAATCCGGTTTTTTTCAGAATGCCAATTCGAGTCGCCTTATCCGACTGTCGTCGGATACACTCCACCTACTGCCGAATTTCTGAAGAATTGTGCCAAGATCAATGGAGACTTCATTGTGAAGGATGTCAATCTGACGGGTCGTGGTCCTTTCAAACTGAGCAAGGATGCTTGTCTGAGCCTGGTCAACGTCGATTTGAAAAACGTCAAGTTTGATATCCAATCTGGTTATGGTGATGAAGATTGCAAGGATGGCACTAAGTCCAATCTCACGAATAATCCGAATCTGTGTGGAGATGACGTGAAAGCGCTAAAATTATATTACCAGTGGATGAGCGTCCCCATTAGTGTGGATAAGAAAACTTGCAGTAAGTTAATTTTCATCTCTTGGACGTATTCATGGCGCCGTGTACTGAAAAATTGACAATTTTTGCTTAAAATTAGCGCTCGTTTGATCCTGTTTGTGCAAAAAATCAAAAAATTGACGATTTTACCCACTAATGACTCTTTTTCCAGCTATGCCTTGTGCTACCGGCAACGAAGACTACGTCTTCTGTGAATCTACGCCTGCTTTTAGTACTACGGCTGCTCCTATTGTGACGAATTCACCATCCGGATCGGCTGGCCCTCCTGTTGCTAACCTCCATGGCAATTCCTCTACCGTCGCTCCTCCCATGTCGCCAACTGTGAAGGCTGCAATTGGTGGCAGCATTGGCTTTGTTGGCCTGATCATTGTCATCATCATTGTGGTTGTCGTCCTGAGGCGCAAGGGTATGCTTAAGAAGCCGAAGACTCAGAAGCGGAGGAAGAGGTCGCCCAAGGAATTAACGTCGTCGGGAAAGAGTCTGGAAAAGAGAAATGCGAAGAAGAAAAAAGGATTGAGCCAGTCGGGAAGCAAGACATCTTCTTCGACAACCGACACGACCAGATCCAAGGAACAGATGCGAACCAAATCCCGACGCGAAACCCGGCCGGAGCCAGTTCCCGACTTGTTTACCGGCAGGACAGATTTCGAGGAAACAATTTTCAAGACAGTTGAAGAGAAGGAGGAAAAAGAAGGAAAAACTGATATTGAACTGGAACCCGAAGAAGTCATTTCTAAACCGTTCAAGTTTACTCCAGAGAAAAATTTTACTGAATTAATCAAAGGATTTCTCTCCGCTGGCGTAAAACCACTGTTGGAACAATATGTTAATGTCGATTACTGTGGAGGAACTGATGAAAAAAAACGAAAACCATCAGCAATAATAGATGAAAATGATCCGGCGAAAGGTCTCTACGACGACTATCCAATCCTGAAGGACAAGTACGACATCGTTCTTACAGAAGAACATAAAGCGATTCTGGATGGAATGGATAAGTCTCAAATACGATATAGTGATCAGGCCTGCTTCGAACACACAATGGTCAAGCTTAACGGTATAAATTACCACGCCAACCGCGTCACAGATGATGATGGTATCGAGCACATTCTCACCCAGGCGCCCACAAAACAGATGATTGAGAATTTTTGGCAAATGGTATATCAAGAAGGAAGCCGCTGTATCGTCATGTTGTGCAACTTTGAAGGTTAGTTTTTACTCAATTTCTAATTATTTAATTTTTCAGAAAACGGAAACCCGAAGTGTGCCAAGTATGTTGATCTGGAAAAGGGTAAAGTTACTAAACCAACTGAGAATAGCAACTATGAAATTAAATGTGTGAATACGTGGAAGGTGGGCCCTACGATTCGACAATCAACGCTCGAGCTGAGATACAAAGGCAAATTGCTCCGTACCGTCAACCATCTCTACTTCCTCGACTGGCCGGATAAGGGTGTGCCCTCCCAAGAAGAAGGAATGAAGCTCTTCTTTATGTGGGAATTGTCGATGAATTTGTCTGGTGGCAAGCCGATTATTGTCCATTGTTCTGCCGGAGTTGGTCGAACAGGTATTTTGAATTGGTTTGGCTTTAAATTCTCTTTATTTTTAGGCGTTTTTGTCCTCCTCAGCCAGATGATGAATAAGCTGAAAAATAAAGGAATGCCCGATATGCTGGAAATGTTCAAGAAATTGAGATCGCAGAGAGCTAGAGCTGTTCAAGTGGTTCAGCAATATATCTACATTGCTGCTCTCTTTGTCAAAAAAGCCTTCAACGACGGGTACAAGGACGACAAGGAAAAAGCGGACGACTTCCTTGAAAAAAACGAGAAAATCTGCGTGAAGATGAAGGAGAGTCAGCAGAGTTTGGAAGACAAATTGAGGCAGCAAGCGAAGGCTGCCGGCAAAAAGACGCCTACGCGAACGGCCACTCCGGTCAGCACCACAACGACGCCCGCCACCCTCACGACTTCGACTGGCGGCACGACGACGCCCGCAGTCAAGAAGATCAGCCCCTCGAAGATGAACAAAGGCAAAAATAAATAGGCAGCGTGTCGATTCTTTTGTTTTTATTTGTGGTTTTTATGTCAATCTTCCCCCAGGCGATCGTCTTGTTCTTCTCCATTTTCTTGCCTTTTCATTCTCGTTTGGATTCTCGTTTGGCTGACTCACAATTTGAAATTCCTTTTCTTCAGGAATTCTCGGCGACTACAGCCAGTATTTCAGTATCTCTGCTGGAAACTCGTATCATTCCAGCTTTATCTTCTTCTCTAAAAAAATTAATGCCATTTATTTAGCAAGAAAGGCCCCGACTCCTATGGATTGTCCCTAATTGCTATTTCCCATTGTCATGGATAGGTTTCACTATTTTGATAAGCAGACGATGCCGCTAAAATTAGCTCTTTCTTCTCTACAAGAGGATATAAAAATCACTAGGAAAATTGAGCAATTTTCTACAAAAACTGGCCAATCGAGAAAGCCTATCCACCACTGTTGCCATGTGAACTACCGCCGCCAGCCAAGCGATTTTATCAAATTGTTTTGAAAATCTAATCGAAGTTCTGAACCCAACTCGAAGAGCTCTACCAGCTGATATAAATTTTATACCAGAAACTTCACTTATTCGTAGAAAAATTGCCCCAAATCTCCCTTTCTCTATGATCCGACTCCTATTCTGCCGTTGCCGGAATCTTGTTAGCCTCCGGCCATCTGTTTGAAAAATTGAAAATACCACCGTGATCAGGAGCTCGAGATCTCGGTGACCAGTTCAAAAAAAGTTATAAAAGTGCCTAATTTTAGGATTCTATGGACCAAAATAGATCGTTGGTCGATGATTTGATCTAAATCTTCCCATTATGGAGCATCCCTACCCTGGTGAGCATACTTCCTGGTCTTCTTTTAAAAAACCGAGCATACCATCGTAATCAGCAGCCAAAATTACGTGTGACCAGTTCAGAAAAACCCATAAAAGTGCTTATTTTTAGGATTCTATGGCCCAAAATAGGTCCGAAGCCTAGAATTCCAATGATTTTTTAGAAACTTTTTGTTTGGAAACTTCTCAGCGAGACTCAATGGACTGGCGTGGAGCTACCGGAAAAACGAGCATACCGTCATGTTTGTCTCCACGAGCTGATTAAAATGGTATAAATAACTTTTCTGGAAGTCAAGATTTTTCTACCTCTAGCTTCCAAAATATCTGCTCACCCGGTGATTTGACCTTGGTTTTCGCGGTCTTTTTTTCTCCCAGGTTTCCCACCAAGTCAACATGGGCACCCTCCCCGGTTGGATTGGAACAGGGCTCGGGTTTCTTTTTCCTTAAAAAACAAAATACTCCCGCCATTACTGGTCCAAATTTTCCGGTTAAATCGTTTTCCAGTCTAATCCAATAATTGACAAGCGATATTTCACCGGCAGCCAGTCATTCTGCCAGTTTTCCTTCCTTGAAAGAGGTCGGATTTCTGATGTTATTTCTACCGTCGAGTCAGTCGTTTTCACTCGATTTTTACCCAAATTACCTTCAGAATCTTTACTTCTACAGCTTCTACCGCCGAAGAAACGCCGACGACGCCGCCGTGAACGACAAGAAGAACGGCGCCCCTGACGACAAGAAGACAAAGAAGCAAAGTAACGTCACCAAGTAGCCAGTATGGTTCGAATAAACCGAACAAAAACGAGAATTCTGTGTTTACCCCACACTTTTACGTGGTTGTTTGTGGGGTACCCGGGTTATTGATTGATCATCTTCTTTTGAATTTTCTTGTTGTTTGCTCATTTTCATTGGAATTGCAGTTGACTCTTGATTTCTGTTTAACTCAAAAAAGTGTGCCCGGTTCCGAGACCTGGCCGGCACTGTTCCTGGGTAGTTTACTTCCCTGGAAGCGAACTGCCGGGATGTGGGAAAAACATTCCAAGACTTCCCGGGAAGTTTAGCCGAAGAAATCCCTCGGGCATTCATTTTCTTGAATTGGGAAAAAAACTCATCAAACCAGCATCTTTTGTGCCGAAATCGGTACCGCTGTAATCAGCACTGCGAGACGAACATCAATATCGGATCATGGATAGCGGAGAATTTAGGAAAAAAAGCCTCGCATAGTCGATTAGTCCGATCAAAAAGCACCAGTAACAATTCATTACCCGGGAACCCTGCCAGGAAGTCTCTAAAATTATCCGGGAAGATATTCTAACCCACTAAACTGCCTGGAACCGTTCACTGAAAGTCTAACAAGGAAAGGTCGTTATTTTAGCGTGGAAAAATTAGCTGGCTTTGTATCTACGATGTAGCCATGCGCCGATAATTTGCAACACAAAAATTCAGCTCTTCTGAGCAAGATTGGAGCTAGTCGGCCGACTATGCCGCCAAACTGTCGTTTTTGGTCAGAAGCTCCCTGCGCCCTTGTAAGTCGTCAGAATGATGGGAAAAAACTCAATGCAAAAGAAATAGAATCAACTCTTTAGAGAATAGAAGAGGGAATTGGAACAGGGCTCGGGTTTCTTTTTCTTTTTAAAAAAAACCAAAATTTTCCCGCCATTACTGGTCCAAATTTTCTGTCAAATCGTTTTCCAATCTAATCCAATAACTGAAAAGCGATATTTCGTCAGCAGGTGGTCATTCTGTCAGTTCTCCTTCCTTGAAAGAGGTCGGATTTCTACAAATCTCCAACATCAGTTTGACTGATGTTATTTCTACCGAAGAGTCAGTCATTTTTACCCAATTTTTACCCAAATTATCTTTAGAATTTTTATTTCTACTGCTGTTTGCGACTTTTACGGACGCCCAGTCATCGGATCACACAAATTTCGACGCCATTCAGAAGATCTCGTGGCTACAGAAGAGGAATCGATATGCCAGGAACGTAAACTGTACGTCTATTTTGTGATTTTAACCGCTTTTTTTATATATCCAGGCGAGGAGTTGAAAGACGAGCCGCTGCTTCAGCTGATTACAACAACTAATTGTAGAAGGCCCGCAGCAAATAATCCCGACTATAAATGGACATTCGAGGAAATCTATAACATGGATGATAAATGGAATGATTTCACTTCGCGGTTGACCTCACTTTCCAAAATCATGCTTGAAGTTGACAAATCGCCTATTACAAAATTGACGCTTCCCAATCTTGAACGAATTAGTGGCTTTAAAGGTAAGCTGGAGATTACGTACATTTCTCAACCCTATTGCAGACATCAACATCACAAAGAATAAATTCTTGGAGAAGATCGAGTTCAACGTGTCAGATCGTATGGATATAGGCAAACTGATAATAACTGGCAATGAGATGCTGAAAAGTATCAAAATATCAGTTGGAAATTCGTTTGAGACCAGAGGTATGGGCACATTTTTTGCCTTCTTCATACAAGGACCATTTTGGCCAATGGGAAGCTCTTGCTCGGCTTCTAATGTGAATATCTCGTCAGTCCTTTTGCCGTTAAAAATGCGGTTTACGGAATCCGCTGGAATTTTCCCTTCACTGCAAATTTTAAATTGACGAAAAAGACGAGATATTGCAGAGATTTTCGAACTAAGAGCTGAACCGTGCGATCTGCAACCGATTTCCGTAAAAGGGAACTGGCCCGGGCAACTGGCCTATTTTCTTTTTGCCTTGGTAATGAATAATTTTTCAGGTGAAATAATTATCAGCAAAAATCCAAAATTGGAACGGGTGGAATTTATCGGCACTGGCACTTACGCTCTCAAGCCGCTGATGGAAATCCGACAAAATGCCGACTTAAAATCCATTGCCAATATTACAAACCTGGCGACAGTTGCCAAGCTGGTGGTCAAGGGCAATCGCCGTTTGGAGAAACAATATTTGGACGCTATTAAAAACGCGGCTAAAAATAAAGAGGATTGGGAAATCCAAGAGGAAGGCGAATGCATCTTCGATGAACCGATTAAGAATCTTGCCGATTTGGATTTATGCGTCTCCGTTAACACGCTGAAATTTGCTAAAGGAGCCACAGGAGCCATTAGCACACAGACATTGAGACAAATCCAAGATCAAAACGCCAATCTGGCTGATGTGCCGTTTGAAAAAGTGAAAGATCTTTTTGAGCTAGTTATTGTGAAAACGATCCGTTAGTTTTAAACTTGATATGGAAGTTTTCTTAATTTAGATAGCGATCTCTGTGATTATCCGGAAAAAATTGGTTTTGTCATAGTGGATAAACCACCTTGTCCCACAACTAAGGAACCTGATACTTCCTCTTCGCCTTCTGGAGGCTCTTCTGGTTCGGGTGCTGGTTCGGGTTCTGGTGGTTCTTCTAATCCCTCTTCTACCGCTTCAGTTACCCAAGACGATTTTACCGACCTGTGAGTTTTATGGCAGAAATCGGGAACAGTCTACACCCTCGCGTAGCTCATAGTTATCCTATTATTCCAGGTATTTGTCTAGAAATATCTGCAAAAAACCTGGAAAAAGGCGATTTGAACCCTATACCATTGTGAGCCGTTTAATCACGAGTAACCGCGCTCTCCTCTGGCCCTCGGAGCGTCAGTTACATATTTTTAGGGTGGTCTCTGCTTGCTCCCCTGAAATTTTCGTACGAAATCCCTAGACGCAGCGAAAAATCGAAATTCGGATGGCGACCGCAATTGTTTTTGGTAAAAAATGCCAAAATTCAGACGGTGATCAGAATTTTCCGGGCTGCTGCGGAGTGGAATTGACGACGGGCTCATTTTTCTGTGTTTATATGAATTTGGTAGATTCTAGGCTGGGGAGCAGACACCGAAATATTAGCAAAAATCATGGGACATGGGGTGGGGTCGAACCAGGGACCACAGCGGAGGGAATCCGATACTCTGAGAACTTTGAACTGCCAGCTACATTCTGTATCGATAATCAAGCTCTTTTCAGGATTCTTATAGCCGGCATTGTAGCTGGTGCAATCGCCGTCGTTGTGATCATTGCCCTGATTGTCGTCTATATTTGTTTCAAGAAGAAAAAGAAACCCGGTATATTTTTCCCCCAAATAATGCTCATTTTCTAGATCAACCTTTTTCCTCTTGGTTATGTTGCCGTAAAGTAGAAGAGCCGATATCAAAACTTCCTGATGATTTGGCGAAATATGATCTTGGAAGTATTGGAAATATTATAATATTAGCAGAGCTACCACTAGGTGTAAGAAGACGGGCTCCAATTCCTGAATTTGATTATTATGTCTATGATAAGGAATATTGTGTCCGTTGGAAAGGCGATTTGATAGAAGCTGAATATGATGAAAATCTGAGAAGTGTCCCAAATGAAAAGAGCAAGAAAATGTCACCAATACAAAAAGATTTTGATGTGAATATGAGAAGATTTGATGGAAATAGTGACGGCGACATGATGGAATCATATTTTTGTGAGAAAAATTATGAAGAAATTGAAACTTTGGCTAAAAAGAAAAGAAAAAAAGACGAAGAAATATTAAATGAAATGGTTGCTAAACGGATTAAAGAGAAAATTACCGAATATCATGGATATCTTAAGAAAAATAAATTACTACGAGAATTTCCAAAACCCAGTATATTTCAACATGAAGACAGACAAGGCGATGACTATGATGGAGGCTCAAGTCACAGTAACAGCAGTAAAAGTGGAGAAAAAGTGGCATCAACAGAGGAAAACAAGAAAGAAGGAGAGAAAGAGCTGCAGGAAAATTCGCCATCAGCTGATGATTTCCCGCAAGGATTCAAAAAACCGACGGAGGAAGAAAAAAAACTTTTGGATGATTTTATTATGGTCATGTTGTTGCCTAATTATTGTCAAGTTGTCAGTTTTTCTTTTGTTTTCTTTAACAAAACAACCAGGTGTCAAAACTTTTGGGTCCATGGGGTATTTTTCCAGTTTTGTACCGAAATTGCCGTCAGTTTTTTGAACATTTTGGCATCAAAATATCCAGAAATTTATGCTGATTATGGTAGATCCATTTAAAAATTGGGAAAGGCCCAAAAACGTTCAAAATATGGACGAAAACAGATTTTGAACTGCCTGCTGTATACAAGCGTTTGTTGGCGTCCCATTGCCGCAATTTAAAACAGTTTTGAAGGAATTTTTATACAGAAATGCCCAAAATTTACGGTAGAGAACTTTCAAAGTTAGGAAACCGCCGAAAAAAGGGGGAAACCCGGCATTTTTGAATTTCTTCTGCCCGATGTTTACAAGCGTTATTTGACCCGCAATTTCGGTAATTCAAAAGTGATTTTCCCCCCATTTTTGGTATCAAATTGTTCAAAATTTTCAGCTGATTACTGTAGACTCATTTAAAACTGTGGGAAATGCTAAAAATTGGGAAATTTCTAACATACTCCAATTTTTTCCCGACGTCTGCCCGCTGTTTACCCACTTCTATCAATATTTTTTTTCAGGTAGAATACAATGATCCAATGAAGCACGTAATTTTGCGTATCATTGATTTGGCACTGGATGTGATGAAGAATTTACCGCGTCTAGCGGAAGTCCCGGCTCCTTGCGTCGTGTTGGGCGATATCCATGGCCAATATCGTGATTTGGTTCGAGTTTTTCGAATGTTCAACGAGAACAAGCGACACGGCATCTTCAATCGGAAATATCTTTTTATGGGAGATTACGTGGATCGTGGCCATTTCTCGCTGGATGTGATTCTTCTTCTCTTTTTATTGAAAATTCGCCATCCGACAAGATTTTTCCTTCTACGTGGAAATCATGAATTCTTTAGCTTAAATATAAAAGATGGATTTCTACTGGAAATTACGCAAAAATTAACGAATACAGGATTTTGGGATGAAATCGTCCGCGTGTTTAACTATCTCCCAATGGCTGGTCTCGTTGGTGGACGAGTCCTGTGCATGCATGGCGGCATCTCGCAGCATTTGAAAAGTCTCGACGACATTAGAAAAATCCCAGCTCCTTTAAAGGATATCGAAGCAGACACGCTGGCTGATGATTTAATATGGTCTGATCCGTTTCCATATAAACAAGCAAAACTCTACTCATTTAATTCTTCGAGAAAGAGGAGCTGTTTCTTTAGCGACAAAGCTGTCGCCGAGTGTTGTGAACGTCTGGGCGTTGATTTAATTGTTCGAGCGCATCAGGTACGCCGACTTCTTTTAATTAAATGGGCTTAAATTTCAGGTTCAACCGAGGGGATTCGCCTTTATGAAAGATTGCCGCCAGCTGGTCACCGTCTACACTGCTCCAAATTATGAAACGAGTTCCTCAGAAGGAAGGAATGACGGCGCCATTCTCATCGTCCACTTGGATGGTAAATTGGAATTTCGTAAATTTGCATCGGATAAATTCGAGCTGATCCAATGGAAAGCGCCGAAACAACAGGCCGATAATAAATAAAGAATCCGATAAAGAAAAATAATAAAATATATCTGTATAACTTTCTATAACTTTGCGTTCTTTTTTTCACTATGAATTTTCTGCCAAAATGTGTTTGAATCCACAGGATTTTCAGTGATATTCTGTGGGTGGATGCGGTCCGCGGCTGAAATTGGACCGAAACTTGGGTCAGCGGCTGAAATTGGACCGAAACTTGGGCCAGCGGCTGAAATTCGACCGAAACTTTGATCCTCAGCTGAAATTGGACCGAAACTTGGGCCAGCGGCCGAAATTCGACCGAAACTTTGATCCTCAGCTGAAATCGAACCGAAACTTGGGTCAGCGGCTGAAATTGGACCGAAACTTGGGCCAGCGGCTGAAATTGGACCGAAACTTGGGCCAGCGGCTGAAATTCGACCGAAACTTTGATCCTCAGCTGAAATCGAACCGAAACTTGGGTCAGCGGCTGAAATTGGACCGAAACTTGGGCCAGCGGCCGAAATTCGACCGAAACTTTGATCCTCAGCTGAAATCGAACCGAAACTTGGGTCAGCGGCTGAAATTGGACCGAAACTTGGTCCAGCGGCTGAAATTGGACCGAAACTTGGGCCAGCGGCTGAAATTCGACCGAAACTTTGATCCTCAGCTGAAATTGGACCGAAACTTGGGTCAGCGGCTGAAATTGGACCGAAACATGGGCCAGCGGCTGAAATTGGACCGAAACTTTGATCCTCAGCTGAAATCGAACCGAAACTTGGATCCGCTGGTGAAATCGGGTGGAAATTTGGGTCCGAAGGCCCAAGTATACGCTGCCTTGGCTCAATCATTAATTTATTGACGCGCCATCAGATTATCGTGCCATTCTTGGAAGGAACTCGTACTCTGCGCTCTTAATTTCCATTATTTCGGAAGGATATTTCGGTCCAGCCTGGACTAATTCAAATTCGAGAGGAAAGAGAAGGTGCTGGACTTTCGTATGAGCCAAATTTCATGCAATTAGCATGTAATGGAAGCTCACAGTGCCTGCGAATAGGCGAAAAAGCTCTTAAAAAACCACTAAAAACTGCTCCTATGAATTTGCACTACTTGCTAAATATATAAAACTTGATCCAAAGATAGCTTGGGTTTCCTTCTATCAGAGGAAGTTTGAATTATTCAGATAGGCTGAGATATCCGACAAAAAAGTGGCTCTCCACTCGATTGGCCAACTGTGTTCCCTGATTCTCTTCTTTTCGATTAATTTAAAGCAAAAAAAAAACAAGAAAATGAGCTAGTAAAACTTTATTTACTTTACAGAATGCCATAATTTTAGATCACAAATTTCCATAATATTTTCTCTGACAATTATTGAGTCTTTGAGGTTGTTGGCTCGCTTGGCTTTTGTTTTGAATCGGCCTTCGAAGTTTGCTCGCTTGGTTTTTGCCTATTAGCCGTTTCCTTTTTCCCATTTAATACAGCTTCAGCTTCAGTAAAGAATTCTTTACGATGCTCGATGGGGGTTCTCCTCATCGTATTATGATAGTACATAATTTCCTTCATCAGCACAGCGTATACAAATAAAAATTGACGAAAATCGGAAATGGCAGACGGGATCAGGGTCCGAAGTTGAACAACCATAGCAGGAATATCATAAAGTTTCGGCTCTTTGTATAATCGACTATTGTACATTTCAATCCATGCCAAATACAGCAGAAAGAAAACACCTGAAAAATGAGTATGATTAATTGGAAACAGCTGATTTAGACGCTTTTCAGGCAATTTCAACGAATTTTTAGCTTTTAGTCCCTGCCCGCCAACTTGAAATGGCCGCCAAAACTCGTCAAATGGTCCTACAGCGAAAATACACATATATTTATGTAGCAGAGAGTGTCAGCTACGTGGTACAAAAAACTGTTTATCATTAGCTTTATCAATCAAAAGATATGAAGATTTTTAAAAATTAAGGAATTTCACAGGGTCAAATCTTTCTTTTTAGTTTTTAGTCCCTGCCCGCCAACTTGAAATGGCCTCCAAAACTCAGAAAATGGTCCTACAGCAAAAATACACATATATTTATGTAGCGGAGACTGTCAGCTACATGGTCCAAGAAAGTATTAATCGTGAGCTTTTCGCAATCAAAAGATATGAAGCTTTTTAAAAATTAAGCAATTTCACAGGGTCAAATCCTTCTTTTCACAAAATCCCCGGAATTTCGGTGGGAAAATGAACAAATAAAGGCCAAATTTATCAATTTCAGGCACAAATATCCTTAAAAATGATAGAAATCTCACCTGTTCTCATTTTCCCATCCTGACACATAACCAAATAACGTTTATCTTTATCCCTTGGCTTTGGTCTGCTTGTTAAATCTTGATCAATCCTTCCAACCATGTTTTCCAACATAACATACAAATTTACACCAGTATCCAAAGTAGGAAGTGAATCATTTGGCCAATATGTAAAATATTCCACTTCAATATTCCATTTGTTAGATGTTTTGCCCTCTTTTACTTCAATTTGTACTATTTTTCTTTCAACGCATGGAGCTTGATCTATTGATTTGAGGCATAAGAGTTGAATTGTATCCAAATCAATAGTTGCATTTTTTCGTAACGGTATGTATTCTTGATCAATTTGCCAGCAATTACCAATCATAATAATATAACGAGTTTGATTATCATGTACAGTTTTCCAGAAAGCAGCAGCTGTCATTTTATCCTTTTGTTTTCCACAAATATAAAATTCCTGCCTGCGTACTGTAATCAAATGGCCAAGTTCTATTCCATTATCTAATTTCCATAATTCTGGTCCTTTTTCTATTGCTGGTGGTTCTTCTTCTTTTCTTGCTGGTGGTTTTTCTCCTGCTGGTGGTTTTTCTCCTGCTGCTACTGGTAATTTTATTTTACCAATAGATTCATATTTCTTTTGTATATCTTCTATTGACATTTCAGTTATTGTTTTTATAAAATAACGATTATTTTCTACTATTTGCGCATTATTACAATCAAATGTTACGCCATTTCCATAATTTACATCTTCACTTGGGGCAATCACAGTTTCCATCCCGTCATCGTCTACTCGCTTTTTCTTCTTTCCTTTTTTTGAACATGGCAAGAGACGTTTCTTCCATAATACAATTAAAATTATCGAGACAATTAACAGGAGACCACCACCAATACCCAGTCCAATTCCAATAGCCAGCCAAGGAGGATTATTGTTGTTGTTTTGATTGCTGCTATTGCTGGTAGTGTTGCCATTATTTCCATTTATATTATTGCCATTGTTTCCATTATCACCACCACCACCGCTGTTGCTGTCGATCGTTGTACTTTCTTCCTTTTTTTCATTACAAATCCGGTACTTATGGCCTTTCTGCTGGGGAGTACAGTCAATAGCTGAAAAGAAATATTAAATCTACGAAGTTTTTGGATAAATATGCGCTCCTAGGACTTCCCCCAGTGGATTTAGGTTCTAATGATCGCAGATTCTTTTCCCGGAATGTCCTAAGGATTTTTTCCAACATTTCTGGTACCGGAACGTGGTCGGCTCTCTGTTTATGTCAAAAATTGATTCAATTCACCAAAAATTAGGGAAATTCTGGGTAAAAACCCTTCAAATCCTTTAAAAACCGACGGTTGTGCGTTTAACACGGTGGATTTAGGCTGTAAAGGTAGCGGGTTCAATTTCCAGGCCGTCCTAAAAACTTTTGCCTTTAAATTCTCCAAAAATCGTCATTTCTTGCAGAATTTCGGCTGTTTATGGTAGCAAAGAACTACAAAACACGGGGATATCTGCTCGTGTTCCCGAGGTTAATTCCTAGCGCCGGTAAGCCCGGAAATTTGAAAGAATCCATGGACAAGTGGCTGTCTGAGCCATGCGCCAAAAATCAGACTGGAATCTCCGGCGCGTCTGAGGATTTTTTTTAATATTTCGGAGTTTTTTGGCTCCTTCCAGAATCCAGTTAAATGAGCGCCACCATTGAATATCCAGCTGTAATAAAACTTACTGCAAGAGGCCTTATCCCATTCAATTTTAATATTATCCGCCGCATCGAATAAATCTTCCAAAGCGGCTAAATCTTCTCCACACAGTTTCGTATTATTGCTAATCATCGATTCGCTTCCATCCTCACACGTTGAATTCAGTTTACCGGTTGGAAGGATTTTAGCCTCTGCCATATTCACATTAACCAGCTGGAGACATTTCATTGGCGTTAGCATCAGAGAAACGTTGGCAAGACTTCCTCCATTCATTTTGAAATCACTGCTGATTATTTTGCAATGCGGTAAAATGGCAGCTGTTGGAAGAAAGTAGTCTGATTCGTTTGATCGGTATTCAAATTTACATTCTGTTAAAAATCAGCTGTTATTATTAAAATATGAAAAGAAATACCTCCACTTCTAGGCGGAATAGTCACGATAAGGTTGTTTTTGGTACTGAGGGCCTTTCTGATCTTCTCTACGGAGGTCATATCCAGTTGCGGATTATTGTAAATGCGAATATACAACTTCTGGCCATTATGATTAACGTTAATCTGATTGACACTAGCATCCCATTTCAGCTCCTTTAAATTGGGATTGTTTCGAATACTGATGAAAATGGAATCTAAATAAGGTTGAAAGATTGACATAGCGACTTGCCTTCAGCAAGATATTTGCCATCAAAACTTGCAATTTCCCCAAAATTCAGTGTCTGCACTTCTTGATTTCCATCCATCACAAAGGCGCCCGTAAAAAATTTAAATCCTTTTGTCAGCAATTCAAATGTTTCATTTTTAGCTTTCGAGAAATCCAAAGTGACAGGGCGAAGGATATTGCCCAAAGTGGCCTCCGATGCATTACAAAAATCTGATTTATCCACAATGATTGGCTTGCCATCGAGGAGATGACATTCCGGATTCTGGGCATTCACAGCAGTCAAAAAAGTGCAGGCGATGATCCAACTGTAGAAAAATAGCAGCAGCAGTCGACGGGAAGCCATCAATTATAACCAGCCGTCAGAGAAGAGAACAACAAGATTGAATGAGCTCTTGCTTTTTGACATTTTACAAGAATTTTTACACGCTTTTTGACCTTACACGTTTGGCGGTGGTTTAAATTTTGGAGAGAAGCAAAGGCGGATCAAGAGCCCAAGAAAATATGCGTACCCGTGGTACAATGGTCGCTGGTTCAGTTCCTGGACAAATCAAGGCTAATTTTACTTGTATTTCGGTGATTTCTGCAGTAGAACACGAAAAATCGCTAATTCCAGTCACTGTTTGCTCAGAAATCATAGAGCAGAAAATTCTCTAAATTCCCATTAAAAACGACTAAAACACGAGTAAAAATAAAAAAAGAACAAGACAATAAATAAACAAAGATTTATTCCAACTGATTTGGAGTCGAAGCGGTTTTGTCTTCTTCTTCTTCGATGTCATCTTCTTCCGAGCAGAAGGGCAGCAAATCTTTCCACCACAATACAAGAACAATCCCGATGATAATTAGAAGTCCATTAATACCGCTACAAATTCCAAAGATCAGCCAGGAAGCTTCTTCTTCTTCTTCTTCTTCGCTCATCGCGTCTTCCTCTTCTTTTTTCTTCTCGTCTTCTTTTCCTTTTGACGTCGACGATGGCTTCTCGTCTTCTTTGCAGACGTGATATTTTTGGCTCTTCTCTTCGGGAGTTTTGCATTCAATTGCTGAAATGAAAATCATTAGTAGGAAACCCCTAAAAATTGGCGCTGGAACGGTTTTCTGGTCATTTTTGGGCGTTCAGAGATCGAAAACAGATCGACTTATTTTCACTCAAAAGCTCGCGGGTTCGGATCCCCAGAGGGTCCAAGGATTTTTGCTAATATTTCTGGGTCAACCACGAGTCTTGGCGACGTCCAGGTTCCAAAAAATGTGTAAAACTCACTGCAAGTGACTTTATCCGGTTGAATAATGACATCCTTAGGATTTTTGAAATAATTTTCCAATTCTTTTAAATCATCTCCACATAAATTCTTGTTGTTCTTGATCATCGACGGGCTTCCATCCTTGCAATTGGCCGTCAAATTACCATAGAAAAGTGTCAGCTGGGCGCCAGTCATGTCGACATTGACCAATTGGAGGCAGGAATCTCTTCCAATCATCAGATGAAGGTTGGCAAGACTTCCGCCAGTCATTCTGAAATCTCCTTTGATCCTTTTACAATGCTGTAACATGGCAGCTGTCGGAGGAGAATAATTCGTTTTGTTGTAGTCGTCGTGTTGAAATTGACATTCTGGAAAGTTGATGTAATTTTTTAAAAGAAAAGTACCGTCGGATCGCTGGGCTACTTTTACTTGAGCCCCCCACCCCATTATCGCCCCCCACTATCAACAAACACGAATTGAGCCCCCCACCCCGTTGATTTTCGCTGAAAATTGGTGGGGGGCTCAACTGGAGCGTGGGGGCTCCATGTAAAACAGACCATGTTACTTCGACCCCCCATCCTGCTTTAGGCGGGGGGCCGAACTACATACCCGGACCTCCTTTACATCCGTCCCCCCCCTATCTTTACTTTAGCCCCCCATCTTTTACTTTGGCCCCCCATTTCCAATTAGCTCAGCCAGTGTTAGAACAACCCCCCACTCGGTTTTATTTGAATCCCCCACTATGTTTTACTTAGCGCCCCCATTAGTTTTTTTTTCATTATTCGCTGGGGGCTAAGCCGTGACAAATTCGCTGAGGGCTAAGCCGTGACAAATTCGCTGGGGGCTAAGCTGTGACAAATTCGCTGGGGGCTAAGCCGTGACCTGCCACGCGTGCTTCTGATTTTACTAAGCCGCTCGCTTCGCTCGCGATTTTTAGGGGTGTGTCCCTTGGGAGATCTAGTTTCATTTAGCCGTGCAAATTTATCGCAGCATCATTTCTAAATAAAAGAAGTAAAATAGAATACCTTTTAGACAGGTAAGAAACAATAATTGATTCTTCGTTATCAAAATTATTTTGACCGTCAGAAACTGTACGCTTAGGCTTCAAATAGCATTTTCCTATAAAAACAAAAATTAACAAAAAAAACGAAGCGGTGGGGGGCTAAAATAAAACAGTGGGGGGCTCAAGTAAAATAATACAAGATTAACCACATGAAAAAATGAGAAAATAACGCAGCTTTAGGCCCTAAACATTGCACATACCGTACCCTAAACGTTTTCCCTTCGAAATCACAAGAAAAATTGATGAATTTCAGTCAGCCCCCCACCTCGTGGGGGGCAATAATCCATATGGGGTGGGGGGTTCAATTCGTGTTTATGTGGGGGCTCCAACTACAAGAGGGGGGGGGCCTCAAGTAAAATTAGTCCGGATCGCTTTTGAAAAGTATATTTGATGTTATTTATATTTTTTAGAGCATGTTCCAGCATTTCCAACGAGGCCATATTCAGCTGTGGATTGTTGTAAATGCGAATGAGCAATTTCTTATCGGGGGATATGTACAACCGGGTGACACTAGCATCCCATTTCAGCTCCTTTAAATTGGGATTGTTCCGAATACTGATGAAAATGGAACCTAAAAAGGGTTGACGTAAACGCGGGAAAAGATCCACTTGCCGTCAGAAAGATAATCGCCGTCAAACTTTGCAATTTTACCAAAATCCAGCGTCTCCACATCTTCATTTCCGTCCATTATAAAAGCACCCGAAATTTTGTTAAATCCTTTTGTCAGCAATTGAAATGCTTCCTTATTAGCTTTTGAAAAATCCAAGGTTGCGGATTCTTGGAAATTGCCAAGTATTTTTCCAGGCACGCAAATATCCGCCTTATCCGTCAGCTGAACGATGTCCTTGAGATCGTGACACTCCGGATTCTGGGCTTTCACAGCAGTCAAAAAAATGCAGGCGATGATCCAATTGTAGAACAATAGCAGCAGCAGTCGACGGGAATCCATCAATTATAACCAGCCGTCAGAGAAGAGAGCAACAAGATTGAATGAGCTCTTGCTTTTTGACATTTTACAAGAATTTTTACACGCTTTTTGACCTTACACGTTACGCGGTGGTTTAAATTTTGGAGAGAAGCAAAGGCGGATCAAGAGCCCAAGAAAATATGCGTACCCGTGGTACAATGGTCGCTGGTTCAGTTCCTGGGCAAATCAAGGCTAATTTTACATGTATTTCGGTGATTTCTGCAGTAGAACATCGCTAATTACAGTCACTGTTTGCTCAGAAATCATAGAGCAGAAAATTCTCTAAATTCCCATTAAAAACGACTAAAACACGAGTAAAAATAAAAAAAGAACAAGACAATAAATAAACAAAGATTTATTCCAACTGATTTGGAGTCGAAGCGGTTTTGTCTTCTTCTTCTTCGATGTCATCTTCTTCCGAGCAGAAGGGCAGCAGATCTTTCCACCACAATATAAGAACAATCCCAATTATAATTAGAAGGCCATTAATACCGCTACAAATTCCAAAGATCAGCCAGGAAGCTTCTTCTTCTTCTTCTTCGCTCATCGCGTCTTCCTCTTCTTTTTTCTTCTCGTCTTCTTTTCCTTTTGACGTCGACGATGGCTTCTCGTCTTCCTTGCAGACGTGATATTTTTGGCTCTTCTCTTCCGGAGTTTTGCATTCAATTGCTGGA
Source organism: Oscheius sp. DF5033 (assembly GCA_964036215.1). NCBI lineage: Eukaryota > Metazoa > Nematoda > Chromadorea > Rhabditida > Rhabditidae > Oscheius > Oscheius sp. DF5033. Next base: position 1,146,929 of record CAXIWN010000004.1, on the reverse strand, counting down.
ATGAAAAATATTAACAGGAAAACCTTAAAAATTGGAGCTGGAATGATTTTTTCGGTCATTTTCGGATGTTCAGAGATCGAAAACAGCGCTCGATCGACTTATTTTCACTCAAAAGTTCCCGGGTTCGAATCCCCAGAGGGTCCAAGGATTTTTGCTAATATTTCTGGGTCAACCACGTATTTTGGCAGCGGCCAGGATCCAAAAAATGTGTAAAAACTCACTGCAAGTGGCTTTGTCAGGTTGAATAATGACATCCTTAGGATTTTTGAAATAATCTTCCAATTCTTTTAAATCTTCTCCACATAAATTCTTGTTATTCTTGATCATCGACGGGCTTCCATCCTTGCAATTGGCCGTCAAATTACCATAGAAAAGTGTCAGCTGGGCGCCAGTCATGTCGACATTGACCAATTGGAGGCAGGAATCTCTTCCAATCATCAGATGAAGGTTGGCAAGACTTCCGCCAGTCATTTTGAAATCTCCTTTGATCCTTTTACAATGCTGTAACATGGCAGCTGTCGGAGGAGAATAATTCGTTTTGTTGTACTCGTCGTGTTGAAATTGACATTCTGGAAAAGTGATGTAATTTTTGAAAAGAAAAGTACCGTCGGATCGCTTTTGAAAAGTATATTTGATGTTATTTTTATTTTTTAGAGCATGTTCGAGCATCTCCAACGAGGCCATGTTCAGCTGTGGATTGTTGTTAATGCGAATGTGTAAATTCGAATCGTCTAGTTTCAACATGTTAACGGTAGCATCCCATTTCAGCTCCTTTAAATTGGGATTGTTCCGAATACTGATGAAAATGGAATCTAAAAAGGGTTGACGTTAACGCGGGAAAAGATCCGCTTGCCGTCAGCAAGATAATTGCCGCTAAACGTTGCAATTTTGCCAAAATTCAACGTCTTCACATCTTCATTTCCGTCCATTATAAAAGCACCCGAAATTTGGTCAAATCCTTTTGTCAGCAATTCAAATGCTTCCTTTTTAGCTTTCGAGAAATCCAAAGTGACAGGATTAAAGGGATTACCCAGAACTTGGTTTCCAGGTATACAAAAGTCTGTATCGTTTGCCACTACCACTCCCTTTGGGAGATTGTGACACTCCGGATTCTGGGCATTCACAGTAGTCAAAAAAATGCAGGCGATGTTCCAATTGTAGAACAAAAGTAGCAGCAGTCGACGGGAAGCCATCAATTATAACCAGCCGTCAGAGAAGAGAGCAACAAGATTCAATGAGCTCACGCTTTTTGACAGTTTACACGAATTTTTACACGCTTTTTGACCTTACACGTTTGGCGGTGGTTTAAATTTTGGAGAGAAGCAAATTTTACCTATAATTCGGTGATTTCCTGGCGCTCTGATCACTTGACCGCGCTGCTTTCGATCAGTTGGCGCGCTAAATTTGAGCCAAAGCTTCTCAAGGCCATAAAAACCTGAAAAATGCTCGGATTCAGACCAAATTTATATTATTTTGTAGCTCAGAGCGAGCTGAATAAAAAGAAGCCTTTGGTTATTTCAAAACAATCCGTTAATGGATAAAATGCGAAAAAGATTTTATAAGTGTGCGAGGACTATAAAAGTCATTTGCAGCAGCAGAAGTCATCGTTCACTTCTTTTCTATCTTTCCCCGAAGCCGATGACGAAAGATTGGAGGACAAGCTGATGCGCCACGTCGACAAGAAGTAGCCGGCATCTAAAAGGCGGCGACGACGACCATCGATACTGAAAAAGCCAAAAGGCCCTGGAACTTCCTTAAAAATCGATTTTTAGTCCCTTTCTTGGAAAATCCATAGCGCCATCGTATTCAGCTCAATTTGAGCTTTAATACGATATAAATTTGGTCTGGATTCGACTATTTTTGAGGTTTTTCTGCAGCAGAACAATTTCGGCGATAATTCAAAATTGCCGCCAGCCAAATTACTGCTAATGGATAAAAAGCGAAAAGGATTTAACAAGATTATGACGGCTATAAAAGCCATTTTGCCGCTAGAAATTCATCGTTCAGTTTTTTCTCCCCTGAAGAAAATTGGATTGGTATTTTTTAAATAAATATTTCATTTGTTATTGTGTTTTTTTCTTCTTTCTGTGGTTGTTTTGAGGCAATTGGGTTCTCTGTTGATAGCCTTCTACTGAATCTTCGTGTTCTCCTTGTTCTGCTAGTTATTTTGCCTGATTTCTTCTTGATTTTAAAGCTGGAAGTCCGAGAAATAGCCATAAACTTGATTTTCCATGCACTCCACAGCCTAAATGTCTCAGGAATGGCTATAAACTCCACAAAACAGCTGCTCCCAGCGCTTCTCCGAGAAAATCAAAGTCTTCTCCTGCTCATCTTTGATTTTTACTGGATTTTAAAGCTGGAATTCAGAGAAATGGCCATAAACTCCTAGAATCCTCAGCGAAAAATCTGAGAAATGGCTACAAACGGCTCGAAAAAAAAACAGCTTCCAGCCCTTCTGCAGAAAAATAAGGAGCTTCTTCTTATTTAGCTCAATCTGCGCTCCAAGATGATATAACTTCTACCGGGAGGTAGAAATTCTAGCTGGTGTTAGCAAAAATTCCGGGAAAAACTGTCATATCATGGCAAAAATTCCTGGACTCGGCGAGGAAGCGAACATGAGAACTTTGAATAAGGATACTTCAACTTTGTGGTAAATTTTCGGTATAAAAATGGATTTTTTTGCATTTTTGACACAATTTTCGATCCTGGTAAATGTTGATGAGGATGTGCAGCAAAAATTGAACATATTAATTAACTAATTAATTAATAGGTGTAAAAAATCGGGTGTAGGTGCAAAAAATTATAAAAATCGGAGATAAGCACAAAAATTGCGACTCAGTTCTGGTTGGTTGCCTCGTGTATTTGAGCTAATAAACTGGCGAACTCTACTAGTAACCGGTAACCAGTAACCGGGTGGGTAACCGCGGTTACTAACAGGTGAAGTAACCTAGTAACCGGTCGGGGTAACCACCTAAGTAACCTGGTAACCGGTCGGGGTAACCGAATCTAGAAAAGTAACCGAATCTAGAAAATGTCAATTATTATACTTCCAGACATATTTTGCTTCAGTAATTTTTATAGTTTTATTATTTTTTATAGTTTCTACTATTATCTGACTCAGAAATTGATGAGGAACACGAATATGTAAATTATATTTCATAAAACGAAATACACAAAAAGTTACATGCATTATATGCATTATATAGATGTATGCTATTGAAAATTTTTGTTTTGCTATATATTTTCAAGCTTTTCACTATAGTACTTCGCACTAATTTTATTTCTATAACTCGTTGCGCATTTCTATTATTTTTTATGATGTACCTGTTTCTATATCAAAATTTTGTGATAAACACGATGCACTAGGTTATAAAGCGCGAATGTGTGAAGTTTATGTGAAATTCATTGTTTTTCATATTTATCGCACCTTCTATGTATTTTGTTTACACAATATATATATTTTACTTATTACTAATGTAATATTGGTTCTTTTGTCTTCCGTTTACAAAAACTATTTCTTTTGTTTATTTTCATTGTAATATTGTTTTTTACTTCTTTGTTTACAAAATTTTCATTGTCATGTTTATTTGTCAGTACTGTAATATTATTTTTTTTTGCTTTTTGTTTACATAACTTACTTTTGTTTATTTCTATTCTTAGGCAGTTCATAGTTATAGTTTATAAGTTTGGGAAGGAACTAGAGGAATACTACACACTGTCAAAGTTATGGCGCACGTTACCTACCCGGCCAGGGAACTGCCTAAATGTTTTTTTTTTCCTTGTAGATGTGCATAACTTAGCTATGATTATCCTTTTTCCTTTCTAAATGACATACAACGGCGAAATAGCAGCACAAAGCATTATTCCTATAAATATTTATAAAAGCGAAATATTCATAATAAAGAAAAAAAACGAAAGATAGTCAAAAACAAAACAAAACTACAATATAAACAAACAGAAAAAACAATTATGTAAAAGAAAAGCAAAAGAAACAAAATTACAATAGAAATAAACAAAAGTAAGTTATGTAAACAAAAAGCAAAAAAAAAAAATAATATCACAGTACTGACAAATAAACATGATGATGAAAATTTTGTAAACAAAGAAGTAAAAAACAATATTACAATGAAAATAAACAAAAGAAATAGTTTTTGTAAACGGAAGACAAAAGAACCAATATTACATTAGTAATAAGTAAAATATATATATTGTGTAAACAAAATACATAGAAGGTGCGATAAATATGAAAAACAATGAATTTCACATAAACTTCACACATTCGCGCTTTATAACCTAGTGCATCGTGTTTATCACAAAATTTTGATATAGAAACATGTACATCATAAAAAATAATAGAAATGCGCAACGAGTTATAGAAATAAAATTAGTGCGAAGTACTATAGTGAAAAGCTTGAAAATATATAGCACAACAAAAATTTTCAATAGCATACATCTATATAATGCATATAATGCATGTAACTTTTTGTGTATTTCGTTTTATGAAATATAATTTACATATTCGTGTTCCTCATCAATTTCTGAGTCAGATAATAGTAGAAACTATAAAAAATAATAAAACTATAAAAATTACTGAAGCAAAATATGTCTGGAAGTATAATAATTGACATTTTCTAGATTCGGTTACTTTTCTAGATTCGGTTACCCCGACCGGTTACCAGGTTACTATCGGGCTTAGTAACCGGTCGGGGTAACCAGGTTACCAAGTGCGGTTACCGGTTACCAGGTGCCCGGTTACTAGTAGCGTTGGCCAATAAACTCAGGGAAAACAGACAGCTTTTGTGCACTTTTTGAAAAAAGTAAAGGCTTTCCCTATTTCAGCTCGACCCGGGCTAGAAAATGATGAAAATTTCGTCCGGATCCGAGCATTTTTAAGTTTTTTATGGGCTTGAGAAGATCTGACTCGAATTTAGCGCGACAACTGACCAAAAGCAGCTCACTCATTGAAAATGTGTAGCGAGTTTGATTCCCAAGCAAGGTCTATAGGATTTTCAGCAAAATTGCATGATTTCTGAGCAAACGGTGACTGGAATTAACGACTGCGACCACTTTACCATAGGCACGCACATTTCTTTGGTCTCCCGGCCTACACCAGCTGCGCTTTTGCTTCTCGGAACAATCCCAATTTAAAGGAGCTGCTATGAGATGCTAGTGCCAACCAATTGGACATTCAAAACCGATCCGGCGGTACTTTTCTTTTCAAAAATTACATCAACTTTCCAGAATGTCAATTTCAACACGACGACTACAACAAAACGGATTATTCTCCTCCAACAGCTGCCATGTTGCAGCATTGTAAAAGGATCAAAGGAGATTTCAAAATGACTGGCGGAAGTCTTGCCAACCTTCATCTGATGATTGGAAGAGATTCCTGCATCCAATTGGTCAATGTCGACATGACAGGCGCCCAGCTGACACTTTTCTATGGTAATTTGACGGCCAATTGCAAGGATGGAAGCCCGTCGATGATCAAAAATAACAAGAATTTATGTGGAGATGATTTAAAAGAATTGGAAAATTATTTCAAAAATCCTAAGGATGTCATTATTCAACCGGATAAATCCACTTGCAGTAAGTTTTTACACATTTTTTGGATCCTGGACGTCGCCAAGACTCGTGATCGACCCCGAAATATTAGCAAAAATCCTGGGGATCCGAACCCGTGACCTTTTGAGTGAAGAGAAGTCGATCGCGCGCTGTTTTCGATTCCTGAACGCCCGAAAATGACCAGAAAACAGTTCCAGCGCCAATTTTTGGGTTTTCCTGCAAATATTTCCCATTTCAGCAATTGAATGCACAACTCCAGAAGAGAAGAGCCAAAAATATCACGTCTGCAAGGAAGAAGAGAAGCCGTCGTCGATGTCAAAAGGAAAAGAAGACGAGAAGAAAAAAGAAGAGGAAGACGCGATGAGCGAAGAAGAAGAAGAAGAAGAAGAAGCTTCCTGGCTGATCTTTGGAATTTGTAGCGGTATTAATGGATTCCTAATAATAATCGCGATTGTTCTTGTATTGTGGTGGAAAGATCTGTTTCCCTTCTGCTCGGAAGAAGATGACATCGAAGAAGAAGAAGAAGAAAAAGCCGCTTCGACTCCAAATCAGTTGGAATAAATCCTTGTTTATAAATTGTCTTGTTCTTTTTTTATTTTTACTCATGTTCAGCCATTTGTAGTGGGAGAATGTAGAGAATTTTCTGCTTTATTTTCTGATATGAACATTGTTCCTGTAACTCCGTGAAAACTAGAAATAATGGCCATTTTTCAATTGCTTCCAATGAAGGACATGTGAACATAGCACGCCAAATGGAGCGCATTTTAAAAAAATCGTCGCACCGAAATTTCAAAGAGTAAAATTACGGGAGTAATTGTCTCTTGTAGAGAATTTTCTGGGCTATTTTTTGATAGAAAACTTGTCCTTGTAGCTGTTGAAAAACCAAAGCAATCGTAATTTTGATACTTGCGGCCAGTAATGATCAACTGAACATGGCACGGAAAATTGGGCCCATTTTTAAAAAAAACTCGCCCCCGTCGTCATTTCTACAATTAAAATTATAGAAAATATATCATCTTGTAGAGAATTTTCTGCTCTATTTTTTGACATAATCATCGGACATCCGCCTGAAGGAATTGCACAGCTCTCATGTGGCTGGCCCACCGGCGGTGTTCTCGGCGCTACATTCGACAAACCAGAAAATTGCGAACATTATTTTCCAAGTTTCCCAGCAAAATTGAACAAAAGCGAAATTTGAAATTGCCGCCGGTCATTTTTCAGTAAATGGCTAAAAAGCGAAAACGATTTACTGGTCAACTGTAAAATTCTGTCATTTTTTTCAGCAGAAGTTGTCATTCAATTCTACTGGCCTCTTCTCAGATGGTTGGCTTCAACCTGATGAAGAATATTGCTGGAATGCAACTGCTGCTGCTTTTGCTGTTGTTTGCTCAACGTGGATCTACATCGACTGAAATACCGAAGTGTCATGAATTGAAGGGCAACGTGAAGCTGACGGATAAGCCGGATATCTGTACCAAAGTCAATGGCATCTTGGGAAGCAACGCGGATTCTGCCACCTTCAACTTTTCCCAAGCAGATGAGTTGACTCTCAACAATTTCCTGGCCAAGTTCACCGACATTTACGGCGCCATTATCATGGATGGAAACGACAAAGTGGAGACCCTGAATTTTGGAAATATCACAGTTTTTCATGGTGATAAGGTTCTAGACGGTTAGTTTTAATCTTCTTCAGGGTAACTTATTTCTTTAGATGGCATCTTCATCCTCATCCGTAACAATCCCAAGCTGACGCGCATTGTATGGAATTCTTCGGTCAAAATTGTTCCTGGTGGTGCTTCAAACATTCATGTCCTCGCCTACAACAACCCGATGCTGGATAAAATGTCTCAGGACCAGTTTCGAGCTGCCGCCACGGGCAAGGATGAAATCGCTTCGTTTGTACAAGATACCGGAGCCAATGGTACGTAAATGTGGTCATTTTGAATGATGCGAACGTGCAACTCTTTTGTATCATGAAGCGCTGATATTTTTGGATTAGAATGTGCCACGTGTTGAAGTGTTACGGGCGCGCGCATTGGTTATTTTTCTAGGCAGTTGCGACCGGATTTTTTGCCGCCCGTGTTGGAAAATTTTGACTTTCGCTTTTGACCGGATTTTGACCGACTTTTGACAAATTTCGTGCAATTTTTCGCTTTTCTTTACCGGCTACCATTTCCAAACTGAAATGAAGCGCAGCCGGGCAAAAATGAAGCGCATCCTAAGAGGGTTCAATTCTCCCCTGGTACACAAATAAATTCGGTTTTTTTCAGAATGCCAGTTCGAGTCGCCTTATCCGACTGTCGTCGGATACACTCCACCTACTGCTGAACTTCTGAAGAATTGTGCCAAGATCAAGGGAGATTTCATCGTGGAGGATGTCAATCTGACGGGACATGCTCCTCTCCAACTGAGCGATGGTTCCTGCCTGAAGCTGATCAACGTGGATATGAAGAATTTCGAGTTCTGGTTCGCCGTGGGCTCGGGTATTGCCGAATGCAAAGACGGCACTCGATCGAATATCACGGGCAATCCCAATCTGTGTGGAACTGAGATGTACAAATTGAAACAATATTTCAAGGACGAGTTTCAGGTTCACTTTAAAGCGGATAAGACCACTTGTAGTAAGTTATTTTTCATCGATTTCTGGCTATTTTTCCTCTCTTTTCCGGCCTAATGACTCTTTTTTTCAGCGAAGTCATGTCCTCCTGGTGTAGTTTCTAATGACTATCTCTTCTGTGTGTCTACGCCTACAAATCCGGCTACGACTGATCCAAATGTGCCCGGTGCTGCTGGTTCTGGTATAGCGACTCCTGCCGCTCCCGCTGATCCTGTCAACACCACCAGCAGCCCTTCTTCTGGAATGGAAATGTGGAAAATTGTGGCCATTGCGGCTGTCGCTTCCTGCTTGGTAATTGGCGGTATCGCTGCCATTTTTGTCTTGTGGAAGAAGGGTTACTTGCCCTGTTGCCGTCGTGGTCAAGAGGGTCAGAAAAAGAATAAGGACGTGGAAAAGAATAAAAAGGATGTGGAAAAGTCGGGAACAAAGACGCCCACTTCGTCAACGGATACGAGCAGGTCCAATGAAAAGATGGTCTCAAAGGTGGCGGATCCCAAGAAGGAAGAGCAGCTGAAACAGGAATCGGAAAAAGAAAACGAGGGACCAAAAGTGAGCGAAGTCAAGAAGCAAATGAAAAACGAACCGGAAAAAGAAAAAGAGGAATCAAAAGTGAGCGAAGTCAAGAAGGACAAGCAGGCGAAAAAGGAACCGGAAAAAGAAAAAGAGGAACCAAAGAATAAGCTTAAAAACCTGCCTCCTTATCCGCTGCCGGCGAACTTTGGCTCGTACAAATTCAATACGACTGCTGCTGTGCAATTTGTTAAGAACAATACTATGAAGTCATTTGACGAGATTAAAATGGAATTCAATCTTAGTTATTGCGGATTACCGCTCGTTGGCAAGGATGATTGGACGGACGACGATACGAAACACACGCAGAAGCTGCTTGATGCCCGTGTATGCCGATATAATGACCAAGTTGTCATAAAAAAAACGGGAGTCCAGTTGAATGATGGGCGCGACGTTGCCGCCAATTTTGTCTTAGTCACAGTAAAGAAAATCAAAGTCAAGTTCATCACCACCCAGGCTCCTCTCAAGAATACCATTGTTGACTTTTGGCAAATGGTATTTGAGAAAAAAACGGGCAACATCGTCCAATTGAACAACAATACTGGTTAGTGATTATTGCTTATTTATTCTGCTCATAGCACAGCTCTAACTGAACCCATTTGTCTAAAAATATAAGCCAAAATATAGGGGAGGATTTCCTCAATATGATGGTCTCTAAATTTTTTTTGGAAAAAAATTGATCAAAAATAGTTGTGACGTGGCGTTAACGGGTTTTGAAACTTTTTCAATTACAAATGACATCTTTCAGAAGATGGAAAGGAAAAGGGTTATCCCTATGTTCCTCAGAAGAAGGACGAGGAAATGCCCTTTAACGGTGTTACGGTGGTCTGCAAGGAAACTTATGTCGCTTTCGAAGTGATTCAAGTGTCTGTGCTGAAGGTGACGATCGGCGAGGAGACCCGCGAAATCAAACACTATCACTATATCGCATGGCCAGATCGCGGCGTACCCATAACCGATGATCATCAAAAGGCATTGCTTGATCTGATCGAGTTGGTGAACTTGGAGACTACAGATGAGATGGGACCGACTGTTGTCCATTGTTCTGCCGGAATTGGACGCACTGGTATCCTATGAATATTCTTATATAATTCATTTTTAGGCGTCTATGTTATACTCGATTTGGCTATAAAATTACTACAGGTTGAAGAAACTCCGGATCTGAAGCAACTCCTTAGCTTGGTAAGAAGTTGCCGAGGAAAAGCAGTTCAACAAGTCGGCCAGTATATCTTCGCGTGTGATATACTGATGGAGAGAATTCTGGCAGATACCACGACGCATATTCCTTCTCGTGCTGTCGGAAAAGAACTTGTTCAAAAAATGCGAAAGGATATGGAGAAAATGCATTCGTCCACTGCTAGTAACCGAGGTAAAAATGGCAAGAATAGCGGCGGCGGCAGGAAGAAGAAGAGCGGCGGCAGGAAGAACGTCGAAGGCAAGAAGAAGGGCGACGATGGCAAGAAGAAGGGCGACGCCGACAACGCCAAGAAGAAGGACAACGCCGACGACGCCAAGAAGAAGGACAACGCCGACAACGCCAAGAAGAAGAGCCCCGCCGCCGCCACCAAGTAGTAAAAATAAAAAGATCCGGAAAATTCTTTGTTTATTCCATTTTTTTCGTGGTTTTGAGGTACTTGGGTTATTGGTTGATCATCTCCTTGTGAACTTTCTTGTTCCTTTTTGTTTGCTTATTTTTCTTTGAAATACTGTTGACTCTTGATTTTTCTCCTTGATTCAAAAGCTGGCCATAAATCCCCTGAAAATGGTCATTTCTAACGCCATTCCGGGAAAATCAATGTCTTTTTCATATTCAGCTCAATTTGGGCTACAAAATGATATAAACTTCGTCTGGATTCGAGTATTTTTGAGGTTTTCTTGCCGTAGAGAAGCTCGCCGATAGACTCGGTCTAGTTCTACCAATTTTTGTCAGTTTTATGAAAAAAACTGATGGAATTTATAGAATTTGCTAATTTATAGTCTGTCACAAAAAAAGACGACATTTTTAAAGGTCTAACCAAGGAAACTAAATTATTTTTTTTCTCTATCTTGTGACTTCCAGGCTTTATAACTTTTATTGCAACTTACATATTACATTTTTCTGATCATTTTGATATATAAATGAGTGTCCAACTCGCCAGAAAAGTATTATTGGTCAAAGTGTGAGTATTTCTGCCCGGATCGAGCATTAAGAATTTTGTAGAGTTGAAAGGTCTTTTATATATCAAAAAAATCAGAAAAATCTGATATGATTTATGCAATAAAAATCAGAAAGATTGGAAGTCACATAATAAAGAAAAAAATTAATTGAGTTTGGTTTTTGAACCAGTTAGACCTTTAAAAATGTCGTCTTTTTTTGTGACAGACTATACTAATTTTAATTTTACTCTGAATTTTCGCTCATACGCTATTCTGGTCCCATTTCCAGTGTTAAAAATGGTAAAAATCCATTTGGACACTGAAAATTTGCCACAAACTAAAATTTTCTGCAATCCAAAAGCCCCGGGTTTGATTTCACGGCTCGTTCAGTGATTTTTTAATCTAATATTCCGGAAATTTATACGCATCTTGGTCGCTTCCAGGAATAATCACCGTTTTTAAGCCAGGATTTCCCCGCCATTTTTTTCCTGAAAATTTCTGTCAAATCGTTTTCCAGTCTAATCCAATAACCAAAAAGCGATATTTCATCAGCAGGCGGTCATTCTGCCAGTTTTCCTTCCTTGAAAGAGGTCGGATTTCTGATGTTATTTCTACCGCCGAGTCAGTCATTTTTACTCAATTTTTACCCAAATTTACTTTAGAATTTTTATTTCTACTGCTGTTTGCGACTTTTACGGACGCCCAGTCATCGAATCACACAAATTTCGACGCCAATGAGAATATCTCGTCGCTACAGAAGAGGAATCGATATGCCAGGAACGTCAAATGTGAAGGAGACTGCTAAGGCCGCCACCCTCACGATTCCGACCGGCAGCACGACAACGTCCGCAGTAAAAAAGCTCAGCCCTTCGATTTTTTTGTTCTATTTGTGGCTTTTCTGACAGTCTCTCTTCCGAAAACCCAGGCGATCGTCATGTTCTTCTCGATTTTCTTGCCATTTCGTTCTCGTTTGGATTCTCCTTTGAATGACTCACAATCTGAAACTCCTTTTCTTCCTCGGCGACTACAGCCAGTATTTTAGGAGTGGATATAAAAACCACTGGGAAAAGTGGGCAATGTTCTACAAAAACTGGACAATCGAGGAAGACTATCCACCCCTGTTATCATGTGAGCTAAAATGACTTGGAAAGCATATTTCCGCCAATTTTCCTGAACATATCACAGTGCTCAGCACGATATCAGCGACCAGTTCAAAAGCCTTTAAAAAGTAACCATTTTTAGAGGTGTACGGCCCAAAATAGCCCAAAATTTCCCTATGATTCCGACGACTTTTTTTCCCAAGTTTCTGTTTGGGAAGCCGAGGTTGCCGTAGAATCGAAGCCTGTGGCTGTGTTGAGAAACCAAATATACCACCTCGTTCGTCTCGACGTGCTGATTACGATGGTATAAATAACTTTTTCAGAAGCCAGGATTTTTCGGACCTATCCTCCCAAACATCCCACACAGGCGATGATTTGACCTCAATCTTCCCATTATGGGATATTTGTGTACGGGTGGGGCTTTTTCCAGGTCTTCTCCTGGTAAACCACGCATCAGGGATGGGCGGGTACCCGGATCCGGACCGAAAATGGTCCGGGTCTACCCGAACCGGGTTAAAATTTGCAGAACCGGATCCGGACCGGAACCGGCACACGTGATTTTTCGAAGACCCTGACCCGACCCGGAACCGGCACTTTTTTGGCCGGGTCCATTCCGGGTCCGCCAGCTTTTAGCGCGTTATTTAGATATGACTCTTTTTCTTTTTTTTTCTCGATCTTTTGTAATTTCTGGTATCAAAATGTTCCTCTCAATGTGCTGAGCAGTTTGCAACTAAAATTGGACACTTCCAATGCCCACAGTTCGAATAAAATATTTTTAAAGATGAATGCTCGATAGCCGCGAAACGAAATTTTGAAATTTTACATGGAAATTTGTCATCCAACTGGGCGACACAAGAACTCATTATTGGATGGACGGATTTCGTTTTTGTTTTTTTTTGCAGTCGATAGAGCACATCGGATTGTCCTTTAATGAGTTTTTTGGGACCGACCTGTGGAAAAATGAATTAATAACGGCTACGATTAGTTCATTTTCGATATTATTAATAGAAAGAGTTAGCATATGTAAGTGCCAAAACTCATTAAAGGACATTCTGTAAAAAAAAACAGAAATGAAATAAGTCTAGCCAATAAAGAGATTTTGTTTTCTTACGTCATGAAATGATTTTTTATTTGAGTTGAAAAAATTGGGAATTTTTGTACCCGGAACCGGACCGAAAAACGGTCGATTCCGGTCCGGGTAGACCCGGACACACCCGATTTTCGGATCCTACCTTGGGACTCGGACCGGTCCCGACCCGACCTTTTTTTTGGGAGGTCGGACCCGGCCCGGGTTGAAAAAAGCCGGACCCGCCCATCCCTGCCACGCATGCCATTGTGATCAGCATCCAAAAATGTGTGTGACCAATACCTTAGAATCTTTGAAAGTACCGATTTTTAGGATTCTATGGGCCAAAATAAAGCTCTGGTCAATGATTTGGCCTCAATCGTCCCAATATGGGGTACCGCTACCCTGGTGAGCATACTTTCGGCCCTTCTTTTAAAAACCAAAGAGAGCATCGTGATCAAACCCCAAAAATACGGGAGACCAGTTGAAGGAAGTTTATAAAAAGGCCGATTTTTAGGGGCCTATGGACAAAAACAGCCTCTTACTTTAACCGATGATTTTTTCCAAACTTATTTGGGAATTCGACTCCCGTGAATTACGAAAAATATACTGGACGTGCACATTTTCCATGAAATTCTACGATTTTTGAATAAACGGTGGCTGGAATCGGTGATTTTGCGTGTTCCACTTGGCCCCCGGACCCCACCAAGCTGGGCCTTTGCTTCTCTCCAAAATTTGAACCACCGCCAAACGTGTAAGGTCAAAAAGCGTGTAAAAATTCGTGTAAACTGTCAAAAAGCGAGAGCTCATTCAATCTTGTTGCTCTCTTCTCTGACGGCTGGTTATAATTGATGGCTTCCCGTCGATTGCTGCTGCTATTTTTCTACAATTGGATCGTCGCCTGCACTTTTTTGACTGCTGTGGATGGCGCGAAGCTGAACTGCCATGAATTGCTGGACAAAGTAGTTGTCGAGAATCCAGACTTTTGCGAACCAACGGAGCCAGCATTGGGCAATCTCCTTCGCCCTGTCACTTTGGATTTCTCGAAAGCTAAAAACGAGACATTTCAATTATTGGCAAAAGGATTTGACCAAATTTCGGGTGCCTTTATAATGGACGGAAATGAAGATGTGGAGACGCTGGATTTCGGCGAAATTGCAAGTTTTGAGGGCAAATATCTCGATGCCGGTAAGTCGCGATTTCTATCGAAAAACTTTGTTTAGATTCTCCTCTCATCAGTATTCGGAACAATCCCAATTTAAAGGAGCTCAAATGGAATGCTACCGTGAATCAGCTTAGCTATAATGATAAAAACCAAAAGTTGTATATTCTAATTTACAACAATCCACAGCTTAATGTAACTTCGTTGAATTTGCTTAAAAATGCACCAAAAAAAAGCAACATTATAACGATCATTCAAGAAAATACAGGCGGTATGTTGCCTTAATATTGTGCAGAATAATTCCCTTTTTTACAGATTGTCAATTTCAACACGAGGAGTACAACAGTACAGTCTACACTCCTCCAACAGCTGCCATTTTACAACATTGCAAAGTAATCTGGGGTGATTTCAAAATGACTGGTGGAAGTCTTGCTGGCCTTTCCCTGAAGAAAAAACGAAATACTTGCCTGAGCCTGGTCAATGTGGATATGACTAACACCACAATATCTGGGGACCGCGGAAAACTTAACAAAAAGTGCACGGATGGTGTATCAATTATCAAAAATAATAAGAATTTGTGTGGAACTAATATGGAAAACTTGCTGAAATTGTTTAAAAATCCGGATGAGATTCACGCTGAAATTGATAATTCTTCTTGCAGTAAGTTTTTATCGGCTTTTTCAGCACGCGAATACCGGCAAAATCCCCAAAATATTAGCAAAAATTCGATGAGAAGTGGCTAAAATTGGTGATTGGGCCAGCCATGTGGGCATGCGTGCTACTTTTTGCCATTGGAAGCGCCAAATGCCCGGGAAACCTTACCAGATCCAATTTTTAAAATTTTTCCGACTAATATTTTCTCTTTCAGCTATCAAATGTACAACCGCTGAACAGAAGCAGAGTAAGTACAATATTTGTGAGGAAGAAAAGGAAGAAAGTACAACGATCGACAGCAGCAGTGGTGGTGGTGGTGATAATGGCAACAATGGCAATAATTTAAATGGAAATAATGGCAACACTACCAGCAACAGCAACAATCAAAACAACAACAATAATCCTCCCTGGCTGGCTATTGGAATTGGACTGGGTATTGGTGGTGGTCTCCTGTTGATTGTCTCGATAATTTTAATTGTATTATGGAAGAAACGTCGCTTGCCACGCTATAATAAGCCAAAAAAAGTAACAAGGAAGAAAGATGATGATGATATGGAAACATGTGCTTATTTCAATGTAGGAGAAAATATTTTTGGCTTATCTTTTACTACATTTGGTTGTAAACGAATGAAGAAAACTGGTCCAAAATTTGTAGCTGATATTTCAAGCCTATCCGTAGCTACAATACGGGAAAAATTTACAGCCGTTGATAAGATAAAATTACCAGCAGAGCTAATAGTAAAACCACCTGAGCCATGGAAATCAACTGATGGGCAAATAGAACTTGGCCGTTTAATTATACACGATAATCAAGAATATTTAATTGGAGCAAGACCTAAGGATAAAAAAGCTGCCGCTGCTTTTTGGCATTATTTATTGGAACATGAAGTTCGTCATTTTATTTTGCTAGGTTTGTTTTATTGATGATTTTAATTCATTCGCGATCGCGTGTTCCACCGGTCAAAGGTATAAAGAAGGTCCATTTTGGGTTCTATGGCCAGAAATCTAACCAGGAATGGTCCATTCCGGATTCTGTGACCACAAAATCGGCCAGAAATGGTTCATTCCGGATTCTAAGGCCACAAAACTTTTGTCATTTTCGTATGTAATAAATTTACCACAGTCTGATAGAGGACATCGAGATCTTTCAAATGGTGTCAAGTAAAAATTAGGTGATACCCGGAGGAAAAAATTATGGGCGTGCGCCACATCGAAATTTCCATTTTTTTTTTCAAAAGCTCAATAACTTTTTAGTCTGATTCTATTCTTTCAATTGGTTTTCTGGAATGGATTGAGCAGATCTTCAGCTATCAGACAGGCGTTGTTTTGCGTAAAACGCGTGAAGGATAAATTTCCTGTGGACCAAAGAAGCAAGCACACAAAAATTTCGATTTTTTTTGGGTTAACCTACTGACGAACACGATTTTCCTATCAAAGATGAAAATTCCTGTCATTTTCAACGAGTTCGCTTCTTTGGCGCAGAGAAAATTTATCCTCTAGGAGTTTTATACAAAACAACGCCCTTCTGATAGCAGAAGATCTGACCAATTCACTCCAAAAAACCCATTGAAAAAATAGAATCATGATCAAAAGTTATGCGATTTTCTAAAAAAATGTCAATTGCCCGTTTACAAATGCACGTAACTTTTGCCTCAGGGCTGCGCCTGATTTTTTATTGACATCATCTGAAAGCTCTCGATGTCCTCTATCAAAAAATTATTGGAGCCGGGCCACGTTCAACCGGTGTATCACGCGATTGTCAATGGATTTAATGATTTTTTTAGGCGAAAAAGACACCGGATTTCTTCCACTGAAATTACATCAAACAATTGATCTCGAGACAATTAAAATCACATATGAATATGAGGAATTTCCCGTAATTACTACTATGCAGCGAACTATACTAATTGATCGAACGATGAATGGCAAACGATCTCAATGGAAAGTTGTTGTGGATCATTATTGTTCCTGGTATACTGATGAACCGCCAAGTATTAGGCATGGCTATGAGATGTTTGCCTTACTGGAAGGGATGACGGGACTCAAGATAGAACCGGAAAGAGGTCCACAGCCTAAGGATAGAGAAGATCGTCGTATGATTGTGTGCAAAGATGGAAAAGAACGAACTGGTGCTTTTCTTTTGATGGACATGATTTGGACTGAATTATTTGTAAGGGGAGAAACAGCCGAAGAGATGAAGCCCGTCGACGTTGACATTCTACTTGCTCGCCTCCGGACACAGATCCCAAATGCTGTCTCGGATTTCCGTTATTATTTATATATGCATCTATTGGTGATGAAAAAAGTCATACAGAAGAATCCAAATACTCCATATAATAAGAAATTCTTCGAAGAAGCCTTTACCATGCTAAATTTGAAAGATGAAAGTGAACAGGAGCGAATACTCAAAGCGAAGAAAGAAAGTGAAGAGGAAAAGCTCAAAAAGAAAAAGGAAGCTGATAACAAGCAAAAACCAAGCGAGCAAACTTCAAAGGTCGATTCCAAGCAAAAACCAAACGAACAAACCTCAAAGGCCGATTCCAAGCAAAAACCAAGCGAGCAAACTTCAAAGGCCGATTCCAAGCAAAAACCAAGCGAGCAAACTTCAAAGGCCGATTCCAAGCAAAAACCAAGCGAGCAAACTTCAAAGGTCGATTCCAAGCAAAAACCAAACGAACAAACCTCAAAGGCCGATTCCAAGCAAAAACCAAGCGAGCAAACTTCAAAGGCCGATTCCAAGCAAAAACCAAGCGAGCAAACCTCCAAGACTCAATAATTGCCAGAGATTATGGTAACTTGTGATTCAAACAGTGTGGTGTACTGTAGAATAAACTTGAATAAAGTTTCGCGAGTCTTTTTTTTGTTTATATTCGAAGAAAGCACGTTGACAGCCAAGATAATTGGGGAGACCAAAAAGTCCAGAAGAAAAGTTACATTATCCGCATAGATTTCGAGAAACGACGAATTCTGCGACGAGCTATAACTCACTTTGTAGAGGAGATGAAGCTGAACAAGAAGATACCTTCAGAAAGACAAAATTCTAATGGCTTAGCAGCAGAACAGGGCGCGCTCTTCTATAAAAACGAATAACAAATAAAGCGAGCATCCTACCCAAAATGAAACACTTTTCAAAAATACTCATTCGCGTACTTTATACGCGGCCACCGAAGTAGAAACGAAATCCCATCAAAATCCGCAGGAAACAAGGAGATGAACAGCGATATCGCTAGGAACAACTATTTTCGTGCGTACACAAAAAGAATGTTTGCCTATTAGGATTATGGAGAACGGGACAAACCGAACTAGAACTTCTGTAAAAGTTATTTATACCATTGGAATCAGCTCACTGAGAGCAGCAAGATGGTATATTTGGTTTTTCGGTAGCTCCACGTAGTTTCAATAGATCATGGTGGTCGATTTCCCAAACAAAAAGTTTGGAAGAAATCATCAGAATCCTAGGCTAATGGGCTGTTTTGGTCCATAGAATCCTAAAACTATGCAATTTTCTGGATATTTTTGAACTGGTAACACACATTTTTGGACGCTGATCACGGTGATATGCGTGGTCTACCAGGAGGACGCCTGGAAATAGCCCCACCCTTTTACGGTTATCTCAAAATGGCAAGATTGAGGTCAAATCAATGCCTGAGTGGTGTTTGGGAGCATTGGTCCGAAAAAAATGTTGTCATCTGAAAAAGTTATTTATGCCATTGGAATCGCCTCTTTGAGACGAGCAAGGTGGTATATTCGGTTTTTCAAAATCTCCAAGTATGCATTCCCAAACCAAAAGTTTGAAAAAAATCAAGCAAGCTTAAAGATGGTGCGCCAAAGGTCAGCGGAATGATCCAAATGCCGCAGGTTCGATTCCTAGCCACTGCCAGAAGGAAATTGGCAATATTTTTGGCGAAAAGGTACCTTGGTGGTCTAATTGTGGATTACGGGAGCGAAAAATGGTCTGAAATATTGGTAAATCGTCGAAATTATCAATAAACTTGAGCAACTCCACTATGAAAATGTTCCTCGTTGACTTCCAGTTTTTTTTTCTCAGCTTGTGGACAATAAAACAAATAGCAAACAGAAAAAAAAACAGATAATTGGCAAAAATTGTTTTTATTATCGGATCCTTTATTTATTATCAGCAGGCCTAACTGGGTCTAGTCATTTCGTACTTCTCCGATCCATATTTACGGAATTCCAATTTACCATCCGACTTGACGATAAGAATAGCGCCGTCGTTTCTAGAGAATTTCTCATAATTTGGAGCAGTGAAGACGGTGACCGCATTGCCGGTGCGATCCGTAAATTGGAATCCATTCTCTGGAACCTGGAATTTTTTTTTTAAATTGTGAAGAAATTTTTAGCGAACCTGATGCGCGCGAACAATCAAATCAATGCCCAGACGCGTGCAGGTTTTCCCGGCAGCTCGAGGATTCCAGAATATACCCTTTCCTCTCTTGCCATTTTCAACATAAGACAGTTCTTGCTTCGCACACGGATCAGACCATATCATATCCTCAGCCAGCTTGCAGTTATCTGTATCCTCCAACGGTACGGGAATGGCTCGAATGTCGTTGAGACTCTTTAAATGCTTCGAAATACCAGCATGCATACAGAGAATACGTCCACCAATAAGGCCAGCCAGCGGTAAATACCCATAAATATCAGAAATTTCATCCCAAAATCCTGTATTCTTTAGCTGGTTCTTGACTATGGTAAAGAATTCGTTAATATTATTTCGACTTGTATTCTGTTCCTTGAGTTCATGATTTCCACGTAGAAGGTAAAATCTCATTGGATGGCGAATTTTTAACAAGTAGAGAAGTAAAATCACTTCCAGTGAGTAATATCCACGATCCACGTAATCTCCCATAAAAAGATATCTCTGATTGAAGATTCCATGTCGCTTGTTCTCGTTGAACATTCGAAAAACTCGAACCAAATCACGATATTGGCCATGGATATCGCCCAATATGACGCAAGGAGCCGGGACTTCCTCCAGACGAGGCAACTTTATCATCACATCCAGTGCCAAATCGACGATACGCAAAATCACGTGCTTCATTGGTTCATCATATTCTACCTGAAAATATTTGGCTATTTCTTCAAATTTCTTTATCAATTCATAAATTTTAATGGGTTCTATTATATTTTGTAAAAAATGCAAAATTTTGTGGTAGTAAAAATGTCTCAAAATGAATTTTGAATTTCGATAATTGCGCGCAAACGAAAGCTTGTAAAAAGCGGGCGGTAAATATTCAAAATTACCGGTTTTCCCTCAATTTTTGCCATTTTTCAGACTTTTTAATAAGTTTACCGTATTGAGGGCAAAATTCTGAATTTTTTGAAACCAAGAAATGCCCGGGAAAGTGATTTGAGCTACGATAATTGGACGCCAGCGGAAGTCTGTAAACAGCGGGCTGTTGTAATTCAAAATTATCGGTTTCCTTTCAATTTTTTTGCTTATCTTGGACGTTTCCTGGATTTTTAATGTGACTGAAAGAAATTATACCTAATTGTGTGTCAAAAGAGGCTGAAAATTCTTTAAAATTAACGAAAAATGAAATTTTAGGCGGCAAAAAGGCGCGTTTTTTGCATTTTTTTTAAAAGTTGGTGGGTTTTATTTTTAATAGATGGAAAACTTACGAGTCGACAATAATTAGGCAACATCATGACCATAATCAAATCATCCAGAATTTTATTTTCTTCATCAGTTGGCTTTTTAATTTCACGCTTCGGCTGAGCTTCCGGTGCTTCTGCTGACTTTTCTGTCATTTCTTTACCGCCATCTTTTCTTTTTTCCTCTTCGCCGTCTCTTTTTTTCCCCTCGTCGTCATCGTTTCCTTTTTTCTCTTCTTCATCTTTCTTATCCTCACTGGATTCAACTTTTTCTGTACTTTCACTTTCTTCATTCGATTCATCATCGCCATCTTGTGCTTGTCCATGTAGCACATGTTTACTGGGTTGTGGAAATGCTCGTACCAGTTTATTCTTCGTAAGATATTCATAATATTGGGTAATTTTCTCTTTAATCCGCTTGATAACCATGTAATTCAATATATCTTCTTCTGATTTTCCTTCAGTTTTGGCTAATTTTTGAATTTCTTTTAGATTTTTCTGATAAAAATAGGATTCCATCATATCTCCATCATAACATCCATTAAATCTTCTCATATTCGCCTCAAAATCGCTCTGTATTTTGGTCAATTTTTTACAATCAGTAATTTTGGCTTCATTCATTAAATTTTCATCATATTCATCTTCTTTAAAATCTCCTTTCCAACGGACACGATATCGTATCGTATCGGTCATATAATAATCATGCTCAGGAATTGGCTTTCGTCTAGTTTCTCTATCATTTGGAAATTGCCTATAAATGACGATACCATCCTCTGTTCCAATTATATATTTGCTAAAATCAAAAGCCTTGACGTCATTCGTTTTTTCTGTACTGGTCGTCTTCGCTTTAATAGCTGCTGGTTTTACAGGCGGTGGCTTTTTCACCTTATGACAACATAACCATGAGTAAAAACTTTGGCCTAAAAAAAATTGGTAAACTCGAAGTAAAATCGACAAAAAAACCTGGTTTCTTTTTCTTTTTGTAACAGATGCAAGCGGTAATTATGGAAATAACCACGGCGAGGACAATACCGCCAACTACAGCACCAGCAATTATTGGAAGCCTGAAAATTTATTTCATTTTATGATTTATTTTGAGATTTCTAGTAAAATTTGGGGCAGAACATCGAAGGCGTCGCTGTTGGCGTTCTATACTCTGCGCTCTTCTTTAGCGGATATCTCGGCCAAACCTACACCTTTCTGGTTAATTTATAATCAAGGGAAAAGAGGAGACACTGAGCTTCCGTATAAACTGGATTTCAAGCAAATAGAGTGTAAAAAAGCTCACAATTCTTGCGAATAGCCAAAAGAACGCTCAATAATCTAAAAATCACTGCTGTAAGCTTCCTTTTCTTTCTGGACTCGGAAAACTTGGTCTATTATAAGCTGAGCATCTCCTCTATCAAGGAATCTTTGAATTATTGAAATATACAATGGTAGAACCGAGATATCCGCCCAAGAAGTGGCTAGAGTGCGAGATCTGCGCGGTTGATGCCAAAAAAAGCAAAAATGGCGTGCCACAATCACCGGAACGATCCAAATGTCGCAGGCTCGACTCCTGGCTACTGCCAGAAGAAAATTGGCAATATTTTTGGCTAATGGGTGATTTGGTGGTCTTATTGAGGACCACGCGAGCGAAAAATGATCCAAAATATCGATAAACTGCCCAAAAATGACCGGTAAACCGCTTCTGTCCTTCATTTGGTACTCACATATTGGAAAGAGGACTTGCTTGAGAAGCTGAAGAGACAGAAGAAGAATTAGAAGAACCACCAGAACCAGAAGAGCCACCAGAAGAAGGTGGAGAAACATCAATTGAAGATCCCGTAGTAGTGAAACAGCCCAGCGGTTTATTCACTTGATAAGGTTCAATTCTGTCCGGAAATTCGCAAAGGTCCGTCGCTGAAATAAAATAATTTTAGAAAAAGCTGAAAACTTACAGATAGTTTTTATATTTCTAACGAGTTCTAAAAATAGAAGTTTATTGTAGGGCACATCAGCCAGCTCAACGTCTCCGTTGTCAACATTACGCAATTTCGCACGTTGAACTTCTCCAGTGGCTCCTTTGGCTAATTTTAATTGATTAACTCTGACGCAAAAATCCAACTGGCTAAGTTCCGTGATTGGTTTGTCGAAGATACAATCCCCATGTTCCTGGATGTCCCACTTGGGTATTTGTTTGGATATTTGTCTCATTGTCTCCAAATCCTCTTCATTTAAACATCGATTGCCTTTGATTATGAGCTTTGTTGAATTCAGATACGTAAAATTGGCAAATGTTGTCAACTTGTCATTTTGTCGAATTTCCATCAGCCGGCAATCGTAATTGGATGTTCCGATAAATTCCACCGATTCCAATTCAGGATTTTTGCTGATATTCACTGAACCAGTACATTGAAATGCATTTGCGGGTGATATTTTAATGGTTTTCAGCTTCGCGTTATTTGTTATTGTCAAATTGCCAATATCCATACGATCCGTCAGATTGAAACTGATTTCCACCAAATCTTTGTTCTCATTTATGATAATGTCTAAAAATTATAAAAATATACCGATGGATAAAGCAAAATTTACCTCGGAAACCATTAATACGGTCGAGATTGTCAAGCGTCAAGTTAAAAATAGTTGAGTCATCGACATTAAGAGTAATTTTTGAAAGAGTACGCAAATTATTAGCGAATGAATCCCAAGCGGGGCCATCATCATCTTCTACGTGTAGCGTATAGCCATCCTCGGCTCTGAGCATTATACACTTCTTTTTTATCACATCTTTACTTTTGTGCTTACTATCTGACAACTCGGCACCTAGAAATGTAATTTTCCCAATTTTCCACAAAACGGTAAGTAAACGGCATTTTAAGACTACAGGAATATTCGTAAACCTTACAGTTGAACTCATCCCTGACATATCGATTCCTCTTCTGTAGCGACGAGATATTCTCATTGGAGTCGAAATTTGTGTGATTCGATGACTGGGCGTCTGTAAAAGTCGCAAGTAACAGTAGAAATAAAAATTCTAAAGTAAATTTGGGTAAAAATTGAGTAAAAATGACTGACTCGGCGGTAGAAATAACATCAGAAATCCGACCTCTTTCAAGGAAGGAAAACTGGCAGAATGACTGGCAGCTGACGAAATATCGCTTTTTGGTTATTGGATTAGACTGGAAAACGATTTGACAGAAATTTTCAGGAAAAAAATGGCGGGGAAATCCTGGCTTAAAAACGGTGATTATTCCTGGAAGCGACCAAGATGCGTATAAATTTCCGGAATATTAGATTAAAAAATCACTGAACGAGCCGTGAAATCAAACCCGGGGCTTTTGGATTGCAGACAATTTTAGTTTGTGGCAATTTTCCAGCGTACAAATGGATTTTTACCATTTTGAACACTGGAAATGGGACCAGAATAGCGTATGAGCGAAAATTCCGGGTAAAATTGCCAGATGCGCTCGTCCAAATTCTATAAATTTCAGCAGTTTTTTTCATAAAACTGACAAAAATTGGTAGAACTGGCTCGGGAATCAAACCCGCATCCTTTTGAGCAGCGACCACTTTACCAAGAGCCCGCCAACTAGACCGAGTCTATCGGCGAGCTTCTCTACGGCAAGAAAACCTCAAAAATACTCGAATCCAGATGAAATTTATATCATTTTGTAGCCCAAATTGAGCTGAATAAGAAGATGACATTGATTTTCCCGGAATGGCGTTAGAAATGACCATTTTCAGGGAATTTA
Source organism: Oscheius sp. DF5033 (assembly GCA_964036215.1). Lineage (NCBI taxonomy): Eukaryota > Metazoa > Nematoda > Chromadorea > Rhabditida > Rhabditidae > Oscheius > Oscheius sp. DF5033. The sequence continues at coordinate 1,122,709 of CAXIWN010000004.1, read as the reverse complement.
TGGCCATTTCAAAGACTTCCAGCTTTTGTATCAAGGAGAAAAATCAAGAGTCAACAGCAATTCAAAGAAAAATAAGCAAACAAAGAGGAACAAGAAAGTTCACGAGAAGATGATCAACCAATAACCCAAGTACCCGAAAACCACGAAAAAAATGGAATTAACACAGAATTCTCCCCATTTTATTACATATTATTTGGCGGCGGCGGCGGCGTTCTTCTTCTTGGCGTCGACGTCGGCAATGCCCTTCTTGGCGTCCACGGCAGCGGTGCCCTTCTCGCCGTCGGCGTCGACTTTGCCCTTTTTGTCATCCTCGTCCTTGTTCTTGCCTTCCTTCTTGCAGCCGCTCGTCTGGCTTTGGTTTCCTTTACTAGCTGTCGAGGAGTTAATTTTCTCCATTAGCTTAGCCATCCCTTCCAGTAGCTGCTTTGCGTTTTCAGAATTCACCTTCACACCATCTGCCATTATTCTCCGGAACAGTACATCGTACAGGAAGACATACTGACCGTATGTCTGAACTGCACCGCCTCGGGAGTTCCTTAGATTGCCAAGGAGTACCTCCAGGTCCGGAACTATTCCAGCATTCAGCATTTTCATAGCCATGGCCAGCATGATATATACACCTAAAAAATGAATTATATTAGAATATTCATAAGTCACCAGTGCGTCCAATTCCGGCAGAACAATGGACAACAGTCGGTCCCATCTCATTTGTAGTCTCCAAGTTCACCAACTCGATGAGATCAAGCAATACCTTTATATCCTTTTCGCTACTTGGTATGGCGTGATCAGGCCATGCAGTATAGTGATAGTGCTTGATTTCGCGGGTCTCCTCGCCGATCGTCACCTTCAGCACAGACACTTGAACCGTCTCGAAAGCGACATAAGTTTCCTTGCAGACCACCGTAACACCGTCAAAGGGCATTTCCTCGTCCTTCTCCTGAGGAACATAGGGGTCACCCTTTATCCTGGCCTCACGCTCTCCAGTCTCCTTGTTAGTTACCATTTCTGAAACATGTCATTTATAATTGAAAAAGTTTCGTAGGCCGCAAATTCCGGGTCACAACTATTTCTAATCAAATCTTTTTCAAAAAATTTGAAGACCATCATATAGAGGAAATTCTCCCCCATATTTTGGCTTATATTTTTAGACAAACTGGTTCAGACAGAGCTGTGCTATGAGCAGAATAAATAAGCAATAATCACTAACCAATATTTTTGTTCAATTGGACGATGTTGCCCGTTTTTTGTTCAAATACCATTTGCCAAAAGTCAACAATGGTATTCTCGAGAGGTGCCTGGGTGCCGATGAACTTGACTTCAACTTCCATCAGCATAAATACGACCAAATTAGCGTCAACATAGCGTCCGCTCTTCAAAAGGATTACCAAGTGGGCTCTCATTTTCAAATTTTCATATCGGCGTAGATTTTCAGCATTCATCGCCAACCTTTGCGTCGCATCTACGCGCAACTCATTCTTATCGCCTTTCGCTCCGCAATAGTTCGTAGATTTGAACTCGTTTATAATAGCGGTTAAGGACTTTATAATATTGTCCGAAACAAATTGCACAGCAACAGTCGTATTGAATTTGTACGAGCCAAAGTTCGCCGGTAGCGGATAAGGAGGCAGTTTTTTAAGCTTATTCTTTGGTTCCTCTTTTTCTTTTTCCAGTTCCTTTTTCATTTGCTCTTCCTTCTTGACATCGCTCACTTTTGATTCCTCTTTTCCTTTTTCCGGTTCCTTTTTCGCCTGCTTGTCCTTCTTGACTTCCACCACCTTTGATTCCTCTTTTTCTTTTTCCGGCTCCTGTTTCAGCTGCTTTTCCTTCTTGATTTCGCTCACTTTTGATTCCTCTTTTCCTTTTTCCGGTTCCTTTTTCATCTGCTTGTCCTTCTTGACTTCCACCACCTTTGATTTCTCTTTTTCTTTTTCCAGTTCGTTTTTCATTTGCTTCTTGACTTCGCTCACTTTTGGTCCCTCGTTTTCTTTTTCCAGCTCCTGTTTCAGCTGCTCTTCCTTCTTGACTTCCACCACCTTTGAGACCATCTTTTCATTGGACCTGCTCGTATCCGTTGACGAAATGGGCGTCTTTGTTCCCGACTTTTCCACATCCTTTTTATTCTTTTCCACGTCCTTATTCTTTTTCTGATCCTTCTGACCCTCTTGACCACGACGGCAACAGGGCAAGTGACCCTTCTTCCACAAGACAAGAATGGCAGCGATGCCACCAATTGCCAAGCAGGAAGTGACAGCAGCAATGACCACAATTTTCCACATTTCCATTCCAGAAGAAGGTGGGCTGCTGGTGGTGTTGACGGGATCAGCGGGAGCGGCAGGAGTCGCTATACCAGAACCAGCAGCACCGGGCACATTTGGATCAGTAGTAGCCGGATTTGTAGGCGTAGACACACAGAAGAGATAGGCATTAGAAACTACACCAGGAGGACATGACTTCGCTGAAAAAAAGAGTCATTAGGTCGGAAAAAAGAGGAAAAATAGCCAGAAATCGATGGAAAAGTAACTTACTACATGAGGTCTCATCCGCTTCAAAGCGAACCTGAAACTCGTCCTTGAAATATTGTTTCAATTTGTACATCTCAGTTCCACACAGATTGGGATTGCCCGTGATATTCGATCGAGTGCCGTCTTTGCATTCGGCAATACCCGAGCCCACGGCGAACCAGAACTCGAAATTCTTCATATCCACGTTGATCAGCTTCAGGCAAGAACCCCCGCTCAGTTGGAGAGGAGCATGTCCCGTCATATTGACATCCTCCACGATGAAATCTCCCTTGATCTTGTCACAATTTTGCAGGAATTCAGCAGTAGGAGTAATGTACTTGCTAGGATCAGGAGAATCCATAGGAAGAGGATAAGCGAACTCGCATTCTGAAAATTATTGGATTAATTCAAGTGTCAAAAGATATTAGGCGCATCCACGCAGCGATTCTCTGCACGGGATTGAACCAGCGATGTTTTGGCCACTAGACCACCGAATTCCGTTCCATTTCGCCGCCATGATGCGCTTCATTTTTACTTCAGCTGCGACTGCGCTTCATTTCAAGTGGCGGTTGAAAATGGTAGCCGGTAAAGAGAAGCGAGAAATGGTACAAAAGTGGTAAAAATCCGGTCAAAAGCGAAAGTCAAAATTTTCCAGCCCAGGCGGCAAAAAATCCGGTGGCAGCTACCGCGATAATTTACCAGTAAACGCGCCCGCATCACGGGTTCAGGCGACGCGCTGTGTGTCAAAATGTACGCACCTTTGGCTCCGGTACTTTGGATGTAGGACTGGATGGCAGGCAGGGCCTTGACTGCAGTGTCCAGCTTCTTCAAAGTATCTTGTTCAGTAAAAACCAGCTTAGGATTGTTGTAAATGAGCACTTTGATGTTGGCATTTAACTGAGCGTCAACAAGAAAGGCGAAAGTCGAGACCGACGAGTCCCATTTGATGGTCGTCAGATTTGGATTGTTACGGATGAGAATGAACATGGCGCCTAAATAAAATGATGACTCAAAGTAACAGAACAGTGACCAACCGGGTTTAATCTTGCTACCATAGAAGGTACGAATCTTTCCAAAATTCAGTGTTTCCACTTTGTCGTTTCCATCCATGATAATTGCGCCGTAAATTTCGGTGAAGTTGGCCAGGAAAATGTTGAGAGTCGACTCATCAGCTTGGGAAAAGTTGAAGGTGACAGAATCCGCGTTGCTTCCCAAGATGCCATTGACTTTGGTGCAGATATCCGGAGTATTCGTCAGCTTCACGTTGCCCTTCAATTCATGACACTTCGGTTTTTCAGTCGATGTAGAAACACGTTGAGATTCCATAAACAGCAGCAAAAGCAGCAGCATTCCAGACATCTTCTTCATCAGATTGAAGCCAGCCATCTGCGAAGACACCAGAACAATTGAATGACGACTTCTGCCGCAGAAAATGACAGAATTTTACAGTTGACCAGTAAATCGTTTTCGCTTTTTAGCCATTTACTGAAAAATGACCGGCGGCAATTTCAAATTTCGCTTTTGTTTGACTTTGCTGGGAAACTTGGATAATAATGTTTGCAATTTTCAGGTTTGTCGAGTGCAGCGCCATGAACGGTGGACGAGCAGCATGAGAGCCGCGTAACCTCAGCTCATTTTAGGTGCCATTTCTTCAGCCGGATGTTCACTGCAGAAATATTTATATTAAAAAATAGTGTAGAAAATTCTCTACAAGATGATATATTTTTCATAATTTTTTGCTACAAAATGAAGACGTGGCGAATTTTTTAAAAATGGTCCCACAGGGCCGGGCCCTGCCTCCGTTCATTGAAACTTGGACGCTTTAAAAACCAGGACAGTTAGGAACTTTTTTCTGGAAATCGTTCCCTGCGAGCTTTTCTCGTATTTTTTTTTCTTAAAAAAAGAAATGTCTATTTATTTCATGTTAATAGAAGTCAGAAATAGTAGAAATATAGCAGCACTAGATGAAAAAATCACCATAGATGAATTTCTATTTGCTGCTATTCTATCTGAACATTTTTTTCTTTCGAATTAGTGTAACTCACATAGAAATATGCACTGCTTATGTAGTAAATCAACTAATAAGCATAAAAATATGACAAGGACGTTCTAAACTATCCAAGTTTCAAACCGTCCCGCGTTGAAAAGCGCCTTGTTCTAATTGGTCCTAAGTTTTGATCAGGGGATGTTCTAAACCGTCCATATTCTGATCTGTCCGGTGCCAAACCGTCCTAAGTTCTAAACCGTACAAAGTTCTGAAGAGGGGGTACCTCCTTTTATAACTTTTGAGTGAAAATAAGTCGATCGCGCGGGCTGTTTTCGATCTCTGAGCGCCCGAAAATGACCAGAAAACCGTTCCAGCGACAATTTTTGAGGTTTTCCTGCTAATATTTTCCATTTCAGCAATTGAATGCAAAACTCCCAAAGAGAAAAGCAAAAAAATATCACGTCTGTAAGGAAGAAGAGAAGCCATCGTCGACGTCAAAAGAAAAAGAAGACGGGAAGAAAAAAGACGAGGAAGACGCGATGAACGAAAAAAGGCTCATATGACCATGGACTGGCAAGGAAAGGAGGTGATGAAAAGGAGTTGGTCTGAACTGATACTATAGATGTAAAAATCAGTAGAAATTATAGCAGGAAACAGCGATTTGGAAGTGCGAGATCGATTATTAGGTACCATGGGTCAATAAGTAGTCATTTTCGTCTCACTACAAATTTTTATTCCTATTTTGAAAAGCGGCCATATTTGTTGCTACACGTTTTTTCATAAGAGACTGGTTCTTTTCTATATTGTGCTTGTTTCTCCCATTATTCTGCAGAAAAAAAGCTTAGCCATTTGTGAAATGAATGTTGGCGCCTTCGTCCCTCTGGTTGCTCGCCATAATATCTCAAGGGAGATAGCCACGCGTGTGAGAGGCGATTCCACGTTGGTCGATTCAGTGCCTCACACCAGAGTAATGGAGCTGACGTCAAACGAGCCGAGAGGCTCGTGGAAAACAAGGAGAAGTCCAGAATAGAGAACAATACAAGAATATGAATACCGATACTTTATTACTGTGGCAATTATGTAACAGAAGGGGGGATTGTCCTGGGTTCAGGTATTACACAAGCAGCTGATACACATCTAATAGATGGACAGAGAATAAGAAGAGAATCTCTGTAGAGACGACCGCAAGATACGGAAGTCCAAGGACGACCGCACGCAACGGACGCTCAGAGACGACTGATCTTGGGGAACGCGCGATGACGCGCGAACCCTGATCAGGCGCGCATTTGAATCTGGCCGTGTCTGAACCCTCGGTGGCAAGGATGCCATCGTGCCGCCGACACACCCGGGGGGACTTTGCCCGAATCAGCTAGCATGTCTGCTAGTACTGAGACGGACAAGAACAGAGCGGATTGTAGGAGGCCTCATCTGCAAACAAGGGACATCCACCCGGCTACGCCGTAAGTTTCCGTGCACCTTGCTGCCCTTGCGGACAACAGTGGGTCTGTTCTCCCTCCACAATACCGGTATTCTTTTTTAGTCTACCCTGATGCCGCTAGTCACGCCGAAGCCACGGTCACAGAATGCGTTCTATTCTCTCTGAAATAAAAAGAAAAAAGAATACCTGATGAACCCGTTGGACAATTTACAAACGAAAGGGGCAATCAGGTAATCATGTTTCAAAGAGAATAAACAAAAACAATTGAAAATAACCTCTGTGACATGAAGACCAGCGACTTGTTAGACCAAAGAATACCTCTTCTTGAATGACCATTGAACCAGAACCATTGGGACCATTGAACCATAGAACCTTATACCAGCCGCAGAAGTTGAACCATCGGCAGAAGTTGAACAGAAGTTGAGCGATCGTCCAAGGTGATTGACGAGCCATCTTCGAGAAGACTTTACTGATGACCAAAATGACGTGTAACTGATTTCAGCTTTAAAACTGTGTAAAATTCTATGTTGTATCATGAAACAAGGTTTATAATTGACCTTTATGTACCTGACGCATGACAATAGAGAAATCTATCGTAAAATAACACTGATACAAAGAAAATTATCACTGCTGATATAGAAGACGGAACCAGAACCTCGTCTCGCGTGAAGCTGAATAGGTTTGCCTATTCCGTAGAGAGACGACTGATTCAGCGTCGTAAAAATGTTTACGAACATCTTTTCAGCGTCGTCTTCTTCTTTAATAGTAGCTGAAAAACGTCGGCAATCGCCGGACGAGCAAATGCTCGAATTATTGCAAAGAAAGCAATAAAACCCCACTGTACCTGATACAAACCTGATCAAAGCTTTCACACACAACACACATTGCCTTGACACAGGTTATCAGCACAATGGATACAATCTTCTTTATCTGATTCAACTTCGACATTAATCAATAATAATGCCTAAAAAAATACTCCATACAATGAACTACCTTTTTCGGCTGCTATGTATGGTCTGGGAACGTATCCTCCAGTAGAAAAATACTATTATGCTTGCTCATAGAATTGCAGTGAAGCGTAACTGCTCTGATACATATAGCTTCTCCATCAACAATAAAATAATCCTGAAATTTTGATGGAGGATCGGTTAGAAAATAAAATTTTGACTGGTACAAACCTCAGTCTTGTTAACGGGAATTAAACATCCGCATAAATTATAACAGAGAACGGGAATTGATACCTCCGTATAACAATACTACTGCTAAAAAATTTTACAGAAAAATGTAACTACCTCTTGATCTGATAAGAGTCAGAGTTCCTGTCTATATGACGAACCATGTTTTGCCTTCCTTTTGGGCTGTTCACTCTCTATTCCTGATGCACCTTCCAATTTCTTCGGCATAGAAAGCACTGGTATTCGTGTATTATCATCAGCTGCTATTGCTGGTATACCATCTGATGCACTTTGACCTGAAATTGCAAGGTGAGAGTCTGATTGAACATCAACAGTTAATTCAAGAGGAATAATACTTTCAACAGATAATTCTCGATCTTGTACCAGATTGCTGTTTGTGCTATACGCTGAGAGCGTACATCTATCATGATTTTGGCGGACAGAAGGATCGTTCATTGATAAACTTACTGTCTGTTGTCTTTCTGCCCGCCTTTGTGAAAATCCGAACAGAGTGCCTCGTGGTGGTTACCATTGCATTGAAAGCATTTCCTATTGGATCGACACTCGGGCAGTAGATGCCCTTGTTTGAGGCATTTGTAACAAACTCCGAGGTTTGTAAGAACTTTCTTTCTGCATTCTGCCGTTGGCAACAATGTGCAGTCTTTTGTTTGATGATCGCTTCGACAGAAAATGCACTGATGCAACAGATTCGTTTGCCCTACCGCTACGACAACACCATCTTCGTCTGCTGTGTCTTCCATTTCGGAGTTCTGTTCTTCATCGACTGTTACCTGACGCTTGCGGTATTTCTCATTATGACTACGACTACTGTGCTTGTCTTCCAATGTGGCATAAAACCTTCTCTCGCGAGAGCTATCCCTACTATTGTCAAATGCCTGATTTTGGGTAGATATTTCCCCTTTCCTATTTGTGGCGTAATACTCTAGCTTTACCGTGTCGATGGCTATTTGGAGTGCTTTCAGCAGACTGTGTACGTCGCCTATATTGTCCATGGCATATAACACTTTCATTACACGAGGTGGATATTTTTCTCTGATAATTTCAGGTATTTGTCGATTGAGAAGTGTTACAGGATCAGTCATATGGAGCTTGTGTACAACCTGTCCGATCGTTATAAGATTACTGATCATTACCCCAAACTGATGCTTGTCCGCTTTTGGAAGACTTTCAGCGATACCAAGTATGTCTCTAGTTGTCTGAACCTGTGGACCATAGTGAGAAATCAAAGCCCTAATCGCGTCAACATATCCCCCGGCCACGTCAAGATAATAACTAACTAACTGACGAGGTTCGCCTTTCAATAACCCTTTGAGGTATAGGCCTTTTTGGACTTCTCTGATATCAGGACGATCATGTATCATGATCTTGTAACAATTCCAAAACTCGTTGAAATCTCCTTCTTTTCCATCGAAAGTTGGAATCTGTATAGGCTGGAGTTTTAATCCTTCAACGAGTGATCGATCATTATCTAAATTCTGATTGAAATGTGAGCCTCCTGATGTACTCGAGGGCATCAAAGCAATATTTTGTTGCTGTGCGTGTGTATTATAAACGTAGTCAAAGCTATTGCCAAACTGATTTCTAATGTTATGTAGAATGTTATTTGTCCCCTTCTGATTCAACCCTAGTCCACCGTTGTTCGACGGGATATTTCCTACATTTGCTGTCGGCTGTTGTTGATGATCATGTAGAATGTTTGTCCTTATTGGTCGACTCGGTGTCTCAGCCGAATTCGGGCGAAATGGTGTGGGATTATTACTATTTCTCGGATTGTTAACCGATGGGGTCGAATTGATTTGCTGTTGATTTGGTCTAACCGTAGGTTCGTGTGAAATACTGTCCACTTCGCTATCCCTAGTTTCATTTAAATCTTTCTGACCCTGAAGAATATCGTTGACCAATGAGGTGAGTCGCTGATTATCCTTTTGTTGTTGTGCTCGTACCTCTTCACATAACTTGCGATTTTCTGCACCTATTTCTTTTATGAGCGCACTCAACTGCGTTACTACATTGTCGGACAAGTTCGTGTTTGTCGGACGCTTCGGTATGAATGGAGTATCTGATGCCTTTATCTGACGAGAAACTGAAGACCTAATAGAAGGAACGGGAAATGCACTACTATCGACGTTTCGTTGAGTTACAGTCGGAGGTAAACTCTGAGGTACTTCTAAAGTTCTTCCCCCAACGCCGTCTTCATTAAGCTGCTGATTCCCAATTTGATTCTCATCATTTTCAAGATGATCTTCCCCATTAGGACTTTCGTCATTAACTGATTCCCCATCTGATTCCACATCCAGCCGAGACTGGGTTTCGAGCTTGTCCACCCGGAAGCTTCTAACTCTAGCCTTTAGCAATTTCTGATTACTTATACACTCATTCATCGAGAGAGCAAGTTGCTCGATCTCGGCATTCATGTCATTAATTCTCTCCTGATCTTCATGTTGGATAGCCCCAAAAGAACTGATGCACGCTACAACACGATTACCTATGATACGAATGTAAGAGAGAAAACGTTGAAATTGACTAATCTCCGTGTCAAACTGCTCAGCTGATGTAGCGCTAGGACCATTTCGGGCAATCCGATTGGCCAAGAAGTCAACTTCTAAAAAGATTTCATAAACAGCCTCCCTGAATTTGGCGATATATTCTCCTGTTTGTTCCTTGGTGAATTCTATTTCCGAAATCTTATCCTCTGATGCAGACTTGATCTTATCCATAAAGTTCATCTTGAGAGAAATCGACATTATTACAACAAGCCAAATACTGGAGCCTAAATAAGGTGATGTGTGTACGAATGTTGCAAAGAGAGATCTGAGATATGATTAAGAACAAGAGAGTAATATAAACAAGCAATATGTCGATAATTATAAAACATAGCTGATCTTGTTGTAACTGATAAAACTATGTTGCATGTTAGTGTAAATGTAACTGATTATATACAAGTTAATGAAGAAAAAAAAATATGTATTTACAACTGATGTAAGAAGAAGAAAGAACATCAATGTGTTGATAGCAATGGACCGAAGAAATGATCGCTTTTGTTGTCACACCATGTTCTCAACCGACATTTTCTTGTTCACGCGCAATTTCGTGAATTTTTGAGCATAACTTCGCTACTGATGCAAACCGTCTAGACAACAAAACAACATATATAATAACAGTTGCCTATAAAGATAATCAAGTAAAAAGGTAAAACCTGATATCCTTCATTGATGTAGACGAATTTGCAGAGCCAAAGTAAAAAGCAGCCATCTTCTGGAGAACCATAAGCACAACTGATTTTGTACGTGATTCGATTGTTCGATCTCCTTCTCATCTCAACGAGTATCGTCTTCTTTTAATGACATTGATTTGTTTTCGAGGAAGTTCTCTCTCCCTGATGCTGAAATGATTTTTTCAGGAGTGTTCTCTCCTTTTTTGGGCAAGGGTTTGATATTTAACGAGCTGTCTCTCGTTACCGTCACTGATAGCTGATTACCGCAATAACCCCATCCCCCTGATAAAGTATTAGGCAGTCCAACACTTTTCCATTATTTAGACCGTGATTTTGGTCTTATTTTGTTGATGCCGACGTTCCATTATCAGGGTTGTGACGGGAGTCTCCTCTGACACTCATCTCCGAGGTTTTCTCTCATTTTTCCCTGTCTCCTTTCTCAATTCGGTTCGATCCTCTTCCACTACTTCATTCGCACGTTGCACTCTCTTTGTGCCGACGTATGCGAAGTTGACTCACTTCGGAGGGGAACCTCATTCCACACTATGCTACATCCAAGGAACGTCTATACGCCAAGAGGTCCTTCAGGTAAACACCCTTCGCCTCAATCTGAAATAGACGAACCCTGATGCAACACGTAGCTCATGACGCAGAAGCTTCTTTGTCACCCGAAATGGATCCTAATTTCGAGGCTGATTCCCGCTCACGGAAACCTTCAGAGCTACAGAGACGGCTTATGCATTGCATATTCGGAATCTTCGTATGGAGACGTGCTTCTAAGCTGATGTCTAAAATACGCTAAACTGGGGCATTCTGATTTCAATTTTTGATATTGTTTTTGACCTACTGAAGTTAAATTTCTTTGTAGAGCACGCCATCGGCAGTACTGAATCTCGCATCGCGAATAACTGATTCTGCTACAAAGAACGGTTATCAATAAATCTGTTTCATATTCTAGATGGCTTCTCGGGCAATACAATCCCGGCGCTGATTCCAATTTACAGTTGTAGAGGATAAAAATCAACTCTGATACAACTAAAATTGCTGATTCCTTTTGTCGAGGATAAAAATCTACTCTAGACAACAATAAACTGATTCCCGCCGGGCGCATTGGCCGATGCACCATGTTGGCGCCTTCGTCCCTCTGGTTGCTCGCCATAATATCTCAAGGGAGATAGCCACGCGTGTGAGAGGCGATTCCACGTTGGTCGATTCAGTGCCTCACACCAGAGTAATGGAGCTGACGTCAAACGAGCCGAGAGGCTCGTGGAAAACAAGGAGAAGTCCAGAATAGAGAACAATACAAGAATATGAATACCGATACTTTATTACTGTGGCAATTATGTAACAGAAGGGGGGATTGTCCTGGGTTCAGGTATTACACAAGCAGCTGATACACATCTAATAGATGGACAGAGAATAAGAAGAGAATCTCTGTAGAGACGACCGCAAGATACGGAAGTCCAAGGACGACCGCACGCAACGGACGCTCAGAGACGACTGATCTTGGGGAACGCGCGATGACGCGCGAACCCTGATCAGGCGCGCATTTGAATCTGGCCGTGTCTGAACCCTCGGTGGCAAGGATGCCATCGTGCCGCCGACAATGAAGATCAAAAGTTATGAGGGCACGAAAATGACCCAAAACGTCAATTTGGCGGCATACTCGGTGGTTTACTTCCCCCAAATTTGGCTTAGGAGAGCTAATTCCTTTTGTGCTGTACATTACTGACACAGGACTACATCATGGAAACAAAACTAACCATTTTGCTCACGTCAAGTTGACGAGCTTTCCTTGTGAGCAAACAGTAACTGGAACAGGTGATTTTTCGTGTTCCAAAGCAGAAATCACCGAAATACAAGTAAAATTAGCCTTGGCTTGTCCAATAATTGAGCCCGTGACCACTGTACCACATTTCCTTTGACTTCCGCCCCCCACAATCTGCGCTTTTGCTTCTCTCCAAAATTTAAACCACCGCCAAACGTGTAAGATCAAAAAGCCCGTTAAAATTATTGTAAACTGCCAAAAAGCGAGAGCTCATTCAATCTTGTTGCTCTCTTCTCTGACGGCTGGTTATAATTGATGGATTCCCGTCGACTACTGCTGCTTTTGTTCTACAGTTGGATCATCACTTTTTTGACTGCTGTGAATGCCCAGAATCCGGAGTGTCACAATCTCCCAAAGGGAGTGGTAGTGGCAAACGGTACAGACTTTTGTATACCTGGAAACCAAGTTCTGGGTAATCCCTTTAATCCTGTCACTTTGGATTTCTCGAAAGCTAAAAATGAAACATTTGAATTGCTGACAAAAGGATTTGACCAAATTTCGGGTGCTTTTATAATGGACGGAAATGAAGATGTGAAGACGTTGAATTTTGGCAAAATTGCAACGTTTAACGGCAATTATCTTGCTGACGGCAAGTGGATCTTTTCCCGTGTTAACGTCAACCCTTTTTAGGTTCCATTTTCATCAGTATTCGAAACAATCCCAATTTAAAGGAGCTGAAATGGGATGCTAGCGTTAACATGTTGAAACTAGACGATTCGAATTTACACATTCGCATTAACAACAATCCACAGCTGAACATGACCTCCTTGGATAAGATCAATGAGGCTCTTAAGGGGAAACAAAATCTTAAACCGTCTATTCAACTTATTAATGGAGGTATTTCTTTCCATATTTTAATAATAACAGCTGATTTTTAATAGAATGTAAATTTGAATATCGATCTACTGAATCGGACTACTTTCTTCCAACAGCTGCCATTTTACCCCATTGCAAAATGATCAGCAGTGATTTCAAAATGAATGGTGGAAGTCTTGCCAATATTTCTCTGTCGCTAACGGTAGATAAATGTCTGCAGCTGGTAAATGTGGATATGGAAAATGCGACATTGGCTCTGGCAGCCGGTAAATTGAATTCAAAGTGTGAAGATGGAAGCGAATCGATGATTAGCAATAATACGAATCTGTGTGGAGAAAAATTAGCCAAATTGGAAGATTTATTCGATCCGCCGGGTAATATTAAAATTGAATGGGATAAGGCCTCTTGCAGTAAGTTTTATTACAGCTGTAAATCTTTGTCTACCACGAAACCACCAAGATACGAATCAATCCCTGGAATATCAGCACGCGCCCCCTTTTGTGCGTGGATCTGACAGCCACTTATCCATCGAAGCGCCCAAATTATCGAATCTATTGCCACTAGAGTTTAGCCCCGGGAACATTATCACAAATCCCCGTTTTCTGTTATTTTCCGTGGCGGTTGGACAGCAGCAAAAAACAAAACATTACGATTTTTCACCAATATTTCCATAATTTGTGGGAAATTAAACCCATTTTTGACATAAAAAGAGCACGGAACATGTCAGAAATGTTGGCAAAAATCCTCAAGGCAGCTCGGGAATCGAACCTGTGACCATTAGAAGATAAAACCACTGGGAGTAGTCCTAGGAACGGAAAAATTATCTCGAAACTTCGTAAATTTAATATTTCTTTTCAGCTGTTGACTGTACTCCCCAGCAGAAAGGCCGGTATGGCCGAGATATTCACCAAAGAAGGGCGCAGAGTGGGGAACATCGATAGTGTGCCTCAAAAAAATTGTCGGCGGGTGTTTTCGGCCTATCGGGGTGTCAAATTCTCGGAAAACCTTGCCACCTCCAATTTTTAAAATTTTTCCGACTAATATTTTCTCTTTCAGCTATCAAATGTACAACCGCTGAACAGAAGCAGAGTAAGTACAATATTTGCGAGGAAGAAAAGGAAGAAAGTACAACGATCGACAGCAGCAGTGGTGATGGTGGTGATAATGGCAACAATGGCAATAATATAAATGGAAATAATGGCAACACTACCAGCAATAGCAGCAATCAAAACAACCACAATAATCCTCCTTGGCTGGCTATTGGAATTGGACTGGGTATTGGTGGTGGTCTCCTGTTGATTGCCTCGATAATTTTAATTGTATTATGGAAGAAACGTCTCTTGCCATGCTTTAAAAAGTCAAAAAAACGAAAGAAACATAAGAAAAAGGGTGAAGAAGACGAAATGCAGACAGTTATTGCCCCAAGAACCGATGCAGATTATGGAAATTTGGCTGAATTCGAATGTGGTCTGGATGAGATTATAAAAAATAATCAATTCTTTGTGAAATCCATTTCTGAAATGTCCATGGATGATTTACAAGAGAAATATGAATCTATTGGTAAAATAAAATTACCAACAGCAGAAGGAAAACCGCCAGCAGGAGAAATACCACCAGGAATACCACGAGGAATAAGAAGAGGACCAGTAATTGGAAAAGCAGGAGAACCATGGAAATTATCAAATGGAATGGAACTTGGCAGCTTGATTACTTTCGATAGTCAAGAATTTTATATTTGTGGAAAACAAAAGGATAAAAAAACAACTGCTGCTTTTTGGCAAGCTGTACATGATAATATGACTCGTTATATGGTTATGATTGGTAATTGCTGGCAAATTGATCAAGAATACATACCATTACGAAAAAATGCAACTGTTGATTTGGATACAGTTCAACTCACATGCGTGAAATCGTTAGATCAAGCTCCATGCGTTGAAAGAAAAACAGTACAAATTCAACTTATGGTCGAGGGAAAGTCATCGGAGTGGAATGTTTGGGTGGAATATTTTACATATTGGCCAAATGATTCATTTCCTTATATTGATGATGGTCCAAATTTGTTTGTATTAGTGGAAAATATGATTGGAAGGATTGATAAAGATAGACTGTCAGGGAGGCCATCTCCACCGGATAAAGATGGACGTTATTTAGTTATGTGTCAGGATGGAAAGCTGCGAACAGGTGAGATTTCCATTATTTTTAAGGATATTTGTGCCTGAAATTGTTTAAAAACATTTTCCCACCGATATTCTGGGGATTTTGTGAAAAGAAGGATTTGACCCTGTGAAATTCCTTAATTTTTAAAAAGCTTCATATCTTTTGATTGCGAAAAGCTCACGATTAATACTTTCTTGGACCACGTAGCTGCCACTCTCTGCTGCATAAATATATTCATATTTTCGCTGTAAGACCATTTGACGAGTTTTGGCGGCCATTTGAAGTTTGAAGTTGAAGTTTGAAGTTGGCGGGCTGAGACTAAAAGCTAAAAATTCGCTGAAGTTGCCTGATTTGTTCAATTTCTCCCGATTTTTGTGAAAAGAAAGATTTTGACTTCATAATTTTTAAAAACTTTCATATCTTTTGATAAGAAAACGCTATCGATAAATAGTTTCTTGTGCCGAGTAGCTAACTGCCTGAGCAACTAAAATATGTGTATAATTTCGCTGTAGGACCATCTGCCGCGTTTTGGCGGCCATTTAAAATCAGCGGATCCCGGTTAAAGGGACCCTGCCACGCGCTCCAATCGTGCGCCAAGTGTGCGCCAAGTTTTGGAGCGCGCTTACTGTGCGCCGGAGCGCATTATATGAGAAATTGACAAATTTGCTTTCTAGATGGCTTATTTTGCATTTCCACTGTGCAGGACATGTTGCAAAATATAAAGCATGCTATGACAAACAATTTGATATATGAAACCAAGCATAACTCGAAAGATAAGCTAATTTATTAGCTGTATGATTAATTTGTTACTCAATTTTTGTCAATTGGCATTTTTCTCGCGTGGTTTAATATATCAAATTGTTTGTCATAGCCTGCTTTATATTTTGCAACATGTCCTGCACAGTGGAAATGCAAAATAAGCCATCTAGAAAGCAAATTTGTCAATTTCTCATATAATGCGCTCCGGCGCACAGTAAGCGCGCTCCAAAACTTGGCGCACACTTGGCGCACGATTGGAGCGCGTGGCAGGGTCCCTTTAAAAGCTGAAAATTAGAGGGTATTCACTGAAAAAAGCGCCCAAATCAGCTATTTCCATTTAAAAATAATCTTTTTTTTTTCAGGTATTCTCTTTCTGCTGTATTTGGCATGGATTGAAGTGTACAATAGTCGAGAATACAAAGAGCCGAAACTTTACGACATTGCTGCTATGGTTGTTCAACTTCGGACCCTGATCCCTTCTGCCATTTCCGATTTTCGTCAATTTTTATTTGTATACGTTGTGCTGATGAAGGAAATTATATACTATCATAATACGATGAGGAGAACCCCCGTCGAGCATCGTAAAGAATTCTTTACTGAAGCTGAAGTTATCCTATATGGGAAGAAAGAAGCTGATACGAAGCAAAAACCAAGCGAGCAAACCTCGAAGGCCGATTCCAAGCAAAAACCAAGCGAGAAAACAACCTCCAAGACTCAATAATTACCAGAGAAACTAATATGGAAGTTTGTGATCAAAAATACCGGCATATTGTGAATAAAGTTGTACGCCACTGAATTCTGTGTTCTTTTTGTGTCTTTTTGACTGTATTTCCAAAATGTTGGAATGTTGTTTTCCTTGATGCTGGTTCGATTTGACTCTTGAGCAGCCATTTTTACACTCTGCCGAAGTTCAACAGAAATTGTGGGACAATAATTCGCCACATATTCAAAGAATAACAACAAAAATCGATTGGGGTCTGGCTGGGATGATTGGCACGTGAATTGGGCGCTTGAATCGCTCTTTTGACTCCTTGGCGGCGACGATTAAGCTGCCTGACACACATTTTTGGGGTTTAAACGGATCTATCTGTCCCAAAAATAGTAGCAACCCGGGCGTCCTTAAAAAAGAGTCATTTTTAGATTTTTATAGTCCCAAATAGCCCTCTGGTCTATGATAAGATTCAAAATTTCGAATTATGTTCATCAGGCCTAACTTTTTTTCCCAAGTTTTGCAGAAATGAAGCCGAAGGGTCTCCCCTGGTCTCGAAACTTCTCGGTTTCAAACCGGTACGAATCCGAAAATTCTCGCTTTCGAACAGGGACTAATTTTCACTGGGACGGATTCAAACTGGTCGCTACCGAACCTAGCCAGGGTTGCACTGTTATAGACTCGCACTGGTTATCTTCGAACAGAGACAGGTTCACACTGTATAGTATAGAACCGGGACAGACTTAAACCGGACGATATGAAACCGGCGTGGAATCGAAAAGGAACGGAATTGAACCAGTCGGAGTCGAACCTGGCAGACTTGAATTCAGGACAGATTGGAACCGGATAGAGTTGAATTCAGGACGGTTTCGAACTTTTTTTCTGTAAAAGCGCGTCAAAGCAAAAATATTTTGTCAAAAAGGAAATGTCTTTGATTATTTTGATAAGAAATGCTCGTTTTTCTTTGTTTTTATTGTTTACGATTGATTTTTTATGTGTTTTACATGTGCTAAATAATGCACAAACGATATAGAGTGTTTTCAAAAAAGATCCTGTCGAAATTCAAGCAATTTTGACCTAGAAACTTCGAAGTTAGTGTACCAAAAATAGTAAAATCAGATTTTGATGATTTCTATTTGTTTCTTTGCTATTTCTTGCTGCTAATAATTTATTTCAGATTGTTTAATGTTCTTCGGACATCAGGAACGGTAGAATTTCTGTAGAATACGTATAATCAGTCTAAATTGTAGTTATCAATATTATGCTTCCATATGCATATGATTTTTTGTTTTTTCTTTTTATTTAGGGACGTTCTTCAATATATTAGATAAGAAGCACTTCTTCAGGTGTGAGTTTACCTAATATGGCAGGAAAAAAATTAATTAGATCGATTATATGGGGATCAGGGATTTTTTCCACTCTATTTAAGCAGTTTCTTCGCTTAACTTCTTCTGTGTATCTCCGCGAAGTGTCCTGCCGTTCATTCTAACCTTTCTATGCTTCAAAATCTAGCAAAAATCCATAAAAAATGAGGTAAAATTAGTAAAAACCATTGAAAACTGAAAAATTCTGCGATATTTCCTTTTTGACAAAATATTTTTGCTTTGACGCGCTTTTGCAGAAAAAAAGTTCGAAACCGTCCTGAATTCAACTCTATCTGGTGCCAATCTGTCCTGGGTGTGATTTTGTCCCGTGCGATTTCGTACCTTTTCGATTCCGTTCGGTTCGAAGCTGTCACGTTTCCAATCCGGCCAGTTCAAACTAGTCCTTATTCGAATCCATCATAGTGCAACCCTGTCCTGGTGTGAAAGTGACCGGTTTGAAGTAGTCCCTTTTCATATGTGTCCCTGTTCGAAAGCGAGATTTTTCGGATTCGTACCGGTTTGAAACCGAGAAGTTTCGAGACCAGGGGAGACCCGAAGCCGAACATGCAACGATTGCACCTAAAATTGACCGTATTGACTCCTATCCTAGCTCATGAACATAATTTTCAAGTAGATTGGCTTGGAAAACGAATAAAAATACAAAGTTACTGAAAGTTAGATATATCTTTATCGGATTTTTTTTTATTTATTATCGGCCTGCTGTTTCGGCGCGTTCCATTTGATCAGCTCGAATTTATCCGATCCAAATTTACGAAATTCCAATTTACCATCCAAATGGACGATGAGAATGGCGCCGTCATTCCTTCCAGGCCTTGGGTTTATTTCATAATTTGGAGCAGTGTAGACGGTGACCAGCTGGCGGCAATCTTTCATAAAGGCGAATCCCCTCGGTTGAACCTGAAATTTAAGCCCATTTATTTAAAAAACTCGGCGTACCTGATGCGCTCGAACAATCAAATCAACGCCCAGACGTTCACAACACTCGGCAACTGCTTTACCGCTGAATAATACACTTCTGCCTCTATCCTGATTCGGAGCGTAGAGTTTTCCTTGTTTATGAGGATATGGATCAGACCATATTAAATCATCAGCCAGCGTGCCGTCCGTTGTCTCCTTTAATGGGCTTGGGATTTTTCTGATGTCGTCAAGGCTTTTCAAATGCTGTGAGATGCCGCCATGCATGCACAGGACGCGTCCACCAACTAGACCAGCCATTGGGAGATAGTTAAACACGCGGACGATTTCATCCCAAAATCCTGTATTCGTTAATTTTTGCGTAATTTCCAGTAGAAATCCATCTTTCACATTTAAATCGAAGAATTCATGATTCCCACGTAGGAGAAAAAATCTTGTCGGATGGCGAATTTTTAACAAAAAGAGAAGAAGAATCACATCCAGCGAGAAATGGCCACGATCCACGTAATCTCCCATAAAAAGATATTTCCGATTGAAGATGCCGTGTCGCTTGTCCTCGTTGAACATTCGAAAAACTCGAACCAAATCACGATATTGGCCATGGATATCGCCCAAAACGACGCAAGGAGCCGGGACTTCCGCTAGACGGGGTAAATTCTTCATCACATCCAGTGCCAAATCAATGATACGCAAAATTACGTGCTTCATTGGATCATTGTATTCTACCTGAAAAGAAAAATATTGATAGAAGTGGGTAAACAGCGGGCAGACGTTGGAAAAAATTGGAGTATGTAAGAAATTTCCCAATTTTTAGCATTTTCCACAGTTTTAAAAGAGTCTACAGTAATCAGCTGAAAATTTTGAACAATTTGATACCAAAAATGGGGGGAAAATCACTTTTGAATTACGGAAATTGCGCGTCAAATAACGCTTGTAAATACCGGGCAGAAGAAATTCAAAAATGCGGGGTTTCCCAACTTTGAAAGCCCTCTACCGTAATCAGCGCTAAATTTTGGGCATTTTTCTATCAAAATTCCTTCAAAACTGTTTTAAATTGCGGCAATGGGACGCCAACAAACGCTTGTAAACAGCAGGCAGTTCAAAATCTGCTTTCGTCATTTTTTGAACGTTTTTGGGCCTTTTCGAATCTTTAAATGGATCTACCGTAATCAGCATAAATTTCTGGATATTTTGATGCCAAAATGTTCAAAAAAACTAGCGGCAATTTCGGTACAAAATGGGGAAAAACCCCATGGCTTCAAAATTTTGGATGCCTGGTTGTTTCGTTAAAGAAAACAAAAGAAAAACTGACAACTTGACAATAATTAGGCAACAACATGACCATAATAAAATCATCCAAAAGTTTTTTTTCTTCTTCCGTCGGTTTTTTGAAACCTTGCGGGAAATCATCAGCTGATGGCGAATTTTCCTGCAGCTCTTTCTCTCCTTCTTTCTTGTTTTCCTCTGTTGATGCCACTTTTTCTCCACTTTTACTGCTGTTACTGTGACTTGAGCCTCCATCATAGTCATCGCCCTGTCTGTCTTCATGTTGAAATTTACTGGGTTTTGGAAATTCTCGTAGTAATTTATTTTTCTTAAGATATCCATGATATTCGGTAATTTTTTCTTTAATCCGTTTAGCAACCATTTCATTTAATATTTCTTCTACTTTTTTTCCTTTCTTTCTAGCCAAAGTTTCAATTTCTTCATAATTTTTCTCACAAAAATATGATTCCATCATATCGCCGTCACTATTTCCATCAAATCTTCTCATATTCACATCAAAATCTTTTTGTATTGGTGACATTTTCTTGCTCTTTTCATTTGGGACACTTCTCAGATTTTCATCATATTCAGCTTCTATCAAATCGCCTTTCCAACGGACACAATATTCCTTATCATAGACATAATAATCGAATTCAGGAATTAGAGCCCGATTTCCTTTTCCCAATGGTAGCTCTGCTAATATTACAATATCTCCAAATCTTCCAAGTTCATATTGTGCAAATTCATGAGGAACTATTGTTTTTGATGCCGGCTCTTCTACTTTACGGCAACATAACCAAGAGCAAAATGTTTGACCTAAAAAATGAGAATTATTTTGGGGGAAAATATACCGGGTTTCTTTTTCTTTTTGAAACAAATATAGACGACAATCAGGGCAATGATCACAACCACGGCAATTACACCAGCTACAATACCGGCTATTACAATCCTGAAAAGAGCTTGATTATCGATACAGAATGTAGCTGGCAGTTCAAAGTTGTCAGGGTGTCGGATTCCCGCCGCTATGGTCCCTGGTTCGCCCCCCACCCCATGTCCCACGATTTTTGCTAATATTTCTGTGTCTGCTCCCCAGCCTAGAATCTACCAAATTCATATAAACTCATAAAAATGAGCCCGTGGTCAATTCCACTCCGCAACAGCCCGGAAAATTGTGATCATCGTCTGAATTTTGGCATTTTTTACCAAAAACAATTGCGGTCGTCGTCCGAATTTCGATTTTTCGCTTCGTCTAGGGATTTTGTACGAAAATTTCAGGGGCGCAAGCAGAGACCACTTTAAAAATATGTAACTGACGCTCCGAGGGCCAGAGGAGAGCGCGGTTATCAGTGATTAAACGGCCCACAATGGTATCGGGTTAAAATCGACTTTTTCCAGGTTTTTTTGCAGATATTTCTAAACAAACACCTGGAATAATAGGATAACTATGAACTACGCGGGCGCATAGACTGCCATCGCCCGAGATTTCTGCCATAAAACTCACAGTTCGGTAGAATCGTCTTGGGTAACTGAAACGGTAGAAGAGGGATTAGAAGAACCACCAGAACCCGAGCCAGAACCAGCACCAGAACCAGAAGAGCCTCCAGAAGGCGGAGAGGAAGTATCAGGTTCCGTAGTAGTGGGACAAGGCGGTTTATCCACTTTGACATCAACAATTATTTCCGGATAATCACAGAGATCGCTCTCTGAAATAGAAAGTTCCGCAATCTCAGGTTTAAAACTAACTGATCGCATTCAGTGTAACCCGGGAAAAAAGTAGTTCTACTTTTTCCCATGGAACATTAGCCATATCGGCAGTTCTGTCTTCGACGTCAATCAATGTACCCGTGCTAATGATTCCTGTGGCTCCTTTAGCAAATTTCAGCGTGTTAACGGAGGCGCAATAATCCAAATCGGCAAGATTCTTAATCGGTTCATCGAAGATGCATTCGCCTTCTTTTTGGATTTCCCAATCCTCTTTATTTTTAACCGTAATAGCGTCCAAATATTGTTTCTCCAAACGGCGATTGCCCTTGACCACCAGCTTGTCAACTGTGGCCAGATTTGTAATATTGGCAATGGATTTTAAGTCGACATTTTGACGGATTTCCATAAACGTCTGGATTTTGTAGGTGCCAGTGCCGATAAATTCCACCCGTTCCAATTTTGGATTTTTGCTGATAATTATTTCACCTGAAAAATTATTCATTATAGTCGGTTTCCAACTCTGGGGGAAACGGGCGCTGCGGGACCTCAAAACCCGCGCGTTTGAATCCAATGAAAATTCGAAAAATTTGCCTGATTTTCAAGCGGTCGTTTCCTCCAGAGTTGGAAACCGACTATACCAAGACAAAAAGAAAATAGGCCAGTTGCCCGGGCCAGTCCCCTTTTTACGGAAATCGGTTGCAGATCGCACGGTTCAGCTCTTAGTTCGAAAATCTCTGCAATATCTAGTCTTTTTCGTCAATTTAAAATTTGCTGTGAAGGTAAAATTCTAGCGGATTCCATAAACAGTATTACTAACAGCAAACGGACTGGCGAGATATTTACATTATGAGCCGAGCAAGAGTTTCCCATTGGCCGAAATGGTCCTTGTAGGAAGAAGACAAAAAATGTGCCCGTACCTCTGGTCTCAAATGAATTTCCAACTGATATTTTGATACTTTTCAGCACCTCATTGCCAGTTATTATCAGTTTGCCTATATCCATATGACCTGTTACGTTGAACTCAATATTCTCCAAGTATTTATTGTTTGTGATGTTGATGTCTAAAATTCAAACTCGGTTCTGTTCCAAAAATAAAAATTAACTCACCTGGATAGCCGCTAATCATTTCAAGTTGATTAAGTTCCAATTTTGTAAGAACTGTATCGTCAATTTCAAGCATAATTTTATGAAGGCTTATCAAATTCGAAGCGAATGTATACCAAAAATCTTTCACAGTGGTAATATATGAATTAATTTCCTTCACATTCCATTTATAGCCAGGAATTTTTGATGAAAACATTGTACACTTGCTTTGAACTACGGACGCCAGTTTATCAGTTGATTTCAACTCCATACCTGAAAAAGTAAATTAAACAAAAACATGAAAGAAACGAACAGTTGTCGACATTCCTGGCATATCGATTTCTGTCCTGTAGCGACGAGATATTCTGAATGGCATCGAAATTTGTGTGATCCGATGACTGGGCGTCCGTAAAAGTCGCAAACAGCAGTAGAAATAAAAATTCTAAAGGTAATTTTGGGTAAAAATTGAGTAAAAATGGCTGACTCGGCGGTAGAAATAACATCAGAAATCCGACCTCTTTCGAGGAAGGAAAACTGGCAGAATGACCGCCTGCTGACGAAATATTGTGGATTAGACTAGAAAATGATTTGACAGAATCTTTCGACCGGTAATGCGGGAAATTGGGGGCGCTTTTTTCAAACGCTATTTCGAAATAAAGGAGTCTGCACTGTGTTGGACTATTTTGGTCCATAACTACCTAAAAATGGCCTCTTTTCTTGGATTTTCTATGTTAACTGTGTAGATCTCGTTCTTCTGAGCACGGCCATATGTTAAAATTCCCAAAAAGATAAAGAAAAGTAGGGTGCCGCTCCGCATGAAGATGAGATTCCCCGACTATGCGTAAGATCATCGGCCAGAGGGGTGTTCTGGGGCATAGATCCAAAAAATCTTGACATAGCGGCCGGTTTTTAAGATCATTCTGCTCAGCTCGCCCAGAAGAGCAAGGAGGTATGCTCGATTTTTCAAAATCTCCGCCGGATCCCATTCTATGGCTACCTTGACTTCATAAATAAAAATTTGTGAAAAAAATCATCGGAATCAAGCTAATTCGAGGCCTATGCTGCAAGAAAACCTTAAAAATACTCGAATCCAGATGAAATTTATATCATTTAGTAGCCCAGATTCAGCTGAATAAGAAAAAGACATTGATTTTCCCGGAATGGCGTTAGAAATGACCATTTTCAAGGAATTTATGGCCATTTCACAGACTTCCAGCTTTTGAATCAAGGAGAAATCAAAAGTCAACTAATAATTCAAAGAAAAATACGCAAACAAAAAGGAACAAGAAAGTTCACGAGAAGATCATCAACCAGTAACCCAAGTACCCCAAAACCACGAAAAAAACGGAACACAGAATTCTCCGCATTTTATTTTGTATTCGGATGTACTTGCCGGCAGCGTCGTTGCTCTTCTTTTTTTGCTTTGGTAGCTGCGGTTCCATTCTTGGCGTCCACGGCGACGGTGCCCTTCTTGTCATCGGCGGCGTCTTCGGCGTTTCTTCGGCGGTAGAAGCAGTAGAAGTAAAGATTCTGAAGGTAATTTGGGTAAAAATCGAGTGAAAATGACTGACTCGGCGATAGAAATAACATCAGTCTGGCTGATGTTGAAGATTTGAAGAAATCCGACCTCTTTCAAGGAAGGAAAAGTGGCAGAATGACTGGCTGCCGGTGAAATATCGCTTGTCAATTATTGGATTAGACTGGAAAACGATTTGACAGAAAATTTGGAAAGATATGGCGGGAAAATGTTGGTTTTTTTTAAAAAAAAAAGGAAAATGAAACCCGTGCCCTATTCCAATCCAGCCGGGGGAGGGTGCCCATGTTGACTTGGTGGGAAATCTGGGAGAGAAAAAAGAGGCCGGGAAAAACAAGGTCAAATCACCGGGTGAGCAGATATTTTGGAAGCTAGAGGTAGAAAAATCTTGACTTCCAGAAAAGTTTTTTATACCATTGTAATCAACTCGTCGAGACGAACAAGATGGTATGCTCGGTTTTCCGGTAGCTCCACGCACCTCCTTTGATTACCGGCCAGTACCTCCCAAATAAAAATCTTTGGAAAAATGCATTACAATCACCGACCAGCGAGCTATTTTGGTCCATAGAACCATAAAATTGTGCTCTTTTATAACTTTTTTTTTCAACTGATCAACGAGATCTCGAGCTCCTGATCACGGTGGTATGTTTATTTCTTCAAAAAGATGGCCGGAGGCTAACAAGATTCCGCAGAATAGGAGTCGGATCATAGAGAAAGGGAGATTTGGGGTAATTTTTCTACGAATAAGTGAAGTTTCTGGTATAAAATTTATACCAGCTGGTAGAGCTCTTCGAGTTGGGTTCACAACTTCGATTAGATTTCCAAAACAATTTGATAAAATCGCTTGGCTCGCGGCGGTAGCTCACATGATTACAGGGGTGGTAGTCTTCCTCGATTAGCCAGTTTTTGTAGAAAATAAACCACTTTCCATAGTGATTTTTATATCCACTTGTAGAGAAGAAAGTGCTAATTTTGGCGGCATCGCCTGCTTATCAAAATAGTGAAACCTATCCTCTCATAAGATTGGAAATAAGAATAAGGAACAATCCATAGGAGTCGGGGCCGTTTTTTGCCAAATGGCAATAATTGTACTGTAAGAAGATAAAGCTGGAATGATACGAGTTTCCAGCAGAGATACTAAATTACTGGCTGTAGTTGCCGAGAAAGAAAAGAAGTTTCAGATTGTGAGTCATTCAAAGGAGAATCCAAACGAGTATGAAAAGGCAAGAAAATGGAGAAGAACAAGAAAATATCCTGGGGGAAGATTGACATAAGCCACAAATAAAAACAAAAGAATCGACATGCTGCCGCCTATTTATTTTTGCCTTTGCCTTTGTTGATCTTCGAAGGGCTGATCTTCTTGACTGCGGGCGTCGTCGTGCCGCCAGTCGTAGTCGTGAGGGTGGCGGGCGCAGTCGTGGCGCTGACCGGAGTGGCGATGGGCGTATTTTTGCCGGCAGCCTTCGCTTCCATTTTCAATTTTTCTTTATAATCATCCAAACTCTTCTGACTCTCCATCATCTTCTCGCAGATTTTCTTGATTTGTCGAAGAAAGTCGTCCATGTTTTCCTTCGTTTCCCAGCTGATGGTTGAGATTTGATGAAATCCGACCTCTTTCAAGGAAGGAAAACTGGCAGAATGACTGGCTGCCGGTGAAATATCGCTTGTCAATTATTGGATTAGACTGGAAAACGATTTGACAGAAAATTTAGGCCAGTAATGGCGGGAATATTTTGTTTTTTAAGAAAAAAGAAACCCGTGCCCTATTCCAATCCAGCCGGGGGAGGGTGCCCATGTTGACTTGGTGGGAAATCCGGGAGAAAAAAAACCGGGAAAACAAATCCCTTGAAGAAGGGAAAAATATGGCCCGTGAAAGAAGGGCTACGACAAAAAAGAGAGAAAGAAAAGATTGTAAGGATGAAAGAATGA
Source organism: Oscheius sp. DF5033 (assembly GCA_964036215.1). NCBI lineage: Eukaryota > Metazoa > Nematoda > Chromadorea > Rhabditida > Rhabditidae > Oscheius > Oscheius sp. DF5033. The sequence goes on along the minus strand of CAXIWN010000004.1, from coordinate 1,096,288 downwards.
ATTTGATGGAAAGAAAGATAAAAAAAGACCGATCAAAAGTATTTCGAAAGGAATGAATGAGAGAATGAAGTTGGGGAATGGAGATTGCAGGAAAAAGTTCCTAGTGGTCGCCACTTGTCTGTGGCACAAAAAAAAGTAAAAATTGTAGGAACGGTAACGTGGTCGCCACTTGTCGAGACCAGGAGCACTTGATGTCCTGATTCAACCTTTGGTGAATGAGAAAACTTGCAATAATAAGATTTATTACAAGTAGACAGAAGGATGGGTTAAGATTACGGATATTATAACGAAGAGAGAGGGAGAGAGACGACGGGTGGTGCCAATGTAGCGATGTTCGTCTCGAGAGGAATGATGGTGAGGGAAACGGTGATGATGGTTGTCGATTGAGTTGATGATGATGATGATGATGCTTGTTGATGATCTTGCTCCTTTTATACCGCAGATGCTGTGGCGGCGGCGATGTGGAGGCTGACGGCGGCGGCGATGATTCAGCTACGGCGGCGGCGGCAAACTTGTACGAAACTGAAAACAAGAAGGAAAAATTTCGAGATTAGTCGAGACACTCCCGAGAGGCGAAAGATCATATTCACAAAAAGCTTCAAAAATCATTTAAAAAGCCAATATCAGTACTAAGCAACGAAGTTTTCGACTTTTGAAAAAAAGGAGAGGGTGGGGAACGCGAGAAGAAGCAACATACTGGAAACTAGGCAGCGATTTTTAGAAAGAGGGTTGTAGTCGCCCTCGGCCAGTAATGATAGGTCCGAAGATGGTATGAAGCAAAGAAAATCCAGATGGGAGGATTTCTACTTTATTGTTTGTAAACAACGGCCAGAAGTAATCACTACCAAGCATAATTCGAGGTTTTAGAAGTTGGGGGGCTATTGGAATAGTAGTAGCGCTTTTTATGGTAGCATAATTGATATGAGAGCGTGGAATATATTTTATTAGAGGCAAAGGATGAGGGGTTGTAAATAAAAATACTGGAATAGCTTGATCATTAGTATGAAGATGTAAAGAGACCTGTAGGGTAGGAAGCATACATGGCCCATCCGGGCCCCGGCCCCGGCCCGGCCCGGCCCCGGCCCCGGCCCGGCCCGGCCCGGCCCGGCCCCGGCCCGGCCCCGGCCCCAAATTCTTCCTTCCGGAATGGCGCGGCACAGCTAAAAAAAGTCATATCTCGGCACTTTCTCGACGGTTTTCAATAATTTAAAGAGCGTTGGAAAGAGAAAAACCTAGAGAATTTTATAACTTATGTTACAACTAAGCAGCGCTTAGAATTAATTGTGAATAAGCGAAAACATGCATTTTCGAGCTGTTTTTGGCTTGTTTTCGGTGATTACAGCTCATTTTTACAGGTTGCTAAACCAAAACTAGCGTCGCAATTTTGGCCATTTTTTTCTCTTTCCAACGCTCTTTAAATTATTGAAAACCGTCGAGAAAGTGCCGAGATATGACTTTTTTTAGCTGTGCCGCGCCATTCCGGAAGGAAGAATTTGGGGCCGGGGCCGGGCCGGGGCCGGGCCGGGCCGGGCCGGGCCGGGGCCGGGGCCGGGCCGGGCCGGGCCGGGGCCGGGGCCCGGATGGGCCATGTATGGTAGGAAGATTTCTTGGCTGATCATTGAAAAAAGAATTGAGGGGAAGATCTTCTTTTCCGTAGGAGGGTAGTTCTAGTTTCTGTGCAAGTTCGGCCGAAATATAAGATAAAGAAGTACCCGTTTGTATGCAAACTTCGACAGGAATGTGTTCTTTTTTGTCAGGATGAGAAATATGAATTTCAGTACAGGGGAGAAGGCTTTCGATGGTTACATTTGCTAAAGAAATCGTGGTGGATAATAATTCTGGGATATTGTATGGAAAGCAAGAAAGGATTGATTTAAGTTGATTAGGAGGTTTAGTTGTTATATTTGCAGTTTCTGTTGTAATAAGAGAATTAGAAGGAGATGTAAGATATGATGCAGTACAATTGTTAGAAGAAATATTGGAATCTGTTTCGCAGATTGATTTTCTAGGCTGTTCGTTGGGAGGGGATGATAATTGCCATTGATTTATTTGACTTATTTGAGAAGAAGAAGGTGGATTGTGTATTTTTTCTGATGGATTATGGAAAAGAGGAAAGGCAAGACAGATGGTAGTGTGGTGTTTTCCATCACAATTTTTGCAAACGGATTTGCTGTTGCAGTTTTCCAGAAGATGACGGGTACCAAGGCAATTGATACACCATTTATTAGCTGTGATAACTTTCAATTTTTCGCGATCAGAAAGAGGACAACGGAAAAGATTATGAAGTTCTGAGCAAAATCGGCATTTGTTAGTCTGGATTATTTTTTGCTGTTGATTATAGTAGGCTAAAGCTGAGATATTGTTAAATTTTTGAGATTTGAATGGAACTGGACTAGTTGGTCTAGAAGGATCGTTTGTTTCCACTGAGGGAATATTTTCAATGAGTGAAAAGGTGATTGTATTGAAAGTGTGTTCCATTCGTTTTAATTTTCCTTTTCCGGTTATCATTGGACCAAGAATAGTGTTTACTAGGACAAAACCTGAGGGCAATGGTTCAACTGTGTGATCGGAGAATATGTCCCAAAAATAGTCTGAACCAATAAGGATTTCTGGCTTAACGTGGGAAGATGGGAGACTAATATCTGGACGACGTTTCAAAAGAAGAAGGTCTGACTTGGTTAGCGGTATGTGTCGCATTGCAGGCATTTCTTTAGGCATGGTAGATAAAATAAGGTTCATAGGCTCTTTTTTCGTGTGCAGAATTAAAGCTACTTCGTCAGTTTTGAATGGCATTGGGCTATCAGAAGCAAATGTGGAAAGGGATAGCTCCTTTTTCCCAAGCAATGGTAATTGAAGAGTTTCGGCCAAATTTTTTGAGATATATGATTTTGAACTCCCAGTGTCGAAAAAGACAGTCACTGGATATTTTTCATCTGTATTTGGATGGGAAACAATAACTTCCGCGCAGAGCATTATGGTCTCAGCGGTGTCAGAGGGGAATGATTCATCAGTGAAGAGAATGGGTTCCTTGGTGGACTGAAAGAATGTTTGAGCTAGTGTATTTGACGTTGCGGACATTGGATGTGTGTAAGCTAGGTTATTGAATTGACGCGAAGCCTGTGGCTGAGGATTTATTGGTTGTTTATCAGCTTGGGAAGCATTATTGTTAGCAGTGATTATTTGTTGAGTGATTCCCATATTTACTGGGCTGTTTTGGGACTGGGAAATGTTTTGTGAAATAGGAGGATTGTGAGTTTTGCAAAGCGTTGTATGATGTTTATGGTTGCAATTTTTGCACTTTATTTGGCTTAGACATTGATCAATTGTGTGTCTGGTAGAGAGACAATTTGTACAGCGGCGCTGTGAAAGGGCAACTTGTAATTTGTCCTTTTGAGGAAGCGGACAGTGAAAAATGTTATGGAAAGCGCTGCAATATAAACATGGGCGCTGTAGTCGGTTTTGTTGGGTGGTAAAAGTTATAGGATTGGCAGAAAGGTCGAGTGAATTTTGTTGATGGTTGGCTTTTTGTTCGATATATGATAAATTGGGATTATTTTGATAAGGAAAGGCGTTTTGACTATTGTGGTTAGCACAATTACAATTGATACAAGCAAAATTGTTGGTAGGGTTAGGCTGATTATTTGACTGATTTGGCTGATGAAAGGGAGGCGGATATTGGTGATTTCCCGATTGATTTTTTCTTTGAGAAAAATATAAATTATCATGTTTTGTTCTGTCAAGATATTCTTCTACTTCTAGGATCTCAGTATAAGTATCCATGAGAGTTTCCGCTGTCGGATTTTTTCCGTAAAGTTTTTGAAGGGCTTTATTGTTTATCTACGGAGGGAATTTTGACTCGATAAGTTGGGCATTGGTCGTGGAGTTCATTTCTTCTCCATGAGCTTTTAGTTGTTCATATATGGATTTTAAATAACGGAGTGAACGTGATAGATCTTGGGCTCTGATCCCTTGTGGTTCAAATGTCAAAAATTGTGATCGAAGGGCATGGATAATAGTTGATTTACGACCGTATGTTTTCTCTAGAAGTTTTAAAGCGACTTTATAATTAGTGGAAGTCAAGGATAAGCCGGAGACGGATTTTAGAGCGTCACCGCGAAGATAATTTCTCAAATGATGGAATTTTAAGACATCGTCAAGGTCGGTACTGCCAATAAGAGATTCAAATAATTCAATAAATGATGTCCACTGGGTGATATCACCATAAAAATTAGGAAGATGGATTGGTGGCAAATTAGTGGCATGTGAGCGGAAAGCGATGGCATTTTCATAAGAATTTGCGGTAATATTTGCTTTATTTTGAGAAATACCGATTTTTTCGTCAGCGGTAAGAAAGGCTGTGTTAAAATTAGGCGGAATTGTCACCTTTGTAGTGTCCAATTCTATTCTATCCTGAAAAACGTCTAGCCAGCGAGCTTTTAGTACGGTTAATTGATCAATCAAATCATATGCTTTGTACCAGGGCTCATTATAGTCCCCGTAATTTTTGATATACTCTTCATAAACTGCAACCTCATCAGGGTTTTTTGTTTGTAAAGAACGCCAGTCATTGTCCAGTTGTTCAATAACTGTTGTGGACTTTGACAAGAGAGGAAGTATGCGAGCAATGTCTGTGTGTACCTCGGATACAATATCGTCCGTGGCTGTGAGGGGATCATTAGAGGCGTCTTTTAATACCTTTTCAGCTGTAGTAATGCGCTTTTTTAGAAGGGAAACTTCAAATCCGATACGTTTTCTTATTGTTCCACTCATATTGGCTGTAAATTGTCAGTGGGTCCAAATATTTGAGCTGAATGATTTGTATTATGTACTCACAAATGGTTCACAAGCGATGAAATTGATGTCTCAGTGCAGAGAGTCAGGAAGTTACCACTGTTGAGAGCTAGGATGTTGTCTCCGAAGAGGATTAAGAAGTTATCTCCGAAGAGATTTATAAAATTATCTCCGAAGAGAACTAGTAAATTGCCTCCGAAGAGAGCTATAAATTTGGCAAAACTTCCGAAGAAGCGCTGATATTTGGCAAACTTCCGAAGAAGAGCCTAACAAATCCCTTGAAGAAGGGAAAAATATGGCCCGTGAAAGAAGGGCTACGACAAAAAAGAGAGAAAGAAAAGATTGTAAGGATGAAAGAATGAATTTGATGGAAAGAAAGATAAAAAAAGACCGATCAAAAGTATTTCGAAAGGAATGAATGAGAGAATGAAGTTGGGGAATGGAGATTGCAGGAAAAAGTTCCTAGTGGTCGCCACTTGTCTGTGGCACAAAAAAAAGTAAAAATTGTAGGAACGGTAACGTGGTCGCCACTTGTCGAGACCAGGAGCACTTGATGTCCTGATTCAACCTTTGGTGAATGAGAAAACTTGCAATAATAAGATTTATTACAAGTAGACAGAAGGATGGGTTAAGATTACGGATATTATAACGAAGAGAGAGGGAGAGAGACGACGGGTGGTGCCAATGTAGCGATGTTCGTCTCGAGAGGAATGATGGTGAGGGAAACGGTGATGATGGTTGTCGATTGAGTTGATGATGATGATGATGATGCTTGTTGATGATCTTGCTCCTTTTATACCGCAGATGCTGTGGCGGCGGCGATGTGGAGGCTGACGGCGGCGGCGATGATTCAGCTACGGCGGCGGCGGCAAACTTGTACGAAACTGAAAACAAGAAGGAAAAATTTCGAGATTAGTCGAGACACTTGGTGGGTAAATCCGGGAGAAAAAAACACCGGGAAAACCAAAGTAAAATCACCGGGTGAGCAGATATTTTGGAAGCTAGAGGTAGAAAAAGGTGCACTTCTGAAAAAAAAAGAAATCATTTGAATGCTAGGTTTCCGACCTATTTTGGTCCATAGAATCCTAAAAATCGATATTTTTAAAGATTCTAAGGTATTGGTCACACACATTTTTGGACGCTGATCACGGTGATATGCGTGGTTTGCCATTAGAAGGCCTAGAAATATCCCCACCCGTAGCCGGGTATCCCAAAATGGCAAGATTGGGGCCAAATCATCGACCAGCGAGCTATTTTGGTCCATAGGACTCTAAAATTGGGCACTTTTATAACTTTTTTTTTTCAACTGATCAACGAGATCTCGAGCTGCTGAGCACGATGGTATGTTTATTTTCTCAAAAATATGGCCGGAAGTATGATCACCAGGTTAGCACTTTTGAAAATCCAAAGATTGAGGCCAAATCATCGACCAATTGTCTGTTTCGGCGGGTAGGGGTTGAAAAAAGTGGACTTCTGGAAAAGTTATTTATACTATTGGAATCAGCTGGCTGAGAGGAACAAGATGGTCTATATATTTTGTCGATAACCTTACTTATTTGGATTCTACGGCACCCTTGACTTTTAAAGCAAAAATTGGAACAAAAAGCCATCGGAATCATAGGAAAATGGGCTATTTTGGCCCGTAGGAACCTAAAAACCGTTATTTTTATACTTCTTTTTGGAACTGGTCGCGCAGATCTGATTGTACTCCGCCCGGCTATACGTTCATTTCTGCAACAGGACGCAAAAAGCCTCCAAAAGTGGACCTCGTTTTGAAATTGGTAAGATAAGGGTTGGAAATGAAAAGTTTGCTGAAGTTTTCAAAGGAATAAGTGAAGTTCCTGGGATGAAATTTATATCAGCTTGTAGAGCTCTTCGAGTTGAGTTCAGAACTGCTTTCAGATTTCCAAAACGATTTGATAGAAAACTACTGGCTGCCGTTGATAGCCCACAGCGAAACGTTGGTAGATGGGCTTTCTCGATTAGCCAATAAAAAAAACAAGTTGTGTTTCCAAGAATCTCAACGACAATCATAGACTAATAAAGTCAAGAAATCGAGAAGAACAAGAAGATCTCCTTGGTTTCCTGGAGAGACTGACTGACAAAACAGCAAATAAAAACAAAAAATATACACAACGCTATTTATTTTCCCTGGTCTCATTTATGCTTTTTGCCCGACTTGCGGCTTGGCTTCTGGGGTGCGACGGATTTTGGCGGCTTCTTTTCACTTTTTGCTTTGTGTTCCTGCTTTTCCTCTTCGTTTTTCTTCTTTTTTGTCTCTTCTTCTTTCTTTTTGGCCTCGTCTTCGCTCTCCTTTTTTGCATTCTTATTTGCATCTTCTTTTGCCTTCTCTGCCTCCTCTATCCGCGTCTTGTAACTCTTCTGCATTGTAATACACAATTTAGGAGCTGCTTCGACAAATTTTTTGGCCCGTGCGGTCCATTTCAGAAGCCCATCGATGCAGCCCTTTTTCACTAGAAGAGCAGGAGCATAGGGATATTGTTCAGCGTATTGAACAGCGCCTCCTCGCTGGCTTCGCAAATGCTTAAAGACTTCATCATAATCCACTTTCAGTCCTTCAATAAGCATATCCATAATCATGTTGAGAAGGACGAAGACGCCTAGAAAATTAAGAAAATTACACAACAAAATTATTCAAATACCAGTTCGACCAATTCCGGCAGAACAATGGACAATAATCGGCGCATGATTTGCAACAGAGTAGATCAAATCCCGCATGGGGAACAGCTTCATTCCATTTTCAATAGTGGGCACATTGTGATCGGGCCAGGCGTTGTAGTAGAAATGGTGAACTTTACGTTCGAATTTTCCATTGAAGGTCAGCTCCAGTTCAGAGTGTTGTACAACCTTGTCCAACGTTGAAGTCTTCAAACATTTAACTTCATAGCCAACACCATCATCACAATTTTTTTCACGTAAAATTTTACCCTCCTCCAGCTTAACATACTCGGCACACTTCGGTTTTCCGTTTTCTGGAAAACTAAATAATTAGAATTTGAGTTAAAACTAACCTTCAAAGTCACACAACATGACGATGACATTGCTCTCCTTGTCCACCAACATATTCCAAAAATCGCGCACAGTCTCATCCAAGGGTCCTTGGGTGCAAATGAACTTCTTGCCATTCTTGCACAGCGGCAGAGGCTCGACCAAGTTGGCGTTAATCCATCCACCACCACGAACCTGGATAAGAGTGCGGTCCACGGTGGCCATTTTACCATATCGCATCTTGCCGTTCAATTTCTCCGCAGCTCTATTATCGTCAGCGGTTGGTACTGCAGTGAACTTGATCTCCAACGGAGGATACTTTTCGTAGAGTTCTTCAGCCGGGTCACCGACGATTTTTTTTAATGGAGCCGCCTTTTGTTTCTTTGGATCTGACGTTCCAGCATAATCGGTTTTGTTGAAGTTGTCCAACATTAGGCAAATGCCTTTAGAGATCAATCCATTGACCAAGGTCTTATAATTATTGCTAATTGTTCCATCCTCAGTAAACACAAATGATCCAGGAAAGATTAAATGGGGCTTGAAAGCAATATTTTCAGCTAATTGCTCGGTATCGTCCTGATCCTCGACTCGTTTCTGATCTTCTTCTATCGCCTTTATCGTTGCCTGTTTGATCTCTGCCACCCGTTGCCTGCGGGTTTGTGCAAGAGTAGATTTCTTGGTTCGTTTCTGATCTATGGAAACTGTCGTGCCGGTTGTCGACGTGGATGTCCTGCTTCCCGAGTGGCTCATTTCCTTGCTCTTTTTCGTCTTCCTCTGCTTCAGCGAATTAGTCGTCTTTTTCTTATCCTTTTTACGGCGAAAGATGCCCTTCTTCCACAGGACAATGACCATAACACCAGTAAGAACGATCGCAGCGACGATGCCACCGGCGACACTAACTGCAACTATTGCCGTCATCGGAAGAGGAGTATCGGCGGGACTGGAAGTGCCATTGACGTTAGCAGAAGGGGAGACAGCCAGTCCGGAAGGAGCATAGGTCAGACTAAGAGCAGCCGTAGTACTAGCAGCAGTCGTAGATTCACAGAAGATGTATTCCTCGTTGTCGGTAACACAAGGCATAGCTGAAAAAAGAGTCATTAGTGGGTAAAAATCGTCAATTTTTTGACTTTTTGCGCCGCGGGGATCGAACTAGCAGTAATTTGAAGCAAAAATTGTCTATTTTCTGACTTTTTTGCTTCGAACCACCGTTGTTTCGATACACAGCGCCATAAAGACTCGCAAATGATAGAAATTAACGTACTGCAGGTAGCCGTGTGAAGTGTAATAGGAATCTCCTTCATATCTTTGTAATATTTCTTCAAAGCTGTCATGCTACCGCCACACAGATTTGGATTATTCGTGAGATTGGAGAGAGTGCCATCCTTGCAATCTTTAGCACCCCAAGCAGGACTGAAACCAAATGTGACGTCCTTCAGATCGACGTTGATCAGGCTAAGGCAAGCATCCTGGCTCAGTTGGAAAGGACCAAGTCCCGTCAGATTGACATCCTTCAGGATGAAGTCTCCCTTGATCGTTTTACAATTCTTCAGGAATTCCGCAGTAGGAGCAATGTACTTGCTAGGCTCAAGATCCATAGGAAGAGGATAAGCGAATTCGCATTCTGAAAATTATTGGATTAATTCAAGTGTCAAAAGATATTAGGCGCATCCATGCAGCGATTCTCTGCCCGGGATTGAACCAGCGATGTTTAGGCAGGACTTTATGTCGCCGCCATGATGCGCTTCATTTCAAGTGGCGGTTGAAAATGGTAGCCGGTAAAGAGAAGCGAAAAATTGAACGAAATTTGGCAAAAAATCCGTAAAAATTCGGTCAAAAGCGAAAGTAAAAAATTTCCAACATGGGCGGCAAAAAATACGGTCGCAGCTACATGTCAAAATCTACGTACCCTTGGATTCGGTACTTTGGATATAGGACTTGATATCCCCGTGGTCCGTAGCAAGGGCTGTTCGCAACGGATCCAACGAGTTAGTCTGCAGCTGCGGATTGTTGTAGACGAGAATCAGCACTTCACGATTGATAATTTTCAATTTAGAATTCCAATCAATCTTCTCCAGCTTGGGATTGTTACGGATGAGAATGAACATAGCATCTTAACCGAGATAATTACCATAAAAATGGAATTATACCAGAAGGTGGATTGACATCAAATTCGGCGATGTTTCCCAGATTGAGCGAAGTCACTTGGTCATTTCCATCCATCACAATTGTGCCGTAAATCTTGGTGAAGTTGGCCAAGAACTTGTTGATAGTCGACTCATCAGCTTTGGAAAAGTCCAACAGGATGGCATCTTGCAAATTGCCCAGCGTGGTCATGCCCTGTTTGTTAGGAGCAGGAGTACAGATGCCTGGATCATTCATCAATACCAGAGTCTCCATCAATTCATGACACTTCGGTTTTTCAGTCGATGAAGATCCACGTTGAGCAAACAGCAGCTGCATTCCAGCAATATTCTTCATCAGGTTGAAGCCAGCCATCTGCGAAGACACCAGAACAATTGAATGACAACTTCTGCTGAAAAAATGACAGAATTTTACAGTTGACCAGTAAATCGTTTTCGCTTTTTAGCCATTTACTGAAAAATGACCGGCGGTAATTTCAAATTTCGCTTTTGTTCAACTTTGCTGGGAAACTTGGAAAATTATGTTCCCAATTTTTTGGTTTGTCGAGTGCAGCGCCGTGAACGGCGGGCGAGCTGCATGAGTCGCGTAATCTCCGCTCATTTTAGGTTCCATTTCTTCAGCCGGATGTCCTCTGCAGAAATATTTATATCAAAAAATAGTGCAGAAAATTCTCTACGAGCTGCTATATTTTTCATCATCTTTTGCTACAAAATGAATGCGTAGTGAATTTTTTAAAAATGCGCCCAATTTTCAGTGCTACGTCTAGTTGATCATTACTGACAGCAGGTATCAAAATTACGATTGCATTTAGTTTTCAAAAGTTACAAGGGCGTATTTACTATCAATAAATAGAGCAGAAAATAGTCTACAAGCTGATGTAGTTTTTGTAATTTTACGGCACTAAATGAAGATGTGGCGATTTTTTTTAAAAATACCCCCATTTCTGAGATAAAAACACGAATTTTATTGAAAACTTTATTATCAAAAAAACATTATTTTTTTTGGCATAAATAAATAGAATAAAGTTCGAAGAAAATTATGGATTGATTCAGTTGGTCGATTCAGCTTCTGGCGATTCTTCGTAATCAAACTCCCAATTGCCGGCGGAATCTTTTCTCAGGCGGCCAGATGTCGGCTGAAAATTTTTGTTAATCATTGCTTTAAAGAAAAAAAACCTTTCGAGGCGCGGCTGAAGTAATCCGAGGAATAGCAGCCAAATTATTGATGAGACTTTGAATTAAATATTTTGTATCTTTTGCCTTCTTCAGAAATGGCGATTTTAATAATTCTGAGGCTGTTGGACGTTTTTTTGGATCTTTCTGGAAAGAAAATTGATCATTTTAAAGGTCTAAAAATATTTTAAAGGACTTTAGATGCGAAACAAAAAATTTGGACCCCAATTGGAGTTGAACCCGGGTTATTTGAACCTTTAAATCGATTTCCTATCTTTTGAGTTTTTCGGCTACATAGTAGAATTACGTAATTTTGGACGAATTTTTGATCTCAAAACCATTTCAAGGATCTGTAGTGCTCTAATTATTAATGCAAAACATTTTGGGAGGTCCAATTATGGAGACCCGAGAATTTTTAGTTTAGAGGCCGATTTCTCGCAAATTGAAGCCCGCGGAGGTCCAAAAAATTGAAAAATGGCGGGAGTTGTTAATTTTCAACAAAATTTGGGTCCTGAAATGATTTTAAAAGTTTAAAATGGCTCTATGAATCTTAAAAAAGTTGTTGATTCAAGTGGGGGTCGAACTCTCGTCGCTTGGATGATAACCCGTTTTAAAAATCGATAAAAAGGCACCGAGATCCAATTTCCAGCTAATTTTCCATTGAAAATTGCCAAAATAGCCGATTTTCAGCTCATTTTCCGTTTAAAACTTTGAAAAGCCCGCGAAATCCGCTCAAGATCCCAGATATCTTCCCACCTGTAGACAATCAGCAATAAATGTCCGAAAAGATTTTCCATAAGCTTTATATTGATGTTTATCCTCAGCATTTGTATCCAAAGTTGGCGGGGCATTTTCCAGCGTCAGGATGAGGACCTAAAATCCCGTTTAAATCGCCAAATCCCTGAAATTGGGTCACTTTTAGCGGCTTGTGCTTGTAATAAGGAGCTGCCCCTGTGGCCAATTCAATTGCCAGAATTCCCAAGCTCCAGATATCGGCTTTATAGTCGTAGCCATGCTCCTGCTCCATGACTTCGGGTGCCATCCAACACGGGGTGCCCACAAATGTCGTGCGGACTTTTTCACGGCTTCGATCGCCTTGGGACACGGCCAGAAATGACGAGACTCCAAAATCAGCTATCTGGACAGTGCCATCACTGGCAAAGAGAATATTACCAGCCTAAAAATGGCTAATTTCAGCCAACCAGCAGCTTTTTACCTTGATATCCCTGTGGATTTGCCCATTGGAATGGAAATATTCCAATCCTTTCAGGGTTTCCTTTAAGACCGTTGCAATTGTGGCTTCGTCAAGGATTCCAAATTTCGATTGTTCTGGTCCCAAGGCGCTAATTTTCCTCTTTAAACAAGTTGCCAAGCTGCCTTCGTCGAGAAGCTTCATCACGACCCAAAGCTCATCTCCTGTCACAAAACACGTGTAATAATTGACGACATTTGGGTGTTTGCAATGGGACATGGCCTGAAAATTGGGAAATTAGTAGTTTTTAGCTGGTTGAGGTGGCAGATTGGAAATCCAAACGACCTCGGTTCAATTCCCGCGAGTATCCATGAATTTTTGTCGATTTTCACCAATTATCTGCGGTTTCACAGCCAAAATACGCAAAATTACCATAATCTCACTGCGTCTCCTCTTAAATTTTTCAAAAATTCAAAATTTTGCTGGAATTAAGCACCGGCGAAACTTTTTTTTGTACGCTCTAAAATCCAAATGATCCGGGTTCAATTCCCGGGCGTTTCCAAGGATTTTTGCCAATTTCCTGCGGTTTTTAGAGTCAAATACTCAAAATTACCGTAATCGTTTTAATTCTCCTAAAAATAGGAAAACCAACCGTAATTTCAGTGCGCAGCTCGTCATCGATGTTTCCACCACATTTTTCAAGGTTTATGCACTTTATGGCACATTTCTCATCGCGAGGCAGGCAAACGGCCTCGTAGACGGCGGCTGTGGCCCCTTCGCCAATGACTGCGCCCAGCTGATAGTCGGATTTTGAACTTGGCCAAGTGTCATCGGTCATCTGAATTCGATTTTAAAGAAAAACGGAAAAAAAACCTTGGAAAATGGGGGCCAGAGGTGACTGTCGACCGCGAGATGAAATCAATAGACTGAGCAGGAAAAAAAAGAAGCAGACAAGCTGAGATGACGTGCTGTTTACCAGAAAAAAGCGACGATTTCGACAGAATGGCCATTTTTGTGATGGTTTTTACCAAAAACCTCAATTTTCTATTATTATCACTGCTCCATGAGGTTACTGTACCTCCTCTTTGGTTAGTTTTGGCCGTTTTTAGCCAATTTTCACCAGAATTTTCGATTATATGCGATATTTTAGTCATAAATTCAATTGGATCAACTTATTACGGCCCCTCATGTTACCATTTAAAATGTGCGGTCGGTAACAGCATCTACAATCACAGCCAGCAACAAAAATGGCTGAATCGTGACCAGCTAAGGGATGAAATTGCTGATGATGGCGCGTGTATTATTATATTTAAACATAGACAGCATAAAGGACAGATTACGGTCAGTTTTTAGCCAGAATCGGTACTGAAATAGCTGGAAAATGACCAGGAACTTTATAAACGTCAAAAATAAGGCCCTGGAGGCGTTTTGACCCAGATTACAGTGAAAAATTGGCCTGCTTCAAGGAGAAAGCGACGCGCTCGGTGTTCAAATGACCCTGGTTCGATCCCCTGCCGATGTCATAGATTTTTTGCCAATTTCTGCCACTGTTTTTACCGGCAATATAGAAAATACAGTAATCCTGGAGCTCTTAAAGTCTAAAAGTCCTAGAAACGAAAATTCCCGGTATCTACGAGCCTCCCGCAGCTTTTTTTGGGCGCACCAGGTTCAGTACAATGTTCAAACGACCAGGTTTCCATCCCCACCAACTCTTAAGAGTTTCTGCCAATTTCCAATGTTTTTTCTAGCCAAAATAAGCGAGAATACCGTAATCATAATGTCTACAAAGCCTGGAAACCACAATTCCTGGCTCGCAGCAGGATTTTCGGCTCGCGCCACGTTCAAAACCGAAATTCCTGATGTCTAGGCTCCTGTGTCTTTTGGCCCCGGCGTTTAGAAGAATGGTATTTATCAACCATTTATATAACTCCTCCTTCTCTTTCTATACATAATTTCATTTATTTATGATACATCTATTTCTCGGTAGATATACTACCACCTCCCCTCCTCTTTTCTCTGAAAAGATGGAGTTGCTTTTCCTTCCTTCGGGTTGGTTAAGTCCAACACCTCCTCTCACTCTGTGAGATGGAGTTGCCTTTCCTGTTTTCGGGCAGGATCGGTCCCCACTCCTCCCCTCATTTCGATGAGGTGGAGTTCTCTTTTTATTCCTCATAGAGGAAATTTACCTCTTTCCTTATACATACTATACTCCAATCACAAGCCACTCTGATACATTTATTTAACTATTTCTTTCGGGCGCTATTTTACACGATTCAGTCAGCGGAGTATATGTATACACGATTCAGATAATCATTTATTTAACATTAACTCTTACTTCTTACACACCTATCTCCTTTGAATAGATTACTTATTACAAGATACTACACCTATATATCTAAATTACGATACTTATACCTGATCGCTATCCTTCCATACAAGGCATTCTACAATACTATATACGGTAATCCCTAATATAGCCCACATCCCTCCTTGTCTTTTCTGTTTCTACTTTATTATACACTTTCGTATCTTTCCTTTTCTTCAATCAATAAATCTTCTTTTCAAAATTTACCAAATTAATTGATTAATTACTTTCTTTTACCACTTTTCTCAACATTTATTAAACACTACCTTATCTAACAAACCACCGCATCATCCATCATATACCCAACTATCTTACTATAACGCTGTATGCTATACAGTAACAATTTCTTAGCCGATGGGGTTTATAAAAGGTACCACTGGAGACGTAGGTCGGGGTGGTACCGCCTCCGGTTAAGATCTAAAGGTAGGCTTTCTCCAGGCCTTCCTCAAAGGGTGGCAGCCCCACCCAAAACACCGAACTACTCTGTGTTAGGATTCGGTCATCCTTACACTTAGATCTAGGCCAGCAAATTCTCTAAATTCAAATAATTCTACTCTCTCTTCTGCTTCTCTTCCGTACTATCAAATCACACAGTTTAAAGGGAGACGGGTAAAGGGAAACCACAAAATCATTGACATTCCTGCCTACACTAATATAAAGGGGAACAAATGTGGAGGCAGCCGGTGTGGCATATGCCCTCAGTTTATAGAAAACAATTATGTAATTAGTACCCATACCGGATTTAAAATTAGAACAAACATAAACATTGAAGCTAATTGCAAATCAAAAAACGTTATATACCTTCTCACCTGTACCAACTGCAGAAAACAATATGTAGGAGAAACAATCAATGAACTTAGGAAACGTATGAGCCAACATAAATCAAGCATTAAAAATGGAAAATACAATACATTCATGGCTCAACATTTCAGAAGCCCTAATTCCAACTGTAGAGAATTCACCATACAAATCATTGACAACATAGACAATGAAGACACTAATGCCCGGCGGGAGAAAGAACTTTTCTGGATTAAACTACTTCAAACCGCCTCTCCTTTCGGACTAAACGATAATATACTAGGTTACGGTAACATATCTTTAAATCACAACCCATTCAAAAACAATAAAAACCCGTATTATGGTATTAAGGTTTTTATGCCACATAAGCGTCATGGAACCAAAAAACACGTCAATAACCTGATACACGACACACATGCCACAATTTCATACCTCCGAACGCTGCCGGTCGCAGACATCTGTAATTCTTTATCACGAACGAAAAAGCAGACAATAAACTCGATCCTAGACTACATTATTAACTCCCCAGACTTCAGAAACGAAACCTTTTCATTTCGAAACATGCTATATGCAGCATTATGCAAATACTTCTGGGAATCATACAAGTCTAAACCACCTAAAAATAGTGTCCACCGAATGAAAATTACCTTTGCAAACAAATGCCTAGAACACGTAAACCTACCCAAAATCTTCAATAATCAAAAAGTACACAACATACTAAAAAACGCAAGTAATAAAGAACCTAAAAGGACTACAGTTATCTATAAATACGAACCTCCGATCGGACTTACAGTTTACAACTACAATAGATTCCTAAGAAACCTAACCTTACAAGATAAAGCTAATATAATAAACAGCTCCTGCATCTGTCTTTCCCCAACGTATAAACAATTCGTAAATCCGAAAATAGGACACATTTGCTCTGGCGACCTCAATATAATACAGAAACCCCAACTTAAACATACACTTGCCAAGTGCACAAAACTTAAAATACAACAAATAGACGACATCCAGCAAATTAGAACGTTACTTATGAATGAAATCGACACCTATACCGAGTTCCTTATTAAAGAATATAAATTAAACCTAAATCAACAATCCATATTAAAGACAGAAATTTCTAATAGATTCCAGAAACTCCGTCTATATCCTAAAAGAAACGATGCATATAACATAAACAGAATCAAGAAAGACTTAAGATTTTACCAAAGTAAATTCATAATTACACCTGTGGATAAAGCCACTAACAACCTCTCATTTACATGCAAAAAGGCCTATCTCCAATTTATAACTAAAGAATTAGAAACAAACTCAACTAATACCGGCCCCTCAACCTACCGAGTCTATCTAGCAGAAAACAAAAGTCAGATACTAAATAGGCATGAACTTGACACACTCAAACATAAAAACAACAACAGAACAATTAAAATACTGGATAAAACCACTATCCCCATAATCTATGGTATACCAAAAATGCATAAACCAGACCCCAAATTACGGTATATCACCGGAGCAAGTACTAGTAGCATTAAATCTATCTCCTTAGAACTACAAGCAATCCTGACCCATATTAAACAACATTTTATCCGTTACTGTAAAGCAGCGGAAGGTAGAAATAATACTAGAATTGTATGGTCTATAACAAGTAGCCAAGAAGTCCTTAAACTTATCGACGAAGATTGGAAACCGAACTTTACCCATATTTTACAGCCGACTTTGAAAATCTATTCACCAATCTTCCCCATTCCATAGTCTTAAAAAACATAGAATGGATTTTGGTTAAATGCTTTGGGAATGCAGGGAAATCTCACTTCTATCTCACCAAAAAAGGAAAGTCTTATAAATACGATACCCATCCCAATAACAATAGTACTTCATACCATATCCTAGACATTTTAGAGATGATACAATACATGCTAAATAACAGCTATACCGAATTCTGTCAAACCATCTACACACAACAAAATGGAATCCCGCAAGGTAATAGCGCATCCCCTTTAATAGCTGACCTAACCTTACTCTCTATGGAAGCACAGCACATCTTTAATAATCCGTCAGATTTCAAACGTAATATGTTTATCGCAGCCCGTTATATGGATGACATCATCTTCATATCAAGTTTAAACGAGTTAAACAAAATTCTTTCACATAATAAAATAATTTACCATAACTCTCTAACCCTTAAACAAACTAATAATACAACATGTTCTTCAGACTTCTTAGATCTAAACATTACTATCGATGGCCTGAGAATCATCACCAAACTATATAATAAAACAGATGCATTCAACTTCGAAGTAATTCGCTTTCCCCACTCTACTTCAAATGTACATTCAAATATTTTCTCAAACACTATCACAGGAGAATTACTGAGAATCGAACGAAGTTGTTCCAACTATGCCGATTTTCACAGACGAATCTCCGATTTAATCCACATCTTTGTTAAAAACGGACATAAACGAGAATACCTCGAAAACCAAATAACCAAAAATATTTTAGCTAGAAAGCATATACGACTTAAATACAATATAGACTCTCTCTACAAAACCAGACTCTTTCTGCGCTCAACCTAATTTTGACAACACTCAATCAGCCCTAATCAATTTTAAACATCCGCTATAATTAACCCAGAACTTAAAATATATTTTATCTCCTAATCTTATTATTTAAATAAAAACAAATCAACTAACTAGTCGTATACATCAACACAAAGATAGGATAATATAACTTGTAAAACATTTCTTCACCCACATCAATGATGGTTCATCTTTACAGGTGGGCCAGACGTATCGGTCAACTAAAATCCTATTAACGGTAATTACAATATACAAACCTTTCTTTTACCTACACGAACTTTATCCCTCACTTCACGTTTACCTTCCTCCAAATCTATCTCGTAATGCCTAGCTACAACATCCAATTTATAATACTATAATTAATATTACACATTCAAAAACATGTACTTACTTTAGTAACTCCATTAATTTCGCAGTATACATCAGAGGAGGCCGAGCCCACACGACAATTAATATCTTTAGTTCTCAACTTATTAACTAGCCATTTAGCTAGATTACCAAGAACCAGCTCATTCCTGGTCTTTTCTTTGTAAAAAGACACTTTCAATACCTAAATAACTATAAATCCTTTTACAAATAGCATACCTTCCCCTGGTTATAAGACGATAAATTCTGTTTACTCCTACTTGCTACCAACCCATAAAAACGCTCAGCAAGACATACCTTAAATAGTAAGTAATATAACCAAACCACTTACCTTATAACAATCTTTAGAAGCGTACCTCACAGACAAAACTGAACTCTCTGATATTTCATTATCAGACATTCTATAATACCATTATATCTTCAGGATCGTACTCACTTTAATACTTCCTTTAAAAATCTACTAAAGCCAGCGTAATTACTTTCGCCTCGACTAAAAGGATAATTTCTCAATACCATCTACAACAAATTTAAAAATACTACACCAATCTAAATCCTTACCGTGTTCGTTACTACAGCACGTTCCAGATCATTTATTCTGGAGGTCAGTCCCTTATAATCCTCTGGATTAAATTTAACTCCTGAAGGCTTATCACCGACCATAATGTAAGGCACCCTTAAAAACTTCCAAACAATTATCATTTGTAAAATAAAATACCACAGGTAATAGAGACAGAACAACAAATAACATTATAATAATAAACAAATAGACAAACGGTGTTAATTTACTACTACGTTATCGACTAATTTACAACCGCAAGATATTTACGCCGAGTTCATACCTTTCATTTCTTCCAATCAAAAGCTTTTATTTCCCCCTCAAATTCAGTTGTTTTTATCACTAAGTATGCCGATTCAACAGAAAATAATCAGAAGAACACACTACAACTTCATATGCTTTGAACACATCAATAATATCTCACACAAGCCGAAGCCGGACTATACAAGGATAAACAGTATATTTCTCCATCATTCATAGAGCAGTTTCTTTCTTTCTTCATTTATTTAATTATATCGTTTACCTCTACCCTAGCTTTCACATTTAGATACTCTAACTGTAGTCACGATATTCACATTCTTTAAAATATACATCTAAAAATATCACAAATATTTCTAAAAATTTCTCGTCTAATCAAAAATATGTCTTCTGCTTTCCAACAAACAAATACCTAGTTCAGTTATTAATGACTCTTTCTTATAATTCAAACACCACACATCACTCTAATATTTTTAATCTTACCTTAATATTTAGTATCTTTAAATCTAATTACATATCTTCATTGTGTTAGTTTGTTTAATTTTATATTCTAAACCAAAGTTAATTTGTATAAGGATTTATCTAAACCATTTATTGCAACTTCCTCTTCTAATTAGGTAATGTGTACTACTCTGATGAGTCTATTAGCCCTTTTAGCTTAACCATCTATCTAAACAGCCGCAGCACATTACCAGCAAATTCAGAGTCAGTAGTTTTGCGGCGAAACTCTGTTTTTGCCTTTTCCCATTTATTTAACTAGAAGGAAATTATGTATTAGTTTTTATTTTTTGTATTGCTTTCTTTTATTTCTGTTCTCATTCTGATTCAAATAACCCGAGTTCGATCCCCACCGGTCAGTTTTTAGCCTAAATCGGTACTGAATTGCCCGGAAAATAACCAGGGATTCCGTAGAAGTCAAAAATAAGGCGCAGGAGATGATTTGATCCAGATTACGGCGAAAAAATGGCCTGATCCAAGGAAAAAGTGAGGCGCTCGGTGTTCAAACGAGCCGGGTTCGATTTCCACCAGCGTCATAAAATTTTTGCTAGTTTTTTAGATTATTTTCCAGCCTTCTACCGTAATCACAATCCAGTTTCAGATATCCAAAACAGAAATAGAAGTCAATGTTTACCAGAAAAGCGCCCATAAATTGGATGCCAATTTTGAATTTGATAAATGTTACGAGCTCAAAGAAACAAACAAAACGGAGACAAATATTGCCTGCATTTGTAATGATCGAAATGATTGTCATTTGGATTTGGAATATTGGATACCACACGCGTATCTGGACAGACCACGGCTGGACGACATCCGCCAATCCTACGACCACAACACTCTTCCAAGCAGCTATGAAAGTACTCTTTGCTTTATGTGGATACATTTGTGGCTGGCTGTAGCTGGTGGAATTATCCTGCTAATGGTCCCAGTCGCTTGTATCCTCTGCTGGACGTGTTCTGGATTGGAAAGAAGAGAACAACGGCAAAAGAAACTAGGAAAACATTCAGATAGCACTAATTTTAGTGAATCTACCATATAATTACAATAAAATACATCTTTATTTAATTTTTTGTGGTTTTTACTCCTTTCAACTGCTTTCCCGAGCAATGAAATCATCAAAAATAAGCAAAAGTCCCAAAAATGCGGCCAAAATCTCCTGGACGAGGCGAGGAATCGATCCCGGGACCTTTGAGCTGATTTCGTGGTTGATTTTCGGTGTACAAGAGGATTTTTGGCATTTTTGGGCCAGTAGAGATGAGTCTGTTACCTATTTTTATAGTTTTTTTTATCGTTGCACAGCTTTTATTCAATTCTTCTGGTTTTTACTCCTTTTAACTGCTTTTCTGAGCATTGGAATCGTCGAAAAATAAGCAGAAGTCCCAAAAATGGGGCCAAAATCCCCTGGACGAGGCGAGGAATCGATCCCGGAACCTTTGGGTCGACAACAGGTCAATTTTGTGGGGGAAGCGCTGGAAGCGGCCGTTTTCAAGGAGCATGGAAAGTTTTGGCCATTTCTCGGGCTTCCAAGTTTTAAGACGCAGTCTCCGTAAGAATCGAGCAGAGTCTCGGAGGGTCTGCGGTGGTGAATCTCAGATTTGCTCGAGAGCTATACCATTAGAATCAGTTTTTTGAGCTGATCACGAATATCGTATTCAAAAATTATGAAATCTTGATTTTAGCGCGCTGTGCCGCAATTTAAAGGGGTTGCCTGCCAAAGTCTAACTTTTTTTTTCATTTTGGATTGACTGCATTCTATATGTCATTCTGCTCGTCTCGGTGAGATAAGTATAGCGGTGCAATAACTTTTATAACATGACCCTGATTCAGGGGAGATATGCTTGAAAATAGGCAAAAAATGGTCATTTTCTGACAAAATCGCTAAATGGTGTCAAGGGAACCCCCACGGACCCCTCTGGAAACATAACCATTAATTTCCTCCGCATTTTTTGACTCAGGAGCAATTTGAAATAAAAGAAACGAGTGTGATATACGCAGGAACGAGGTCTCAGAAGATGCGGCGTCAGTAGCGAAAAGCGTTAAATTGGGTTTAATCTACCAAATTTTAATACCATTGAATAGATCTCCTCGAGATAAGCAGATTACTTTTTTGAATTGCAGAAATTGAGTGTGGTACGGCCGAGATATGCGCGTTTCCAAAGCAGATGCGCCCAAGATTGAAAATTCCCCAAAAAAGGCTCCAAAATGGTGGCGCGCCTAAAAACGCGCATATCTCGGCCATATCAAACTCAATTTATGCATTTTAAAAATGGAAACTGCTCGTCTCGAGGAGATCTATTCAATGGTATTAAAATCTGGTAAATTAGACCCAATTTGAAGATTTTTTATTCTGGCACCGTACCTTCTGAGACCTCGTTCCTGCGTATATCACACTCGTTTCTTTTATTTCAAACTGCTCCTAGGTCAGAAAAAGCTAGAAAATTCAATGGCTATGCTTCCAGCGGGGTCCGCGGAGGTTCCCTTTACACCATCTTGTCATTTTGGCGAAACATGGCTATTTTTGACCTATTTTTGGGCATATCTGCCCTGAATCAGGGTCTAATTTTAAAAATTCTTATATCACTATAATCAGCTCGTCAAGACGAGTCGAATGATATATAGAAAGTATGTGGTATAACATGAAAATGAAAAGTTAGTTTTTGGCAGGCAACCCCTTTAAATTGCGGCACAGCGCGCTAAAATCAAGATTTCATAATTTTTGAATACGATATTCTTGATCAGCTCAAAAAACTGATTCTAATGGTATAGGTCTCGAGCAAATCTGAGATCCACCACCGCACTCGGTTCCTTCAGTCTTACGGAGACCGCGTCTTAAATCAAGGGGAAATCAGGCAAAATAACCAGCAGAAGAAGAAGGACAAGGAGAATCAACAGAGATTGCCAGCCGATAACCCAAATGCCCCAAAACAACCACGTAAATAAGATACAACACAGTATGAATGAAATATTTATTAGCAAAAATACCAATATTATGTTGTAGTCGACGGGCGCTTCCCAGGTTGTCCTCCAGTTTTCTTCAGGTCGTTGCCAGCCGTCTGGGAAGAGAGCAGAAGAAAGGAATGACGAATTTTACTGGAAAAACGGCTTTTATACTGGTCACAAAGTTGTTAAATCCTTTTCGCTTTTTATCCATTAGCAGTAATTTCGACTGCGGCAATTTTGAATTTTCGCTTTTAGCCAAAATTTATGGGAAAGTCGATGAAATGCTCATAAACTCAGGGAAAACAGCGAACCGTGGAAAATCGTTTTCTAGCCATTTCCAGCGGTTAAAAAAGTGCAGACAGCCAGTTTTCCGGAAAAATTAAAGGCTTTTTCTTCTACAAGACGATCGTGAGGTAGTTCGACGACCAACACACAGAAAAACCAAGAAAATATGACAATAAATGATCAGAAAACTTTATTACAATTCGTTTAAATGATAATCGGCCCAAAAAATGCTCATCCGTTTTCGGAGACGATTTCGAACGTGATTTAAATCGGAATCGACTCCACTTTCCTAGGCGAATATCTCTTGCTCACCTTAAAAAAAGTGCAGACGACGATCCAATTGTAGAAAAATAGCAGCAATCTATGGCTTTCCATCAATTTTAACCAGCGGCCAGAGAAAAGAGCAAAAAGATTGAATGATCTCTCGTTTTTGGACATTTTGCACGAATTTCTGCCTTTATTTTGACCTTCCACGTCGCGGGGGAGTCAAAATGCTGAGCAGAATCGAAAGTGGAGGGACCGCCAGACTCCAAAGGTCGCTGGTTCGATTCTCATGGGAGTTTTGCCAATATTTCTATGATTTATATGCAAAAATTACTGTAATTTGTGGTTTTTCTTATTCTAGATGCAAAAAAATAGCAGACGAAGAGTTCAGAGAGCAAATAATGACAAAAGAAGCGCAATAATACCAAGAAAATTGGAAAATTATTGAACAAAGAAGAATTCAAAGAAAAACAAAGAAACAAGAAGAATTTCAGATATTCAAATGGAAAAAAACAAGATAAACAACTAAAATAATAACACGGATTACATTTTGCTAACTTTATTGCAATGGTGCAAGTAGTATCAGTGTCAGTAGCCGGGGCCGTTTCTTGTCATTTTAGTTGTGGGCAGCTCCGTTGAAGACCATGGACTTGGCGGTAATTCCCGTCTCCTCGTTGCGCACACCAGCAAATTGACGGTGGGACGGCCTTCTGCGTTGATCAGAAATGTCACCTTTTCCTCCAACGGCAGTGGGTGGGAGTAGCTGGCAAGGTTGCGGATTGAGGGCTCCATCACAGCATAATTTCCTTGCTCAGCTTCAATGGTCCCACAGTCAACTGTGGCGGCAACGTCGTAGCTGTCGTCTTTCAGCGTCACCTCGCATCGGAAAATGTTTCCGCCAATGGAAGTGCAGAGGATGTCCAGCAGATGATAGACTTCAATAACCGGAATTTTGAGGGCATCGAGATATCCGGCTGTATCGCATTTGAGACTTAAAAAATTGCCCTGAAAATACATGATTGAATAATTTTAAAACAAACTTACATTTAAGCCATGGACCACGCTCTTGGTGACGGAGAACACCACAGACGAGTGGACTGTGATGGTTTTCGATTTTTTGTTTCGGTCAAAAAATCCGTTGGTCCACTTGAAAACCACACGTCCGATGTCCGGAATCCGATCGACCCGAATCGTGAGCCGCTGAGTTGCGCGGTTCTCAGCATTCCCACTGAAGAGGTAGGCCGGCGACATGCTGACATTCAATCCAATTAATCGGATAAAAAGGCCAGCAGGATGTTGAAGTCGCTCTGTAAAAATATAATAAGAAAAAACTTGGAATTATGCTCAAAGGGGCTCATATTTTGGATAAAAATTGAATTTTGCGAATTATTTTTCAATTTTTAAATGAAGCGGCCGACTGCTCTTATAATTATAAAAATAAACGATTTTCAGCCGTTTTTGATGCAAAATTTCTAATTAAAAAGCCTTTAAATTGCAGAGCAGCGGCTGTTGATCTTCTTTCAGGATATTTATAAATTTAGAAAATAACATACGTAGGAGGACATGCCGACGACCTTCGCGTCGTGAGGATTGTCGACTACACGACGATTCAACTCCGCATTTTCCATGATATCATCGACAGCCAATTGCAGATCCTCGTTGGGTAGAACCAAGAACTGCATTTTCCATTCCAAGAAAATTAGCGACATTGCCAGCTAATCGGAAAAGAGTGGCAGCAACAGCTTGATCCATTTCCGGTAAACTTCGGATAACTTGCATTTGGTTATCGCCAACTGCACCAATAATTTCCACATTTTGCGGGACCATATCATTCGCCAATCGCCGAAAGAATGGCTTGTAGTTGGCCAGTTCCTGCTCGATAACAGCCTTTGTCCTCCTAGCAACCGGCATCAGGAAAGCATTCTGAGTCCTGAGCCGCTGAGTGGCGCGGTTCACAGCATTCCCGCTGAAGAGGTAGGCTGGGGACATGCTGACATTCAATCCAATTAGACTAATAAAAAAGGCCAGCAGGAGATTAAACCCGATTTGTAAAAATAGGCTCAAAGGGGATCATATTTTGGATAAAAATTGAATTTTGACAAGCGAATTATTTTTAAATTTTTAAATGAAGTGACCGATCTTGGAATTATAAAAATAAAAGATTTTCAATCATTTTTGATGTAAATTTTTGTATTTCGGCCAAGATCGTGGGATTCTGCGGGTGTTGGGCCACGGGAACTCCATGAAAATTTTTTGTATTTCTATTTGCTGTGGAATTAAATCCTGTGGAGCTATCGAAAAACAGAACAGATCTTCTTGCTCCTCTCGACGAGCCGAACAAGACGGTATAAATAACTTTTCTGCAAGTTCAGTTTGGCTTCGTGCCATTCAGGATAAGAAGAAGTTTTGCGTGAACGTGAAAATGGTTCTGTAGGACAAAACGACATCTTTAAAATGCTTGCTTTCTGGCCATTTTCGCTTAGTTTCTATTTTTTTTCTTGTGCTACTTGTAGAGAACCTGATGCGTCATTTTTAGAAAGTTGTTTTGGCTCAAATGCGCCGTTTCCTTGTTTGCCATCTCTCCTTTAAGATGAATGCGCATTGTTTTTTTGAGTTTTGCTTTTCCTCCTTTGTTGTGCCTTGGAAAAATCTGGTCAGTTAGTAGCTTTTATAGAGAATTTTCTGGGCTACATTTTGATATGAAATTCGTACGGAAATATTTGCAATTTGCTGGGAAAAACTTGATCAAAGTGCGGCTAGCGGTAGAAGCAGCGTATCGTGGTGGAATTGCCTATTGAATGTTGAATTTACGTCAAATTCTAGCGTAAAATCGAAGAATTCGGCATTCGTGGCATAAAAACATCAAAATTTATCGGATTCGGTTAAAATAAGTACAATTTTACTGCCCAAAACTAACTGAGCAGGGTGATGCTTCACTTTTTGGAGAAGTTTATTGGTATTTCAGACTTTGACCCAAAAAATGTTGCGGGATGCACGAAATTTTGGTTTTTAGGTTGTGTAGACGCTAGATGCGCCTGAATTTCGATACTGTTTGTCAGACTGTATACATTCATGCTGTTCTTTTTACATAAAAGTTGCGGAAATACTGAAAAGATGGCAGAACTGGTCGGAGAATCGAATCAGCGACGTTTTACGCAGCTTGATGGTCACTTTTCCATGGGCTCACGTATCAGCCTGGGTCTTTCGGAGCGCTTCATGGCCGCCAGCGCTTCTCTACGTCATAAAAACGCCAAAATTGCTCGGATTCAGACGCATTTTACACCATTTTACAGCCCAAATGAGCTGAATACGAAAAAGGTCCTTATTTTGCCGGTGAAGCGCTGGAAGCTGCTTTTTTCGAGCCGTTTATAGTCATTTTAGGGACTTCTGGCTATGGAATGCATGGAAAATAAAAAAATATGGCCATTTCTCGGGCTTCCAGCTTTAAAATCAATGAGAAATCAAGCAAAATAACCAGCAGAAGAAGAAGAACAAGGCGATTCAAGAGAAAACTGTCAACCAATAACCCAAATGCCCCAACAACTACGAAAAAAAGAAGAAAAAACACAGTAAAAATGAAATATTTATTAACAAAAATACCAATTTTACGTAGTAGTCGACGGGCGCTTCAAAGGGTTGTCCTCCAGTTTTCTTCAGGTTGCCAGCCGCCTGGGAGGAGAGCAAGAGAGCTGAATGATGATTTCTACTGGAAGAATGGCTTTCATAGCACAATTTGTTAAATCCTTTTCGCTTTTTATCCATTAGCAGTAATTTGGCCGGCGGCAATTTTGAATTATCGCTTTCAGCCAAAATTTATGGGGAAATCGGTGAAATGCTCATAAACTCAAGGAAAACAGCTAGATTTTGTACAGTTCCGGGAAAATTAAAGGCTTCTTCCTGCTCGTTCTGGGCTACACAATGTTATAAATTTCGTTTAGATCCGAGTATTTTTGAGATTTTTATGGGCTTGAGAAGCTCTGACTCGAATTTAGCGCTCCGATAGACCCTGTGATCCCAAGTGATTAAACTTGGACCTCAAAATGCTGCTCGTTCAACTTCCCAACGGATTTTGCTAATTTTTCCTTTAAATTCTACGATTTCTGAGTAAATGATGATTGGAATCGACGGATTTTCTTCTACAAGACTATCGTAGGGTAGTTCGTTGACTAAAACACAGGAAAATCAAGAAAATAAGACAATAAATGATTATAAAACTTTATTACAATTCCTTTAAATGATAATTGGCCCAAAAAATGGTCCGCTCATCCAATTTCAGAGTCGATTTTGAACTTGGTTTAAATGGCGATCGACTCCACTTTCCCAGGTGAATATCTTGCTCACCTTTTGATCGAGAATTAGCAGAAAAAACGAGAAACTAGGAGATTTTTAGGCGTCACAGTTAGATAGCCGAAAAAATGAAACGCCACAGCCTACGCCACTGTCCAACTGTGGCGCTTTAGAAAGTTTCGTTTTTTAACTGGTTACGCAGATCTTTTGATGCTGATCACGGTCTAACTGTGGCACTCTCGAAATTTTTGGACTACACGACTATCTAACTGTGGCTCGATTAGCTGCGTAACTGTGGCACCCAGCCTACGAATAAACAGAGGAATCACCACTACAGTAGGCAGAAATTGAGAATTAGCTGAAAAAAGGGGAAATTAAGAGATTTCCAGGCGCCACAGATAAACAGCCAAAAGAAAATGAAGAGCCACAGTCTACACCACTGTCTAACTGCGGCGCTTTAGAAAGTTTCGTAATTTAGAAATTTTTTGACTACAAGCCTGTTTAACTGTGGCTTTTTTTATAAATTTTTTTCTACTGGCCACCCTTATTGGTGGATGATGATCACGGTGATATCTTCGGCTTTCAATGGGAAGGCCGGTAAAGAAAAACAAAACAACAAAAAGTGTCTCTTATTTTTATTACATATCTACCCAGGAGCAACGTAGGTGGATTGAGCATGACCAGCTCCTCCAGCAGCTCCAATAAATGTGAGACTGGGCTCCGGCTCCAGCAGTAGCAGCTGCTCCTAAATAGACCGAGGAGCCTCCAACTGGCGCACCACCGCCTCCAAGTCCAACAGGGGCTGCTGCAACAGGACCGCGGCCCATATCCTCAGAAAAGCGGCCGCTCGCCTATGAAATTAATCCCCGGGGAAATCGGCTATGAATTTGGGTCAGGAGTTGCGACAGACGCTGTAGCGCCGCCTTCATAGAAGGTGTGGTTTGTTGAAAAGCTCCGCCTGTAGGAGGAGGTGCCGTCTGTTGAAAAACTCCAGTGGGAGGGGCCGTCTGCTGGAAGAAGAAAAGCGGACATCGTCGAGCCGTTGTTATTAGCAGCTCCTCCGACAGCAGTCACAGTTGAAGGCCCATCACAAGGGTCTTTCCCAACTGCCGTCATCATTGAGGGTCCGCCAGGAATTCCAACTGCAGTCCTGGTAGATCGGCCAAGAGTTGCGGCAGCTGTCTTCGTTGAAAGTTCATCGGCCGGGGCTCCACCAACAGCAATCATCGTAGAAGGTCCACCAACCGGAGCGTCACCAAAAGCACATGGTCCGGGAGGAGCTGATTGTAGGAAAGCTCCAAGGGAGTAGCACGTGGAAAAGCGGTCACCGTCGAGCGGTTAAGCGCCTCCGACAGCAGTCATAATGGAAGGTCCACCACAAGAGCCTTCTCCAACTGAACGAGAAGAACAAGAACAATCAAAAGAAGTTTGCCAACCAATAACCCAAATGCCCCAACAACCACGAAAAAAAAGAAGAAAAAACAAACAGTAAAAATGAAATATTTATTAACAAAAATACCAATTTTATGTTGTAGTGGACGGGCGCTTCCCAGGTTGTCCTCCAGTTTCCTTCAGGTAGCTGCCAGCCGCCTGGGAAGAGTGCAAGAGAAGCGAATGACGAATTTTGCTCGAAGAATGGCTTTTATACTGGTCACAAAGTTGTTTAATCCTTTTCGCTTTTTATCCGTTAGCAGTAATTTGGCAGGCGGCAATTTTGAATTATCGCTTTCAGCCAAAATTTATGGGAAAGTCAATGAAATGCTCATAAACTCAGGGAAAACAGCGAACCGTGGAAAATCGTTTTCTAGCCATTTCCAGTGGTTAAAAAAGTCCAGACGACGATCCGATTGTAGAAAAATAGCAGCAATCTACGGCTTTCCATCAATTTTAACCAGAAGCCAGAGAAAAGAGCAAAAAGATTGAATGAACTCTCGTTTTTGGACATTTTACAGGAATTTCTGCCCGCTTTTTGACCTTCCACGTCGCGGGGGAGTCAAAATGCTGAGCAGAATCGAAAGTGGAGGGACCACCAGACTCCAAGGGTCGCTGGTTCGATTCTCATGGGATTTTTGCTAATATTTCTATGATTTCTGGGCAAAAATTACTGTAATTTGTTGTTTTTCTTATTTTAGATGCAAGAAAATAGCAGACGAAGTGTTCAGAGAGCAAATAATGACAAATACCAAGAAAATTGGAAAATTATTGAACAAAGAAGAATTTCAATGAAAAACAAAGAAACAAGAAGAAATTCAGATAATCAAATGAAAGAAAAACAAGATAAACTGTTAACCAACTAAAATAATAATACGAATAAAAATTTTATTGCAATTACGGAGTTAGTTGATCTTTGATCGTTGTCGAGTCAGTTGATGAATTGTCCATTGGCGATGACTGCCTTCGTCGTCTTGGCGATGACATCGCTGCCATTCAAGACAGCCCTAATGCTGATCTCAATATTCTCCTCAGGGCCATAATACACGATGAAGGTTAGGTGAGTTCCTTTTTCGATTGAAGCGGAGTAGGCTTGTCTGTTCCTTGTTGTAGGTCGAAGAATGGCGGCAGACTTGCCCTCTGCCTCGAACAGTCCTCCAATTACCAGGCAGCCTATGTCGTACTGGTCGTCGAGCACGCAAATGTCAATCTTCAGCGTTCCAGGTGCCACAGGAGTACACGAAGAAGGGCACTTCACATTTGTCAATTGTAATTTTGACGAGGCCATTATTATTCTAAAAATATATAAATACGTGGCATAATAGTTAGAATCTTACCGATACTCTCGATACTGCCGAGTGCGGCATTAAAAGCCTGAATTCCCCGGTCTCCAGGCATATTTTGACTTTGCTCTGGGCGCCGAAATGACCTTCATCCGTTCGAAAGATTACGCGATCCAAATCTCCGAGATCGGCTACATTGATGACCACGGCTTGGCACGTTCCATTTGCCTGGTCATATTTAAATAAATACGACGGGGTAAAACTGACGCCAGTTCCACCAAGTCCTATCAGACCGGCTAGGATCGCCTCAAAAGGGCTGAACTAAAAGAAATCATATGTGATTGTAAAAAAAAATAGAAAAAAGGGCGTAAAACCCTTAATTTTTGGCTCAAATAGCTGTTGAAATTCAAATATTGCGCTGTATCCAAATAAAGACCGAAGCGACAGTTAGAAATTGGATTTGGGAAAGTATTTTAACCAAAAGAGCGGCCGCCTTTCTTATCATAAAATAATAAAATTCCCAGCAAATTTTTAAGCAAAATTGTTCGTGAAAGAGCATTTCCACTCACAGCCATAATTACTAGGGTGCCGAAAATTTGAAACTTCAGATAAACAACGTACTTGCCAGATGGGGCCGAGACGGCTCTGGTCGTGTTCGGATAAATGGACGACAGCCGGCAACCTATCCAGAATTGGAGCATCGAGTCCTCGTTCAGTTGCTCAGGAATAGCTTCCTCTTCGACAGGTGTTGGCGGCACATTATCAGCTACAAGTCCGGAATTTTGCAAGGCCATGAAGATTGTGTTTATCATTGGACGAGCAATTTCCGGAACACTGGCCAGGATTGTCGATTGCCTCATCGTCAATGGGCCAAAAGGAGTGTTGTTCCTGCCAATATGATCCACAATATCACGGAAGCCTTCAATTAGCGCAGCAACCTCAGCTGCTAAGGTAGCTTTGGTCTTCGATGTTCGCCCACGACCTGCCATATAGCCAGTACAGAAATAAGTGATTAGATTTATGACAGAATAAAACAGATTGACATCAAGTCATTTGCAGGATATACCGAATTCTTTTATCCCCGCCAAATTCTTGTATCCCGTATTTCCATTTGGGAAAAACTGGCCGCTAACCAATGGAGCGGCCTGGAGCTATTGAGAAACTGAGAGCAACGTGTTGATATGAAATTCGCACGGAAATGTTTGCATTTTGCTGTGAAACACTTGATCGTAATGCGGCTGCCTAGAAGCAACGTATTTGTATGCGAAAATGTTTTGATGAATTTGAGTTTCCGTCAAATTCAGCAATTATGGCATAAAACCGTCGAAATTTATAGGATCCGCGTAAAATAAGTACAATTTAACTGAACAAAACGAACTGAGGAGGGGCTTCTCTTCTTTAAGAAGTTTGTTGGCATTTCGGACTGTCAGCTTTGAACCCTAGGATTACGGTATATTCCATCATTTCAACTCGATAAATCGTTGAAAATTACAAAAAATTATATCGACATCAGCAGGAATTGAATCGGGATAATTTGAACTTTGTACTGAACCTGGTGGACCCAAAAAAATATTGCAGAATGCGCGGAATTTTAGTTTTTAGATTGTGGAGACGCTAGATGCGCCAGAATTTTGATACAATTTATTAAATTATATACATTCTGGCAGCTCTTTGTTCTTAAAAGAGGCGGAAATACTGAAACGATGGCAGAACTGGTCGGAGAATCGAACCAGCGACCTTTTACGCAGCTCGATGAACGCTTTTCCATGGGCTCTGGCATGATCCAGGGCCTATCGGAGCGCTTCATGGCCGCCAGCGCAGGAAAGTCTCCAAAATACTCGAATTCAGACGAATTTCACACCATTTTACAGCGAAAATTGAGCTGAACAAGGAGAAGACTTTGATTTTCTCGGAGAAGCGCTGGAAGCGGCTGTTTTCGAGGAGTTTATAGCCATTTTTCAGGCTAAAAACTTTTGGAATTGCCATTCCGAGATCTTTTTCAGGCTAAAAACTTTAAAAATGTACAGTAACAGGGTCTATAATCGCTTCAGGATCCTCTGACAAAATTACGAATACTCAGCAGTCCTTTAAAATTCCCGAAATTACCAGTTAACCTCGCGAATTCGCGAGGAGTTCCTTTCTCAGCTTCACACGGAAAGCGACGAGGTTCTGGAGCGGAATATTGTTTCCAATATCTCTTCTATGATTTCTGCTAGAATCATAGAGGTCAGTTTCAAATAAAAATAACACAGTTAAACAGCAAAAAAAGCCACAGTGAGACAGTCATGTAGCCGAAAGCTTTCTAGTGTGCCACAGTTAAACAGCTGAGAGAGCAACAGTGAGACAGCCGTGTAGCCGAAAACTATGCAGAGCGCCACAGTTAGACAGTTGAATAGCTTGCTGCGCTTCATTTCTTCTAGCTGTCTGACTGTGGCACCTAGAAATCTCATAATTCCACCGGTTTTCAGCAAATTCTCAATTTCCTGGCTGCTGTAGCGGTAATTCCTGTGTTTATTCGTAGTCTTCGTTCGGATTTGCATCATTTTGTTGTCCAAATTGAACTGATCAAGAAGAAATGCCATATTTTTCGGGAGAAGCGCTGGAAGCAGCTGTTTTCGAGGAGTTTATAGCCATTTCAGGGACTTTTAGGCTGCGAAATTCATGGAAAATCAAGTTTATGGCCATTTCTCGGGCTTCCAACATTAAAATCAAGAAGAAGTCAAGCAAAATAACCAGCAGAACGAGAAGAACAAGGCGATTCAAGAGAAAACTGACAACCAATAACCTAAATGCCCCAACAACTACGGAAAGAAGAAAAAAACACGGTAAAAATGAAATATTTATTAACAAAAATACCAATTTTATTTTGTTGTCGGCGGGCGCTTCCCAGGTTGTCCTCCAGTTTTCTTCAGGTTGCTGCTAGCCGTCCAGGAGAAGAGCAGGAGAACTGAATGATGAATTTTGCTCGAAGAATGGCTTTTATACTGGTCATAAAGTTGTTAAATCCTTTTCGCTTTTTATCCATTAGCAGTAATTTGGACGGCGGCAATTTTGAATTATCGCTTTCAGCCAAAATTTATGGGAAAAACGGTGAAATGCTCATAAAATCAGAGAAAACAGCCAGTTGCACTTCCGGGAAAATTAAAGGCTTCTCCTTATTCAGCTCGCTCTGTGCTACAAAATGTTATAAATTTCGTTTAGATTCGACTCTTTTTGAGATTTTTATTGGCTTAAGAAGTTCTGGCTCGAATTTCGGGCGCCTGTAGACCCTGTGATCCCATGGTCAAGTGATCAACACGGTGCAGAAAAAAAAACACAGAAATCAAACGAAATCCGTCAGAAATCAAACATTTTATGAACCATTTTTTAACTGGTTACGCACATCTTTTGATGCTGATCACCGTCTAACTGTCGCAGCCTCGAAATCTTTGGGCCGACGTGCAATGCCACACAACACTATTTTTGGGTGCTGCGGTGCGTAGGTCGGCGCTGAAGCTCTAAAACTTTCGAAAATAATAAAATAGGCTCTACTAAGCCGAAGCCCACATTTTGACAGAAAAAGAATGTGAGAAAATTTTTTTTAGAGAGCATTTTAGCGAGAAAGTAGGGGAAATGTCACACAAAACGGCTAACTTTCACCGCGGTGTAGCTCACCAAGTGAACTTTTAAAATCGGTTTAAACGCTTGCAATGGGCACTACTAAGCCTAAGCATTCCTATGATAGAAAAAAATCAGGAAAAAGTTGGTGTTGAAGGGGTGTATCAGCCATGTGTGACATTTGTGAGTGTGACATTGCACGTTCGCCAAATCTTTGGACTACACGACTACCTAACTGTGGCTCGTTTAGCTGCGTAACTGCGGCACTTCTGGCTGTCGGATGAAGCGCGTTATTCTCCTTTTCACTATCATCATTATGACGAAGACTACGAATAATCACAGGAATTACTACTACAGCAGCCAGAAAATTAAGAACTAACCGAAAAAAAATGGAAATTAAGAGATTTCCAGGTGCCACAGATAAACAGCCAAAAATGAAGAACCACAGTCTACACCACTGTCTAACTGCGGCGCTTTAGAAAGTTTCGTTATTTAGAAATTTTTTGACTACACGCCTGTTTAACTGTGGCTTTTTTATAAATTTTTTTTCTACTGGCCACCCTTATTTTTGGATGCTGATCATGGTGATGCCTTCGGCTTTCGACGGAAGTGCCGGAAATATGCTCATCAGGGTGCTCCATAATGGGAAGATTGGCCACGGCGATGTTTCTGCGGGAAGAAGCAGACAAAAATGAAATCAAAGGATAGTTTCTTATATCATCTTGTTCAGCTCTTCGAGAGGAGCAAGAACATGTGCTCGGTTTTCAAGAGCTTCACAGACTTTGATTCTATAGCAATCCTTACTTTGCCCAAGGTGCGGGCTGTCTCAAAAATTGTCTGACCAAAAAAGACGAATATTTGCGCTGTGCGACAATGATGAAGTTCGAAGAAGGCCAGTAAAGAAAAAGAAAACAACAAAAAAAAACAAAACAACAAAAAGAAAACAAAACAACAAGAAGTATCTGTCTTTTATTTTTATTACAAATCTACTGTAGAGGAACGTAGGTAGATTGAGCATGACCAGCTCCTCCAGCAGCTCCAATAAATATGAGCGACTCCACCGGAAGGAGGTGCACTAGCCTTGAGCACTCCGCCAGCTGTAGTATCGCCAGGTGCTTCGATATAGCGAGACTGGGCTCCGACTCCAGTAGTAGCAGCTGCTCCTAAATAAACCGAAGTGCCTCCAACTGGCGCATCACCGCTTCCAGATCCAACAGGGGCTGCTGCAACAGGAGCTCCTCCTCCAAAATAACACGATGCTTTATTACCGCCACCTACAGCCATCATCGTCGACGGTCCACAAGGACTTCCAACGGCAGTCGTCGTGGATCGACCACGGCCCATATTCATAGTCGATTTCCCCGGGGATAAATACCCTCAGAAAAGCCTTCTCCAACTGAACGAGAAGAACAAGAACAATCAAAAGAAGTTTGCCAACCAATAACCCAAATGCCCCAACAACTACGGAAAGAAGAAAAAACACAGTAAAAATGAAATATTTATTAACAAAAATACCAATTTTATGTTGTTGTCGGCGGGCGCTTCTCAGGTTGTCCTCCAGTTTTCTTCAGGTCGCTGCCAGCCGCCTGGGAAGAGTGCAAGAGAAGCGAATGACGAATTTTGCTCGAAGAATGGCTTTTATACTGGCCACAAAGTTGTTAAATCCTTTTCACTTTTTATCCATTAGCAGTAATTTGGCCGGCGGCAATTTTGAATTATCGCTTTTAGCCAAAATTTATGGGAAAATCGGTGAAATGCTCATAAACTCAAGGAAAACAGCCAGTTTTTGTGCAGTTCCTGGAAAATTAAAAACCTTTTCTTATGCAGCTCGCTCTGGGCTACAAAATGTTATAGATTTCGTTTGGATTCGACTCTTTTTGCGATTTTTTTTGAGCTTGAGAAGTTCTGGGTTCAATTTGGCGCGATTCCCAAGAACTTCGACGAATATTCCGAGCCCTGGAAGCTGCCAAAATACGGTCTAGTCTTAGAAATATCAGCAAAAGGCAATGGACTGGGCGAGGAATCGAATCCGCGACATTTGGGTCGACATCAAGTCAATTTTCTGGTTGTTTTCTTGCATAAAAGTAGATTTTTAACATTTGGGACATTGTAGAAATGAGACTGTTCCGGATTTTTTGTACTTTTGCTCAATTTTTGTACTGCAGGAGATCCGAGTTTGGCCAAAATTCTGGGTAAAATAGCCAAACGTCTCCCCTGGCCAGAGAAATTGTCAAAAATCGATGTAACTGGCTCGAGAATTGAACCCGCGACCTTCAGCAGGAAAGTCTCAAATTCCGATGAAATTTGTTTCATCTTGTGACCCAGAATGAGCTGAATCGAAGCCAGTATGCAAGAGGCCCAAATACGCGGTAAATTTTAGGTGTACCAGTGGGTTTTTTTTTTCAGATTTTTGACACTTCATAGCATTCTGGTAAACAGAAGTCGAAAATTCCAAGTAAAATGAACAGATGCGCCTGCCCATGATCAAATTCTGTTCATCCTGGCAGCTCTTTTTTCCATTAAAGAGACGGAAATACTGAAAAGGCGGCAGAACTGGTCGGAGAATTGAACCAGCGATCTTTTAGACAGCGCAGTGGCCACTTTTCATTTCCACACGCATCAGTCTATCGGAGCGCTTCATGGCCACCAGCGCTTCTATGCTTGGAATCACAGAAATGCTCGAATGCAGCATTTCTGCATCATTTTACAGCACGAAATGAAGCGCCATTCCGGAGAAGCACTGGAAGCGACTATTTCGAAAAGTTATGGCCATTTCTCGGGCTTTCAACTTTAAAATCAAGGAGAAATGAAGGAAGCTGGCAAGGAGAACGAGAAGAAGACGATTCAAGAGGAGACGATCAGACAATAACCCAAATGCCCCAAATCAACCACGAGAAAATAAGAAAAACACAATAATAAAGAATAAATTTTTATTAAAAATATCATCTTACTTTGTAATCGACGGGCGCATCCCAGCTTGTATTCCAGTTTTCTTCAGGTTGCTGCTAGCCGTCCAGGAGGAGAGCAGGAGAGCTGAATGATGGTTTCTACTGGAAGAACGGCTTTTATAGCACAATTTTGTCAAATCCTTTTCACTTTTTATCCATTAGCAGTAATTTGGCCGGGGGCAATTTTGAATTATCGCTTTCAGCCAAAATTTATGGGAAAATCGGTGAAATGCTCATAAAAAAAAAGAAAAAAACAGCCAGTTTTTGCGCACTTCCGGGAAAATTAAAGGCTTCTCCTTATTCAGCTCGCTCCGTGCTACAAAATAAAATAAAAATTTTGTTTAGATCCGAGTATTTTTGAGATTTTTATGGGCTTAAGAAGCTCTGACTCGAGTTTAGCGCTCCGATAGACCCTGTGATCCTATGGCCAAGTGATTAAACGCCGGATTGGAACTGAAAATGTCGCTGGCTCACTTCCCCATCAGTTTCTGTCAAATTTCCCATTAAATTCTATGATTTCAGAGTAAATGATGGCTTGAATTGATGGATTTTGTTCTACAAGACGATCGTAAGGTAGTTCGACGACAAAAAATCAAGAAAATCAAGAAAATAAGACAATAAATAATCAGAAAACTTTATTACAATTCGTGTAAATGATATTTGGTCCAAAAAATGGCCCGCTCATCCGTTTTCGGGGGCGATTTCGAACGTGGTTTAAATCGGAATCGACTCGACTTTCTCAGGTGAATATCTCTTGCTCACCTTGACTTTTTAAAATAATTCAAAGACCACCAAAAAGAGGAGAATCTGAGCTTTTTGTTGAACTAAATTTTATAGAACTATCATCCAATTTTATCTTAAAAAATGAGTAATCCAAATGAGCATCATTTTATGGCTTTTTTTGTTTATTTGCTCTAGCTGTGGACTTCTTTTACGTGGTAATTTCATAAGAAAAATCTCATTAAAAAGAAGAGGATCACTGGCGGTCTTTGAATTATTTAAAAAAGTTAAGGAGAGCCCGATATATTCACCGAAGAAGCCGAGGAAATTTCGATTTTATCGCAAAGTCACAATCCACGCCCAAAAGCGGGTCCGAACACGGCCGAGCGAGCCATTTTTGTTCATAAAATCGTGGTAAACCGTTTTCTAGCCATTTTCAAGGGTTAAAAAAGTGCAGACGACGATCCAATTGCGGAAAAATAGCAGAAATCAACGGCTTTCCATCAATTTTAACCAGCGGCCCGAGAAAAGAGCAATTAAATTGAATGATCTCTCGTTTTTGGACATTTTACACGAATTTCTGCCCGTTTTTTGACCTTCCACGTCGCGGAGGAGTCAAAATGCTGGGCAGAATCAAAAGTGGAGGGACTGCCAAACTCCAAGGGTCGCTGGTTCGATTCTCATGGGATTTTTGCCAATATTTCTATGATTTCTGGGCAAAAATTACTGTAATTTGTTGTTTTCCCATCATTAATGCAAGAAAATAGCAGACGGAGAGTTCAGAGAGCAAATATACCAAGAAAATTGGAAAATTATTGAACAGAGAAGAATTCCAATAAAAGACAAAGTAACAAGAAGAATTTCAGATAATCAAATGAAAGGAAAACAAGATAAACAACAAAAATAATAACACGATTTGCCGAATGCACTTTATTCGGCATAGTGAAGTATCACTGCCAAGACCAACTTCTGGCTAATCCTGTTGCAATTGATGCCACGGAATAAATAGGGGTTTTTGGTGCGAACACCCTGCCCGGCAAGGGCCACCAGAGCGGCCAAGATATGGTGGAAGGCGTTGTCGCCCTGTAACAATATAATTAGAAACGATTTGGAATTTGGCCAAATCTAGAGAGCCGTCAATTTTTTTTTGGATAAAAAGTGAATTTTGACAAGAAATGAGCTGACCACACGGTGCCAATTTTAAATAATGCGAGCGGTTGCTCCTGTAAGCATAAAATAGCTATTTTTCAGCCATTTTTCAAGGCCTACGGGTTGTTAAAATGCATCGAAATTGCACAGCAAATATTGGTGGCCAAGATTTGGTTATTTTAAAATTGAAAAGCTCAAAAAAAAACACATACATTCTGAGTCAATCCAACAGCTCTCGCAT
This sequence comes from Oscheius sp. DF5033, assembly GCA_964036215.1. NCBI lineage: Eukaryota > Metazoa > Nematoda > Chromadorea > Rhabditida > Rhabditidae > Oscheius > Oscheius sp. DF5033. Next base: position 1,057,420 of record CAXIWN010000004.1, on the reverse strand, counting down.
CATGAGCATTGGGATGAATTCCAGGAACAGGAACAAGGACGCCAATATCCCCATTCACCGGCAACGGAAGATCCATCTGGTGGCGCACTTCTTGCACTTCAACATCTTGCGGCCGCGCTTCTTCTTGTTGTTGCTGGCCAAATTCAGACAGAGCCAGGAAGAGTCGGCGGGCTCCTTCTTTCACTTCCATTGGGAGCGGCTCCAACAAGGCGACTTGATCGCGATCCATGGCACCATGATAAAGGCCACCTCCAACATCTTCAGCCAATCGGTTAATCACAGCCACAAGGGCTTGTCCCTCTCGAAGAAGTTGGGCCTTATTTTTAGTACGACCTGGCATAGAAGACGGAACGAGTAGAATGATTGAAATTATGACAAAACATAACAGGATACTTTTTAATCTTTTTCATGCTTTATCCATTAACGGACATGAAAATTACCGGAATTATCTCCCATGAACCGGGAATATGAAAAATACAGCTGACAACGGAACAAAACTCCCACAGCAGCTGACGTTTTTTAAATTCGCACGAAATTATCAACATTCCATTTACACCAGTGGCAATATCCATAAGCAACAACCCCAAAGCTTCTCAGGAAATCACAAATTGATATCAACAGGATCTGAGAGGTCGCCCAGGGATCCTTCGCGTGACATAGATTTATATTCTTGCAATGTTCCCCAATTTTTTAACCGGACCAACCACAATTTGAGGTCCAATCCGGCGTTTAATCACTTGGCCATGGGATCACAGGGTCTACCGGCGCCCGAAATTCGAGTCAGAGCTTCTCAAACCCATAAAATTTTCAAAAAGAGTCGAATCCAAACGAAATTTATAACATTTTGTAGCACAGAGCGAGCTGAATAAGGAGAAGCCTTTAATTTTCCCAGAAGTGCGCAAAAACTGGCTGTTTTTTCTGATTTTATGAGCTTTTCACCGTTTTTCCCATAAATTTGGGCTAAAAGCGATAATTCAAAATTGCCGCCGGCCAAATTGCTGTTAATGGATAAAAAGCGAAAAGGATTAAACAACTTTGTGACCAGTATAAAAGCCATTCTTTCAGTTGAAATCATCATTCAGCTCTCCTGCTCTCCTCCTAGACGGCTGGCAGCGACCTGAAGAAAACTGGAGGACAACCTGGGAAGCGCCCGTCGACTACAAAATAAAATTGGTATTTTTGTTAATAAATATTTCATTTTTAATGTTTGTTTTTTCTTCTTTTTTTCGTGGTTGTTGGGGCATTTGGGTTATTGGTTGGCAAGCTTCTTTTGATTGTTCTTGTTCTTCTCGTTCAGTTGGAGAAGGCTCTTGTGGTGGACCTTTTATTATGACTGCTGTCGGAGGGGCTTAACCGCTCGACGGTGACCGCTTTTCCACATGCTACTCCCACTGGAGTTTTTCAACAGACGGCACCTCCTTCTTCTGGCGGAGCTTTCCATCAATCAGCACCTTCAACTATGAAGGCGTCGATACAAGCAACCGAATTACCGCCACCTACAGCCGTCATCGTCGATAGTCAATCAGGAGCTAGCTGTCGGAACCCCTGCCGGTGTTTCAATAATGACAGCTGTCACAACTTCTGGTAGATCCACGATGACTGCGATTGGAACTCCTGGTGGACCGTCGAGGATGACGGCCGGAGGTGGCGGTTATTCGGTTGCTGGTGGTGTATCCCCTGGAGCATCGTGTTATTTTGGAGGAGGAGCTCCTGTTGCAGCAGCCCCTGTTGGATCTGGAAGCTGTTGGAGGCTCCTCGGTCTATTTAGGAGCAGCTGCTACTACTGGAGTCGGAGCCCAGTCGCGCTATATCGAAGCACTGCCGATACTAAAGCTGGCGGAGCGTCCAAGGCTTGTCCACCTCCTTCTGGTGGAGTCGCTGGCACATTTATTGGAGCTGCTGGAGGAGCTGGTCATGCTCAATCTACCTACATTTCTCCCCGGTAGATTTGTAATAAAAATAAAGACACTTTTTGTTGTCTTGTTCTTCTTTACTGGCTTTTTTTGAACTTCGTCATTGTGGAACAGCTAAAATTATCATTACATTTTTATACATATTTTTTTCACATTTTTTCGTAATTTTTTTTAAAAATTTTCGGTTTCTGGCTGGGTATTAGGCCATTTTTCTTCAAAATTTTCCTTTTATAGCTCATTTTTTTTGCGGCGACCACGTACAGATACTCTTTTCACACATTTTTCCGCAGTTTCGGGGCTTCTGGGGAATCTTTCCTATTCCAAGAGCTCAAATTGCTCAAATAATTATTGTAAGATGCCAAAAACCAGCGAACTTTCCCTATTTTCCTTGAAAAATTAACGAAAGTCAAAAATTCATTCAATTTCTGTCAATTTGACGTCAAATTTATCGCTTTTGACCAATTTTCCCGTAAAATTGACGGAATTTTCATGGATTTTAGAGAAAAACTTCGCTTTTAACATTTTCTGCCAGTTTTTCGTCAAAATCCAAAAATAAAGAGCCAGCCATTCGCTCATCTCTCCAGCCGGCAGACGAATGTATCCACTTCACCTCTACAATTCCCGCGTAACCTATCTACCGCCACCTGGCTATGCACCACTATTTTCCGCTGGACTACCAATACCATCGACGATGATTGGCGACGCATTTGGAGATCCTAATGGACAGCAGCCACTCTACAATTATGTGGATGATAATGACATGCATCGAATTTACATCTTCGACAGCGATTTATGCCCACCAAATGGATCTGCGGTTAGTTTTTATAGCCGTTTTGCTATTAAAATACGCAGAATTTCGTACTGCTTACGAAAATCTTGGTTAGAATCCATAAAGACCCCGAAAAACTGGGTAAAAACGCATTTAATCGCTGCGCATCGAATTTCGTCCAACGCTCGTAAATACCACGCGCCAAATCACAGTAATCCTATTAATTTGACTATTTTAGATTCTTCGTCGATGCCTGCTGGATGTTTTCCTCAGCAGCTGCAAAAATACAAGCCTAGCGGTAGAAGAAGAAGTCAGCCAAGATGCTACCACCAATTACGACTGTGAAGAAGACGAAGAAAGAGGATTTCCTGCTCGCCTACCGAGAAGCGGAGGCTTCGGCCCGGGACCATTTCCCCAATAATTCGACTTCGACGTCATAACGCAGCTGCCGGTCCATCTCAGCTCAGTTTCTTCATTGTTATTTGTTAAAAAAACACAAAAAAGTCTCTTTCGACCACATTCCGAATTGTTAAACCAAACAAAAAATCCGCTTCGAAACAAAAAAAACTATTCAAAAGTATCAGAAATTTATTGTTTTTTTGTTTTTGTTGTTTTTTGGCGCCACAAAAATGCTTCTTAGTCCTGTTCTTCGCTATTTTGTTTTGAAAAAAGAGAAAGACTGTTATTGTTTGTTTTGAACACTCGACTCTATTACCAAATTAAAAAAAAATATTTAATTAATTGTTAAAAAAACTTATTTGTTATAAAAGGAATAAAAGCATTCACATAATTCCCCGTGTTTTGTTGTATTTTTTTACCTGGGAAATTAGCCGGCATTGCCATTATTCAATTGGCCGGTTTGATTCCCTGATACAACGCCTTGTCCTCCTTGTCACCATCATCATCCGAACGAAGACTACGAATAAACACAGGAATCACCCACTACAGCAGCCAGGAAATTGAGAACTAGCTGAAAACCGGTGGAATTACGAGATTTCTCGGTGCCACAGTCAGACAGCTAGAAGAAATGAAGCGCAGCAAGCTATACAACTGTCTTACTGTGGCGCTCTGCATAGTTTTCGGCTACACGGCTGTCTCACTGTTGCTCTCTCAGCTGTTTAACTGTGGCACACTAGAAAGCTTTCGGCTACATGACTGTCTCACTGTGGCTTTTTTTGCTGTGTAACTATGGCTATTTTCCACTTACCGATAATCCAAATGTCAATTGGACAGTATTCACCTTTTCATTACACGGCAATGGACATTCAAATAGCGGAACTTTTTCCAGTTAACTGGATGTCATCTGAATTTTTCCCAATTTCTCGAGTTTTTATATAAAACCGACCTCTATGATCCTAAAACTATGGAAGAAATATAGGAAACAATATTCCACTCCAGAACCTCGTCGCTTTCCGTGTGAAGCTGAGAAAGGAACTCCTCGCGAATTCGCGAGGTTAACCGGTAATTTCGGGAATTTTAAAGGACTGCTGAGTATTCGCAATTTTGTCAGAGGATCCTGAAGCGATTATAGACCCTGTTACTGCACATTTTTAAAGTTTTTAGCCTGAAAAAGTTATCCGGGCCAACCACAGGGAAATCCATTTAAATTCTTGCAATGTTCCCCAATTTTTCAACCGCTCGAACCACAGTGAAATCCATTTAAATTCTTGCAATCTTCCTCAATTTTTTACACGGGCCAACCACAGTGAAATCCATTTAAATTCTTGCAATGTTCCCCATTTTTTAACCGCTCGAACCACAGTGAAATCCATTTAAATTCTTGCAATGTTCTTAAATTCTTGCAATGTTCCCCAATTTTTTAACCGCTCGAACCACAGTGAAATCCATTTAAATTCTTGCAATGTTCCCCATTTTTTTACCCGGGCCAACCACCGTGAAATCCATTTAAATTCTTGCAATGTTCCCCAATTTTGTACCCGGGCCAACCACAGTGAAATCCATTTAAATTCTTGCAATGTTCTTAAATTCTTGCAATGTTCCCCAATTTTGTACCCGGGCCAACCACAGTGAAATCCATTTAAATTCTTGCAATGTTCCCCATTTTTTTACCCTTGCCAACCACAGTGAAATCCATTTAAATTCTTGCAATGTTCCCCATTTTTTTACCCGGGCCAACCACAGTGAAATCCATTTAAATTCTTGCAATGTTCCCCATTTTTTTACCCTGGCCAACCACAGTGAAATCCATTTAAATTCTTGCAATGTTCTTAAATTCTTGCAATGTTCCCCATTTTTTTACCCGGGCCAACCACAGTGAAATCCATTTAAATTCTTGCAATGTTCCCCATTTTTTTACCCTTGCCAACCACAGTGAAATCCATTTAAATTCTTGCAATGTTCCCCATTTTTTTACCCTTGCCAACCACAGTGAAATCCATTTAAATTCTTGCAATGTTCCCCATTTTTTTACCCGGGCCAACCACAGTGAAATCCATTTAAATTCTTGCAATGTTCCCCATTTTTTTACCCTTGCCAACCACAGTGAAATCCATTTAAATTCTTGCAATGTTCCCCATTTTTTTACCCTTGCCAACCACAGTGAAATCCATTTAAATTCTTGCAATGTTCCCCATTTTTTTACCCGGGCCAACCACAGTGAAATCCATTTAAATTCTTGCAATGTTCCCCATTTTTTTACCCGGGCCAACCACAGTGAAATCCATTTAAATTCTTGCAATGTTCCCCATTTTTTTACCCGGGCCAACCACAGTGAAATCCATTTAAATTCTTGCAATGTTCCCCATTTTTTTACCCTTGCCAACCACAGTGAAATCCATTTAAATTCTTGCAATGTTCCCCATTTTTTTACCCGGGCCAACCACAGTGAAATCCATTTAAATTCTTGCAATGTTCCCCATTTTTTTACCCGGGCCAACCACAGTGAAATCCATTTAAATTCTTGCAATGTTCCCCATTTTTTTACCCTGGCCAACCACAGTGAAATCCATTTAAATTCTTGCAATGTTCCCCATTTTTTTACCCGGGCCAACCACAGTGAAATCCATTTAAATTCTTGCAATGTTCTTAAATTCTTGCAATGTTCCCCATTTTTTTACCCTGGCCAACCACAGTGAAATCCATTTAAATTCTTGCAATGTTCCCCATTTTTTTACCCTGGCCAACCACAGTGAAATCCATTTAAATTCTTGCAATGTTCCCCATTTTTTTACCCGGGCCAACCACAGTGAAATCCATTTAAATTCTTGCAATGTTCCCCATTTTTTACCCTGGCCAACCACAGTGAAATCCATTTAAATTCTTGCAATGTTCTTAAATTCTTGCAATGTTCCCCATTTTTTTACCCGGGCCAACCACAGTGAAATCCATTTAAATTCTTGCAATGTTCCCCATTTTTTTACCCTGGCCAACCACAGTGAAATCCATTTAAATTCTTGCAATGTTCCCCATTTTTTTACCCGGGCCAACCACAGTGAAATCCATTTAAATTCTTGCAATGTTCCCCATTTTTTTACCCTGGCCAACCACAGTGAAATCCATTTAAATTCTTGCAATGTTCTTAAATTCTTGCAATGTTCCCCATTTTTTTACCCGGGCCAACCACAGTGAAATCCATTTAAATTCTTGCAATGTTCCCCATTTTTTTACCCGGGCCAACCACAGTGAAATCCATTTAAATTCTTGCAATGTTCTTAAATTCTTGCAATGTTCCCCATTTTTTTACCCGGGCCAACCACAGTGAAATCCATTTAAATTCTTGCAATGTTCTTAAATTCTTGCAATGTTCTTAAATTCTTGCAATGTTCCCCATTTTTTTACCCGGGCCAACCACAGTGAAATCCATTTAAATTCTTGCAATGTTCTTAAATTCTTGCAATGTTCTTAAATTCTTGCAATGTTCCCCATTTTTTTACCCTGGCCAACCACAGTGAAATCCATTTAAATTCTTGCAATGTTCCCCATTTTTTTACCCTGGCCAACCACAGTGAAATCCATTTAAATTCTTGCAATGTTCCCCATTTTTTTACCCTGGCCAACCACAGTGAAATCCATTTAAATTCTTGCAATGTTCCCCATTTTTTTACCCTGGCCAACCACAGTGAAATCCATTTAAATTCTTGCAATGTTCCCCATTTTTTTACCCTGGCCAACCACAGTGAAATCCATTTAAATTCTTGCAATGTTCCCCATTTTTTTACCCGGGCCAACCACAGTGAAATCCATTTAAATTCTTGCAATGTTCTTAAATTCTTGCAATGTTCCCCATTTTTTTACCCGGGCCAACCACAGTGAAATCCATTTAAATTCTTGCAATGTTCTTAAATTCTTGCAATGTTCTTAAATTCTTGCAATGTTCCCCATTTTTTTACCCGGGCCAACCACAGTGAAATCCATTTAAATTCTTGCAATGTTCTTAAATTCTTGCAATGTTCTTAAATTCTTGCAATGTTCCCCATTTTTTTACCCGGGCCAACCACAGTGAAATCCATTTAAATTCTTGCAATGTTCTTAAATTCTTGCAATGTTCTTAAATTCTTGCAATGTTCCCCATTTTTTTACCCTGGCCAACCACAGTGAAATCCATTTAAATTCTTGCAATGTTCCCCATTTTTTTACCCTGGCCAACCACAGTGAAATCCATTTAAATTCTTGCAATGTTCCCCATTTTTTTACCCTGGCCAACCACAGTGAAATCCATTTAAATTCTTGCAATGTTCCCCAATTTTTTACCCGGGAAAACCACAGTGAAATCCATTTAAATCCTTGCAATGTTCTTAAATTCTTGCAATGTTCCCCAATTTTTTACCCGGGAAAACCACAGTGAAATCCATTTAAATTCTTGCAATGTTCCCCATTTTTTTACCCTGGCCAACCACAGTGAAATCCATTTAAATTCTTGCAATGTTCCCCATTTTTTTACCCGGGCCAACCACAGTGAAATCCATTTAAATTCTTGCAATGTTCTTAAATTCTTGCAATGTTCCCCATTTTTTTACCCGGGCCAACCACAGTGAAATCCATTTAAATTCTTGCAATGTTCTTAAATTCTTGCAATGTTCTTAAATTCTTGCAATGTTCCCCATTTTTTTACCCTGGCCAACCACAGTGAAATCCATTTAAATTCTTGCAATGTTCCCCATTTTTTTACCCTGGCCAACCACAGTGAAATCCATTTAAATTCTTGCAATGTTCCCCATTTTTTTACCCTGGCCAACCACAGTGAAATCCATTTAAATTCTTGCAATGTTCCCCATTTTTTTACCCTGGCCAACCACAGTGAAATCCATTTAAATTCTTGCAATGTTCCCCATTTTTTTACCCTGGCCAACCACAGTGAAATCCATTTAAATTCTTGCAATGTTCCCCAATTTTTTACCCGGGAAAACCACAGTGAAATCCATTTAAATCCTTGCAATGTTCTTAAATTCTTGCAATGTTCCCCAATTTTTTACCCGGGAAAACCACAGTGAAATCCATTTAAATTCTTGCAATGTTCCCCATTTTTTTACCCTGGCCAACCACAGTGAAATCCATTTAAATTCTTGCAATGTTCCCCATTTTTTTACCCGGGAAAACCACAGTGAAATCCATTTAAATTCTTGCAATGTTCCCCATTTTTTTACCCTGGCCAACCACAGTGAAATCCATTTAAATTCTTGCAGTGTTCTTAAATTCTTGCAATGTTCCCCATTTTTTTACCCTGGCCAACCACAGTGAAATCCATTTAAATTCTTGCAATGTTCTTAAATTCTTGCAATGTTCCTCATTTTTTTACCCGGGAAAACCACAGTGAAATCCATTTAAATTCTTGCAATGTTCCCCAATTTTTTACCCGGGAAAACCACAGTGAAATCCATTTAAATTCTTGCAATGTTCTTAAATTCTTGCAATGTTCCCCATTTTTTTACCCTGGCCAACCACAGTGAAATCCATTTAAATTCTTGCAATGTTCCCCATTTTTTTACCCTGGCCAACCACAGTGAAATCCATTTAAATTCTTGCAATGTTCCCCATTTTTTTACCCGGGCCAACCACAGTGAAATCCATTTAAATTCTTGCAATGTTCCCCATTTTTTACCCTGGCCAACCACAGTGAAATCCATTTAAATTCTTGCAATGTTCTTAAATTCTTGCAATGTTCCCCATTTTTTTACCCGGGCCAACCACAGTGAAATCCATTTAAATTCTTGCAATGTTCCCCATTTTTTTACCCTGGCCAACCACAGTGAAATCCATTTAAATTCTTGCAATGTTCCCCATTTTTTTACCCGGGCCAACCACAGTGAAATCCATTTAAATTCTTGCAATGTTCCCCATTTTTTTACCCTGGCCAACCACAGTGAAATCCATTTAAATTCTTGCAATGTTCTTAAATTCTTGCAATGTTCCCCATTTTTTTACCCGGGCCAACCACAGTGAAATCCATTTAAATTCTTGCAATGTTCCCCATTTTTTTACCCGGGCCAACCACAGTGAAATCCATTTAAATTCTTGCAATGTTCCCCATTTTTTTACCCTGGCCAACCACAGTGAAATCCATTTAAATTCTTGCAATGTTCTTAAATTCTTGCAATGTTCCCCATTTTTTTACCCTGGCCAACCACAGTGAAATCCATTTAAATTCTTGCAATGTTCTTAAATTCTTGCAATGTTCCCCATTTTTTTACCCGGGCCAACCACAGTGAAATCCATTTAAATTCTTGCAATGTTCTTAAATTCTTGCAATGTTCTTAAATTCTTGCAATGTTCCCCATTTTTTTACCCGGGCCAACCACAGTGAAATCCATTTAAATTCTTGCAATGTTCTTAAATTCTTGCAATGTTCTTAAATTCTTGCAATGTTCCCCATTTTTTTACCCTGGCCAACCACAGTGAAATCCATTTAAATTCTTGCAATGTTCCCCATTTTTTTACCCTGGCCAACCACAGTGAAATCCATTTAAATTCTTGCAATGTTCCCCATTTTTTTACCCTGGCCAACCACAGTGAAATCCATTTAAATTCTTGCAATGTTCCCCATTTTTTTACCCTGGCCAACCACAGTGAAATCCATTTAAATTCTTGCAATGTTCCCCATTTTTTTACCCTGGCCAACCACAGTGAAATCCATTTAAATTCTTGCAATGTTCCCCATTTTTTTACCCGGGCCAACCACAGTGAAATCCATTTAAATTCTTGCAATGTTCTTAAATTCTTGCAATGTTCCCCATTTTTTTACCCGGGCCAACCACAGTGAAATCCATTTAAATTCTTGCAATGTTCTTAAATTCTTGCAATGTTCTTAAATTCTTGCAATGTTCCCCATTTTTTTACCCGGGCCAACCACAGTGAAATCCATTTAAATTCTTGCAATGTTCTTAAATTCTTGCAATGTTCTTAAATTCTTGCAATGTTCCCCATTTTTTTACCCTGGCCAACCACAGTGAAATCCATTTAAATTCTTGCAATGTTCCCCATTTTTTTACCCTGGCCAACCACAGTGAAATCCATTTAAATTCTTGCAATGTTCCCCATTTTTTTACCCTGGCCAACCACAGTGAAATCCATTTAAATTCTTGCAATGTTCCCCAATTTTTTACCCGGGAAAACCACAGTGAAATCCATTTAAATCCTTGCAATGTTCTTAAATTCTTGCAATGTTCCCCAATTTTTTACCCGGGAAAACCACAGTGAAATCCATTTAAATTCTTGCAATGTTCCCCATTTTTTTACCCTGGCCAACCACAGTGAAATCCATTTAAATTCTTGCAATGTTCCCCATTTTTTTACCCGGGCCAACCACAGTGAAATCCATTTAAATTCTTGCAATGTTCTTAAATTCTTGCAATGTTCCCCATTTTTTTACCCGGGCCAACCACAGTGAAATCCATTTAAATTCTTGCAATGTTCTTAAATTCTTGCAATGTTCTTAAATTCTTGCAATGTTCCCCATTTTTTTACCCTGGCCAACCACAGTGAAATCCATTTAAATTCTTGCAATGTTCCCCATTTTTTTACCCTGGCCAACCACAGTGAAATCCATTTAAATTCTTGCAATGTTCCCCATTTTTTTACCCTGGCCAACCACAGTGAAATCCATTTAAATTCTTGCAATGTTCCCCATTTTTTTACCCGGGCCAACCACAGTGAAATCCATTTAAATTCCTGCAATGTTCCCCATTTTTTTACCCTGGCCAACCACAGTGAAATCCATTTAAATTCTTGCAATGTTCCCCAATTTTTTACCCGGGAAAACCACAGTGAAATCCATTTAAATCCTTGCAATGTTCTTAAATTCTTGCAATGTTCCCCAATTTTTTACCCGGGAAAACCACAGTGAAATCCATTTAAATTCTTGCAATGTTCCCCATTTTTTTACCCTGGCCAACCACAGTGAAATCCATTTAAATTCTTGCAATGTTCCCCATTTTTTTACCCGGGAAAACCACAGTGAAATCCATTTAAATTCTTGCAATGTTCCCCATTTTTTTACCCTGGCCAACCACAGTGAAATCCATTTAAATTCTTGCAATGTTCTTAAATTCTTGCAATGTTCCTCATTTTTTTACCCGGGAAAACCACAGTGAAATCCATTTAAATTCTTGCAATGTTCCCCAATTTTTTACCCGGGAAAACCACAGTGAAATCCATTTAAATTCTTGCAATGTTCTTAAATTCTTGCAATGTTCCCCATTTTTTTACCCTGGCCAACCACAGTGAAATCCATTTAAATTCTTGCAATGTTCCCCATTTTTTTACCCTGGCCAACCACAGTGAAATCCATTTAAATTCTTGCAATGTTCCCCATTTTTTTACCCTGGCCAACCACAGTGAAATCCATTTAAATTCTTGCAATGTTCCCCATTTTTTTACCCGGGCCAACCACAGTGAAATCCATTTAAATTCCTGCAATGTTCCCCATTTTTTTACCCTGGCCAACCACAGTGAAATCCATTTAAATTCTTGCAATGTTCCCCATTTTTTTACCCGGGCCAACCACAGTGAAATCCATTTAAATTCTTGCAATGTTCTTAAATTCTTGCAATGTTCCCCAATTTTTTACCCGGGAAAACCACAGTGAAATCCATTTAAATCCTTGCAATGTTCTTAAATTCTTGCAATGTTCCCCAATTTTTTACCCGGGAAAACCACAGTGAAATCCATTTAAATTCTTGCAATGTTCCCCATTTTTTTACCCTGGCCAACCACAGTGAAATCCATTTAAATTCTTGCAATGTTCTTAAATTCTTGCAATGTTCCTCATTTTTTTACCCGGGTCAACCACAGTGAAATCCATTTAAATTCTTGCAATGTTCCCCAATTTTTTACCCGGGAAAACCACAGTGAAATCCATTTAAATTCTTGCAATGTTCCCCATTTTTTTACCCTGGCCAACCACAGTGAAATCCATTTAAATTCTTGCAATGTTCTTAAATTCTTGCAATGTTCCCCATTTTTTTACCCTGGCCAACCACAGTGAAATCCATTTAAATTCTTGCAATGTTCCCCAATTTTTTACCCGGGCCAACCACAGTGAAATCCATTTAAATTCTTGCAATGTTCCCCAATTTTTTACCCGGGCCAACCACAGTGAAATCCATTTAAATTCTTGCAATGTTCTTAAATTCTTGCAATTTTCCCCATTTTTTTACCCTGGCCAACCACAGTGAAATCCATTTAAATTCTTGCAGTGTTCTTAAATTCTTGCAATGTTCCCCATTTTTTTACCCTGGCCAACCACAGTGAAATCCATTTAAATTCTTGCAATGTTCCCCAATTTTTTACCCGGGCCAACCACAGTGAAATCCATTTAAATTCTTGCAATGTTCCCCAATTTTTTACCCGGGCCAACCACAGTGAAATCCATTTAAATTCTTGCAATGTTCTTAAATTCTTGCAATTTTCCCCATTTTTTTACCCTGGCCAACCACAGTGAAATCCATTTAAATTCTTGCAGTGTTCTTAAATTCTTGCAATGTTCCCCATTTTTTTACCCTGGCCAACCACAGTGAAATCCATTTAAATTCTTGCAATGTTCTTAAATTCTTGCAATGTTCCGCATTTTTTTACCCGGGCCAACCACAGTGAAATCCATTTAAATTCTTGCAATGTTCCCCATTTTTTTACCCTTGCCAACCACAGTGAAATCCATTTAAATTCTTGCAATGTTCCCCATTTTTTTACCCTTGCCAACCACAGTGAAATCCATTTAAATTCTTGCAATGTTCCCCATTTTTTTACCCGGGCCAACCACAGTGAAATCCATTTAAATTCTTGCAATGTTCCCCATTTTTTTACCCTTGCCAACCACAGTGAAATCCATTTAAATTCTTGCAATGTTCCGCATTTTTTTACCCGGGCCAACCACAGTGAAATCCATTTAAATTCTTGCAATGTTCCCCATTTTTTTACCCTTGCCAACCACAGTGAAATCCATTTAAATTCTTGCAATGTTCCCCATTTTTTTACCCGGGCCAACCACAGTGAAATCCATTTAAATTCTTGCAATGTTCCCCATTTTTTTACCCGGGCCAACCACAGTGAAATCCATTTAAATTCTTGCAATGTTCCCCATTTTTTTACCCGGGCCAACCACAGTGAAATCCATTTAAATTCTTGCAATGTTCCCCATTTTTTTACCCGGGCCAACCACAGTGAAATCCATTTAAATTCTTGCAATGTTCCCCATTTTTTTACCCGGGCCAACCACAGTGAAATCCATTTAAATTCTTGCAATGTTCCCCATTTTTTTACCCGGGCCAACCACAGTGAAATCCATTTAAATTCTTGCAATGTTCCCCATTTTTTTACCCGGGCCAACCACAGTGAAATCCATTTAAATTCTTGCAATGTTCTTAAATTCTTGCAATGTTCTTAAATTCTTGCAATGTTCCCCATTTTTTTACCCGGGCCAACCACAGTGAAATCCATTTAAATTCTTGCAATGTTCTTAAATTCTTGCAATGTTCTTAAATTCTTGCAATGTTCCCCATTTTTTTACCCGGGCCAACCACAGTGAAATCCATTTAAATTCTTGCAATGTTCTTAAATTCTTGCAATGTTCTTAAATTCTTGCAATGTTCCCCATTTTTTTACCCGGGCCAACCACAGTGAAATCCATTTAAATTCTTGCAATGTTCTTAAATTCTTGCAATGTTCTTAAATTCTTGCAATGTTCCCCATTTTTTTACCCTGGCCAACCACAGTGAAATCCATTTAAATTCTTGCAATGTTCCCCATTTTTTTACCCTGGCCAACCACAGTGAAATCCATTTAAATTCTTGCAATGTTCCCCATTTTTTTACCCTGGCCAACCACAGTGAAATCCATTTAAATTCTTGCAATGTTCCCCATTTTTTTACCCGGGCCAACCACAGCGAAATCCATTTAAATTCTTGCAATGTTCTTAAATTCTTGCAATGTTCTTAAATTCTTGCAATGTTCCCCATTTTTTTACCCTGGCCAACCACAGTGAAATCCATTTAAATTCTTGCAATGTTCCCCATTTTTTTACCCTGGCCAACCACAGTGAAATCCATTTAAATTCTTGCAATGTTCCCCATTTTTTTACCCTGGCCAACCACAGTGAAATCCATTTAAATTCTTGCAATGTTCCCCATTTTTTTACCCGGGCCAACCACAGCGAAATCCATTTAAATTCTTGCAATGTTCTTAAATTCTTGCAATGTTCCCCATATTTTTACCCGGGCCAACCACAGTGAAATCCATTTAAATTCTTGCAATGTTCCCCATTTTTTTACCCTGGCCAACCACAGTGAAATCCATTTAAATTCTTGCAATGTTCCCCATTTTTTTACCCGGGCCAACCACAGTGAAATCCATTTAAATTCTTGCAATGTTCTTAAATTCTTGCAATGTTCCCCATTTTTTTACCCGGGCTAACCACAGTGAAATCCATTTAAATTCTTGCAATGTTCTTAAATTCTTGCAATGTTCTTAAATTCTTGCAATGTTCCCCATTTTTTTACCCGGGCCAACCACAGTGAAATCCATTTAAATTCTTGCAATGTTCTTAAATTCTTGCAATGTTCTTAAATTCTTGCAATGTTCCCCATTTTTTTACCCTGGCCAACCACAGTGAAATCCATTTAAATTCTTGCAATGTTCCCCATTTTTTTACCCTGGCCAACCACAGTGAAATCCATTTAAATTCTTGCAATGTTCCCCATTTTTTTACCCTGGCCAACCACAGTGAAATCCATTTAAATTCTTGCAATGTTCCCCATTTTTTTACCCGGGCCAACCACAGTGAAATCCATTTAAATTCCTGCAATGTTCCCCATTTTTTTACCCTGGCCAACCACAGTGAAATCCATTTAAATTCTTGCAATGTTCCCCATTTTTTTACCCTGGCCAACCACAGTGAAATCCATTTAAATTCTTGCAATGTTCCCCATTTTTTTACCCGGGAAAACCACAGTGAAATCCATTTAAATTCTTGCAATGTTCCCCATTTTTTTACCCTGGCCAACCACAGTGAAATCCATTTAAATTCTTGCAGTGTTCTTAAATTCTTGCAATGTTCCCCATTTTTTTACCCTGGCCAACCACAGTGAAATCCATTTAAATTCTTGCAATGTTCTTAAATTCTTGCAATGTTCCTCATTTTTTTACCCGGGTCAACCACAGTGAAATCCATTTAAATTCTTGCAATGTTCCCCAATTTTTTACCCGGGAAAACCACAGTGAAATCCATTTAAATTCTTGCAATGTTCTTAAATTCTTGCAATGTTCCCCATTTTTTTACCCTGGCCAACCACAGTGAAATCCATTTAAATTCTTGCAATGTTCCCCATTTTTTTACCCTGGCCAACCACAGTGAAATCCATTTAAATTCTTGCAATGTTCCCCATTTTTTTACCCTGGCCAACCACAGTGAAATCCATTTAAATTCTTGCAATGTTCCCCATTTTTTTACCCGGGCCAACCACAGTGAAATCCATTTAAATTCCTGCAATGTTCCCCATTTTTTTACCCTGGCCAACCACAGTGAAATCCATTTAAATTCTTGCAATGTTCCCCATTTTTTTACCCGGGCCAACCACAGTGAAATCCATTTAAATCCTTGCAATGTTCTTAAATTCTTGCAATGTTCCCCAATTTTTTACCCGGGAAAACCACAGTGAAATCCATTTAAATCCTTGCAATGTTCTTAAATTCTTGCAATGTTCCCCAATTTTTTACCCGGGAAAACCACAGTGAAATCCATTTAAATCCTTGCAATGTTCTTAAATTCTTGCAATGTTCCCCATTTTTTTACCCGGGCCAACCACAGTGAAATCCATTTAAATTCTTGCAATGTTCTTAAATTCTTGCAATGTTCCCCAATTTTTTACCCGGGAAAACCACAGTGAAATCCATTTAAATCCTTGCAATGTTCTTAAATTCTTGCAATGTTCCCCAATTTTTTACCCGGGAAAACCACAGTGAAATCCATTTAAATTCTTGCAATGTTCCCCATTTTTTTACCCTGGCCAACCACAGTGAAATCCATTTAAATTCTTGCAATGTCCCCCATTTTTTTACCCTGGCCAACCACAGTGAAATCCATTTAAATTCTTGCAATGTTCCCCATTTTTTTACCCGGGAAAACCACAGTGAAATCCATTTAAATTCTTGCAATGTTCCCCATTTTTTTACCCTGGCCAACCACAGTGAAATCCATTTAAATTCTTGCAGTGTTCTTAAATTCTTGCAATGTTCCCCATTTTTTTACCCTGGCCAACCACAGTGAAATCCATTTAAATTCTTGCAATGTTCTTAAATTCTTGCAATGTTCCTCATTTTTTTACCCGGGTCAACCACAGTGAAATCCATTTAAATTCTTGCAATGTTCCCCAATTTTTTACCCGGGAAAACCACAGTGAAATCCATTTAAATTCTTGCAATGTTCTTAAATTCTTGCAATGTTCCCCATTTTTTTACCCGGGCCAACCACAGTGAAATCCATTTAAATTCTTGCAATGTTCCCCAATTTTTTACCCTGGCCAACCACAGTGAAATCCATTTAAATTCTTGCAATGTTCCTCATTTTTTTACCCGGGTCAACCACAGTGAAATCCATTTAAATTCTTGCAATGTTCCCCAATTTTTTAACCGGGCCAACCACAGTGAAATCCATTTAAATTCTTGCAATGTTCCCCATTTTTTTACCCTGGCCAACCACAGTGAAATCCATTTAAATTCTTGCAATGTTCTTAAATTCTTGCAATGTTCCCCATTTTTTCACCCTGGCCAACCACAGTGAAATCCATTTAAATTCTTGCAATGTTCCCCATTTTTTTACCCTGGCCAACCACAGTGAAATCCATTTAAATTCTTGCAATGTTCTCCATTTTTTTACCCTGGCCAACCACAGTGAAATCCATTTAAATTCTTGCAATGTTCTTAAATTCTTGCAATGTTCCCCATTTTTTCACCCTGGCCAACCACAGTGAAATCCATTTAAATTCTTGCAATGTTCCCCATTTTTTTACCCTGGCCAACCACAGTGAAATCCATTTAAATTCTTGCAGTGTTTTTAAATTCTTGCAATGTTCCCCATTTTTTTACCCTGGCCAACCACAGTGAAATCCATTTAAATTCTTGCAGTGTTTTTAAATTCTTGCAATGTTCCCCATTTTTTTACCCTGGCCAACCACAGTGAAATCCATTTAAATTCTTGCAGTGTTTTTAAATTCTTGCAATGTTCCCCATTTTCTTACCCTGGCCAACCACAGTGAAATCCATTTAAATTCTTGCAGTGTTCTTAAATTCTTGCAATGTTCCCCATTTTTTTACCCTGGCCAACCACAGTGAAATCCATTTAAATTCTTGCAATGTTCCCCATTTTTTTACCCTGGCCAACCACAGTGAAATCCATTTAAATTCTTGCAGTGTTTTTAAATTCTTGCAATGTTCCCCATTTTTTTACCCTGGCCAACCACAGTGAAATCCATTTAAATTCTTGCAGTGTTTTTAAATTCTTGCAATGTTCCCCATTTTCTTACCCTGGCCAACCACAGTGAAATCCATTTAAATTCTTGCAGTGTTCTTAAATTCTTGCAATGTTCCCCATTTTCTTACCCTGGCCAACCACAGTGAAATCCATCCATTTAAATTCTTGCAATGTTCCTCATTTTTTTACCCGGGTCAACCACAGTGAAATCCATTTAAATTCTTGCAGTGTTCTTAAATTCTTGCAATGTTCCCCAATTTTTTAACCGGGCCAACCACAGTGAAATCCATTTAAATTCTTGCAATGTTCCCCAATTTTTTACCCGGGCCAACCACAGTGAAATCCATTTAAATTCTTGCAATGTTCTTAAATTCTTGCAATGTTCCCCATTTTCTTACCCTGGCCAACCACAGTGAAATCCATTTAAATTCTTGCAGTGTTCTTAAATTCTTGCAATGTTCCCCATTTTCTTACCCTGGCCAACCACAGTGAAATCCATTTAAATTCTTGCAGTGTTCTTAAATTCTTGCAATGATCCCCATTTTTTTACCCTGGCCAACCACAGTGAAATCCATTTAAATTCTTGCAATGTTCCTCATTTTTTTACCCGGGCCAACCACAGTGAAATCCATTTAAATTCTTGCAATGTTCTTAAATTCTTGCAGTGTTCTTAAATTCTTGCAATGTTCCCCAATTTTTTAACCGCTCGAACCACAGTGAAATCCATTTAAATTCTTGCAGTGTTCTTAAATTCTTGCAATGTTCCCCATTTTCTTACCCTGGCCAACCACAGTGAAATCCATTTAAATTCTTGCAATGTTCTTAAATTCTTGCAATGTTCCCCATTTTTTCACCCTGGCCAACCACAGTGAAATCCATTTAAATTCTTGCAATGTTCTTAAATTCTTGCAATGTTCCCCATTTTTTTACCCTGGCCAACCACAGTGAAATCCATTTAAATTCTTGCAATGTTCCCCATTTTCTTACCCTGGCCAACCACAGTGAAATCCATTTAAATTCTTGCAATGTTCCCCATTTTTTTACCCTGGCCAACCACAGTGAAATCCATTTAAATTCTTGCAATGTTCCCCATTTTTTTACCCGGGCCAACCACAGTGAAATCCATTTAAATTCTTGCAATGTTCTTAAATTCTTGCAATGTTCCCCATTTTTTTACCCTGGCCAACCACAGTGAAATCCATTTAAATTCTTGCAATGTTCCCCATTTTTTTACCCTGGCCAACCACAGTGAAATCCATTTAAATTCTTGCAATGTTCCCCATTTTTTTACCCTGGCCAACCACAGTGAAATCCATTTAAATTCTTGCAATGTTCCCCAATTTTTTACCCGGGCCAACCACAGTGAAATCCATTTAAATTCTTGCAATGTTCTTAAATTCTTGCAATGTTCCCCATTTTTTTACCCTGGCCAACCACAGTGAAATCCATTTAAATTCTTGCAGTGTTCTTAAATTCTTGCAATGTTCCCCATTTTTTTACCCTGGCCAACCACAGTGAAATCCATTTAAATTCTTGCAGTGTTCTTAAATTCTTGCAATGTTCCCCATTTTTTTACCCTGGCCAACCACAGTGAAATCCATTTAAATTCTTGCAGTGTTTTTAAATTCTTGCAATGTTCCCCATTTTCTTACCCTGGCCAACCACAGTGAAATCCATTTAAATTCTTGCAGTGTTCTTAAATTCTTGCAATGTTCCCCATTTTCTTACCCTGGCCAACCACAGTGAAATCCATTTAAATTCTTGCAGTGTTCTTAAATTCTTGCAATGATCCCCATTTTTTTACCCTGGCCAACCACAGTGAAATCCATTTAAATTCTTGCAGTGTTCTTAAATTCTTGCAATGATCCCCATTTTTTTACCCTGGCCAACCACAGTGAAATCCATTTAAATTCTTGCAATGTTCCTCATTTTTTTACCCGGGCCAACCACAGTGAAATCCATTTAAATTCTTGCAATGTTCTTAAATTCTTGCAGTGTTCTTAAATTCTTGCAATGTTCCCCAATTTTTTAACCGCTCGAACCACAGTGAAATCCATTTAAATTCTTGCAATGTTCTTAAATTCTTGCAATGTTCCCCATTTTTTTACCCGGGCCAACCACAGTGAAATCCATTTAAATTCTTGCAATGTTCCCCATTTTTTTACCCGGGCCAACCACAGTGAAATCCATTTAAATTCTTGCAATGTTCCCCATTTTTTTACCCTGGCCAACCACAGTGAAATCCATTTAAATTCTTGCAATGTTCTTAAATTCTTGCAATGTTCCCCATTTTTTCACCCTGGCCAACCACAGTGAAATCCATTTAAATTCTTGCAATGTTCCCCATTTTTTTACCCTGGCCAACCACAGTGAAATCCATTTAAATTCTTGCAATGTTCCCCATTTTTTTACCCTGGCCAACCACAGTGAAATCCATTTAAATTCTTGCAATGTTCCCCATTTTCTTACCCTGGCCAACCACAGTGAAATCCATTTAAATTCTTGCAATGTTCCCCATTTTTTTACCCTGGCCAACCACAGTGAAATCCATTTAAATTCTTGCAATGTTCCCCATTTTTTTACCCTGGCCAACCACAGTGAAATCCATTTAAATTCTTGCAATGTTCCCCATTTTCTTACCCTGGCCAACCACAGTGAAATCCATTTAAATTCTTGCAATGTTCCCCATTTTTTTACCCTGGCCAACCACAGTGAAATCCATTTAAATTCTTGCAATGTTCCCCATTTTTTTACCCTGGCCAACCACAGTGAAATCCATTTAAATTCTTGCAATGTTCCCCATTTTTTTACCCGGGCCAACCACAGTGAAATCCATTTAAATTCTTGCAATGTTCTTAAATTCTTGAAATGTTCCCCATTTTTTTACCCTGGCCAACCACAGTGAAATCCATTTAAATTCTTGCAATGTTCCCCATTTTTTTACCCTGGCCAACCACAGTGAAATCCATTTAAATTCTTGCAATGTTCCCCATTTTTTTACCCGGGCCAACCACAGTGAAATCCATTTAAATTCTTGCAATGTTCCCCATTTTTTTACCCGGGCCAACCACAGTGAAATCCATTTAAATTCTTGCAATGTTCCCCAATTTTTTAACCGCTCGAACCACAGTGAAATCCATTTAAATTCTTGCAATGTTCCCCATTTTTTTACCCTGGCCAACCACAGTGAAATCCATTTAAATTCTTGCAATGTTCCCCATTTTTTTACCCTGGCCAACCACAGTGAAATCCATTTAAATTCTTGCAATGTTCCCCATTTTTTTACCCGGGCCAACCACAGTGAAATCCATTTAAATTCTTGCAATGTTCCCCATTTTTTTACCCTGGCCAACCACAGTGAAATCCATTTAAATTCTTGCAATGTTCCCCATTTTTTTGCCCGGGCCAACCACAGTGAAATCCATTTAAATTCTTGCAATGTTCCCCATTTTTTTACCCGGGCCAACCACAGTGAAATCCATTTAAATTCTTGCAATGTTCCCCATTTTTTTACCCGGGCCAACCACAGTGAAATCCATTTAAATTCTTGCAATGTTCCCCAATTTTTTAACCGCTCGAACCACAGTGAAATCCATTTAAATTCTTGCAATGTTCCCCATTTTTTTATCCTGGCCAACCACAGTGAAATCCATTTAAATTCTTGCAATGTTCCCCATTTTTTTACCCTGGCCAACCACAGTGAAATCCATTTAAATTCTTGCAATGTTCCCCATTTTTTTACCCGGGCCAACCACAGTGAAATCCATTTAAATTCTTGCAATGTTCTTAAATTCTTGCAATGTTCCCCATTTTTTTACCCGGGCCAACCACAGTGAAATCCATTTAAATTCTTGCAATGTTCCCCATTTTTTTACCCTGGCCAACCACAGTGAAATCCATTTAAATTCTTGCAATGTTCCCCATTTTTTTACCCTGGCCAACCACAGTGAAATCCATTTAAATTCTTGCAATGTTCCCCATTTTTTTGCCCGGGCCAACCACAGTGAAATCCATTTAAATTCTTGCAATGTTCCCCATTTTTTTACCCGGGCCAACCACAGTGAAATCCATTTAAATTCTTGCAATGTTCCCCAATTTTTTAACCGCTCGAACCACAGTGAAATCCATTTAAATTCTTGCAATGTTCCCCATTTTTTTACCCTGGCCAACCACAGTGAAATCCATTTAAATTCTTGCAATGTTCTTAAATTCTTGCAATGTTCCCCATTTTTTTACCCTGGCCAACCACAGTGAAATCCATTTAAATTCTTGCAATGTTCCCCATTTTTTTACCCTGGCCAACCACAGTGAAATCCATTTAAATTCTTGCAATGTTCCTCATTTTTTACCCGGGTCAACCACAGTGAAATCCATTTAAATTCTTGCAATGTTCCCCAATTTTTTACCCTGGCCAACCACAGTGAAATCCATTTAAATTCTTGCAGTGTTCTTAAATTCTTGCAATGTTCCCCATTTTTTTACCCTGGCCAACCACAGTGAAATCCATTTAAATTCTTGCAATGTTCCCCAATTTTTTACCCTGGCCAACCACAGTGAAATCCATTTAAATTCTTGCAGTGTTCTTAAATTCTTGCAATGTTCCCCATTTTTTTACCCTGGCCAACCACAGTGAAATCCATTTAAATTCTTGCAATGTTCCCCAATTTTTTACCCTGGCCAACCACAGTGAAATCCATTTAAATTCTTGCAGTGTTCTTAAATTCTTGCAATGTTCCCCATTTTTTTACCCTGGCCAACCACAGTGAAATCCATTTAAATTCTTGCAATGTTCCCCAATTTTTTACCCTGGCCAACCACAGTGAAATCCATTTAAATTCTTGCAGTGTTCTTAAATTCTTGCAATGTTCCCCATTTTTTTACCCTGGCCAACCACAGTGAAATCCATTTAAATTCTTGCAATGTTCCCCAATTTTTTACCCTGGCCAACCACAGTGAAATCCATTTAAATTCTTGCAGTGTTCTTAAATTCTTGCAATGTTCCCCATTTTTTTACCCTGGCCAACCACAGTGAAATCCATTTAAATTCTTGCAATGTTCCCCATTTTTTTACCCTGGCCAACCACAGTGAAATCCATTTAAATTCTTGCAATGTTCTTAAATTCTTGCAATGTTCCCCATTTTTTTACCCTGGCCAACCACAGTGAAATCCATTTAAATTCTTGCAATGTTCCCCATTTTTTTACCCTGGCCAACCACAGTGAAATCCATTTAAATTCTTGCAATGTTCCCCATTTTTTTACCCGGGCCAACCACAGTGAAATCCATTTAAATTCTTGCAATGTTCTTAAATTCTTGCAATGTTCCCCATTTTTTTACCCTGGCCAACCACAGTGAAATCCATTTAAATTCTTGCAATGTTCCCCATTTTTTTACCCTGGCCAACCACAGTGAAATCCATTTAAATTCTTGCAATGTTCCCCATTTTTTTACCCTGGCCAACCACAGTGAAATCCATTTAAATTCTTGCAATGTTCCCCATTTTTTTACCCTGGCCAACCACAGTGAAATCCATTTAAATTCTTGCAATGTTCCCCATTTTTTTACCCTGGCCAACCACAGTGAAATCCATTTAAATTCTTGCAATGTTCCCCATTTTTTTACCCTGGCCAACCACAGTGAAATCCATTTAAATTCTTGCAATGTTCCCCATTTTTTTACCCTGGCCAACCACAGTGAAATCCATTTAAATTCTTGCAATGTTCCCCATTTTTTTACCCGGGCCAACCACAGTGAAATCCATTTAAATTCTTGCAATGTTCTTAAATTCTTGCAATGTTCCCCAATTTTTTAACCGCTCGAACCACAGTGAAATCCATTTAAATTCTTGCAATGTTCCTCATTTTTTTACCCGGCTCAACCACAGTGAAATCCATTTAAATTCTTGCAATGTTCCCCAATTTTTTACCCTGGCCAACCACAGTGAAACCCATTTAAATTCTTGCAATGTTCCTCATTTTTTACCCTGGCCAACCACAGTGAAATCCATTTAAATTCTTGCAGTGTTCTTAAATTCTTGCAATGTTCCCCATTTTTTTACCCTGGCCAACCACAGTGAAATCCATTTAAATTCTTGCAATGTTCCCCAATTTTTGAACCGGGCCGACCACAGTGAAATCTATTTAAATTCTTGCAATGTTCCCCATTTTTTTACCCTGGCCAACCACAGTGAAATCCATTTAAATTCTTGCAATGTTCCCCATTTTTTTACCCGGGCCAACCACAGTGAAATCCATTTAAATTCTTGCAATGTTCCCCATTTTTTTACCCGGGCCAACCACAGTGAAATCCATTTAAATTCTTGCAATGTTCTTAAATTCTTGAAATGTTCCCCATTTTTTTACCCTGGCCAACCACAGTGAAATCCATTTAAATTCTTGCAATGTTCCCCATTTTTTTACCCTGGCCAACCACAGTGAAATCCATTTAAATTCTTGCAATGTTCCCCATTTTTTTACCCTGGCCAACCACAGTGAAATCCATTTAAATTCTTGCAATGTTCCCCATTTTTTTACCCGGGCCAACCACAGTGAAATCCATTTAAATTCTTGCAATGTTCCCCATTTTTTTACCCGGGCCAACCACAGTGAAATCCATTTAAATTCTTGCAATGTTCCCCAATTTTTTAACCGCTCGAACCACAGTGAAATCCATTTAAATTCTTGCAATGTTCCCCATTTTTTTACCCTGGCCAACCACAGTGAAATCCATTTAAATTCTTGCAATGTTCCCCATTTTTTTACCCTGGCCAACCACAGTGAAATCCATTTAAATTCTTGCAATGTTCCCCATTTTTTTACCCGGGCCAACCACAGTGAAATCCATTTAAATTCTTGCAATGTTCCCCAATTTTTTAACCGCTCGAACCACAGTGAAATCCATTTAAATTCTTGCAATGTTCCCCATTTTTTTATCCTGGCCAACCACAGTGAAATCCATTTAAATTCTTGCAATGTTCCCCATTTTTTTACCCTGGCCAACCACAGTGAAATCCATTTAAATTCTTGCAATGTTCCCCATTTTTTTACCCGGGCCAACCACAGTGAAATCCATTTAAATTCTTGCAATGTTCCCCAATTTTTTAACCGCTCGAACCACAGTGAAATCCATTTAAATTCTTGCAATGTTCCCCATTTTTTTACCCTGGCCAACCACAGTGAAATCCATTTAAATTCTTGCAATGTTCCCCATTTTTTTACCCTGGCCAACCACAGTGAAATCCATTTAAATTCTTGCAATGTTCCCCATTTTTTTGCCCGGGCCAACCACAGTGAAATCCATTTAAATTCTTGCAATGTTCCCCATTTTTTTACCCGGGCCAACCACAGTGAAATCCATTTAAATTCTTGCAATGTTCCCCAATTTTTTTACCCTGGCCAACCACAGTGAAATCCATTTAAATTCTTGCAATGTTCCCCATTTTTTTGCCCGGGCCAACCACAGTGAAATCCATTTAAATTCTTGCAATGTTCCCCATTTTTTTACCCGGGCCAACCACAGTGAAATCCATTTAAATTCTTGCAATGTTCCCCAATTTTTTAACCGCTCGAACCACAGTGAAATCCATTTAAATTCTTGCAATGTTCCCCATTTTTTTACCCTGGCCAACCACAGTGAAATCCATTTAAATTCTTGCAATGTTCCCCATTTTTTTACCCTGGCCAACCACAGTGAAATCCATTTAAATTCTTGCAATGTTCCCCATTTTTTTACCCTGGCCAACCACAGTGAAATCCATTTAAATTCTTGCAATGTTCCCCATTTTTTTACCCTGGCCAACCACAGTGAAATCCATTTAAATTCTTGCAATGTTCTTAAATTCTTGCAATGTTCCCCAATTTTTTAACCGCTCGAACCACAGTGAAATCCATTTAAATTCTTGCAATGTTCCTCATTTTTTTACCCGGCTCTACCACAGTGAAATCCATTTAAATTCTTGCAATGTTCCTCATTTTTTACCCGGGTCAACCACAGTGAAATCCATTTAAATTCTTGCAATGTTCCCCATTTTTTTACCCTGGCCAACCACAGTGAAATCCATTTAAATTCTTGCAATGTTCCCCATTTTTTTACCCTGGCCAACCACAGTGAAATCCATTTAAATTCTTGCAATGTTCCCCATTTTTTTACCCGGGCCAACCACAGTGAAATCCATTTAAATTCTTGCAATGTTCTTAAATTCTTGCAATGTTCCCCATTTTTTTACCCGGGTCAACCACAGTGAAATCCATTTATATTCTTGCAATGTTCCCCATTTTTTTACCCGGGCCAACCACAGTGAAATCCATTTAAATTCTTGCAATGTTCCCCAATTTTTTAACCGCTCGAACCACAGTGAAATCCATTTAAATTCTTGCAATGTTCCTCATTTTTTTACCCGGCTCTACCACAGTGAAATCCATTTAAATTCTTGCAATGTTCCCCAATTTTTTACCCTGGCCAACCACAGTGAAATCCATTTAAATTCTTGCAGTGTTCTTAAATTCTTGCAATGTTCCCCATTTTTTTACCCTGGCCAACCACAGTGAAATCCATTTAAATTCTTGCAATGTTCCCCAATTTTTGAACCGGGCCAACCACAGTGAAATCCATTTAAATTCTTGCAATGTTCCTCATTTTTTTACCCGGGCCAACCACAGTGAAATCCATTTAAATTCTTGCAATGTTCTTAAATTCTTGCAATGTTCCCCAATTTTTGAACCGGGCCAACCACAGTGAAATCCATTTAAATTCTTGCAATGTTCTTAAATTCTTGCAATGTTCCCCAATTTTTGAACCGGGCCAACCACAGTGAAATCCATTTAAATTCTTGCAATGTTCTTAAATTCTTGCAATGTTCCCCAATTTTTGAACCGGGCCAACCACAGTGAAATCCATTTAAATTCTTGCAATGTTCCCCATTTTTTTACCCTGGCCAACCACAGTGAAATCCATTTAAATTCTTGCAATGTTCCCCATTTTTTTACCCTGGCCAACCACAGTGAAATCCATTTAAATTCTTGCAATGTTCCTCATTTTTTTACCCGGGTCAACCACAGTGTAATCCATTTAAATTCTTGCAATGTTCCCCAATTTTTTACCCTGGCCAACCACAGTGAAATCCATTTAAATTCTTGCAATGTTCCCCAATTTTTTACCCTGGCCAACCACAGTGAAATCCATTTAAATTCTTGCAGTGTTCTTAAATTCTTGCAATGTTCCCCATTTTTTTACCCTGGCCAACCACAGTGAAATCCATTTAAATTCTTGCAATGTTCCCCATTTTTTTACCCTGGCCAACCACAGTGAAATCCATTTAAATTCTTGCAATGTTCTTAAATTCTTGCAATGTTCCCCATTTTTTTACCCTGGCCAACCACAGTGAAATCCATTTAAATTCTTGCAATGTTCCCCATTTTTTTACCCTGGCCAACCACAGTGAAATCCATTTAAATTCTTGCAATGTTCCCCATTTTTTTACCCGGGCCAACCACAGTGAAATCCATTTAAATTCTTGCAATGTTCTTAAATTCTTGCAATGTTCCCCATTTTTTTACCCTGGCCAACCACAGTGAAATCCATTTAAATTCTTGCAATGTTCCCCATTTTTTTACCCTGGCCAACCACAGTGAAATCCATTTAAATTCTTGCAATGTTCCCCATTTTTTTACCCTGGCCAACCACAGTGAAATCCATTTAAATTCTTGCAATGTTCCCCATTTTTTTACCCTGGCCAACCACAGTGAAATCCATTTAAATTCTTGCAATGTTCCCCATTTTTTTACCCGGGCCAACCACAGTGAAATCCATTTAAATTCTTGCAATGTTCTTAAATTCTTGCAATGTTCCCCAATTTTTTAACCGCTCGAACCACAGTGAAATCCATTTAAATTCTTGCAATGTTCCTCATTTTTTTACCCGGCTCAACCACAGTGAAATCCATTTAAATTCTTGCAATGTTCCCCAATTTTTTACCCTGGCCAACCACAGTGAAACCCATTTAAATTCTTGCAATGTTCCTCATTTTTTACCCTGGCCAACCACAGTGAAATCCATTTAAATTCTTGCAGTGTTCTTAAATTCTTGCAATGTTCCCCATTTTTTTACCCTGGCCAACCACAGTGAAATCCATTTAAATTCTTGCAATGTTCCCCAATTTTTGAACCGGGCCAACCACAGTGAAATCTATTTAAATTCTTGCAATGTTCCCCATTTTTTTACCCTGGCCAACCACAGTGAAATCCATTTAAATTCTTGCAATGTTCCCCATTTTTTTACCCGGGCCAACCACAGTGAAATCCATTTAAATTCTTGCAATGTTCCCCATTTTTTTACCCGGGCCAACCACAGTGAAATCCATTTAAATTCTTGCAATGTTCTTAAATTCTTGAAATGTTCCCCATTTTTTTACCCTGGCCAACCACAGTGAAATCCATTTAAATTCTTGCAATGTTCCCCATTTTTTTACCCTGGCCAACCACAGTGAAATCCATTTAAATTCTTGCAATGTTCCCCATTTTTTTACCCGGGCCAACCACAGTGAAATCCATTTAAATTCTTGCAATGTTCCCCATTTTTTTACCCGGGCCAACCACAGTGAAATCCATTTAAATTCTTGCAATGTTCCCCAATTTTTTAACCGCTCGAACCACAGTGAAATCCATTTAAATTCTTGCAATGTTCCCCATTTTTTTACCCTGGCCAACCACAGTGAAATCCATTTAAATTCTTGCAATGTTCCCCATTTTTTTACCCTGGCCAACCACAGTGAAATCCATTTAAATTCTTGCAATGTTCCCCATTTTTTTACCCGGGCCAACCACAGTGAAATCCATTTAAATTCTTGCAATGTTCCCCAATTTTTTAACCGCTCGAACCACAGTGAAATCCATTTAAATTCTTGCAATGTTCCCCATTTTTTTATCCTGGCCAACCACAGTGAAATCCATTTAAATTCTTGCAATGTTCCCCATTTTTTTACCCTGGCCAACCACAGTGAAATCCATTTAAATTCTTGCAATGTTCCCCATTTTTTTACCCGGGCCAACCACAGTGAAATCCATTTAAATTCTTGCAATGTTCCCCAATTTTTTAACCGCTCGAACCACAGTGAAATCCATTTAAATTCTTGCAATGTTCCCCATTTTTTTACCCTGGCCAACCACAGTGAAATCCATTTAAATTCTTGCAATGTTCCCCATTTTTTTACCCTGGCCAACCACAGTGAAATCCATTTAAATTCTTGCAATGTTCCCCATTTTTTTGCCCGGGCCAACCACAGTGAAATCCATTTAAATTCTTGCAATGTTCCCCATTTTTTTACCCGGGCCAACCACAGTGAAATCCATTTAAATTCTTGCAATGTTCCCCAATTTTTTTACCCTGGCCAACCACAGTGAAATCCATTTAAATTCTTGCAATGTTCCCCATTTTTTTGCCCGGGCCAACCACAGTGAAATCCATTTAAATTCTTGCAATGTTCCCCATTTTTTTACCCGGGCCAACCACAGTGAAATCCATTTAAATTCTTGCAATGTTCCCCAATTTTTTAACCGCTCGAACCACAGTGAAATCCATTTAAATTCTTGCAATGTTCCCCATTTTTTTACCCTGGCCAACCACAGTGAAATCCATTTAAATTCTTGCAATGTTCCCCATTTTTTTACCCTGGCCAACCACAGTGAAATCCATTTAAATTCTTGCAATGTTCCCCATTTTTTTACCCTGGCCAACCACAGTGAAATCCATTTAAATTCTTGCAATGTTCCCCATTTTTTTACCCTGGCCAACCACAGTGAAATCCATTTAAATTCTTGCAATGTTCTTAAATTCTTGCAATGTTCCCCAATTTTTTAACCGCTCGAACCACAGTGAAATCCATTTAAATTCTTGCAATGTTCCTCATTTTTTTACCCGGCTCTACCACAGTGAAATCCATTTAAATTCTTGCAATGTTCCTCATTTTTTACCCGGGTCAACCACAGTGAAATCCATTTAAATTCTTGCAATGTTCCCCATTTTTTTACCCTGGCCAACCACAGTGAAATCCATTTAAATTCTTGCAATGTTCCCCATTTTTTTACCCTGGCCAACCACAGTGAAATCCATTTAAATTCTTGCAATGTTCCCCATTTTTTTACCCGGGCCAACCACAGTGAAATCCATTTAAATTCTTGCAATGTTCTTAAATTCTTGCAATGTTCCCCATTTTTTTACCCGGGCCAACCACAGTGAAATCCATTTAAATTCTTGCAATGTTCCCCATTTTTTTACCCTGGCCAACCACAGTGAAATCCATTTAAATTCTTGCAATGTTCCCCATTTTTTTACCCTGGCCAACCACAGTGAAATCCATTTAAATTCTTGCAATGTTCCCCATTTTTTTACCCTGGCCAACCACAGTGAAATCCATTTAAATTCTTGCAATGTTCCCCATTTTTTTACCCTGGCCAACCACAGTGAAATCCATTTAAATTCTTGCAATGTTCCCCATTTTTTTACCCTGGCCAACCACAGTGAAATCCATTTAAATTCTTGCAATGTTCCCCATTTTTTTACCCTGGCCAACCACAGTGAAATCCATTTATATTCTTGCAATGTTCCCCATTTTTTTACCCGGGCCAACCACAGTGAAATCCATTTAAATTCTTGCAATGTTCCCCAATTTTTTAACCGCTCGAACCACAGTGAAATCCATTTAAATTCTTGCAATGTTCCTCATTTTTTTACCCGGCTCTACCACAGTGAAATCCATTTAAATTCTTGCAATGTTCCCCAATTTTTTACCCTGGCCAACCACAGTGAAATCCATTTAAATTCTTGCAGTGTTCTTAAATTCTTGCAATGTTCCCCATTTTTTTACCCTGGCCAACCACAGTGAAATCCATTTAAATTCTTGCAATGTTCCCCAATTTTTGAACCGGGCCAACCACAGTGAAATCCATTTAAATTCTTGCAATGTTCCTCATTTTTTTACCCGGGCCAACCACAGTGAAATCCATTTAAATTCTTGCAATGTTCTTAAATTCTTGCAATGTTCCCCAATTTTTGAACCGGGCCAACCACAGTGAAATCCATTTAAATTCTTGCAATGTTCTTAAATTCTTGCAATGTTCCCCAATTTTTGAACCGGGCCAACCACAGTGAAATCCATTTAAATTCTTGCAATGTTCTTAAATTCTTGCAATGTTCCCCAATTTTTGAACCGGGCCAACCACAGTGAAATCCATTTAAATTCTTGCAATGTTCCCCATTTTTTTACCCTGGCCAACCACAGTGAAATCCATTTAAATTCTTGCAATGTTCCCCATTTTTTTACCCTGGCCAACCACAGTGAAATCCATTTAAATTCTTGCAATGTTCCCCATTTTTTTACCCTGGCCAACCACAGTGAAATCCATTTAAATTCTTGCAATGTTCCTCATTTTTTTACCCGGGTCAACCACAGTGTAATCCATTTAAATTCTTGCAATGTTCCCCAATTTTTTACCCTGGCCAACCACAGTGAAATCCATTTAAATTCTTGCAATGTTCCCCAATTTTTTAACCGGGCCAACCACAGTGAAATCCATTTAAATTCTTGCAAAGTTCTTAAATTCTAGCAATGTTCCCCAATTTTTTACCCTGGCCAACCACAGTGAAATCCATTTAAATTCTTGCAATGTTCCCCAATTTTTTACCCTGGCCAACCACAGTGAAATCCATTTAAATTCTTGCAATGTTCCCCATTTTTTTACCCGGGCCAACCACAGTGAAATCCATTTAAATTCTTGCAATGTTCCCCATTTTTTTACCCTGGCCAACCACAGTGAAATCCATTTAAATTCTTGCAATGTTCCCCATTTTTTTACCCGGGCCAACCACAGTGAAATCCATTTAAATTCTTGCAATGTTGCCCAATTTTTTAACCGGGCCAACCACAGTGAAATCCACTTAAATTCTTGCAGTGTTCTTAAATTCTTGCAATGTTCCCCAATTTTTTACCCTGGCCAACCACAGTGAAATCCATTTAAATTCTTGCAATGTTCTTAAATTCTAGCAATGTTCCCCAATTTTTTAACCGGGCCAACCACAGTGAAATCCATTTAAATTCTTGCAAAGTTCTTAAATTCTAGCAATGTTCCCCAATTTTTTACCCTGGCCAACCACAGTGAAATCCATTTAAATTCTTGCAATGTTCCCCATTTTTTTACCCGGGCCAACCACAGTGAAATCCACTTAAATTCTTGCAGTGTTCTTAAATTCTAGCAATGTTCCCCAATTTTTTACCCGGGCCAACCACAGTGAAATCCATTTAAATTCTTGCAATGTTCCCCATTTTTTTAACCGGGCCAACCACAGTGAAATCCATTTAAATTCTTGCAATGTTCCTCACTTTTTACCCGGGTCAACCACAGTGTAATCCATTTAAATTCTTGCAATGTTCCCCAATTTTTTACCCGGGCCAACCACAGTGAAATCCATTTAAATTCTTGCAATGTTCCCCATTTTTTTACCCGGGTCAACCACAGTGTAATCCATTTAAATTCTTGCAATGTTCCCCAATTTTTTACCCGGGCCAACCACAGTGAAATCCATTTAAATTCTTGCAAAGTTCTTAAATTCTAGCAATGTTCCCCAATTTTTTACCCTGGCCAACCACAGTGAAATCCATTTAAATTCTTGCAATGTTCCCCATTTTTTTACCCGGGCCAACCACAGTGAAATCCATTTAAATTCTTGCAATGTTCCCCATTTTTTTACCCTGGCCAACCACAGTGAAATCCATTTAAATTCTTGCAATGTTCCCCATTTTTTTACCCGGCCAACCACAGTGAAATCCATTTAAATTCTTGCAATGTTCCCCAATTTTTGAACCGGGCCAACCACAGTGAAATCCATTTAAATTCTTGCAATGTTCCCCATTTTTTTACCCGGGCCAACCACAGTGAAATCCACTTAAATTCTTGCAGTGTTCTTAAATTCTAGCAATGTTCCCCAATTTTTTACCCGGGCCAACCACAGTGAAATCCATTTAAATTCTTGCAATGTTCCCCATTTTTTTAACCGGGTCAACCACAGTGTAATCCATTTAAATTCTTGCAATGTTCCTCATTTTTTTACCCGGGCCAACCACAGTGAAATCCATTTAAATTCTTGCAATGTTCCCCAATTTTTTACCCGGGCCAACCACAGTGAAATCCATTTAAATTCTTGCAATGTTCCTCATTTTTTTACCCGGGCCAACCACAGTGAAATCCATTTAAATTCTTGCAATGTTCCCCAATTTTTTACCCGGGCCAACCACAGTGAAATCCATTTAAATTCTTGCAGTGTTCCCCATTTTTTTACCCGGGCCAACCACAGTGAAATCCATTTAAATACTTGCAATGTTCCCCATTTTTTTAACCGGGCCAACCACAGTGAAATCCATTTAAATTCTTGCAATGTTCCTCATTTTTTTACCCGGGTCAACCACAGTGTAATCCATTTAAATTCTTGCAATGTTCCTCATTTTTTTACCCGGGTCAACCACAGTGTAATCCATTTAAATTCTTGCAATGTTCCCCAATTTTTTACCCGGGCCAACCACAGTGAAATCCATTTAAATTCTTGCAAAGTTCTTAAATTCTAGCAATGTTCCCCAATTTTTTACCCTGGCCAACCACAGTGAAATCCATTTAAATTCTTGCAATGTTCCCCATTTTTTTACCCGGGCCAACCACAGTGAAATCCATTTAAATTCTTGCAAAGTTCTTAAATTCTAGCAATGTTCCCCAATTTTTTACCCTGGCCAACCACAGTGAAATCCATTTAAATTCTTGCAATGTTCCCCATTTTTTTACCCGGGCCAACCACAGTGAAATCCACTTAAATTCTTGCAGTGTTCTTAAATTCTTGCAATGTTCCCCATTTTTTTACCCTGGCCAACCACAGTGAAATCCATTTAATTTCTTGCAATGTTCCCTATTTTTTTACCCTGGCCAACCACAGTGAAATCCATTTAAATTCTTGCAATGTTCCCCATTTTTTTACCCGGCCAACCACAGTGAAATCCATTTAAATTCTTGCAATGTTCCCCAATTTTTGAACCGGGCCAACCACAGTGAAATCCATTTAAATTCTTGCAATGTTCCCCATTTTTTTACCCGGGCCAACCACAGTGAAATCCATTTAAATTCTTGCAAAGTTCTTAAATTCTAGCAATGTTCCCCAATTTTTTACCCTGGCCAACCACAGTGAAATCCATTTAAATTCTTGCAATGTTCCCCATTTTTTTACCCGGGCCAACCACAGTGAAATCCATTTAAATTCTTGCAATGTTCCCCAATTTTTTACCCGGGCCAACCACAGTGAAATCCATTTAAATTCTTGCAATGTTCCTCATTTTTTTACCCGGGCCAACCACAGTGAAATCCATTTAAATTCTTGCAATGTTCCCCAATTTTTTACCCGGGCCAACCACAGTGAAATCCATTTAAATTCTTGCAATGTTCTTAAATTCTTGCAGTGTTCCCCATTTTTTTACCCGGGCCAACCACAGTGAAATCCATTTAAATTCTTGCAATGTTCCCCATTTTTTTACCCGGGCCAACCACAGTGAAATCCATTTAAATTCTTGCAATGTTCCTCATTTTTTTACCCGGGCCAACCACAGTGAAATCCATTTAAATTCTTGCAATGTTCCCCAATTTTTTACCCGGGCCAACCACAGTGAAATCCATTTAAATTCTTGCAATGTTCTTAAATTCTTGCAGTGTTCCCCATTTTTTTACCCGGGCCAACCACAGTGAAATCCATTTAAATTCTTGCAATGTTCCCCATTTTTTTAACCGGGCCAACCACAGTGAAATCCATTTAAATTCTTGCAATGTTCCTCATTTTTTTACCCGGGTCAACCACAGTGTAATCCATTTAAATTCTTGCAATGTTCCTCATTTTTTTACCCGGGTCAACCACAGTGTAATCCATTTAAATTCTTGCAATGTTCCCCAATTTTTTACCCGGGCCAACCACAGTGAAATCCATTTAAATTCTTGCAAAGTTCTTAAATTCTAGCAATGTTCCCCAATTTTTTACCCTGGCCAACCACAGTGAAATCCATTTAAATTCTTGCAATGTTCCCCATTTTTTTACCCGGGCCAACCACAGTGAAATCCATTTAAATTCTTGCAATGTTCCCCAATTTTTGAACCGGGCCAACCACAGTGAAATCCATAAAAATTGCACTCGGATCATTTGAACTTTCTGCGGAACCTGGTGGGCGAATTTTGGTTTTGTGATTGCGGAGACGCTAGATGCGCCTGAATTTCGATAGTTTGTTAAATTATATACATTCCGGCAGCTCTTTGTTCTTAAAAGTGGCGGAAATACTGAATAGAAGACAGAACTGGTCGGAGAATCGAAACAGCGACCTTTGACGCTGCTTGATGGTCACTTTTCCATGGGCTCTGGCATAATCCAGGGCCTATCGGAGCGCTTCATGGCCACCAGCGTTCCCTGCGACATAAAAACGCCAAAAATACTCGAATCCAGACGAATTTTACGCCATTTTACAGCCCAAATTGAGCTGAGCAAGGAGAAGACTTTGATTTTCTGGGAGAAGCGCTGGAAGCAGCTGTTTTCGAGGAGTTTATAGCCATTTTAGGGACTTCCAGCCGTGGGATGCATTGAAAACAAGTTTATGGCCATTTCTCGGGCTTCCAACTTTAAAATCAAGGAGAAATCAGGCAAAATAACTAGCAAAACAAGAAGAACATGAAGAAGAAGAAGAATCAAAAAAGATTGCCAACCGATAACCCAAATAACCCAACAACAACGAAAAAAGAAAAAAAAACACAGTAAAAACGAAATATTTATTAACAAAAATACCAATTTTATTATGTAGTCCACGGGCGCTTCCCAGGTTTTCCTCCAGTTTTCTTCAGGTCGCTGCCAGCCGTCTGGGAGGAGAGCAGGAGAGCTGAATGATGATTTCAACTGAAAGAATGGCTTTTATACTGGTCACAAAGTTGTTTAATCCTTTTCGCTTTTTATCCATTAGCAGCAATTTGGCCGGCGGCAATTTTGAATTATCGCTTTTAGCCCAAATTTATGGGAAAAACGGTGAAAAGCTCATAAAATCAGAAAAAACAGCCAGTTTTTGCGCACTTCTGGGAAAATTAAAGGCTTCTCCTTATTCAGCTCGCTCTGTGCTACAAAATGTTATAAATTTCGTTTGGATTCGACTCTTTTTGAAAATTTTATGGGTTTGAGAAGCTCTGACTCGAATTTCGGGCGCCGGTAGACCCTGTGATCCCATGGCCAAGTGATTAAACGCCGGATTGGACCTCAAATTGTGGTTGGTCCGGTTAAAAAATTGGGGAACATTGCAAGAATATAAATCTATGTCACGCGAAGGATCCCTGGGCGACCTCTCAGATCCTGTTGATATCAATTTGTGATTTCCTGAGAAGCTTTGGGGTTGTTGCTTATGGATATTGCCACTGGTGTAAATGGAATGTTGATAATTTCGTGCGAATTTAAAAAACGTCAGCTGCTGTGGGAGTTTTGTTCCGTTGTCAGCTGTATTTTTCATATTCCCGGTTCATGGGAGATAATTCCGGTAATTTTCATGTCCGTTAATGGATAAAGCATGAAAAAGATTAAAAAGTATCCTGTTATGTTTTGTCATAATTTCAATCATTCTACTCGTTCCGTCTTCTATGCCAGGTCGTACTAAAAATAAGGCCCAACTTCTTCGAGAGGGACAAGCCCTTGTGGCTGTGATTAACCGATTGGCTGAAGATGTTGGAGGTGGCCTTTATCATGGTGCCATGGATCGCGATCAAGTCGCCTTGTTGGAGCCGCTCCCAATGGAAGTGAAAGAAGGAGCCCGCCGACTCTTCCTGGCTCTGTCTGAATTTGGCCAGCAACAACAAGAAGAAGCGCGGCCGCAAGATGTTGAAGTGCAAGAAGTGCGCCACCAGATGGATCTTCCGTTGCCGGTGAATGGGGATATTGGCGTCCTTGTTCCTGTTCCTGGAATTCATCCCAATGCTCATGATGCGAGAGCTGTTGGATTGACTCAGAATGTATGTGTTTTTTTTTTGAGCTTTTCAATTTTAAAATAACCAAATCTTGGCCACCAATATTTGCTGTGCAATTTCGATGCATTTTAACAACCCATAGGCCTTGAAAAATGGCTGAAAAATAGCTATTTTATGCTTACAGGAGCAACCGCTCGCTTTATTTAAAATAGGCACCATGTGGTCAGCTCATTTCTTGTCAAAATTCACGTTTTATCCAAAAAAAAGTTGGCGACTCTCTAGATTTGGCCAAATTCCAAATCGTTTCTAATTATATTGTTACAGGGCGACAACGCCTTCCACCATATCTTGGCCGCTCTGGTGGCCCTTGCCGGGCAGGGTGTCCGCATCCGAAACCCCTTTTTATTCCGTGGCATCAATTGCAACCGGATTACCCAAAAGTTGGTATTTGAAGTGGTCAATTTGGGTGTGATGGGCAGGATCGTCTTCTCGGCTAGGAAAGGCTACTTCGGTAAGCCGAATGTGAAAAATCATACTGCCAATGATCTGGGTCCAGTCACCTACGGTATTTCCAAGCAGGTAGCAGATGGTTTCCCGGTAAAATTGTTTTGCTACAGTTCAATCATTTATTTCCAGGACAATATTAATTTTTTGGAAGTCCAGCTGGATGTGAATACTGTACCGGTGCCCATCCGCATTCCAATCATTGGAATTGCTGACTTGATCGATTCAAAATGCAAAGCAGTTGGCGCTGGTCGATTTCTGATCGAAGTCGCAGTGAAGGATGGCCACTACGACATTTCCATGTCCATCAGCCATGGGCTGATCTTGGCGGCCGAGGAAACTTTGGAAGTTCTTCAACCGGTGGTCTACAGCCGGGACAACTACAGCAAAGTTCTCTCCACTGGTGTTCTATATTCTTTTGAATTGAACATCGGTGCAGAACCGAATGTGGATCTATTTCTCCGGGCGGAACAGCCCACCACGGGTTTCGTCACCAAAGAAGACCTTCCGCTGATAAGAGCCGGCCTCCCCATCGACTGAACCGCCATACATGCCACCGCCATCATCACTAACACCAAATGTGATATGATTTCACTAAGCCGAATAAAGTGCATTCGGCAAATCGTGTTATTATTTTTGTTGTTTATCTTGTTTTTCTTTCATTTGATTATCTGAAATTCTTCTTGTTACTTTGTCTTTTATTGGAATTCTTCTCTGTTCAATAATTTTCCAATTTTCTTGGTATATTTGCTCTCTGAACTCTCCGTCTGCTATTTTCTTGCATTAATGATGGGAAAACAACAAATTACAGTAATTTTTGCCCAGAAATCATAGAAATATTGGCAAAAATCCCATGAGAATCGAACCAGCGACCCTTGGAGTTTGGCAGTCCCTCCACTTTTGATTCTGCCCAGCATTTTGACTCCTCCGCGACGTGGAAGGTCAAAAAACGGGCAGAAATTCGTGTAAAATGTCCAAAAACGAGATCATTCAATCTTTTTGCTCTTTTCTCTGGCCGCTGGTTAAAATTGATGGAAAGCCGTTGATTGCTGCTATTTTTCCGCAATTGGATCGTCGTCTGCACTTTTTTAACTTCTGGAAATGGCTAGAAAACGGTTTACCACGATTTTATGAACAAAAATGGCTCGCACGTCAGCGCTAAATTCGAGTCAGAGCTTCTCAAGCTCGAAAAAATCTCAAAAAGAGTCGAATCCAAACGAAATTTATATCATTTTGTAGCCCAGTGCGAGCTGCATAAGAAACAGTCTTTAATTTTCCAGGAACTGTACAAAATTGGCTGTTTTCCCTGATTTTATGAGCTTTTCGCCGTTTTTCCCATAAATTTGGGCTAAAAGCGATAATTCAAAATTGCCGCCGGCCAAATTGCTGCTAATGGATAAAAAGCGAAAAGGATTAAACAACTTTGTGACCAGTATAAAAGCCATTCTTTCAGTAGAATCCGTCATTCACTTCTTCTGCTCGCTTCACATGGCGGACCTTCTACAATGGCTGCCGTTGGGGGAGCTGCTAATAATAACCGCTCGACGATGACCGCTTTTCCACATGCTACTCCCACTGGAGTTTTTCAACAGACGGCGCGTCCTCCTACTGGCGGAGCTTTCCAACAATCAGCACCTTCAACTATGAAGGCGTCGATACAAGCAACCGAATTACCGCCACCTACAGCCGTCATCGTCGATAGTCAATCAGGAGCTAGCTGTCGGAACCCCTGCCGGTGTTTCAACAATGACAGCTGTCACAACTCCTGGTAGATCCACGATGACTGCGATTGGAACTCCTGGTGGACCGTCGAGGATGACGGCCGGAGGTGGCGGTTATTCGGTTGCTGGTGGTGTATCCCCTGGAGCATCGTGTTATTTTGGAGGAGGAGCTCCTGTTGCAGCAGCCCCTGTTGGATCTGGAAGCTGTTGGAGGCTCCTCGGTCTATTTAGGAGCAGCTGCTACTACTGGAGTCGGAGCCCAGTCGCGCTATATCGAAGCACTGCCGATACTAAAGCTGGCGGAGCGTCCAAGGCTTGTCCACCTCCTTCTGGTGGAGTCGCTGGCACATTTATTGGAGCTGCTGGAGGAGCTGGTCATGCTCAATCTACCTACATTTCTCCCCGGTAGATTTGTAATAAAAATAAAGACACTTTTTGTTGTCTTGTTCTTCTTTACTGGCTTTTTTTGAACTTCGTCATTGTGGAACAGCTAAAATTATCATTACATTTTTATACATATTTTTTTCACATTTTTTCGTAATTTTTTTTAAAAATTTTCGGTTTCTGGCTGGGTATTAGGCCATTTTTCTTCAAAATTTTCCTTTTATAGCTCATTTTTTTTGCGGCGACCACGTACAGATACTCTTTTCACACATTTTTCCGCAGTTTCGGGGCTTCTGGGGAATCTTTCCTATTCCAAGAGCTCAAATTGCTCAAATAATTATTGTAAGATGCCAAAAACCAGCGAACTTTCCCTATTTTCCTTGAAAAATTAACGAAAGTCAAAAATTCATTCAATTTCTGTCAATTTGACGTCAAATTTATCGCTTTTGACCAATTTTCCCGTAAAATTGACGGAATTTTCATGGATTTTAGAGAAAAACTTCGCTTTTAACATTTTCTGCCAGTTTTTCGTCAAAATCCAAAAATAAAGAGCCAGCCATTCGCTCATCTCTCCAGCCGGCAGACGAATGTATCCACTTCACCTCTACAATTCCCGCGTAACCTATCTACCGCCACCTGGCTATGCACCACTATTTTCCGCTGGACTACCAATACCATCGACGATGATTGGCGACGCATTTGGAGATCCTAATGGACAGCAGCCACTCTACAATTATGTGGATGATAATGACATGCATCGAATTTACATCTTCGACAGCGATTTATGCCCACCAAATGGATCTGCGGTTAGTTTTTATAGCCGTTTTGCTATTAAAATACGCAGAATTTCGTACTGCTTACGAAAATCTTGGTTAGAATCCATAAAGACCCCGAAAAACTGGGTAAAAACGCATTTAATCGCTGCGCATCGAATTTCGTCCAACGCTCGTAAATACCACGCGCCAAATCACAGTAATCCTATTAATTTGACTATTTTAGATTCTTCGTCGATGCCTGCTGGATGTTTTCCTCAGCAGCTGCAAAAATACAAGCCTAGCGGTAGAAGAAGAAGTCAGCCAAGATGCTACCACCAATTACGACTGTGAAGAAGACGAAGAAAGAGGATTTCCTGCTCGCCTACCGAGAAGCGGAGGCTTCGGCCCGGGACCATTTCCCCAATAATTCGACTTCGACGTCATGACGCGGCTGCCGGTCCATCTCAGCTCAGTTTCTTCATTGTTATTTGTTAAAAAAACACAAAAAAGTCTCTTTCGACCACATTCCGAATTGTTAAACCAAACAAAAAATCCGCTTCGAAACAAAAAAAACTATTCAAAAGTATCAGAAATTTATTGTTTTTTTGTTTTTGTTGTTTTTTGGCGCCACAAAAATGCTTCTTAGTCCTGTTCTTCGCTATTTTGTTTTGAAAAAAGAGAAAGACTGTTATTGTTTGTTTTGAACACTCGACTCTATTACCAAATTAAAAAAAAATATTTAATTAATTGTTAAAAAAACTTATTTGTTATAAAAGGAATAAAAGCATTCACATAATTCCCCGTGTTTTGTTGTATTTTTTTACCTGGGAAATTAGCCGGCATTGCCATTATTCAATTGGCCGGTTTGATTCCCTGATACAACGCCTTGTCCTCCTTGTCACCATCATCATCCGAACGAAGACTACGAATAAACACAGGAATCACCCACTACAGCAGCCAGGAAATTGAGAACTAGCTGAAAACCGGTGGAATTACGAGATTTCTCGGTGCCACAGTCAGACAGCTAGAAGAAATGAAGCGCAGCAAGCTATACAACTGTCTTACTGTGGCGCTCTGCATAGTTTTCGGCTACACGGCTGTCTCACTGTTGCTCTCTCAGCTGTTTAACTGTGGCACACTAGAAAGCTTTCGGCTACATGACTGTCTCACTGTGGCTTTTTTTGCTGTGTAACTATGGCTATTTTCCACTTACCGATAATCCAAATGTCAATTGGACAGTATTCACCTTTTCATTACACGGCAATGGACATTCAAATAGCGGAACTTTTTCCAGTTAACTGGATGTCATCTGAATTTTTCCCAATTTCTCGAGTTTTTATATAAAACCGACCTCTATGATCCTAAAACTATGGAAGAAATATAGGAAACAATATTCCACTCCAGAACCTCGTCGCTTTCCGTGTGAAGCTGAGAAAGGAACTCCTCGCGAATTCGCGAGGTTAACCGGTAATTTCGGGAATTTTAAAGGACTGCTGAGTATTCGCAATTTTGTCAGAGGATCCTGAAGCGATTATAGACCCTGTTACTGCACATTTTTAAAGTTTTTAGCCTGAAAAAGTTATCCGGGCCAACCACAGGGAAATCCATTTAAATTCTTGCAATGTTCCCCAATTTTTCAACCGCTCGAACCACAGTGAAATCCATTTAAATTCTTGCAATCTTCCTCAATTTTTTACACGGGCCAACCACAGTGAAATCCATTTAAATTCTTGCAATGTTCCCCATTTTTTAACCGCTCGAACCACAGTGAAATCCATTTAAATTCTTGCAATGTTCTTAAATTCTTGCAATGTTCCCCAATTTTTTAACCGCTCGAACCACAGTGAAATCCATTTAAATTCTTGCAATGTTCCCCATTTTTTTACCCGGGCCAACCACCGTGAAATCCATTTAAATTCTTGCAATGTTCCCCAATTTTGTACCCGGGCCAACCACAGTGAAATCCATTTAAATTCTTGCAATGTTCCCCATTTTTTTACCCTTGCCAACCACAGTGAAATCCATTTAAATTCTTGCAATGTTCCCCATTTTTTTACCCGGGCCAACCACAGTGAAATCCATTTAAATTCTTGCAATGTTCCCCATTTTTTTACCCGGGCCAACCACAGTGAAATCCATTTAAATTCTTGCAATGTTCCCCATTTTTTTACCCTTGCCAACCACAGTGAAATCCATTTAAATTCTTGCAATGTTCCCCATTTTTTTACCCGGGCCAACCACAGTGAAATCCATTTAAATTCTTGCAATGTTCCCCATTTTTTTACCCGGGCCAACCACAGTGAAATCCATTTAAATTCTTGCAATGTTCCCCATTTTTTTACCCTGGCCAACCACAGTGAAATCCATTTAAATTCTTGCAATGTTCCCCATTTTTTTACCCGGGCCAACCACAGTGAAATCCATTTAAATTCTTGCAATGTTCCCCATTTTTTTACCCGGGCCAACCACAGTGAAATCCATTTAAATTCTTGCAATGTTCTTAAATTCCTGCAATGTTCCCCATTTTTTTACCCTGGCCAACCACAGTGAAATCCATTTAAATTCTTGCAATGTTCCCCATTTTTTTACCCGGGCCAACCACAGTGAAATCCATTTAAATTCTTGCAATGTTCCCCATTTTTTTACCCTGGCCAACCACAGTGAAATCCATTTAAATTCTTGCAATGTTCTTAAATTCTTGCAATGTTCCCCATTTTTTTACCCGGGCCAACCACAGTGAAATCCATTTAAATTCTTGCAATGTTCTTAAATTCTTGCAATGTTCTTAAATTCTTGCAATGTTCCCCATTTTTTTACCCGGGCCAACCACAGTGAAATCCATTTAAATTCTTGCAATGTTCTTAAATTCTTGCAATGTTCTTAAATTCTTGCAATGTTCCCCATTTTTTTACCCGGGCCAACCACAGTGAAATCCATTTAAATTCTTGCAATGTTCTTAAATTCTTGCAATGTTCTTAAATTCTTGCAATGTTCCCCATTTTTTTACCCGGGCCAACCACAGTGAAATCCATTTAAATTCTTGCAATGTTCTTAAATTCTTGCAATGTTCTTAAATTCTTGCAATGTTCCCCATTTTTTTACCCGGGCCAACCACAGTGAAATCCATTTAAATTCTTGCAATGTTCTTAAATTCTTGCAATGTTCTTAAATTCTTGCAATGTTCCCCATTTTTTTACCCTGGCCAACCACAGTGAAATCCATTTAAATTCTTGCAATGTTCCCCATTTTTTTACCCGGGCCAACCACAGTAAAATCCATTTAAATTCTTGCAATGTTCCCCATTTTTTTACCCGGGCCAACCACAGTGAAATCCATTTAAATTCTTGCAATGTTCCCCATTTTTTTACCCGGGCCAACCACAGTGAAATCCATTTAAATTCTTGCAATGTTCCCCATTTTTTTACCCTTGCCAACCACAGTGAAATCCATTTAAATTCTTGCAATGTTCCCCATTTTTTTACCCGGGCCAACCACAGTGAAATCCATTTAAATTCTTGCAATGTTCCCCATTTTTTTACCCGGGCCAACCACAGTGAAATCCATTTAAATTCTTGCAATGTTCCCCATTTTTTTACCCTGGCCAACCACAGTGAAATCCATTTAAATTCTTGCAATGTTCCCCATTTTTTTACCCGGGCCAACCACAGTGAAATCCATTTAAATTCTTGCAATGTTCCCCATTTTTTTACCCGGGCCAACCACAGTGAAATCCATTTAAATTCTTGCAATGTTCTTAAATTCTTGCAATGTTCCCCATTTTTTTACCCTGGCCAACCACAGTGAAATCCATTTAAATTCTTGCAATGTTCCCCATTTTTTTACCCGGGCCAACCACAGTGAAATCCATTTAAATTCTTGCAATGTTCCCCATTTTTTTACCCTGGCCAACCACAGTGAAATCCATTTAAATTCTTGCAATGTTCTTAAATT
The DNA here is from genome assembly GCA_964036215.1 of Oscheius sp. DF5033. Lineage (NCBI taxonomy): Eukaryota > Metazoa > Nematoda > Chromadorea > Rhabditida > Rhabditidae > Oscheius > Oscheius sp. DF5033. The sequence continues at coordinate 1,013,502 of CAXIWN010000004.1, read as the reverse complement.
CTTGCAATGTTCCCCATTTTTTTACCCGGGCCAACCACAGTGAAATCCATTTAAATTCTTGCAATGTTCTTAAATTCTTGCAATGTTCTTAAATTCTTGCAATGTTCCCCATTTTTTTACCCGGGCCAACCACAGTGAAATCCATTTAAATTCTTGCAATGTTCTTAAATTCTTGCAATGTTCTTAAATTCTTGCAATGTTCCCCATTTTTTTACCCGGGCCAACCACAGTGAAATCCATTTAAATTCTTGCAATGTTCTTAAATTCTTGCAATGTTCTTAAATTCTTGCAATGTTCCCCATTTTTTTACCCTGGCCAACCACAGTGAAATCCATTTAAATTCTTGCAATGTTCCCCATTTTTTTACCCTGGCCAACCACAGTGAAATCCATTTAAATTCTTGCAATGTTCCCCATTTTTTTACCCTGGCCAACCACAGTGAAATCCATTTAAATTCTTGCAATGTTCCCCATTTTTTTACCCTGGCCAACCACAGTGAAATCCATTTAAATTCTTGCAATGTTCCCCATTTTTTTACCCTGGCCAACCACAGTGAAATCCATTTAAATTCTTGCAATGTTCCCCATTTTTTTACCCGGGCCAACCACAGTGAAATCCATTTAAATTCTTGCAATGTTCTTAAATTCTTGCAATGTTCCCCATTTTTTTACCCGGGCCAACCACAGTGAAATCCATTTAAATTCTTGCAATGTTCTTAAATTCTTGCAATGTTCTTAAATTCTTGCAATGTTCCCCATTTTTTTACCCTGGCCAACCACAGTGAAATCCATTTAAATTCTTGCAATGTTCTTAAATTCTTGCAATGTTCTTAAATTCTTGCAATGTTCCCCATTTTTTTACCCTGGCCAACCACAGTGAAATCCATTTAAATTCTTGCAATGTTCCCCATTTTTTTACCCTGGCCAACCACAGTGAAATCCATTTAAATTCTTGCAATGTTCCCCATTTTTTTACCCTGGCCAACCACAGTGAAATCCATTTAAATTCTTGCAATGTTCCCCATTTTTTTACCCGGGCCAACCACAGTGAAATCCATTTAAATTCCTGCAATGTTCCCCATTTTTTTACCCTGGCCAACCACAGTGAAATCCATTTAAATTCTTGCAATGTTCCCCAATTTTTTACCCGGGAAAACCACAGTGAAATCCATTTAAATTCTTGCAATGTTCCCCATTTTTTTACCCTGGCCAACCACAGTGAAATCCATTTAAATTCTTGCAATGTCCCCCATTTTTTTACCCTGGCCAACCACAGTGAAATCCATTTAAATTCTTGCAATGTTCCCCATTTTTTTACCCGGGAAAACCACAGTGAAATCCATTTAAATTCTTGCAATGTTCCCCATTTTTTTACCCTGGCCAACCACAGTGAAATCCATTTAAATTCTTGCAGTGTTCTTAAATTCTTGCAATGTTCCCCATTTTTTTACCCTGGCCAACCACAGTGAAATCCATTTAAATTCTTGCAATGTTCTTAAATTCTTGCAATGTTCCTCATTTTTTTACCCGGGAAAACCACAGTGAAATCCATTTAAATTCTTGCAATGTTCCCCAATTTTTTACCCGGGAAAACCACAGTGAAATCCATTTAAATTCTTGCAATGTTCTTAAATTCTTGCAATGTTCCCCATTTTTTTACCCTGGCCAACCACAGTGAAATCCATTTAAATTCTTGCAATGTTCCCCATTTTTTTACCCTGGCCAACCACAGTGAAATCCATTTAAATTCTTGCAATGTTCCCCATTTTTTTACCCTGGCCAACCACAGTGAAATCCATTTAAATTCTTGCAATGTTCCCCATTTTTTTACCCTGGCCAACCACAGTGAAATCCATTTAAATTCTTGCAATGTTCCCCATTTTTTTACCCTGGCCAACCACAGTGAAATCCATTTAAATTCTTGCAATGTTCCCCATTTTTTTACCCTGGCCAACCACAGTGAAATCCATTTAAATTCTTGCAATGTTCCCCATTTTTTTACCCGGGCCAACCACAGTGAAATCCATTTAAATTCTTGCAATGTTCTTAAATTCTTGCAATGTTCCCCAATTTTTTACCCTGGCCAACCACAGTGAAATCCATTTAAATTCTTGCAATGTTCCCCATTTTTTTACCCTGGCCAACCACAGTGAAATCCATTTAAATTCTTGCAATGTTCCCCATTTTTTTACCCTGGCCAACCACAGTGAAATCCATTTAAATTCTTGCAATGTTCCCCATTTTTTTACCCTGGCCAACCACAGTGAAATCCATTTAAATTCTTGCAATGTTCCCCATTTTTTTACCCTGGCCAACCACAGTGAAATCCATTTAAATTCTTGCAATGTTCCCCATTTTTTTACCCGGGCCAACCACAGTGAAATCCATTTAAATTCTTGCAATGTCCCCCATTTTTTTACCCTGGCCAACCACAGTGAAATCCATTTAAATTCTTGCAATGTTCCCCATTTTTTTACCCGGGAAAACCACAGTGAAATCCATTTAAATTCTTGCAATGTTCCCCATTTTTTTACCCTGGCCAACCACAGTGAAATCCATTTAAATTCTTGCAGTGTTCTTAAATTCTTGCAATGTTCCCCATTTTTTTACCCTGGCCAACCACAGTGAAATCCATTTAAATTCTTGCAATGTTCTTAAATTCTTGCAATGTTCCTCATTTTTTTACCCGGGAAAACCACAGTGAAATCCATTTAAATTCTTGCAATGTTCCCCAATTTTTTACCCGGGAAAACCACAGTGAAATCCATTTAAATTCTTGCAATGTTCTTAAATTCTTGCAATGTTCCCCATTTTTTTACCCTGGCCAACCACAGTGAAATCCATTTAAATTCTTGCAATGTTCCCCATTTTTTTACCCTGGCCAACCACAGTGAAATCCATTTAAATTCTTGCAATGTTCCCCATTTTTTTACCCTGGCCAACCACAGTGAAATCCATTTAAATTCTTGCAATGTTCCCCATTTTTTTACCCTGGCCAACCACAGTGAAATCCATTTAAATTCTTGCAATGTTCCCCATTTTTTTACCCTGGCCAACCACAGTGAAATCCATTTAAATTCTTGCAATGTTCCCCATTTTTTTACCCGGGCCAACCACAGTGAAATCCATTTAAATTCCTGCAATGTTCCCCATTTTTTTACCCTGGCCAACCACAGTGAAATCCATTTAAATTCTTGCAATGTTCCCCATTTTTTTACCCGGGCCAACCACAGTGAAATCCATTTAAATTCTTGCAATGTTCTTAAATTCTTGCAATGTTCCCCAATTTTTTACCCGGGAAAACCACAGTGAAATCCATTTAAATCCTTGCAATGTTCTTAAATTCTTGCAATGTTCCCCAATTTTTTACCCGGGAAAACCACAGTGAAATCCATTTAAATTCTTGCAATGTTCCCCATTTTTTTACCCTGGCCAACCACAGTGAAATCCATTTAAATTCTTGCAATGTTCCCCATTTTTTTACCCGGGAAAACCACAGTGAAATCCATTTAAATTCTTGCAATGTTCCCCATTTTTTTACCCTGGCCAACCACAGTGAAATCCATTTAAATTCTTGCAGTGTTCTTAAATTCTTGCAATGTTCCCCATTTTTTTACCCTGGCCAACCACAGTGAAATCCATTTAAATTCTTGCAATTTTCTTAAATTCTTGCAATGTTCCTCATTTTTTTACCCGGGTCAACCACAGTGAAATCCATTTAAATTCTTGCAATGTTCCCCAATTTTTTACCCGGGAAAACCACAGTGAAATCCATTTAAATTCTTGCAATGTTCCCCAATTTTTTACCCTGGCCAACCACAGTGAAATCCATTTAAATTCTTGCAATGTTCCCCAATTTTTTACCCTGGCCAACCACAGTGAAATCCATTTAAATTCTTGCAATGTTCCTCATTTTTTTACCCGGGTCAACCACAGTGAAATCCATTTAAATTCTTGCAATGTTCCCCAATTTTTTAACCGGGCCAACCACAGTGAAATCCATTTAAATTCTTGCAATGTTCCCCAATTTTTTACCCTGGCCAACCACAGTGAAATCCATTTAAATTCTTGCAATGTTCCTCATTTTTTTACCCGGGTCAACCACAGTGAAATCCATTTAAATTCTTGCAATGTTCCCCAATTTTTTAACCGGGCCAACCACAGTGAAATCCATTTAAATTCTTGCAATGTTCTTAAATTCTTGCAATGTTCTTAAATTGCAATTTTCCCCATTTTTTTACCCTGGCCAACCACAGTGAAATCCATTTAAATTCTTGCAGTGTTCTTAAATTCTTGCAATGTTCCCCATTTTTTTACCCGGGCCAACCACAGTGAAATCCATTTAAATTCTTGCAATGTTCCCCATTTTTTTACCCTTGCCAACCACAGTGAAATCCATTTAAATTCTTGCAATGTTCCCCAATTTTTTACCCGGGCCAACCACAGTGAAATCCATTTAAATTCTTGCAATGTTCCCCAATTTTTTACCCGGGCCAACCACAGTGAAATCCATTTAAATTCTTGCAATGTTCTTAAATTCTTGCAATTTTCCCCATTTTTTTACCCTGGCCAACCACAGTGAAATCCATTTAAATTCTTGCAGTGTTCTTAAATTCTTGCAATGTTCCCCATTTTTTTACCCGGGCCAACCACAGTGAAATCCATTTAAATTCTTGCAATGTTCCCCATTTTTTTACCCTTGCCAACCACAGTGAAATCCATTTAAATTCTTGCAATGTTCCCCATTTTTTTACCCGGGCCAACCACAGTGAAATCCATTTAAATTCTTGCAATGTTCTTAAATTCTTGCAATGTTCCCCATTTTTTTACCCTGGCCAACCACAGTGAAATCCATTTAAATTCTTGCAATGTTCCCCATTTTTTTACCCGGGCCAACCACAGTGAAATCCATTTAAATTCTTGCAATGTTCTTAAATTCTTGCAATGTTCCCCATTTTTTTACCCTGGCCAACCACAGTGAAATCCATTTAAATTCTTGCAATGTTCCCCATTTTTTTACCCTGGCCAACCACAGTGAAATCCATTTAAATTCTTGCAATGTTCCCCATTTTTTTACCCGGGCCAACCACAGTGAAATCCATTTAAATTCTTGCAATGTTCCCCATTTTTTTACCCTGGCCAACCACAGTGAAATCCATTTAAATTCTTGCAATGTTCTTAAATTCTTGCAATGTTCCCCATTTTTTTACCCGGGCCAACCACAGTGAAATCCATTTAAATTCTTGCAATGTTCTTAAATTCTTGCAATGTTCTTAAATTCTTGCAATGTTCCCCATTTTTTTACCCGGGCCAACCACAGTGAAATCCATTTAAATTCTTGCAATGTTCTTAAATTCTTGCAATGTTCTTAAATTCTTGCAATGTTCCCCATTTTTTTACCCGGGCCAACCACAGTGAAATCCATTTAAATTCTTGCAATGTTCTTAAATTCTTGCAATGTTCTTAAATTCTTGCAATGTTCCCCATTTTTTTACCCTGGCCAACCACAGTGAAATCCATTTAAATTCTTGCAATGTTCCCCATTTTTTTACCCTGGCCAACCACAGTGAAATCCATTTAAATTCTTGCAATGTTCCCCATTTTTTTACCCTGGCCAACCACAGTGAAATCCATTTAAATTCTTGCAATGTTCCCCATTTTTTTACCCGGGCCAACCACAGTGAAATCCATTTAAATTCTTGCAATGTTCTTAAATTCTTGCAATGTTCCCCATTTTTTTACCCGGGCCAACCACAGTGAAATCCATTTAAATTCTTGCAATGTTCTTAAATTCTTGCAATGTTCTTAAATTCTTGCAATGTTCCCCATTTTTTTACCCGGGCCAACCACAGTGAAATCCATTTAAATTCTTGCAATGTTCTTAAATTCTTGCAATGTTCTTAAATTCTTGCAATGTTCCCCATTTTTTTACCCTGGCCAACCACAGTGAAATCCATTTAAATTCTTGCAATGTTCCCCATTTTTTTACCCTGGCCAACCACAGTGAAATCCATTTAAATTCTTGCAATGTTCCCCATTTTTTTACCCTGGCCAACCACAGTGAAATCCATTTAAATTCTTGCAATGTTCCCCATTTTTTTACCCGGGCCAACCACAGTGAAATCCATTTAAATTCCTGCAATGTTCCCCATTTTTTTACCCTGGCCAACCACAGTGAAATCCATTTAAATTCTTGCAATGTTCCCCAATTTTTTACCCGGGAAAACCACAGTGAAATCCATTTAAATCCTTGCAATGTTCTTAAATTCTTGCAATGTTCCCCAATTTTTTACCCGGGAAAACCACAGTGAAATCCATTTAAATTCTTGCAATGTTCCCCATTTTTTTACCCTGGCCAACCACAGTGAAATCCATTTAAATTCTTGCAATGTCCCCCATTTTTTTACCCTGGCCAACCACAGTGAAATCCATTTAAATTCTTGCAATGTTCCCCATTTTTTTACCCGGGAAAACCACAGTGAAATCCATTTAAATTCTTGCAATGTTCCCCATTTTTTTACCCTGGCCAACCACAGTGAAATCCATTTAAATTCTTGCAGTGTTCTTAAATTCTTGCAATGTTCCCCATTTTTTTACCCTGGCCAACCACAGTGAAATCCATTTAAATTCTTGCAATGTTCCCCAATTTTTTACCCGGGAAAACCACAGTGAAATCCATTTAAATTCTTGCAATGTTCTTAAATTCTTGCAATGTTCCCCATTTTTTTACCCTGGCCAACCACAGTGAAATCCATTTAAATTCTTGCAATGTTCCCCATTTTTTTACCCTGGCCAACCACAGTGAAATCCATTTAAATTCTTGCAATGTTCCCCATTTTTTTACCCTGGCCAACCACAGTGAAATCCATTTAAATTCTTGCAATGTTCCCCATTTTTTTACCCTGGCCAACCACAGTGAAATCCATTTAAATTCTTGCAATGTTCCCCATTTTTTTACCCTGGCCAACCACAGTGAAATCCATTTAAATTCTTGCAATGTTCCCCATTTTTTTACCCGGGCCAACCACAGTGAAATCCATTTAAATTCCTGCAATGTTCCCCATTTTTTTACCCTGGCCAACCACAGTGAAATCCATTTAAATTCTTGCAATGTTCCCCATTTTTTTACCCGGGCCAACCACAGTGAAATCCATTTAAATTCTTGCAATGTTCTTAAATTCTTGCAATGTTCCCCAATTTTTTACCCGGGAAAACCACAGTGAAATCCATTTAAATTCTTGCAATGTTCCCCATTTTTTTACCCTGGCCAACCACAGTGAAATCCATTTAAATTCTTGCAATGTCCCCCATTTTTTTACCCTGGCCAACCACAGTGAAATCCATTTAAATTCTTGCAGTGTTCTTAAATTCTTGCAATGTTCCCCATTTTTTTACCCTGGCCAACCACAGTGAAATCCATTTAAATTCTTGCAATGTTCCCCATTTTTTTACCCGGGAAAACCACAGTGAAATCCATTTAAATTCTTGCAATGTTCCCCATTTTTTTACCCTGGCCAACCACAGTGAAATCCATTTAAATTCTTGCAGTGTTCTTAAATTCTTGCAATGTTCCCCATTTTTTTACCCTGGCCAACCACAGTGAAATCCATTTAAATTCTTGCAATGTTCTTAAATTCTTGCAATGTTCCTCATTTTTTTACCCGGGTCAACCACAGTGAAATCCATTTAAATTCTTGCAATGTTCCCCAATTTTTTACCCGGGAAAACCACAGTGAAATCCATTTAAATTCTTGCAATGTTCCCCATTTTTTTACCCGGGAAAACCACAGTGAAATCCATTTAAATTCTTGCAATGTTCCCCATTTTTTTACCCTGGCCAACCACAGTGAAATCCATTTAAATTCTTGCAGTGTTCTTAAATTCTTGCAATGTTCCCCATTTTTTTACCCTGGCCAACCACAGTGAAATCCATTTAAATTCTTGCAATGTTCTTAAATTCTTGCAATGTTCCCCATTTTTTTACCCTGGCCAACCACAGTGAAATCCATTTAAATTCTTGCAGTGTTCTTAAATTCTTGCAATTTTCCCCATTTTTTTACCCTGGCCAACCACAGTGAAATCCATTTAAATTCTTGCAGTGTTCTTAAATTCTTGCAATTTTCCCCATTTTTTTACCCGGGCCAACCACAGTGAAATCCATTTAAATTCTTGCAGTGTTCTTAAATTCTTGCAATGTTCCCCAATTTTTTACCCGGGCCAACCACAGTGAAATCCATTTAAATTCTTGCAATGTTCTTAAATTCTTGCAATGTTCCCCATTTTTTTACCCTGGCCAACCACAGTGAAATCCATTTAAATTCTTGCAGTGTTCTTAAATTCTTGCAATGTTCCCCATTTTCTTACCCTGGCCAACCACAGTGAAATCCATCCATTTAAATTCTTGCAATGTTCCTCATTTTTTTACCCGGGTCAACCACAGTGAAATCCATTTAAATTCTTGCAGTGTTCTTAAATTCTTGCAATGTTCCCCAATTTTTTAACCGGGCCAACCACAGTGAAATCCATTTAAATTCTTGCAATGTTCCCCATTTTCTTACCCTGGCCAACCACAGTGAAATCCATTTAAATTCTTGCAGTGTTCTTAAATTCTTGCAATGTTCCCCATTTTCTTACCCTGGCCAACCACAGTGAAATCCATTTAAATTCTTGCAGTGTTCTTAAATTCTTGCAATGATCCCCATTTTTTTACCCTGGCCAACCACAGTGAAATCCATTTAAATTCTTGCAGTGTTCTTAAATTCTTGCAATGATCCCCATTTTTTTACCCTGGCCAACCACAGTGAAATCCATTTAAATTCTTGCAATGTTCCTCATTTTTTTACCCGGGCCAACCACAGTGAAATCCATTTAAATTCTTGCAATGTTCTTAAATTCTTGCAATGATCCCCATTTTTTTACCCTGGCCAACCACAGTGAAATCCATTTAAATTCTTGCAATGTTCCCCATTTTCTTACCCTGGCCAACCACAGTGAAATCCATTTAAATTCTTGCAGTGTTCTTAAATTCTTGCAATGTTCCCCATTTTCTTACCCTGGCCAACCACAGTGAAATCCATTTAAATTCTTGCAGTGTTCTTAAATTCTTGCAATGATCCCCATTTTTTTACCCTGGCCAACCACAGTGAAATCCATTTAAATTCTTGCAGTGTTCTTAAATTCTTGCAATGTTCCCCATTTTCTTACCCTGGCCAACCACAGTGAAATCCATTTAAATTCTTGCAGTGTTCTTAAATTCTTGCAATGTTCCCCAATTTTTTACCCGGGCCAACCACAGTGAAATCCATTTAAATTCTTGCAATGTTCTTAAATTCTTGCAATGTTCCCCATTTTTTTACCCTGGCCAACCACAGTGAAATCCATTTAAATTCTTGCAGTGTTCTTAAATTCTTGCAATGTTCCCCATTTTCTTACCCTGGCCAACCACAGTGAAATCCATCCATTTAAATTCTTGCAATGTTCCTCATTTTTTTACCCGGGTCAACCACAGTGAAATCCATTTAAATTCTTGCAGTGTTCTTAAATTCTTGCAATGTTCCCCAATTTTTTAACCGGGCCAACCACAGTGAAATCCATTTAAATTCTTGCAATGTTCCCCATTTTCTTACCCTGGCCAACCACAGTGAAATCCATTTAAATTCTTGCAGTGTTCTTAAATTCTTGCAATGTTCCCCATTTTCTTACCCTGGCCAACCACAGTGAAATCCATTTAAATTCTTGCAGTGTTCTTAAATTCTTGCAATGATCCCCATTTTTTTACCCTGGCCAACCACAGTGAAATCCATTTAAATTCTTGCAGTGTTCTTAAATTCTTGCAATGATCCCCATTTTTTTACCCTGGCCAACCACAGTGAAATCCATTTAAATTCTTGCAATGTTCCTCATTTTTTTACCCGGGCCAACCACAGTGAAATCCATTTAAATTCTTGCAATGTTCTTAAATTCTTGCAATGATCCCCATTTTTTTACCCTGGCCAACCACAGTGAAATCCATTTAAATTCTTGCAATGTTCCCCATTTTCTTACCCTGGCCAACCACAGTGAAATCCATTTAAATTCTTGCAGTGTTCTTAAATTCTTGCAATGTTCCCCATTTTCTTACCCTGGCCAACCACAGTGAAATCCATTTAAATTCTTGCAGTGTTCTTAAATTCTTGCAATGTTCCCCATTTTCTTACCCTGGCCAACCACAGTGAAATCCATTTAAATTCTTGCAGTGTTCTTAAATTCTTGCAATGTTCCCCATTTTCTTACCCTGGCCAACCACAGTGAAATCCATTTAAATTCTTGCAGTGTTCTTAAATTCTTGCAATGATCCCCATTTTTTTACCCTGGCCAACCACAGTGAAATCCATTTAAATTCTTGCAATGTTCCTCATTTTTTTACCCGGGCCAACCACAGTGAAATCCATTTAAATTCTTGCAATGTTCTTAAATTCTTGCAGTGTTCTTAAATTCTTGCAATGTTCCCCAATTTTTTAACCGCTCGAACCACAGTGAAATCCATTTAAATTCTTGCAGTGTTCTTAAATTCTTGCAATGTTCCCCATTTTCTTACCCTGGCCAACCACAGTGAAATCCATTTAAATTCTTGCAATGTTCTTAAATTCTTGCAATGTTCCCCATTTTTTTACCCTGGCCAACCACAGTGAAATCCATTTAAATTCTTGCAATGTTCTTAAATTCTTGCAATGTTCCCCATTTTTTCACCCTGGCCAACCACAGTGAAATCCATTTAAATTCTTGCAATGTTCTTAAATTCTTGCAATGTTCCCCATTTTTTTACCCTGGCCAACCACAGTGAAATCCATTTAAATTCTTGCAATGTTCCCCATTTTTTTACCCTGGCCAACCACAGTGAAATCCATTTAAATTCTTGCAATGTTCCCCATTTTCTTACCCTGGCCAACCACAGTGAAATCCATTTAAATTCTTGCAATGTTCCCCATTTTTTTACCCTGGCCAACCACAGTGAAATCCATTTAAATTCTTGCAATGTTCCCCATTTTTTTACCCTGGCCAACCACAGTGAAATCCATTTAAATTCTTGCAATGTTCTTAAATTCTTGCAATGTTCCCCATTTTTTTACCCTGGCCAACCACAGTGAAATCCATTTAAATTCTTGCAATGTTCCCCATTTTTTTACCCGGGCCAACCACAGTGAAATCCATTTAAATTCTTGCAATGTTCCCCATTTTTTTACCCTGGCCAACCACAGTGAAATCCATTTAAATTCTTGCAATGTTCCCCATTTTTTTACCCTGGCCAACCACAGTGAAATCCATTTAAATTCTTGCAATGTTCTTAAATTCTTGCAATGTTCCCCATTTTTTTACCCTGGCCAACCACAGTGAAATCCATTTAAATTCTTGCAATGTTCCCCATTTTTTTACCCTGGCCAACCACAGTGAAATCCATTTAAATTCTTGCAATGTTCCCCATTTTTTTACCCTGGCCAACCACAGTGAAATCCATTTAAATTCTTGCAATGTTCCCCATTTTTTTACCCTGGCCAACCACAGTGAAATCCATTTAAATTCTTGCAATGTTCTTAAATTCTTGCAATGTTCCCCATTTTTTTACCCTGGCCAACCACAGTGAAATCCATTTAAATTCTTGCAATGTTCCCCATTTTTTTACCCGGGCCAACCACAGTGAAATCCATTTAAATTCTTGCAATGTTCCCCATTTTTTTACCCGGGCCAACCACAGTGAAATCCATTTAAATTCTTGCAATGTTCCCCAATTTTTTAACCGCTCGAACCACAGTGAAATCCATTTAAATTCTTGCAATGTTCCCCATTTTTTTACCCTGGCCAACCACAGTGAAATCCATTTAAATTCTTGCAATGTTCCCCATTTTTTTACCCGGGCCAACCACAGTGAAATCCATTTAAATTCTTGCAATGTTCCCCAATTTTTTAACCGCTCGAACCACAGTGAAATCCATTTAAATTCTTGCAATGTTCCCCATTTTTTTACCCTGGCCAACCACAGTGAAATCCATTTAAATTCTTGCAATGTTCCCCATTTTTTTACCCTGGCCAACCACAGTGAAATCCATTTAAATTCTTGCAATGTTCCCCATTTTTTTACCCGGGCCAACCACAGTGAAATCCATTTAAATTCTTGCAATGTTCTTAAATTCTTGCAATGTTCCCCATTTTTTTACCCGGGCCAACCACAGTGAAATCCATTTAAATTCTTGCAATGTTCCCCAATTTTTTAACCGCTCGAACCACAGTGAAATCCATTTAAATTCTTGCAATGTTCCCCATTTTTTTACCCTGGCCAACCACAGTGAAATCCATTTAAATTCTTGCAATGTTCCCCATTTTTTTACCCTGGCCAACCACAGTGAAATCCATTTAAATTCTTGCAATGTTCCCCATTTTTTTACCCGGGCCAACCACAGTGAAATCCATTTAAATTCTTGCAATGTTCTTAAATTCTTGCAATGTTCCCCATTTTTTTACCCTGGCCAACCACAGTGAAATCCATTTAAATTCTTGCAATGTTCCCCATTTTTTTACCCTGGCCAACCACAGTGAAATCCATTTAAATTCTTGCAATGTTCCCCATTTTTTTACCCGGGCCAACCACAGTGAAATCCATTTAAATTCTTGCAATGTTCCCCAATTTTTTAACCGCTCGAACCACAGTGAAATCCATTTAAATTCTTGCAATGTTCTTAAATTCTTGCAATGTTCCCCATTTTTTTACCCTGGCCAACCACAGTGAAATCCATTTAAATTCTTGCAATGTTCCCCATTTTTTTACCCTGGCCAACCACAGTGAAATCCATTTAAATTCTTGCAATGTTCCCCATTTTTTTACCCTGGCCAACCACAGTGAAATCCATTTAAATTCTTGCAATGTTCCCCAATTTTTTACCCGGGCCAACCACAGTGAAATCCATTTAAATTCTTGCAGTGTTCTTAAATTCTTGCAATGTTCCCCATTTTCTTACCCTGGCCAACCACAGTGAAATCCATTTAAATTCTTGCAGTGTTTTTAAATTCTTGCAATGTTCCCCATTTTCTTACCCTGGCCAACCACAGTGAAATCCATTTAAATTCTTGCAGTGTTCTTAAATTCTTGCAATGTTCCCCATTTTTTTACCCTGGCCAACCACAGTGAAATCCATTTAAATTCTTGCAGTGTTTTTAAATTCTTGCAATGTTCCCCATTTTCTTACCCTGGCCAACCACAGTGAAATCCATTTAAATTCTTGCAATGTTCCCCATTTTTTTACCCGGGCCAACCACAGTGAAATCCATTTAAATTCTTGCAATGTTCTTAAATTCTTGCAATGTTCCCCATTTTTTCACCCTGGCCAACCACAGTGAAATCCGTTTAAATTCTTGCAATGTTCTTAAATTCTTGCAATGTTCCCCATTTTTTTACCCTGGCCAACCACAGTGAAATCCATTTAAATTCTTGCAATGTTCCCCATTTTTTTACCCTGGCCAACCACAGTGAAATCCATTTAAATTCTTGCAATGTTCCCCATTTTTTCACCCTGGCCAACCACAGTGAAATCCATTTAAATTCTTGCAATGTTCTTAAATTCTTGCAATGTTCCCCATTTTTTTACCCTGGCCAACCACAGTGAAATCCATTTAAATTCTTGCAATGTTCCCCATTTTCTTACCCTGGCCAACCACAGTGAAATCCATTTAAATTCTTGCAATGTTCCCCATTTTTTTACCCTGGCCAACCACAGTGAAATCCATTTAAATTCTTGCAATGTTCCCCATTTTTTTACCCTGGCCAACCACAGTGAAATCCATTTAAATTCTTGCAATGTTCCCCATTTTTTTACCCGGGCCAACCACAGTGAAATCCATTTAAATTCTTGCAATGTTCCCCATTTTTTTACCCGGGCCAACCACAGTGAAATCCATTTAAATTCTTGCAATGTTCCCCAATTTTTTAACCGCTCGAACCACAGTGAAATCCATTTAAATTCTTGCAATGTTCCCCATTTTTTTACCCTGGCCAACCACAGTGAAATCCATTTAAATTCTTGCAATGTTCCCCATTTTTTTACCCTGGCCAACCACAGTGAAATCCATTTAAATTCTTGCAATGTTCCCCATTTTTTTACCCGGGCCAACCACAGTGAAATCCATTTAAATTCTTGCAATGTTCTTAAATTCTTGCAATGTTCCCCATTTTTTTACCCGGGCCAACCACAGTGAAATCCATTTAAATTCTTGCAATGTTCCCCATTTTTTTACCCTGGCCAACCACAGTGAAATCCATTTAAATTCTTGCAATGTTCCCCATTTTTTTACCCTGGCCAACCACAGTGAAATCCATTTAAATTCTTGCAATGTTCCCCATTTTTTTGCCCGGGCCAACCACAGTGAAATCCATTTAAATTCTTGCAATGTTCCCCATTTTTTTACCCGGGCCAACCACAGTGAAATCCATTTAAATTCTTGCAATGTTCCCCAATTTTTTAACCGCTCGAACCACAGTGAAATCCATTTAAATTCTTGCAATGTTCCCCACTTTTTTACCCTGACCAACCACAGTGAAATCCATTTAAATTCTTGCAATGTTCCCCATTTTTTTACCCTGGCCAACCACAGTGAAATCCATTTAAATTCTTGCAATGTTCCCCATTTTTTTACCCGGGCCAACCACAGTGAAATCCATTTAAATTCTTGCAATGTTCCCCAATTTTTTAACCGCTCGAACCACAGTGAAATCCATTTAAATTCTTGCAATGTTCCCCATTTTTTTATCCTGGCCAACCACAGTGAAATCCATTTAAATTCTTGCAATGTTCCCCATTTTTTTACCCTGGCCAACCACAGTGAAATCCATTTAAATTCTTGCAATGTTCCCCATTTTTTTACCCTGGCCAACCACAGTGAAATCCATTTAAATTCTTGCAATGTTCCCCATTTTTTTACCCTGGCCAACCACAGTGAAATCCATTTAAATTCTTGCAATGTTCCCCATTTTTTTGCCCGGGCCAACCACAGTGAAATCCATTTAAATTCTTGCAATGTTCCCCATTTTTTTACCCGGGCCAACCACAGTGAAATCCATTTAAATTCTTGCAATGTTCCCCATTTTTTTACCCGGGCCAACCACAGTGAAATCCATTTAAATTCTTGCAATGTTCCCCAATTTTTTAACCGCTCGAACCACAGTGAAATCCATTTAAATTCTTGCAATGTTCCCCATTTTTTTACCCTGGCCAACCACAGTGAAATCCATTTAAATTCTTGCAATGTTCCCCATTTTTTTACCCTGGCCAACCACAGTGAAATCCATTTAAATTCTTGCAATGTTCCCCATTTTTTTACCCGGGCCAACCACAGTGAAATCCATTTAAATTCTTGCAATGTTCTTAAATTCTTGCAATGTTCCCCATTTTTTTACCCGGGCCAACCACAGTGAAATCCATTTAAATTCTTGCAATGTTCCCCATTTTTTTACCCTGGCCAACCACAGTGAAATCCATTTAAATTCTTGCAATGTTCCCCATTTTTTTACCCTGGCCAACCACAGTGAAATCCATTTAAATTCTTGCAATGTTCCCCATTTTTTTGCCCGGGCCAACCACAGTGAAATCCATTTAAATTCTTGCAATGTTCCCCATTTTTTTACCCGGGCCAACCACAGTGAAATCCATTTAAATTCTTGCAATGTTCCCCAATTTTTTAACCGCTCGAACCACAGTGAAATCCATTTAAATTCTTGCAATGTTCCCCACTTTTTTACCCTGACCAACCACAGTGAAATCCATTTAAATTCTTGCAATGTTCCCCATTTTTTTACCCTGGCCAACCACAGTGAAATCCATTTAAATTCTTGCAATGTTCCCCAATTTTTTAACCGCTCGAACCACAGTGAAATCCATTTAAATTCTTGCAATGTTCCCCATTTTTTTACCCTGGCCAACCACAGTGAAATCCATTTAAATTCTTGCAATGTTCTTAAATTCTTGCAATGTTCCCCATTTTTTTACCCTGGCCAACCACAGTGAAATCCATTTAAATTCTTGCAATGTTCCCCATTTTTTTACCCTGGCCAACCACAGTGAAATCCATTTAAATTCTTGCAATGTTCCCCATTTTTTTACCCTGGCCAACCACAGTGAAATCCATTTAAATTCTTGCAATGTTCCCCATTTTTTTACCCTGGCCAACCACAGTGAAATCCATTTAAATTCTTGCAATGTTCCCCATTTTTTTACCCGGGCCAACCACAGTGAAATCCATTTAAATTCTTGCAATGTTCTTAAATTCTTGCAATGTTCCCCATTTTTTTACCCGGGCCAACCACAGTGAAATCCATTTAAATTCTTGCAATGTTCCCCATTTTTTTACCCTGGCCAACCACAGTGAAATCCATTTAAATTCTTGCAATGTTCCCCATTTTTTTACCCTGGCCAACCACAGTGAAATCCATTTAAATTCTTGCAATGTTCCCCATTTTTTTACCCTGGCCAACCACAGTGAAATCCATTTAAATTCTTGCAATGTTCCCCATTTTTTTACCCTGGCCAAGCACAGTGAAATCCATTTAAATTCTTGCAATGTTCCCCATTTTTTTACCCTGGCCAACCACAGTGAAATCCATTTAAATTCTTGCAATGTTCCCCATTTTTTTACCCTGGCCAACCACAGTGAAATCCATTTAAATTCTTGCAATGTTCCCCATTTTTTTACCCGGGCCAACCACAGTGAAATCCATTTAAATTCTTGCAATGTTCTTAAATTCTTGCAATGTTCCCCAATTTTTTAACCGCTCGAACCACAGTGAAATCCATTTAAATTCTTGCAATGTTCCTCATTTTTTTACCCGGCTCTACCACAGTGAAATCCATTTAAATTCTTGCAATGTTCCTCATTTTTTACCCGGGTCAACCACAGTGAAATCCATTTAAATTCTTGCAATGTTCCCCAATTTTTTACCCTGGCCAACCACAGTGAAACCCATTTAAATTCTTGCAATGTTCCTCATTTTTTACCCTGGCCAACCACAGTGAAATCCATTTAAATTCTTGCAGTGTTCTTAAATTCTTGCAATGTTCCCCATTTTTTTACCCGGGCCAACCACAGTGAAATCCATTTAAATTCTTGCAATGTTCCCCATTTTTTTACCCGGGCCAACCACAGTGAAATCCATTTAAATTCTTGCAATGTTCTTAAATTCTTGCAATGTTCCCCAATTTTTGAACCGGGCCAACCACAGTGAAATCTATTTAAATTCTTGCAATGTTCCCCATTTTTTTACCCTGGCCAACCACAGTGAAATCCATTTAAATTCTTGCAATGTTCCCCATTTTTTTACCCTGGCCAACCACAGTGAAATCCATTTAAATTCTTGCAATGTTCCCCATTTTTTTACCCTGGCCAAGCACAGTGAAATCCATTTAAATTCTTGCAATGTTCCCCATTTTTTTACCCTGGCCAACCACAGTGAAATCCATTTAAATTCTTGCAATGTTCCCCATTTTTTTACCCTGGCCAACCACAGTGAAATCCATTTAAATTCTTGCAATGTTCCCCATTTTTTTACCCGGGCCAACCACAGTGAAATCCATTTAAATTCTTGCAATGTTCTTAAATTCTTGCAATGTTCCCCAATTTTTGAACCGGGCCAACCACAGTGAAATCTATTTAAATTCTTGCAATGTTCCCCATTTTTTTACCCGGGCCAACCACAGTGAAATCCATTTAAATTCTTGCAATGCTCCCCATTTTTTTACCCGGGCCAACCACAGTGAAATCCATTTAAATTCTTGCAATGCTCCCCATTTTTTTACCCGGGCCAACCACAGTGAAATCTATTTAAATTCTTGCAATGTTCCCCATTTTTTTACCCGGGCCAACCACAGTGAAATCCATTTAAATTCTTGCAATGCTCCCCATTTTTTTACCCGGGCCAACCACAGTGAAATCCATTTAAATTCTTGCAATGTTCTTAAATTCTTGCAATGTTCCCCAATTTTTGAACCGGGCCAACCACAGTGAAATCCATTTAAATTCTTGCAATGTTCTTAAATTCTTGCAATGTTCCCCAATTTTTGAACCGGGCCAACCACAGTGAAATCCATTTAAATTCTTGCAATGTTCTTAAATTCTTGCAATGTTCCCCAATTTTTGAACCGGGCCAACCACAGTGAAATCCATTTAAATTCTTGCAATGTTCCCCATTTTTTTACCCTGGCCAACCACAGTGAAATCCATTTAAATTCTTGCAATGTTCCCCATTTTTTTACCCTGGCCAACCACAGTGAAATCCATTTAAATTCTTGCAATGTTCCTCATTTTTTTACCCGGGTCAACCACAGTGTAATCCATTTAAATTCTTGCAATGTTCCCCAATTTTTTACCCTGGCCAACCACAGTGAAATCCATTTAAATTCTTGCAAAGTTCTTAAATTCTAGCAATGTTCCCCAATTTTTTACCCTGGCCAACCACAGTGAAATCCATTTAAATTCTTGCAATGTTCTTAAATTCTTGCAATGTTCCCCAATTTTTGAACCGGGCCAACCACAGTGAAATCCATTTAAATTCTTGCAATGTTCCCCATTTTTTTACCCTGGCCAACCACAGTGAAATCCATTTAAATTCTTGCAATGTTCCCCATTTTTTTACCCTGGCCAACCACAGTGAAATCCATTTAAATTCTTGCAATGTTCCTCATTTTTTTACCCGGGTCAACCACAGTGTAATCCATTTAAATTCTTGCAATGTTCCCCAATTTTTTAACCGGGCCAACCACAGTGAAATCCATTTAAATTCTTGCAAAGTTCTTAAATTCTAGCAATGTTCCCCAATTTTTTACCCTGGCCAACCACAGTGAAATCCATTTAAATTCTTGCAATGTTCCCCATTTTTTTACCCGGGCCAACCACAGTGAAATCCATTTAAATTCTTGCAATGTTCCCCATTTTTTTACCCTGGCCAACCACAGTGAAATCCATTTAAATTCTTGCAATGTTCCTCATTTTTTTACCCGGGTCAACCACAGTGTAATCCATTTAAATTCTTGCAATGTTCCCCAATTTTTTACCCTGGCCAACCACAGTGAAATCCATTTAAATTCTTGCAATGTTCCCCAATTTTTTAACCGGGCCAACCACAGTGAAATCCACTTAAATTCTTGCAGTGTTCTTAAATTCTTGCAATGTTCCCCAATTTTTTACCCTGGCCAACCACAGTGAAATCCATTTAAATTCTTGCAATGTTCTTAAATTCTAGCAATGTTCCCCAATTTTTTAACCGGGCCAACCACAGTGAAATCCATTTAAATTCTTGCAAAGTTCTTAAATTCTAGCAATGTTCCCCAATTTTTTACCCTGGCCAACCACAGTGAAATCCATTTAAATTCTTGCAATGTTCCCCATTTTTTTACCCGGGCCAACCACAGTGAAATCCACTTAAATTCTTGCAGTGTTCTTAAATTCTAGCAATGTTCCCCAATTTTTTACCCGGGCCAACCACAGTGAAATCCATTTAAATTCTTGCAATGTTCCCCATTTTTTTAACCGGGCCAACCACAGTGAAATCCATTTAAATTCTTGCAATGTTCCTCACTTTTTACCCGGGTCAACCACAGTGTAATCCATTTAAATTCTTGCAATGTTCCTCATTTTTTTACCCGGGTCAACCACAGTGTAATCCATTTAAATTCTTGCAATGTTCCCCAATTTTTTACCCGGGCCAACCACAGTGAAATCCATTTAAATTCTTGCAAAGTTCTTAAATTCTAGCAATGTTCCCCAATTTTTTACCCTGGCCAACCACAGTGAAATCCATTTAAATTCTTGCAATGTTCCCCATTTTTTTACCCGGGCCAACCACAGTGAAATCCATTTAAATTCTTGCAATGTTCCCCATTTTTTTACCCTGGCCAACCACAGTGAAATCCATTTAAATTCTTGCAATGTTCCCCATTTTTTTACCCGGCCAACCACAGTGAAATCCATTTAAATTCTTGCAATGTTCCCCAATTTTTGAACCGGGCCAACCACAGTGAAATCCATTTAAATTCTTGCAAAGTTCTTAAATTCTAGCAATGTTCCCCAATTTTTTACCCTGGCCAACCACAGTGAAATCCATTTAAATTCTTGCAATGTTCCCCATTTTTTTACCCGGGCCAACCACAGTGAAATCCATTTAAATTCTTGCAATGTTCCTCATTTTTTTACCCGGGCCAACCACAGTGAAATCCATTTAAATTCTTGCAATGTTCCCCAATTTTTTACCCGGGCCAACCACAGTGAAATCCATTTAAATTCTTGCAATGTTCTTAAATTCTTGCAGTGTTCCCCATTTTTTTACCCGGGCCAACCACAGTGAAATCCATTTAAATTCTTGCAATGTTCCCCATTTTTTTAACCGGGCCAACCACAGTGAAATCCATTTAAATTCTTGCAATGTTCCTCATTTTTTTACCCGGGTCAACCACAGTGTAATCCATTTAAATTCTTGCAATGTTCCCCAATTTTTTACCCGGGCCAACCACAGTGAAATCCATTTAAATTCTTGCAAAGTTCTTAAATTCTAGCAATGTTCCCCAATTTTTTACCCTGGCCAACCACAGTGAAATCCATTTAAATTCTTGCAACGTTCCCCATTTTTTTACCCGGGCCAACCACAGTGAAATCCATTTAAATTCTTGCAAAGTTCTTAAATTCTAGCAATGTTCCCCAATTTTTTACCCTGGCCAACCACAGTGAAATCCATTTAAATTCTTGCAATGTTCCCCATTTTTTTACCCGGGCCAACCACAGTGAAATCCACTTAAATTCTTGCAGTGTTCTTAAATTCTTGCAATGTTCCCCATTTTTTTACCCTGGCCAACCACAGTGAAATCCATTTAAATTCTTGCAATGTTCCCCATTTTTTTACCCGGGCCAACCACAGTGAAATCCATTTAAATTCTTGCAATGTTCCCCATTTTTTTACCCGGGCCAATCACAGTGAAATCCATTTAAATTCTTGCAATGTTCCCCAATTTTTGAACCGGGCCAACCACAGTGAAATCCATAAAAATTGCACTCGGATCATTTGAACTTTCTGCGGAACCTGGTGGGCGAATTTTGGTTTTGTGATTGCGGAGACGCTAGATGCGCCTGAATTTCGATAGTTTGTTAAATTATATACATTCCGGCAGCTCTTTGTTCTTAAAAGTGGCGGAAATACTGAATAGAAGACAGAACTGGTCGGAGAATCGAAACAGCGACCTTTGACGCTGCTTGATGGTCACTTTTCCATGGGCTCTGGCATAATCCAGGGCCTATCGGAGCGCTTCATGGCCACCAGCGTTCCCTGCGACATAAAAACGCCAAAAATACTCGAATCCAGACGAATTTTACGCCATTTTACAGCCCAAATTGAGCTGAGCAAGGAGAAGACTTTGATTTTCTGGGAGAAGCGCTGGAAGCAGCTGTTTTCGAGGAGTTTATAGCCATTTTAGGGACTTCCAGCCGTGGGATGCATTGAAAACAAGTTTATGGCCATTTCTCGGGCTTCCAACTTTAAAATCAAGGAGAAATCAGGCAAAATAACTAGCAAAACAAGAAGAACATGAAGAAGAAGAAGAATCAAAAAAGATTGCCAACCGATAACCCAAATAACCCAACAACAACGAAAAAAGAAAAAAAAAACACAGTAAAAACGAAATATTTATTAACAAAAATACCAATTTTATTATGTAGTCCACGGGCGCTTCCCAGGTTTTCCTCCAGTTTTCTTCAGGTCGCTGCCAGCCGTCTGGGAGGAGAGCAGGAGAGCTGAATGATGATTTCAACTGAAAGAATGGCTTTTATACTGGTCACAAAGTTGTTTAATCCTTTTCGCTTTTTATCCATTAGCAGCAATTTGGCCGGCGGCAATTTTGAATTATCGCTTTTAGCCCAAATTTATGGGAAAAACGGTGAAAAGCTCATAAAATCAGAAAAAACAGCCAGTTTTTGCGCACTTCTGGGAAAATTAAAGGCTTCTCCTTATTCAGCTCGCTCTGTGCTACAAAATGTTATAAATTTCGTTTGGATTCGACTCTTTTTGAAAATTTTATGGGTTTGAGAAGCTCTGACTCGAATTTCGGGCGCCGGTAGACCCTGTGATCCCATGGCCAAGTGATTAAACGCCGGATTGGACCTCAAATTGTGGTTGGTCCGGTTAAAAAATTGGGGAACATTGCAAGAATATAAATCTATGTCACGCGAAGGATCCCTGGGCGACCTCTCAGATCCTGTTGATATCAATTTGTGATTTCCTGAGAAGCTTTGGGGTTGTTGCTTATGGATATTGCCACTGGTGTAAATGGAATGTTGATAATTTCGTGCGAATTTAAAAAACGTCAGCTGCTGTGGGAGTTTTGTTCCGTTGTCAGCTGTATTTTTCATATTCCCGGTTCATGGGAGATAATTCCGGTAATTTTCATGTCCGTTAATGGATAAAGCATGAAAAAGATTAAAAAGTATCCTGTTATGTTTTGTCATAATTTCAATCATTCTACTCGTTCCGTCTTCTATGCCAGGTCGTACTAAAAATAAGGCCCAACTTCTTCGAGAGGGACAAGCCCTTGTGGCTGTGATTAACCGATTGGCTGAAGATGTTGGAGGTGGCCTTTATCATGGTGCCATGGATCGCGATCAAGTCGCCTTGTTGGAGCCGCTCCCAATGGAAGTGAAAGAAGGAGCCCGCCGACTCTTCCTGGCTCTGTCTGAATTTGGCCAGCAACAACAAGAAGAAGCGCGGCCGCAAGATGTTGAAGTGCAAGAAGTGCGCCACCAGATGGATCTTCCGTTGCCGGTGAATGGGGATATTGGCGTCCTTGTTCCTGTTCCTGGAATTCATCCCAATGCTCATGATGCGAGAGCTGTTGGATTGACTCAGAATGTATGTGTTTTTTTTTTGAGCTTTTCAATTTTAAAATAACCAAATCTTGGCCACCAATATTTGCTGTGCAATTTCGATGCATTTTAACAACCCATAGGCCTTGAAAAATGGCTGAAAAATAGCTATTTTATGCTTACAGGAGCAACCGCTCGCTTTATTTAAAATAGGCACCATGTGGTCAGCTCATTTCTTGTCAAAATTCACGTTTTATCCAAAAAAAAGTTGGCGACTCTCTAGATTTGGCCAAATTCCAAATCGTTTCTAATTATATTGTTACAGGGCGACAACGCCTTCCACCATATCTTGGCCGCTCTGGTGGCCCTTGCCGGGCAGGGTGTCCGCATCCGAAACCCCTTTTTATTCCGTGGCATCAATTGCAACCGGATTACCCAAAAGTTGGTATTTGAAGTGGTCAATTTGGGTGTGATGGGCAGGATCGTCTTCTCGGCTAGGAAAGGCTACTTCGGTAAGCCGAATGTGAAAAATCATACTGCCAATGATCTGGGTCCAGTCACCTACGGTATTTCCAAGCAGGTAGCAGATGGTTTCCCGGTAAAATTGTTTTGCTACAGTTCAATCATTTATTTCCAGGACAATATTAATTTTTTGGAAGTCCAGCTGGATGTGAATACTGTACCGGTGCCCATCCGCATTCCAATCATTGGAATTGCTGACTTGATCGATTCAAAATGCAAAGCAGTTGGCGCTGGTCGATTTCTGATCGAAGTCGCAGTGAAGGATGGCCACTACGACATTTCCATGTCCATCAGCCATGGGCTGATCTTGGCGGCCGAGGAAACTTTGGAAGTTCTTCAACCGGTGGTCTACAGCCGGGACAACTACAGCAAAGTTCTCTCCACTGGTGTTCTATATTCTTTTGAATTGAACATCGGTGCAGAACCGAATGTGGATCTATTTCTCCGGGCGGAACAGCCCACCACGGGTTTCGTCACCAAAGAAGACCTTCCGCTGATAAGAGCCGGCCTCCCCATCGACTGAACCGCCATACATGCCACCGCCATCATCACTAACACCAAATGTGATATGATTTCACTAAGCCGAATAAAGTGCATTCGGCAAATCGTGTTATTATTTTTGTTGTTTATCTTGTTTTTCTTTCATTTGATTATCTGAAATTCTTCTTGTTACTTTGTCTTTTATTGGAATTCTTCTCTGTTCAATAATTTTCCAATTTTCTTGGTATATTTGCTCTCTGAACTCTCCGTCTGCTATTTTCTTGCATTAATGATGGGAAAACAACAAATTACAGTAATTTTTGCCCAGAAATCATAGAAATATTGGCAAAAATCCCATGAGAATCGAACCAGCGACCCTTGGAGTTTGGCAGTCCCTCCACTTTTGATTCTGCCCAGCATTTTGACTCCTCCGCGACGTGGAAGGTCAAAAAACGGGCAGAAATTCGTGTAAAATGTCCAAAAACGAGATCATTCAATCTTTTTGCTCTTTTCTCTGGCCGCTGGTTAAAATTGATGGAAAGCCGTTGATTGCTGCTATTTTTCCGCAATTGGATCGTCGTCTGCACTTTTTTAACTTCTGGAAATGGCTAGAAAACGGTTTGCTGCTGTCGAGCGGCTTCGGTCGCTATCCGGGCATGATATTGTTCAACGGATTCCTCCGCCCTTCTTAGCTGCTGTCGAGCGGCTTCGATCTCTATCCGGGCATGGTATTGTTCTGTGGATTCTTCTGCTCTCCTTTGTTGCTGTCGAGCGGCTTCGGTCGCTATCCGGGCATGATATTGTTCAACGGATTCTTCCGCCCTTCTTAGCTGCTGTCGAGCGGTGTCGGCCTGTATCCTGGCATTATACTGATCGGCTGTCTCCTGGGCTCTCCTTTGCTGCTGTCGCACGGCTTCCGTTTGGATCCTAGCCTGAGTTTGAGCAACTGATTCTTCAGCCCTCGTCCGCTCGTGTCTTGCAGTATCCGCTTGTCTTCTGATTTGACTTTGTGATGTGGTTTCAGCAGCTCTCCTGTTCCTTTGCCGTTCAGCGTCGGCGTTTTTTCTGGCTTGTTCTATTGCTTGAAGTCGATGCATATCATGAGATCCGGGCAATGTCCGTCCTGTGCTAAAAAAATACAATTCTTATGAATAAAAATCGCTTACCCTCTGACAACAGTAACTCTCCCTCTAACAGGTGCATTCGGTACGGCCCGCTGATTTAATTCTGCATTACGGTCAACTCGTAAGACGTCCCTGAACGCTTTATATTCCAAAATGAAGTCTTTTACCTTTCCTGTTGACGCAGCTCACGGATTTGCCCCTCAGCTTCCTCCAATCCCGTCCTCTCTCGGATAGCACGTCTCAGTAACTCTCTAGAATTTACATTTTCATGCAGAGGAATGTCTTACTGTTCTTCTTGCCGCACTTCTGCAATGAACTGTCCTCTTTGTTCCGTTGTCAATCTTGAAGTACGGGCTACCTGTTGGGAGGCCCCTCTCTTAAACCCAGTAATACCGTTTTCGACAACAAACTTACTTGATTAGCGGATTCTCTTCCTCTGTAAGGAGGGATGCTTCTTCTTCTCTGCACGCGCTCGTGCACAATTTCATCCTCTTCATCAGAAATAAGAACCCGTGAAAAGTAATTACTCATGTCTGAAAAGGAAATTCTCTTTTTCCCACAAAAATGCTCAAAATAAAAATCAAAAACGCGAAGAAAAGGATCAAAAATTGGTTCATAGAGAAATGACGAATAAAAGTAGATACGGCTGAATACACAAATACGAATCTCTCGAAGAAAAATGTTGACCAAAACGGTGAAAACACCTTCGCTCAAACTGAACAGCTTCATCGAGCATCTCAACGCTCTTAGCAATTCAGGAGATGGCGTGACCCTAAACGCCACAGTGCCAGAGGCAACAGGAGAGGTCGATGCGACGCGCTGCCGAGAGTTTACGGGTGCGGCGGAGGCTCAGCCCACCCTCACGAATTATTAGAGAGCACTTGAAAAAAAAGAAAAAGACTAATTAGCCATAGAGAAGTCGTTTAGCAAAAAAGCAAAATTTTTGGTCTTGACCGGGATCGAACTTTGGTCGTTTGGATGGAGTCCTGTCACGAAAACCTTAAGAAAAAAAAAGAAAAAGACTAATTAGACATAGAGAAGTCGTTTGGCGAAAAAGCAAAAATTTTTGGCTCCGGCGGGGATCGAACCCCTGACCCCGCGCGTCTTAACCTGGACAGACAAACAGACAAACAAACAAACAAACAAACAAACAAAACACATTACGTTCTTTTATTATTAGATCTTGTTTTTCTTTCATTTGATTATCTGAAATTCTTCTTGTTACTTTGTCTTTTATTGGAATTCTTCTCTGTTCAATAATTTTCCAATTTTCTTGGTATATTTGCTCTCTGAACTCTCCGTCTGCTATTTTCTTGCATTAATGATGGGAAAACAACAAATTACAGTAATTTTTGCCCAGAAATCATAGAAATATTGGCAAAAATCCCATGAGAATCGAACCAGCGACCCTTGGAGTTTGGCAGTCCCTCCACTTTTGATTCTGCCCAGCATTTTGACTCCTCCGCGACGTGGAAGGTCAAAAAACGGGCAGAAATTCGTGTAAAATGTCCAAAAACGAGATCATTCAATCTTTTTGCTCTTTTCTCTGGCCGCTGGTTAAAATTGATGGAAAGCCGTTGATTGCTGCTATTTTTCCGCAATTGGATCGTCGTCTGCACTTTTTTAACTTCTGGAAATGGCTAGAAAACGGTTTACCACGATTTTATGAACAAAAATGGCTCGCTTGTCCGTTTTCAGTCCCGATTTTGGTCGTGGATTGTAACTTTGCGATATAATCGAAATCTTCTCGGCTTCTTCGGTGAATATCTCGGCCTCACCTTGACTTTTTTGAATAGTTCAAAGGCCACCAGAACGAGGAGATTCTCCGCTTTTTAATGAACTTTTTTTTATGAATTTACCACGTAAAAGAAGCCCACAGTTGGAGCGAATAGACAAAAAAGGCCATAAAATGATGCTCATCACCAAAAAGCTCAGATTCTCCTCTTTTTGGTGTTCTTTGAATTATTCTGAAAAGTCAATGTGAGGCCGAGATATTCACCCAGCAAAGTGGAGTCGATCGCCATTTAATCCACGTTCAAAATCAACTCCAAAATCGGATGAGCGGCCCAGTTTTTGGGCCAATTATCATTTAAAGGAATTGTAATAAAGTTTTCTGATTATTTATTGTCATATTTTCTTGGTTTACTTGCGTTTAAGTCAACGAACTACCCCACGATCGTCTTGTGGAAGAAAAAGCCTTTAATTTTTCCGGAAGTGCGCAAAAACTGGCTGTTTCGCCAATTTTTAAACGAAAAACAAGCTGGAAATTGGATTTTTGAGCTTTTTGCCGATTTTTAAAACGGGTTATCATCCAAGCGACGAGAGTTCGACAACCACTGGAATCAACAACTTTTTTACGATTCATAGAGCCATTTTTAAAATCGTTTCAGGACCCGAATTTTGTTGAAAATTAACAACTCCCGCCATTTGTCACTTTGTTGGATGGGCGGGCAGTTTTTCTATCACGCAATGGATAAAACATCGGCCTGAAGCTTGAAATAACCCGGGTTTGACCAAAAATAGAGCCTGAAGTTTTATTGCTACCCTTCTAGCGCGCTGTTAGACCTCTAAAATCATTTCAGGACCCAAATTTTGTTGAAAATAAACAACACCCGCCATTTTTCAATTTTTTGGACCTTCGTGGACTTCAATTCGCGAGAAGTCCGCCTCAAAATTGAAATGTCCCGTGTTCAAACCCAATTGAACCCCCCCCCCCCCCCCCCAAGAAAAAAAGAAAAAAAAATGTTTTGCATTAATAATTTTTTTGAAACTGTGGGCCTTTTTTTCACTGAGCGATGGGTAAAAAATTGATCTGAAAGCTTAAAGACCTGGATTCGGCCTCAGTTGGAGTCAGAAATTTTATTGCTATTCTTCTAGCTCGCTGTGAGACCTTTAAAATCGTTTTGAAACCAAAAATTCGTCCAAAATTACGTAATTCTGCTATTTGTTCAACTTTTAAACCCGCGCGGGCCCCTTCCTTGGCTCAATAGATAAGAGATCGATTTAAAGGATCAAATGACCCGGGTTCAACCCCAATCAGGGTCCAAATTTTTTGTTTCGCATCTAAAGTCCTTTAAAATTTTTTTAGACCTTTAAAATGATCAATTTTCTTTCCAGAAAGATCCAAAGAAACGTCCGACAGCCTCAGAATTATTAAAATCGCCATTTCTGAAGAAGGCAAAAGATAAAAAATATTTAATTCAAAGTCTCATCAATAATTTGGCTGCTATTCCTCGGATTACTTCAGCTGCACCTCGAAAGGTTTTTTTTCTTTAAAGCAATGATTAACACAAATTTTCAGCCGACATCTGGCCGCGCGAGAAAAGATTCCGCCGGCAACTGGGAGTTTGATTACGAAGAATCACCAGAAGCTGAATCGACCAACTGAATCAATCCATAATTTTCTTCGAACTTTATTCTATTTATTTATGCCAAAAAAATTAAAGTTTTTTCATAATAAAGTTTTCAATAAAATTTGTCTTTTTTTATCTCAACGGAGTGCGAAAAAATTGGAGCATTTAAAAAAAATTCGCCACATCTTCATTTTGTCCCGTAAAATTATAAAAACTACACCATCTTGTAGACAATTTTCTGCTCTATTTATTGATAGTAAATACGCCCTTGTACCTTTTGAAAAATTAAAGCAATCGTAATTTTGATACCTGCTGTCCGTAATGATCTACTAGACGTAGCACTGAAAATTGGGCACATTTTTAAAAAATTCACTACGTCTTCATTTTGTAGCACAAAATTATGAAAAATATATCAGCTCGTAGAGAATTTTCTGTACTATTTTTTAGTATAAATATTTCTGCACTGGACATCCGGCTGAATAAATGGCATCAAAAATGAAATGAGGTTACGCGGCTCACATGCGGCTCGCCCGCCGTTCACGGCGCTGCACTCGACAAACCAAAAAATTGCGAATTTTATTTTCCAAGTTTCCCAGCAAAATTGAACAAAAGCGAAATTTGAAGTTGCCGCCGGTCATTTTTCAGTAAATGGCTAAAAAGCGAAAACGATTTACTGGTCAACTGTAAAATTCTGTCATTTTTTTTCAGCAGAAGTCGTCATTCAATTGTTCTGGTCTCTTCGCAGATGGCTGGCTTCAACCTGATGAAGAATATTGCTGGAATGCAGCTGCTGTTTGCTCAACGTGGATCTTCATCGACTGAAAAACCGAAGTGTCATGAATTGAAGGACAACGTGAAGCTGACGGATAACCCGAATATCTGTGTTGTGCAGACTGGTATCACCAGTGTTGGTAACGCTAACGGCAAAGTCACGCTGGATTTTTCCCAAGCTGATGAGTCGACTATCAACAATTTCCTGGCCCACTTCACCGACATTTACGGCGCCATTATCATGGATGGAAATGCCAAAGTGGAAACACTGAATTTTGGAAAGATTGCTGCCTTCCAAGGACAAAAAGTAATTCCTGGTTTGTTGCTGTTTTACTATGTCTACCAAACTTTTCATTTAGGTGGAATCTTCATTCTCATCCGCAATAATCCCAAGCTGAAGAAGATTGAATGGGATCCGTCGATTGAACTTCTCAATCTTTATGCCGCTGCTGGTTCTAACATCAAAGTGCTCATTTACAACAATCCTAATCTGGTTTTTACTGGACAAGATACTGATCCATTGAAGAAGCTGGACACTGCTGTCAAAACACAGCCTGCCATCCAGTCCTATATCCAAAGCACCGGAGCCAAGGGTGCGTACATTTTGACACACAGCGCGTCGCCTGAACCCGTGATGCGTAAATTATCGCGGTAGCTCCGACCGTATTTTTTGCCGCCCATGTTGGAAATTTTTTACTTTCGCTTTTGACCGGATTTTTACCACTTTTGTACCATTTTTCACTTCTCTTTACCGGCTACCATTATCAACCGCCACTTGAAATGAAGCGCAGTCGCAGCTGAAGTAAAAATGAAGCGCATCATGGCGGCGACATGAAACGGTCCTGCCTAAACATTGCTGGTTCAATCCCGGTCAGAGAATCGCTGCGTGGATGCGCTAATATCTTTTGACACTTGAATTAATCCAATAATTTTCAGAATGTGAGTTCGCTTATCCTCTCCCTATGGATCCTGCTGCTCCAAGCAAGTACATTACTCCTACTGCTGAATTCCTGCAAAATTGTGACAAGATTAAGGGAGATTTCATCGTGAAGGATGTCAATATGACGGGACTTGGTCCTTTCCAACTGAGCAAAGATGCTTGCCTGAGTCTGATCAACGTCGATCTGAAGGATGTCACATTTGGTTTCAATCTTGCTGGGGGTGCTAAAGATTGCAAGGATGGCACTCTGTCCAATCTCACGAATAATCCAAATCTGTGTGGCGGTAGCATGACAGCTTTGAAGAAATATTACAAAGATATGAAGGAGATTCCTATTACACTTCACACGGCTACCTGCAGTACGTTAATTTCTATCATTTGCGAGTCTTTATGGACGAAACAACGGTGGTTCGAAGCAAAAAAAGCCAGAAAATTGACAATTTTTGCTTCAAATTACTGTTAGTTCGATCCCCGCGGCGAAAAAGTCAAAAAATTGACGATTTTTTTCCCAATAATGACTCTTTTTTTTCCAGCTATGCCTTGTGTTACCAGCAACGAGGAATACATCTTCTGTGAATCTACGCCTGCTGCTAGTACTACGGCTGTTCCTAGTGTGACGAATGCTCCTTCCGGACTGGCTGTCTCCCCTTCTGCTAACGTCAAATCTGTCCTGGATCGTTTGTGTTTGCTGAAAATGGAATAATTGGCAATAATTATAAGACCTTGGCCAATGGATTGATCTCTAAAGGCATTTGCATACAGTTGTCCAACTTCAACGATATCGATTACGCTGGAACGTCAGATCCAATGAAACGAGTGGCAATTCCATTAAAAAAAATTCGACAGTGACCCGACCAATGGAGAACTCGTCCGTCACGTTCACCATTTCTACTACAACGCCTGGCCCGATCACGATGTGCCCACTATTGAAAATGGAATGAAGCTGTTCCCCATGCGGGATTTGATCTACTCTCGTGCAAATGATAAGCCGATTATTGTCCATTGTTCTGCCGGAATTGGTCGAACTGGTATTTGAATAATTTTGTTGTGTAATTTTCTTAAATTTCTAGGCGTCTTCGTCCTTCTCAACATGATTATGGATATGCTTATTGAAGGACTGGAAGTGAATTTCGATGAAGTCTTTAAGCATTTGCGAAGCCAGCGAGGAGGCGCTGTTCAATACGCTGAACAATATCCCTATGCTCCTGCTCTTCTAGTGAAAAAGGGCTGCATCGATGGGCTTCTGAAATGGACCGCACGGGCCAAAAAATTTGTCGAAGCAGCTCCTAAATTGTGTATTACAATGCAGAAGAGTTACAAGACGCGGATAGAGGAGGCAGAGAAGGCAAAAGAAGATGCAAATAAGAATGCAAAAAAGGAGAGCGAAGACGAGGCCAAAAAGAAAGAAGAAGAGACAAAAAAGAAGAAAAACGAAGAGGACAAGCAGGAACACAAAGCAAAAAGTGAAAAGAAGCCGCCAAAATCCGTCGCACCCCAGAAGCCAAGCCGCAAGTCGAGCAAAAAGCATAAATGAGACCAGGGAAAATAAATAGCGTTGTGTATATTTCTTGTTTTTATTTGCTGTTTTGTCAGTCAGTCTCTTCAGGAAACCAAGGAGATCTTCTCGTACTTCTTGATTTCTCGACTTTATTAGTGTATGATTGTCGTTGAGATTCTTGGAAACACTACTTGTATTTTTTATTGGCCAATCGAGAAAGCCTGTGGGCTATCACCGACAGCCAATAAATTTCTATCAAATTTTTTTGGAAATCTGAAGCAGTTCTGAACTCAACTCGAAGAGCTCTACAAGCTGATATAAATTTCATCCCAGGAACTTCACTTATTCCTTTGAAAACTTCCGCAAATTTCTCATTTCCAACCCTTATCTTATCAATTTCAAAACGAGGTCCACTTTTGGAGGCTTTTTCCGTCCTGTTGCGGAAATGAACGTATAGCCGGGCTGAGTACAATAAGATCTACGTGACCAGTTCCAAAAAGAAGTATAAAAATAACTGTTTTTAGGTTCCTAAGGGCCACAATAGCCCATTTTCCTATGATTCCGAAGGCTTTTTGTGCCAATTTTTTGTTTGCAAATTTCGGCCAAGATCGTGGGCTTCTACGGGTCTTGGGCCACGGGAAATCCATGAAAATTTTTGTATTTCTATTTGCTGTGGAATTAAATCCTGTGGAGCTATCGAAAAACCGAACAGTTCTTCTTGCTCCTCTCGACGAGCCGAACAAGATTGTATAAATAAATAACTTTCCTGCAAGTTCAGTTTGGCTTTGTGCCATTCGGGATAAGAAGAAGTTTTGCGTGAGCGTGAAAATGGTTCTGTAGGACTAAACGACATCTATAAAATGCTTCATTCCTGACCATTTTCGCTTTGTTCCTATATTTTTTCTTGTGCTACTTGTAGAGAACCCGATACGGAATTTTTCTAAAGTTGTTTTGGTTCAAATGCGCCGTTTCGTTGTTTTCCATCTCTCATTTATGATGAATGGGCATTGTTTCTTTGAGTTTTGCTTTTCCTGTTTTGTTGTCTCTAGAAAAAATCTGGTCAGTTAGTAGCTTTTTTTCTGGGCTACATTTTGATATGAAACTCGTAAGAAAATGTTTGCAATTTGTTGGGAAAAACTTGATCAAAGTGCGGCTAGCGGTAGAAGCGGTGGAATTGCTTGTAGAATTGTTGAATTTCCGTCAAATTGGAGCGTAAAATCGAAAATTTCGGCATTCGTGGCATAAAAACATCAAAATTTATCGGATCCGGTTAAAATAATACTCCATTATTTCAGCTCGAAAAATCGTTGTAAATTGCAAAAAATTCTATCAACATTAGCAGGGATTGAACCCGGATCATTTGAACTTTCTGCTGAAACTTGTGGACGAATTTTGGTTTTTAGGTTGTGTAGATGCTAGATGCGCCTGAATTTCGATGGTTTGTTTAATTATATACATTCCGGCAGCTCTTTGTTCTTAAAAGTGGCGGAAATACTGAATAGAAGACAGAACTGGTCGTTGAATCGAAACAGCGACCTTTGACGCAGCTC
This sequence comes from Oscheius sp. DF5033, assembly GCA_964036215.1. Lineage (NCBI taxonomy): Eukaryota > Metazoa > Nematoda > Chromadorea > Rhabditida > Rhabditidae > Oscheius > Oscheius sp. DF5033. Next base: position 980,408 of record CAXIWN010000004.1, on the reverse strand, counting down.
GATGGTCTCTTTTCCATGGGCTCTGGACTGCGTTTCTTAGATATTTATCCCCGGGGATAAATTGGAAAAATGGTGCTATCTTATCCCCCGGGGATAAATTTCGTTTCTTAGAATTTAGCACCGGGGATAAAATTTAGCACCGCGGGGATAAACTTGGAACCGGTACTAATTTATCACCGAATTGCGTTTCTTAGATTTAGCACGCGGGGATAAAAACCTAAATTTTGGTGCTATTTTATCCCTGAATTTTTGGTCGGGATAAATTTAGCACCGTTAGTATTTTCTTCTGTTTTTATGCATTTTCTTCATTTTTTCGCACTAATTTGTGTCCAAATAGATACTAATGCTAATATCAGTCACCCAAGTGCACTTTTAGTCGACGCTACATCATAGTACGTTCTTAGTTTTCACTATTTTCAATTTATTATAGGTATTTGTCAATCTATAACTACAAAAATGGGCAATACAAGCTGAATATTGCATGTAGTGATGGATAAAATGTTTTTCACCAATCAAGTAAGCCTAGTTTTATTGATTACTCCTTTTAGGTATACATTTATTATTTATGAATACTATTTGCCATGTGTAATCACTTAAACAGATGAGAGACACTGTTAAAAAATTTTAAAACAACAAATAAAGAAGGAAAATTAGCAAAATTGATTTTTAACGAGCAAGCAGGTAAGTTTGTCTTCTTTGATAATCTTTACTTTTAGCTATTGTTTTTATTATCAATTTGTGATATTTTATGTGTAGAAAGATGCCCAATATAGGGGACACTCTGCGCAAATTTTTGAAAATAGTGTTTATCTATTAAAAAAACTTACTGGCTTCTTGTAAAGCTTTGCAATAATTTCTTCGACTTTTGAGTGGGCTTGACAAGTTTTATTTCTTCAGAACATTTCTCAGGAAGACAGGATAAATCAGCCAAGCTTTCATCATAATTGTCGTTCCCCCAGTTGCCCGGAATATCTTCGATGTATTCTTCTTCTTGCTTATTACTGATAATTTCTAAACCTTGGGAATTTTAAAATTTGTAAGAAAACTAACGTGTTTCACCTTCTTCTAATTCTTGGGATATTCCTTTGACTGCAACCGTATCCTCCAGTATATCATAGAGATCGGAATATTGTGGATGTGAACTTCTTGGATGAATAGGAGGCGGTCCTCCTCCGGTCCCACGAGATGCTGATTTCTATCTAAAATAAAAACCGAGACCAATATCAACTTACAAATTTACTGAGAAGACCGCGTGCTGTATACATGTCTTTCTTCAGTTTTTCAGCAATTTTCTCGGGCTCTCTTTTCGCAATTCCTATTGCTGATAATTCGGAAGCCCATTGTTCCAAGAGAACTTTTTTCTGGTTTATTTCAGCTCCTTTCGACCCTAAAAACATTAATATATTGGAATTAACTGACCTGTTTCAAATTTTCTGTGATAAACAGCATAATTTTCTTTATACAATTCATAGAGTTTGGTAATTTCCGTTGGGCTGTAGTTTATTGACTTATTTCTTTTCGTTTTAAGAATATTTTCCATCGTTTCTTGACTATTATGGCTGAAACTGATGACTGAAACTAAAAATAAAACGGATAAATATAAAGGAATTAATTGTACAACATATTCACAACTCAGGACACACTAAAAATTCATAAAAATTATAAAATATAAACAAACAGAAAATATAACTGTTGGTGCTAAATTTATCCCCGGACCGGAATTTATCCCCACCCAAACTTGGTTCTAAGAAACGCGCGTGGTGCTAAATTTATCCCCCGGTTCTTCATATCCCCGGTTCTACGTATCCCCGGTGATAAATTTATCCCCGGTGCTAAACTAAGAAACGCAGTCCTGGCATGATCCAGGACCTATCGGAGCGCGTCATGGCCGAAGCGGCTGTTTTCGAGGAGTTTATAGCCATTTTTCAGGCTAAAAACTTTCGGAATTGCCAATCTTTTTCTGGCTAAAAACTTTAAAAATGTGCAGTAACAGGGTCTATAATCGCTTCAGGATCCTCTGACAAAATTACGAATACTCAGCAGTCCTTTAAAATTCCCGAAATTACCAGTTTACCTCGCGAATTCGCGAGGAGTTCCTTTCTCAGCTTCACACGGGAAGCGACGAGGTTCTGGAGTGGAATATTGTTTCCTATATTTCTTCCATGGTTTTTAGGATCATAGAGGTCGGTTTTATATAAAAACTCGAGAGAATTGGAAAAATTCAGATGACATCCAGTTAACTACAAAAAGTTCCGCTATTTGAATGTCCATTGCCGTGTAATGAAAAGGAGAAGACTGTCCAATTGACATTTGGGTTATCGGTAAGTGGAAAATAGCCATAGTTACACAGCAAAAAAGCCACAGTGAGACAGTCATGTAGCCGAAAGCTTTCTAGTGTGCCACAGTTAAACAGCTGAGAGAGCAACAGTGAGACAGCCGTGTAGCCGAAAACTATGCAGAGCGCCACAGTTAGACAGTTGTATAGCGTGCTGCGCTTCATTTCTTCTAGCTGTCTGACTGTGGCACCTAGAAATCTCATAATTCCACCGGTTTTCAGCTAGTTCTCAATTTCCTGGCTGCTGTAGTGGGTGATTCCTGTGTTTATTCGTAGTCTTCGTTCGGATGATGATGGTGACAAGGAGGACAAGGCGTTGTATCAGGCGAATCAAACCGGCCAATTGAATAATGGCTATGCCGAATAATTTCCCAGGTAAAAAAATACAACAAAACACGGGGAATTATGTGAATGCTTTTATTCCTTTTATAACAAATAAGTTTTTTTTAACAATTAATTAAATATTTTTTTTAATTTGGTAATAGAGTCGAGTGTTCAAAACAAACAATAACAGTCTTTTTCTTTTTTTCAAAACAAAATAGCGAAGAACAGGACTAAGAAGCATTTTTGTGGCGCCAAAAAACAACAAAAACAAAAAAAAACAGTAAATTTTTGATACTTTTGAATAGTTTTTTTTTGTTTCGAAGCGGATTTTTTGTTTGGTTTAACAATTCGGAATGTGGTCGAAAGAGACTTTTTGTGTTTTTTTAACAAATAACAATGAAGAAACTGAGCTAAGATGGATCCATTCATTTAATACCGAATTTTGCTACATTTCCTGGGTATTTTTAGACGTAGAATAGATTTTTCATAATGTAAGAGCTCTAAATTGTCTTTATAGCCTAGCAAAACTGCTTATTCAAATGAATATTAGACGAAACAAATGACACTGCTCATCGTTCTATGTTCTGTATGGAGAACAGAGAAGTTCATCGTAAACGCACCAGAATTTCTCTTGTACTCATCGGTACTCTTTCAACCATTACAATGCAAAATGAGTCGAACGCCTAGGAACACCTCCGAGCCTCTTTGCAGGGTGATCGCTGGAATCAGAATACGATTCTGGTACACAGCAAGGCTATACAGATCTTTCCTTTTCACAGCCGGCCTAGATCGAACGTATTCATCATCTGGCCCGCATCCGGACCAAATCCGGCCATTTTCCGATGGATCCGGGTTCTCGGAAGAGGGCGAAGATACCGAATCGAACAAAGTTTCGACGATATCTCGATTCGATATGATGGCCTTGGTCTACATGGTTCAAACAGCTCAACCTGGGATTAGGCCTGTGGGACTGGACGGGACGGGACGTAGAGAGCAGGTCCCGGTCCCTATTTCGGGGGGGGGGGGGGGGGGGGGGGAGTAATCGTCGGCCTAGGCAGGCCCAGCCCGCTCCTACGGGGCCCGATTGCGCATCACAGGCTCAACGAATAGGAATTATGTTCGCAACAGTGAAGTACTTCGTGAATATCTGTGATGAAAAGGCTAAAGCTGGTCAGGAATTGATAATGGGTTTAAAGGGGTTCGAATTCAGTTTTTACGGTATATAGTTTTACCATGGGAATTCCACAAAAAGTTTTGTAATACGATTATCGATTTTGTCTTGCGACATGAAACCTTGAAATTTATCTGATCCGGGCAAAGTAAATACCAATTTTCAGCCCAAAACAACAGGGCGATAGCAGTTTCCCGAAGAAGGGCTGCGCTTCATGGAGAAGTTTATTGGTATTTCAGACTTTCAGTTTTGGTATCCAGAAAAATCAAATAATTTTGTTAACCAGCAGAACTAGAAGAATCAAAAGAATATGATCAACCGCAAACCAATTGTGATACTTTTAGGCTCAGCGAGATTTTTTTTCAGAAGTTTATGGCCATTTATCGGGCTTTCAACTTTGAAGTCCAGGAGAAATCGAAGAAAGATAACCAGTAAAACGAGAAGAACAAGACAATTCAAGAGGAGAAGATCAGACAATAACCCAAATTCCCCATAAACAACCAAGAAAAGAAGAACAAAACAAGAATAAGAACAAACACAATAAGAAAGAAATATTTATTAAAAAAATACCATTTTAATTTGTAGCCGACGGGTGCATCCGAGGTTGTCCACCAAATTCTTCAGCTTGATGCCTGCCGTCTGGGATGAGAGCAGAAGAAGTGAATGATGAATTTTACTGAAAGAATGGCTTTTATACTGGTCACAAATTTGTTAAATCCTTTTCGCTTTTTATCCATTAGCAGTAATTTGGCCGGCGGAAATTTTGAATTATCGCTTTCAGCCAAAATTTATTGCACGATCGATAAAATGTTGATAAAGTTAGGGAATATCGCCAGTTTTGTACACTTTCTGGAAAACTAAAGGCTTCTCCTTATTCAGCTCGATCTGGGCTACAAAATGATATAAATTTCGTCTGGATCCGAGCATTTTTGCGATTTTTTTTAGCTTGAGAAGTTCTGGGTTCAATTTGGCGCTCCTATAGACCCTGTGCGTGGGATTGGACCTCAGTTCAATTCCCCACGAGGTTGCATCAAATTTCCTACTAAATTGGTCGATTTCTGAGTAAACGATAACTAGAATTGGTGGATTTTTTTCTACTAGACGATTCCCAAAAACTTCGACGATTATTCTGAGCCCTGGTAGCTGCCAAAACACCGTTTAGTCCTAAAAAAATATAAGCAAAAAGCCCTGGACTGAGCGAGGAATCGAATCTACGACATTTGGGTCGACATCAAGTCGATTTTGTGGTTATTTTCTTGCATAAAAGTAGATTTTTAACATTTGGGACATTGTAGAAATGAGACTGTTGCGGATTTTTTGTACTTTTGCCTAATTTTTGTACAGTCTTGCAGGAAATCAGCGTATAGCCAAAATTATGGGTAAAATTGCCAGATGTCTCAGAATATTGCCAAAAATCGGTGTAACTGGCTCGAGAATTGAACCAGCGACCGTCTCTACCGGAAATCGGGCGTGCTGACCAATTTCAGCAGTAAGGTATCGAATTCAGATAAAATTTGTGTCATCTTGTGGCCAAGAATGAGCTAAATCGAAGCCAGGATCTTCGGATTGCAAACACGCTCCAATTTCGTGGAAAATATCCGGTGTACAAGTGGATTTATACCATTTTGGACGCTGCAGAAATCACGAGGCGAGTTTATGAGCCAAATCCGCCTGCCCGTGATCAAATTCTCTTCATCCTGGCAGCTCTTTATTCAAAAAAGAGACGGAAATACTGAAAAGGCAGCAGAACTGGTCGGAGAATCAAACCAGCGATCTTTTAAACAGCGCTGTGGCCACTTTCCCATGGCCACGCGCATCAACCTGAGTCTTTCGGAGCGCTTCATGGCCACCAGCGCTTCTCTGCTTGAAATCACAAAAATGCGCGAATCCAGGCGAAATTTGCATCATTTTACAGCACAAAATGAAGCGCCATTTCGGAGAAGCACTGGAAGCGGCTATTTCGAGAGGTTTATGGCCGTTTCTCGGGCTTTCAATTTAAAATCAAGGAGAAATCAAGGAAGCTGATAAGGAGAACGAGAAGCACAAGGCGATTCAAGAGGAAACTGTCAACCAATAACCCAAAGGCCTCAACAACGGCGAAAAAAGAAGAAAAAACAAACATTAAAAATGAAATATTTATTAACAAAAATACCAATTTTATGTTGTAGACGACGGGGGCTTCCCAGGTCGTCCTCCAGTTTTCTTCAGGCCACTGCCAGCCGTCTAGGAGGAGAGCAGGAGAAGTGAATGATGATTTCCGCTGGAAGAATGGCTTTTATACTGGTCACAAATTTGTTAAATCCTTTTCGCTTTTTATCCATTAGCAGTAATTTGGACGGCGGCAATTTTGAATTATCGCTTTAAGCCAAAATTTATGGGGAAAAACGGTGAAATGCTCATAAACTCAAGGAAAACAGCGAACTTTTGTGCACTTCCGGGAAAATTAAAGATTTTTCCTTATTCAGCTCGCTCTGGGCTACAAAATGATATAAATTTCGTTTAGATACCAGTTTCTGCCAAATTTCCCATTAAATTCTATGATTTCAGAGTAAATGATGGCTTGAATTGGTGGATTTTCTTCTACAAGACGATCGTGAGGTAGTTCGACGGCGAAAACACAAGAAAATCAAGAAAATAAGACAATTTTTATTAATGATCAGTAAATCAGGGGATTTCGAGCAACAGGGTCGAGAAATCCATCGTGGTCCGGCTCAACTGTTCCATTTGGTACAGCGACACTCAGGTCGTAGCAGTCATCCCGGACAGTTATGTCAATTTGGTACACTCCAGCTCCAAGGTCGGTGCTGTTGACCACCATCAGATGGAATACCTCCACCAGAGGCAAAGCCACGTCCAAGGGATATTGATCCTTGTCCACTGTCAGGGCAAGCGAGTCAACAGCACCCTGGAAATACATGATTGCATTGAAACAAACAATCTTACAAGGCCGTCTCTTCGTCAGGGAATGGGCTACGGCTCCCAATGCCCTAGCCGTCTTGGTCTTCCTGTTCGGCGGATTGAGGTAGCCTTTTCGGCATTGCAACTTCAGCCGGCCCAAAGGTCCGAGCGTGGTGACTGCCATCTTCACTTTTTGGGTGGTCCGATTGCAGCACCGGCCATAGAAGAAGTACGGCTGGCCAATTTGGACACCGCCACCTGCCAAACGGATAGCAGCAGCTAAAATCCTGCTGAACACATCGTCACACTGCAAAAATAAAATTAAATATTTAAAAAGCTTAGAATTGTTTCAATTTTAGAAAGCAGCCGATACGGCGTGGCAGGAATTCAATTTAGAAAAGCGATTAACTAAGTCGAAATGGGGCAATATTTTATAAAGCACATAAAGCGGTTGCTCTTTTAGCCATAAAAATAAGGCCATTTTTGAGTGTTAAAATGCATTTCACAGCATAAAAAGCGTTCAGAATTTGACTTTTTTAAATTAGAAAATACTAGGAAACAACATACGTAGGTGGGTAATCCAACAACCATTCGATCATGGTCATTTTCCATGTGACCAATATGTTGATCATTGCCAGGCGGGCCATCTTCATTGATAACTTGGACATCTTGGGCAACATTCCGATCCAACTGGTTAAAGTTGATGAACAGATTTGTCGCAACCATCTGGAGCTCTTCGGGGAGATGTTGAACAATTTGAGACTGCTGCTGATTTAGCGGACCGCATTGTGCTTCGTTGACTCCTGCCAACAGCGCCAAACCATGAAGGGCATCCGAACAGGCCGCTATTTCTTGAATCAAAATTGCTCTCGTTTTGTAACGTCCAGCCATCTTGAAAGAAGTTAGTAGAGTAATTGAAATTACGACAGGATTTGACCGATTACTTTTTAACCCATTTTTGCTCGAATTTTGGTCCCCAAATGTAAAAAAATATTTCTGCCCGAAATTAGCATCAAAAAATTTTGCGCTGATCGCAGATATGTCGGCAGGCGTCGGGAGGTAAGACGATGTCGAAAGGCTGTCGAGCCTGAATAAAATTTCTGTCTAATCCTTGACCATTGTTTACAAAAACTTTTTGAGGCTCAGTACGACGAGATAAATGATCGCCGCCGGGCCTGCTCCAGTGCACCTGATAACCCCCTTTCTCTTCTTTCGAACGATATACAGCTCGCCTGCCAAGTCTCTTTGCGCTGCAAAGAAAACCTATGGTTTCGCATTGCCGAAGATTAGCAGGACTTTAGGTAACGGTGCTATTTTTCTTAAAGAAATGGAAAGGTAGGATTTGAACGAGGACGCGCGCGGTATTTGGTTACGGTATCCGCGCGTTACGTAACAAATACTTGCAAATGTTTCTCCTTTTTATATTATTTTGTTGAGCTTATATTTCTTAGTTTTCTGTCTTTATTTGTGATAAATATAAATTATAACGTCTATTATGTACAGATAATAGAAGACAGCTGGGAATTTACGCAGAAACAAAAAAATAAGGAGAAAGTCGATGAATGCACTTCTGTAGCAGTGGGGGCGGGATTAAATAAATTTTGCAAGTTTTTCTAGTGTAATTTGTAATTATACGAGGAGCGATCGGGATGATAATAAATATTTCACATCGCATTTCTGTTGTATATCATAACTTCTAGTAATAAATATTTACAAATAAACATTGTAATGTAAATAAAACTAACTTTTCACAGCGTTTCTCCTTTTCTTCTTGCGGGGCTTATTATCTTCTTGATTTTTTCTGCCCGCTCTTCTTCTTCTTCCTCTTTTGAGGTGACTACCTGAAAAAAAAGAATAAAATGATGCAAAGAATGAAGTAAAAGAAGAAGGATCATATAAGAAATATTTACACAACCAAGAACTATCTATAATTTCTCACATTCTATCAATTACTAATTTTTTAGCGTATAAATAACTATTAGCCCATAAAAACAGCAGAAGGGGAAATAATAATACGATAAAGAGCTGTAATACAAAGGACAACCTAGCAATTTCATAAAGTAGCCTATTTTTTAGTATTACTACTCTGAGAATCATCCAAACGTTCTTAAATTTATAAAACAAAGTTTCTAACAACGTTGACTATTGAAAGATACAAAAAAACAACAAGTAACATGAAAAAATCGCTGGAAAATGAGAAACAACGAAATTCAAATAACAAACCAACAAATTTTTCATTCGTGCACGAAAAATTTTTGTGCATGATATTTACGTGTACTCTAAAATTTCGCGGAAGTTCCGTAGAATTCAAATCCTGCCTTTTCGTCCCTTTAACCGCGGAACAAAACGAGCAGTAAAAGAAATAATTTTTATACCATTCGATAGAGAAGAAAGAGCTCTATTTTAGGTGATAATATTATCGATTGCGGAGAAATTTTCGTTCTGGAAGCTACCGTAACCTGTCCGACCGGCTGTACCCGTCGCTATTTGGCGTCAATTTATTCCCAGTTTTTATAAAAACGATTGCGACCATTGTCCCCTGCTGGCTTCTTGGAAATTTTTGTTGTTAACATGATCATTGCGAATAAAAATAAGAATTTCTTGATCGTGGTAGGACCAAAATCCCTGAAAAAAGGCAAAAACAAGTTGCATCGGCCGGGAATCGAACCCGGGCCGCCCGCGTGGCAGGCGAGCATTCTACCACTGAACCACCGATGCTTGTTGGCTGGCGATCTAGGATCCGAAGAAGTTTGGCTAACTTGTAAAAAAACTGGTTTTTTTTGCTTCTTTTACTGCGAAAAACCACAGAGAAATAGAAATTTTTATTTGGCAAACTTTGGCACAAGAAGGGGAGAAACATTGACGGGGGAATGAAGAAAAATTAGAAATTACATGGGCCGATCCATTTTCATGAAGTAGATTGACCAATAACTGAAAAATTGCATTAAATTTTGATTTAAATGAGGGAAATTGTTTTTGTTGTCTAACTGTGGCGTTTTTTGTTGTCAACTGCGACTTATTTTGTTGTGTAACTACGGCTCTTCTGGCTGTCTAACTGCGGCTTATTTAGCTGTGTAACTGTGGTTCGTTCAGCTGTCTAACTCGTTCAGGAGTCTTACTGTGGCTTTTCCCTGTCTAATTGTGGCTAAAACTTACACAATATTGAAGACAAGAAAAGATAAAGGAAACATAATCATTGAGCATCGATCGACCTGTAAAATTTACCGATTTCATGGGTCCCGAAGGGAAAAACGAACCTGTACAGAGGTGATGGTCCAATCACGATCTGGTGGACATAAAACATAAACCAGTCGCTGAACCACATTACGCCATCGGGTCCTCTTCTTCATATTTTCATATGTGTATTCTTGCTCCAGGGACTGAAACGGGGATTTTGAGGGGTTTAAAGGTCTAATTTCGACTTTATTTGTTAAAATATTGAGATTTCAGTAAAATCAAGGTCCCTAGCCGTCTAACTGTGGCTTTTCCGACTTTCTAAGCTAAAAACTCGAGATTTCATCCAATTTTCACCATTTTCCGGCATTTACTCTTTAAATTTACAGCAAAAAAACTCACAACATCGTGTGGCTTTTCATGATGAATAATAGAATTAGCTGTTTGGCTAACGACGGCGGTTGGTGGAGCCGGGGAGGGTTCTTTAGCCCCACCGCCGCCACCTCCCAACATCCCCCATCGTTTCCTGGGTCCGTCAACTTGCCCATTTTGACCAGTTTTATTCTCATTTTTCCTGGTTTTTCTGAAAAAATGGGTCTTGAAGGGAAATTATAAAGAAAAACTCACCTGATTTGATTTAACCAATGGCCAAGGACTTTAGACCCAATTTGACGCTCTCGTTCCCATCTGAAATGGTTTTTTAAAGGAGGAAGAGGGGATTACGGTACCTGTTTAATTGACATACAATAGCAAGCTCAACCAGTGTACAAAAGATAAAAATCACAGAAAATATCATCCAAACGTCAAGGCACTGAAATAATTGAACAATTAACTGGACTATCTCCAAATTTCAAAGGTCTAACGGCTATTTTAAAGGTCTATATATCATTTAAATGGTCCTCTTAATTTTTAGCTTCCATTCCTAAAGAATTTTGACGATTCGAGGCCTTCCGCCAGCCATTTCGTGATGCGACTGACGTCAGAAGGAAGAGATGAGATTACGCACACCTCCCGCAGTTTTTGACGGGTGGCAGGACCCATGTAACCACCAAAAATTTAATAGTTTCTTTAAAAAAGATTGCAGATGTATAGAAATGACGAATTTCAATGAAATTCCCCGAAAAATTGACAAAAACGAGAGAAATGATAATTGGCTGTCTATTTGCGGCTTTTGTCACTGTTTAATTGTGGCTCTTTTAACTGTCTAACAGTGGCCCCTTTACTCACCTTAATATAGCTGACCCTGGGAAGATGCCGTAAAACATTACCAAATTGAAAAGTAAGAGCTAATAATGAACTGACACCCAATGTAATCCTAAATTCTTGTTCTTTTTTCTATCCGAGACCCAAAATACCTAGCAGAAACTGAGCGAACATCAAAGAAAAATCCAACCCATGATGAGATGACCGTGAGAGAAGTAGGAAAATATGACTGGAAAAGGTAGAAACCATAACGACGAGCGAAGGTAAATTTCACCTGAAAAATGGCGATTAAATTGCCTCAATTAAATAAAATTCTAAAATTCTCGAGCTGTCAAATTCCCCTTCAAATGGGTGCCAGTTTGAGATGCGAAAAGAAGCAGATAGCAGCTGGCTGGATCAGTGAAATGTCACTTTTTGAGCCAAGATTCTTCGATTTTTGACAACTCGGTATAGATCAAATTACGAGCAGGAAGAAAAAAAATAAGATGCCAGCGAGTTTTTGACATTTTTAAAGGGAACAAACCACCACAGTTAGACAGCCAGATTCTTTGAACAAAAAACGAGTCTTCGCCTGTCTAGTTGTCTAATTGTGTCTCTTCGGCTAACTGTTGCTCAATACCCCCAAATCTAATGAAATTAAAGATGCTTGTCCCATTTAAAGTGGTTAGAATAATTCCCGGCTTTATTTATAAGCAGGTCCCCAGAGTTATGGCTAGTTTTCTTCCCTGCCCGTCTAGTTGTGTTCAACATTATTCCCTATTCGCAAATTTTGAGACGTCTTACTCGATTACTCGATTTGCGGAGCTTTCAATGGAGCTTTTTTGCTAGGGAAGATAATTCGATGGGGCAGCATGGAAAAAGATCAGAAATACGGGTGAAACTACACGGAAACGGGAAAAATTTGACTTTGAGTGTCTACCTGTGGCTTCTAGCTGTCTGAATGTGGCTCTTTTCTCTCAAAATCTCACCTTCGCCCTGTCCCAAATACCATTCGGATATTCTAATCGTTCGTGATGTGTTGTCCATCCAATTAAATCAAAATCCGGTAATTCTACCTGCAAAAAACCTAATTTTTTAAAGAAATTACCGTACCTTTTCCATCATTGTTATAGGAACATCATGCCAAAGTAGCCTGACTTCATCCGTATTAAAGGAATAGGATTCTAGGACAATTTCACAGCTCAAGGAGTCGAAAGGAAACATTTTCAGATTGACGGAACACGGTGTTTTGACGTTTAATCTGGAAAAATGACGAGTTTGAGCGCCACAGTTAAACAAGAGGGGAAAAGTAGGGCTGGCTGTCTAATTGTGGTTCTCTAGCGGTCTAGTTGTGGCTTTTACGCTGTCTTATTGTGGCTCTCTTGCCTGTTTAATTGTGACTTCTTAAGCTGTCTAACTGTGGCCCTTTCAGCTGTCTAACTGAAGTTCTTTTAGCTGTCTAAATATGGCCTTCCGCTGCTGAACTGTGACTCTTCTCACAGTCTAATTGTGGCTCTTTTCCTTTTCTAACTGTGGCCTTTTCCCTGTCTAACTGTCTCTTTTAGCTGTCTAGTTGCGGCTCTTTTTTCGCAAAAATTTCCTAAACTTCCCCATTTCCCCCCTTTTTCTTTCTTTTTCCTGCTTCTGCTCCCTTTTTAGCATTTTCCCGTCACCTATCCATCCTCCCCTGACATGAAATCCATTAAATAGGGAAAGAGCAAAGAATAATGACCAGGCGCTGCGTCACCTTCTAAATTTCAAAATTTCCCGGGTTTCTGGCTGTTTTCCCCCAGTTACTGGCCCTTTCTGATAGTAAAAGTTGAGGTCCCATTCCAGCCCGGCTTTTTACCAACTACCATAGGGAAAAACCGCACATTTCAACTAGCGGGGAACACGTGTGCCCGCAGCCACTTTAACTGCAAATTGCTTTGGACCAGGCTCGAAAATCTTAAAGAAAATAACCAGGATCTTTTTCTTTAAAGAAAACTGGGAGGTTTTTTTAAACAAAGGCTAAAAACAGGCAAAAATTGCTTGAAACCCGAAAGTTTCGAAATTTCAACCGAAAAATCCGTGCAAACTTGGAGAATCATCAAATTTTTCAAGAACGTTCCTATTCCCGCCAAGTTTCAAACTGCGTATCAAATTTGAATGTCAATTTCCCACCAAGAAAGGCTAAAAATGTTCAAAACAATGCCAGTGCGCCTGCCCGAGGTCAACATGCCAACCAATTTCGCCAACCAACATGCCTCGTTAGCTCAGCGGTAGAGCGTTGGACTTTTAATCCAACGGTCAAGGGTTCGATCCCCTTACGTGGCTGCAAACTTTTTTGCTTTTTTTCCGTGGGCTATTTCTCTTTTTCTTTAAAGAAAATCTTAAAATTACCTGAAATTACTCCAAACCAGGCCATTTTCGTATAAAATTACGAAAGTATTCTCCGATGGCGAGCTGTGAATGCTGCTGGATTTGCTATTAATTATGCACGTGTCCGGTGTCCAAATTCTTTTACGAAAATCAGACTGAAATTGGGATTTTTTTTAAAGAAAATTGCAATGTTTCTTGTGAAACCGCCCTTAAAGGGCTAAAAATCCAAAAATTCCCAGAAAATTGCCTGTTTTCATGGAATAATTCAATTTTTTCTAGTTGATCTTTGAAATTTCATCAAAATTACGTCAAAATCAGCTCAAAAATCACAATTTTCCCGGGATTGTTGGATTTTCAAGCTAAAAATTAAAAAGCAAACAAACCTTTAAGGTAATATTTGTGGCGCAAACATTTAAATGTTTAAAACTGAGCCGTGGATCCTGCCATATTTCACTGTACATGACATCTAGCGAGAAATCACCCGTGATTTCTGAGATACCCGAAACACCCTGAAAAGAAATTTCAGGAAATAAGGAGATTTTCGTGCTGGGAACCCCTTGAGTCGGATTTTTCGGATTTTTCTGCTTTCGCGGTGGGAATTCCCGCCAAATTTTGAAATTTCACTAGGATCCCTCCAGTTCCTTATCTTTCGCTGTGGGACCCGAAATGAATTTTGGGCTTTTCCCTTTTCGCGGTAGGATCTTTCTTTTTTTTACTATTTTTCCATTTCGCTGCCCTTTAAGGGCGGTTTCACAAGAAACATTGCGGACCTGCTTCCAAATTTTCTGGATTTTCTGCTTCATGGCGGGAATTTTCCTCATTTTTGGGGTTTTGCCTTTCGCGACAACCTTTTCTTTTGAAAATTTGGGCAAATTTATCTTTCGCTGTGGAATCCGTCCCTTTTTCGATTTTTTCTCTTTCGCTGCAGGACCTTCTTCCTAATTTCTCCAGTTTCCTTTTTAGTGGCAGGATCCTGTTAAAAATCCGTGATTTTTTGGCATCCTTCGGATCCTAGCAACCCCCCCGAAGATTCCAGGAAGGAACACTGGTCCCCTTCCCTTTCTCCACATGTGAGAGTTCATTGTTTTAGAAGAGGTCCTACGTGGAATTATTCAAGAGGTCAGGAGACACTTCACCAGGGGGATTTCAAGAGGAGCGAAAAGATTTTATGAAAGAGATTTGGAATTTGTGAAAATGGCAAAATTGTCCAGAATCCAAAAACTGGGATTTCAAGCCAATTTTGCTAAAATTAAGCAGCGTAACTAGTGGCAAAAGATAGCCCAGAAAATTCTCTACAAAATTACATATTTCCCGTAATTTTTCCGTTTAATTTAAAAGCATGGCGAATATTTCGAATTCGCGAAATTTTTCGTGAAAAATTCAAAAATTGAAAAAGCGCGATAAATTTGAACGCTGCGGCAATTTTAAAAAGCCTACCTGAACGTGTAATTCAATTGTGACATTGACACCATCTTCTTCTGGTAATAAATGCACGTCATAATCATCCAAGAGAGTATTTATTAATTTTCCCAAATTAATACTATTCCTAGAGCAGCGTTTCTCAGCCGGTGGAGGGAGGACAGCCGCCGCTGGCGTTGTTGAGGCCAATTCTTGCCCAATTACCAATGTTAATAGGCTAAAATCGACTCCTTTAAAGGAAAAATTTAAAAAATACCTGAGAAATGCCAGTAATTTGGCCGTCATACTATGATTTCATTATTGGCGGTGAGTAGAAGCTGAAATTCATGGATTTCTAAGCAAATTTAGACTCATTTTAAAGAAAATTTAAAGATAAAGAAGAATAGATACTTTTAAAGGGCTGCACGGGCTACTGTAGCCTAAAATCCTCCGTTTAAAGGAGAATTAGACCTTGAACCCAAGCCAAATGAGGAAAGTAGAAATGTAATAAGTGGCGGTCTGAACGCAATAATTACGTTAACTGCAAAGGAAATTATAACAGGTTTTCTTAGAAATTCTTAATAAATGAGTTCTTTGAAGGGAAAATAGGAGGGAAATGGGCTTTAAAAGCAAAAAAAAAGAGAGAAAGGGTCACAATTAGACAGCGAGAGGAGCCGCAGTTAGACAGTGAAAGGAGCCACAGCTAGAAAGAGACACAGTTAGGCAGCCAAAAGGGCCACAGTTAGACACCCATGGCGTTAAGCTGTTTCTGACCGGCTTTTCACCGTTCTGGGGGTTCTAAATTGTGGTTTAAAGGAGTTCTCAGGTATCGGAATGCGTTACAGTGGTCTAAATTATTAGAATGGAGCGGAATATCGAAAATATACTGGAAAATTGCATAAAAAGACGCAAATAACGGCTGTACGGAAATGATCAGCAGGGAATCATTTAGAATTTTGCATTTCCTGCTAATTCAAACCAAACTTTAAAGAAAAACAAAAAAACTTGGGATCGGAGCAATTATTGACTTGGCTTGAAGACTTTTTGACTTTCTTCCCTTGTGATGGACGAGAGAAGAGCCTGGACGGATTGTGTAATACTCAAATTTGACACCTAAACCTGACAACTTCTCTCCATTTCACTGGCGAGTGGAGAAAAAGAAAAAAAGGGGTCAAATTTTGTTGCTTTTGAGCTCAATAAAGGTTTGCATGAAAATCGTGGCCCTTTCCCGCCATTTTGAGCCCAGCTGCCAATTTTTAAAAATTTAAAAAGCGCGGGAAGCGCTGGCATTCTTTTAAAATTCAAGAAATCCTTTGATAAATAAATTATAAAATAGTCCCGAAATTTTTCCCGACTCTTTGAGGGTCCTGCAGCGATTTTAAAATTTTCAAACGGGTGATAATTTTAAAATTTCAAAGAACCCGCCAATTTTTACCGTTTTCTCCAGTTTTTGGGACTTGTTAATTTTCTTTAAAGAAAGCTTCGTACTATAAAGAGTTTTCAATGAAAAGGAGCCCATTATTAATCAAAAACAACTGTTAGACAGCCACCAGAGCCACAATAATATAACCTTGGCCGATGCGTCAACAATTTGCCACCCTATTTTAGCGGGTAATTTCCTCATTTAAATCGAAGAACCGCAGACAAACATTTTCCGGGTCCCACAGGGATTCAAAAAAACTATTAAAATGCGGGAAAAAAGAGGATAAAATAGACCTGGGATAGATAGAAAACAACTGGAACTGCTCGGGGGCATTAAACACGAATGAGAGCCACGTCAACAAATCTCTCGATGATCTATAGACCACCGGGAGACAGCCACAAAATTGCTGGGCATTTTTGGGAATTTTTTAAATGGAAGATGGCGGGAAAAGAGGCGGGAAAGGGGAAAAGTACAAAATTTTGGGAAAATTGGATGAAAAATGGGAAAAATTGAGCTATGAGGCGAATTTTTATTAAGAAAATTGAATTTTTGAGGTTAATAGAGACTATTGGTATCGCCACGAAAGGCCTAGGCACTGAAACAGCGGAAATTTAAAGAAAAAGGGTCAAGAATGGATAAAAACTAGAAGGAAAAATCTTTTGTCACCATGGGGAATCGAACCCATCGCTGGTGGTTTGACAGTCGGGAAGCTTATCCACTATGCTAAAATACAAGGTGGCGCACGGCTGGGAAGGAGATTGACATCAATTTTTACTGGAAAACGGCTCAAACTGCTGAAATTACCCAAAAATAGCTGATTTCCTTTAAATTTTCCGATTATTCTACAAGAAAATGGTGTAAATTGCATGTAACGTCTCTTTTAAATCGAAATCTAGCAGAAAGTTGCCTAGCTGGCTGGCTTCTCTTTTCCTCCTCAGCGGCGGGTAATGCTATTGCCGGTGTGACATAGGAAAGACGCCGTGAGACAATGATTGACAAGGAACTTGGACTCTCACTCTCCGGGGGAGGATATTTAACCCTTTAAAAGAAAGAAAATAATTCTGATCTTTAAATAAAAGACCGGCAAATTAACTTCATCCAAAAATTTTCTGCAAAAGTTGTTTATTCCCCAAAACGCGCGGGGTTTGACTATTAGCTGCTACTAGTTTCTCTAATTTTGAGGGAAAAGAGGAGGGCAGGGAAATCTGAGAATGTTGGGCGTTTTGACCTCGAAATTGGAGAAGAAATCTGGTTGAAAGTTGCGAAAAAGAGCCGCAGTTAGGCAGCTAAAGAGCCACAGTTAGATAACAGAAACAGCCACAAGCAGACAGCCAACAGCCACTGTTAGGCAACCAAGAGCCACAGTTAGACAGGTTCCTCCCTTTTCCCACCTTTTCTGCCACTTTCTCTCATTTAAAGACCTCAAAAAACACAAAAACCCCGAAAATTATTCATAACAAGTCGCCTGAAGAGGCCTCTTTTCCAGGGGAAAGGGCAGATTTTTCAATTAAATTTTTGAGGGCATCCCGGCGGCTATTTCTATCGCAAAATTATGAGCTAAAAGAAGAAGTTTTCGTGTCTATGAAGCAGAAAT
The DNA here is from genome assembly GCA_964036215.1 of Oscheius sp. DF5033. Lineage (NCBI taxonomy): Eukaryota > Metazoa > Nematoda > Chromadorea > Rhabditida > Rhabditidae > Oscheius > Oscheius sp. DF5033. The sequence goes on along the minus strand of CAXIWN010000004.1, from coordinate 962,548 downwards.
TATTATGAGAATCGGGGAGAATCAAACATCACCTGGGGAAAAAGTAAGCCGAGGTGAGAGAGAAAAGAATCATGGATGCATGTCAACGCCAAAAGCTGAATTAGAGAACGGGGCTGAATCAGACGAGGCGGGGGAATACTTGAAAGCAGAAGAAGAAGGCTTCAGATATAATATAGGGTCCTGAGGGGAAAACAAACGAATTTGGGAGGGGGAAACGTCATAATTAGACGGCGGAAGAGCCACAGATAGACAGATGAAAAGGCCACAGTTAGACTGCTAAAAAAGCCGCATTTAGACAGCCAAGGGCCACAGTTAGACGGTCAGAACCCCTTTTTTGCAATCTTGACTACTTTTTTCGTCTAAAATTCGATTATACTCAATTTTTGGCTGTCTAATTGTGGTAGTAACGTTAAAATGGCCAGGAATTGCTTGAAAAAAGAACAAAATGACCAATTTTGAGCGCAAGTTGCGTGAACAGTGGCTCTTTTCGCTGTGACTGCGCCAAGAGCCTCCAAATTCGGGTAAAATTACCGCCTTTTTCAGGGTTTTCGGCGATTCGAATCAAGATAAGGGGATTCCAATCAAAACTTTGGATTTCCACGATTTAAAGGAAATTTTAAAAAGAATATAGGGGCCAGAATAATTTTCTAGTTCCGGCTTGCATCCAAAACACGTCAGATTAGTTTTGCCTCCGCTGCAAAAAAACACCGGGGAAAGGCTGCCAGCGGCGAGTAAAAGGAAAACGTCAAAAAAGGGCCTAAAATGGTGAGCTGGGGCCATTTATAATTTGGGAACCCGGCTGGCCACTTGAAGACGGAAGGAGCGGAGAGAAGAAGAAGAGGAGGAGATCTCAACTGGCGGGGCGGAGCCCCCGCCAAAAACTCAACTATTCCACCTTTGAACTCTTCACTCTAAGAGGGAGGATTCATTTCTTTAAAGAAAGATTTAATCATTTTTAGAGCGGTCGAGATATTAAAAAACGCCTGTAAACATCGGGCGAGCAAGAAATTCAGGAAACTACAAGAAAAATTTGCGTTCTTCACCAATTTATCGATATTTCCACAATCTTAATCGACTACCGTGATCTGCATAAAATTCTGAATATTTTGATACCAAAACGACCTAAAAACTTTTTCAGTTCCCCGGACAGCGAGAGTTTGTAAACGGCAGGCGGAAGAAATTCAAAAGTAGACGTTTTCCCGGGAATTTGAGCACTTTCGAGCATTATTTCCACTTTTAAAGATTTCTAGCACGAAATCCTGAACATTTTGAGCATAAAAGTAGCGAAAACATCCGTGATCCCGAAAAGAATTGAAATCGGAAGGATTTTTTTGGTAATTTCCAGTTTTTTGAGTCTCGAACAGAAGAAAAGAGCTAAAAACCGTAAAAAAACGTCCCGTTTTGACGTAAAATGAACCACAGTTAGACATCCAGGAAGATTTTCTATGACAGATTGAGTCGGATCCTCCCCGCGGTCCTGAAACAGCTGCGATGAAAAATACGTAGCTGGGCGTCAGTCGGGGAGCTGACTGATCGTGGTGGCTGACTGACGAGAGAGAGGGGATGGCCGTCGACTGTGTGACACATGGCCATCGGTTGATACCCGCGGCCTCACCTCTCACTCATAATCCCGCATAATCGCGGCGTCTTTCTTTAAAATTCTTTGAGAGAGAAGTTTTTTGACGGCTCTTTGAAGAAGGAAGAGGAAGTTTTGGGAGAGAAGCGGGAAAAATGGGGAAAATTTATATTTTTTAGGAGGAATTTGAGCACATTTTAGCCCAAAATGAGGGAAACGGAGAAAAAATGGCACTGATGTCTATTTTTATTCTGATTACTGAACTATTTTGCATCATTTTAGGTTGGTAACTTGCGTGCACAGCGGGAAAACACCTGGAATTAAATTAAAAGGCTCAAGGTACGAAGAAAAGGACACACGGGGGGATAAATGACCAGCCAGCCAAAAGTTCAATTTCTTGCAGATTTCCACCTTTTAAGAATTCTTAAAAGTGCCAGTTCTGCCTTATTTTTTACCAAAAAACTTTATTTAATCCTTTAAAATAGTTGCAGTCCTTGAAAAACTGCAATTTCTCCTGTTTTTAAACCAAAAATCCATTAAAATTCTCATTTAAAATTAGTTAATACCCGGGAAAACAAAAAGGACATGCTCATTTTCTTTAAAGAGCCTATAACAGAAAAAAAATGGAATATTAAGGATTTTTTAAAGGAAAATAAGACTGGCAACATTCGAGTCACCTGAAATGGAGCGAAGACCAGCAAAAAGTGAAAGAGTTGAACGAAACCAGATGAGACGACGACCCCCGGGGGAATACCTCGGGAGCCAGTCAGCCGAGGAAGAGAGCACCTTTATGGACGGAGATCAGAAAAGTTTTGGGACCAGAAAGCACAAGAAACCGGGGGAATTTTAAATTTTACTAAAAAAAATTAGACAACTGGGGCGAAATCGGAGGGAAATTTAAGAACTGAGCGGTTATAAGGTAAAAATTAAAATAACGCGATTTTTTAGGAATATGTGCCAGGATATTTCCGCCGTATTTAATATTAAAAAATAGCCCAGAAAATTCTCTACAAGATGATATATTTTCCACATTTTTTAACTCTGATTTAAATAAACGGCGGTTAATATGAACTCGCGGAATTTTTACTGAAAAATTCAAAAATTGCGGCAAAAACTTTTCGCAACATTTGCTGCTCAGTTTTTCTGTCCAATTAGACGCCAAAAATTTGCGTAAAATGACACAAAATGTGATCCATTAGAGCTGTGTATTTTTTTTCTGCTTCAACACGAAAAAAATGAAGCCGGGTGGACTAATTGGCCGTGGGTCATATTGCCCTGCAGCTGAGGGAGATCGCAGCACGTAGTGTTGACTTCTCGCTTCAAATATTATTTCAGTGGTTATGTCGGTTTTCCAGATGTCCAGGAATAAAGGAAAATGTGAAAAATGAAAATTTTAAACAAATTCCCAGCGAAAATGACAAGAAACTGGGCAAAATGGTACTAGCTGTCTAACTGTGGCTTTTCTTGCTGTCTAACTGTGACTCTTTCCAACAAATAGAACCCCAGCTCCCCCGCCATTTCGAACCAAAAAGTGATGATGTTCCTATTTGTCCCCCGCCAGTCCCCCGGGGCCAGTTGCGACATTTAAAAGAGAAGAAAAAGATGTTAGAGAAGACGACTCAAAACATATAGCCCCTGGGTGGGTAAAAGGCTCGGCTGAAGAGAAGAAGGCGAAATGGAACAGCCACCAGAAGAAATGGAATTTTATGGGCAGCGGGCAAAAAGGGGAAAGAAAATGGAAAGAAAACCGAGTTTTAGCCTTTTGACTGTCTAATTGTGGCTGAAGACTCGAAAAAATATAGAGAAAATGATGCTTAGTCGTCTAATTGTGGCTGTTTCGGTAACTTTAGGCTTCCAAATGTCTAACTGTGGCGCTGTGTTGTGACTAATTGCCTCATTTGGGGGTTTGGCTGAGTAATTATGGCCTGTAGCTGTCTAACTGTGGCGCTTTTCCTCCTTTCAAACCGTTTTTCGCTCAAAAATGCTGTTTTTCCCTGAGAAGTTCAATAGAAATAGATAAGGGCAGCCAAGAGTCAAAGTTGACATCCAACTCCGCCTGGGTTCAGCACTAAAAGTGAGAAAAAAGTATTGCATATCATTACAACAAAGGTGTGAGGGAAAGGAGCCGGCAGGGAAGTGACGGGGTCTCATCTTTCAGTCGAAGGGAAAAGGAAGAAGAAAAGGGAACAAAAATTAGCCGACTGTCTAGCTGTGGCTCTTTGAGCTGTCTAATTGTGTCTCTTTCTACTGTCTAACTGTGGTTCTTTCAGCTGTCTAACTGCGGCGGAAAAAGGGAGAACTTCCGGTTTCAGGCAGACGGCCCTCCTCCTAGAAGAGTGGCCCCCGCCTGAGAGGGGTCTTATTAAAATATGTGTGCTTTTGCGCACTTCCATTTTCCAGAAGAGATGATCAATTAGGAGAGGAGGAGGATTGAGACTAAAGGCTGCTAGAAAAAGGAGGAGGAGTAGTGGAATCTTGCAGGGCTGAGCGAATCCTGGTTTTTCAAGACCGATTCGAATCCGAATCGAATCCAGGCCGCCAAAAAACATTCGAGTCGAATCCGATTCGAATCCGAAAGTAGGATTCGGAAACCGAATCGATTCCGAGTACTCGGAATCGGATTCGGTCATTTTTTCGAATCGAATCCGAATCCCACAACCCGCCGCCCTGAGCAAATGGACTTCACGTAGGTATTTCGAAACTGACGCAAAATTTTTCTGATATAAAATGTCATAGTTTGCGCAATCAATTGGAGAAGCACATCAAGCTTAGTGAAGCTGAGTTTTGGCAGTTAGATCGGAGAAGAATAAGTACCAATATCATAGAAATTAAATTTTAGGTAGCTCCCATTTCGTCATTTTACGCTTATGAGTTCTGAAAAAACTCAGCTTCACGCAGACTCGTGTGGTCTATCAGCTGGCAAATTTTCAGAAAAAACGGCTCAGCCAATCTTCCCAAATTGATTGCGCAAAGTAGGTGGTGAAAATCGCTATATAAAATTTGAAATTTTTCTTTCGCGGGTAACACTTTCATTCAATACAATAATTGAAGACACAGCAAAAAAAGAATAACAAATGTTATGTGAGGCGTTACGTAACGCAAAGTGAAAAAAGACGCCGCCGATAAACAACAAGCAAAAAGGCCGCCAAAATGGATTCGGATTCGGGATTTTCAAAACAAAAGTCTCGAATCCGAATCGATTCCGAATCCTCTGAAAACCGAGATCTGCGAATCCGATTCGAATCCGAATCCTTGAATTTCGGACCGATTCGAATCCGAATCCGAGTACTCGAGTCGGATTCGGTCAGTTTTTCGAGTCGAATCCGAGTACTCGCTCAGCCCTGGAATCTTGGACCAGAATAAGAAGAGACGGCTGTCTAACTGTGTCTTTCAGCACCAAACCCATTCATTTTACTCGCCGAAACATGCCGTCGATAGCTCAGTTGGTAGAGCGGAGGACTGTAGTCTGGCTGGAATCCTTAGGTCGCTGGTTCGAATCCGGCTCGACGGAATGGCTTTTTTTACATTTTTTTTTCATTTACATGCCCTTTTTCTTCTTTTTCCCTTTAAAACAAACTACGGTAGCCTAAAACGGCCTCATTTTATAGTTTTATCCAATTTACAGGGTATGACGACCAGAAATCATAGAAAACTGGCAGTTTCTCTGCTATTTTCGCAAATTGAGCAAAAACTTGCCATTTTTCTCAATTTTTTTGGTTTTTATGTTGCGGTAGCTTCGTTTAAAGAAAAAAGACAGAAAAAGGGCCACTGTTAGACAGCCGAAAAGAACCGCAGTTAGACAGCGGAAAAAGCAACAGTTAGACAGCTAAAAGAGCCCGGAGACGAAAATAAGCTCCGAAGTTCTCAATTTCCCAGCTCGTTCTCGTCATCGCTGTCGTTTTTTCCCGTATGCGCTATATTTTCCCGCGGATAATTGAGCTTCCTGAGAATTTTGAGCACTTTCAGTTTCCAAAAGGTGCAAAGAAGGAGAAAAAACGGGGGAAGTTGGAAATTTCAGCCTCTAGACGCCAAAAGTCGCATCCAATTTGAAAATTAGTCGAAAATCGGAGGCAATGAAGATCCGTGCAGGACCTGCAGCTGCCACCGGCCAGAAATCAGTTAGAAGGACTCAGGGGACATCGTCCTCACGACGCTGGGGAACTTTTTCTAGAGGTGGATGATAGACAATGGGCAATTTGTAACGGGGGAGAAAGCGACTGGATAAAAAAAGGCCGGTTTCTATTTTGATGACACCAGTGGAACGAGAAGATCAAACATGAATTTTGGAGAAAAAATGGCTTATTTTTATAGGAAATTGTGGTCTTCTGAGAAAGTTATTTATACCATCGTAATCAGCTCGTCGAGACGAACACGATGGTGTGCCCGGTTTTCCGACAACTCCACGTATGTGCGGTGGTTAACCAGCTCGAGATCCCAAATAAAAATTTTGGTAGAATCAGAGGAAAAAAAGCTGTTTGGAGATATTTCTCCAAGGAAAGCGGACGTCCTGGAAACTTATATGTACTTGTAGAGGAGACAGTGCTAAAGAAGATTCTGCTTTTATTTTTTCCTCAATTCCAATTTTTGATGAACTTGTGGCTCCAAGTTGATGATTATGCGCATTTTTAACTCCTGTAAAACGCTATCTTTCGTCAGAATTCAACGTTGAGACGAAATCGCGTGTTCTAATTATTTAATTATTTAAAAGACTAAAAAATCAGGGGTTTCCCGGAGAAAAAAAGGGTTCCTAGAGGGAAAAATATCGAAAAATAAAGCAAAAAGCAATTCCGTCGAGCCGGATTCGAACCAGCGACCTAAGGATTCCAGCCAGACTACAGTCCTCCGCTCTACCAACTGAGCTATCGACGGCATGTTGCGGGACCGCTGGGGTGTGAAAGACCCGCCTGGGGTGGGGAAATTCAATGACTGGCGGAGTATTCGGCGCAATTATTCGAATATTACGGCGGAAAACTGGGTGGAAAAAGCGGAAAAGGCGGGAAATGAACATTTTTCTTTAAAGAATTGTGGAAATCAAATTTTCTAGAAAGAAATGAGAAAAAATCCCTAATTTTGATGATTTTCCAGCAATTTCTCGAACAAAATGACGGAAATGGGATAAAATCCGCTTCAAGGATGACAAATTACGATTTTTCTTTAAAAAAATGAAGGAAAAGCGAGAAAGTAATAAGAAAAGGAAGCAAACTAAAAGCAAAAGAAAGTTGCCCACGGCTGGAATCGAACCAGCGTCGCCACGGCCACAACGTGGAGTACTAACCACTATACTACGTGGGCCGAAATCGCTGGCGCTTGGGACAGTTCAAATACCGCGATTACAGCCAGTTTACTTTCTTGGAAAAGAAAGAAAGCTGCCAGCCATTTTTGATAGTTCAGGTTTTCATTGCGTCTGGTAATTCAAGAAGAGCAAACACACAGCCGACGCCTAGTTCAAAAATCCAGCGCTAAAAGAGACCCATTAGCGTAATTTTTTCAGTTGTGAAAATGGCCGAAAATCGCGTTGAAGAGGAGCGGCTTGAAAGGGGACAAACGTCTCCAAAAGGCCATCCTTGGGCGAAAAAAAAGGTGAAAAGGATCCCATTTCTAGTCAAAATTGGGGAAAATTGGGTTCAGGAGCGGAATTCTGACTGGAATCCCTGGAAAAATTATAAAAAGAGCCACAGTTAGACAGCGAGAAAGCCACAGTTGGACAGCAAAAGGAACCACAATTAAACAGCAAAAAGGGCCACAAATAGACAGCGAGAAGAGCCGCAGTTAGACAGTAAGAGAGCCACAATTAGTCAAACAAATATAAAAGGCCCCATTTTCAGTGAAAACGTTAAAATTTGGATCCCGGCAGGTAAATTCACCTGGAATCTCTAGGAAAAATTATAAAATTCGCCTCATTTTCGACAATTTTTCGATATTTCTTACTAAAAATGACGTAAATCCCAGCAGAATGACGGTGGCTCTTTTTCTGCCTATTTTCCAGGGAATTTCTTCCCTACCTAAGGAGGATTTGATAGGAGAATAAATTTTAAGCAGTCTTTTAAAGCATAGAATAATTTGCAAGAAGAGACCAAAAAGGAATAAAAAATTTTGCAAGCCAGCAGCCCCCGTCTGAATGTATCTCAATGCTCCTAAAAATTCGCACATTTGATATGAGATCTTCATAAAAATTTCAATTGAATGGGGTGGGGGAGATTGGCAGAAAACGTAGGAAAGACGACGAGCGGAAGAAGAAATGCTGCTCTTTTTTTGTAGGCGATGTGGGAATAGGCGGCGGTTCCGGGAATACCCGGCAAATTCAACGGGTTATGGGCACGTAGCCTCCTGGAACGATGGATAATTCTCCTTAAAATGGAGTAGAATCGCTGCAGGACCCAAGATCCTTGAAATTATTGGCAAAAAGAGACGGAAACAGCCTTCTTCCCGCATCAGGAAGCCAAGCGGCGGGATGAGGACATGTCTCTTCAATTTTGTCAGAGAAGACGAAGACAGCTGGTCAAAAATCGTCTTTTTGATCTTGAATTTTCTTCCTCAAATAGTCGTATTACATATCAAAAAATACAGCTGAAAATTCTCTACAACGTGATATATTTGTCATAATTTTTGGCTTTGGTTTAAAGAAACGACGAATTTTTTTAAGAATTTACTTTTAGGCGCGAATTTTTGAATGGCAGTTTGAACGCCGATCTTTCAAAAAAAGCTAATTTGCTTTATGATTTACTAAGCGTTGTTACACGTAATTGATATCAAAAAATAGCCCAGACAATTCTCTACAAAATGATATATTTTCTATAACTATAGGCTACCATTTAAAGAAATGCGAAATATTTTGAAATCCCGGCTATTTTTCAAGAAAATCTTCATTTTTTTTCGATTTTCGCCAGTTTCTGTTTTTTTCTGTTTTTCAATGGTTCCCATTCTCTTCCGGTGTAAATTATGGCCTTATCTCAAAAAAATTCTTGTCGATCCGGCGTTTCGAGCAGTGTTAGCGCGGGCAATTTAAATTTTAACTTAAAATTCGCTCTCAGGACGCAATTTCCCGGATTTTTAGTTCTGGTTTTCGATGTTTTCTTGAGATCTGAACATGTTTTCTTAAATTCTTCCTGAAAACACCCAAAATCTCCCCAAAAAGCTCATATAACGATGTCTTTATTGTTTATAACCGTTGAACTGTATCATTTAATGATCATAAGGTCAGATAATAGTACGTTTCTTTAAAGGAAAAGAAGGGGGGAAAAGATCATGGTGGTCAGTAAAAATGGGAAGAGAAGGGAGTATCAGGGGGGACTACTACTGTTTGCCGCCTTCTTCCAAATTATCCGGATTTAAATAGAAGAATTGCCACCTGACCAAGGTAGAAATATATGAAATGCTTCGTCTCGTGGGTCACGTAACTGAAAATTTGAACAGTTATTTGAAATTCCCGCTAAAAACTAATAAGATTCCCTGAAAATTGGTGGATTTCACAAATTTCTTCCAAAAATCGCCCATTTTTCACCATTTTCTAGGCAATATGGCAAGTAAAAGCGATTTTAAAGGTCTAGACGCTCATAAAAAGATATATAACCTTTAAATTTAAACAAAAACGAACCTTCCAAAGTTACGTCCAACAATACAATGCCAAGTTGGGTTGTATTTCTTGTCAAATTCCTTCTTGATGTAGGCGGCAATGTCCTTCTCGATATTGTACCTGAAAAAAAACCAGAAATTAGAAAGGATTACAGTAAGCGATGTTCCCGAGTGGAAAACCAAGAAAATATATGGAAATCGCCCAAAATATGTCATTTTAACAAAATTTACTGGATTTTTCGTGGTTTAGGTGTCTAACTGTGGCTCTTTTGTGATTTTCTCCTATTTTTGGTCCCGAAACGAATGTATCCCTGTACAATTCCCATAAATTTCCATTGGTTCCTGACCGATTTATGCAGAAAATTTCCCTATGACAAATAATCTGAGCGCTCTCGCCCCCGTACACACTGCTCGCCCCCCTGCCCATCAGCCCGGGCACACAAACTTTCGCCGGCTGACCACTAGGCGCATATAACATTGGTCACTATTGCGAGGTGGACGGGATGAAGGCCATCCTGCTGTGACATTACACAGCCACCTCTGAATGTGAGGAGGAGGCGGATTAAAGTAGACGAGGAGAGAATTTTTCAAGAGCAAACGTTTCTGCAAAAAACCAACAAATTCTTGGGAAATCGTTTCGGGACCTTAAAATTCCCCATAAACGCCTGAAATTTGTAGAATGACCCCAAAAATACCATGAAATTCTTTTAAATCCTCTCTGGTACGCTAAAACTACTAATAAACACTAAAAAAGGGCAGATCCCATCATTTTTTGAACCAGGCTTGTTCGCGGCTCTTTTCTAGCCCCGAAATTTTTCCCTCCGAGACATAAATCCCTCTGGCTACGTAGAAAATCACTGGAACCAATCCTTGACCACTTTTAGTTCTCAAAAACCCGGAAAATCCTCAGATTATGACGATTCCCAGCCCTAATCCGGGTATTACGTGGTAAAATCGGATCTTATTTCAGATCACGTGTCTCTTTTTTCTCATCTAATACGAGCTACATTCTTACTCACGGAAAAATTTAAAGAAAATTAATAAAAATCCTCACTTTTCAAGGGCTTGAGTAGCACAGTCGATGGCATCCTGTTGCATGTCCTCGGACATGTCAGCATTCTTAATAACGGCCTTGCGGTCAACCATTGTTGATTCTGGAATAAAACAAATATTATAAAGATCTTTCTCATTTAAAGAGAAAAGAATGAGGCCAAATTTGGCGGAAAAATATGGAAATTTGAAGGAAAACGGGAACAAATGAGGAAAATGGCGGGTTTCGGCGGAATTTTAGCAATTTTTTCATGAAATTGGGCAACTAGTCATTTAAAATACGATTTACTGCCTTTAAATCTACTGTAGGATTGATGAAAATGTTTGAATTATGTCCACGAATACAATAATTCTAGGAAAAGCGGTAAAATAAAGGAATTTCTGGCCTAAAACAGCCAGTTTTCCAGAAGTTTCGCTTTCAGACCTTTAAAATTTGTTCCCAGGAAATTAAAATCAGGGAATACGGCTGAAAACCCTTTAAATTATTACCCAGAACTTGAAAATTTAAGGAAATAACTAACAATCGCGGTCTACGACAAAAATTAGTCACAATTCCCATGAAATTGGGTAAAATTGCCCGCCCACGATGGGAAAAACGGCAATTTTCCCTATTTTTTTTCGTGTTTCTGTCCGTTTCCATGCGCCAATTCTCCGGCTTAAATTTGCTCATAAATATTCTTTGTCTCCTGTGTGTGGGTGAGGCGCATAAAGACATTATATCCCGCAATTCCGGTGGCCAGCTCGGCCCGGCGACGAAGGCAGGAAAACAAATAGAAAACGGCCAACCACCTCTTTTTTCTTTAGAGAATTCTTTAAAAAACTATGCGGAAAGTATTTAAAACCGGTAAAAATGGCGCGTAAACAGGAAGCCGAAAGCAGCTGGGCGCCACAAGCTGGGTCATTTTTGATAAGGCGAATTGTTTACCCCGGCTTCTCTTCCAGATTTTTCTTCTTTTATGAGAAGATTACTGTATTTTCTTTAAAGAGAAAAGCTTTTAAACCTTTGAAATGTTTAAAAATAGAAGGTTTTAGTAGTAAAAAGAGAAAGAGCCCGGGAGCTCGGCTATAAAATGGCTACAAACGGTTTAAATGGCCAAGGGAATTAAGCTCTGAACCTTCTGGGGGGCCTCAATTCAGAGGAAAAATTTAAAAAATCCCCGGAAAACTGGGGAAATTCGAAAATAGCGTTCTGGGGCAACGAAATCTCAAAACGGGAGATTTACCCAATTTTTTCAGAATTTTCGATATTTTCAAAGAAAAAACAGAGATTTTGTTATCTTTAAAAATTTTGGTTACTGTAGAAGAAATACACGGAAAATTAAAATTTGAGCAGCTTTCGGCTTGGCGGGAGTTCACATAGCCAAAATTTCCAAAAATTCATAAGTTTTTCCCGGATTTTCAAAGTTTCCCGGCAATTTGTAACAATATTAAGGCTATAAAACCTTTAAATGTGACAATTACAGTAATAATTCCGTGGAAACTAGGGAAAATTCAAATGAGTACGCGTTTTTACTTCTACTAAGGTTCGATGGCCCAGAATGAAAGAATTCTTGAGCTTTCTGTTGTTTTTCTACAATTTTAGAGAACTTTATGCCGATATTTGGATACAGCTGGTTCTTTTAATAAGGAAATTAGGTTTAAAGTGAGAAAAAATGATGGCAAACAAGGTAAAGGTCATCCAGAGACCATTCCCGGTCCAATTTTTCCCTTTAAAACCCATACAACCCGTTAAAATGGCTCAAAATGCCCAAAAATAATGTTCAAGCATAAAAGGCAAATTCAAATTGCGCGGGAAAAATTATCCGCAAGTGCAAAAGCCGGCGTCCGCCCAAGGGGCTAGTGGCCATGGCAGCCGAATGGCCTCCCGCCCACAAACCGCGGCCGCGTCGCTTGGCTGCGTCACTCATCGATTTGGCCGAGTCGCTTGGCCGCGTCGCTGGTGGTTTTGAGTGGGGGAAAGGTTGTCCTGCCGCGGCGATTCCGCCGTCGAGAGTGAAAATATCAAAAATTTGTACACAGGGACGCCGGCGACTATTGGTACCGGTTAGGCTAAGAATTTGCATAGGAATTGGCTTCTCATTTAAAGAAGCATTTAAAGAGGAAGATCTGGCCGTAATTTGAATATTAAAGGGATTAAAGAAGCCTTATTTACCCTTTTTCAGCCCTATAATGAGCCTGTTTCAGGAACAACAAATTAATTTTCTACCAAATTCTTTAATTTAAGAAATTCTTCCACTTTTTTTCACAGATTACCATGTGTGTTAAATATAAAAAAAGAGCAGAAAATTCTTTACAAAATGATATAGTTCCCATCCATTTCGGATTTAATTTAAAGAAATGTCGAATTTTTTGAAATGGCGGAATTTTCAAGAAAATTCAAAAACCAAATCTTCATTTTTCGTGAAATCGGGTCTCACGCCGAAATTTCCCCGGTTTTCTGCTTCGGTTTCCGTGTTTTTTACTAATTTTGCTACGGCGAATCCGGTGGTCAAACCCTTTTAAAAATCCACCTACAAATTTCTGAGATATAGGCGTTCACAAATTTGATATGGAAAATGGTCAAAAATTCAACTATTGCTCCAGGATCAGAAGATAATTCCCCGAACTAATTCGCAATTTTTTTCCAGCAGACACGGGGGCAGCGGCCTCCTGAAAAAAAGAGTAGCAGCTAATTTCCCTCTTCTCATTTTTCCTCAGGGCCATCTCCTTCTCATTTCCCTAGTGTCCTTTTTTTAGAAGGAAAGAGGCAAAAGAGCCATAGTTAGACAGCTAAATGAGCCACTGTTAGACAGCTAGAAGAGCTACATTGAAACAAGGAAAAAAGCCACAGTTAGACACCCGATAGAACCACAACTAGACAGCCAGCTCTGTTTTCCATCAATTTTTAGATCCAAAAGGGAAAATTATCAACTTTTCCAGTCTTTTTTTGCTTGTAGAATCCATCCAGAACCTATTCCGTGTCCCAGCCACAAAGTACAAAATTTCCTGAGCGTCTGTGTGACGCGTGAAGTGAGGTAGACGGGCGGCCCTCTTCAAATTATTTGTCCGTTTCTCCTTGGTCCTATTGGTGCCGTCTAAACTAAATTATCCTATCTTTAAAAAAATGTTTATTCGAGATCCATTTAAATCAGAAAAAGGCGGGAAGTATACAGACAAATAAAGCTGGGAAAATATCGAAAAACTGACTAGAGCAGGTTTTTTTTTCTTTGTACAAACAGAATTGGTGAAAATACCCTTGGAAGAAGATAAATTGACCCGTTTTCTTCTCTATTTTCTCCTTCATTTAAACTGCCAAATGTTCAGAGGTCAGCTGCCGGATCAGTTTATCATTCAGCTGGAAGTTGGTCTCCAGCAACATGGCGCGCTTCAGCAGGGTCAGCTGAAAATGATTTAAAGGAAAATTAAAGATTGCGGTAAAATTCTTGAAAATACAGAGGAACTTTTTAAAAAAAACCGCGTTTTCAGCGGGAAATCCTCAATTCAAATGAGTTTTTGCGTATAAAAATGATTGTGGCACTAAAATTGGGAAAATTCCAGTATTTCCGCTAAGTAAACGTCGGGAAACCGGTGAAAATGCTCAAATTTTTACCAGAAAAATCGCCCATCAATTGAGTTTTCCGGTACAAAAATGATTTTGCTACCAAAATGAGAGAAATTTCTCCTATTTTCAGTAAATAAATTACGAGAAAACATTATTTTATGCCAATTTACCGAATAAAATACTACAAAATGCTATAAAATGGCCGTAATGCCCAGAAATACTGAAAAACTTATCATAGGCAAGCGGGATAGCTCGCTATTTCAATAATTTCAAAATTTGAAGCTTTTTTCCCGTAGTTTTCGTGATTTTCGGGCTTATTTTTGCTTTTTTCCTTTGCTTTCCTCGATAAACCGATGGTAATTCCCTCCTACCCTAGAAAAACTTCAAAATCGGGCAATTTTCACCCTTTTTCTCCTTAAAATCGCCTATAGAATCGTGCGAATCGTACAGTTTTTTGTTGTCCACCGCCTGGTTGATTCACAGGGTCGCCGTTTTAGTCACCAGGTCCGGCTGGTGCCCCCGCGGTCAAGGCTACGTTTTCTGAACAAACCTTGGGTTTTTGTAATTTAAAGAGAGGATGAACTGGGATAGGAATCCCCTGTTTCAGGATGTCGTTGACCATTCGTTGCAAGATTTCTCGGCTGAGAAAACCGGCGTCGTCCAGCTCTTCCTGAACGAGGATTCGAGGGGTCCGAGAGATCTTAAATTTTTCTTTAAAGATCAGCTTAAATCCCGCACCAATTTAATATCTTCAAGGTTAACTTTCCCACGAACTGATTTACTGCTTAGCTTCATTTTCATCGTGGCTTCAATGTGAATCTCCATGGAGCCAATACGCGTCTCTACAGCACCGTCCATGGCCAGAATTTCTATCAAACCTTGCAGGCGGAATTTGATGCCACCTGAAATGGACAGAAATTTAAAGAAAGGGAGAGAAAAATCTGTAAATTTTGCACAAAAATGATGAAATTTATGAAATCCATTTCAAGCGTCCTCGGAGAGATCTAAATTTTTCATTTTTTTTCGGACCTATCCTCTTAAACACCGCTCAGGCGATGATTTGACCTCAATATCGGATTGTCATCTTCACTCGAGGCGGAGCCCTACTGTTTTTCAAGTTTTTTTGGATTTTTTTATATCGCTGTACTCAGAAGAACGAGTACTACAAAGTTGACATAGAAAATCCTGCAAAAATAGCCGTTTTCGGATTCTATGGACCAAAATAGCCCGTTAGCCCATGATCCCAATGATTTTTTTCAAAAAATTTTTTTTTGCGAATTCGACCCCCATGACCTATTGAGCATACGTGCAGATTTTGGAAAACCGAATATACCATCTTGCTCCTCTCAACGAGCTGATTCCAATGGTATAAATATCTTTCACAGAAGTCCATTTCGTTCCGGTGAAAAATAGCTTACCAGCAGATTCCGGATGAACAGCTACAGCTGGTGCTTTCAATGTGGAGAAAAGGAAGGCGACACCTTTATCAGGAACCTGTAGTACTATTTTTCTTAAAAATTACAGCAATTCTACCATTTCTCGGAGGGTAGGGAAGAGATCCCCGACGCAGAAGAGGCTTCCTGTTGAGAGGTCACAGCTTGTCCTCATGACTGGGCCAAATTGTGGGGTATTTGCGTCGACTCGGGTGTTGAATAGACCAACTCTGTAAAATTTCTACCGTATTCTTTATGTAAATAAGGCTCTAGAGCATTAAATTGCCCTAAAATCGGAAAAAAATGAGAAAATTGGGCAAAAAATGGGAAAATTTCCTAATTTTCGAGGCTTTGGCGCTATTGTGTACATTCAAATCAATTTCCCACCAATTTTCTTATTTAAAAATGTTTTAAAATACTTACCGATGTCCGTGGAACATCAAAGTATTCGGTACAAAATCGGAGACCACGATTTGGAGCATATCCGAGGAAGGAACCGGTGGCAGGGCCAAGGGACGGGGTCCAAATGGAGTGCTACTTCCAGGGGCTGAAAAATGACGATTTTCTTTAAATATTCTTTTTAAATTGGCGGGGAAATGCGGTGAAATATCAAAAATTAAGGGAAAATAAGAAAAATTAGCAAATTACCTGTGATTTCTCCAACTTGAGCGATTTCAATTCCTCGATTTGAAATTGACGGCGCGGTTACCATACCGTAATCCAAAATCAAGCCATCTGCACGGGACTGAAATTAATTTCCTGATTTAAATGACTTTTAAACCCTGAGAGAAAACTGAAAACTGCGCCAAAGTAGACGAATTCAACCCGCCGTCATTCCCTACCCGCCCTATTCTGCTGCCAGCATCGGGGGTATGGCTCAGTGGTAGAGCGCTCGCTTTGCATGCGAGAGGCCCGGGGTTCGATCCCCCGTACCTCCAAAACATTTTTGATTTTATAAACGGCAATTTTTTTTTAAACTTACCAAATTAAATTGATTTAAGAATGTGTGGAAGCCATCTTTGTCTCCTTGTCGTTTAACACGAGGAGAGCGAACATTTAACCTGAAATTCTGGCAGTTTCTGTGAAAAATAGCCAGAATTCACCTCATTTGAGCGGCCGCCGCTCGTCGAATCAAAAGCCTCTGACGAATTCTTCTCAATTCTGTTCCTCCCAGGTGTAATTGACGGATTTTTGAGTCATTTTTGGGCTTTTTGGTCGAATTTCTCTGGAGAGAAGGGGCAGGAGAGCGCTTGGATGTCGGGGAAGGGCTTCTCAGCACTTTTCTCGGTGCCACAGAAGGCCGAGGGCTGAAAAAACCGCGATTTTAGGAGGAAATATGAAAAGATGGGAATTTGGCTGTTTGTGGCTCACTGATTGTCAAATTGTGGCTCCTTTCGCTGTCTTACTGCTGCTCATTTGCTGTTTATCTGCGGTTCTTTGGCTGTCTAACCGCGGCCCTTTCGGCTGTTTAACTGTGGCCCTTTAGCTGTCTACCTGTGGCTCTTTCTGCTGTCGAACTGTGGCCTTTTAGCTGTCTACCTGTAGCTCCTCCTGCTGTCTAACTGTGCCTTTTCTCACCTGACTGGGCTATCTCTCCTGATAATATTATTCGTTGAGAGAATACTCTTAACAAGGTCATAATTATGCGTCTCTCCCAGGGTAATCTTCGTTGGTAGGAGGGTAAATCGCTGATTTATCTGATAAAATTCCAATTATTGATGGGAAAATGCTGTGAATTTACTCTATTTTCGATTAAATGTACCAGCCGAGGGCAAATTAGCCGCTCGAAAATGGTGTGGCCATCTTCTGCTATGGAATTCTGAAAAATATTTAATTTAAAAGGCTCTGCAATCATCTGAAATCAATTTAATAAAATTTAAGTCAAAATTCCCGGATTTTTGAAGCGAATTTACGTGTTCTTGAAATTTGCAGTCCCACTTTTCCTCAATTTTCTGTTATTTTACCTCCAAATGATTTCGGTTATCGTATTTTCGTTTCAGGACCCTTTACAGTACCCCAGGAGCCCAGAAATTCGCTTAAATGAAGCTTACCGCCAATTTAGCTCCAGTTTCCGGAGTCAGGGCCTTGGCAACAGCTACAGTAACCGGCATTTTTAGCGGGACCCTGCATCTTTCCACCTGAAAATCCCTTATTGTTTAAATTTTCTATTAAATCGACCACTAAATGAGGATTTCCACGATTATTTCGATTGACTCGGACTTGAACTTCCATTGAAAAGCGGGTCGTTTTGATGTCCATTGGAGTATCCACAAAAACTGAGTCAATTCTCCCGGTTCCATAGGCTCCAACACTGAAAATTAGCAGGACTCCTGGAGGGAAATTGCAGTACCTGATGGACATTTGCCTTAAATTGACGGAGACTACGTTCGGCTGCAGGGGAGCTACATTGAACCTGGAAAAGGGCGGGAAATTTGAAAATTTCCTCATTCCTATGAATTGTGCCTGAATTTCAAGGAAATCCGCGCTTTTTTTAATTTAAAGGTCTAACTTAACTAGATTTGAATATTTTAAAGGCCTACGCTCATAAAATTACTGCTTACTGTAGAAAATTAAAAAAAAAAGAAGAAAGAAAAATCAAGGAAAAAACCAACTGTGCCGGTAATTGGAAGACATTCAACCTCAGCCCGGATAATCTCACTGTCGGAAGGGATTCTATCTAAAATTTTCTCATTTTAATCCTTTCAAAAATCCTACCGTAGTCGAATTAATTTCCCCTGGCGCTTTTGTTATCATCAGTTCATTGGCCAAAGCCCGGGCTACAAAAGCCGAGACATAGGATGTTCCTCCGGGAGTTAAACGGGCTAAAACTCCGGGTCCTGCCTGGAAAATTAGCAGAATTAAAGAACTGACAAGTTCAAAAGCTTACCAGGTCTGTATCGGCTTTTATTAATTCATTTATATCAAATTTATCTGGTTGAGCAGAGGACGAAGAGCAAAAAATCTGGAAAATGAGGAATTTTAGCGGTTGGGTGTCTAATTGTGGCTCTCTGGCTGTCTAACTGTGGCTCAAAATTAAAAAATCGGACTCACCAATAAAATTAATTTAATTCCCGTAATTTTCCACCATTCCATGTCGTTTTCTTGCTCTAAAAAGTTTTAAAATTGCCTTTAAAGAAGGAGAAAAGAAGAAAGTGACAATAGAAGATCGAAGGGAAAGTTGGTTTCTCTTTGCTTTCTGTTTTGCCCAGAAGAGGGCGGGAAACCTGTCGACCGGCTATCTGCCACCAGCCAGCCGGTGCTTTGTTGCCAAAAAGAAGAAGAAAAGAGAACAGAAGAGGAGACCCCCGAGGGGTCTCGACCTTGACTGCGAGGGGGAGCTTTTTGGGAGGGAAAAAAGAATTGAAGTTGAGAGAAGGATAAGAGGAGGGGAATCAAGTTTAAAAGAAGGCTAATAGAAAAGGAAGAGGAGGAGGGTGAAATGATCAAGTTTAAACACACTAGAGACGGGCGAAAAAATGACAATTTGAGGTGAAAATAGGGGGAAAGAGCCACATTTAGACAGCGGCAAAACCACAGTTAGACAGCTGAAAGGCTGCAGGGAGACAGGGAAAGGAACCACAATTAGACAGCGGAAAAACTACAGTTAGACAGCTAGCAGGACCACAGTTAGACTGCAAAAAGCCACATTTAAACAGCGAGAAGAGCCACAGTTCTATAGCTGAAAGAACCACAATTAGACAGCAAAAAAGTCACAGTAAGACAGCTAAATGGCGAAAATAAGAAGATCGGAAGGAATTGCGGGTTTCCGCTGGTTTTTGAAAATATAAAAGACTCAAAAATTTAAAAAATTACTGATTAGGTCAAAAATCGCCCCAATGAGAAGCATCAAAGAATTGCCCCTGATGGCGATGACTCTTTTAAAAGGGACGCCCCAAAGGGGGCAATCAGGTGTAATGTTAGACAAGACAAAGTGGCGATTGTTCCCCCTTTTCTACTGTTGGCTGCTGCTGGTTTAATGCATTGCCCGAGGGCAACAGGCAACAATGCTAATTGGCAGTGGGACACTGCCCGTGTTGTGACCCTCGAGAAAAGGGGGAAAATTGGACTGAAAGAGGAAGAAAAGACCGGGAAATTGTGGTGGAAATGCCGCAATTGGGCAACGAGAGAAGCCATAACTAGACAGCAAGAAGAGCCACAGTTAGACAGTTAAGAGAGCCGCAGTTAGACAACGGAAAGGGCCACAGTTAGACAGCGAAAGAACCGCAGTTGGACAGCTAAATGAACCACAAGTAGACAGGCAAAATAACCGCAGTTAGTGAACCAGAGAGACACAGTTAGACAGCTAAAGAATCACAAATAGACAGCGCAAGAACCACAGTTAGACATTTCCCCGCCATTTTTCTCTCGTTTAAAAGCTTCCTTTAAAGGAAACGAGCTGTTTCCTCTTGCTGTTCCTACCGCAATAGTCGACAGAAGAAAACAATGGCCTCCTTGACCGCCATTTCCCGGTTTTTATAAACAGGGCGCGATTCGTAGGACTATTTCGAGTTTAAATTAAAACAGCCGTGAAAAATCTCTCCGCAGTCCTTTAAAATGCCCACAAGGGTCTCGTGGCTGCCAGTTTTTGCCACCCCTTGGTATCTGTTGCCTGTTCTTGTTCGATGACCTGCTTCCTCTGCCTTTTAGGGCGTTTAGTGACGTCAAGAAAAAATTACACAATTATTATTTTGACCTGCTGACATGAATTTAAAGGGAAAGAAGCCGACAAAAACTAGACGATTTACCAGAGGAGGAAATGACGAAGAATAACAAACAAGCAGAAAATAGAGGAAATCGTCATGTTTTTGTGTTTTCTTGAACAGTTGGGGGGATTTTGAACTGTCTAACTGTGACTCTTCTAACTGTGGCTTCCAGAATCCAACCAATTTCTTTGCCGCGACATGCCGTCGATAGCTCAGTTGGTAGAGCGGAGGACTGTAGTCTGGCTGGAATCCTTAGGTCGCTGGTTCGAATCCGGCTCGACGGAATTTCTTTTTTTTCTTTTTTTTTTCGTTCTAGCCAGTTTTTGCTGATTCAAAGTTCTTGTTTTAGTGATTTTCAGCTGGTTTTCATGTACACTTGGCATTTTTTTCAGCCTGACTCATTTTTGGGGGAAGAAAAGCGCAAAAATGACAGCAAAATAGAGAAAACGGAAAATTTCGCCAAAAAAACTGAAAAAGAGTTGCATCGGCCGGGAATCGAACCCGGGCCGCCCGCGTGGCAGGCGAGCATTCTACCACTGAACCACCGATGCTTGTTGGATGGATTAATTCGGACTGTGGACAATCGGCTTGTCCTTGAACTGGTTTCAGTTGACTTTTTCGGGAAGAAGTGGAAAATTCGAGGGACCCATTATAATGGAAAAGAATGGGAGGAAACGGCGGAATTATGGCCTTTATAATAAATTTTAAAGGTTTTTGAGTTAGACAGGCAAAAGAGCCACAGTTGGACAGGGAAAAGAGACACAACTAGGCAGCAGAAGAGCCACATTTACAAAACTAAAGAGCCACAAGTAGACAGCGAAATGACCACAGTTAGACAGCCAATTGAGCTACAATTAGATAGGGGAAACAGCCACAGTTAGACAGGAAAAAGAGCCGCATTTGGACAGCCAAGCGTTTTTTAACGAGAAAATCAGAAGAATAACTAAAAAATTCCAGGTTTCCGGTAACAGCGAGCCATTTGTGACTAAATACCGACGATTTTTTCGTCATTTTATGGAAAACAACCCTCATTTTCACTTCCCAACTCTGTACAATGACTGAAACCAGTTTCCCGTAAGATTATGGTCAAGCCGATTGTCTACAGTTCGATTAAATCCAGCAAATAAGCATCGGTGGTTCAGTGGTAGAATGCTCGCCTGCCACGCGGGCGGCCCGGGTTCGATTCCCGGCCGATGCAACTCTTTTTAGATTTTTTTCCTTTAATTTTCCACTCGGGACACAAGAAATCCTGTTAACTTTTATTAATTTCCATTTTTAGAAGTAAAAATTACAGAATTCTCCCTTACAACAGCGATGGAAGGGAGCCCAGCAGGGAAAGAACGTGGAATCACAGCCATATTCATAGGAATTGCTTCCAAAAATACGAACAACATATTTTCGATAGCAGCCGTTGTCACAAAATTTTGTATTGACCAGCGTTGACAGCGCGCCATCTTTATCATCGCCTGAAAATCAGGGAACAGGTTAAAAAGTTGGCGACTTCTTACCACTGACACAAAATTCGGCTTGGATCGGGCTGAAAACCAAAAAGAAGACGAAAAAAAGCAGCAGGTGCTTCATTTTCGGCCAAAATTGACTGAAAATGGGTCTTATAACGATGAATCAACGGAAAAACTACTGAAAATCTCTGAAGAAAGCAGGCTATTTAAATTATTCCAGAATTTGTCATTTTTCGGAGGAAGACGACGTATTAAAACATGATGAATTATGATTCAGGCTCCTGACTCTCGAAAAGTGAAGCATTCTAGACAAAATATAGACAATTTTGAAGAGAAGAAGAGGCTCTATAAGATGATATTTCTGGAGTATTAGAGCAAGGGAAAAAACGACCGCTATCAAAGATTGGAGGTTACAATAGTCAGACGACGGTCAGATAATCGGGCAAGAGGGCATTTTGGCAGGTGGGCGTTGAAAATTACGAACTACCAAAAAAGTTATTTATACCGTCGTAATCTCGTCGAGAGGAGCATCGAGCTGTGCACAGTTTTTCGATAGATCCACAGGTTTCGATTCTACAGCAATTTTGACTTTCCGAACAAAAAGTTTGGAAAAAAATCATCGGATCATAGGCAAATAGGCTATTTTGGCCCATAGAATCCTAAACATTGGTACTTTTAAAGATTCTAAGCTATTGGTCA
The DNA here is from genome assembly GCA_964036215.1 of Oscheius sp. DF5033. Taxonomy (NCBI): domain Eukaryota; kingdom Metazoa; phylum Nematoda; class Chromadorea; order Rhabditida; family Rhabditidae; genus Oscheius; species Oscheius sp. DF5033. Next base: position 940,514 of record CAXIWN010000004.1, on the reverse strand, counting down.
CACGCATTTTTGGACGCTGATCACAATGATATGCGTGGTTTACCAGGAGAAGTCCTGGAAAAAGCCCCACCCTTTCACGGCTATCCCATAATGGAAAGATTGAGGTCAAATTGAGGTCAAAACTGAGCGGTGTTTGGCAGGATATGACCAAAAAAATCTTGACTTATGAAAAAGCTATTTATACCACTGGAATCGTCTCTTTGAGAGGAAACAGATGGTCTATTCGGTTTTTTGATAGCTCCACGCCAGTCAATTGAGTCTCGCAGAGAAATTCTAAACAAAAAGTTTGGAAGAAATCATTGGAATCCTAGGTTTCGGATCTATTTTAGTCCATAGAATCCTATAAATAAGTACTTTTATGGGTTTTTTTGAACTGGTCACACGTAACTTTAGATGCTGATTACGATGGTATGCTCGGTTTTCCAAAAGAAAGCCCGGAAGTATGCTGACCAGGGTAGGAATACTCCATAATGCGAAGATGTAGATCAAATCATCGACCAGCGAGCTATTTTGGTCCATAGAATCCTAAAAATCGGCGATTTTAAAGATTCTAAGGTATTGATCACACACATTTTTTGACGGTGATCACAGTGATACGCGTTGTTTACCAGGAGAAGGCCTGGAAATAGCCCCATCCTTTCACGGCTATCCCATAATGGAAAGATTTAGGCTAAATCATCGCCTGGGCGGTGTTTTGGAGGATAGGTCCGAAAAAATCCTGACTTCTGGAAAAGATATTTATACCGTCGTAAGCAGCTCGTCGAGACGAACAAGGTGGCATGCTCGGTTTCCCGATAGCTCCACGCCAGTCCATTGAGCCTCGCTGAGAAGTTTCCAAACAAAAAGTTTGGAAGAAATCATTGGAATTCTAGGTTTCGGACCTATTTTGGGCCATAGAATCCTAAAAATAAGCACTTTTATGGGGTTTTTTAAGCTGGTCACACGTAACTTTGACTGCTGATTACGATGCTCGGTTTTCCAAAAGAAGGCCCGGAAATATGCTCACCAGGGTAGTGATACTCCATAATGGAAAGATTTAGATCAAATCATCGACCACTTGGCTATTTTGGTCCATAGAACCCTAAAATTGGGCTCTTTAAAACCTTTTTTGAACTGCTCACCGAGATCTCGAGCTCCTGATCACGGTGGTATGTTCAATTTTTCAAAAAGATGGCCGGAGGCTAACAAGATTCCGGCAACGGCAGAATAGGAGTCGGATCATAGAGAAAGGGAGATTTGGGGCAATTTTTCTACGAATAAGCGAAGTTTCTGGTATAAAATTTATATCAGCTGGTAGAGCTCTTCGAGTTGGGTTCACAACTTCGATTAGATTTTCAAAACAATTTGATAAAATCGCTTGGCTGGCGGCGGTAGTTCAAATGGCAACAGTGGTGGATAGGCTTTTTCGATTGGCCAGTTTTTGTAGAAAATTAGCCACTTTCCATAGTGATTTTTATATCCTCTTGTAGAGAAGAAAGAGCTAATTTTGGCGGCATCGTCTGCTTATAAATAGTGAAACCTATCCTCTCATAAGATTGGAAATAAGAATAAGGAACAATCCACAGAAGTCGGGGCCGTTTTTTGCCAAATAAATGGCAATAATTGTATTGTAGAGAAGAAGATAAAGCTGGAATGATACGAGTTTCCTGCAGAGATACTAAAATACTGGCTGCAGTCGCCGAGAATTCCTGAAGAAAAGGAATTTCAAATTGTGAGTCAGTCAAAGGAGAATCCAAACGAGAATGAAAAGGCAAGAAAATGGAGAAGAACAAGACGATCGCCTGGGGGAAGATTGACATAAAAACCACAAATAAAAACAAAAGAATCGACACGCTGCCTATTTATTTTTGCCTTTGTTCATCTTCGCGGGGCTGATCTTCTTGACTGCGGGCGTCGTCGTGCCGCCAGTCGAAGTCGTGAGGGTGGCGGGCGCCGTTGTGGTGCTGACCTTAGTGGTGGCGGGCTTCGTCGTGTTCCCGGCCTTAGCCTTAGCAGCCTCAGCCTTAGCCTTAGCAGCCTCAGCTTCAGCCTTAGCAGCCTCAGCCTGAGCAGCCTCCGCTTCCATTTTCAATTTCTTTTTGAGATCATCCAAACTCTGCTGACTCTCCATCATCTTCACGCAGATTTTCTCGTTTTTTTTCAAGGAAGTCGTCCGCTTTTTCCTTGTCGTCCTTGTACCCGTCGTTGAAGGCTTTTTTGACAAAGAGAGCAGCAATGTAGATATATTGCTGAACCACTTGAACAGCTCTAGCTCTCTGCGATCTCAATTTCTTGAACATTTCCAGCATATCGGGCATTTCTTTATTTTTCAGCTTATTCATCATCTGGCTGAGGAGGACAAAAACGCCTAAAAATAAAGAGAATTTAAAGCCAAACCAATTCAAAATACCTGTTCGACCAACTCCGGCAGAACAATGGACAATAATCGGCTTGCCACCAGACAATTTCATCGACAATTCCCACATAAAGAAGAGCTTCATTCCTTTTTCTTGGGAGGGCACACCCTTATCCGGCCAGTCGAGGAAGTAGAGATGGTTGACGGTACGGAGTAATTTGCCTTTGTATCTCAGCTCGAGCGTTGATTGTCGAATCGAAGGGCCCACCTTCCACGTATTCACGCATTCAACTTCATATTTGCTTTTCTTAGTTGGTTTCATAACTTTACCCTTTTTCAGATTAACATACTCGGCACACTTCGGTTTTTCTTTCTCTGAAAAATTAAATAATTAGAAATTGAGTAAAAACTAACCTTTAAAGTTGCACAACATGACGATACAGCGGCTTCCTTCTTGATATACCATTTGCCAAAAATTCTCAATCATCTCTGGTGTGGGCGCCTGGGTGGTAATGTGCTCGATACCATAATCATCTGTGACGCGGTTGGCGTGGTAATTTTTACCGTTAAGCTTGACCATTGTGTGTTCCAAGCAGGCCATATCAGCATATCGTTTTTGAGACTCATCCATTCCCTCCAGAATCGCTTTATCTTCTTTTGTAAGAACGATGTCGTACTTGTCCTTCAGCATTGGATATTCGACGTAGAGATCTTTCGCCGGATCGTCTGGATCTACTATTTCTGCTGGTTTTCGTTTTTCTTCATCAGTTCCTCCACAGTAATCGACATCAACATATTGTTGACACAGTGGTTTTACGCCAGCGGAGAGAAATCTTTTGACTAATTCAGTAAAATTTCCGCCATTCTCTGGAGTAAACTTGAACGGTTTAGAAATGACTTCTTCGGGTTCCAGTTCAATATCAGTCATTCCTGCTTTCTCCTTCTCTTCAACTATCTTGAAAATTGTTTCCTCGAAATCTGTCCTGCCGGTAAACAAGTCGGGAACTGGCTCCGGCCGGGTTTCGCGTCGGGACTTGGTTCGCATCTGTTCCTTGGATCTGGTCGTGTCGGTTGTCGAAGAAGATGTCTTGCTTCCCGACTGGCTCAATCCTTTTTCTTCTTCGCATTTCTCTTTTCCAGACTCTTTCCCGACGACGTGAATTCCTTGGGCGACCTCTTCCTCCGCTTCTGAGTCTTCGGCTTCTTAAGCATACCCTTGCGCCTCAGGACGACAACCACAATGACGATGACAATGATCAGGCCAACAAAGCCAATGCTGCCACCAATTGCAGCCTTCACAGTTGGAGACATGGGAGGAGCGACGGTAGAGGAATTGCCATGGAGGTTAGCAACAGGAGGGCCAGCCGATCCGGATGGTGAATTCGTCACAATAGGAGCAGCCGTAGTACTAAAAGCAGGCGTAGATTCACAGAAGACGTAGTCTTCGTTGCCGTTAGCACAAGGCATAGCTGGAACAAGAGTCATTAGTGGGTAAAATCGTCAAATTTTTGATTTTTTGCACAAACAGGACGAGCGCTAATTGTAAGCAAAAATTGTCAATTTTCTGGCTTTTTTCGGTTCGAGCCACAGTTGTTTCAGTACACGGCGCCATGAATACGTCCAAGAGATGAAAATTAACTTGCTGCAAGTTTTCTTATCCACACTAATGGGGACGCTCATCCACTGGTAATATAATTTTAGCGCTTTCACGTCATCTCCACACAGATTCGGATTATTCGTGAGATTGGACTTAGTGCCATCCTTGCAATCTTTATCACCATAACCAGATTGGATATCAAACTTGACGTTCTTCAAATCGACATTGACCAGGCTCAGGCAAGCATCCTTGCTCAGTTTGAAAGGACCAAGTCCCGTCAGATTGACATCCTTCACGATGAAGTCTCCCTTGATCGTTTTACAATTCTTCAGAAGTTCAGCAGTAGGTGAAGTGTATCCGACGACAGCCGGATAAGGCGACTCGAATTGGCATTCTGAAAAAAACCGGATTTATTTGTGTACCAGGGGAGAATTGAACCCGCTTAGGATGCGCTTCATTTTTGCCCGGCTGCGCTTCATTTCAGTTTGGAAATGGTAGCCGGTAAAGAGAAGCGAAAAATGGTACGAAATTTGTCAAAAGTCGGTCAAAATCCGGTCAAAAGCGAAAGTCAAAAGTTTCCAACGGGGGCGGCAAAAAATTCGGTCGCAGCTGCCGTAGAAAAATAACCGGTGCGCGCGCCTTCAGCAGGCGACGCCTCGTGTGTCAAAATGTACGCACCTTCGGTACTTTGGATATGTTCGATGATGCCGTTGGGATTGCTCTTGATAGCCGTTCGCAACATATCCAATGACTCCAGCATCGGGTTGTTGTAGACGAGGACGTGTATGTTTGTAGCACCAGAAGCAAGAATCTTGATCGATGAATTCCACTCAATCTTCTTCAGCTTGGGATTATTGCGGATGAGGATGAAGATGCCACCTAAATGAATTATTGATTACATGGAATACAACAGCAACTAACCGGAAGATACCTTTTTCCCGTCAAAACTACTAATATTTCCAAAATTCAGGGTCTCCACTTTGTCGTTTCCATCCATGATAATTGTGCCGTAAATTTCGGTGAAGTTGGCCAGGAAATTGTTGAGAGTCGTCTCGTCAGTCTTGGAAAAATCCAGCGTGACATTGCGGAAAGCGTTGCCAACAGTGGTAATACCAGTCTCCATAACACAGATATCCGGCGTATTCGTCAGCTCCACGTTGCCAATCAATTCATGACATTTCAGTTTTCCAGTGGATGCAGCTACATGTTGAGCCTGCATAGAAGTCAGTAAAAGCAGCAGCAGCTGCATTCCAGTAAGATTCTTCATCAGATTGAAGCCAACCATCTGAGAAGAGACCAGTAGAATTGAATGACAACTTCTGTTGGAGAAAATGACAGAATTTTACAGTTGACCAGTAAATCGTTTTCGCTTTTTAGCCATTTACTGAAAATGACCGGCGGCAATTTCAAATTTCGCTTTTGTTCGACTTTGCTGGGAAAATAATGTTCGCAATTTTCTGGTTTGTCGAGTGCAGCGCCGTGAACGGCGGGCGAGCCGCATGAGAGCCGCGTAATCTCAGCTCATTTTAAGTGCCATTTCTTCAGCCGGATGTCTTCTGCAGAAATATTTAGACTAAAAAATAGAGCTGAAAATTCTCTACAAGGTGACATATTTCATAAAATTTTATTTTTGGAACTGACGATGTAGCGAATTTTTTTAAAAATGCGCCAAATTTTCCGTGCCATGTGCAGTTGACCATTACTGGCCGCAAGTATCAAAATTACGATTTTCAACAGCTACAAGGGCAAGTTGTATATCAAAAAAGAGCTCAGAAAATTCTCTATAAGATACAATTACTCCCGCAATTCTAATCTTTGAAATTTCGGAATTTTTTAAAAACGCACTCCATTGGGTTCACATTTCCTTTATTGGAAGCAATTGACAAAATGACCATTATTTCTTGTTTTCCCCAGTTACAAAAACACGCTGTATATCAATAAATAGCTCAGAGAATTCTCTACAAGGTAATATATTCTGCGCAGTTTTATGCTTCAAAATAAAGACGTGGCGCATTTTTCCAGATGCGCGCCATTCTGCTGTCCATTATTGGCAGCAAATGTCCAAGTTGCCATTTTTTATAATTTTTTAATAGTTGCAGTTCCATTTTAGATATCAACAAATAAAGCAGAAGGATTTTGATTGTCTTTAACCGCCAATTTTGTTCAGAGACTCGTGTGACCAGAAACAGGATGAAACAATTTATTTGTATTGTTCACAAACTTTGTTCAGCAAGAAGGACATGTGCATTTCTTTAAAATCACAAGCTTCTCCATCATATTGGAAATAATCTGTGCTGGGATCCGGAAGCAATCTCTTTAAGCTGGACGATGATCGGCGCAGTTCTTTACCGTAGCCCAAAGCTAGCAAGTCGATTCTTTTTCTCCTCAACTGAAAGGGGGAATTAGACTGATTTGGGGGAATATGAACCTGTTTAGCGGCTTCTTTAGTCTTTTCTAGGGCCAAATCCTTGGGAAGGGAGCCCTCAACGAAGGGCATTCCGTCAGTAATTAGGACAGCCACTTTATGGTCACAGCGAATCTCCTAAACGAGCCAATTCCTGCCAGAAAAGGACGGTTACTTCGAAAAGTTCCCCAGCAGCGTCTAAAGCTGCCGGAGTATTGGTATATCCTGCGTCGAAGGAGTTGGGAACATCGTCCAGGTACTCATTTTTAGTCCATCGCATTGGCAGCCATTCGGAATGAGAAACGTCAGTCGAAACCATACATTTATTGAATTGTCTAGCAGAAGGCTACCACTAGGTTACTATAGCATAGAGCTATTCTAAATTTTTAAATTGATCTAAAAGATCGACTAGCATCAGCATTTATTTCAAATACTTTGGCCATTTCACAGACTTCCAGCTTTTGAATCAAGGAGAAATCAAGAGTCAACACTAATTCAAAAAAAATAAGGAAACAAAGAAGAACAAAAAAGTTCAAGTGAAGATGATCAACCAGTAACCCAAGTACCCGAATACCACGAAAAAAATGGAATAAACACAGAATTCTCCACATCTTTTTATTACTACTTGGCGGCGGCGTCGTTCTTCTCTTTTTGCTTCGGCAGCTGCGGTGCACTTCGTCTTGTCGTCCAAGGCGGCGGTGCCCTTCTTGTCATCGGCGGCGTCTTCGACGTTTCTTCGGCGGTAGAAGCAGTAGAAGTAAAGATTCTGAAGGTAATTTGGGTAAAAATAGAGTGAAAACGACTGACTCGACGGTAGAAATAACATCAGTCCAGCTAATGTTAGAGATTTGTAGAAATCCGACCTCTTTCAAGGAAGGAAAAGTGGCAGAATGACTGGCTGCCGGTGAAATATCGCTTGTCAATTATTGGATTAGACTGGAAAACGATTTGACAGAAAATTTTGGCCAGTAATGGCGGGAATATTTTGGTTTTTTTAAAGGAAAAAGAAACCCGTGCCCTATTCCAATCCAGCAGAGGGAAGGTGCCCATGTCGACTTGGTGGGAAATCTGGGAGAGAAAAGAGACCGGGGAAAACAAGGTCAAATCACCGGGTTAGCAGATATTTTGGAAGCTAGAGGTAGAAAAAAGTAGACTTTTGAAAAAGTTATTTATATCATCGTAATCAGCTCGTCGAGACGAACAAGACGGTATGTTCATTTTTTCGGTAGCTCCACGTATGTGATATGGTTAACCGGCAGAAGTTTCCAAATAAAAATTTAGGTCAAATGATGAGAAATGAGGTATTTTGATGAAAAATTTCTACAAAAGCTTGATTTTTATTGCATATCCCTGGTATTACAGTAATCCTGATTACAGCATTTGTTCCCCAGAAGCCAGCAAGGATACAACCAATGGTCACAGCCATAATCGTAATAATACGCGTTGATTCCAATTATAGAAGTTCGAGTACATCCATTGTCACAAGTTTTTGTCATCGATGGCATTTCTGTCTGGGGATAGCGGCCTAAAATTGGGCTAAAACATAAAAATGAAGTGTTTTTTGCCCGTATAACAGGTGAATTGAGCGGTTAAGAGGCCAACAAGAAGGATGAGAAGAACTAAAATTCTCATTTTCTGTGGTTTTTAGAAAAAAATGGCCATTTATAATGGGGAAACATGAAAAAACACTGCGGAATTCCTTTGAAAATCGTGGTAAACAATTTTATTCGCATTTTTACGGGTAAATATAGGTTTCAGACCCAGGAAATTGTCTTTTCTTCCCTGAATCAGGCTTATTATTGAGAGATGCGCCGTTTTTATACCAAAAAAAAACCATTTTCCCATGTGATTCAGAACAGCCCACGCCTTAAAAGGCGCCATTTTTTGCTACTTTTCCCTAAAAATGAGGGCGTTTCCCGTCATTTTTCTCCTATTTCTAGCTGCCAGCCTGCTCCACGCTGAATTTACCTGTTATGCAGGTAAATCCCGCCCTTTTTTATTTTAAATGTCTTCAGGGAATTCAACAGCGCCTCAGGAGACGAAAACCTGTGAAAAAGGATGCTCTCGTAGGGAAATTGCCGGAATTTATGAATATGAATGTTATGATTTCTTCTTTCCCTGCTGGATGCCGTATCATTTTTGTTGTTATGAAGATCATTGTAATGGAAAAGAATGGGAGAAAACCGTGGAATCATGGCCGTTTTAATAAATTTTAAGGATTTTTGAGTTATAAAGGCAAAAGAGCCTCAATAACACAGCTAAAGGAGCCACAGTTAAACAGCCCGTAGCTATATTTTGCGTATTTCTGCATTTTCTGAGTTATTATCAAGCATTTCAGGCTTAGAACATTTAAAAGCCAAAGAAATTTCCGCTTTTCCCACCAAAAAAGCTTAAAATCGCCGGCTTTTGGCCACAAGCGCGCTTTTTTCTCTTTCATACTCAAATTTTCCCGCTTTATTCGTTCAAATCGTCAATTTTCCTTCTCGGAATATTCTCAAAATGTCTTTATGCCCCGGAACTGGTCCTTTAGGTAAGAATTTGAAGCTAATTTTCCATTTAAATGGGTTCTAGCTGTCGGTCTTTGCGGCCATTCCTTCTGCTTCGATTGTCTTCCTTCGCTGGGTCTTCGTGCTATCTGTCCTCATTGTCAAATGGAAGGAGCTTTTATTCTGGGAAAGAAGAATTATCTTGTTGAAGGTTTGAATTATCTTGTTGAAAATTTTCTTCCAATGGACGCTGTAAACAACGGGCTGAATTCAAAATTGGCTTTTCCGCGAATTTTTGCAATATTCTAGAACATTTTCCACTTTTTAAAGGATTCTACCGTAATCAGCATCAAATTCTGATCATTTTGGTGCTAAAAAGTTCAATTTATGACTGGTTTTAGAGCAGCGACGTTTGTAAACAGCGAGCAAGCTCAATTTCAGTTCATATCTGCTGAAATTCGCCAAAAAAAAACCACAATTTCCTGTGATTTTACGATATTTTCCGCTTTCCTAGAGGCTTCTACCGTAACCAGCACAAAATTCTGAATATTTTGATACGAAAAAACTGCCAGGAAATCTATTTTGGACGACGGTAATCACGCGCAAACGAACGCTTGTAAACAGCAAGCGGTAGAATGTAAAAGTTGCCTGTTTTCACGGATTTTCGGTCGTTTTCCGCAATTCTCCGAAGTTTTAAATAATTTTATCGTAATCAGCAGAAAATTCTGCCTATTTTTATACCAAAAATTGCTGAAACCGGCTTGGAATGGGCTAAAAATGGCAATATGTCTCGAAAATCCTCATTTCAGAGCTGAGGCAGTACATGGAAAGGCCTCGAACAATTGAAGAAGAAGAAAACATTTCAAAAATGTTACTGGAAAATGTCCGTGATGCCGAAAATGAGCTGGCTAATTTAGAAGAAGAATATCAACGGTTATTGGCGGTAAGCGAAGAGCGCCAGGGCCAACGGGAGAGGGAAAGACACCTGGAAAGGCCATTTTTCTGGCGATTGGGAGCAGAACGAAGGGAAGGAGGGCTGGACGAATTTGCGGAACGACGATTGGAAGAAAGAGTGGCGGAAAATGGCCCGGGAACTGCCCGCCGGCTCGAAAATCAACTGAGAAGACCAAATTCTGCTGATTTTCGGCCTGGTCGTCATTTTGCCCGCCAAAATCGGCAATTGGAAGAAAACCAGCGGATTCGAGAGGAGCACCGGCTGGCTGTTCAGGGAAATTTAGAAGAATCTCGGGCCCAGCGGCATCGGCAGCTGCTCCGGGAAGTGAGCCAACGCAATTTCCCAGGATTTTTCGGTGGTCAGCAGATAAACTGGAATGGCAGCTTTAATCAGAATATTCCCAGGCATCAGGTAGCCATTTCCTTTAAAGAAATTACTGTAATTTTAAGCAAGCAGCCCAGGTTCAGCTTCCTCCTCCTCCTATGCTAGGATATCCAAGACTTGTGAGTTTTTAAAAGGTTTCTGGGTCTTAAAACGAGTAGAAAACGCGGTTTATTTGAATTTTTAGGCTTATGTGCTCCCAAATACTGGAAATCTCACTGGACAGCCGATTCTACCAAGAAATGGTCAAAATTTCCCGTAAAAATGAAGAAAAAGATATAAAACGAGCTATAGTGAGATATTGTGCAAATAAATCTTTAAAAAATTAGTCATAGAAGAGAAAGAATAGAAAAAAGTGGGAGAAAATATCCAAAAAATAGGGAAAACGCCGTGAAAACCGGCAATTTTGAATTTCTTCCGGCCGCTGTTTACCCGCGTTCATTAACGCGCAATTACTGTAATCCAGAAAAGGTTTTAAAGGCATTTTTGGTATTAAAATGCTCAGAATTCTGCGCTGATTACAGTAGAAATCTTTTAAAATTCTAGAAAATGCAGGAAAATTATGTAAATCACATTTATTATTTGATATAAAATGGGCTCATTTAAACAATTGGCGGCTTTATTTGTATTGTGAGGCTTGATATTTTTTAATCCATAGTTTCTGCCTCTCTTCAGCATCCAAACGAGCCATCTGGACCACGGAAAATTGCGCATCCAAGGCCATGTGCATACCGACAACCAGCAATCCAATACAATGCACGTCCCAAGTGTAAGCATTCACTGAAAAATGGTCGTTATTGTAATTTTTCGGAAAGATTTCTAAGCATACGGTACATCAAAAAATAGAGGGGAAAATTCTCTACAAAATGATATATCTCTCATAATTTTTAGCTTTAATTTAAAGAAATGACGAATTTTTTGAAATACGCGGCAAAAAAAAACAAAAAATAGCGAAATTTTCTAACACCGAAATTTCCCGGGTTTTTCCTTTCAATTTTCGATAATTCCTACTAGTTTTGACACGCCGGATCCACTGATAAAAGCCATTTTAAATCCAAGCACGGGATCCCGAAATATGGGCGCTATTTCAAATTTAAATTATTAAAAATGTGTGGAAATCGGGAAAAATTGCCATATTTTTCGGGATTTTGATGATTTCTCCAGCTTTTTTGGCTTTTTATGGAATTTACATGATTTTATCATATTTTCACTCCGCTTTAAAGGTCTAAACAGTTTAAATTAAAGAAAAGTGTGCTTACATTCAGCTTCGACAGTAATTCCACGAATAAAATGGCTGGCTTCTATTATAATCAGAGGAATTTTATAGATGAAATTGAAGATGATCAGGCAATGATTTACGAAGGGAATTGTCAAAAATTGAGTGATTTCTCCAATCAAAATAAAAGATAAAGAGACCAGGAAAAGGGACGACTCCCATGGTCCCAAAAAATCCTTCTGAAATTGGCCAATTTAAATAAAAAGAAAGCAACTCACGGGATTTTCTTGATTTTCCTTGGCTATCGGTACAAATGCATAAGATTTAGCACCAAACCAGCTAATAAATAATATATGAGCGATTACATATGGACCATCCCTGGCGAAAAACATTCTTGGAATAAAAAAATAGCCGCTTTTGACCGATTTTTAGCCAAAAAGCGAAAAATTGGACAGAAATTGACAGGAAAACGGCTGAAAAACGGTAAATTTTTTTCAGGAGACTACTTTCTTCAGATAAACGAAGAGCATAAATACGCATCGGTGGTTCAGTGGTAGAATGCTCGCCTGCCACGCGGGCGGCCCGGGTTCGATTCCCGGCCGATGCAACTCTTTTTTATATTTTTTTTTTACTTAAATCCGCGCAATTTCCCTTATTTTTGACTCAAATTTCAATTTCCCGCCCCTGGATTATGCAGAAATTGTTTATCACCCGGGGAACTCAACAAAAAAAGGTCATTCTCTCCATTTTTACTGGAAAACATGCGAGTTTTTCTCTATTTTTACTTATTTTTGGCATTTTCTTGCCCAATTTTTGCTGTAGAATGTTACAGCGGTGAGTTCTGGCCCTTTAAAACGGAAAAGTTTCAATTCCAGGAAATTCCCGGCATCCTGAAGCTATTCGGGAGATAAATTGCCTCCATGGTTGCAGTTCAAACTTAGTTTGGCGGGTATTTTACACGTACAGGAAATATTCATGTGACAGTTTGTTTTTCCCATGCTGGGTGCCTTATCATCATTGCTGTCGCTCAGAATTATGCAATAAACGTTAAAAATTTCATTTAAAGAGCAACCGCCTCAGTTAGACAGCTGAATGAACCACAACTAGACAGCAGAAGAGCCACAGATAGACAGCTACCTGAGCCACAGTTAGACAGCAAACTATCCCTGGAATCCCAAAATAACGAGGAAAATCGGAAAAATCGGCTAATTTCTCAATATTCCTACCGTTTTTCTAGTAAAAAACAGCGAAAAATGTAAGAAAACCATAGGAATGTAGTATTTCTATTAATTTTAAAAGTCTAATAGCCCGAAAATTAAAGAAAATGAAGAAAAACCCCGGCAAATCCCATGGAAGCCCAAAGAAAAAAAGCAAAAGAGAGTTGCCCACGGCTGGAATCGAACCAGCGTCGCCACGGCCACAACGTGGAGTACTAACCACTATACTACGTGGGCCGAAAGCGGGCGCGCCAAAATGACGGGACACTCCACTCCTTGAGATTAGCGGTGTCTTTTACTGATTCATGGGGCTTTTTTTGCTAGTTCTAGCCATGTTCCTCTGCTAATTTCACTGAAATCGTATTCTACTGCGTTCTAGTCACATTTTTCTATTTAAAACTCACAAAATGTGCTCAAAACCCGTGAGAAATACACAATTTCAATAGAATTCATTATTTACAACTGAATTGCTTTTAAAATTTATTATCATTTCCATTAACATCAGCTGCTGCTTCTGAAGGAACTTCTGTGGTTTCTGTGATCGTTGGCTTCCTCCAGGAGTCTACTCGTCGTCGAATCTTCTTAAAATCGCTCTTTAATGTCTCGGAGATCTTTCTATCAGCCACGGCATTAATTATCGGGTCGAGAATCATTGCCAGGATCCTGAAAAGAGAAAAATTTTAAAGAAAAACCCTGAAATTTGACGAAAACTTGGGGAAATTGGCTGTTGGCTGTTCAAATGTGGCTCTTTTGCTGCCTAACTGCGGCATCTCTCGCTGTGTAACTGTGGCTGTCTTGGCTGTCTACCTGCGGCTCTTTAGCCGTTGATCTGTAGCTCTTTTCACCGTCTAACTGTGGCTCTTTTCCCTGTCTAACTGTGGTCAAAAACTCACCAAACAAGAGCAGCCACACTGGCTAAAATCTCAACTTCTACAAAAAGTTTACTCATCAAATAAGTTTTACACGATGTTTTGCAGCCTTCTCCTAAAAAATCTTTTATTTTGGACTAGAATTCCCTACCCAATGTGCTCAAATCGTGTAAATTACAGAGGGCGACTATACAAACAATTAAAATTGGTATACTTCCAACAGCAAATGTGCCCATATTCATTCCAAGGCGATTCATGGCCATCATTGAAGTTCGTTGACGGTCGGCTGTGGAATTCTTAAATGGGAAAATTGGGATTTTTGATGAAAACTGGAAGAAAATAGCCTAAGCTGGCTAACTGTGGCTCTTTCAACTGTCTAATTGTGGCCTCTTTGGCCTAAAGCCCCCCAAAACTCACCGTTGACAATGTTTTAGTCTGCTGTTTATATCTCGTATGGAGTCTATACAATAAAGAACCGTAGATAATTAGCACAGAAGAGAAGGAAATTGACAAGGAGACTACTAAAAATTCAAAAATTTCTGAATTTCCCGGGCTAAACTCACCAATACAAATTGCCAATGGATGCTGGCATTGGTTATAGGGACAATTCACTGGAGCAGTCTCCGGGTAGAAGAGGGTGGCACCCCAGACGCCGACACAACACTGAAAAGGCGGGAAATTTAAAAACGAGTGAAAATTGTGGTAAATAACGCCTGTAAACATCGAACGGAATTCAACATGGACAATTTTTGCGGGTTTTTTCGCTATTTTCCGAATTTCGTCAGAATTTTAAAGGAGTCAATAGCAATCTGCGTACAGGTTTTAAGATTTTGATCACAAATCCTTTAAAACTTTTCAAATTACGACCGTAAACAGCGAGCAAAACGTGTTGGAAGAAATTCAAGAGGCAATCGCGCCATAAAACGCTTGTAAACAGCAGGCGAAGCTCAAAATTACCAGTTTTTGCTCATTTTTCGGTTTATTTCCGTCTTCTCCCGAATTTAAAGGTCTTTACCGTAATCTAATAATAAAAGAACGTAATGTGTTTTGTTTGTTTGTTTGTTTGTCTGTCCAGGTTAAGACGCGCGGGGTCAGGGGTTCGATCCCCGCCAGAGCCAAAAATTTTTGCTTTTTTGCCAAGGTGGTTGTCTATGCTTAATTAGTCTTTTTCTTTTTTCTAGAAGATAGTTTTCGTTGCAAGACCCTAAGTTCGGATCCTGCTTTTTCCTTTTGACTTCTCTCACTTCTCAAAGTGTTTCTAAGACTATTTTGCGTAGTTTTAAGTTGCGCAGAGTAAGTCTCACTGAAGTAATCGGCGATATCGGGCCTCTTACGAGAATATGCTTATCGTTCGACTACTTTAGATGAGGCCAGTAGAGACTCTCTTCTCACTACAAGCGACTATCCAGAGCTTCGCGGGGATCACTAGAAAGGACTATGGGGAGCGGGAACGAGGTCCGGAGCGACCCGAAGGGGAGCGACGGGCCGAGTGGACTAAAGCCCTCCGGCGAAGTCGTAGTAGGGACCTTGGGGAGGCTGCGTACCAATGAAATAGACACCATGCAGTGGAAATGATTTGAATTTGTTTACTATAAAATGGAGCTTGGCTTCGACCACGTGGGGACGGTCACCGAGGCCTTGGACAATCCCCATTCGGGAGCGAGGTCCGGCTCGAGCCGCAGGCGAGGGCCGGGGCGAGCGAACCAAAGCCCACCGGCGAAGCCGGTGTTTCCATACGGCCTTGGACCCCTGCCCAGGAGCCGCGCGCCGTAGGCGCGCGTAGCGACTGGTCAAAATAAAATCCTGAATATTTAAACTTGTCCTACCGAAGCGACTGCGGCTAAAAACCACAACAATCCTATGAGACCGTAACAATGACGAAGAGTTATACGAGTTTTATAAACAAACGGATAGACAACGGCTGTATACAGAAGACAGGAAAGAGCGATGTAGGTTCCTAAAGGGAAAATGTACCTTTTGGCGCCAAAACTGACCACAAATAGATAGAAAATTAAGTCCTCCAATGAGAATAAAAATCATAGCCGTATAATAATTAAATCCACCAGCTTTCCAGAATATTATTACCACGTAAAAGAGTACCAGTGCCAGGAGGGAGCTAGATGAGCGGGACAAAAGGAAAAGATAACGTTTTCGGTGGCTGAAAAGGGGAAAATGACACAATTTTGGTTAAAAGAATGAAAAACCCAGTGGAAAACGACAAAAAAAAAACAAAAATGTTAACTGATCTCGGGCGGGATCGAACCGCCGACCTTCTGTGTGTTAGACAGATGTGATAACCACTACACCACGAGATCTGATGAGTGGCAGTAATTTTGGGTTGGTGGGATTGCCGTTTTCAGTTGGTTGTCTAACTGTGGCTCTTATTGTTGTCTAACCGCGGCTGTTTTCCCAATCTAACTGTGGCCCTTTTTGCTCTCTAACTGTGACTTTTGTAGCTGTCTAACAGTGGCTCTTTTAGCTGTCTAGTTATGGCTTTTCCGCTGTTTAACTGTGGTTCGTATTTCCTGTCTAACTGTGGCGCTTTAGCCGTCTAAATGTGGCTCTTTCCCTGTCTAACTGTGGTTTTCCGCCTATTCTTACCTGGAATCAGTTTTTCTATAAATTCTTATCACCAGCGCCAGATAAACAGCATTTAAAATCAGGGCAAAAACAGAGAAAATGATCGGCAAAATTGCCAAGAAATAAGTTCGGAATTCTTTTGCTCGGTGGAGCTCCTAAATCTTAATTTTTAATAAAAAAAAATGATGACTTACATGAAGGAGATAGCAAGGATCATCGCCGTTGGTAATATTACACAATGCGTACTTGTCATCTTTCCCGGGTATAAATTCTTTTGGACAATTTTGAAAAACTGCAGGAATTTGATAATTTGCAATTAGGGAAATATCTATGGCTGCCCTAAATTTATCAAAAACTGGATTTTTTATCAGTAGAGCGAACTTACGGCTCTTGACATATTTCATCCACCTGCATACCGGTCCATATGGTTTGGACAGAGGATTTGGGAAGAAAATTACCTGAAAAGGGTATAAAAATGGCCTTAAAATGTGACAAAAACAGAGAATTTTGCTCTCCAGTGAAAGAATAAGAAGATAATTTGATAAGAAACAGGGAAAGAGGAAGAAAAGAAGATTATAGGCGGGAAATTGAGGGAGATACTGGTAGAAAAGGCGGAATTCTTGATAAAATACATGAGAAAACTAATAACCACAGTTAGACAGCCAAGGAGCCACAATTAGGCAGCGAAAAAACCACAGTTAGACAGCTAAAAATGCTGATTACGATAGACTCTTTAAAAAATGAGGAAAATGTCAAAGAATACGAAAACCCCCGCGAAAACTGGAAATTTTGAATTACTGCGCCCAAAATTGAAAAAATCTACAAAGCTATTGAATAACTGGCCAATTCTCCAAGTTTTTGACTAAAAATGAGGACACCATGGCCTTTTCCCTTCGTCAGAAGACGGCTGATTCATCTGCCGACCCTAACAAAAAAGGACAATTTTATCACCAGCCTTGAGAAGGTCATACGATGATTTTGAAATATTTCTTCAATTTAAATTGCTGACTAACGCGGGAAATATTCCGGGAAAGGGAAAAGGCGGTAAAAATTGAAAGCTTGGGGATCTTGGCAATAAAAAAAGGGATGTCAGATGATGACGGCCGGAAAAACGAGGCAGACTGCCGGCAACTGAACAAATATGGTATTGGGTAGATAATAATAAACTATGAATGGCAAAATATGAAGTACTATGACGATAGGAACGGAAAACAAGAGAAAGAAAGGTCCTCTATTCAATTTTTGCCCGTTCGCAGCCAAAATTCCAGAAATCTAAGGTTTATGGATGTCGTAAAACCGTTTCCATACCCAAAATGATGTCAAAAGTTACTCTAGAACCTGTTTCGTGTAAAATTCGCCGGTGTGGAGCAAAAATTCAAAAATTCCCAAGTTTTAAAGCAAAATTTTCAAAATAGTAGGCAATTCCAGCTGGAAAAGCCCAGTTTCAGTCGTTGTGATGGTTCAGTGACTGAAAATGGTCATCTCCGCCTTATTTTGCCTCATAAACTGGAGATCCACTATAAAATCCTATGAGGAGGCAATCTTTTTTCCCTTTTATTAGTTGAAAAGCGGTCTGTTTTGCGCTATTTCCATCAAAAATCCGCAATCTCCTGCCGTTTGATCGGAAAGAAGAAGATTTTCCGCCTGGAAACGTTTCTTTTCAGTTTTTCTTACGTTTAAACTGAAAATTAATCTTCTGGAACCTTTATTAGATTCTAGAAAGCCCATTTAACTAAAAAATACTAAAATCATCGGTTTTCCCCTGTTTTGAGCTGTAATCTCAATCAATAGCTGGCGCCAAGTTCAAGTAGACGCAAGCCGTGTCAAGATCTCAAATTACAAAAACCAAAACTCGTTCAGAGCCGTTTTTTTTGGCTGTTGGGATTCTATTTTCGGCGGTTTTCTAGAATTTTAAGAGACTGGCAGTATTTTGAAACGAATTACGGAAGGAAAATGAGAAATTGAAAGGGGAAAAGCCTAAAAATAGCTGAAAAGAGGCGTTGAGACGGGGCAGATGATCCCTTGGCGGCGGCGTGAGGCAGTCGGGGCACTGTTTACGCTAGCGGTGAATCATCTTGGGTTCCCAACGGATGGCAAATGCACGCCGAAAGACCTCTGAATGGCTACCACAGGCGTTTTCATTTAAAAACGAAAAAAAGCAGGCGGAAATTTAAAAAACAAATATTTTGGCACTTTTTCAATTTTTGAATCTTTATGAAAGCGCCGCGTATTTCAAAAAATTCGGCGCCTCTTTGAATTAAAGAAAAAAATTATGGTAAATATATCAGCCTGTAGAGAATTTTCTGCACTACTTTTTGATGTATAATGTGCACTATAACTAACTCAGAATTTTAAAGAAATCGCCATTTAAAGAATGATGCGCATTAAATGCTCTTTAAAACTTATACTCAAAAATTGCCCGTTTTTAAAAAATTCGCCATTTCTTTAAATTAAAGAGCAAAATTATGGGAAATACATCACGTCGTAGAGAATTTTCTGCTTAATTTTTAAATATATAAATAGCTACAGAATATAAAGAAAACGATAACAAAACTTTGGATTAGACGACTGCAACGGTCAAATAAAGCCACAATTTTTTAATTAACGCTTACAAGGAATTTTCCCGCCTCTCAGCCGTTTAAAAATCTTTTAAATTAACATAAAGGCCTAAATACGGAAAAAGGGGCAAAACCAGGTCTAAAAGATGTCACAATCGAGTGCAACCACATCCCATGGGCGCGCTCTTGGATATTGTTTGCCCAGATTGCCAAAATGTTATTTGCTCCGAGTAGAGAGGGCGAAAAAATCTACGATGACGTCGAATTTTTCTCCCTGGTGGAGGATCTTTAAATGAACTTGGGGAGCATCTAAAAATACACGGCGTTTCTGCAAGAAATCAGCCCGGGAAAAACAGATTTGACCTGGGTTACAGCTGCGCGGGAATAATAAAAAGGACAAATAAATGAGTCAGGCTGCTTATTTGGCAGTTTTTAAAGGATTTTGGGGTTTTTAAAGGACTGGAAAGGCAAAAGAGCCAGGAAATCAGCCGGCAAACGGTTCTGAACCCCTTTATCAAGTTTGATAGATAAGAATCTCGACTTTTGGGGCCATAAACTAGGGAGACAGCACATTTTTACCTCGATATCAGCACGTCACATCGCCGAGAACAGCAGTTTTTGAGCTGCTGAGTTCTGAAACGATCAAAAATTTAATTGGGAACAAAACAAAGATCAGATTGGACCCAAAAAAACTGAAATTTGAAGCGTTGGGGAAAAACAGTGGAAAAACGAGCATTTCACCGGGTTTTTGGCATTTTCGCGTTCTCTAAAGGTTTCTACAGTATTCAGCACAAAATTTTGAGCAGTTTTTATACCAAAATAGGTTCAAAACTATTTCTAAATTTTAGTATGGCGGCGCAGTTAAAAAGGCGGGCGCATCATTCAAAAATTCGGATGTGCGCTCAAGAAATCCGGTACGTAATTGGTGAAAAATACAATTTTCACGGAAAAACGCGGGTTTCCAGTTGTTCAACTGCTAATTTAAAACTTTTGGCGCCGTTGATACCACCGGTCGGCGCATCATCCAAGAAATTTTCTGCGTACCGGTGCGCCCAGAAAAAATCCAGAAAAATCGAGGAAAAACACAAAAATCGAACCGTATTGCAAGAAATTCACGGAATCCTACACCAAAGTTACCACGGACGCGTGCATTTTTCAAAAAAAAACCTGATGCGCGGCCATGGAATTCTGTGGCACACTGATGCGCATCCGGAGCGCCCAAAAAATCAAGAAAACAAGTGTAACGAGCTGAAAATTTGTGCCACCGCTTCTACATATTAGACCGTTATTCAAAAAAGTTGATGCGCATCAGTACGCAAGCCGTGCGCTGAGAAATACGATAAAAACTGGGTAAAAATGGAAGTAAATGACAATTTTAGTGAGATTTATTCACTTGGAAGCGGGCTTGCCACCCTCGACCTCAAGATATTTGATGATGTGGGCGCGTTCATCGGCTTTTTTCAATCCGGCAAAGATCATCTTGGTACCGGGAATGTATTTCTTCGGGTCGAGAAGATATTCGAAGAGCGTTTCACGAGTCCAGATGACGCCTTTGTTCTTATTGGCCGAGCTGTAATCAAAGCCGGGCACAGTTCCCGACGTGCGTCCAATAATTCCATTCAAAGTCGGTCCCTGCTTCGAAGCCAAAGAATCCACCACATGGCATTGGGCACAGCGCTGCTTGAACAAGGCCTTGCCCTTTTCCAAATCGCCTTCCGGGATACTGCCGCCGCCACTTTTGCCAGAATCGGAGCTCTTCTTTTTGCCAGCCATCTTGTTGACAGAAGAAACCAGAAATGATAAAAAGAAGCGAAAAAACTCGACACGATACTTTTGACCCAGCGGAAAACGGGATTTTTACCGTTTTTCTCTCGCTTTTTACCAGTTTTTGACTGCCGGGAAGTTTCAAATTTGAGAAGCTGGGGCAGAATTTTGTGCTGATTACGGTAGAAATCTTTAAAAACTTAAACAACGCCGAATAGAGACGGGAAACAAAAGAAAACGAGAAGCTCTGAATTTCGTCCGTCCGCTGTTTACAACCGTTCTTTCGCGCGCACAAATTTTATCCAACGAAGGCTGCTCGCTGTTTACGCACATTACCACTGCTTTCGTTTTTCCAGGGTTCAATTTACTCAGAATTTTATGCTGATTACGGTAGAAGCCTTTAAAAATTTAGAAACTCCCAAAAATTTTGGGAAAAATGCGAATTTCCGCCTGATTTTCATCCAACGCGTTCTACCCGCTGTTTACAGCTCAGAATATTAGAAAAATACACTTTATTTCCTTACAAAAGACCTGATTTCTTCAAAAAAATGAGTTTAATGGATGCAATCGCGAGATTCTCCAGGGAAGGAGCCAGAAAGTTGAATAACTCCAGCATCGTAGATCTTGCTGGGGTTCTGAAGCCGCCGCAATTTCTTTAAAAAACTAAATGGTTACCTTTCCATTGGTGATGTAGCTATCAGGAATCTTAATTGTGAATTTGCGCTGGCAGGGCTTGATTCCGTCATTACAGTCGTGGTAACTGAAATTTTGGGAGATTTTGGAGGTTTGGCTGTCTAATTGTGGCTTTTTCTGTATCTAATTGTGGCCCTTTCGCTGTTAGCTGTAGTTCTTTTGCTGTCTAACTGTAGTTCTTCTGCTGTCTAATTGAGTCTCTTTAGCTGTCTAATTGAGTCTCTTTAGCTGTCTAACTGTGGCCCAACTCACATAGAAACCTTAGGATCAATCGGTGTGAATTCCTCGGTGTGCCCGCGAAGTTCAAATTCTCCCATGTTATTGGTCTTTCCACTGGCCATCAAATCATCGGCATCAATTCCACGATCATCATCCCAGAGCTTGACACGAACACCGGAGGCTGGTTTGCCATCGCAGATGAGTTTACCACGGACACCAGAAGACTGGGTACGGCCAACGCCAAGAGCAGCTACGGTGCCTAGAAGGGCAACAAGAACGAAGAGTTTTAGCATCTGAAAATGGCGGAAAATTGAGGGAAGCCACAGTTGGACAGCCAACTTGTCCGGAATTGATTGAGGCTTGGAAATTCCCATAACTTTTGAACAGAAAGAAGAATTTTCATGTTTTTGATATCGTTTTGTAGAGCAGAAAAAATTCTATTTAATGAATATAAGTTTATACTATTAGCTCCAGGAATCGCTGAGAAAATTCGAATTTTATGCGCATTCAATGTTTCCAGCTCAAAGAAATCGGAACAAAGTGGAAAATTCGTGGATTTTTGAGGAACTGAAGCAATTTTAGTCAACTAACAGCTAAAAACGTGACTACAACATGCAATTGAAGAAAAAAGGAGCAAATAACGCGAGTTATCCGGCTGCCAGCTGGGCAGATAACAGCCACCAGCCGCCGCCTCTCAACAGATGGCTTTTGCCTTACAACGGATGATAAATGTTGCTGTTTACTTGACGCACAAGTAAAAAACATGACCCTCAGGATCAAAGCACAGTAGATTTCTTTAATGAAACTGTAAAAATTCGGGAAATTTGAGAATTTGGGCAGAAAATGGACCTAATCTGGGCTAAAACCACGTAAATTCATGATTTGGCCGAATTTTTGGGTAATTTTTCCGGTTTTAGTTAAGTTTCTCGTTTCAGGACACCTGGAGGAATTGTAGAGAACACACAGACCATTAAAAACCCTTTAAACGAGGAAAATATTTCGAAAATCAGTGAAAATGGGGATTTTTATCGGAAAATGACCCAAAATGCACTTTACCACCGGAAACTTTCCAGTTTGGCGGGATGTTTGGGCATTTTTCGGTTTTCAAAAGGCTTTACCGCTTCAGGACCAAAGGAGAATTATATAGTCCCTTAAGACTTCAATTTGAAGGCAAAAATAAGAGAAGAACCATGAAAAGTGGACGATTTTCACCACAGGAAAGTTTTTCCCTTGTTGTGGATCGAAAACCGGGTCGCCATCATTTTATAATGATCACCATGACTCAGCCCAATGATATCACCCGGGGAAATTGAAAAGAATCGTAATAAAAATAATAGCAACGGGGGGAAATGAATCAGACAGGCGAGACGGGCGAAGCTGATGAAAACAGCGGCAGTTGGTTGACCTTTTCTCTCTTTTCGCGGTTCTTTATGGCCAAGGACGCGGTGAAGTAAACAAAAAATGAGATGGGGGACGCGGGAAATGACGATTTGAACTAAATAAGACCATTTTTAGCGGGAAATGAGGCGGTTTCCCCGAAAATTTGAAGATTTCCCCTAATTTTCTCCTGATTTTTCACAAAAACCGCTAATTTTGAATTAAGAAAAGCTCTGAAGTTATTTAAAGAAGAATGTGTTATTTTCCTAAGAGGTTCCAATTTAAAGGACTGATAGCCCCTAGAACTGCCCATGTGTCTAGTGAACCGGTAAACAGACCAGTTCCCTGCCCGTTGTCCGCCATCACAAGCCTCGTTAGCTCAGCGGTAGAGCGTTGGACTTTTAATCCAACGGTCAAGGGTTCGATCCCCTTACGTGGCTTTGAGATTTTTGCATTTTTTTTTCCTGTTTTATTCACATTTTATCAAATTTTTGCTTTAAATCATTTAAATTAGCGAGGCAATCGTCCATAGCAAACTTCGCACGGCTTTGTAGTTTGGCCACTTGGACTTCTTGAACCGGCAGAGGGAGATGGGCGATCATCACAGGGAGAAAAACGACGGTAAACAGAAGATTTTGAACTTGGGCGAAGAAATTGACCTCGTAAAGTTCTTTTGCCTTAAAATTTGGCGGTTTCTTGAAGAAATTAAAGGACTGTACCTGTTCTAAAGTGAATGGCGGTGGTTTTCCCATGGTTTTCGATAGAGTTAGATAATATTCATGGAGAATTTCATCAGTAAATTGCCTTCTGACATCAGCTTCAGCACACAAAACGAGAACATGAGAGATGTCCGAAGTTAAACAGCCTGAAACATGGAAAATGGCGGGAAAGGGATTTTGAACGGTTTTAGACCTATTTGCGTGGTATTTTTGGCCGTATCACCTCAAAAATAAAAGAGCAACAAAAAGAAAGTAGATAATCTTATAGAGAATTTCCTGCTGATCATTTTGAGCTATAA
This sequence comes from Oscheius sp. DF5033, assembly GCA_964036215.1. NCBI lineage: Eukaryota > Metazoa > Nematoda > Chromadorea > Rhabditida > Rhabditidae > Oscheius > Oscheius sp. DF5033. Next base: position 916,845 of record CAXIWN010000004.1, on the reverse strand, counting down.
AAGACTATAGGAGCTTAACTTTTGTGAGCAGGGCAGCGGTTTTTAGCAGGAGACATAAAATATGAGCGGGAAACCGAGAATTTTAGCGTCTTTTGAACATTAGATGAGGTATTTTTGGTCATAGCTCCTCAAAAACGTACGCTCTTCAAAAACCGAAAGCGCGAGATCGTAGAAAATTTTCTGCTGATCACTTTGAGCTATAACACACCTTGTGAGCCTTATTTTTATGAATACAGCGTCCTTTTTAAAATAAAACCCCTCGGCGCAGGCTAAAAGACTGGAAAATTTCAAATTTCTTTCAGTTGAACGCATAATTTCCTCTCTAGTGCCTTATAATTTTTACATTATGTGCAAATTTTTGTATCAGCTTGTAGCAAATTTTCTGCTGATAATTTTAAGCCAAAAACGAGCCGGTCAACTCAGTTTTTTAGAATTTCCCGCTCTAACCGAAGTAAATTGGCAAGTATTGAGGGATTTTCAAAAATTTGAAAGTTTACTTGAATCCTTAGCGGTTTTTCCGTCTGAATATTGGCAGGCACATTACATAAACGCATAAATGGCCAAAATCACAGCGATTTTCGATTAAAAACACGGATTTTTGATGGGATAAGTGGAATTGTTCCATTGCGTGCTAAAATTACCGTTAGAACCATAGTCTGGCTCCTGCTTTGGCTCATAGCTTCCAGAATAATGATGATTATAAAAAAAATAAAAGCATTGTTTTATAGAAAATTTTCTGCTGATCATTTTGAGCTAAAAATCAACCAAATTGCTCACTTTTTCAGAGTACGGCGCTATTTTTTTCCCGGATGCCCGAAAATCCACTGATTCGCGCAATTTCTGGTCAAGTGGCTAAGAAATCGGGCTGCCATTCAAATGGTCGCGGGTTCGAATCCTCTTGAAGCTAAAACAGGCGTAAATCCTTTTTTCTTTTTTATTTTATGCTCCTGGCTTTTTTATGAGAAAATTACGGTAATTTCAAGGAAGAACAAGCAAATTTTACTTACCAGCATGTGCCAATTGCCAGTCGATGTAAGCTGTCACTTCATTTCCCACAGAACCATCAGGATTCTTCTTCCAGAAAATATTATTCGTCCATAGGTTCCCGTGAACCAAAACAGGCGGCAAATTTAAATTTTCATAGGCCGTGAAGCTGGTCCAATACATAAATTCTCGATTTCCAACGAGCGGCAGCAATTTTTCGATTCCTTCAGCGAAAAGAGCTGGATTCATTTGGGCGGTTTTCTTTAATAAATCCGTCATAATTTGAATATTTGAACCGGGGAATCGTGGCGGGAATTTTTCTGTCCAGCTGCGGTCATTTAAACGAAGAAAATGAGCCTGGAACCGGGCGAAATCCCTTGCCATTGAGAGGAGCTGCAGCCGACTGAAACCATCCACCAAACTGCCCAATTCTCCTTTCGTGGCGAGACTTTCCATTAAAAGAAATGCCGGATCCTTCGCCATGGGACCAAATTTTCCAGTTTTATAGATTTTCGGCGTTGGAATCAGGTTCAAATCGCCGAATTTGTCATAAAAATCGACTTCCCGGTCATGAATCCAACAAATATTCGGCAATTCTCCGGGTTTTTCTTCTCCTGGCTGGCAGACATCGTCTAATTTTCCACTATCCGGCACCTTAAAGGGTTATTTCTTATAAAATAGGGGAAACGGGCCTTTAAAACGACAGAAGAACCGCCAACATCGCAGAGATAAACTTTCGAAGCGAAACCTTTTCCGCCACTTATCTGAAATTGGCCATATTTCAGCTGGAAATTAATATTTTCGGGAGTTCTTGGTATCAAAATACTCAGAATTGAATGGTGATTACTGTACATGGCTTAGAATTTGGGAAAATGCTGAAAAATTGAGGAAAATATGCGAAACTACGGGTGTAAGAATTTAGACCGTTCGCTATTTACAAGAGTTCGTTGTGGTGCGATTGCCGAAATTCAAAAAAAAGGAATTATTGGTATTAAAATACTCAGAATTTTATGCTGATTACGGTATAAAGCTTTAAAAGTAAGGAAAATGTTGAAAAATTAGGGAAAATTGAGGTTTTGGTTGGATTTCAGTAAAAATGAGCCAAATAAGGAACTGTTCGCTGTTTATAAGCGTTTCTGCTCAAAAACAGCGGGTTTTGGTATCAAAATAATGCGATTTTCATGCTGACTACTATAATTTATCTTATAAACAAAAAAACTTCAAAAAATAAAAGGAAACCGTATATTTTCAGAGTTTTGAGACAATTTTGACCAACGGGACGATTCAAGCAACGTCTGCACGTTGGTTATCAGTTTTCTCGCTCAAAAAAAAGGTTTTCAGCACATTTTAAAGTTTTTCAGGATCGAAAAACTCGATTTAAACGAAATTTTAAAGTAAAAACATGCAAAACTCACCTCTTTTACAGATTTCACTTCTGAAATTCCTTCAAATTTGTTGTCAGCTTCTGTTAGAGCGCCAAGAAGCCATTCATTTGAAAAAGAACTGGTTCCAATCATTTTCCTGCTGAAAATAAGCGTGGAAAGTGGCGTAGACAGAGGCAAAAGAGCGGGTTAAATAGGGCCGGCGTCGATTGCACAACATTGCCGGGGTTGCGATTAGAGCGGGCAGCGACGCACTTTGGTCAATAAACCAGCACAAAACACAGTTGTGACTTGGGCAAAAAGGCTAAAAAATCATGGAAAAGTCGAAAAAAAACAAAAATGTTTTCTGATCTCGGGCGGGATCGAACCGCCGACCTTCTGTGTGTTAGACAGATGTGATAACCACTACACCACGAGATCTGAAGAGTCGTAGTAATTTTGGGTTGGTATGATTGCCGTTTTCAGCTGGTTGTCTAACTGTGGCTCTTATTGTTGTCTAACAGCGGCCCTTTTTGATCTCTAACTGTGGCTTTTGTAGCTGCCTAACAGTGGCTCTTTTAGCTGTCTAGTTTTGGCTTTTCCGCTGTTTAACTGTGGTTCGTACTGATTAATCGCGGCTCTTGCCCTGCTGCCTAATTGTGGCACTTTAGCTGTTTAACTGTGGTTCTCTTGGATGTCTAGCTGTGGCTCTTCGTCTTTTCTCTTCTGCCAACTTTACTGACCATTTTCTGCGCAATAATGCGCCCTCCCATGGATTAAAACCCTTTAAAGAGCCGAGGAATTCAAAAATCCCTAAAAATGCGCCTTTTCTTGCTTATTTCGGCTCTTTTTCTTCTTTCTGGCGTCTATAGTACCCCAGATCCTTGGCATCGACTGCCCAGAAATGGTAATTTGATCGTTTTACAGGTTCTTTAAATGATTTTTCAGTTCTCAGTAAATTTCCAATTGATAATTTCTGGAATTCTGACACCAAAGAAGAAAAGGCAACAACAACTTTTTATCCTCGAATGGGTGGCCGAAAAAGTATTTATTCTTCCAATTTTTAAGAAAATTTTCAGGCCTTTATGGAATGGGAGCCAGGTTAGGAGCGCTAATCCAAGAAGGATAACCAGCTAAGACAAGAAATTTTAATAAATGATCCTCTTTTATGGTTATATGAGCCACAATTAGACAGCAAAAGAAGCCACAGTTAGACACCCAAATAACCACAGTTAGACAGCCATATTCCCTCATTTCGACATTTCATGACGTCTTCCATTTTATTTCCTCTTCCCAAGGATTATTCCCCCAATTTTCTCTATAAAATGTCTCTAGTGACGGTCCTCTTCCAATTCTAGCCAGATCTGGACATAATGCACCCCTTCTTCCTGGTTCTGATGCTGCTTTTCGTTGTATTCTACGTGGAAGTCATTGCTTATCCCAGTGAAATCCACCATAGACAGAATCTTCCTCGAGATAGTAGAACAATTCTTTCATTTTACGCATATTTTCCTAATCTTTCAGGTCCTGGAAAGTTTGCTCGTCTCAATCAGGGAATATTGGACCTGAAAAGCATCGCTGGACCAAAGTTGGGAAGATAAGATGGCGAAATGGATGGCAGCAGATTAATTCAATAAATATTCAGTGAATATAGACGCAGTTAGACAGATGGAACAGCCACAGTTTGACAGCGAAGTGAGCCACAGATAGACATCAGAAGGGGCCACAATTAGACAGCCAATCCACCAAAATCGCCTGAAACCGCCTGCCAGCCCATTTCCCCCGCTGAATATTGATGAAATCCCGTCTCTTCCCAAAAAAATATCGACTGATATGTGGCAAAGTCGCCTGATCCCCCCTTCCAATTCTCCTCGTGAGATCTCGACGGTTGTTCTCCCACGACGATCCTCCGCGCTTCGGCCGTTTCTTCTTTTTCTCCATTTTCCATTTCATAAAAAGTTTCCCTTAGATTTGCCACGATTAGATCGATTTCTGCGATAAGCTTGTATTCATTAGAAGGACAGACATCGTGTCAATTTTTTTTTCTGCTGCGGTTGGGAATAAACAGGCATCTCTCGCCTTTTTAGAGCTGTTTACAGGGAAAAAATTGACAAATTCCATTGATTTAGTAGAGTTGGCTGTTTAACTGTGGCCATTTGGCTGCCTAACTGTGGTGCGTCTCGTTGTCTACTTGTGGCTCTCTCGATGTCTAACTGTGGCTGTTCTTCCTGTCTAATTGTGTTTTTCCTTCTAACTGTGGTCCTTTTGATGTCTAACTGCGGCTCTTTCTACTGTCTAATTGTGGCTGTTTCTGCTCTTTTTCCCCTATTTCTCTCATTTTTCAGCCCTTGGGTGGGATTCCATGGCTAGAATCTTAAATTTGACAGCAGAGAAGACAATTAGCTCAAAAAATGGCTCCAGATATTGGATGGCATATTTCAGCAGATTGACAGCTTTGTCCTTTTTGCTCCCAATTCCAAAATCCTTTGAAAAACGGCCTCCTGCAGCTCCCTTTTTCATTCTGCCGATATTTAGTGAATCATAGAGATCGTCCTAGACCCTCTTCGACTATTTTCCCATCATTTGGCTTTGTTTGGCACCAAAGCCGCGGCATTTGAACTACCGCCGCCTGTTTGTTTATGATTTTTTTTTCATCATTTTAGGCAGATATTTTTGATGACAATTGGGTCTAATTTCCCCCCTAAAATTCCCCTAATTTGTTTTTGTAAAAACTCATAAAATTTGAAAGGAAATGATGTGATCTGACTCAAATCCATGGATCAGAGGACAGACCTCCCAGTCTGGGGGATCCATAGTTAGAAAGTGATGTCAATTGACGTAGGGGACTGTAATCTGCACAAAAATAAAGAGTTCTTTAAAGAAAATAACATATTAAAGCCAGAAACTCGGTTTCTGAAGTAAAATAACCTGAAACATGCGCGAAATCCACGAATCTCGCCTTATTTATAGCTGTGGGCTCGCTGATCGCTCCTGACAGTTATGGCTATGAAGCTACTAAAAACCGAGCATACTACCTTGTTCGTCTCGACGAGCTGATTACGGTGGTATAAATAACTTTTCCAGAAGTCAGGATTTTTTCGGACCTATCCTCCCAAACACCGCTCAGGCGATCATTTGACCGAAATCTTCCCATTATGGATTGCCCCTACCCTGGTGAGCATACTTCCGGGCCTTCTTTTTAAAAAACAAGCATACCATCGTAATCAGCAGCCAAAGTTACGTGTGACCAGTTTAAAAAAACGCATAAAAGTGCCTATTTTTAGGATTCTATGGCCCAAAATAGGTCCGAAACCTAGAATTCCAATGATTTTTTCCAAACTTTTTGTTTGAAAATTTCTCTGCGGGACTCAATGGACTGCCGTGGAGCTATCGGAAAACTGAGCATACCTTCTTGTTCATCTCGACCAGCTGATCACGATGGTATAAATAACTTTTCCAGAAGTCGAGATTTTCTTGGACCTATCCTCCCAAACACCGCTCAGGCGATGATTTGAAAGTTGCCTAACTGTGGCGCACCAATCTCCAGGCATTTGGCACCACTTTCCTCCTTCAAAACTCCAAAAAATCTTTCCTGGTCCCTCCTTTAAAGAGAATCCTTCTATTTACCCTCATCTCCCCACAGAAATTACCATCCGTCGACATTTTACTCGCCCCTTTTCTCACGCACTTTCCAATTTGAACGATTTGGCCGGGGTCGGCCGTTCTTCTCCATCTTCCCACAGTCCGATTATTTCATTATCCAGTGGTGGTTTTTGGTGTCTTCTGTCTGGATCAAACTGTATAATTTTCTCCTGTTTCATGAAAAACTTATAGATTTTAAATTTTCAGACCGAAAATGTCTGTTGAGGCCGTTGAATTCGACAGTATCATTGGACTAATTTGTGTAGTAATTGCCGCTTTTTTTATTTTTCTTTTTGGCTTCTGCATCTATCTCCGATGTCAGCGTGGTGAGCAGGTGAGTTTTTCTAATTTTTTGGGTTACTGTAAGCAGAAAATCACGCGTAAACAACGGGCACAGCGCGTTGGGTGAAATTCGCTGAATCAAATGGAAATCAGGCTATTTTTCTCCATTTTTCGATGTTTTCTGTATTTTAAAGGCCTCTACCGTAATCAGCACAAAATTCTGATTATTTTGATATCAAAAAAGTCCTTTAAATCTTTTTTTGAAGTGCGGTAATTGCGCGCCAATGAAAGCTTGTAGACAGCGGGAAAAAAATCTAAAATTAAGTATTTTCAAGCGGTTTTCGTCATTTTTTTGTGGGTTTTCTTAGTTTCTAACGAGATTTACCGTAATATGCGCAATTCTGGGCATTTTGATACCAAAAATTGGCAATATGGGGTCAAAACTGGCAAGAAATGGCATATTTTTGTTTCTAGAGTTCACTAACGTCCATTTTTCGTCGCAAGACCCCGTAAAAACTACGATAACCCATTTTAAAGCTCCTATTTAAAGCAGATTTGAATATTACAATAATTAATCCTCCTTTTTTCAGCAGGAAACCTCCGAATTCGAGAGGGAATTCCATCGTCATCAGCGTTTTCTCCACTATCAACGAGAGGGAATGATTACCCGTGACACTCCCTATCGTACCGCTTAAAATTGGCGGGAAACGCTTCAAATTGTTAACAAAAAAAACGTCTATGGGTCAAAAAATCGGTTTTAATAAATTATTTACTCTTGTAAACTTGGATTTTTTGACAGAGCGAGGCCGGTTATTGACACAGGCGCCTCCGCCTGACTGTAATGGGCAAATAACCGGTTTTTTACAGTTCAAAGAGGCAGAATACTGTAGAATGGGTGGAAAACCGTTAAAAATTAGAAAAAATTCTAGGGAAAATGATAATTTTACCCGGAATTCTACCGATTTTAACCTAATTTTTTGGATCAGGCGGCAATTTAATAGATCTGCCTCCATTTGATAAGGAAAGCTACCGTATTCTTGTAAAAAATGAGCTAAAACCGATAAAATAAGGAAATACAGCTGGATTTCGATCTCATTCCCCTACGAAGGTTAGAAACATACTCGCAACGACGTAAATAATCGTAGGCCCGGCTTCGCCGGTCTTGTGGCCCAATGGATAAGGCGTCGGACTTCGGATCCGAAGATTGCAGGTTCGAGTCCTGCCAGGATCGAAATTTTTTCGATTTTTTGATCAAAATCTTCAGGAATACGTTGGTGGATCTCGACAGAAGCCTTCACCCATTTTTTCAACCAATTTCCAAGGTTTTGCTAGAAGAACTGGAAGCTGCGAGCTTTTTTTCCCAGAATTCAGGCTATTTTTAGCTAAAAAAAGGTTAAAAATCTTCCTTTTTCTCGTTCTTTGGAGGAATTACCAGTTTTTCGGTCAACAGTCATCCTCCTCCGGGCGGAAATTGGGCGCATTTGAAGTACACCCGCCATCTAAAGGGCACTGTTTTCCTCTTCTCGAACTCGTGCCCTCCGTTCTTTTCAGGAATTTTGACTGTAAACAACCATTTGAATGGAAATTTTCTCGCAGAAGCTCTTCCTTTCCTCTTTTCCTCAGAAAATGAGTCGAAAATTCTAAAATTAACCGATTTTTAAAGGAAAACGGCCATCCTTTAAAGTGGGCTGGCCATTTAAAAGAAATTCTTCACCTGAACTGTGGTCCAATGTCCTTTGAGCCACCGCCGGGACGCGTCATCCTATCTTGGCCCCGCTAACTCACGCGCTTCTTCCACTTTTCTGTGATAAACAACCTCAACCTGGTCGGTTTTCCCTGCCTTTTCTTTAAATTCTCCTCATTTTTATTTGAAACTGGTTAAAATAGCCTAAAACCGCTTAAAATGAAGATTTTATTGCCCTGAATCAGGACCAAAGATCTATAACGAGCTATTCCCTCTGCAGTACGTCATTTTAAGCCAATGATCCAATTTTCTTTAATATTTTAGCCTGTAAATCGGTGGAAACGCTCAATTTCCTATCCCGGCAGCCTTGTTTATTTCATCTCCTTCCCGCTGCCTTTTTTCTTCCCGCACCAGGCTGTTCCTGGCAGTACAATGCCTAGAAATTGAGAAAATCCGACACAACTACCCACGAATTCCAACGGTTTCATGCTATTTTCAGTTTGACTGTCTAACTGTGGCTCTTTTGGTTGTCTAACGGTGTCTCCTCAAATCTTGAATTCCCGCTAATTTTCCGTCAGAAATCCAGTTTGAAACCATCGAAAAGTCCGAAAATAGGCCAAGTAGCTAAAAATATTAAATGGCAAAAGTTCACGAGTTGCTGTTCTCTTGGCGCGAGTATTTTGAGTAAGGGGGCAGCAACGGGCCTTCTCCACAGTGATGACTTGTACTCCTCTTCTGGTCAGTTGGGGGTTTTATTGTAAAAAATGATGTCATTCGGCATTTCATGGGGGATTTCCTGTTTAACTGTGGCCCTTTTGCTGTCTAATCGTTACTTTCTTAAATGTTTAACTGTGGCTCTGTTGGCTGCCTAGTTGCGGCCCTTTCTCTGTATAATTGTGGCTCATTTTCCTGTCTAACAGTGGCTTTTTCCCATATTTCTGCCTAAAAACTTGATTTTCCAGGCGCCATGAATCAATATCTGAGTACAACTCAATTTCCCCTCTTGGTATCCTTCAGTTTCGTCTGTTCAGTGCTTTTTGTAGTAAGTTTTAAGCCAAAATTAAAATTTAAGCTCATTTTCAGTGCGCTTTGTACCACAAAATGAGACACGTTTGCTGTAGCCGGCCGTATGATAGCCGCCAGGTGGAATCCGGTGGAATTCGGGTAAGTAGAGAGCCTAATTCCCCTTTAAATGAGTTTTTAAAGAGATGAAGACACGCTGTTGACCATGAGGACGACGATTGGGATGAGGAAATCTACCTGAGTGAATTTAAAAAGGACGTGAAGCGGCTTTCTGACGTAAGTTCTTTCCATTTTTTTCTTCCGTTTAAAGGGACACGGGGTCCCGAAGCGATTTACAGCATTTTTAATATAAAAAACTTTTCAGGCAATTCCCCTCTTCGCCGCCTATTCTTCTGACGAAAATCTTTCCGTCTACAGCCCAATAAAGTTCGAATTAGCCGCCAATTATTCGGATTTAAATCAGGTAGCCTTTTAATTTTAGTCCCACAAAAATTGTGGCATCTTATTGCATCAGATGATCTTGTACCAGTCACGCTAGCTGTTTACCGAAATCCCAAAGTCACCCTGCCCGCCTTTTTTTGCTTGCAGCTGCGCATTCCGACGGCAGGAAAAAAGGGCCAGAGGAGGATATTTTTAACCAAACAAAGAAAAGACGATTTTATGGCAAAATTCTTCTAGTTTTAGTAGAATTTATAGGGAAAACCGGCTAAAATCTCCCTATTGATGACGATTTTTCAGTTCTGCTGGCATCCAGTGCGCCAAGAGCGTCGTCACTCGGTTTTGGATCAAGATGTAAAGGAAATTCTTCGTGGTAGCAGTGAAACGACCGTCTGACACTCCATTTTCTCTAATTTCTCGATATTTTTGATAAGATTACTGTATTTTATAAAAGTTTTAAGCCCAAATCTCCGTAGAATTGCTCCAAACTCGATAAAAATTGTAATTTTGCCCTTCCTGAACCCTCGAAAGAGTCAAAATTTGCGCAGAAATTCAAAAAGTTGGTCTTTCCCGCCTATTTCTCCCTAATTTATTAGTTTTCTGTATTCTAAAAAAGTTTTTATAGCCCGAAATGCACCAGGTTATTTGAAATTCTTTGAAAATGCTCGTATATCTCAGGAGCACCAAAATTGGTGCTAAAATTCAAAATTTCCGATTATCCCGCCGATTTCACTCTCGGGGGGAGTCGAGCAGCCTGGGTGGCTCTCATTTTTTCTGAATTTTTCTCCTCTTTTCAAATAAACCGAATTTCCCGGGTATAAATAACAAATTGCCCACTGAATTGCCTCCCCTAACATCCAATTTCTAAGCTGTCATGGCGGCTGATTGCTGTCAGAGAAAATAACTGGCAAGCTGCTTCTTATAGAATCCTGAGTCGAAAAATTTCTTGAGCAAAACACGCAAAATCCCAGGATCACAAAAGGGCGGCAACCGCCACCCTTCTCCCGTCAGACTTTGATCACAGTTTATATTAGAGGCGCGCTACTGTCTCGCATCTTTTAATTCACAGCGTTCTTATTTCAAGCGCTATGGAAAAACTTAAAACAGCTTCTTGCTCCTCTCAAAGTGCTGATTACAATGGTATAAATAGTTTTTCTGGAAGCGCTGAATTTTTTACCCTTCCCGCCGAAACAGCCCCTTGGTCGATGATTTGACCTAACTCTTTCCATTATGGGGTACCCCTGTAAGAGTGGGGCTACTTCCAGGCCTTCTCCTGGTAAACCACGCATATCATCGTGATCAGCATTCAAAAATGTGTGTGACCAATACCAGGAAATCTTTAAAAGCACCGTTTTTTTAAGATTCTATGGACCAAAATAGCTCACTGATCGATGATTTGATCTAAATCTTTCCATTATTGAGTACCCCTACTCTGGTGAGCATACTTCCGGGCCTTCTTTTGAAAAACCGAGCATACCATCGTAATCTGCATCAAAAGTTACGCGTGACGAGTTCGAAAAATCCATAAAAGTGCCTATTTTTGAGGTTCAAGGGCTCAAAATAGCTCCAAACCTATGATTCCGATGATTTCTTTTACTAAACTTGTTTGTCAATTAGAATTTTGCATAGAATGAAATACTATCGAAAAACCAAACATACCGTGTTGCTCCTCTCGACGAGCTGATCACGATGGTTTCTATAACTTTTTTAGAAGTCTACTTTCTTCTACCCCTACCAACCAAAATACCCCGTTCCCTATGATTTTTACTGTGGTAGGTTTGGACGGTCAATGCCGCCGGTTGTCATTTGATTGTGGGCGCTTGTGTGTCCTCCTAAACTCACAGCTGTGCCCATTGTCGCACTGTCTTCCCCGTTTGGCTTCCAGGGTGCATTTCTTCATGCATTTTCGTCTTTCCTCCGGCTGTTAGTCTTCCCGCTACGTTTTGTGCTGCAGATTACACGCACCGTGCGCATAAAATCCAATGGAAATCAAATTTTCGTTCTCTTTTGTTGACTTAGAAGCGAATTTCCTAGTTTTTAGTGCCAATTTTGATCATAAAAAGTCCGGAATTTACCCAAGAAGTCGCCGATTTGCCCCTCCTCTTGTTGCAATTTAAATTTATCTCTAACAGCTCCTAGCTGTCTTTCCTCACATTGCCGACTATTCGACTGTCGAGCGGGCGGTTTCCTCATGCCATTTTCTCCCCATAATCTTAAACGCCGTGTCCCTGGGCGTCCTCACTGATTATCCCGCCGCCAATATTTCGAATAAAGCGCCTAAACCTCTCACATTTTCGATTCTTTTTTATTTTTGGGCTAAATTTCCATCGCTCTCGTGGTTAGGGCGAAAAAAACGAGTGGGAAAAATCGTCGACGGTTGTACTCCCACGGAAAATGATCGCTGATGCCATTTTTGTCCCTCAATTTTTTCCTTATAAATAGAATTTCTGGCAGTTTCGCCCCTTTGGCTGTCTTCTCGATTCCCGTCCCGGTATGATAAAGTTCTTATTAGTCATCAGCGGCGCTCTTTTTTGGCCAGGTGGCAAATGTCAGCAAACAAACGGCCGACTTTACCCGAAATTGGCATAAACTTCAGCTTAAGCAGCCACAGTTAAGCAGCGAAACGGTCACAGATAGACAGCTAAGCGAGCAGCAGTTAGACAGCCAAAAGAGCCGCTGTTAGACAGCCATGAGCCTCCGTTAGACAGACAGCGCCCTTTTTTGGCCAGGTGGCAAAGATAAACAAATAAGAAAGTCGCCGAGACCGCCTGAAGATGAAAAGCGCCCTGTTTACAGGGAAAAAAAAAGAATTGAATAAAATGAAATCTTATCCCTTTATTGCATCAGCCGTCCGCTCGATTTTACTATATCCGTTCGTTCACAGGCAATAATCGCCAGCCAAAATGGCAAGAAAGGCTGCTTTCTGTCTTTTCTGCCTGATTTCTTTTCTCGTGTTCTTTTAAATTGTAAAAATGGCTTTATTTCGAGTCCTGGAACGATTTTTTTTGGACTGGAAAGCGTCTTTTCTGGTTTGCGCGGAAGAAATTCTTAAAATTGTCATAATTTCATACTGGAATGCGCTGCTTTTAAACAGTTTACTGCATCTAGTTGCCCAGATCCTAAGTTATTTAATGGTCTTTAAATTTCTACTTTAACGTGATTTTTCAAAGTTTGGCGGGGTATTTAAGATTTTTTTGGTAAATGAAATGCGTTCTTTTTTGGTTCGGCGCGCAATAAAATCTTAAAATTGTCATAACTTTCTACTGGGAAGAGCTAGCTTTAAACGATTTCGTTCTGCTAATAGAACATAACTTCAGCTATTAAATAATCTTTAAATTTTTACTTTAGCGTGATGTTTCGAAATTTGGGGGGGTTTTAAATTTCAAAAGCGAAAATCTCTGCCTTTTTGGGAAAATCCAATTATTTCTTGAAATTTTCCAGTTCCCAGGATATTTCTACAGCTTCCTTAAATTTCTCCCCTATTTTCCTCCTTATCTCCTCTCTCTCTGTTTATTACCATTTTTTCCAGAATGAACACACACGGGCGTTCCATTTAATGCACCCCCCAGTCACCTCGTTATCATTTGTTGTCCTAAAACGAGAGAGGGAGGCAACTGTTGCCGGCCAGCCGAGATGGCGCCTCTGTTTCCAAATATTTCGTTGCTCCAATTTCTATCTGTTCTCTTTAAATTTAATGATTACTGCATTAATTTAAAGGGAAATTGAGATTCTTTCAAAAAATCCTGGGAATAAAGTGAAATTCCCTGAAAAATTACGAAATTTCATGAAAATCCACTGGTATTTCAAGATTTTTAACTTTTCCTTTAAATCAGAGCTTATAGTATGGTTTTCTTTAAACTTCCTGTGTTTTTGAACTTCTCATCTTTTGGCGCCAATCGTTTTCTTGTGAAGAATTGCGAAATTCTCTTTGTAGGTGAATTACTGTATTTAGACCTTTAAATTAGAGCATAATCTTCTTCTCAAGGCCCACAGAAGTGCTGAAACTATGTGAATTTCCTTTAAAGGAGCAAAATTGCCCAGACTCCTGTCTAACTGTGGCTTTTTAGCTGTCTACTTGCGGCTTTCTCTGCTGTCTAACTGTGGTTTAAACTGGAAGTAAGTATCCATTTGTCCAATTGTTCCCAGTTGCGTCATTGATTTTCGCGTCCATTTTTCGGCCGTTCTGATCGCCCTGTTGGCTCTCCCACAATTTGACAACGAGTCGAAGAATCCCCCCGTTTAATGGCTTTATTATTACCCCTTCTCGTCTTATTTTCTTCATCTAAGAGGTCAGAAATTGATAGAATCTTTCCAGAAATATTGGATCCAATGGATCTTGCCGCTATTATTCTGATGCTCATAGCTGTTTCTGTCTTCGTTGGCGTTATTAATGGAATTCTTCCAGTAAAAGCAAGTTATAAAGGGCGGGAAAACTGTACCAGGGAGATATTGCGTACGTGCAGAATAGAAAATAAGCGGGAGATGGGCATATCAGACTATAAGCAGGCTTCCTTAGCGGCCTGGGAACGAATTTTTGGTATTTCTGGGTCCTGGCGGGAATTTGAAGATTTAAAAACAGAACCGGAGAAATATTTTCCTTTTCAGATGGCAGCCATTCCTGGTCCTGCCCCAGAATTCTACTACAATGCCTATTTTTTCTATGAAGCTGACAGAGACGAAAAAGAACCTGATCCCGTTGCTGGAGAAGATAGCGGTATTTTTGACGACTTAGAGGACGAAAAAACGGAAGAAGATGACGGCAATATGGCAGATGCGGAGGAACCTGAAGAAGAAGAAACTAGGACCTATGATGTAAGTTTCAAATCTTCTATATCTTTTAAATGAAAAGAGCTGAGGATAAACTACGTACTGCATCGTGTAGCTGAGAATTTTAGCTCTTAAACGATCTAAGAGATTTCGTTGTAGGACTTATTTACAAGTTTTGGCGGGTTATCGGAACCAAAAACCTAGGAAATTAGCTGAAAATCAACGGAAACCGCTTAATTTTTATTCAAATTGCATTTTTCCTTCTTCTAAGCTGGAATTCTTTAAATAAACTGGGTCCTGGCTAGAAATAAAGCAAATTTAAGCAGAGAACCCTGGTTTATAAGCTACCGTAGTCTGGGAAACGGCGTCCATGGGCGCATTTCGTCGCTCTGATTCCCTCGCTACCGTAGCCTACGAAAACCGGATCGCTATTCCTCTTGCTGAACGCCATTTCTATTAAAATTTTACTTATTCTATGCAGCTTTTTGTACTGATTTTCGTGGTCCTTTAAGTTTTGCGCATAGTCTTCAATTTTCGGAGTTATGACCAAAAATAAGTAGAAATGCCTCAAATATGCCAAAATCTTCCGGGTTTCTTACCGTTTTTCCCGAAAATGCTGGATTTCTCTTTAAAAATTCCCCTTTCCAGGAAATCTACGAGCCTATTTATGATGAAACAATGGAAATGATCGATGTGGATATCGGTACAACTCCGCACCCAGGAGATTTGGTCAATCAGGACGGTACGATTGATCGTCGGCCATTTTCTCCCTTTTAGTTCGATTTTTTTATAGTTAGATCTTTGTTTATTTATTTCCCGGTTTATTTCTCCCCCGGTGATCTTTTTTCTGTCCCTGTGATGACATTAGTCCCTTCTCTACCCCGGAGATCGCCCCCTTTTGTCCCCTGTTTGATGTTTACAGAGCTCAGCTCTTCCCCCGATACTGGTCATTTCTCCCTATCCCGCACGTGTTTTCACTGTTTTCTTTCAGTTTGGTTAATAAATTTTATGGATCTCTATTAGTTTCACTTATTTTATCTCTACAGTCCTTTCAATCCTCTCGGATCTTAGTTAAAAACCCTTTAAAGGTTTTTCAGGCTCAAAATGGAGAAATATCTCTACTGGGAAGGGGCCTATCCCTTAGCCGTTCTGATTGCTCTCTTGATCGGAGCTCTTATTCTTTATTATGTCTTGTATGGTGTGAGTCAGCCTTTTCTTTTAAAATCCCGGGTTTTCAACCCTTTAATTTGTCGAAATGAGGCCTTTAAACCCTAAAAGTAGCCCTACGGCTGTAGAAACTGCCTTCAACATCAAAACATTTAAATCAAAGAGGGATTCAGGACTTCTTCGGAAGGATCCGGGACCCCGGAAAGCATTTTACTGGGCCCCAGGATGTATACCAAGAAGAGATCAACATGGACCACTTCTACCCCCAAAATTACAGGAATACAGAGCCAAGATAAACAAGAAAATAGACAACAGGCCTCTCCCCGTCTATTTTTCTAGTCAAATCACTATGTAAACAAAGGAACCATGGCGGGTGGGGGACCGTCGGTGAACGGTCGGCAGCAGGGCGAAAAAAAGGGACCCGCAATTGGACAAGAGCCAAGTTCCATTCAAAATAGAGGAATAAAATGATCCTGAAGGTTCTTAGAATCCATTAGCCCTTTAAATTCTTCCTTTACCCTAGAAACTCCGAGAAAATAGGAGATTTTGATGTGGCAAATGACCTCTGACCTCTGGGTCAAGTGCCACTGGCTAGTAAATTTCATTTTCATTTAAAAATCCCTTTAAACCGCCCCTTCCTAGCTTATCTTCTTCTCCTATTAACGGCTATCCCCTTCCATTGAACACATTTCATCATTTGTGCCGCTATTTCGACGCTTGTTGTTCTTGCCGTGTGTTCGAGGTCGCCGGCGACTATCGCCGGCTGAGTCACTCCTCAGGACGCTGAGAGAGCAAATTGTTCCAGAAAACATGGAGGAAGACCATTTCGGGCGGGAAATGGACATATTTAAAGCGTACAATGGCGAAATGAGCCGCATTTACAGAGCCAAAGAGCCGCAGTTAGACAGCTAAAAAGCGACAGTTCGACAGCGAATAGAGCCACAATCAGACAGCTAAAAGCCACACTATTTTCAGAGACACCCGTCAATTGAAGAGAAAGATATGGAAATGGCCTCTGCTGCTCCCAAAATCGAGAGACTTCACTTCAATGAGCACCACGTAAAGCATCTCCCAGCCCTAAATATGGAGTCCATTTCTGGATTAATTCTGATGAACCGCCGCCACAGCATCTAGGCGTCAATGAAGTTGTTCATTGACGCAATTTGTCATCTGTTCTCGTCTTTCCGCCCTGTAATTGCCATATTTTTTTCAAAATTTCCGGTTGTTGCCCAGATTTTCCACAAAAAAATGAACGTGTATTGAAATTTTAAAGAAATAAAGTGTATTTCTGGGTAAAACTGAAAAAAAAATTGGGGTTTTTGGCCTTCTAGCACTCAAATTAGCCGCAATTAGACAGCGAAGGAGCCATAGTTAGACAGCGGAAGAAGACACAGTTAGACAGCGGAAGAAGACACAGATAGACAGCAAACAGAGCCACAGGTAGACAACCAAAGAGCCACAAGTAGACAGGAGCCACAGTTACGCAGCTAAAATAGCCACAGTTAGACAGCCCTTCTAGAAATCCCAATATTTCCCGTTTCCCCCGCGAAATTCAAACGACATTTGCGCTAGTCGGTCATCCGGGAGGTTAGCCTCCTGCCGCTGGCCAGCAGCGGGCAACAAGCAGTTTCGAAATGCCGGCGAACGCCAAGAGTCGAATGGGTGAAAGGAGGTCGAGGGAACTGGCAGTTTTGAAATTCCATCAGCAGCTGAATAATTTTCCTTCTGTTTTATGGCAATTTTCCCCAAATTCTGTTCTTTTTCTCT
The DNA here is from genome assembly GCA_964036215.1 of Oscheius sp. DF5033. Classification (NCBI taxonomy): domain Eukaryota; kingdom Metazoa; phylum Nematoda; class Chromadorea; order Rhabditida; family Rhabditidae; genus Oscheius; species Oscheius sp. DF5033. Next base: position 899,730 of record CAXIWN010000004.1, on the reverse strand, counting down.
TATTTTCTATGCGGTGGTCCAAAAAAGGTCACCGCTATAGGCCACCGCCGCTTTATTGGGTGAATAAGCGGGAACTTATCAGATTCAAAAACAAACAAACAGGGCGAAAAGGTTGGGAGAATTTTCAAGGAAACAATTTTCTAACAGGGGAGAATTTCAACGAAATAGAAAAGGCCCGGGAATTGTTTCATTGAAATTGAATTCGAATCAAGAGAATTTCAGCGAAAAAGATTACTGGACAAAAGTTCTGTGTGAAGGCGAAATCCTGATTTGAATTCAAGAAATTGCTCTAAAATTGGCAGCTTTCCCCTTTCCTTTATCAAATTCTGATCTTTGTGCTTTTGACGGGGAAGAGCGAGTGGTTTTCTGCTCGAATTAGAGTTCAAATTATAATGTATAATGTAAACGGCTGAGAAAAAGGGGAGAATGAAAATGAGAGGAGTACTCAAATTCTACCCCCAAAAGTACTAGAGAAAAGAGAAAATAGAAAAATTAGAAGAAATTGAAGAGAAAAGTAGCTGAAATCGGCTCTAGCTCTCTATAGCTCTCGGCTCCAAGGAAACAAAATGAACTGTGCAAAGGGGAGAATTTCAATGAAATTCTGGGGCGGAATTTCAACGAAACAGAATAGCCGCAGCTATGAATATGAAACACGAAAATGGCAGAATAGAATTTCAACGAAATTCGAAAAAGCTTGCGAAGAATTTCAATGAAATTCCAAAAGGCTGGGGAGGAATTTCAGCGAAACTCGAAAAGCTGAGGGCGAATTTCAACGGAACTCGAAATATTTCCGGATTCGGCTCTAATTCACTCCAGGGGGAAGTACATAGGTTACGAGACTGTTTTAGACAAAAATACAGTAACCCAAAAGAGGAAAAACTCGAAATTCAAGCTTTTTTGTAGTATACTCAGTTTTGAAGAACAATTCTACGTCTACCACGAATAATCCGGGAATTCTAAACTTATTTGCAATTCAAATTTCCCGGTATCCAGTTTTCAGTCAAAATGGCCGTTTTTGGCTATTTTCTGGGTATTTTTACCCGTTTTTTCTTCAACACCTAGGACATTAGAGCAGGCCCGTGAGAAAACTTCTATTTATGTCCATTTCCTTATCAAAATGGCTTGAAACTTGCCATTTTTAATATTTTTCCAAACAGCCCCGATTTTCGCCGAAAAAAGCCGCGCCAATCTCGAATTTCGGTGAAAATGGCCAGGCGATTTTCGAATTTCGGCGAAAATGGCCACTGTATCTCGTACCGTAACCAAGTTGTTTGCTTGGAGTCGAGGTGTATATAAGCGGGCCATTTCAGCCTATTTCTCCCACATTTCCCCCACAGTGGAAATATCTCCAGCAGCATACCAGCCAACACCCGCAATATTTGGAGGAGAGTTTTAGGAGAAGTGAATGAAGAGCAGTCCCCCTCATGAGCACCTTTCCGCTCATCCTCCGCTACGTGGCGGTGGCTCTCTTCCCGTTCACTCAGATATCCCTTGTGCGCATTCCTCTCTCCCCTCATTTACTATTGTTCCCTCCCCTGGTAGAATCAGTAATTATGATCCGCAAACGGCGCAAAAAGGGGGGAATTCAAAATTAGAGGAGGAGCTTCGAACTCCGTCTCTTCCCATATTTAACCTCTGCTTATATTTTTAACGCCAGTTGTTTAATTTCTAGCCTCTAGACGAATTTAATGACCTGGCTGCCATTTTCGGAACTGTTTGACATGGTCTGGGCCGGCATTATTTGATCGCAGGCATTTTTATGCTCCCAGTTAGAGTTTGTCCTGGATTAAAAACATCCTCACGGACTGCTGGCTGCCAGGACTTTTTTTAAACTTGAAAAATGAAAATGGCGTCAAGTTCATTTGCTCCTATTGGTGCATTTGTGTTTTGGCCGAAAAGTAGCGTTTCATCAGTCGCATGGCGCTCACTCTCCACGTTATCGTCCGCGGTGGCAGCGCTACGTCTTTCTCGGCGCGAATCCTACCGCTATTCCGAGATGTTCCCTTGCTAATTATGACTCGTAGGCATTTTTGACAGAAATTGGCGTGGAAAATTGCACAGAAATTCAAAAATTGGAGGTGGGACTGCGAAAAGAGTCCCAGTGACCTCCCCCGTCACTTTTTCCTCCTCGAGATCTCCTTTTATTCAAAATTCTTCCGTAACCGCTCATTTCACTGTGAAATTGTGTGGAATCTGTAGGTGATTCAGCTATTATTTGCCCAGCAGTTCTTCCCCGGGGAGTTAACACGGATTATTTGTTTATTCAGCTGATGTGGCTATCAGGGACAGTGTTGCGCTTGTTTTGTTGACCTAACTGGGCGGCGTTCGGAGTCAACCTGCCGCAGGCAATCAAGGTGGCTGTTGTGTAGTTTTCGGGTTTTTTTACTAAAGTTTCGGTTAAATGTGGACATTTATCGAAGTTTTCAGGGTATTCCCTCCACTTTCTTACTGAAATTCAAATTTTGACCTATTTATCCGCTAGAATTTTTCCCTGATTACTCTCGCTAACCTTTCAATTTTGCGCTACCCTTCAATTTCCCCCTGGGTTATTCGGACAAAATTGTCGTTTTTGGGTACTTTTTGGGTATTTCTCCTATTTCATCATCTTGAAGTTCAAATTTATCTCATTTCCTTCAAAACTTCAGTTTCAATCTGTGAACACCTTTTTTGGAAGTTTCCCTGGTTTTTTAGCTCAAATTAACTCAAAACGGCCATTTTCCGGGAGTTTTTGATCAGTTTTCCCTATTTTACCTCAAGAACTTCAAAAATATCCCCTTGTTCCGCCTAAACTTCCTGATTTTTACTGGATCCTACAGCATTTTAAATGAAAAGGGAATTATAGAAGTAAAAAGGAGAAAAAAGGAAGTTCAGGAACTCTGATAAGTTGCCCCACTTTCCCGCCGACCACCCGTCAGTAAATAAATCCCAGTCATTTCCGGTAGCGCGTTTTTCATGGCGAGATGGCCGAGCGGTCGAAGGCGCTGGTTTTAGGCACCAGTCTCCTCGGAGGCGTGGGTTCGAATCCCACTCTCGTCAATTCTTTTTCCTTTTTATCCTTTTATTTCGACTTTCTTCTTCTAATCGCTTCAGGACCCGCAATACTTTAAAAATTCTGAATTGTTCAGAAAAATGGAGGTTCCTGAAGCGCCTGAAGATTGGGATGGTTATGATTACTCGCAAATTATGCTATTTTTCGACCCAGACCACGTGCTTCCTCATTTGAGGAAGAAACCGACTCGTTGCCAAATAATCTGGCAGAAAATTCAAAGGTAATTACCGTAATCGCCTGAAATTAAAGGATTTTTCAGCTGGTGGCGTAAAATCTTCCCCGAAAAGCCTTTTCGACTTCGAGAAGTTCCTGACACTGTGAGTATCACCATTTTATAAGGGTTTTGAGCAGAAAATAGGGAGGATTATATGTAGATTACGGTAGATTCCTTCAAAATTTGGAAAAATATCAAAAAACCATGGGAAAAATGCAATTTTTAAGTGAAATCAGGAAAATTTACGCGTTGCCCGCTTTTTACCAGGAATTTTCAACTTGCCCGATGTTTTCACGCCGACTTTTTTATAGGAAAACATGCAGAATTTTATGTAAATTGCGGTAGAATCACAGAAAACTTGGGAAAATGTCAAAATTCAAAGAACACAATTTTTTCATTGGGATCAGGGAAACTGTGTCTTGCCCGCTGTTTAGCGGCTATTTTCACCTTGTCCGATGTTTACCAGTGTTCTGTATTGTTAAAAGTGCTGAAAATTGCTAAATTCTGTCCTGTTCTTGATTATTTGTCCTCGGTGCACGTGTACTTTCCGTCCAGGAGGCCAAACTGTAAACAATTCGTCCCAGGGACATCCTTCTCCCAATTTTCCCGCGATTTCCAATCAAATTTTAATAATTTAAAAATTGCAGGTGACAGAAATCCGGGAACAAGAAGCTGAGGCTGCAGCAGAGCGCCAGAGAGTTTACCAGCGCTGGCGGCAGGAGGCTGCAGAGAAGCGTCGCCGAGAAAAAGAAGAGCGAGAAAGGGAAAGACGCCTTCAGGGAATTCTTGAAGATTCCGAGGAACATACCGACACAGACGAATCAGCTGAATATGAAGAAATTCCTGAAGAAATTGATGAGAATCCTGATCCGGATCACGTTTCCTTGTCCCAGATCTTTTTCCGTGAAAAATAGCTGTTTCCTGTCCTTTTTTTCTAGTCAAGTAGCCATTTTATTTGTTAATTTTGTTATTTCCCGGTACGGAGCTTCCATGTGCCTAAATTATTCGGGTTTTTGGGATTTTTCCATGATTTCAAGCTTCTGAATAAAGTTGAGCTGTCTAACTGTGGCTTTCAGTTAATAAATATTCCCTGAGCTGTCTAATTGTGGCGGTGGACGCTGTGTAACAGTGGCTTTTGGGCTGCCTAACTGCGGCTCTTCTCGCTGTCTAACAGGGGCTTTCTTCGCTGTCTAACTGTAGCTCTTCTAGCCGTCAAACTGAGGATCATTCCGCTGTCTAACTGTGGCGGAAAGCTGAAAGGAGAAGGATTTCTGCAATTTAGAGAAAATCCGCGAGTTTTCAGCTCAAAACCCTCAAAATTCCGCAATTGAAAAGGCAAAAAGCGGCCTCTTGCCCCCATTTGTTGACAAGTCTTCTGTCTGTCGATTGCCTGTCCATGACAACTAATGCCACCCACAGCCGATCGCTAAAAGACATCGACTATTGAAATGTGATAAATCTGGTGCGGACGTGAGCTAGAAGTAAGCTGTCTGACTCCCAATCAACTGATCAGGGGTTCGATCCCCCGAGAAGGCAGGAGAAATCAGGAAACGTGGGTGCAAATCCCGCCGTTCGCAAAATTTTTTTGCTTTTTTTAGGGGAAACCGGCCTTTTTGTCAATTGAAAAAGGAAAAAGCTTTGAATTTTAAAAAGGGAAAAAAGTGCCACAGTTCGACAGAACAGCCACTGTTAGACAGCTAAAAGCCACAGTTAGACATCCAAACGAGCCACAAGTAACCAGCCACAAGATCCACAGCTACACAGCAAAAGAGCCACAGTTAGACATCTGAAAAAACCACAGCTACACAGCAAAAAAACCGCAGGTAGGCAGCTGAAGAACCACAGTTAGACAGCTCTAACATTTTCTGGGCTCCTGAAGCGACTTTTGTCTAAATTTTTTTATTTAAAATGCAAATTCGTCGTGGAGCCCTTAATTTTAGACTTATTTTATCGCAGTTAGACAACCTTTTTACACAACTGTCGCTCTACCGCCCACTCTCCTGACTAAATGCGTTAAATCATTCACTAAATTTACATTCCGCCCCCTTTCATCATCGCTTTCAGTGCTATTTTTCCCCCAAAACGTCTGCCCACAGTTCTTTTGCCTTTTTCTCTTTCATCTCTGCTATTGGCAGCCAGTTGCCGACGTCTTACGGGTGCAAATCTCTTTCTTTTTCAGGCAAACAGCTATCATGGAATTCATGGAGTTCCTTCTGGCAGTTCTCTTCTTTTGTGCCATCTGCGCCGTCTTCATCGCTATTGGTTATCTGCTCATGAAGATTGTAAGACTTGGACCTAAAATTAACAAACAAAAAATTCAGCATCAGTCCCGACAGATCCGCCGACGTGTCCATCCTATCCCGGACACCGCCATCTACGCTTGGGCATAGGGAACCCCAGAAATTGACTGATTCTTCCTATCAGCGAAGTTTTGTTGTGATTTGGCTTTTCTACAGTAATTTTAATAAATTTTTTAAATAAATCGGAGCTTTTTCTAATTGAAAACTTCAAAATAGCAAAAAACAGCCATTTTCTGGCACTTTCATGGGAAAAACATCCTTTGTGGAAGCCGCAGTTAGACAGGGGAAGAAGCCACAGTTACAGGAGAAGCAACCACAAGTAGACAGCCAAGAGCCACAGTTAGACAACTGTTAGACGAAAGTTTATTCAAATGAGGAGCAGAGAGGGCAAAGTTCCCGCCTCCTCCTGTTTCCCATGCTGGACAGGTCACCCGGCGGCTGATGCAGATGTGGACCAAAAAAAAGCTGGCGTCCTCTTATTGTACTCTTTTCCTCCTCTTTTCAGATTCTAGAATTTTTTTAAAAAGTTTTTACAGAGAAAATGGATCAGTTCGAAAAAATGAATGCTCCTAAAAAGTATAAAATGACCACGTTGCTCGCCTGCGTCTTATCTTTTCATTATTTCTTAATTTATTTCTTTTTCGTTGTGAGTTATTGGTTTTTATTAATTTTAGCTGTAAATTTTATATAATCAGCTATTTTTTTAGATTCTCTGCATACTTTGGTTCGAATTAGATGAAGAAGTGATTGAAGGCGAAGAGTTGACTGAAGACAGCGAAGAAGCCATCGTCAACGACTAAAATCTTTTTTGTATCAGGCAATTTGGCCCATTTTTGCTAGTTTTAACCGGTGTTTCCGCATTTTCTGTACTGCCAGGCTCTTGCAGGCCATAAATATCTCAAATTATTGACGATTTTTGAGCAAATATCCCCACTGGAGGACCATCAGCGCCGCAACGCAGCCGCTTCGCATGAAATAGACAGGTCACAGATAGCGAATTAAACTACAATCAGACAGCTGAAAGAGCCTCAGTTAGACAGGGAGAAGAGCCACATTTAGACAGGCAAAAGTGCTTCAGTTTGAAAAGAAGGAGAGCCACAGTTATACAGCTGAAAAGCCACAGATAGACAGGAAAAAGACCCGCAGTTTGACTGCTAAAAAAGCCACAGGTTGACATCTGAAAGCACCACAGTTATATACCCACAGTTAAACAACTGTTAGACAAAAGTTTATTTAAATGAGGAGCAGAGAGGGCAAAGTCTCCTATTTCCCAAGCAGGAAAGTGCAGCCGGCGGATGATTCATTTTGTTATACCCGGAAGCGATCTCTCGTCTCCTTCATTTTTTTCTCTTTTCACTTTCCGTTTTAAAGATTTTTTTTACAGAAAATGTTCACAAAGGAGGAATTAAAGAAGCTTTACAAAGTCAGCATTATAGACTGCATTGCTGATTTTTTTATGGCCATAGCCTGTGCCTACATCTTGGCCACATTGGTAAGTTCTTAATTTTATTGCTCGTTTAATGAAATTTTATAGATTAAATTGTTCCGTCGAAATGAGGAAATGCTCCAGTTGGAGGAGGAGGAGTCTGAAACGGATTCTGATGAGGAATCAAATGAGGAGATCGAGAATGTCGAGGAAATCGACTTCGACCCAGAAGAAGACTAGGATAACCCTTTATTAATTGCCAGTTAGCGCTTCTTACTCCTTTTTATAAGTAATCCCCCGTGTTTCTCTACTTACTCGCCAGTAGGCCATAAATTTCTCACTGTTGTTGACGATTTTTGGGCAAAGATCCGATCTTCGTAGACCAGCGGCGCCGCAACGCAACCGCTTCGCATGCACAGAACACAACGAGCAGAAAATCGTTAAATAATCGAAAACAGCCTCCGCCGGCACAGAAAAATCTAGGGGGCAAAAATAATGTCCTGCCAAATCTTTTTCGGGAAAATTTATTTCCAAACCGCTAGCGTTCCTATGATACCCCTATCCTCTAAAATAGCTGGAAATTTGGTAAAAATAACCAAAACTGGCGCCTAGAACCCCCTAAATAGGCCAGGAGGCGGCTCCCTTTGATGAGGAATTCTCCCACGGGTGGTCGGAGCTACCGTAATCCATTCCCGACTGCTGTTGTCTACGCCCAGTCAGCGGGCGGGGAGTAAATAAACTGGGAGTCCGAAGGGTCACCCGGCGCCTATTTTACCGGAAGGCGTGGTTTCTGGCTGAAAATCTATTTCAGACTACAATTTTTATTTAAAACTATTATTTTCGAGGAAAAGTTGCCATTTTCTGGGGAATTCAAATCTCTGGAGCCGGGTGGACACGTCGACGAGCGTACGGCTGCAATTTTTATGTCGTGTTTCCTTAAAATTCGAGCCGCCTACCTTTTTCCAAGTCTTGTACAGGATGAAAACGATCCAAATAATGGCAATTATGCCAATAATCAGGATGAGAATGAAGAAATCCCCAAGAATATTAGCCAGCAGGCTGTTTTCCGAAGAGAACATGGTCCTGGAAAGAAAAAACTGATAAACAGCCGCAGTTTGACAGCAAAGAAGCCACAGGTAGAATGCTCGAAAAACCATAGTTAGACGGTAAAAGAACCACAGATAGACAGCCGAGAAAGCCACAGTTAGACATGGAAAAAAGCTGCAGTTAGACAATCAAAGAGCCACAGATAGACAGCAAAAAAACCAAAAGGAAGAAAGAGCGCTCAGACGTCTTGTGACAGTAAAACAGCCAGCTGGGTTAAACCAGAAGATCTAAAAATATCCAGCGGAAGAGGCTATCCAAGACAAGACACAAAAAAAGTACAAGATGACACGATGACTGAGATCTGTTGTAAGAAAATTGTCGCCTAGTACGAAGGAAGAAAGGAATAGAAGCCTTGTAATCCGGGATTTTTGGCCTTCAGAGCTAGAAATCGCTGAAGTACCTAGAAATCCCTTTAAATGAGCCAGTTTTCTTTGAAAATAGGCAGAAATTGGATAAATTCGAGTATTTTTATTAAAAATAACAGAAATCTGGAGAAATTGGAGATTTCTAATCGAATTCGACAGTCATCTTGAATTCAACCCTTTCCAGCTCAGCGATGATCGTCTTCTGCTTCACAATGCAGTGGTCTCTGATCAGACGGAAAATCTGAATTTATCGTAATCAGCATAAAATACTGAGCATTTTGATACCAAAAATGTCCTGAAAACATTTTGAATTCCCGCGCCAACGAACGCTTGTAAACAGCGGGAGAAATTCAAAATTGCTGGTTTCGGCGAATTTTATCGAGTTTTTCGCTAATTTTCGGGGTTTTCCCAATTTTTAAAGACTTCTGCTTTTCAGTAAATTCTGAGCTTTTTGATACCCAAAACGTACCAGGAGGATGATAATCGCGGCTGAAATGAAGAAAATGGGCATAAGCATTTCCAGAATATTGGGAAGAGCCTCCATAGTTCTGAAAATCGACGTTTTACCCGGAATTTCGACTCAAAATAGACGAAAACAAAAGAAAATAGAGGTCACACGGTGAGGGAAGCAGAGAAACGCGGGTTGTCTGACCCCTCGCCGGTTGCTTGAATCATATCCGATGATCTTTTGACCCGAAAAACAGTGAGAAATTGCTCCCCGCATCTATTTTCACCCCATTTTTTTTATTCTTTGCAGGATAGAAAAGAATTTATTGAGAAATTAACAGAGAATCCATAGGATTACGGTAATTCAAAATAGAAATAGGAATTTTGATCGGGAAAATAGTCTACTGATCGCCGTTTTCGTTCATCTTCGGCTCTTCGCCACTGCTGTCCGGCTGCTGGCCCTCTTCCACCAGCTTCTTGCCCTCGTCTCCCAGTTCCTGACGGCCCGCCTGGTCCAGAGTTTCCTGACCTCCAATTTTCGACTTCTTCTCATTTTCCTCGGCTTTCTCTTTCTCCAGATGTTGTTCATGAACTATAAGCAAAGCCAAGGCCTGAGAAGACTGAAAACTTTAATTATTATACAGAAAAATACTGCTAGGGCTTACCTGCTCCTCGGAAATGGTGACGTAATTGTTTTTTAGAAAAGAATCCAGTGATGCTTTATTAAAGCGCGTAGACGGTAGGCTGTCTTCTTGTTGATTTCGGATGAAATCTTGGTAAGCCGTAATTGCCTGAAATTTTGATTTTATAGTAAACGCCACAAATAGACAGCGATAGAGCCACAGTTACACAGTTAAGAAGCCACAATTAAACAGCGACAGAGTCACAATTAGACAGCGAAAAACACCACAGTTAGACATTTTTTCAAGAAATAAGAAATTTTACATGCTCTTCGGTGGAGAGTGGAGCATGATGACCAATTCTCTGGGATCCATCAACTTGTTCCACGCCCATTCCTTCAAATACCAGGGGATCTGTCTGCACAGCAGCATCTTTTTTCTGCCCGCCGATATTTTGAAGAATAGCTTCCTGCATTGCTGCCAAGCGCTGAAAAAATTGGATTTTATTGAGAAAAACTGACTGCTGTAGCGTCTAATTGCGACTTTTTCAGCTGTCTAACCGTGGCTCTTTTCGCAGTCTAACTGTGGCATTCCTTTCTGTGTAACTGCAGCTTTTCTGGCTGTCTACCTGTGGCTGCCACTGCTGTCTAATTGCGTCGTTTCCTACTATCTAACTGTGGTCCTTTCAACTGTCTATCTGTGGCTAATTTCTACTAGAAACGTACAAGCGCTTCAGCGTAAGGATCGTTCATCTGGTAAATCGGCGGCTGATCGGACATTTTCTGAAATTTCACTATGAAATTGAGCGAAAAGGGGCAATCAATAGAGAAAAAAGGAGCCACTGCCGGCGGTCGGCCCGGGCTAAAATAATGAATCATAATAGATTCACCGAGACGGCGGGGGCAGGCCGTCCCCGGTCGTCGCAGGACTGTTTTCGTCCACTTTCGTGTCAACAGGAGGTGGGAAGAAAAGGCGGGAAGTTCAAAAAAGGGCTTGGGTGACCAAAAAGCATCGGCGTTCGTCGATTAAAGGCCTGATTTACCCATTTTTCGAAGGTTTCCAGGTTTCCGGTTATTCTTTTCGTGTTTTTCATGAAATTTTGAATATTTTGACACTAAAAACTGTAGAAAAATATTTATAGATCCTCCTTTTTTTCATCAGTCATCTTTTGATCATTCTAGCCCTCTTCTAAAAGTTTCTGGTCCATTTCCTGGTTATTTTAGTGTCCCTTCTTGTCCCCCTTTTTCTGGTCTTGGGCCTTTTGGTAGCCGATTTTCTTCTTTTCCTCCTCCTGGGCGATTTCAGCTTCCTCCATTTCTTTTTGGTGGCGATGAAGAGCCTCCAAGAACTAAAAACAGTAAAAAATTTTAATTGCATGTAAAAATAAAGCTCACCAGCGAATCTGGAGCTTGGCGAGCTGCCTCTATTAAACCTGAGGGAATCGACCCTTCTTTTCGTAATATTTCGACAGTTTTTTTCCACAATTCGCATAGCTGCGACTCTTTCAACCTGATTTCCTCTTGTATACGGGCTTTTTCCTGAAAAATCACAGTTAAACAGCGAATGAACCACAGGTAGACGGAGAAAAAAGCCACAATTAGACAACAAAAGAGTCCCTGTCAGACATTCCACTGCCGCTTTCGCAGAAGATAAAAAATTTTACCTGTTCGTTGGTTGGCACAACGTTATCCTTTTTTTCCTTGAATCCAGCTTGATTGAGGGCCTTTCTCAACATTTCCAGCTGCTTCACTGCAGCAAAAAAGGCTTCTCTATCCCGACTGCCCATATTCTGGATGATGAGGCCCTGCATTTCCATCAAAAACTGGAAAATAGGGTTTTATATAGGAAACTGGCCACTGTGGCTTTTGGCTGTCTACCTGTGGCTCGTTGGCTGTTGCCTTTTCACCTGAGGCTCTTTCTGCTTTCTAACTGAGGCTGTTTTGGTTATCTAACTGTGGCTTTTTCTCCTGTCTAACTGTGTTTTTCAGCTATCTAGTTGTGGCTAATTCCTGTTGAAAACTTACGCGGACTTCGGCATCAAGATCGTTTGCTTGGTTAAAAGGCGGCTGGTCAGGCATTTTCTCAAATTTGACTATAAAATTGAACGAAAAAGACGATAAACGGAGAGAAAGGGAGGCTCCGCCAAGTTGGCTAAAATATTGCATCAATATATACACGACCGCCGTGGTGGTGTTGTTTTTGGTCTGCTTTTATGGCAAACGAAGAAAAAAAGGCGGATAAATAAAAAAAAACTGGAAATTCGCAGTTAGACAGCGAAAAGCCACAGTTAGACAGCTAGAAGAACCACAATTAGACAGCAAAAGAGCTGAAATCGGAGGAATTAGAGAAAATCACAGGAATTTTCGAGAATTCCCTGTTTCCTGCCATAATTTAGTTAGTTCTCTGCTATTTTCAAAAATTTAAAGATTGGTGTAAAGAGGAGACTCTGATAAAAACTTTACTTTCCTAGACCGTTTGGGCACTTTTCTATAGCCAAAAATATCAAAATTTACCCAAAAATTAGAAGGAAACTGCATTTGTACGGGAAAATCCAATTTCTAGAAAAAAAGTCGTTCTTCAGGAAAACGACTTTATTAGGTTGAAAAATGACAGCGAAGAAGATTCAGCAAAAAAAAATTGGCTAAAAATCATTTTCCATATCGATTTCAGCCAATTTTTAATCAAAACCCCGAAAACTCAATAAAAACAAGAAAAACAAATAGACGGCTAAATATTTATTGCTCTCGTCTAATTTACAACAGAAAAAGGTTAATTTTATTTAAAACCGAGGCATAAAAATGGTATTTGGATGTTCAGATAGAAGTACCGGGACCGACGACGACCAGCGAGAGAACTTCTTCAATTCCAGTCAGCTGGCTGACAGTCATCTTGGCCATTGAACCAGCTTCGATTGGAATTAAATCCGATCGATGGAATTTGTCCTTGACGGCATAATACCATTTATTCTTGGCGGTGTGAGGGCTGGCCATCAGTCGTTCGGCTTTGTCCATCAACAGGCGCATTGGCGAGTGGCCCACGAGCTCCGTCTCATCGGTGCGGCGCATCAGCTTTCGACTGCCGACAAAATACGCGTAGATTTTAACGGCAACAAGACGATTGAAGCCTTGAAGAGTTGCCAGCGAGACGAATTCCTCATTTTCACGGCGGCTACGACGCTGACTCTTCTGCGAATCCATCGACTGGCTCGAGGCCTCTTCCGTCCTGAAAAATAGCTCATTTAATAAGTTTCAAGCATAAAAACCCGATTTTACCCAATAAATTATCGCAAAATCGAAAAAAACCGCGAAAAAAAGGGGCAAAAAATAGAAAATTTCTGTTTTGCGCCAATTTCACATATTTCCCACTTTTCCGCCTATTTGCTCGATATTTACGCATAAAATACCAAGAAAACCAAGAAAATTGAATAAAAATTTCAAGAATTTCCAATCTAGCTCCGGTTTGCCCGCTGTTTATTTTTTTTAAATTTTCAAAATTAGGCAAAAAAATAAAAAAGGTTTGCAGCCACGTAAGGGGATCGAACCCTTGACCGTTGGATTAAAAGTCCAACGCTCTACCGCTGAGCTAACGAGGCATGACGTCGCTGGCAAATTTTTGTGCTTTCTTGGTCAAAACTCCTTGGGACCCCACATTTCTGCACTCACTTCTTGACTTCTTTCTTTTTTTCTTTCTTTTTCGATTTCGACTCTCCGCTGCCACGGCGAATGGAATTCCGACTGCGGAGACTGGAATTACGGCTGACGGTACGGCTGCCGGCGGCGATACAGCGCTGATTACAACAGCAAGGAGTTCCATCGTAGAGGGTACGAGCTTGGCTGCTCTTCATACATTCGCGGCAAATGTTGTGGTCACAGTCGCCAAATTGGAACATTTCACGGGCCGGTACTTCAGCACGGCCGCAGGGACCGTCACACGCCACGGGACCTGAAAAAAAGGGGATTTTTGATGTGAAAATTGCCAGAAAACTCCAAAAAAATGAGAAAAAAAAACAAGCAAATTTGAATTACGCTGAATTATCGTAATTCAAAAATGATTATCAGGCGGCTTTGGTATCAAAATATTCAGAATTTTATGCTAGGTACGGTAGAATTAGCCAAATGCCCAGAAAAATGCGGTAAAACCCGCGAAATGATGCATTTTTGGCGCTTGTTGTTTATGCCTTTGTGCTCATTTTGATTAAAATCCAACGTCAGCTCCAAAAATTTACGGTGAGTAAAAAGCGTACCCTGATCACTGATGGTATTATTCTTGTCCTTGATGGCTTGAATTCGACCGAATTCGGCTTTGGCTTGTCCCGTGCTGCCGGTAAAACGAATTTCAAATTCGGCGATATTTTGATTGGCACGACGGACCAGCTTCAACGATTGGAGGCCTGTTGCATCTTTTACGAAGCTCGGCAAATAGACGTCCAATTCAGGTACACAAACTTGGGCACAGTTGCTCATTGCACTGAAAAATAGAAGAAATTAATGGAAAATTTGGGAAAATCGCGAAATTTCGGGTAAAAATGGCGCGCAGTGGTTAAAAGAGCCACAGTTAGACAGCGAAAGGAACCACAGGTAGACAGTTAAAAGCGCCGCAGTTAGATAGCAAGAAGAGCCACAGTTAGACAGTCAAATGGGCGCTCTGCCTAACTGCGGCTATTTTTACCCAATTTTTACCTATTTTCACTAATTTTCGGGTAATTTTGACCCCTAAAAAAGTAAAAATTACTAACCAAGGAGACCTCTGAAAATTCGAGGTGTCTGCGCAGACAGAAGACAATCAACTGGTTGCAAATCTGGTCAATTTTTGACTAAAATTGACATTTTACAAGCGAATTCAAAGGATAAAAACCGTTTGGGGGTAAATTTGGCAGATATTTCGCTTTTATGGACTGGCGGGAAGTTTAAAAGAATAAGAACACGAAAAAATGAAAGATTTCTCCTCGGAATAAAGGAAGCCATCAATTTTTGAAATCTTTTCTCGCTTTTATCCTTCAAATATGGCGCCGAATATAAATTTAGGCGCATTCTTGTCCCCCTTCTTTTTGTTTCTTCCTCCAAAATGCCCCCTTTTCCCCTTTTTGCGGTATATAAAGACAATAACAAACTGCTGACGTGAGATTTCCCCTTGTCCTAAACAGATCTGACTCATTTTTAGTCGAGAGATGCGCCGCACCGCCTTCCCTATAAAATGATATCAAAAAGTTCTGAAAACACCTGATAAACCAGCGGCAAATTCAAATTTCAAACATTTGCTGTCAATTGCATGGTCAGCGGTCTCTGGGTCTCTCGCTCGTGTCTCCTGCCGTCTGCCCCCCTCCCTTTTCTGACTGTGATCTCTGTATTGCCCCTAGTCGATTAATATGCCGCTTCTTTTTTTTCCTTTAAAGGAAGAAATTCAAACGAAGCGCCAAAAAGCGGGATCAAACAGAGCTAAAAACTGGACTCTATTTAAACTCGCTCATAACTTTTGATTAACGGAGGCTAGCTTAAAACGGTTTTTTGCTTCGTATAGAGCACAGTCTGACGAGCTTAGCCGTCCTTAAATATTCTCTGTTGGGCAATTTGACGAGTTTCGGCGTGGGTTTAAAGTAATGCATCTTTTCTCTATTGGACCATTTTTCGCTTTTTGGTGGGGTTTTTGAAATTCGTCGTCTGTCTTTATTCTTCTTTTGTTTGATTCTCCGCCTTTTTTTCCATTTTGGGGGGATTTCAGTCAACTTCCGCTAGCAGAGCGCTCTGCCGCTCTATTTTCCCCTTTCTCCCCTTGTTTTTATTAAAAAAATTAAATGAAAATCTTTAGGAAATGACCGAGAGATACATCTTCTCTGATTTCATAGTGCCCGGTTGTGTCCTGCTGCTTCAAGCTTATCTCCATACCGTAGGAATTTTAATTTTTGCTTTAAATTAAACGGTTTCCAGTGGATTATTCCTTTTGTCACATGGCTTATTGGACCCATGGAGCCCTGTGAAGAGGAAGATCCTGCTGAAACTCCTTTGCAGAAGAAAAATGATTAAAATGAGCTGCCGTCTGGAGATAATGGCGAATAATTTTATGAAAATTACAGTATCCCTTCAATTTCATGCCTTTTTCAGCCCTTTAAATTGTTATAATTACCGTAAATTGCTGTACATTTAATTATTAGTAATAAATTCGAGTTCTAGCTGGTTTCTGGTTAAAAATTGAGGGAAAATAGTCGTAAAAACGCGCTGCCGGACCATTAATTTGAATTTTCTAACTTTTTTTCATGTTCCAGCTGGTTTTTCATTAAAATTTGGGCACTTTTTCCGCTCTGCCCCCCCCCTAACATCAGCTGTGTTAGATTTTCGGCTCTGCCCCCCCCCCTCTGTATCGCTTTTTATTACCTGTCAAAAGGCTTAGGCTTAGAAGGATTACTATTAGCTGCATTTTTCCAATGGAGCGGCTGCGTTTACGGGGGTTTTTGTCGGATCTTGTCAAAAACCCTTTAATCTGACCGACCTACCGCTTCGAACCTATATCACTTTCATTTGATCTTTTGGTTATTGTGCGGTTATAGCACAGTGGTAGAACAGCCGCATAGGAGATGAAAGATGCGGGTTCGGATCCACCCAACCACCATGGGATTTTTGCCGACTTAGTGAGTTGATAAAAATCTAATGGTTAGGGGGGGGCAGAGCCGAAAATCGAACATCTCCTAGGTTAGGGGTGGGGCAGAGCGGAAAAAGTACCAAAATTTGGGTAGAAATGACAGGGAATTGGCCCAAAATCATGGAAAACGAATGCTGTGAGACCCGCCATGGGAAATCCATAGAAATTGGCTCTCCCAGGCCTCTTTTTCCATCTTTGAAACGCGGCACTGCGGCTGCTGTTCATAAAATATTGATTTCCGGTCTTTTCTGCTCTTTTTCTCTTCGCAGCTCTCGTCATCTGCCGTCTCTCCTGGCTACATATGTCTGTTTTCAGCCTGCAGACTGTTCATTTTGCATTCTCGCTTTCCAAATCCACTTGAAGCTTTATTTTAAAGGTCTAAAAAGGCTGAATTTCGATTAAATGTGGGTCAAACGCTTCGATTTCACCGCTAAATTTTAAAAAATTCATATATCTCTATTTCCACGTTCATTTTCTTTAATTTTCAGTGCATTTTGATCAGAAAACATAGCTCCATTTAATAAAAATAATGACGGACAGCCTAATCTTTCAAAATAGCGAAAACCCGGCTTCAAAAAAGACGAGCAGCCTCATTAGCGCCCGCTAATCCCAAAAATTGCTCTCCAACTTAAAATAAATCATATCTTCTGATTTTCGGGTCCACTTTCTTTAATTTTCAGTGCATTTTGATCCGAAAACACTGCTCTATTTAATAAACCCATAAGGGGATGACCCGGGCTCTTTAAAGAACGGAAAATGGCTAAATATGAAATTAGCAATGGGTCAAATGCCCTATTTTTGTGGTTTGAAGTGCGCGCCAACTTCAAAAAAATTCATATCTCCTGGCTCCCACGCTCATTTTTCTTAATTTTAAGCGCATTTTGATCAGAAAAAACTACTCTATTTAATTGGCTTTATTGTCAAAAAAGAAATCAGCGTCCCTTAATAAAAAAAAATAAATTTTCAGATGGATCTCACCTTTTGGCAGTTCCTGAAGTTGGCCGCCGCCTATCAGTTGGATGTAAGTTCGAGTTTTCCCAATAGAAAAATGTCCCTGTTTCAGAATTTAATTATTATGCTGGTTAGCATTTTGCTCTGGAGAATCTTCCGTCGCTATTTCCCGAGAAATCCTGATGACCAAGAGGATCGCGACGAGGGTGAAGCCGATGACTAAAAATCTCCGGAATTTCTTCTAATTTTCATCAAATCTGCTCCATGTGATGTTTTTCCTCTAAAAGCTGCTTTAGCTTTCTTTCTACTCAATAAAACTTGTTCTTTTAGTTCTTGTACAAAAAATTGGGGGATGAAAATAGCCATGGGCGGGCGTGTTCGCGTTCCCAAGATGTGTAACTTGCCCTCCTTTGCCGAGTCATCTTGGCCCCTGGCACAGCAAACAGCCTGTCTTCTCGTCTTTTTACTTTAGCTCCTGTTTTCTTCTTTATATTTTCTTTAAAAAATCAAGAATTTTTAGAAGAATGCAAGCTGGAGACGAATCTTCTCTGGTTTTTATGATCCTGGCCGCTGCCTTCATGTATTGGACCCTCAAAGTCAGCTTTATACTCAAAATTTAATTGATTTGGCTCAATTTCTATCATTTTTCAATAGTTTCAATCTAAATACAAGCATCTTTTAGGGAATTCGATGCGTTGCTGCTTGGTGGAAGGAAAGGGAGGAACTGGAAAGCGAGAACGAAGACCACCAGGACTAATTAGCCGATCTTTCCTGATCTAGCCCCCCAATTTCTCTCATTTAAACTTTTAAATGTTTTTAAGCGGTAGAAATGGTCGTCTATAACCGTACGTCAATAAATATTTCCATCAACAAAGATTTCACAAGAGTCGAAAGAGGAGAAAATGCAATAACAAAGAGAGGGGAGATGGGTGATCATTGGACCAAGGGGCTGTCTCGGCGGGTAGTGGTAGGAAAAAGTGAACTTCTGGAAAAGTTATTTATACCATCGTGATCAGCGTCTACTACAAAGTTAACATAGAAAATCCTGCAAAAATGGCCGTTTTTAGGTAGATGTGGCACAAAATAGTCTATTTGCCTGAGTTTCTGATGATTTTTTTCCGGAAAGGAGTGTACAGTTTTTAATAAAAACAAATAGTGGAATTTTAAAGAGAAATCAGATCCAGATAGTCGCCTCTTCCTCTTCTTCTCCGTTTGAGCGATAAATTCTCACCAGGCGACGGTAGAGAACTCTCTTAAAGTGAACTTGTGTCTTGAAATTTAAGATTACTGTAGTAATTAATTAAAGGACTAACCCCTGGAATTCCAATTTCCCGCTGCAACTTCAAGCGACTGCAAATGCAACCGAAGAACATGCAAAGGGGAAAAATCATGAAAACCAGCCACAAATTTGGAATCCAGTTGACTGGGAGATCATCTTCCCAGTTGTAGAAAGAAGTATTAGGACGGGTCCTGAAGGGAAAACTATGGAATAATAGAGAAATCCCAAGGAAAAGTCCGCTTTTTCATTGAAAAATGTGAGCAAACATCCATTTTCCCTACTTTTCTTCATCTCTTTGAGGATTTTTTATATCACCGTACTCGCAAGGACGTGATCTACATAACTGACATAAAAAATCTGAGAAAAATGGCCATTTTTAGGTAGATATGGTCAAAAATAGTATTTTGGCTAGGATTTTTATGATATTTTTCTTCAAGTTTTATTGGAAAAGTCAAAATGGTCGTAGAATCGCAATCCATGGCCCAATTTTAAAATCGGGCACACCGCTGTACTCCTCTCAATGAGCTAAATAAGACGGTATAGAGAACTTTTTCGGACTTTCAGGTTTTTACGTGCCTACGCCCCAAAGTGCCCTGTAGACTCACCCATTTGCGTCCTGTATCGGGAAACGAGGATAGTTGACTCGGCTGCTCATAAGCGTCTTGCTTTTTTCGATTTCTAGGAATATTTTAGCCAGGAAAGAAGCAAGTTACCCGGGAAAACCACGTCCAATTGTTGGTTTCAAAACAGCGCAGGGACTTTGTGAACAGGGCAATAAAAGTTGACACTCAATGGGCCGGCAACTGACGAGTACCTGACGGCTTTAAATGGACTTCTGGATAAATATAGTGGCTCAGAAAACAGCTGACACTTTAAAATATAGGAAAAATGGGTTCTGGAAAGAACTTTAAAGCAGAAAATGGGAGAAATGGCGTTGGCGATCCAATTTAAATCACCTTTCCCGTTGCTAGGAGCCGAAAATAGGAAAATTTGAGATTTTGCCACGTTATTTCCGCTTTCTGTCGGCATAAAAAGACAAAATTTAAAGGGCTGGGAGCCTATTTAAAGGGGAAATGAGGATCAGAAGGCCCTGACAGTATCAGGATACGATAACAGAGCGACTGGGCGTCATTTCACCGGTTTTACGGCCAAATTTTGCACATTTTCCCCATTTTTGATTAAAAATTCGATAGGAGATCAAATTCTGGAGCGCCTGGCATAATTTTAATCGCTGTGGGACCCGAATCTACCGAAAAACAAGCTGGATACAAGAAAAACAAAGAAAAATTGCGAGAATTCAAATTTCTCCCCGTTTACTGAGAATTCCGCCCTTTTTCCTGATCTACAATTCAAATCAAAAATTCCCCGCCAAAAGGGGTTAATTATCAGAAAACGGCAATAATTCTGCTTTAAAAAAGTGTTGAAAATGTACCCGTGCGTGACACGAAATCTTCCAAATAAATGGCCTCTCCCGTTGTTAGGGGAAGCTCTCGGAGGGAATAATCTACCTTCTGGGCGGGATTAATCACATTTTTGGCACTTTTATTAAAGAAAAGTTACAGAAATTCGGTAGAATTCAGGATTTTGAATTTCATCGGCTGTAGATCGGTCTTGGATGGAGGAATCAGCGGCTTTCCGTCCATTTCGCCTTCTTCTTCGCTTCCTTCTGCCTCCTCGTCAGGATCAACTATTCCCATGATCTGAAAGAGTATTTTCTTTAAAGAAATCACCAGAAACTATGATTTAGAGGTCCTGAAGCGGCTGAAAGCCACAAATCACCGCGAAGTTAGAAAATGAGCGCAAAACGGCGAAAGAAATTCAAAATACGCCTTTCCTGCTCAAAATTTTGAATCGTTTCAGGATCCTCCGTTTATTCTTTAATAAAAATACCGTACCCAGTTTCCAATTCCACTTGAGACTTTGTAGAGAATAACCAAGCGACCAGCAAAGAGAATCAGACGGAGAATCAGCTCCAAATTCATCATTTGTCTTAAAAATTACGCTTTTCTTCTAAAATTGGACCAGAAGCTGGGTAAAAAAAAGCAGAAAATGGCGGGAAACATCTGAAAACTCGTGGAAAATAAGAACCGGCTGGGAAAATTCGCGCAAAAGTCGCACTTCCCCAGAATTATAGTAATTTCCTGCAGGGAAACCAGCACTTTTAGGCAAAAAATTGGCTACGTCGGCCCACAGCTAGACAGCGAAAAAAGCCACGGTTAGACAGCTAAAGGCCACAGGTAAACAGCCAACCACCACAGTTAGACAGCGACATAAGCCACAATTCGCCAAAAAATTTCCCAAAATGGCAGAAAACAAGAAGACGCGGCCTAGAGCCGCTGCCTGTGGAGAAAATGACATAACAGTGGGCGTACAGGGGTGTACATCGATTTGGATCAGTCGCTGGGGCGAATTCCTCTGCCGGCGGATGGGAAAACAATGCTATTCTTGTGTACATTCTCCGCTATGTCAGGCCGCCAGTTTTCCCGCGCCGAGCTCACCTTCATGGCGCAGTGCGTTGTCGCCAGGCTCTCATTCTAATTGTCGGGGTTCGGATCCCAGCGGTCAATTACTTTTTTCTTTTATTTTTTTGGGAGCTTTCTGGGGTTTCCCTTTAAAATTTTGTCATTTTCGTGGTGGGAAACGGTCCAGGGTCCCTTTTAGAGCCTTTTTAGTTTCATAATCCCCTCGAAATCGATCAAAAACGTCATATTCTGATGAAATCATTCAATTTCTTCTCCATTTTGGTCCCAATCTCATTAGTAAACAATAACAGGGCGCCTCTATTGTCATCAAAATCATCTTCGGCTGCGTTTTTTTGCATTCCACCCCATTTTTCTCCCTTTTCTCCTAAAATAACAGTTAAATGCTTCACATTCCCCCCATCTCAGGGAATGGATCGTGACATCCGCCAGCGCTACCACGAAGCCGAGGGAATCCTCCTCTGCTGGTTTTTCCTGGTTATGGCCATTGTCGGCCTGATGTTTACCGTCATCAGAATTGCTTTGGAAGTGAAATGGCGAGGCATACGAAGCCGTCAAGAGGTGGGATTTTTAAAAATCGCTAAAAATAGGGGAAAAGGCGCTAAAATAAAGAGCTGATGGATTGTTTGAACTTTTTGCAACAATCCGCCAAATTCCGGGCGTAAATAGCGGTCTCGTTGGCAAAAATTCGGGGAATGCATCGGAATTTTAGCATTTTTAGCGATTTTTTTCAGTTTCTTGATTTCGTCATGGCTGGCTGCCCGTTGACTCCTCCTTTGTTTCGTTTTACCGCCAATCCCACTCCTCGTATTGTTCCATATTCACCAAATGTTCCGGAAACTCCCAGCGGCTTCCAGAATCCTGTCTACGAGCTGGCTCAAGGCAATTCAGCTTCAGCTGTCTAACTGCGGCGGAGAAATTTGTCTCCGGATGTCTAACTGCGTCGCTTTTTTTGTAAAAAATGTATTTTTCTTTTAAATTAAAGGACTGCCAATGTTTATTAAAGGATTGCTCATAAAAACCCAGGAATGCTCATTTTTTTCAAGCATCAACATGTTCTGGATACATTCGAGAAGCTCTTTCCGATCGGAGAACTCGGGTCGGCGGGCGACTTGACTCCAAATTTCCGCTGATTGTTCTCACAGAATACGTGGCTCGGCCTTCTTCTCGTCCTCTTGAACAATATTTATCAATCTGAAAGTTTTTTTCCAGGGAAATTCTGCATTTTTGGGAATTTTTAAAGGTCTCATCGCTTTAAAATCAAAAAAGGCCGGAATATTTCATTTCCCGCCAAATTTAAAGAGATTTCTACATCAAAAAACGCAGAAAAATGTGGGGAATCTTTTTTTTAATGCTCTAATCAAAATTTTGACCAAAAAAACAAAGAATTTTTTAAAATTTCCGGTAAACGCGGGCTAATTATTCAAATTTCGCGGTTTTTAGGTTTTTTAAAAATTTAAATCAAAATTTACTTACAAGCCATTGTAGAAGAAGCGCCAACAATCCCAGAGCGCCTGCTAGGGAGACAGGAATAATAAATAGAGCCAAGACGGCTAAAACCGTGGCGATTTCCATTTTCTTTAGCGAAAAGATGAAAGGGGAGGTCTGTTTGATTAAAAATCAACGAATAAAATGCTCGCCGACAAATTCTCTGCCCAGAAAATGGGAATAATTGCTTCTATTCCCGATTCCAGACGATAATTCCGTTGATTTATGATAATATCTCCATTAAATTCGCTGTTTTAACTCGGAAAAAGCTTAAAATTATTAGAAAATCAGCCTAAAAGTTGTTAGAAAAATAAAAACTAACAGTTTTCCAGCTTATATTAAAATTATCAACTAATCCAAATCATTTTCAGCTTGTTGAGTTGCCTAAAATCGATTTAAAACTTCAGAAACTTTAAATTTCTAAATAAAAATAATAAAAAATTAATTTATAAGAACAATAATAGGATTAGAAAAATAATTAACAAAGAAAATAACAAAAAAAAAACAATAAAAACAACAAAACTTATCGCTTATTTCTAAATTGTTCATAATTTTCAAGATGTTGTCGATCAATTGATGGCTGAAATGTCTCCAGAACTTGATGAACATCTTCACTTGTAAGTGGCAGCGGGGTACTTGGACGCTTTCTTGTATTCTGAAAAAGAATATTTACATTTAATAAAGGAACACTAGAATCCCAATTTATTTCCACTAAATAAAGCGGAATTTTCTGATCAAAATGCTCTAAAAATAACAAAAAATGCGTGTCACAATCAGAAGATATGGATTTTTTAAAATTTCACATCATTTTGGGATTAGCAATGGCGCGCAGCTGCATTCCTTGGTGAAATTGGGGCATACGACCCATTTCTAATTTGAAATTCTGCAATTTATTTCTTTTTTTATGGAAAAAGCCTTAAAATTTATAGAAAATCGGCATCGCAATCAGAAAATACTATTTTTTTAAAATTTCGTCTCATTTTTTGAAATATAAATGGCGCGTGTTCATTTGGCGAACCTGCACCGCTTCAAATTATAATTCCAAAAGAATTACTGTGACGTCCTGGGTTTCTTCGATTTACAAAATAAAAGACGAACCTTGAATTTTCTAAATTGAGCATAAGCCAATTCAGCTGTTAGACGTCTTAAATCATCGCCACTGAAGCCATTTGTA
This sequence comes from Oscheius sp. DF5033, assembly GCA_964036215.1. NCBI lineage: Eukaryota > Metazoa > Nematoda > Chromadorea > Rhabditida > Rhabditidae > Oscheius > Oscheius sp. DF5033. The sequence goes on along the minus strand of CAXIWN010000004.1, from coordinate 876,197 downwards.
TATTCAGCAAGATAATTTACACTCATATCCGCGGCAAAAGTCGTATTCTAAAAATTTGGCCAATAGGGAAGTTCACCAAAGACTATTTTTGCGTGCCGCGGCGTGGAGGTCAGCTTTGAAGCCGTAAAACTTTCGGGAATAGTAAAATAAACTCTACTAAGCCTAAGCCCACTTTTTGACAGAAAAGAAATGAGAGAAAAATTTTTTAGAAAGGTTTTTGGGTCGCAAGTGTGGGGAAGTTCACCAAATGAGCCTGAACTTCGTCGCCCTGTAGCTCGCCGGGTTGACTTGCCAATTTGATTTAAACGATTGAAATAGACACAACTAAGCCTAATCATGCCTACGGTAGAAAAAAAATTAGAAGAAAACGATTTTGGAGAGGATTTCAGAGCGATGGTGAACTTGGTGATGGTGAAGTTCCCTGTTCGCCAAAAATTTAAATAATTATAAGCAAAATAAATCTCAAACCTTAAGCTTTTTCTTTAAAATTTCACGTCGTGCATCAATATCAGGAAGTCCAGCATAAATTCGTTTTTCTAATCTGCAATTTTCAACTATATTTCACATAAAAAAAGCAGTACAAACCTTCTTAAAAATGCCGGATCCAATTCCCATGGGCAGTTGGTTGCACAAATTAGAATAACTCCTGCTTTCGACTGTAGACGTTGAATTTGTACCAGAATTTCCGTTTTAACTCGTCGATTTGCATCATCTTCATTTCTGGATCTCATTCTACACAGGCTATCAATTTCATCAATAAATATTACAACAGCTGAAATAAATTTAAATTTTTATGACGGAAAATTGCGTGCTTTTCTCCTGTTTAAAAGCATGATCAAATAATTCTTTTATAAGTTTTTCTGATTGTCCTTGCCATGCTGAGATTAAATCCGAAGAAGAGATCTATAAAAACGTCTTAAATTCCTATAAAAGTAGCTAATTTACCTGATATAATACTCCATTAATTTCTTTAACAATAGCTTGTGATAGAATCGTTTTACCAGTTCCTGGTGGACCATAAAGTAACACAGATTTCCATGGTTTCAAGTCACCAGATTTAAAATAATCTGGATAATTGATTGGATCTACTAAAGCTTCGATCATGGCATTTTTAGCCTGAAAATCGTCTTGTTCCTTAATTTTTAACTTTCAAACCTCTTCTAATCCAGCAATTTCATTAAAACTTGGAAAAGAGTTAACATTGGTAACAATTGTATCTTCAATCGCTTTCCTAAATCAGAAAATTACAATTTTAAAGGAAGAATTTCACAGGTGGCCAGGACGCTCGCAAAATTTGAAATCTGTTACATCAAATTTTCGTTTTTAGCCCTGGAAAGAAGGAAATTCCTTTATTTCTCTGTGTTTAGGATCTTTTAGAGCTGCTTTACAAAAAAAATCAAAAGAAAAACTTCAAAATATTACAATTCCTTTAAAAATGTACGTAACTTTCGCACCACATGCGCGCCAAAAGCTGTGAGACGACTTCTTTAAATAAAAAAACTGACGTTCTTGCTGATGCAAAAGTATCGAAATCATCTTTTGCTGGTGAAGTTACGTCATCTGGCGGTATTCTATCCGTTGATGGTAGACTAATTCTGAAATAATGTGAGTAATTTATTGCCATTGCCATATAAAATTTAATTGCTACCAGCGAAAAGAACGGCGAACCTTGAAATACTTGGGGAACATTCAGATGATTCAAGATTTTCACATTCAATTTCCTAAATTTGTTTTAATTCAAGAAAAAAATAAAAACATACTGGAAATGGATTAATACTGACGATTTTTTGAAGTGCTTTACTTATTCCTTCAATACAATTACGATGTTCATCATTAGCTGGCATATGTCTTTCTATTTCCTTCATTAATCGAAGTATCTGAAAGAAAAATTAAGACAAAACCATAAAAAAAGAAGCAGTGAAATTGGTAACAAAGTTCGCCCGCTGTTTACGTGGAATCCACATTGAGGACGTTGGATTTTATTCATTTTTGACGACTTTCCCATCTTTTCTTTTCTCATCTTCGCTTGAAGAAATGATCGAAATAGGCCAAGAATTAGTAGAAAACGTCGATAAGCCGGTATAAATCACGAAGAACAACGCGGTTTTGACGATTTTTGATCATTTTTGCTTCCAGAAACAATTAAAACAGGCTTCCGGCATAAAATAATCCCGATTCGAATAAAATCCAACATCTACATAAAGAGCAAGCGAGCAAAGTTGCCAATTTCAATTCAGCCTAAAAATGTGATTAAAAATTTACCTTTATGCATTCGACTCTATCTGCAAATTTGCCTTCATCTCGTAGTAATTTAGCATTTCTTCGTGCTGTTTCTATTAGATCTAATAGCACCGGATCTTGCCAAAATTCATCACTTGAGGTCATTCTGAAAGGAAAAAATAATAGAAAGAAGAAAAGATAGCAAGAGAAGAGAGCTGAAAGAAGAGAGATACAAAAAATACAAGCACCTAATCAAATAAAAATGAAATTATGATTCGAAATATTGTTATAATAAACTTTTTGGCTATTTAGAAGCTCGCCAAGAACGTGTAACGGCGAAAGATACAAGAAATACACATTTTTAGCTTCTGTAAATTGAATTAGAGCTAAAAAAAGTTAACCAAGCTTCTAAAATTAAAAAATAACCAATAACAGCAATTATAGTAGCCAATAATTGATCGTGCACCAATTTCTGTGAATTTTAATTAGCACTGCAACTTATATTTCCATTTGCTATCAATTTTAGGAAGTGTAACATGGAAAAATACAAGAAATACACATTTTTAGCTTAATAAATCGAACTATAGAGCCGAAACAAGTTAAGCAAACTTCTAAAATACAAAAATAAGTCCAAGCAGCAATGCTAATCACCAATAATTGCTTCAAGTGTTGCTCTGGGGGCGTGTAACATTGAAAAATACAAGAACAATACGTTTTTGACTCAGTAAATTGAATTACAGAGCCAAAATTAGTTAAACAAGCTTCCAAAATAGAAAAATTAGTTCTAACACCAATTATAATCTCCAATAATTGTTTCTAAGTCAATTTTTGCAAATTTTAATCACAACTGCAAGTTATGATTTTCATTTGCTATCAATTTTAGCAATTTAGCATTGCCCCAAGAGTATGTAACATTGAAAAATACAAGAACTACATATTTTCAGTGCTGTAAATTGAATTACAACACCAAAATTAGTCTATGAAACTTTTAAAACGCAAAAATAAGCACAAGCAGTAATTATAATCTCCAATAATTCTTTGTAAGTCAATTTTTGCAAATTTTAATCACAACTGCAAGTTATATTTCCATTTGCTATCAATTTTAGCACTTTTTAATTCAATAGAAGATAAAACAATTGCCATAAATGTCAGGTCAATTGCTCTATCCATTTGCTGAGTCCGATTTAATGACGTATAATCGTTAGCAGCTTATTTCGTAGGCTAAATTAGCTTCATTCTTCAAATCGTCACATCTTCTAAAGCCGGCTATTACTCATTTGACGCATTCTTCCACACATTTCGGCTATGATTATTGCTCATCATCCACCAATTATCAATACAACTCGACTAATATCGTCAACAGCTACAACAATGTCACCTGAAATGCAAGCAGAACTTGCTTATAATATGATTGGATTCCTATTAGCACTGATTATAAGTATTTTAGTGCTCTACGCGGCGCTGTTCTGCTTTTGCATTATCTTTGATTGGTGGCCGTGTAGCTTTTGCTGTAAGTTCGGTTCAAAAACATAAAAATTAGCAAATTTTAGGCATGAAACGAGGTAAAGATCGCATTTGCTACAATTTTGTAGCCATTTCACCGCATGATCAAACTGTGGCCATTGAAAACATGAAAGGAGCTGGTCTTCTGTGAAAGAAAATGAACAGAAGAGCAAGAAAAGATGGAAAAGAGAGCAATAAACATTTGCAATTGTTCAAAATTTGATGAATAAGCAAAAGGAAGCAATTTCAAGGCAATTTGAAACCTAGAAACTGCTAAAAACAGCTGCTTTGATAATTTCTTGCCTATTAGCTCTTCGAATATTAGTGAAATTCCAATCTTGCAGCTTTTTAGCTACCTAAAAACATTGAAGAAACAAGAAGAACATATAAAAATTATAAGAATACAGACTACAACAAAGAGAAAAATAGCAAATTAAGCAAAATATTCTAGAAGCTGTAAAAATTTAGCTAGATTAGGCGCATCAAAAGGTAGAAACGGATTTTTAGACTGCTGCATTCATCTACTTGCTCTAAACACCTAAAAAATAGATCAACTAACGAAAAAAAAAACATCAAAGTATTGCATTAGCGCATAGTAAGAACGACAGGGCTTTTCGGTGCCGCTACTCAGCAACTATCATCTTACTACTTTTTAGCATGAAAAACAGCTGCAGCTAGGCAATTTTTAAGTAAAATGGGCTCTAAAAATATTAAAATTACATAACAGTAGAAGAAAATAAATTTCAAAGGCGCAAAGAAAGAAGAACTTCGCTTTTCGGTGCCGCTACTCAGAAATTATCTTCTTACTTCTAAATTTTTGAGTGAGAAAAAGCTGGAGCTACTAGCATTTATAAGCAGCTAGGAGAAGAACAATTTCCAGTATCTATTGTCAGCAATTTGGTAGCTAGGGAAGCGAAGCAAAAGAAGAACATAACAAGAAGAACGTCGATAATAATGCGCCGTTATTATGCATCGTTATCTAGTGCTCTTCTACCTCCTTCCTCTTTATAAACATAGCTTTTTAGCTCTAAAAATTATTAAAAGAAGAAGAGAAGAGGAATGAAGAGTACAAAAAGATAACAGAGAAAAATAATCAAGAAACAGCAAAGAAAACCACCAAATTTAGGAATATCCTACGCTCCAAACTAATGTACAAGCGCTTGTACGCAGCTTAAGCTGTGAAATACTTTTAAAATTGGTAGAAGATGCAACTGCTAGTAAATATTTGACTTGAGAACGTTTTGCACGTTTTTTTTGTAATTTTTCGAGGGTCACGTAACATGCTGACGACGGCGGTCAGCGATTCTGTAGGCTGGTAATGCAGAGGTCGAATGTTCGGCTCCCAGGAGCGCTCAAAAATTTTTGCTAATTTTTCTGTTATTTTCAAAATTCTTATTTTGTGAAATTTTGAGCCAGAAATATAGAAATTCTTCCCTTCTAGTCGCCAATTTTCCAAAATTCCCGTTTTTCTACCGTTTTCCTGAATTTTCTGCAATTTTCAGTGGATTCCCCACATTTTTTGGAGATTACACCAATTTTTGGACGATGTTTTCAAGTCTTCCGATCGAAAAAAAATCGGCAGCGATTTCCCTCTATTTCGGGAAAATTCTGCGCACAATCTCATTTAGAAAACCATAAGCTTTGCGTAAATTGCATTATTATTAATAAAAAAAAAGGGTTTACTTACTTAAAAACAAACGTCTCCTGTAGTTTTCAGCTTTTATATAAAAGAATAGCAAGAAATAAATATTAGAAGATAATCAACATCAAGAAAACACGTAGAATAAGTTGATAAATAATTTATTTATGAAAATGTAAAGAAAATAAAAGAAAAATAAACTTAACTGCTTTTATCACAATTGTTGCCGTCTTCTTTCTCTTCTTTTAGAGCTGGAACCTGAAAAAATAAGCATTGCATTGAATTTTAATTGCAAAAACGAACCTTCAGCGGCTTCTGATTCACCAGGGCTTCCTTCTTCTTCAGAAAGTGGAGCATCTACCTGAAAATAAAAATATAAAAGGGAAAATAAAAGAAAATGAATGTGCAAAAAGATAGAAGGAAGCAGAATATTTTCCATGCTTCAAAATTTTTCAAAAATGAAAAAAATTACAAGTTTTTGATTTTTTTAAAAATTTGAGCAGAGTTTCCCCTTATTTTCGGGGCTCTTTACACAAAAAATAAGCCTGGAAATAATAAAAACATCAATAATTGTAGAACCCTAATAATTTAGAGAGCTGGGTCAGCTCTTATTTGTTTCTTGGTGAACCCGTATAGTTTTAACAGCCGGGTCAGCTGTATCGCCACCAATAAATGGCCGACAAACTGCTACTAATAAATTCCAGCCTGAAAAATAAAGAAAAATTTGTTACCTGCTGCTTTTAGAAATCTTCTTATCATCCATCCAGCTTCCATACAATTTACACCTGAAAATAACAAATTCACACATAGAAAGACAAGAAAATAAGAGAATAAAGGAGAAACAACAAGAGCAAGCTACAAAATAACGATGAAATGAAGTAACAGATCAAATTTCAAGCAAAATTCTAATTCAGCAAATTTTACATCAATTTTTCTGCTTCTACTACTAGCAAGTATCCTAAAATACTGTAACCATACCTAGAAATAATATGAGAATAAAAGAAATTATAGAAAGCGAGTAGAATATAAAATAAAATACGAGAAAAACGAAGAACAGCCGGGTGCAAGAAAAGCTATCAATTGACTGATCCAATTTTTTACTAGAAATAGCTAGAGGAGATTAATATCTTACTATTGATATAAGAAAATTAGAAGAGCTCAAAATCTACATTACGATGCCAAAAGACCAAAGAGAAATGAAAAATTGACAGAAAGACAGTAACATTTGGGAAATGACCAAGTGCAACCAAGAATAATCGATCAAACTTCTATAAAATAAAATTTTTAGCATTCTTCTACCATAAACATTTAGAAAATATTAATATCTAGCTATAAATGAAGAAGAAAATTCGAGAATAATTAAGTACAACGAGAGAAATGAAAAATACGACAAGTGGGTGAATTTTCATGTCAAAATGAATTGCATTGAAGGAATCAACTAAAAAAGGTTTATAAAATGAATTTCTCTGCAATTTTTTGCTATAAATAGCTAGAAGAGACAATTATCTCACTATTGATGTAATAAAATTTAAGAAAAATGAAAAAATTCGAGAGAAAATAGCTAAAAACGAAGGAAAAACGACGAAATGACAGCGCACGCCCGCACCCGTAAATTCTCGGCTGCAGACCTCCCAGTGTCTATATAATATTTTGAACTTTTCCAGCTTTATCCCGATTCATAATGAAAACCTGTTATTACGTCTCACTTCTAAGTGTCCTCCCCGGTTTACCGGCGATATATAGGGGCAGTGAGGGAACGCAGGCCAGTAAAAGTGATGAGGGATAATCATAAATCGTTCATTGAACCTTTGTAGTTCGGGGGTGCCGCCCTGATTTACGAAGTATTAGATGAATGGTTTGGGGCCTGGATGGCAGCAATGTCGGCCCATTGGCGTTTTGCATTTTTTTGCGTTGATTCTGCCATTATTTCTAATTTTTTTCTCAATTTCCATAGACTTTTTTGCATCAATAATTTTTCTCATAGAAAACTCTTTTCTAGTCGTTTTTCTTATTATTTTTGGCTATTTATCGTTTTATTCTTTATTTTCTGCTAAATTTATAGTTGAATTCTTAGGTTGAATTGTAATTTTGTCGTGAAAAATTAGCAATTTGAAGATTTTCTGGAATGATGGTGTGTTCCCTTACTCTCTACTACATTGCATCTTCTTCTTATAATTTTTTTACCCCTAATAAGGCAAAAAACTAGAGCAATCTGTTGAAAAAATGAAGAAAAACGAGAACAAATTAAAAAAAATTTTTTTGCGTGTCAATGAAAGTGCGCTCCAGCGCTAAACAGTCCTTTGAATTCAGTGCAAGCGTGCGCGACGGTTCATTTCTCACTGTCGTCTATTTTTTATTTCCTTCCACCGATTTCAGTTGTTTTTTTCTGGTTGTACATTTTAATATTCAACATTATGACCCGTCGCGCGAAGCGCGACGGGTCTATTTAGTTTCAGCCAAATGGAAAGTTGAAGACAAAGTAAGACGAAACTTTTCTAAATTGGTATCCCTAGACTCAGTTTTTTACGCTGAATACGTTACCGTTCTCAGAAAAACTTGAAAACCTCATATTCTCGAGATATAAGGCCAAATAGGTGCGGAAGTCACCGGTGATATCTCGTCTTCCTCAAACGATTTTCAAAATCTGAGTTGACCATCGTGTCCGTCGTAGTTTTTTACCTGTACACGACAAATTTTATTAAAATTGACAATGAAATGGGCGCGCAAGAGCAAAAAGAAGGATTCTCAAGTAAATAAAATGTCACGCGGTCACTCGCTGTGGCGCTTTTCGCTGTGGCGCTTTTGACATTTTTTCTTCCAAAAACGTGCAATTTCGCCTATTTTTTTAGATTGCGAGCTCATTGCGAGGTTTCCATGGGTATGAATAAATGTTTTATACTCAACTTTTTATGCTGAACCCGAATACGTAGGAAAAATTGGTGATTGATAAACTAATTTTTTAGTTATAAGGTCGTGCAGTCCGCGATTATTTCTGAAGAAAGGTTCTTGCGATACGGTAATTTTGAAAGTCTCGCTTTTCCATCGTGTGCACCGTTGTTTTTTTATCCGTGCTGGACGAATCTCATCAACATCGACCGTGGAATGGCCGCGCAACAGCAGGATAGAAGGCGCTTATGGAGAGAAAATGTCTGATGTTCGCCCGCTGTGGTGCTTTTGTCATTTTTCGGCTCAAGAACGACCGGTTTCTTACTATTTCTTCTGATTGCGAGCTGTTTTCCGCGCTTGAAGAGATATAAAGAAATGTAATATACTCAGTTTTTTATGCTGAATTCAAAAAAACTTTAAAAACAAATGGTTGTGCCCTTTTTTACATTTTGTGGGGCCTTCGGTCATATATTCTCCGAGACTTCTCAATATGGAAAATATCTTCTGCGGAGCACCATAAAAGCCGAGAAATCCGGGAAAGTTAAGGACAGAGTCCCACAAAAGCTTATTTAGTTTCAGCCCCTCCCCCACAAAAGAAGGGAAATTCAGTTCTTCTTTGTCACCACAAAAGTCCAGAAATGCAGGATGTCAGAAAAACTAAATATCGCGCTTTTTTGATACGAGGAAAATGTGTATTAGCTGAAAGAGAGAATAACATAAAGGGACGCTCCAGTAAATTTTAGTGTTCTTGTCGAGTCTCCGGTAGATCAGGGGAGACAGGGCCAGCGCGAGCCGCAGGCGAGCGATGGGTCGAAACTTCATTAATAAACTGAGCGGGGGGTTGAAGGAGGGCGGCAGCCCACCTTCAGTAAAAAAAGACAGCATTACTCGAATGTTTTTTCTTGTGGTCATCCATTGTTAGAGGGACGACAGCTTATTTTCACGATAAAAAGAGGAATTCTCCCTGGGAAAACACATTACAACAATACCCTTTTTCGCCATACCAGCCCGTAAACGGAGGCATTCCACAATGTCAGTAAAAAAGAGAACATTCAGTGAACAAATATCCTTACGGGATAATAAATTAATTCCCAATGATAACAGCCGAATGTCAGAAAAGCGCGATATTTAGTTTTTCTGACATCCTGCATTTCTGGACTTTTGTGGTGACAAAGAAGAACTGAATTTCCCTTCTTTTGTGGGGGAGGGGCTGAAACTAAATAAGCTTTTGTGGGACTCTGTCCTTAACTTTCCCGGATAGCAACTGTTTACAAGCTGTGAAAATGACAAAAATCGCATTATTTCTATTGGCTAACCATTGAAAATCAATATTTTACTCAAAATTTCTTTTTTCTTCATGCATTGACTTTCTCTGAATTTAAAATCGTTTGTCAGCTTGTTATTCATTATTAGCAATAATTGCAGCTATTTTTCAAGCAAAATTTTAAGAAGTAAGATGATGAATGCCGAGTAGCGGCACCGAAAGGCAGAATTCATCTTACTTTGCGCCTCTAAAATTCATTCCTCTCTGTTTTCTTGCTGTTGCAGTTCACTTTGCTTTCATTTTGCTTTGTTTCACAATCTTAGCACATCGGAAGAAGTAGAAAATGTCAAGGTGGCGACGTTGAGTAACGGCACATTGCTCTCATCGCTTCTCTTGTCATTTTTCAACTTTCTTTCGGTTGCTATGCTTCAAAACGCTCTCACGTCGCACATTTATCAGCACATGAGGCTTCCTTACGTTTTAAAATTCATTCACAGCTTGTAAATTAGTTTGCAGTCCCTAGTGTCCTTCTGTTATTGATATTTCTACTTTCTCTTGCTATTTTCTCGATTCACCTCCTTCTTTATAACATGCTGAGTTTAGCCATTGAAATTTGCGAATTATTAGGACAACGGAAGAAGTAGAAGATGTCAAGGTAGCGACGCTGAGTAACGGCACATTACGATCGTCGCTTCTCTTGTCATTAGTCTCCTTTCTTTCGTTAGCTATGCTGGAAAAACGTTTTAGAATCTATAAAATGCTCTTCTGTTAGATGCTTTTCCTTGATTCATGCGTTATTCTTGCGAAATTTAGAAGTAAGAGGATGAATGCCGAGTAGGCGGCACCCCAAAGGCAGGATTCTTCTTACTTACAAATTCATTGCTTTTTGTTTGCTTGCTATTTTCATCAATTCTTCTTTATGTTTGCAGAATTTACTAACCACCGCTTGCTATTTTTTGAGCATTGCAGAAGGAAGAAGATGTCAAATGAACAATGTTGAGTAGCGGCACACTACGATCATTGTTCTTTTTGATGTCCTTCTTTGCTCGCAAAACGTTCTGCGACTTAAAATGTACTAGCAACAGAAGCTTTTGCCTTTTCTATCCGCGTATCATAGAGTGAACGTTTGTTTGCAACGCGGAATGTTCTAAAAATTTGGTTTCTTTGCTCAGCGCTTATTTTTACCTTCTATTCTCTTTTTATGCTCTTTATTTCTCTTCTCTATTGCTTCTAATATTTTTTACAGATAAAAAGATACGTTTACAACAAGGAGTGAAGTGGAAACATCGCAATATGAAGATGATAAGTAATGGCACATTGCTGTTGATGTCATGTTCTCCTGCGCCTTCACATTTTTAGCTGCACATTATTTCTATAGCCGATACCGGAAATTATTCTACCCATAGCTATTCACAAATGCTACTAGCTGTAGCTTTTTCTCGCGAAAATTTTTTGAAGTAAGAAGGTGATTGCTCAGTAGCGGCACCGAAAGGCATTAATCTTCTTACTTTGCGCCTGAAAAACCAATATTTTTTCTGCAGTTTGTTATTTTCGCATTGCTTCTTCATTTTTACAGCTTCTATTCTTTACTCCTGGAAATTTGCGAATATTAGAGCAACGAAAGAAGCAGAAAATGTCAAGGTGGCGATGTTGAGTAACGGCACATTGCTCTCATCGCTTCCCTTGTCATTTTTCTACTTTCTTTCGTTTGATATGCTTGCAAAACATTGTAAAAACTAAGTTTTCCTACCGGAAAGAGCCGCTTTTTATTCTAAAGATCATTCGCAGTTTGTAAATTAGTTTGCTGCCCATATTGCGCTTTAGAAGTTATTATTTTCTCATTACCTTGCTATTTTCTCAATACTTCTTTATGTTTACAGGCTGCAGAATATATTCCGAGAAGTTGGCGAAGATTGGAATAATGAAAGGAGAAGAATACATCTGATAGCTGCAAATGGATAATCGGTTTTCCATTTTCTCCTGTTATTTCTTTGCTATGCTTTAAAAACTATTATTATAGAAGCAAAATGAATTTCCATTAGATGCGCCAGCTTCTTCTATGAAATTTGCGGATTTTAGAGCTACGGAAGAAGTAGAAAATGACAAGGTGGTGATGTTGACTAACGGCACATTATGATCATCACCTCTCTTGTCATTTTTCTTATTTCTTTCGTTTGCTAGGAAGTGTTGCTCCTCTAAAATTTATTTAGAGTCTAAATAGAAATAATTGTCGCAGGCGGCTCTTGAATTGCGATTAGTGTAAAATCCTCTCTTGCTAAAATTTTCTTATCTACGCTCATATCTTCATTTATTACTCGTTCTCCCATTGTTTCTTCTTTTCTTCCTTTCTAACATGTTCGTTCTTAGGCAAATATGATCGCTTATATGGACCCACTGAGTCCTGAAGTTCCGCCGGAACCAAAAATGGTCGAACCGGCAGCTCCAGAAGCAGCACGAAAGCCAGTAGCTGCAGAAGAAAAACCAGCTGATGCTCGTCGTCGAAGCCACTCAACAACTCCTGTTCTTGATCAGAGAAATGTAAGTAATTTTTATTATTTGTCGTCTAATTGTGATTGTTTTCAGCATCGCACGGAAGAAATACTGCTGGATAGCGAGTCATCGATCCTCGTTGAAATATCGGATGCTCTCTCTGAGCGGGAAAAGGTTTGTCAATATTTAATTTATCTAATTGTAACTTGTTTTCAGGTGAAGTATACAATTCGATCGCAAACGAAGCTAGCAGAATGGAAAGAAGATTATTCGGTCGTTAGGGAACATGAAGAATTCTTATGGTTGCACGGAAGCTTAGAAGAAAATGAAGCCTATGCTGCTCTTATAGTTGGAGACTTCATTGAAATTGCTTTTATCTTCGTTTTTTAGATTCCTCCTCCACCACCTAAGCCTAGTTTCGAGGCTTCTCAAGCAAAGCTGATAAAGTTGGCAGCAGAAGAAACTAATATGACTAAGGATGAATTCACCAAAGCTAAGCAAGAGCTTGAACAGTTTGTTTCCTTTTTTATCTAACTTTTCAAGTTTAGAGAATATTTGGCTCTGTTCAAGAAGACGGTTTCTATGCATGAAGTCTATCTTCAACGCGTTGCTGCTCATCCGATTATTCGCCAGGACAATAATTTCAAACTTTTTCTTCAATATGAAAAAGAAGTAGGCATAGTATTTTTGCTGTTTAATTTTTATTTCCAGCTTACTGTTCGTGGCAAGAATACCAAGGAAGTTGTTGGATCACTTTGGAAGCGAGTTACTTCATCTGCTGATCAACTGGTTCTCAATGGTAGCAAGGATCCGGATTATCAATTCGAATTGCAACGCAGCTACATCGTGGAATATCATGAGCACATTAGCGAAGCAGCAAATTGGGCAGAGAAAGTCGTCCGCCTTCGAAAACGTAAGCAATTTTTTGTTCTTTTTGTAATTTACGTTTAGGATCCGTTGATATTTATTCGAAACTCTACGGGCAATGTGATTTCATGTCTCGTACGAATACGGACAACATGTTGTATTTGAATCCTGCCGTTGCTGATACATTCAACAAAATGAAGAAGGTTTGTTGGTTATTTTATAAATCATAGAAATTCTTTCAGGTAGAGATGAAATCAGCCAATGATGAAGAGTTGAAGCTGGCTGATACATTATCGTATTATACTCGTGACACACAAGCTTGTAAAGATCTCTTCTACCGCCGTCTACGATGTCTGGCTAATTTCGAAGCAGCCAATAAGAATTTGGATCGAGCTCGTCTCAAAGGAAAGGATATCGAAAAGGTTTGTGTTTTAAATTTCTATAAATAATTTCAATTTAGTGTGAAGCCGATCAAGCAGCTGCTTGTAAGAAATTTGAAGACTTTAGCGTCGTTGCTAAAGGAGAACTCTTGGATTTCAAGAAGCGTCGTGTTGCTGCTTTTGGAGAAAATATCAAAGGACTGATTCAATTGGAAATCAAGAATGAAAAAGCTCAAGTCCAGATGCTTCAAGAATGTTTAAACAAGCTAAAAGAGACATTCTAAACTCTGTATACTTTTTTTACCTTTTTATTTTCACATTTGATTGTACAGGAATATAAATTTTATCTACATTTTTATTTTTATAAATAATTTCTTTAAATCATTTGCTGTTTCACTTGCTTTTAGGTAGTAAATAGATGAGGATAGGAAAATAAGCCAGCGAGGAATAACGGCAAAATATATTGAAAAAAGTAAAGGAAGATGATCAACATCAAAATTAAAATGAAAAATGTATTTATAAATGATTTATTTATAAAAAAATGTAAGAAAAATAAGCCTACCTGGATTTATTACAACTGTCGACGTCTTCTTTCTTCTTTTAGAGCTGGTACCTGAAGAATAAGTATTATATTGAAATTTAGTTGAAAAAACGAACCTTCAGCGGCTTCTAATCCTCTCGTTCTTCTTTCTTCTCCAAGTCGCATGATCATCTACCTGAAAATAAAAAAAATTAAAAGGAGAAATACAAGAAAATAAAGTTTAAGGGAATAAAAATGATAAGCAGAATGTCTTTCAGCTGTTTTTATGCTTCAAAAGTTTTCAAAAATGAAAAAAATTACGAGTTTTTGATTTTTTTAAAAATTTGAGCAGAGTTTCCCCTTATTTTCGGGGATTTTTATACAAAAATAAACACGAAAATAATAAAAAGCGAATAATTTGTAGAACCCTAATATTTTAGAGAGCTGGGTCAGCTCTTATTTGTTTCTTGGTGAACCCGTATAGTTTTAACAGCCGGGTCAGCTGTATCACCACCAATAAATGGCCAATAAATAACTAATAATAAATGGCAGCCTGAAAAAGAAGAATGTAAAATTTGTTACCTGCTGCTTTTTGAAATCTTCTTATCATCCAACCAGCTTCTATAGAATTTACACCTGGAAATAACAAATTTACGCATAGAAAGGCAAGAAAATAAGAGAATAAAGGAGAAACAACAAGAGCAAGCTACAAAATAACGATGAAATGAAGTAACAGCACTAATTTCAAGCAAAATTCTAATTCAGCAAATTTTACATCAATTTTACTTAGAAATAATAAAATAGTAAGAGAAATAATAGAAATCAAGTACAAGTACAAAATACAAGAAGAAGGAAACAAGGAGCAGCCGCTGGGTGCAGGGAAAGCTATCAATTGACTGATCCTTCACCAACTGATCGCAAAAAAATATTTCAGGATGGATTGTTGTGCAATTTTTTACTACAATCAGCTAGAAGAGATCCATATCTAACTATTAATCTAAAAAAATAATAAAGAAATGCAAAGATTTGAGTAAAAATAAAAGGTTCGAGGAATCGGATGAATTTTCGACTCAAATTGACCTTGTCTTACGAAAAGTATCAAAAAAAGGTTTCTAAAATGAATTTCCCTTCATTTTTTTGCTATCATCAGCTAGAGGAGGCAATTATCTCACTATTGCTATAAAAAAATTGAAGAGAAATCAAGAGAGCGCAGAAAGTGGAAAGGTTTCGATAAGCAGTGACATGGATCATGGAAT
The DNA here is from genome assembly GCA_964036215.1 of Oscheius sp. DF5033. NCBI lineage: Eukaryota > Metazoa > Nematoda > Chromadorea > Rhabditida > Rhabditidae > Oscheius > Oscheius sp. DF5033. Next base: position 861,172 of record CAXIWN010000004.1, on the reverse strand, counting down.
AAATTGAAAAACCTCTTCTACATTAAATTTTTTGCATTTTCTTACTAGAAATAGTTAGAGGAGCTCAAAACCTAAGTTATGATGTAGAAAAAGCAACAAGAAATGGAAAAAAAGACAGTAACACAGAAATATTTGGAAAATGATCGAAGTCTCCAGAGATTGATCGATCAAACTTCTATAAAATAAAATTTTTAGCATTCTTCTACCATAAACATTTAGAAAATATTAATATCTAGCTATAAATGAAGAAAAAAATTCGAGAATAATGAAGTAGGACGAGAGAAATGAAAAATACGACGAGTGGGTGAATTTTCATGTCAAAATGAATTGCATTGAAGGAGTCAACTGAAAAAGGTTTCTAAAATGAATTTCTTTGCAATTTTTTGCTATAAATAGCTAGAAGAGACAATTATCTCACTATTGATGTAATAAAATTTAAGAAAAATGAAAAAATTCGAGAGAAAATAGCTGAAAACAAAGGAAATGCAACGAAATGACAGCGCACGCCCGCACCCGTAAATTCTCGGCCGCAGACCTCCCAGTGTCTATATAATATTTTGAACTTTTCCAGCTTTATCCCGATTCATAATGAAAACCTGTTATTACGTCTCACTTCTAAGAGTCCTCCCCGGTTTACCGGCGATATATAGGGGCAGTGAGGGAACGCAGGCCAGTAAAAGTGATGAGGGATAATCATAAATCGTTCATTGAACCTTTGTAGTTCGGGGGTGCCGCCCTGATTTACGAAGTATTAAATGAATGGTTTGGGGCCTGGATGGCAGCAATGTCGGCCCATTGGCGTTTTGCATTTTTTTGTGTTGATTCTGCCATTATTTCTCATTTATTTCTTTGTTTTATTTATTTTTCTATTAATTTTACGGTTGAATTAGAATTTATTGACAAAACCTAGAAATTTCATAAATTCCTCGAAGTCTTTGGCCATTTCCCATTATTTACTGGCTGTCAACCCGTTTTTCTCTTATTTTTCGCTTATTTATTGATGTAAACCTTTCTTTTATTTATTTTTCTACTTATTTTCCATAATATGGCTGTCTGCATGAAAAATTCATCGATTCCTCCAGTTGTTGCAATTTTGTAGCATCTTCCACTTGTTTTTCGTACGGATCCTTGGTTTCTTCTATTTTTCTTATTAGTTATATTTTTTTCTCAGCTTATTACTCTTTTTCTCATGAATTTTCCGTTAAAATTTCAAATTTTCATAAATAAATTGAAAATCTGCTTGTTTCACTTGTAGATTACCTTGCATCCTTTTCTCCTATATTTTCTAGTATTATAGTGCTAAAAAATAACAGCAATTTACTGTAAAAAAACGAAGAAAAATAATTATAAAACTTGAATATTTTTGCGTGCCAATGAAAGTGCGCTCCACCGTCAAACAGTCCTTTGAATTCAGTGCAAGTCGTCATTTCATTTCCCTTTGTCTTTTTTTATTTTTCGCCACCGCGTTGCTAATTTCTGCTGTTATTTTTGCTTATAGATTATTCCAGAACCTCAAGATAAAATATTTTCAAAAAAAATGTCGCAAAATTACGGAAAATGACATTTTGATGACGTTTGTGCGAAATTTCGATAAATTCAAGATTCAAATAACTCGCACTTCTGTTTACCAGCTCAAAATTAGTAAAATGAGGGGCAGATCAAGGACTTTCAAGCACACAAAAGCAGAAAAAACACGAAACACATGCACAATTAGGGCTTTTACGCCTAATGTGCTTGAAAAAAATGGGAAAAAATACAAGGAGAACAATAAAATAACACGAAAAAAAGAAATCACGGGAGAAAAGAGGAGCAGAGAGGACATCAGCCTGAAAATACCAAGTTTAGAGCATGGAACAGGGAGAAAATGATAAAATTGAGCCCATAGGACGTTTTTAGGGCCAAATGTACGAAAATAGAGCGGTACAGTCTGTTTTACACAAAATTTCCCCAGATTCGGAGGGAAAATGACGCAATTATAGAGAATTTTTGAAATCTGACGGCATTTTTCGAATTTACAGGAAACGCAACAGTGATATTGCCAATAAAATTTCGTTTCTGGACGAGAAATGAGTCATTTTTGTCCAAAATAAACACGAGCCTCAATAATTTTAGAAAATTATTAATTTTTCCACGAAAAACAGGCACATTTCGAACGTCAATAAAAATTTAACTATTTTCCAAGGAAATCCAATGGGCGGCGAAATTTTTCACAGGGTAACAGACTGTACAGCTCTTTATATAATTTAAAATTGCCAATTTGGAATTTGGATCAGTAATCTGTTTAAAAATTTGAAAATTTAGCCAACGCTGGGTCCAAATCAATTCGAAAATTTTAAAATTAGCGATTCCGAAGATTCGAAAACGACGGATCCAAAAAATTTCGAAATTATCGGCCGCAATAATTCAAACGAGGTAATTTCGGAAATTTTTGAACATTCCACCCAAAATTGAGCATTATTCTGAGCTTCCGGGTAAATTTTTGCAAGCAGCCGTCAGAAAATTGGATTATTATAGAATGCCCGGTCATCTTGGACACCAAAATGTACTGGAACATGGCAACAGCTCCGAAAATCCAGTAGATTTCACAAAATAATCAGGCTGGCAGGAATTTTAACGTTAGAATTAGACTGCACAGCTCTCTATTACATTGGCTCTACGGCGATCTGGCCATTGGACTCTTTGGCCAATGACACAGAATCCATTGGACACACCACTAACAAAACGGCCACCGATAAACAGGCTAAATTTCAAAAAAGACAGCGGACAGGCTGATCACGGTCAGAACAGCCACATTGGCCAGGGGTCACTCTGGCCACCGGACATTCTGGCCACTTTTCTAGCAGGCTGTAAGCTCATTCTAGCGGTATGATTTCGATATCATTGTGTTCAGCTCGACGAGAGGAGTCGATTGATACCAATTTCACACCTGGAGCACATGTATTTCTTAATTTAATCGCCCGCCGTGTGCGCGAAAATGCAGGCTGCAGAAAAACTGGTCAGAATGTCCGGTGGCCGAAGTGACCGTGGTCGGCCTGCCCGCTGGTTTTTTCGACTATGGCTTATTTGTCAGTAACCAAAGCGGCTGGTGGTCGGTCCCGCCGGTTTCTAAAGCGTCTTTTGGCAATAGTTGCGAGCTGGTCAAAGCGTCTAATAATCAAATCGCCGTAGATCCATTAAATTTTTGCCAGAAAAATGAATAAAGATTAGCAGAAAGTACACAAACCTGGTCATTTCTGCTCCTGGACGGCTGCTCAGGCTACCAGTAGGATCTCATCAGCCTGAAGAAACAACAATTAAACCATAGAATATTTAAACACGCGGGTTTTAGCCCCGTTTTTAAAAAAAACTGCTTCAAAATACATGGACATAAAAGTATTAAAGCTGTACAGTCTATTTCAAGGCCAACAAAACGGACTACGGTTGATTTTTACTCGAAAAAAGTGGCTTTTTCCGGTTAACATTTCCATTTTCAAATTATTGAAACTGCCAAATTTACTAGCAGAATTCAAATTAGCAGCTTTCTCGGTTAGAAACTGTTGTCCATAATGATAAAAGAACGAGGAGCTGAAATACTGAAAAAAATGACAGACCTTGGTGTCTCTGTCGTAGTCGCCAGCCTCGGAGAACCGCGTAGATATCGGCTGCCTGAAAAAAAAACAATTTTAATATGAAGAACATGGTGGTATTTGAATAAAATTATTTCATGACTAAAAGCGAAGCTGCACAGTCAATTTCAAGCATAAAAATGCGATCTGCGACTGGTCAATGAAAGCGCTTTTGACCAGTCATAATTTCCATTTGTCTTCTCTAAAAATAGCGGTAGCTTTTTCTAGCAGAAAAATGACGGTTTTTCACCATAAATAGCCAAATTTCCGTTAATAACTGGCACAAAATATCCCAGGGATCTTGGATGAGCCTCTGTAAACACACAGAATACCAGTAAAGCTCAAAAAATCGTCAGAAATTGCGCCAAAATGAAGGTAGAGCCCATGAAAGTTCGCAAAAAATCGCATAGAACTTCCAGTGGCTTATAATTTTTGACAGAGCAATCTTATTCAACCAGTTTCTTAGCAAATCAGAAATTTTTTAGATTGGAAATAGACTGTACAGCACTTTCTACCATTTTTCGGTCAAAATCAAGTAAAAAATGTGGCTGAAAGTGTAAGTTACAAGAAAATTGACATACCTTGAGATCCTTGATCTTCTGTGGTCTCTAGAGGTGGGTAGAGGTCCATCAGCTCGCCGTCAACCATCCAGAATCCGCCAGAGCCAGCAGCTGACCTGAAAATACAACGAGAGCACGAAAAATTCTTTAAAAATCCAAAAAATCTCGCTCATTTTCCAAATTTTTATTAAAAAAATTGGTTGCGCGGGAAATTGAGCACTTCCGATTCTCCTTGGGCACCGATTGGGTCCAGCTGCCCTATTCCAGTCCTCGCAAATGGACACGCTTAGCCAAAAAATGGTAGCGTGTCCAATGGGAGCAGTGGGTGCCCAGGTGCCGGGAGAATCAGGCAGGACTCCAGCCAAAAATGGCCGTCTGTCACGGGTAGGCGGAGGATCTCCACGTGACTCGTCCTATTTGCCGTCTCTTTTTCCCAATTTTGGCTCAAAAAAGTCGCGAATTCAAAAGATTTTGAACCCGTGGTAAAAAATTGAGTGAAAATGCGCGCAATTTTAAGAAAAAATAACGTAACCTTGGGTTTTTGAAGAAGGCGACTACTCGCCACCGCCGCAGGAAGAAGACTGACGGCCGAGAAGCCATCGACTTGACCAAATTTTGACCAGTTGGCGCGTCAAGTTTCCTGTAAACTTGACCAAATTTGAAAAACATCGCTTTTATCCAGAAAAAAGGGATCCAGACATTTTCCTAGGCGGTAATAGACATAGACGGGAGCGTCGACGCGATGTCAAGTCCTGTCGACGCCCGTCGACGTGGTCGAGAGGGCCGACGACGCTCATTTTGACTATAACTTCGCGGAATCTCCACCATTTTCAATAATTCCATAATTCAAAGTGTGCTGATGATCTTTGACTGATGATCTTACCTATAGTCCTGGATTGTCATCTTCAGGCGAGGCGGAGCCCCGCTTTTTTTCATCTTTTTTTGAGGATTTTTTTATATCATCGTACTCGCGAGGACGAGATCTACACAACTGACATAGAAAATCTGAGAAAATTGGTCGTTTTTAGGTAGATATGGTCCAAAATAGCATTTTGGCTAGTTGCTTTTCTCGTTCTCTTGAAATTCTGTCGAAGGGGGAATTTTTCAAACAGAAGCGGATGGGGCTTGGCTGTCTAACTGCGATTGTTCCTCCTTTCTAGTTGCGCCGTTCTCGTGATTTTCCTTCTAATTCTTCCAATTTAATTTTAAAAATAAATTTAAATTTTATTTATTTTTAATTTTCTTTTATTCTTTTTTTTCATCATTCTTGCTATATTTTTTTGCCATAATAAGATTAGAAAAAATATAAGATGACGATGGAAGAAAATAAAAAGCAAGGAAACGCAATAAAAGTGAAGAAGATCGTCAATTTTCTAATTTTTTATTTATTTTTTGATTTATTCAACCAATAAGGGCGTTTATTTTACTTTTTACAATCAGAAAACTCGTTTAAAGTATAATTTTATTAAAAACAAGTAGAATATTCATTTTTATGAATCACTAAACCCACGAAAACGTGCTTGATGAACTAGGGGATATTTTCTCTTGAGTGGTGCAGCTGGCGGTGGTTGTTTTTCATTTTTATCAATTTCTTCAGCTTTTTGTTGATCTTTTGCTCTAAAAAATAATAATTTTCTTAATTTAAAGCAAAATTAACTCACTCCACAATATTTTTTACTTCTTTTTCTATTTTTTCAACATTTTCTGCTTTATTAGAAGTCGCAGAAGAAGTAGAAGCAGGAGTCGCGGTATTCATAATTAAATTTGTAACGTACGGCAACGGCGGACAGCAGCAAGCAGAAAAAAAAGAAAGAGCAGGTGTCAATGGGCGGGGGAAAGGGGTATTGATAGAGGCGAGATTATTAAATAGAAAATTAGTAGAGTGTAAAAAAGCTGCCCACGAGGTAGAAATTAAAGGAAATTACTAAATATTAGTCAAATTATTGAAAAGGAAGCTCAAAAAGGGCAATAAATTGATGAAAATAGCAATAAAACCTGAAAATAACGCCTGAAACATCAAATTTTAACATTTTTTAATGGAAAATACATATTCCTAGCCCAAAAACATATTTTAAACCATAAATTAGCAATAAAACCATGTGATAGCCGCAATTTCTGCAAAAATAAGCCGTCTCCAGAGGCTTCCATGACTTGTGATCTTTTTGTTTAATGAGAAGTGTACTTCCTCTTTGAATTATTCTATGACGTCAAGAAGGCGTTCTTGGTTGATAAATACGCAGAATTTAATCCTGAAGACGATGAAAATACTGGGAAATAGGGAAAATTACTGAAATTTGGAGAAAATGGCGCGTTTTCGAAGACTGATGAGTTTTTACTCCAACGAGAAGGGAAAAAGAACGGGTGCACGATGTTTACAAACGACTTCCCTTATGTTTTCTCTGGAACATTTTTATTTAATCGACGGTACGCAATTCTGGTACGCAAAATCACGCCAGCACATGGAATCTTTGAATTTTCCGCTTATTTTCTTGTACTTTCGTCATTTCCCCGCATTTTTTCGAGCTCTTTATTTATCTTTATTCTCGGTATCACATTAATTGTGCCGGTGGAAGGAAATCCATTCTTCTTCCTGGATCGTCCTCCAGTCTTTTCCGTGTTCTCTATTTATCATATCGATCCATGCTAATGTACGCATTCAACGATCCAATAGTTAGAAGATTGGTATTCGCCATCCTTGGGAAATACTTCTACTCCGTTCCCACCGGTTATAGTAGAAGGAATTTTTTTCGTTTTTCTAACAGCAGGCGATCAGCAGCAGCGATCTTTTCGAGCTCTGAAATTTTTAAAAATATTATTAGAGCCAAAAGAAGTGATAAACTGGAAGAAAAAGCGGTGACTTTCAAATTTAAAGTTCATGTTCCGGCGTCGGAGCCGAAATGAGGAGAAAAAAACCTAATTTTTTAATTTCCCCGCCTTTTTGACCTACAACTTGATAATAAAAAATTTATTATAGAAATCAAAAGCAACATTATTGTGAGATAGAATGGGGAAAAGGTAATTCGGAGGTAATTCAAGGATAGACGGGGATATTTTTGGAGGAAAGTTTATAACAAAAACGAAATTTTACGTACAAAGGGGGGTTTTAAAAGAAAAAAGTGGTGAAAATTGCGACCAAAAAGGAAATTTGCTTACAAAATGAAATTATTTGCGTCCACTTGAGGGAATTTCATGAGACGACGCGTTTTTACACACCGTGCGCAGAATTTTGCGACCAAAACGGGAATTTAACGAGTAACAAACGAAACTTTGCGTACGAAAGAAGATTTGAAGCAAAATAAACGCAATTTTACATATTTCTGCATAAAAATGGAATTTTCGCGTATATAATAAAATTTTTCTGCGTATTTGACGGGATTTTACGTACAAGAGGGGAAAATTACGTACAATAAACAAAATTTTACGTAAAGGGGCGGTATTTTGCGTATTTTACGTACAACGAGCAGGATTTTACGTAATTTTATCTAAACAAGATCATCCGGCTCCAAATCCTTAAATTTAAAGAGCAGAGATCCAGTTTCTGGGTCAATTTTGGGTACAATTGGTCGAGCTGTCCATCCCCAATACTCGCCGTTGTCATCTTCTTCCTCAAACAAATCGGCTGCCGAAAATTTTCGAATTTGGCGCTCTTCCAAATCCCAGGGAATATACCAATCCGGCGGTTTTGTTATTAGGTGTTCGGGATCGTAGAGCTGCCAACGAACGCCGTCACAGGTGACGAGAATTTCCTCAAAATCTTCAACACAAGTGAAGAAATTCTTGTTTATCCATTCCAAAATGACCCAAATTCGCGGCTTACGACGGAACCACGTGTGAATTGACTGAAAAATATTGAAGTTTATTAGCTTTTCAATGCTTTACAGTATTCTTTCATTAATTTAGACCATTTTCACTTATTTTTCCTTTAAAAATTAGCATAGGAGCAATTTTATCCCAACGGTCATCAAGCGCCAATCAAAATTTGTAAACAACGGCGAAGAAAATTCGAAATTGGCCGATTTTGCGCAATTTTCGGCGTTTTCCAAAATTTTAAATGGTTCTACCGTAACCAGCACAGAATTCTGAATATTCTAATGCCAAAAATTGCCCGAGTCTTATTTTTGGTCACACGCCAACGGACGCTGGTAAACAGCTGGCGGCAGAAATTCGAAATTTGCCAATTTTCGCGCTATTTTCTCCTGTTTTGCGGGTTTTTTCTAACTTTTATTGTTCCTACGGTAATCACAGCCAAGCTTTAAATATTTACGCATCAAAAATTGAGCGTAAAAAGACCCAAGCCTTACTGACGGATTATTGCGTATCTTAATTAAATCCCCAGCTCATGTACATATTTTTCCAATATTTTCTAATCCTATTTTTCAATTCGACGATGGGGATTTTAAGGATGAATGATTGTGTAGATTTATGTGTCACCTAGACGGGGGAAAAATACCAATTTTAATCGGGTGAAGCCCCATTTTGCAGACAGCACAGCCTCCGCCTGCTGAATGACGCTTAAAATTACCCGGGAAGATGAAAAATGGCACCAATCTGAGAAAAACGAGCGGGAAATTGAAAAATAGCGGAAAATTGGCTCGAAAATTGCTAGAAATGGAGTCTGACTGCCTAATTGTGGCTTGTTTAACTGTCTAACAGTGGCTCATTTAGCTGTCTTACTGTGGCTCTTCTTGCCGTCTAACAGTAGCTCTTTTTGCTGTCTAGTTGCGGCTCTTTCGCTGTCTAACAGTGGCTTTCTTACCGATTCTTCTTGCCTATAACTCAGCCAAAATGAGACACCAAAAGCTCCCATAAAAACTACAATCCAACATGGAATAATTATCCAATACAATGAATTTCTGCCCAAATATTTCCATATCGCCAGTTTTAGACGGGAATCCAATCTCAGAAATATATTATGCATCTCATTTAACCACATCATTCTGAAAGAGAGGACTTTTCCCTTAAAGGAGGAAAATTAGGAAGAAAATGAAAGAAAACTGGGAAAAGAAGCCGGGAAATTCAATTTTTCAGTGAAAACTAGGGGGATTTGATCTTGGCTGTCGAACTGTGGTTCTCTTCGCTGTCGAACTGTGGTGTTTAGCTATGGCTCTTTCAGCTGTTTAACTGTGGCTCTCTGCAGCTAGAAAACAACGCCGAAATGAAATTTTTAGCAGAAGGAGGAAATAAGGCGGCTTTTCCCATTTTCTGCCGCAGGAATGAGCTCATTTACTTTTTGGAATAAAATGTGACGGAGGCTGGGGGGAAGACAGCTTGACGAATGGATGAAAACGAATGAAATGGACTCGAAAATGATCCAAAATAATGCAAAAAAGACTGAAATTCCCTTAATTTTACCAAAAAAAAGCCAAAATGAATAGGTCCCGGGGAGATTCGAACTCCCGTCGCAGGATTCAGAGTCCTGAGTGCTAACCGCTACACCACGGGACCACTGAACTCTTTTTCTTGGAATTTTGGCCAATTTTTAGAGAATTCCTTGGATTTAGGTCGGGAAATCGCTGGATTTGCTCCTAGACTGCAAATATTTTGAGTTTTCTAGGAGAAAAGACCGATTTCGGCTCCCAGAGCCTCAAAATGAGCCCTGTCGTTGGATAAAAATAATATTTCGGCCAAAATTAGCCGGAAAACGGGGTAAAAACCTCAGAAACGCTGTAAACCTTCGGTTTTGAGCAATTTTAGTCTCCCCAGACCTTCTAGCACCGATTTTAATGGGTAAAAAGCTAAAAACCTTCAATTTCCCCTATTTTTAAAATATTTTGAGTCCAAAACCGAAGAAAGTACCGAAGAGTTCCCGAAATAAAAAAAAACAAAAGGCATAGGTCCCGGGGAGATTTGAACTCCCGTCGCAGGATTCAGAGTCCTGAGTGCTAACCGCTACACCACGGGACCGGGTGGCGGCGAATTGACTGCGAGTGGTCAAGTGGCGGGAGGAACTGTCGCAGTGTTTTCGGGGATCCGGTTTATTGGCTTCCCCAAGCGTCACATAATTCGTGTCAGGACCCAAAATCCCATAATTTTGAGCCTATAATTTGCACCTAATAAATGCAACGAGATTGTTCAATTTTATGTTGTCTATTCTGGGAAAACGAGCCTCTAGACCACAGTAATCCCAATTTTATGGCCTAGTAGTTAAATTTAAAGGGAATGGGAAAGAAATGACAACATTGCAGGAGAAAAATAGCGGGAAATGGCGGAGGAGGTTCTTATTAAACCAGTTTACTCATCTTTTTCCTCGTGGTTGAGCCAAAATAAAAATTGAATCAACTGGAAAACCCACACAAAGAAAGAAAAATTTGTAGAAACTGTTTAGCTGTCCAATTGTGGTTCTTTTAGCTGTCTAACTGCGGCACAGTTCGCATTTCAGTTGAATTTTCGGGTTTTGGACGGGAAAATCTCCGATTTCGAATTCTGAACCTTCAAAATTTCGAATTTCATAAGAAAAAAGCCGATTTGAGGCCCCAGAGCGTCAATCTGACCTCTGCCAGAGGAAAATAATATTATTCCGGACCGGAATTACCTGGAAAACGCGATGGAAACCTCTGAAATCCAAGAAATCTTCTATTTTTAAGCTCACCAAGTTTTCTAACTCTGGTTCGTTTAGCTACCGTAAAAACTGAATCCGAACCCCTTGGGGCGCTAAGTTTCAATACCCCCCTTTCCCCTGGGGCAATAAAACAGGAGGGGTTTTATTATAGGGGGGGGCGCTAAGTTTCAACGTGCTTTTCAGGCCTCAGATATCAAGAAAATGCAACTTTTTTGAGAAATTTTAGCGAAATTTTTCAAATTTTTCCCAATTTTTTCTCATTTTTGACCACTTTTTCTCTAATTTTGTGGTTTGAGATTTTTAAAAATCTTATTTTTTATGCGGTTTTCTGTCGGAATCTTTGCAAAATGCCTGACTAACCATGACTAAAATGGTTGTATCATTCGGTTTAACTATTCCTACAGACAAACGGCTGTTGGACGGTGGAAATAGACAATCATTATCACTTCCTGACCAGCTTTAGCCTTATCATCACAGATATTCACGCAGTACTTCACTCTTGCGAACATAATTCCTATTCGTTCAGCCTGTGATGCGCAATCGGGCCCCGTAGGAGCGGGCCGCGCCTGCCCAGGCTGACGATTACTCAACCCACGAAATCGTTCGCCGACCCTGAGGCGACTTGCGTCCCGAGGGACTTGACCTTTGGGGCGGGATCTGCGTCTCGTTTTCGTCCCGTCCCGGGGACCCTCCGGGACGGGACGATACGGGACCGAGACCTGCTCTCTATGTCCCGTCCCGCAGGCAACCCTAATCCCAGGTTGAGCTGTTTGAACCGTGTAGATCAAGGCGTGCCATCATATCGAATCGAGATATGGTCAAAACTTTGTTCGATGCGGTATCTTCGCCCTTTTCCGAGAACCCGGATCCTTCCGAAAATGGCCGGATTCGGTCCGGATGTGGGCAAATGATGGATACGTTCGATCTAAGCCGGCTGTAAAAGGAAAGATCTGTGCAGCCTTGCTGTGTACCAGAATCGCATCCTGATTCCAGCGGTCACCTTGCAAAGAGGCTCGGATGAGCAGTGTCATCTGTTTCGTCTAATATTCGTGGAAAGAAGCAATTTTGCTAAGCTATAAAGACAATTTAGAGCTCTTACATTATGAAAAATCGGAATCTACGTCTAAAAATACCCAGAAAATGTAGCCAAATTCGGTATGAAATGAAGTTTGGCGAAAAATCGGGGGGCTATAGCACAAGAAGGGGGCACTTTAGGGGGAGGGGTTATATCTCAGGGGGGGGCCTTAAGTTTCAATATACCCCTTTTCCCTGGGGTTATACTAGGGGAGGGGTCTTATTACAGGGGGGGGTTCGGATTCAGTTTTTACGGTATTTAATTGTGGCTTTTTTACTTGTCTAACTGTGGCTCTTTCAGCCGTCTAATTGCGGTTTTTTTTGCTGTGTAGCTCTGGCACTTTTTACTGTCTAACTGTGGCTTACCTTCTTGGATCGTCGATATCGATTCCTTATCCTGTTCCGAAAACCTTCCGCCACAACATTTTTCTCCTCCACTTCTTCTTCAGCAATTTCCATAATTTCCATGGTCGAAGAGTCGAGAAGCCGCTGCTGTCGTCTGTTGTCTCAGCAAAGCGGAGATTAGAGAGGAGGAGCTGGAAACGGAGCAGAGCAGAGCTTGGCTTCTTTTCTACAACGAGGAGGAGTCCCGCTTAGAGATAACTGAAAATGGAGAGGATTTAGAGGCGGATTACAAAATCAGTCAGCTCAAAAAGCAGCGAGACTAGCCGAGGATGGCAAGCGGTCGAGCAAGACGGGGGATAATCCCCCCTTCTACCTGCTGTGATCCCCTTTTTATTAAATTGGGGAAAGCTGTCTGCAGACAGGGATTTATCCAGATCAGGAGGAGAAAAACTGAGGAAAAATAAAGGGGAAAACAACTCAATTTAATGAAACAACAAAGATTGCAGATATCCCGTGAACAGCGAACAGGACGTTGGGTGAAATTCAGTGACCATTGAAAATCTGCGTCTTCCTCCCAGTTTTTGATATTTTCTTAACTTTTCTGATGATCTACCGTAATTAGCGGAAAATTCTGAACATTTTGATACCAAAAGTAGTTTAAAAATATGGAAATTTTGGCGCAAAACCTTGAAAACGATAAAAAACGCCGCAAATTTCCAGGGCTACAAAATCGTTCATTTTCTCTTATCTTTGAGGGTTTTCCTAACTTTTAAACACTTCTACAGTAATCAACAGGCAATTTCGAATATTTTAATACCGAAAAAATAATTTTTTTTTAAATTGCGGTAATCGCCCGCCTCGTAAACAACGTGCAGTAGAAATTCAAATTTGTGCATTTTCCCGGGTTTACCGCTATTTTTTGGCGTTTTTAAAACTTATAAAGGTTTCCACCGTAATCAGCAGGCAATTCTGAATATTTTGCTACCGAAAAATAGTTTTTATTTTCCATTTTGCAAGAAAATCTGGCCAAATCCTTCCATTTCGTCGATTAGTCAACAAGATGTCTGATGCCAGTTTGAGATTTTGAGCGCAATTTTGAAGCAAATATTATTATTTTTAACAGCTCAGTCGAATGATTTTAATCCGATTCAAGAAAAGGTCAACTTGGGCCCGGGAGACAATGGATGAGGCAGTAAGAGACCAGATTATCCAAGGTGACCTCGAGCCAGACATCACATCAGAAAAAATGACCTGGATTCTAGGAAATTTACTGAACGTTTTCAAGAAAAAGCTGGAAATTATTGGAGCAGAAAATATTGGGTAATAAACTGAGAATTGAGCAATGAAGATGAGAAATTTCCAGTTCGATATAGGGAAACGGGCAGTAGGCCAGTATGAAATGGCTATATTTTTCTATTGAAAAGACCTCCAGAAAAGATATTTATACCACCGTAATCAGCTCGTCGAGACGAACAAGATGGTATGCTCGGTTTTCCGGTAGCTCCACGCATCTCCATTGGTTACCGGTCAGTTCTTCCCAAATAAAAATTTTTTGAAAAATTCAGGAGCTATTTTTGGACCTAAAACCCTATAAATGGCTAATTTTGTGGGTTTTTTGATGATTTTATTAGTTTTTCAACAATTCCTGGTCCTAAAGTTCCTCTACAATAATTTCTCCATCTCTCTTTTTCAATTCTTTCGTAGCTTCTCGCGTCAGAGCTCGATCTTTCTCCCGTTTCCTCTTGATTTCCTCTTCTTTTGTTCTAAAATGTGCAATTTTTCGCTAGTTAATCCGAAGACAGGTCCTCACGCTTGAAATGATTTCTCTTCAGCCGCGATTTTCCTCTTTTGATCCCGGGCCTGAAGACGGCGATCATGAGCGTCAACACGGGACAAGCTGTAGAATGTTATGACCTGGAAGAATTGGGAATAAACAGGCGGGAAAAAAGAAAATACCAGAAAAATAAGCCAAAATACGATGAGACAAGGATAGCGGAAATAGGGAGTCAGGCCAATTTGGAGCAATAAAGTGTCCAAGAAATCGTAGACGTCTTCTTCTTTGATTTCTGGGAGAAGAGGGGCTGTTGTAGTTGTCATAGACCACAAATATACGCTGAAAATAAAGAGATCGGCCATTATTTTTATGGAAATGGAGTGAAAATTGCGGAAAACGACTAGAGAATATCGAAAAATGGAACAAACACTGCCTTATGTGGCGTAGAATTTAAATGCGCAAAGCTATCGAGAAAGCAAATATACCTTCTTGCTCCTCTCAGCGAGCTGATTCCAATGGTATAAATAACTTTTTCAGAAGTCCACATTTTTTTGGACCTATCCTTCCAAACACCGCTCAGGCCTACCTCAATCTTCTCATTATGAGATAGCTGTGTACGGGTGGGGCTTTTTCCAGGCCTTCTCCTGGTAAACCACGCATACCACCGTGATCAGCGTCCAAAAATGTGTGTGACCAATACCTTAGAATCTTTAAAAGTACCGATTTTTAGGATTGTATGGACCAAAATAGCCTCTGGTCATTGATTTGATCTAAATCTTCTCATTATGGAGTACCCCCACCCTGGTGAGCATACTTCCGGGCCTTCTTTTCAAAAGCCAAACAGAGCATCGTGATCAACACCCAAAAATACGTCTGACTAGCTTAAAAAAACCCATAAAAGTGTCTATTTTTAGAATTCTATGGCCCAAAATAGGTCTGAAACCTAGGATTCCAATGATTTCTTCCAAACTTTTTGTTTGGAAATTTCTCTGCGGGACTCAATGGACTGGCGTGGTGCTTATGAAAAACCGAGCATACCATCTTGTTCGTCTCGACGAGCTGATTACGATGGTATAAATTACTTTTCAGTAAGTCCATATTTTTCTGGATCTATCCGTCGAAAATCGTTCCCAGACAGTTTAAAACGCCTTGAGGTCAATTGACTCATCATTTCTCATCTCCCATTGCCTTCTCCCGTCATTTTGACCTTTTCACCTCGGCTGGCCCCTCTCTTTTTTCTTTTCGGCTTATCGTGCCCAACTTGTTTACGTGTCCAAGCTGTACCCGAGGGCAAGGCGCAATGGATATTTTTGACCCGTGCGCGAGCCGCATCGATTGAATTTTTCGGTCTTTCTCGTGTTTTTCTCTCTTCTTATTTTATTTCTCTTTTCAGGACCATGGCAGATTCTTCTCCTCGCAAGTTTCACACTGGATTCACCTATTTTGTCGAGTAATTTACAGCCAATCCTCAAATATTTCTATTTTTAAGGGAAATTTGGCCTAAATTGGACGTCAACTGGGGATGGATAATTCTTGGCCTTCTTACTGTCGCTCTTCTGATCGCCTTCAGCTGTTACGTGTACCGAAATTGCGGAAAAGAAGTAAGCAAATAGAGCCACAGATAGACAACCGAAAGAGCCACAGTTTGACAGCCAAATGAGTCACAAATAGATAGCGGAAAGCCGCAGATACACAGCCGAAAGAGCCGCAATTAGACAGCCAAGAGCCACAATAGCCAAATTCCTACAAAAAAAATGAATTTTCCAGAAGGGATCCACCACCCTGATCCGTTACCGTGCTGCTACTCCTGGCCGTCCTCGCCGTTCCTGGCAACTGGTTCCCGTCCAGCCATCCAACCCGCCACCGACTCCCGAACTCGTCAAGAATGATTGCTGCTGCTTGAAAGTCGTCGTTGAGGAAGATGGTGACACGATTTCTATTTAAAACACCGATTTCTGAGCGGTTTTGTGTCCAAATTTAGATTTTTTGCATGAAACGGCTATTTTCGCCGCAGTTAGACAGCCAATTCCTTTTGTAGCGCAAATTTCGACTGTCTAGAAGAGTTTTGAGGTGTTTAGGTCTTTAAAATGTTTCTTGCCAATTCACGTTTAAAAATTACTCAAAACAAGTTTTTCGCAGTTTTTTGGCCCAAAAAGTACCACAGTTAGACAGCTAATTTTCTGGACGCGCGACATTAGTTCCGCGGAACTAATGTCGCCCCTCGCGGAACTAATGTCGCCCCCCCAAATAGGCCTATTTTCTCTCGCGGAACTAATGTCGCCCCTCGCGGAACTAATGTCGCCCCTCGCGGAACTAATGTCGCCCCTCGCGGAACTAATGTCGCCCCTCGCGGAACTAATGTCGCACTGTGAAATAAGCTTGTATGTCGCGTTTTAATTTAGCAATGCGAATCCGCCTTTTTTATCAGTTGTGTTATTTCTGATTTCTATTTGTTATGATTGTTATGATGGAAATGTTATTCATTTCTTATTATCGAATAAGGAACCATAGGAAATTGAATTTTCATTTACTGTTAAACAAAACCCAAAAGATGCCAGGACATACACCCCCGGGGTGCAAGTGCGCAAGGCTATTTTGGCAATCATAATAATATTTATTGCAATCTCAATGGCTTTTATACCATGTCGACACTACTTCTCCAGAAGTGCATTGCAGAAGATGGTGCCTCCCTACCGCTTATGAGCTACGTGACAACTTCCAAATCTGCAGCTGCCTACACTTTTATGTACAAAGTGCTCCGCAAACAGCTCGAAGAAGCCGAGATTGAGGTCGACAAAATAGATTTTCTTACCGATTTCGAAGCAGCTGCTCTCAATGCCATAAAAGAAGTTTGTTTTCTCCAAAAATTGATATACTATTATGTAGGTATTTCCTAATAGCGAGCAAGCTGGGTGCGCATTCCACTTTTGGTTGGCCCTCAATAGGATGCGATCCAAATGTGGAGCTCTTAGCGATTTGATAAAAAAGAACAAAGATGTAGAGAATTGGTTCCGGCTGTTCAAAACGCTAGTATTTTTCCCAAAGGTATTCCTTTCCCCAAAAAAAGTTTATTCACTTTTTTTTCCAGGAGCATCTGGAGAAAACTGGGCTTTTTCAACCACCGGAAGGACTTAATGAAGACGAACAAGCAGCTGTGAACGGTTTTCTATCATATTTTAAGAAGACCTGGCTACAAGGCCCATTCCAAATGAAATGGAACAAATTTCTCGTTTTCGACCATCGAACAAGCAACCAAGCCGAGAGCTATCACAAGTAATTAATTAAAAAGAAAAATCCAAAGGAGTTTTAGCGTCATTCAAGATGATATCGGCCAAGCTCATCCTAAATTGTCTGTTCTGCTTGAGGCTATAGCAGACAACGCCTTCATTTCCCACTGCAATTTTGTTAAAGTAAGGATATATTTCATTTTAAATACCAATAGCTGAATCCGCTGATCTTCTCCAGATCGTAGCACTCATAAATATTATTCTTTTAGGACAGCTATCACACACGAAAAGCTGCTCGCGCGAAAAGAGAAAAGATCAAGGAGAAAATGGTAAAATTCAACGAGCTTCTACAAGAAAAAAGCATCGACGGCCTATCCCACCAAGAGATCATCTCATACCTGGGCACAATGACCCAATTTGTGACAACAAAGACTCATTGACACGAATAAACCGATAAACTTATCCATAATGATACACTGATATCTATCTCCAAAGCTCAGTATAAAACATGCCTTCTACCCTGGTGCGACATTAGTTCCGCGAGGGGCGACATTAGTTCCGCGAGAGAAAATAGGCCTATTTGGGGGGGCGACATTAGTTCCGCGAGGCGCGACATTAGTTCCGCGAGGGGCGACATTAGTTCCGCGAGGGGCGACATTAGTTCCGCGAGAGAAAATAGGTCTATTTGGTGGGGCGACATTAGTTCCGCGGAACTAATGTCGCGCGTCCTAATTTTCTTTTCCAACCTTTTGACAGTTTTCTGGTGTAATTTTGGCTTATTTTAACAGTTTTCGGCCGTTAAATCTTTATTTTGTTGATTTAAACCTATAAACACAATTTTTTATGTAGTTCCGGCTCCAAATTCTGTTTTCCCCATCATTTTGGGGCCAAAATTGTCTGTGCACCCATGTTTTCCCCAATTGTTATCCTTTTTACCCGCCGTTTTGTACAATTTCTTGTCCTTTTTTACGACTATACGATTATTGAATAAATTTGAGGACTTTTTTCTTGTTTTATTGTAGGCTGACAGTGCCAGTCACAAGCTCATACATATTGATAGCCGCCCCTTTTGTATTTCAAAATTCTCTCGCCACCATTCATCTCGACGACAGCCGCCTGGACACGTCGGCAGAAATCTTCTAGTCCCAAAAACTTGGGCAATAATTCCCGTAACCTGGCTCTAGCCTGGTCTACTTGAAGATTCCGATCAAGTTCGACATTATGAGCAGTTTGATCAGTCGTCTTCAAGCAGATCATAAGGAGCACTCGCCGAGGCCCAAAAAACCAATTAGACGGCCAAAATGTTCAGAATTTGATGCAGAATACGGTAGAATTCTTAGAAAACTCAGAAAATCGGACAAAAAAGTGTAAATCAAGCATAAACTGGCAGTTTTGAATTTCATCCGCCTGCTGTTTACAAAAGTTCGCCCGATTATCGTAACCCAAAACATTTTTGAGCATTTTTGGTATCAAAATAACCAAAATTTTGTGTAGATTACTCTAGAATACTTTAAAAATTACTAAAGCGCCGAAAAACAGGAGAAAAATGCGAAATTTCAAAGCTAATCGAATTATATCCAACAAGATGACGGCGTTCGTAAACAGCGCACGGATGTTGGAAAGAATTCACTAAGCTTCAAAATAGCCTGTTTTCTGGGATTTTAAGGATTTTTGCCTTATTACGAACGGTTCTACAGTAATCAGCACAAAATTTCGAACATTTTGACACCAAAACCGTCTGCATTATCACTTCCCAGCCCTTCAAAAGGCCCAAAATTGTCAACTCGAAGTCCATCAAGTTAGAAAATTGTGTATCTCGAACCTGGTGGACGCGAGTAGACAACGCGGGCTGTTTTCTCTGTCCCTTTTGAGTCCCGCCACGACTTTCCCTCTCTACTGGTTAATTCCCGGTTAAGACAACGGCTTTTAACCGGATTTAATCTAGTGGAAAGGGCGGTTGGAATTCTTTGAATCCCCAAGGGAAAAAGGCTTTTTGGAGAGTTTTCTTGAAGCCCTGGAGCGCAGTTTAAATTACAGTATACTGCGGCCCGGCGTCTTCAAGGAGACTTCAAAAAGCGTCGAAAATCCCAGGGGAAAAGACAGTTAGACAGCAAAAGAGCAACAGTTAGACAACCAACTTCAAAATCCTCCAATTATCCGTTAAAATCCCGGTAAAATCCCCCTGTTTACGGGCTTTTTTGCCCTTCTTTGTCCTCTTTTCCCCTCTTCCTAACCTCTATGACGTGTATCTCCCTAACCCACAGCTGTGTTCCTCGCAAAGAGGCGGGAAATATAAATGGCAGTCTCTCTTTCCGATCAACATGGCCCTAAATCAATATATGATTTGCCTATGCTTCGCTGCGTTCTGCGGGCTTTTAGGGGGACTGGCAGTTTTTGAATTCTAAAGAAATCTGGATCCTAGAGGGGTTTTGACTTCGTTCCAGGGCTCTGAAGTGAAATCCTAAGCTCCTCCTTTAAATACTCTTAAAAAGAAGAAAAATACCCAATTTTCAGGCAAAAATGGAACCGGATGTCCACAAGATCATCCACCTCGATGCTCCTACTTTGGTCGTATGCTGTATCATCGTAATTGGACTGGGCATCAGCCTCGTCCTCGTATGGTGCTTCTGCCTACAGCCACAACGCCCACGAACTCATCAGGTACGGTAATATCATTTTAATTCGACGGTTTTCCCGCTATTTTGAAGTTTACGGGAAGAACTTAGTGGGGAATGGGTGTTGAAAGACCCAGGAACGAAAATTCTAGCTCATAATCCCCGAATTTTCCAAATTTTCCGCAATTCAAAGTTTTCCCGGGCTGTAAATTCTTTTGAACGGAAAATATCGTAAAAATCCACATAAATCGCATTTTTCGGATCGTTTTAGGACATAAAATTGCTCAAAATGGTTCCCCGAACGAAGATTCTTTTAATTTCCCGATAATATTTAATTTTTCAGGCAGTCCGAGTGACTCTTCGACAATCTCCATCAGAAGATCGCAATCTGATGCATCGGCGTCACCACCTCCGCTATCCAAATGCTCCGAACTATACCGAAATTCATCGTTATTATAGTATGATGGAAGAAGAGTCCAGAAATCTACCGCCAAGCTATGAATCAACTCTCTAGCCAAGTTAGAAACTTCTCGTTGTGTTCATTTTTACGACAATATGGCCCGCCGTCTTGTTTTTCTAAGTATTTCGATTATTTTTCGATCTTTTCTCGCTATTTGACTTCCGCTTGGAAGTAATAGTGTGATATTTTGTGTAGTAAACAGGTGTAACAGAGTTTTATCAATTTGTTGAACTGGTTTCTATTGCCAGCGAATCTTATAGCGTTCAATTAACCCATCAGTAGCTCTGTGACATGGAGGACTTCATTTTCTTATATTCTTCTCGTTTTCTATTGAAACAGCCACAATTGGACAGCAAAGAGTCACAGTTAGACAGTCTAACCCAAAATCCCCATATTCATGTCATTTTCTTGTCCCTGAGTCAAATCTAAACCCAGAATCCTCCATAAATCCTTTGGCTGTCTAGCTGTGGCCTTTTTGAATTGAAATCTCCCTCTTTTCCAGGTTCTTTGCCTCTTCTTGCGCCATTTTTCGTCATGTGGATCTTTCTTTCTCCTCGAAGACGCCAGTTTACAATCTGTCAATCAATTCTGATCCTTTCTGGTTCAGCGGATTGGACTGGCAGATTGCGTGATTGGAGAGGATAAGGATTTGAAATTGGCGGGAGTTTCTTCTACGATGCGAATTTCTTTGCCTTCGGTTGGTCTTCAGTCTTCTTGTATCCATGGTAAGTCTTTTTTTTCCATTTTATAGGACTATTTGGCTTTTATTGCGCTCTCAGGCCTTGAAGGGAAGAAAATTACAGTAGTCGTCACAAAATTTAAGAAAAAAAACGGGAAAAACTAGGGAAAAATATAAAAATCCACAGAAATCCCAGGGTTTCGGGCTGACAAATCGCTGTAGTACCAATGGGAGGCTTTTTAGGGCCTGGGACGCTCCTTTAAATAGTCTAAACATGGCCCTTTTCCTCTCAGGAACTTAAAATTCAAATTTCTCCTTCACCGGGGGCTCACAGGGTTAGGGAATGTGCAAAGGGCGCCCTCTAGCGGCCCTTTTTTTATCCCTGTCGGCACTTTTCCCCTTGTTTTTGAACAAAGATGGGAGAATTCTCCTCCTTTACTATATCCTTTGAATAACAAACAACCCGTGCCAGGCACCAAATTCAAATAATATCGTCGCGGGCCATTTTTCCCATCATTTTGGGTCCGTGACTGGATTCATAAAAAAGCGGCGGGGAGGTGATTTGTCGTGGGAATTGTGGCCAAATCAGACGATCGACTGCACAGCAGACTAGTCGCGCATTCTGCCACGTCTGGCTACAGTAACCCCCGGTCCTTTTCCAACCTCCAGGCTCTTTATTTCACTTGCAGCAATCGTGTGGATAAAATATTAAAGAATTTTAGCACCGGTCTAGCTGCGAGTGAAAGTAAAAGAGCCACAATTAGACAGCTAGATGAGCCACAATTAGACCGGCAACTCCCTAATTCTCCGCTCTTTTTTTCGTCTGCAGATTTGTTGGTTATAAAATCGTCACAGAGATTTTAAAGCTTCACTTCTGTAGACGAAAAATTGAGAAAACCTTTCTATAAATCCTAGTCCTTTAAAAATTCTCCCCAGCCCATGTATCGAGTGCTCGTTAAAGAGAAGACAGCCCCCTCTTTACCGTCCATTTGATAGCATGGCTAGGAGAAAATAACCACAGCGAAAAGAGCCATAATTAGACAGCTAGACGAACCACGGCCAAACAGCCAAAAGACACAGTTAGACAGCCAAAGGACCACAATTACAGCCAGAAAAGCCTGTTATACAGGGAAAACCGCCACAGTTAAACAGCAAAAGCCACAATTAGACAGCTTACTAAAAATCCCCAAGTAACTAACCGTTCCCATCTCTTCCCAAAGAAATTCTGTCCCATTTTGCTTTACCGAATTTTTCAAAAAGGGAATATGTGATCTTTTGAAAAACAATCGGTGCAGCGAAATTGGCAGAATACCGTATTTTCCCTGCTTGGCTGTCTAACTGTGGCCCTTTTCTGTCTGTCTAGCTGTATCTTTCTCCCTTTCGTTTTCCAGATTTTTAGAATTACGTTAATAATCTTCGGGCAATTTAAATCCGCCGTTGAATCAAAAATCCCGCGGCGTCTTCCTTTTGTAAACAGGTAGGTGGCGTCATTGTTGCCGCTTATAGCCAGTTGATCATCCCATTTCCCACATTTTGGCGGATTTTTACCCGGTTTAAAGTGATCATTACACAATTTTAGGAGCAAATGACTTCGGATGATGAGGAACCAACCCATGAAGAATTCCAAACACCCAGCAGCTTACCGGTAAACGGCTATCATTCTCACTTGGGCCAGGTGGGGTTTTTTCTGTAAAAAAAACGCAGAATTTTAAATTAGCCGTGGGCCAGATTCATTTTCTAGTTTGAATGTAAGCGGGCGCCAATTTTAATCTCGAAACTGGCGCCAATTTTTAAAAAACTCATATCTCCTGATTCCCATGCCTATTTTCTTTAAATTTTAGTGCATTTTGATCAGAAAAAATTGCTCTATTTATTAAAAACAAGCATAAAACGTCTCGGCGCTCATTTAAAGGTCTAATTAACCTTTTTAGAATGAAAATATTGCCCCAGCCGATGAAGAAGAGCTCAAACCCGTCAGTCGTGCCAGGACCCATGGGGTTACAGGCGAAGATAAAATTGTTGCCTCCTATCTCCGCGCTGTCAGGCCTATCCGCCAGCTGATTGCCGAAAATGAAGCAGCGGCAGCCGCTGCAGGAGAGAATGAGGATAAAATGGAAACCGGCTGAGTAATTGTGGCTGTTCCAAATTATAAGATTAATTTTTTCCTCATGTAAGGGTAAACACTCTGATTTTTCGTATTTTTTCATAGATTTCTCCCGTTGTCTCCCAAATTTGGTAATTATTTGGCTTAGAAACTGTCCTCTCGTCTGTTTTTGTCCATTTTTAGCACATTTTCCCTTTGTTTCGGGACTTTTCCCTGTTTTCTGATCAAAAATCCAACGAAATCACTGAAATTCGGCTAATTTCGATGCAAAAAAATCTCCCAAGAACGTAGGAATTTGCTCTGGAAACGGCCCAATTTTTATTTCCTGGCCTGTAAATTATTCAAATGTTATTGTTTTCCATAAGAAGCAACCAGTTAACATGTTTTTTCCATGTTTTCCAGTCTTCCTTCTTGTTTTTCTTCAGATTTCTGACAAATATCCGACAAATAAGACGGAAAACATCCTCCTCCATTGGAAAAATATCGAAAAACAGATGGATGTTTGTCTTTTTGCACTTCCTTCAGGATGTGGAAGTTAAGAATTTTAAAATATGGCTATAAATCGTTCAAATGAGAGGGAAAAGGCTTCTGATTCAGAAGAAATAGCCGAAATTCGAAGGAAAAACGATTGTCATGAAGAAAATGTAGAGAAATTCGAGATTTTCGCTTGTTTTCTTGTTTTTGTGCCGGAAATTGGACCCAGAGACTTATTGCTTGCTGTTTACACAATTTTACATCCTACAGTACCCAAAAAATGATAAAAATGAGGTAAAAAAAGAAAGTTCTGGGCAAGAAGAGGATCGAAAAAAAACAAAAAGGATTTGCAGCCACGTAAGGGGATCGAACCCTTGACCGTTGGATTAAAAGTCCAACGCTCTACCGCTGAGCTAACGAGGCATGTTATCGACGACAAAATCTTTGGGTTTCGACTGTCTTCCCTCAAAGTAGAAGAAAATTTTCAAGACTGTTCATTTATTAGAACTATTTTTCCATATAGTCTATTTCTATTTCTTGGCAGGTGGTGGTGGCTGGTCTTTCGAATGTGGCGAGGTGACTTTTGGTGTGGTGGGTGCTTTTTTCTCTTCTTTTGCAGGTTCCTGATCATTTTTGGCTCCATTCAT
Source organism: Oscheius sp. DF5033 (assembly GCA_964036215.1). NCBI lineage: Eukaryota > Metazoa > Nematoda > Chromadorea > Rhabditida > Rhabditidae > Oscheius > Oscheius sp. DF5033. The sequence goes on along the minus strand of CAXIWN010000004.1, from coordinate 837,049 downwards.
TTGAGATTTCTCCTTCTTTTTGCCATTTGGCGATAGATCCGGCATCTTTTTCTCTTCTTCTTCTGTTTTGATGACGTCCAGCGTCGGTGGAAGTTGTTGCGAGGCTCGGGCGGCTGACTCGTTCATCATTAGAAGACCGCCACCAGCTGGCATGACACACGTCTTATTCTCCGGCTTGGCATAGGCATCCAATGGGTGGAGAATTTCAAATGAGCACTGAAAATGAAGAAAAATTATGGGCAACTGAACATTTTCGGAGAATTTGAGCTCTGGCTGTCTAATTGTGGTGTTTTTAGCTGTCTGGCCTTTCAGCTGTCTAACCGTGGCTCTTTTTGCTGCCAAACTATGGTTCTTTCGCTGTCTAATTGTGGCTCTTCCCGCTGTTTAACAGTGGCTCTTTTAGCTGTTTGACCGTGGCTTTTTTGTCTGCCTAAATGTGGCTTCTTCCGCTGTCTAGCTGTTTCTTTTGCGGTTAAACTGTGGTCATTTTTTGCCAATTTTCTCCAAAAAACAGCCAAATTGTCCACGTACCACAAGTTTTTCATCGACGAGCATCACAGCAGCAGCATTATCAAATTGTCCACAATAATGAGGAGCTGAAATTTATTCAATTTAATAGAATTTTTGAAGAAAATCCCTCACCAGAGAAAAGGGTAACCAGACGCCGATCACCAAAGAACTCATAGCCATCTTGGACTACTTGATGCGCCCTGGCAATCATATCCAAATCATTATTCAATAAAAATTCAGCCAAAGCATCTTTGCCAAAACTCCAACTGGCACCGCGTGCATTCTTTTCCCAGCCGCTGAGGCCATCCATTGGATCAGCCCAAAGCAAATCCATTTCCAGACTTTCGGTACCATTTTCTAGTGGAATTGGGCTGAAAAGAATCATCTTTACAGTATTAGAAAATCCAGAATTTTTTGGAGATTACGTTAGAGAATTTCCGTACCGTTTGATATCAGCCAACATGCCGAGATCCTTGATTTCAGGTGAGATGCCTCCATGCATACAAAGGATCCGCTCACCGACCAAAGCCACCAACGGCATACAATTGAAACAATCATTAAAGGCTTCATATAATTTGGCCGAATAACGACGAAGACATTCTTCAAAAAAGCCATAATGCTTATTGACCGCCTGTGTCTCATGATTGCCACGTAGCAGGAAGAAATTGTTCGGGAAACGGAGCTGAAAACATAAATTTTGTTAAAAAAATGGTTTCCAGAAGAGGTTTAGGGTCTTACGAAGAATTCTAGGCCAGTTTTAATTAAAATTTTAGTCAAAAATTGTGCTGGGACATCAAAACTCTAGAGCCGTCTAACTGTGACTCTTTTAGCAGTCTAACTGTGGCGTTTCTGCTGTCTAACTGTGGCTTTTTTTCTGATTTCAAATCCCCAATCTCTTTGTTATCGCTTTGTCTATCCGTGCGGTATGACGAAGCAGCTGGTCATCAGAAAATTCCTCTCCCACTATTGTTTTTGCTGCTTTTTTCGTCCGTCTGGTCCTCGTGTGTCTCCCAATAACCTCAAACATCTGTAACACCTGGGATTTTCAGAAAAGGTCAGCGCTTTCCCCTTTTCTAGCAAATATGGGCCTAATTTTGTGGATAATTGGGGTTTTTACAAGATTTTGCGTATCGAAACGATTGAAAGATTTGAATCTTTGATGCCTTTGGGTCCCGGAGCGAAGTTCCTTGTTTTAGAATCAAAAATGGGGAAAAATGGGTCAATTTTGCGCAGGCTGTCTAATTGTGGTTTGTTCTGCTGTGTAACTGTGGTTTTTCCTTTGTCTAACTGTGGCTCTCTTACCTTATATCCAAAGAGTAATAGTACCAGTTCAAGATTTTGCTTTCCTCTGTCGACATAATCTCCCAAGAAGAGATAATTCACCGATGGCGGGAAGCCGCATTGGGCAAAAAGTCGAATCAAATCCGAAAATTGTCCATGAGTATCACCGCAGATTTTTATTGGCACGCCAACTTCTAGGCATGGCGGCTGGGCCATGAAAACTTTTCGAACCTCGTCTGGAATTGGAAAAATTAGCTTTTTTAAAGAGTTTCCCCAACTTTAAAGGCGTCTGCCCTAATCAGCTGGAAATTTTAAGTATTTTGATATCAAAAATGGCTAGGAAACTTTGAATTGCGGAAATTGCGGGCCAACGCTTGTAAGCAGCGGGCTGGAGGAATTCGAAATTGTCTATTTTCCCGGGTTTTTTTCTTTTTCTGACGTTTCTTAAAATTTTAAATTGCTGTACCGTAACCTGCACAAAATTCTTGATTTTTTGATACCAAAACAAATATCATACACCCATTTAAATGAGAAATATTGGCCAATTCCTACCAAGCAGATCATAAATATCCTTTTCACTGACGACAATAGTCAGCGCCTTATTGGCCGAAACTTTTTCATCTTTTTCACCGGCATCCGTCGTTTGATAAACCGAATCGACACAGCATTTCTTCTTCACCGGATCTTCCGTGCCATCGCCAGCTGCCGCCTCCTCATAATAGACCGTATTCAAAATTCGAATTATGATATCATCCCATTTATTTGTTACGGCATCCATTTTTGAAGGTGTTGTCTGAAAAAAGTTGATAAATTCTAGTATAAAAATTAATTCCGACTGCCGTAGTCTTTTAAAAATTTGAAAAACGAGGGAAAATAGCGGAAAACCCGCCAAAACGGCTTTTTTGAATTTTCACCACCTGTTGTTTACAAATGTTCGTTGGCGCGCAATTACCAAAAAAAAAGGGTTTGAGGCAATTTTTGGTATCAAAATACCCAGAATTTTTGAGCAAATTACGATAGAAATCTTTAAAACTTGGGAAAATGGCAAAGCGGTTACAATAGCAGGTATTTTTACCCATAAACGGCAGAAACAAAAAATCAACCAACCATTTTTGGAGCTGCAAATGGGAATAAGTGAGCATTTTTAGGTTTTTGTCCATTTTACCAAAATTTTCGCTTTTTACTTGTTCGTTTAGCAAAATTTTACCACTTTTACCTGGTTTATTTGAAAAAATCAGCCACAGTTAGATAGGGAAAAGAATTACGATAAGACAGCGAAAGAACCACAACTAGACAGCAAGAAGCCACAGTTAGACGGCAGAGCGTTCTTTGAATTCCAATTTCCGGCCCAATTTCCTTCCCTTTTTCAATTTTTCTTAAAATCCTACATTTTTCAGGATGGCACCCTATATTTTAACTGGTTCCATCGTCTTTTTCAGTTATTTCAACTACAGCGATTATCCCACCAATTGGGCAATCGTAGCCTGGATTGTATTCTACATTTACCTGTGTGATCTGTTCTTTGATGTTATTGTCGATCATTTCTTCAAATATATGGGAAGTTGAAATCCGCTATAAAATTGGAATTTAGATGCAATTCTACCAAAAAGTCCTTCAATTCTTGGAGAAAGCAATGGAAGAAGCAGAGGAAAGTCAAGAAAAGAATGTAAAAAGTTCTCGTAAATAATTTGCCTTTTATTTTAATTTGTAAATTTGTTTTTGTTATATTTTACTATAAAGATAAATATTTGTAGACTTTGAACCTTGATAACAGCAAAATACCCCGGCTAGAGGGAAAATACCGTTAATTGTAACCATTTTCTAGTTTTACCGTCTTGGCTGTCTAACTGTGGCCCTTGGCTGTTGAAATGCGGCTTTTTTATTAGCTGTCAACTATGACTTCATTAGCTGTCTAACTGAGGCTCCCTCTGTTGTCGAATTGTGGCTCTGGGTGTCTACATGTGTCTCTCCTCGCTGTTTAGTTGTGGCTTGCCCACTGTTGAACTGTGGCCCTTCCGCTGTCTAACTGTGTCTCCATTTTCCCCAAAAACTGGTGATCAGAAATTACTCGATTGATATTCCCATTAGCCTTCCATTTTGCCTGTTCATCGTTTTTCCCCTGTCCGTATTTTTCTTTCTCCAATTATTGATCCATTAAAAAAGAGGAGACAAAGAGGGGAAGAGGGATTCGGATCAGTTTTTGGTTAGGAAAATGGGATGTGTACCTTTTTGGGCACGCAATCTGCCGATTGAATCCATCGGGCCTTTGTCTTCTAATCCCTCAATTTTGAGCTAAATTCCCCTTTTCTGACTGTTTTTACTTCGAAATAGAGGTGCTCGATGTTTACGCGGTCATCTTCTTGATAATTTACGTGTTTACCAGCAGATTTCCTGTAAAAAGCAGTCGATTCCTCTCAAAAGCGAGAATTTCAACCAATTTTTGACTATTTTCCGTATTTCTAGCATTTTTTCGCCGTTTTGATAGTAAAAATTCTAATTTTTTTTGGTTTCAGCATGAATTTTCACTGGAATTGGGAGCAGGCCTTCTTCTTCGCGATTGGTTTCGCCATCGTGATAGCCGTCGTCGTCAGCCTCGCCCTTCTTGTCAACATCATTGTGACTCTCTTCTGGCTGTGTAAACGGGTTGGTATCTGATTACTGTAGTTTTACACAAAATTTCGGGCTAGAAATGGGTAAACATCGGACTGCAGAGGTCCTAGAAGCCCGCGAAATTTAAATTTCATCGGTTTTTCGCGCAACGAGCTAATTTTTCTTCAATTTTACCGCAAATTTCATTCATTTTCAATATTTTGAGATACTGTAGCCTATTTTTCTCATTTTAAATTAATTGTATGGCTGAAAATCGTTAAAAAAGAGCTGAAATACCCCAAAAGCTAGAAAAAATAGCAAATTGGTGCCACAGTTTCCACACCACGCCTAAAATTTAAAATCCCCTCATTTTCAGTGTCTCTTCGTTCCTAAATCGCCTGGATCCCTACCAACGACGTGGACCTACGAGCCAGTTCCTGCTCCCCGTCGAACTGTCCCCACGATGCCGGCCCCCTCTGCTCCATTCCAAGAAGAAGAAAACATCTACACCGAGCTGACCATCTCCCGCTTTTAATTGAATTTAAGAAATATTACTTCTGTATGTAAAATCTTTAAAAATAAAGGCAATATCACTTTTTTCGTGTTTTTTCGGGGAAATAGTCAACAGTTCATTGGCATTCAACGACAAACTTCCGGTAGCCGGCAGGGCGGGGATAAAAAGAAAAACGGGCGGACTTACGAAATAAAAACTGGGAGACGTTCATTTAAATCATTTTCCTGCATTTTTTGAAATACCGCTGCCTGTAAACAGCGGGCTGCAGAACTTTAAGCCCCGAAAATACTGCGTTTCTCTTCATTTCTCGATATTTTCCCGTTTTTTTTATCATTTCCACCGTAATCAGCATTAAAATTCCGAGCAGTTTTATACGAAAAATCCCTGAAAACTTTTTGAAATTACGCAGTAGCGCGCCACTCTTGTAAACAGCGCGCGGAAGAAATTCAAAATTGCAAGTTTTCTGAGCTATTCTGGTCCTCTTTAAATGTACCCCACAATATCCACCCCCTTTTCGTCCCCTGTTGACCGACTTGTTTACAAGAAACAGTTTAAACCATCCCCTCACCCTCGCTCCTCTTTTTTACGGTGAATCATATCCACCGGCTATTATTATGCCGTCTAGCATGTTTTACTTTCTTTTATTGGGAAATTTAAAGGAGATTTTATAGAAATGGACTGCTGGATTATTGTCCTGATCATTTGTGGCCTCGGCCTTCTCCTGACGGCCATTGGCTATGTTCTTTTCCTGTGGAAAATCAGCAAGAATGAGGTAAGACTGTCTAACTGAGGTTCTTTTGGCTGTTTATATGTGGCTCCTTTCGAGGTTTAACTGTGGCTTTTTGCTGTCTACCTGTGGTTCTTGTCCCTGTCTAACTGTGGCTAATTTCTCCACTTTCAGTATGAAATTCCCCCCTACGAGCCGAGAAACTTCCGCATCACCGTCCCCCATTCCCTTTAGCTGTTCTTCATGGAAATTTCTATTAAAAGGACTGATGTTCATATTATTTAAAGGATTGTTTGTCTAATAAATGATTTCTAGTGATTTTTGGGGCGAAAAATGGGAGGAGTCCAGAGGTTTCACCCCGTTTTCCCGCCAGGGACCCGCGGGGTCACGGTGTCGCCCTCATTTCTCCCCATTTTTCTCCCTGTTTCGCAACTTTTAAAGTAAAAATTAATAAAAATAAATTACAGAATGCCACCGAAAATGTCGGCTGGCATGAGGAAAGCGTATGCTATAATTAATTGGCTAGTTTTGATCGGATTGGCACGAATTCTTTGCTGGCTTCATGTTCTTCACAGTGATACTTCACGAAAGATCGTGAAATCCACTGAAAGACGGAATGTAAATCAGTCAGGTAATATTTTAACTTTGGCGGGGATTTAAAGTTTTTCCGGTGGGGTCAACTGGGTCAAGAAGCAAAAAGTGCGCAACCCGTCCTTTCTCCCCTGCTCAGAGTCCATTTATCGGCTTCTTTTCCTTTTTTTTTCCTCTTAAAACCGCGAAAAATAGACTAAAAAAATGTGATGATTCACCCGCCGTCTGCTCACTAGCTGACTATTTGGCGTGATTGGCCGCCTGCGACCGACTGTCCCGCTGATAAAACAGGTTTTCAGCCGGCGGTAATGGGAGGAGTACTGTAATTCTATAAACTACAGGAATATTAGGGAAAAATAAGCAAAAATGGTGGAAATTCTGGAGGGAAGTGCCACAGTTCGACAGCTAATGAGCCGCAGTTAAACAGCTAGCCGTTTCCTAAGTATTTCTCACTATTTCCCATAAGATCGATGTTTCACGCTATTTTTTGACCGAGAAGAGGACACAGACGGGCTTGTTTACCCGAAAATTTGAGGTCAAAACCAACGCAGCCACGCGAAAAAACGGGGGACCAAGTTTAGCACCAAATCAACCGGATTTTCTTTAAAAAAATCGTTTCAGATTCGATTCTTCCGCAAGTCTACAATTTCACGAATTCTTTCTGCTACAAGGAGATATGTGATCCTGATGGCTCTCAAGAACTGATGGAATTGTCTCCTGGAGACTGGCTCTATGCTCACAAATACCTTACATGGACTATCATCTTCCTGGCAATAATCGTCACCTGCAATCTGCACATATTAAAGGAGTACATTGAGGAGAAGAAGCTCAACAACGTGAGTAATTTTTCTATTTTTATCCTGAAAAGCGCCATAATTAGACAGCTAAAGAGCCACAGCCTAAGTTTAACTCCTGTCAGTCATCTTTGCCCCTTTCTGTTTTATTTACCCTGAAACCCCCTGAAAAATCATCATCTCCCGCTCCTTTGCCCACTTCTCCCTCTCTTTGTTCTTTTCTGACTCAGCTGGGTTCTCATAATCAAGTAGACAGCCTCAAACCCCGGCTTTCTAGCCCATATGGTCAGTCGGAGCGGAAAGTTTGACACGATCGAGTAAATAAAGCGATTGTAAAAGTTGCCAAGGGACTGGCCGGCTGATTTAGGGCATTTTTTAGCTTATGGAGACCAAAAATATTGGAAATCGGGGGTTTTTTGAGGCAAGCTCCTTCTATGGGCCAAAAAAGCCCATTTTTCTACAAAAATTGGGGGGTTTTGGTGGTAAAATGCACTCAAACATGGGTTTTAGATATCAAAATTCGAATATTCCATTAAAATGGAAAATTTACCGCATTTTGACTAATTTTTAAGGCGTTTTTGAATATTTGCGACGAATCCTTGCACTTTTCTTCTTTTCTGCCTATTTACCCACCTCTTCCCAGCACTAACCCCCATTAATAATGATTATTACTGCTTGGGAGCGGTGTAGTCAAAAGTACAGAGACAATGTCAGATGGTACAGGTGGGTACCCGCCGGTCCAGGGCAGTCGGGCAACATACCAATGGCATTTCCGAGTGACGTGACATGGTATATCGCTTTTTTTATTCAAAATAGAGGGTTTTAGAGGAATTTGACACAGTTAAACAGCGGAAAAGACACAGTTAGACAGCCATGCCTAATTCATCTCGTTTTCAGGAAAAAGAAGCCGGAAGCTACCAGGAAAAGCTGTGGAAACCACGAGCAACTGACCACTGGGAATGTATTTCCTGCTGGAAGATGTTCAAAAGCAAAGTAGCCAGTGACAATGATATCAAGTTCGCATATCTATGCGATACATGCGCTAGGGCCCCTCGATTTAAATCACACATGTTTTGGTATATAAGTTTTTATAGGATTATTTGTGATTTTTGTTTGGAAGATTTATAAATTTTGAAGAATTCTGGGATATTGACAGCAAAAAGCCACAGGAAAACAACTGGAAGACCCACAGTTAGACAGAGAAGAGCCACAATTAGACACCTAAAGAACCACAGATAGACAGCCAAGAAGACCCCCATCCTCAAATTCCACGATTATGACCCCCGGAAGTCCTAATGGGCCGTGTCTTTGCACTTTCCCCGGTACAGCCTGTATCCCCAGTCGTTCCAAGATTTGCACTTTGCACTTTATTCCAGTCGTGGCGGTCCTCTCGAGCTATTCTCGCCCATTTTTCCTGTGAAATCGGCTGTTTATCTGCGGCTCGTTAGCTGTCTAGTTGTGTCTTTTCCCTGCGTAACTGTGGCTTTTACAGCTGTCTAACTGCGACTCTTTGTTCTGTCTAACTGTGGCTCCTAACCCTCTCGTTTAGCCGTTAAAATCGGCCCTTTGTTGATTTCAAAACTGTCTGAAAAGTCTGAAAATATCCCCTCTTTTCTTGTCTATCAGCTGGTCTTCAAAAAAAAGAGGCAGAGACACGTGCGGGTGATGACAAAGGCTGCAGGCGAAAGCCAAAACTAGAGATCAAATTGATGATAAATCTAAACATTTAGGTCGCTAGAGGGAAAAAAACCAAAATTCGGGGAAAAAGGAGATCATATGTCCTCCCACACAGAATTGACTCAGTTTTGGGGGTATATAAGCAGTCGATCAGCCAGTTCTCCTCATTTTTTGCCTCCTTCCCTTCTTCTGGCTGTTTAACTGTGGCTCTAATAGTCAAAAAAAGATGAGAAGCTCAGGAATTTCGGATGAGCCACAGTTAGACGGCTAGGGGTTTGCACTTTAGCCTCTTGGGTTGCTTGACTGTCTAATTGTGGCGTTCCGCTGTCTAGCTGTGGCTGTTTCAGCTGTTTAATTGTGGTGACACCTAACTTACCTCTCAGAATCCTAAATTCTTGAATAACTCGAATATTTCGCCAATTTTCTCTTCCAATGCCCCTGCCTGTCTAACTGTGTCTCCAAAACTTCAAATTTCTTCTAATTTCGCGGGTTCAATCGTTTCAGGACCCATTTCTTGCTTTTGTTTATGACAGTTGCCTCCTTAGATCCCTGAATTAGGAGGCGGAGCTTCTGTAACCCACAAGTCAGTCTATTCCCCGGCTGCTCCTTTTGATCTCGCTGTGGAACTGCGGCTCCTCCGCTGTCTAACTGCGTCTCTTCTTCCCCTTTACACCTCTGTGACGTCTTTCTTTAAATGAAATCGTACAAAAAGGCAAAATTATTGGCCTAAGTGCTCGCTGGTGAATTTTAAACACCCGATTTCCGGCTCGTACAATTCATTAGGATGACTAGATACCGCTAGAATCACCATATTAACACAAACCCCCTTATTTTTTTTTATAACCATCCTCCCAACACAAAAATATTTATGGATCTGTACCTTCTCTCTTTTGAACAAAAAGGCGGCCAGTAATAAAGACGATGACGAGCAGAGGCGAGAGAATCGGTCACAGTTGGCCCAGATTATTCATTAACGCACCGGGAGGTCTTAAAACTTACGCGGAATTTGAATTCCATCGGTTTTTTAGTAAAAAAGCTCCACATTTAAATAGGGAAAAGTGCCACAGTTAGCCAGCGACACAAACCACAGCTAGACAGCTACTTTCTCCTGTTTTATATTCTCGTCTCCTTTTTTTTCATTTAATATTTTGTTTAAGGGTAATTGGCAGCTAAGGCTGCACTAAGCCGTCGTTACAGTACCATGATCAAGATTATGGGAAGGAGACATAGGATGTGGAACAAAGAAGGCACCGAGTAAGTTTCCCAATTTATCTTTCCCCTTTCGCCGATTAAGCCACAGCTAGACAGCAAAATGAGACACAATTAATAGCCCGTTTCAGAATGTCGGACACCGAAAAGGCCATGATTTTCTTGGCACTTGTAGTCATGTTCCTGGCCGTCGTTATCCTTCTCATGATCTTGGGAATTTGCCGAATGAGATATCGAATGGAGAATAATATTGTGAGTTTCCCACGGTTAGACAGCTAAAGAACCACAAATAGACAGTAAGAAAAGCCATAATTAAACAAAATTAAAGGAGAAGGCCACAGTTAGACAGCCAAATGAGCCTCAGTTAGACAACTAATTTTCAAAATTCCAGGAAGCCCGTCCTGTCCATTATAATCATCACCGCCGCCCTGCCACTCGTCGCGTCTCCGCTCCTGTCCGTGCTCTCAGCCCTCCACCGCCTGATCCAGCTCCTCACTTCGCTATGGGACCTTCTCTGTTAATTCCTCAACGCCCACAAACTGCCCGTGCCCAGTATCCTCAATACCACGCGAGGATTCAAGTTTTTCCTCTGCGGGATCACCCAATGGATCCCTAAATCTCCAGATTTTCATTGATTTTGTGCTACTGTAACCGGGTATTCTTCTCAATTTTCTTTAAAACTAATATCATGGCATTTTTCGAGTTTTATTGTAATTTTCCCTAGAAAAATTACCAAAAATTCATGAAAATTACGAGTTTTTCCCGTTGATTTGTTTGAAAATGATCCCCGCTCATAGTTCTTTAAATATTTTGTTGGAGTCATAATAAAGTATAAGTTTTTCTGTATAAAATCAACGTTTTTTAAACAAAAACCTCCTCGGAATAATGAAAACACTCAGCCAGCGCTTGATCACAGACCGCAATGGCTGCCTGAAGGGCCAACTCGGCTTGTAACCATTGCAATTCTTCTATCTGACGATCCAGGGACTTGATTTTTTGAATCTGAATATGAAAATTGCTTGAAAAACTCAGAATTTCGTTCAGATTACTGTAGAAACCTTCAAAAATTGCGGAAAAGTCGTGAAAAAGCGAAAATCACAGGAAAATGAGCAATTTTGAATTGCAACCATCCGCTTTTTTGAAATTGACAGGCGACTACTTAATTTAAAAAAGTTTTAGGGCATTTTTGATATGAAAATACTCGGAATTTGATGAAGATTACGATAGAGGTCTTTAAAACATCATAATTTAAATGAAACTGACCGTTTTCTCTGTTTCTTTATGCAGTTGTCCCATTTCTCGAAGCATTTCTTTCATGACACCAAATTGTCGTTGAAATCCGTCCATTTCTAGAAAATTTAAGGGGGAAGAGAGTTAGAAAATGAGAATGAATGACCATCTGGGGGATTATCTAGCGGAGGTAAAACCTTGTCCCATGTTTTCTATCGCCCCCAGCTGTGGGCAGCGAAGAGAAAGAAGAAAGAAGGATATTGGAGAGATTTACAATCAGTCTGGAAATATGTGGCGGGCATCCCCTCCTGGCTTTTCTATAGAATTCCTTTAATTTTAACTTTAAAACAGCCGGATGCCCCCGTTTTTTAGCACTTTCGGCCATTTTTGGCCCCTGTAATCCACCGATGATAGGATGTTTACCATTTTTCTCCTCCGCGTCGCCGCCTCTCCTCTCTTTCTGCTTACAATAACATTTTTCTGGTAAAAAAATTGTGCCAGAAACTATTTTTTCATTAATTTTTAGCATCAAGACGGGAAACAATCATAAAATGAGCTCTACTGTCTAATTGTGGCTCATTTTCCCCTCTTTTTTTTCCCTCAGAAAAGACAGACAGGCACCTGAATCAGGGAAAAACTGAGTAACCAGCACAATTTTGTGCTGTAGGCGTCTTTCGCAAAGATTTTGGTTGACCCAGAGCAGGTGTGCGCCCAGGATCGCGACACGTCCTCCACTTGTCTAATTTTTCTCTAACATACTTTTTCCCATTAAAATTTGGCATATTACTGTAAATTCTGATTTAGGTAAACCGATGGCCGATCTTCTGGACCCGTTTCTCAATGCCAGGACGCTGGATGCCCGAATGATGCGCCTCCTGTCTGAAACTACTGTGAGTTTTATCCATTTACCGCGTTTTCCTAAGTTTTAATGGCTTCTACCGTTATCAACATCAAACTCTGAGCATTTTGATATCAAAATCGGCCGAAAAACTTTTTTTAAATTGCGGTAATTGCGCCAATTTGTAAACAAGTGGCGTGTGAAATTCAAAGTTAGACATTTTTCGCGGGCTTTCCGTATTTTTCTGGAATTTTCCAATATTTAAAGGATTCTACCGTAATCATCAAGATATTCCTAATTTTTTAAAGCAAAATTTAATTTCCAGGCTCTGTTGGTCACCCATTTGAACTGCCCAATCCCTCGGGCAGCTGCAATTCTTCGTGGGATACTGAACTTTTATGGGATCTACGTCTTCGCCCCTTTGCCTGAAACAATGCAGGATTTTATCTATCCGCCTCTGCCGCCGTTGGTGTTTGGTAGATGCCTGCTGCCTCGAATCCTACCGCCACCGGCAGCCAGACTCCGCCGTCGTACCAGGTGCAATTCTTTCACCGATAGTGGTTCAGATTGTGATGATTAGGCTCCAAATTTTGCATATTCCTCCTGTTTTCAGCATTTTTTAACTTTTAAAGGTTTCTATCGTAATCAGCATAAGATTTTGAATATTTTGATACCAAAAATGCCTGAAAACTTTTTAAAATTACGATAATACCGTCCAACTTTCTAAACAGCAGGCATAAATTCCAAATTTTCCTCTTTTTGTCGATTTGCGCCTTTTTTGAGGTTTTTCTAGTCTTTAAATACTCCTACCGTATTCTCCATAAAATTCTGAATATTTTGATACAAAAATCTTACTGTAGTTTCTCATTTAATAAAATTTTACCGGTTTCTCGAATTTTCCCGCCGTTTATCCTTTTTTGATCGATGCGGGACCCAAAATGATGGGAAAATGGCTAGCAAAATAAATTTTTTATTAACAACAAGTTTATTTACCGTCTTACTTATTGAGTCAAAATAGGGTGACAAAAATTACAGTAAGACATCACCAGGTCGAGGAACTAAAGGGGAAAAAGCGACGGGCTCCTTCTTCTTCTCCTCGATATTTTCTATACCAATTTTTGGCTTAAAAACCAGCGGCTTCTCATCTTTTTCTTCTTCCTGATCACCGGAGCAGGTAACTTTCCAAGCGATAAAGATACAAATCCCCAAGAAAGTGAAGATTATGGCCCAGAGAATTTGATAAAAGAGGGGATTTTCTAGCAGCTTTATGAAGAACATTTGAGACTGAAAATTAGGAGAATTTTTGAGAGGAAACAGATTAAAATGAAAGAAGAAAGGGAAAAGCGGCGCCGTTTCCCAAGCAGAACGTTCTTTTGGACGGTGACAGTAGGAAAGAAGGATTCCCAGTCACACAAGACATTTGTGGTGGAAATGGCAGAATGTACGACAACTGGGCAAAGTACCCTTGGAGATTGGAAAACCAACCGCTGAAAAATGGAAAAATTGACCGGAAATCGGATTGAGAGACAGGCAAAATTATAATTTATTGACTGGGATTACGATAAGTATCACAAATTATTTTAAAAACCCCTTGGAAAAAAGGAACACCAAGATTAAGAATAGAAGAAATGTCGATGATATCAAAATCCCGGATGGGGGGCAGGGTATTTGGTCCTTCATCAGGCTAAAAAGTAGAATTTTCAAATAATTTTAAAGGAAGTTACCTCTCCCCAAAGATAGAGCGTAGTTCCAACTGCTTGAAGGAATAAAACCTCTAAAACTATCCGACTGGCAATACAGTCGCATTCCTTTGGAAATCCTGAAAAAAAAGTGTGGGAATTTATGATAAATTAAACCGCAAATAGGTTCTGTCACGAAAATTGATTTAACCAGGAATTTGCGGGCAATTTAAAAGGAACTGGGTCCCCTCTGGAAAACAGATTCCAACTTACTGTGCGGTATAATTCCCATAGTGAATACCAGGAAAAATGCCACCCATTGGATTTTGGAGAAAATCTTAGCCAACTCCAAAGTCATTTGAACGTCTCTCTAAAAATATTGAAAAAAAAATATTGAATCTGAATAATTCCCAATTTTCCCTTCAGGGATTCTTTCTTATTCTCTGAAATAATTTCTTACATGGATAAGCCGATAAGTTGCACAGAAAATGAAGTGATTTGTAACTCCGAGAGCTAAGAAAAACACTTTATAAATTACATCGCTTAGATGCGAGTTCACAGTTGTTGTGTAAAATGACCAATTGAAGAAAACATCATAGAAAATTAGCAGGAAACACTGAAAAGGAGGTTTTTTAACGGGGAATTTGAACTTACAACAGCCTGAATGACCACATTTATCTGGCCGATTTGAACGAAAGTTGGCATTGGGGGGAAGGAGAAGTAGAGTCTGATGAATTTCTCTGAATTTTATTGATTTTAAATGGACGCATAAAAAGCGATAGGCAATTTCGCTTGCTCTCCGAGGTACGCTGAAATATAACGGGAAGGTTTTTTGAATTCAAAGTTCGCTTCTGTACTGAATTCTTTCTCATTGCCCGACCTCTGCAGTGAATTTTGATTTTGTTTGTAAATTTTAAAAAATCGAGTTAAACAAGTTTAGGTAAAACTTTATTGAACGCTCTGATAAAATGTAAAAAGTGTCTAATAGAAAACCATATTACTCATATTTTTCACAGAGAAGAGGGAGCACAGCCTCATTCTTTTGCAAAAGAGAAATTGCCCAATCAACAATACTAACATTATCCTCAAATGGGAGGAGGAAAATTATTCCAAGAATTGTTGCGAGCATGAGTGGCACCAAAAATGAAACCGTTACTCCAGTTGAAAATCCAACTAGAGGATAGGAGCCATATGCCTATTATTTTGTTACTTTTTCGTGTTATTCTTGCTCTTAGACATTATTTGTAAGCTATAACATTAATCTATTTGTAACTGATTGCGAATAAACCGAAAACCGAACCGAGGCGATATGCCGCTTCTCGCGTAGAACTCGTTTTTTTGAAATAATGCTTACAAATAACGTGTACGAGCAAGAATGACTCAGATAAGTAGCAAAAATAATCGCTATATAGCAGAAACTCCGAAATCGGTTAAAAATCGGTAACTGAAACCGATCGCACATTTTACCTTCTTGAAGAGATCCCGGGAAATTTAAACAATATTTCAGGAAGAAGAAGCCGGCGTAGAGCCGCATTTTGAACCAGATAGCTTCAATTTTTATTCTCTTTTGGCTCAATCCAAAGGCCAGCCTCTCTGAAACTACAGGATGCTGGTTCCGATCGAATGGTCAACAATGGCAGGAAAATAAAATTTCCACGGTAATCCCAGATAAGGGGTCGAAAAATGAAAAAATTTAGCTTATCCCGTGAAGTAATTCAACTCATCGTCGAAAAAAAGGAAAAATTTCAGGGTCGAGCGCGTTACCGCTGAGCCTTCTCGACGCATATTTTTTTCAATGGTGAATGGCATACAGTCCCGTTTTCCAAACCACCGTGTTGAGCCAGAACACGATCTTCCAGGCGGCAAAAAAATCACCCAGGGCCCTGACTTCTATCCAAGATGGGCGCGTCCCGGCCATTTCTAGGGTAATTTTTGGTGAAAAAAATAGAAAAATACCAAAATAGACGGGTCAGAAGACCCTCTTTTTCAGGCTAACAACGAATTAGAGAAGAAATCCAGTTCAAATGACCGGTTTGGAGAGATCTCCAGGGATTTTCAGGCAAAAAGAAGCGTGATCCAGGTCGGACAAACGGACAGAGAGACGGTCAGTCTTGTCTCTGTTTTTTGTCTCATTTTTTCTTATCTTTTGACTCTTTTTTTACCGCTAATTTTTAGAATGGAACTCTTAGGTTATATTAAAAAAGGTTGGCAATGGGGTATGAAGCCATCTCGTTTCCAAGGAATAGGTCAGTTTTTTCTCTCTTTTTTTAAATTTAAAACTTTATTTAGTTGCTTTCAAGATTGCTCTCTTCCATTTTGTATCATTTGCAAAATTTTTGGGGAAACCTGAATTGGAGGTTACTGTTAATGGAACTACTATTATTCCAATCGTAACGCATCCGCATATAGACGGGAATATTGTCAAATATTCCATACATATTTTATATTGCGACGCTAAATTCCATATACAAGTAAGAATTTTTTTAAATAATAAATGGCGCCTATTTTAGAATCAAATTCGTTCGGATAACTATAATATTTTTTCTGCATATGATCATTGTATTAGTTGTCTTCGGCTTCGCAGTATGGAATAGCAATGATGAGAAATTATTTCCACAATTATGTGGAATCACTCTTATTCTGGCCACCTCTTCATGCTTCCATGTTGTCTTCTTAGTCAAAGGAAAAGCTGCTCAACTGGGGACGTTTCTTGGTTCATTTGCTGGCGGTTTGGGTGCTTACCCACTCATTGGGTTCGCAACTGGAGTTACTCCCCCGTTTCTAATTCCATTAGTATTGTCCACCATTTTTGGAATCATTTTCCTTCTGCCGTTTGAGGACGACGTGACAAATCCTCTTTTGCTCATTTTTCTGAACTGCATCAAAGAAGAGTAAACCCGATTTACATTTTATCATGTTTGAGTAATTTCTTTTTATCTTTTTAAGCAATAAAATTTTTTATCTCCATTTGCCTGATTTTCCTCCTCGACTTTAAAAAGTTTCTGCATCGATCAATCAATGAAAAAGAATTCGGTACAGAAGTGAACTTTAAATTAAAAAGTCTTTCGAATTCAGCTTTTTATCTCCTAGAAAACGGCGGACAACCCCTGGTAACTTTCTATTCCCACTAGAAAAACTCCATTTCAGTATTTTTTGCTTTTGACAAGAGCCCCAACTCAAAACCACAGATAGCGGGGGATTTATTAACTTGGACTACGATACGCATCACAGGTTATTTTTAAAATTCCTTGAAGAAAAGGCACTCCACAATTAAGAAGAAAAGATAGATGGAGGATATGAAGGTTTTGGTATGGAGGAAAGGTATTTGGTCCTTCGTCAGGCTGAAAAAAAATTAGATTTTCTACAAAATTAGAGAATTTACCTCTCCCCAAAGATAGAATGTGGTTCCGACTGCTTGAAGGAATAAAACCTCCAAAATTATTCGACTAGCCATGCAGTCGCATTCCTTTGGAAATTCTGAAAAATGCAGGAATTGGCGGGTGATTTAAAAGGAACTGGGAAAATAGATTCCAACTTACTGTGTGGTTTGATTGCCATAGTGAATACCAGGAAAAATATCACCCATTGGATCGTAAAGAAGATCTTAGCTGAGGCCAAGGTAATTTGAACGGATCTCTGAAAAATTGACTTTTTAAATTTTTTCCCTTCAGGGATTCTTTCTTATTCTCTGAAATAATTTCTTACATGGATAAGCCGATAAGTTGCACAGAAAATGAAGTGATTTGTAGCTCCGAGAACTATGAAAAACATTTTATAAATTACATCGCTTAGATGCGAGCTCACAGTTGTTGTATAAAATGACCAATTGAAGAAAACTTCATAGAAAATTAGCAGGAAACACTAAAAAGGAGGTTTTTAGCGGGGATTTGAACTTACAACAGCCTGAATGACCACATTTATCTGGCCGATTTGGACGAAAGTTGGCATTGGGGGAAGGAGAAGAAGAGTCGGATGAATTTCCCTGAGCTTTATTGATTTTAAATGGGAGCGTAAAAAGCGAGGGGCTACTTCGCTTGTTCAAAGGACTAAACAAATGCAATTTTTTGGGAGCTAGTCGATTTCGGCGCCACAGCTAGACAGGGGAAAAGACCACAATTAGACTGCTGAAAAAGTCACATTTAAACAACCAGAAAGAGCCACAGTTAAACAACTAACGGCCACAATTACACAATCAAAAAGAGCCACAGTTGGACAGCCGAATAGTTTGTCGGAGCTAGCGGCTAGTCTTAATTTCGGTGGCAGATCATGAAATTTTTCCTTTTTTTTCGACTTCGAGTCCAATTCCTTCATGGTATAAGCTAAATTTCCATATTTTTTCGGATCCAGCCTCCTGTAGTTTCAGAGAGGCTGGCCATCAGCCGGTCACCTCGTCTTCCTCGTTCGATTGAGCCAAATGAGAATATAAACAGAAGTAATCTGGTTCAAAATGCGGCTCTTCGCCGGCTTCTTCTTCTTCTTGAAATATTGTTTAAATTTCCCGGCACCTCCCCAAGAAGGTAAAGTGCCGTCCCAACAACTTGGGGAACGATTTTTGAAGGAGTGGTCAGAATATCAAACTGAGAGCCTCTGGGAATTCTAAAAAATGTGATTAATAAATTCTGGGTCCTGCAATAAAGAATTTTAAATCCCTTTTATAATTTTTGCTTTGAGGAATGGTCAAAACAGTCCATCGACCCGGAATCTTAGGATCATTCTCTGTTCAAATCAGGTCGAAAACGGCCAAAAGTGGTAAATTTCCGGTAATCTTTACAAGAAATGGCAAAATTTCCAACAGGTTCGACTGTCCGCCCAATCATTTCATCTTGCTCTTCTTCTTGGCGTGCTGTGATGCCTTCGTCGGACCCGGCTCCATTTCAATTTCCCTTAGGCGGTTTGGATCCTCATCTGCTGGAGAAAATCATCACCAAGGTGAATTTCTTCCTCTTTTTTTCTTAATTTTTGGAGTTTTTAGCTTGACACCAAGAGTTTTTTCCGCATGCAGCAGACTTGTAGCCAAGTGACGTCATTTGTTAGAAATAGCAAAGATATTTCTGTCCATTTGGATTTGAAGTTGTATGCGAAGTTTACTGGTGGTGGGCTCGAAATTGAACGTTGTGTTCGGAGAAAATATCGTCGTGTACTTGTGGAAAACCTCAAAGGAGCTCGAGTGAGGGAGCTCGATATCGTGTCTGGTCAGTTATTCTTCGTTTATCCATTTTTCTTTGAACTTTTTTCAAAAACAGCTAATATTTTCCTGGAGAAAGTGCATCTAGCGGTTTCTCGAGCTGAAAATCAAAATCATTGACGGGCTGAATCGCCCAGAATCTAAAAACTTCCATATCTTTTAAATGGAATGAGCTATTGCTAAACGGATTTCTGTACCATGTAGACGGCTTTTTGGGCTATAAGATGATGTCAAAATTTTCGCTGTAGCACCGTTTGTCGAATTTTGGCGCGTGTTTGAAGTCAGCCAACCACTTCAAGAAGTAGAAAAATCAAGGAAATTGCCCGATTTTTGCCATACATTCCTCAAAAAAAAAGATTAAAAACAGAAAAAAAGGATTAATTCTGTCAAATTAGATGGTATCTCTCCGTTTGAATGTTGTTCTCGTCTATTGGCCGATAATCGTATAACTTGCAACATTGTATTGCTGTATGAATTTGAAAGATGGGAAAAGAAACATTGCCTTCAAATTATGGACATTCTCATGCCTCAAGGTGTGCATATTTTTGGTGACTTGTATGGAACTCCAATGCTGGAGGCACTCGTGGAAAAGAGCAGTCAAATTGTAAGTTAAATTTTAAATTTAAATGCCAAATTTCAGCCAAACATCACGCTCGACACAGAAAATACTGATGAATTTAAAACGGCCGGAAAGACGCTATTGGCGTCGTTTTCTCATGTCAAATTTGAAACCTTCTACAATGTGGAAAATAATATGCTTGATATGCCAGCAACATTTCATCGTGATGTTCTTAGGGTAAGAAAGATTAGAATTTTCAGCAAATTTCTTGCTTATTTTCAGGTTTTCCAAGGCCAAATCCGGCCTGGTCTCCTTTCGTTTTCTGCTGATATGCATGAATACGAACCTGGCTACGAGGAAGACAGTGACGACGAAGAAGATGACACTAATTACAAGTATACAACGAAAATTTACGAAGACAATTACTTGGGAGAACAGATTGCCGGCCGAAAGAACGGCTGCGCCTTTTGGAAGGCCATGCTCTACAGAACGGATTAAACGTAAACCAAGACAAAACGGCTCATTAGCTTTATTTCTCTACGTTCTTATCAGGAAAATAAAACCGTTTTTGTCCAGATTCTAGTGTTTTTTTTATTTGAAACGTCTTTCAATCGTTTTCGGGGACTTTTCACTTCTAAAACTTTGTCAACATTAAATAATGGTCAAGGTAGAGCCCAGTTATGATCGAAATAGCCAAGGCACCAGACGGAAAAAGCCAAAAATCACAAAAAAAGCTTCTCCAGAACCCAAAACGAACAATTTTTCAAAATAGACAAAATTTTTCATCCAAAAGTTCAAGCTTCCCATAGACTCAAGCCTGTGGACCTTTTGAAAAACCAAAAACATCTCCTTGTTTCTCTCGACGAGCTGATGAAGATGTTATAAATAACATCTCGGTAAGTCAAGAGTTTCTTGGACCAATGTCCCAGAACGGTGTTCTACTTCCGGCTCTTCTTTTAATAAATGAAACATATCACCGTGCTCAGCAGCGCGAGATATCGGTGACCAGTTCTTAAGAACTATCAAAAGTGGCCATTTTTAGGGGTATATGGCCCA
Organism: Oscheius sp. DF5033; assembly: GCA_964036215.1. NCBI lineage: Eukaryota > Metazoa > Nematoda > Chromadorea > Rhabditida > Rhabditidae > Oscheius > Oscheius sp. DF5033. The sequence continues at coordinate 816,610 of CAXIWN010000004.1, read as the reverse complement.
AAATAGTCCATTTGCTTATGATTCTGGTGATTTATTTTTTTTGGGATGTCAAGCTTCTCGTACTTCGACGGTCACGTATTCGACGTCCACCTTCAGCTTTTGCATCGGTTTTGCAGAGAAAATAAACCATAAAACAACGGTTTTCTAGCAATCTAAGCGTCCACATGCAAAATTGAAAATAGCTTAGTGATCTGCAAAAATTGGCGCACCTTTTGACCCAAAGTTGTTTAAGGTCCCTTAGGCTTCCTTATAAGGAAGGTCTCGGAAGGACCATTCCGAGACTGCTTGACCTCAAAACTTTCGGAATGGCCATTAGTAATGGCCCATTACGAAGGTATTTTATGGTCTCAAAAGTTTGCTGGTCAGAAAAGGGCGAATATTTGCGCTTTGACAATGACGAAGTTCAAAGAAGGCCAGTAAAGAAAAACAAAACAACAAAAAGTGCCTTTATTTTTATTACATATCTACCGGGGAGGAAAATAAGTAGATTGTGCATGACCAGCTCCTCCAGCAGCTCCAATAAATGTGCCAGCGACTCCACCAGAAGGAGGTGCACTAGCCTTGGGCACTCCGCCAGTTGTAGCATCGCCAGGTGCTCCGATATAGCACGACTGGGCTCCGACTCCAGTAGTAGCAGCTGCTTCTAAATAGACCGATGTGCCTTCAACTGGCGCACCACCGCCTCCAGGTCCAACAGGGGCTCCTCCTCCAAAATAACACGATGCTCCAGGGGATACACCACCAGCAACCGAATTACCGCCACCGTCCTCGTCAACTGTTCACCAGAAGTTCCAACGGCAGTCATCGTGGATCGACCACGGCCCATATTCATAGTTGATTTCCCTGGGGATAAATTTCCTCAGAAAAGCGGACGCTCGCCTATGAAATTTATCCCCGAGGAAATCGACTATGAATATGGGTCAGGAGTTGCCACAGATGTCATCGTTGAAGCACCAGCAGAGGTTGCGACGGCCGTCATAGTAGAAGGTGTTGATCGTTGAAAAGCTCCGCGAGTAGGAGGAAGTGCCATCTGTTGACAAACTCCAATGGGAGGGGCCGTCTGCTGGAAGACTCCAGTGGGAGTAGCATGTGGATAAGCGGCCATCGCCGACGGTCCACCAGGAGTTCCAACTGCGGTCAACTTTAAAGTCCAGGAGAAATCGAAGAAAGATAACCAATAAAACGAGAAGAACAAGACAATTCAAAAGGAGACGATCAGGCAATAACCCAAATTCCCCATAAACAACCAAGAAAAGAAGAAAAAAACAAGGATAAGAACAAACACAATAAGAAAGAAATATTTATTTAATAAAATACCATTTTTAATTTGAAGTCGACGGGCGGATCCCAGCTTGTCCTCCATTTTTCTTCAGGTTGATGCCAGCCGTCTGGGTGGAAGGCAGGGGAAGTGAATGACGAATTCTACTGAAAGAATGGCTTTTATACTGGTCACAAATTTGTTAAATCTTTTTCGCTTTTTATCCATTAGCAGTAATTTGGACGGCGGCAATTTTGAATTATCGCTTTCAGCCAAAGTTAATGGGATCAAAAAAAGATCAAAATTTCCTATCAAAAAGTGTCGCCTCTTTTTGGCGCGCGATTCCCTACATAAACTCAGAGAAAAAAAGGCTTTTCTGGTATTTTTTTCTCCTACTCGACGTTCCCTAAGATCTACGATAACTAAAACAGCAATAAAGCCAAGAAAATAAGACAATAATTAAACAGAAATATTTATTCAAATAGTTTTTCTTTCTATTTTGACCTTGGAGTTGGATTTTCTTCATTTTCTTCTCATTCTTTGAATCCTTCATGGGTCATGGAGTAAACCTGGCCTCCAAAATCCACCAGAGGAGAGCATCGGGATCCAATCAGTTGGGAGAGGCCTTGCGAGAAGAGCTGAACGATTGCATCCTTGTTGCTAAAAATCTTGGGGTTATTACCATATCAGAAAAAGCTTACATTGGCTGGTCGTTGAAGAGATTTGTCTTCAACAGCAAGACAAACGATTCCAAACTGCAATCGCTGCCAATTCGAAGCATCCTCGTTGGCCATCGACTGCTGCCAGCTCGCTCCATAAATTGGACGAGTGTCAGCCGTGTCGACTCTCCACAAACGACTATTATCGGCTTCTTCTTCTCATATCCGTGCAAGTCGACGACGTCAATAGCGCCAAAGCAATTCAGTCGACACACCTGGAATTAATCGTTGATTATTTAGTGCATTTTTACGTGACAACAGCACGCTCTCTAAAATGCTAGCGCGCATTTAAATTCCCAAGAAAATATAGAAAATGTGCAAAATCATACCGGGACCCAACGGGAAAAGAAGATGAACGTATCGATTCTTCTCGTCTGCCGCGCATTAGGCAGAAAACTGAGTATATTGACCGCCAGGCAAGAAGAAAGCAGCTGATTTTCAAATAAGACTAAAGTTTTGACATAAAATAAGGATTACCGTAAATTCTCTATTATAACCCCCCTCCAATAAAAGCCCCCCCCCCCCCCCCCCTTTGGAGGGGTCACGAAAAAATATAAGCCCCGGGGGCTATAATAGAGAATTTACGGTAGACATAACATATCCATTAATTTGTTGATAAAATCCACATCTAACCTGGAATGGACCTTTCCGGCTTCTATGGCTAAGTGAGAGAAAACCCCAGTTAGACAGTCATGTAGCCGAAAACTTTCTAGTGTGCCACAGTTAAACAGCTAAGAGAGCAAGAGTGAGACAGCCGTGTAGCCGAACTTTGCAGAGCGCCACAGTTAGACAGTGGCGTAGACTGTGGCGTTTCATTTTTTCGGCTATCCAACTGTGACGCCCAAAAATCTCCTAGTTTCTCGTTTTTTCAGCCTGTTCTCAATTTTCTGGCTGCTATAGCGGTAATTCCTGTGTTTATTCGTTGTCTTGGTCCGGATGATGATGGTGACACGGAAGACAAGGCGCTGCATCAGGCGAATCAAACTGGCCAATTGAATAACGGCTATGCCGACTAATTTCCCAGGTAAAAAAATACGACAAAACACAGGGAATTATGTGAATGCTTTTATTCCTTTTATAACAAATAAGTTTTTTTAACAATTAATAAAATATTTTTTTTTAATTTGGTAATAGCGCCGAGTGTTCAAAACAATAACAGTCTTTCTCTTTTTTTTAAAACAAAATAGCGAAGAACAGAATTATGAAGCATTTTTGTGGCGCCAAAAAACAACAAAAACAAAAAACAATAAATTTTTGATACTTTTGAAAACTTTTTTTGTTTCGAAGCGGATTTTTTGTTTGTTTTAACAATTCGGAATGTGGTCGAAAGAGACTTTTTGTGTTTTTTAACAAATAACAATGAAGAAAGTGAGCTGAGATGGACCGGCAGCCGCGTCATGGCGTCGAAGTCGAATTATCGGGGAAATGGTCCGGGGCCGAAGCCTCCGCTTCTCGGTAGGCGAGCAGGAAATCCTCTTTCTTCGTCTTCTTCGCCGTCGTCATTGGTGGGAGCAGTACCATCTTGGCTGTTTTCTTCTTCGACCTCTGGGCTTGTATTCTTGCAGCTGCTGAGTAAGACATCGAGCATGCATCGACGAAGAACCTAAATTGAAGAAATTAAAGAAATTATGGCGATTTGGTGCGCGATTTTTACCACCGTTGGTTAACATTCGATGCGCCGCGATTAAATGCATTTATACCCGGTTTTTCGGGGTTTCTAAAGATTTTGGTGCTTATTCCGAATAGCCCCCCCCCCCCCCAAACATCAGGATTTTTTTTTGAAAAATTATCGCTTTTTTCCTTTTTTTCTTTTTTCTTTTGAGTTTATCTATATTACAATGGCAAAAACATGTTATAATTTGGTTTTAATTGGTAGGACAAAACCGATGATGAATTTGTCTTATGGCTACAAGAATGTCAATTACTACACTCTGTGAGAAAATGTGATAATTCCTATCTATTCGGAATAAGTACCAAGATTTTAACCGATATAAGCAGCACAAAATAGTTCATAGTTTGATCTCAAAACAAACTATAAAAACTAACCGCAGATCCATTTGGTGGGCATAAATCGCTATCGAAGATGTAAATTCGATGCATGCCATCACTGGCTGGAGAGATGAGCGAATGGCTGGCTCTTTTTTTTGGATTTTGACAAAAATACTGGTTAAAAGTGGCAAAAGCGAAGCTTTTCTATAAAAACCCGGGAAAATTCCGTCAATTTGACAAGAAAATTGGTCAAAAGCGGGCAATTTGACGTCAAATTGACAGAATTTGAAGGAATTTTCGAATTTTGGTAATCTTTCAAGGAAATAAGAAAAATTCGGTAATTATGAGGTTCCGCGGTAATCTTGTATTTAGAAGGACCAATTTGAGGTCAATGATTACGAAAAATTGAGTAGAAACTCTGAAGCAGGCCATTTTTGCCCGGCAATTGGAAAGTTTTGAAGAATTCATAGTCTTTCCGGGGTTTCGGAGGATTTTTGAGCAATTGTGGCGGGATTTCGCAGCAGAATATCTGAGCTACATGTTGATATTAACAGCATACGGAAATGTTTGCAATTTGATTTGAAAAACTTGATCATACTGCGGCTACCGGTAGAAGCAACGTATCGCGTTGTCACTGCCTGTAGAAGTGTTGAATTTCCGTCAAATTCGAATATAAGATCGAAAAATTCTGCTGGTTCTAGACCGTGGGAATTCGTTGTTGTGTTTGTATATTTTTTATATGTTTGTATTATCTGATCCGGGCAAAATAAGTACCACTTTAGAGCCCAAAACAAACTGAGGAAGCCGCGCGCTTCTCCCGGGTGACACCTGCCTCCCGGAGGCATTCCAGACTTTCAGCGTTGGTATGCAGAAAAAACAAATCAAATAACCAGCTGAGAAGAAACAAAATAAGATGGCCAACCGCTAGCGATTTTTGAGACTTTTAGGCTCAGCGAGATTTTTTCCAGGAGTTTATGATTATTTCTCGACCATCCAGCTTAAAAATCGAGAAAAACCACAGCAAGATAACCGGCAGCACGAGAAAAATAAGAAGATTTAAAAGAAGACGATCAGTCAACAACCCAAATGCCCCAAAACAACCAAAGAAAGAAGAGAAAACGCAATAAAGAATAAACATTTATTAAAAATACCATTTTATTTGTAGCCGCTGTCGACGGGCGCATTCCAGCTTGCCCTCCATTTTTCTTCAGGTTGATGCCAGCCGTCTGGGAGAAGAGCCGGAGAAGTGAATGACAAATTCTACTGAAAGAATGGCTTTTATACTGGTCACAAAGTTGTTTAATCCTTTTCGCTTTTTATCCATTTGCAGTAATTTGGCAGGCGGCAATTTTGAATTATCGCTTTCAACCAAAATTTATGGGATCAGAGCTGAAAAAATCGGTAAAATGCTCATAAACTCAGAGAAAAAAATAGGCTTTTCTGGTATCTTGTCCTCCTACTGGATGATCCTGAAAAACGGACAACTAAAACAACGATAAAATCAAGGAAATCAGACAATAAACAAATTGAGAAAAATTTATTCCGATAGTTTTTCTTTTTATTTTGATCATGAAGTTGGATTTTCTTCTTGCTTTTTCTCATTTTTGACTCTCCTCCTCGGAAATTGTACATCCAATAGCTGAAACGAAATTATTATCAAAAGTGCCGAAAAATCCCAAGGAATTTGGCACCGAAAGTCGCGAATAGAAGCTCGAGAGGGTTCAGGGAGTTTTTCTGACGTTTTGGAGATTGATGCCCGTTCCTACTGTACTGAAAAGCCCCAAAAAGCCAAGTAGCGCGCTGACAGGCCAGAAAAACGAGTGGATCAATGGACTGAAGTCGCTAATTTCACCAGTAAGACGTCGGCAGCTCGTAGTCACGTATAAAGTTCTATTTAAAATTAATTGTGGATAACATCCACATCTACAGTCATTTATGGGCGAGATCCGGTGCCTCAGCTGTCTATCAATCAAATTATGGGCGATACAGGGTGTCATAGGAGCCACCTGGCCAATTTTTCTGCGATTACACGGCGCTCTCGGAGTCTACCAGCCATATTTTGTGGATTAGCCGGCGTTGTTATCTCCTACCAGCTAAATTCTACAAAATACACCATGTTAGGGGCTTTTATTAGCAATTTTTGGGTAAAATTTGATGCCACGGATGCGTATCAGCCAAAGTTTGTGGATTACACGGCGTTCCGGTCGGTTTTTCCAGTAATTTGCAGCACAATGATGATTAGCAATTTTTCGATACAAGAAAATCGATAAAATCAAGAAGAGACGAGGAAACTGGCAACAAAAGAGGCAAGGACAAAAAGATAGGCAAGATTTTGACTATTAACAACAAAATGACCAATTTTTCCCCCTTTCCCCATCAACAAAACAATTGAACTGCCAGAAGCAAATTTATTTTTAGAGCTCTGATGTATTTTATTTGCTACATACGATAGCCGGCGTTCACCTTCTCCTTTTTAAAAGGGCGCTCCATACCCGGTGTGACCACATCTTGAGTTGTAAACCACGCTCTGGAGCACTTCCTCGTGACACAAGGAGAAAACCTGTCCTCCGAGGGCGAGCAGGGGGCTTTCCCGGCAAACCAAGGCATCGGTAAGTCCGCTGGCGAGCATCTTGACGATAACTTCTTCGTTGCTAAAAATTTTGGGCTTATTAACGTATCAAAAAAGGCTTACAGCGACTGGTTGTTGAAGAGATTCGTATTCAACAAACTTTCAAACGAGCCTAAACTGCCATCCAGCCCGATTGTCAACGTTGTCGGTATTTCACTACTCTTGTCCTTCTTGTCGGCCAATTTCATGAATTGCAAGAGAGTGAGAAGGGAAGATTGGCCATTCACAAAAATTATTGGCTTCTGTGCCTTAAAGTCGAAAAGGTCGACCACATCTATAGCACCGGCTGTGCCCAGCCGATGAACCTGAAATTAACGTTTGAATTATTAGTTCATTTTTACGCGAGAACTGAAATGCTGGAGCGCATTTAAATTGCGTAGAAAATCTTGAAAATGTGCAAAATCGTACCCCTATGCGTCCTAAAGGAAAGAGGAAGTGGATCAGGCGTTGCTTCTGATTCGAAGCCGACACATTCGGCAAATGGCGCAATATGCGACCGCCAGCTAAGAAATATGCAGCTGAATGAATGATGATCAGGATGATATAATGAACTGGGGACGAAAGCGGTAATCTTCTTTGGAAGAAACGAACGCTGATAAACAAATATTTTCGCTGTTCGACAATGAAGAAGTTCAAGAAAGGCCAGTAAAGAAGAACAAAACAACAAAAAATATCTGTCTTTTATTTTTATTACAAATCTACCGGGGAGCAACGTAGGTAGATTGAGCATGACCAGCTCCTCCAGCAACTCCAATATAGACAGATGAACCAGCGACTCCACCAGCTGTAGTATCGCCAGGTGCTCCGATATAGCACGACTGGGCTCCGACTCCAGTAGTAGCAGCTGCTCCTAAATAGACCGACCTGCCTCTGGCCCACCACCGCTTCCAGATCCAACAGGGGCTGCTGCAACAGGAGTTCCTCCTCCAAAATAACACGATGCTTTATTACCGCCACCTACAGCCATCATCGTCGACGGTCCACAAGGACTTCCAACGGCAGTCGTCGTGGATCGACCACGGCCCATATTCATAGTCGATTTCCCCGGGGATAAACTTCTTCATAAAAGCGGCCGCTCGCCTATGAAATTCATCCCCGGGGTAATCGACTATGAATTGTGGCCCAGGAGTTGCGACAAATGCCATCGTTGGAGCACCGGCACGGGTTCCGACGGCTAGCTCCTGATTGACCGTCGACGATGACGGCTGTAGGTGGCGGTAATTCGGTTGCTTGTAGCGCCGCCGTCATAGTAGAAGGTGTTGATCGTTGGAAAGCTCAGCCAGTAGGAGGAAGTGCCATCTGTTCACAAACTCCAATGGGAGGGGCCGTCTGCTGGAAGACTCCAGTGGGAGTAGCATGTGGAAAAGCGGCCATCGCCGAGGGTCCACCAGGAGTTCCAACTGCGGTCAACTTTAAAGTCCAGGAGAAATCGAAGAAAGATAACCAATAAAGCGAGAAGAACAAGACAATTCAAAAGGAGAAGATCAGACAAACAAAAACCAAATTCCCCATAAACAACCAAGAAAAGAAGAAAAAAAAACAAGAATAAGAACAAACACAATAAAGAGTAAAGTAAATGTTTATTAAAAATACCAATTTTATTTTGTTGTCGGCGGGCGCTTCCCAGGTTGTTCTCCAGTTTTCTTCTGGTTGCTGCCAGCCGTCTGGGAGGATAGCAGGGGAAGTGAATGATGATTTCTGCTGGAAGAATGGCTTTTATAGCAAAATTTTGTTAAATCCTTTTCACTTTTTATCCATTAGCAGTAATTTGGCCGGCGGCAATTTTGAATATTCGCTTTTAGCCAAAATTTATTGGACGATCGATAAAATGCTGATAACATTAGGGAATATCGCCAGTTTTGTGCACTTTCTGGAAAATTAAGAGCTTCTTCTTGTTCAGCTCGATCTAGGCTACAAAATGATATAAATTTTGTTTAGATCCGAGTATTTTTGCGATTTTTTATGAGCTTGAGAAGTTCTGGGTTCAATTTGGCGCTCCGGTAGACCTTGGGCGCCATACATGGCCGGAGGCCGGGCCCGGCCCGGCCCCGGCCCGGCCCCGGCCCCAAATTTTTCCTTTCAGAATGGCGCGACACAACTAATAAAAGTCATATCTCGGCACTTTCTCGACGGTTTTCAATAATTTAAAGAGCGTTGGAAAGAGATAAAAATGGCCGAAATGGTGACGCTAGTTTTGGTTTAGCAACCTGTAAAAATGAGCTATAATCACCGAAAACAAGCCAAAAACAGCTCGAAAATGCATGTTTTCGCTTATTCACAATTAATTCTAAGCGTTGCTTAGTTGTAACATGAATTATAAAATTCGCTAGGTTTTTCTCGTTGTAACGCACTTTAAATTAATGAAAACCATCGAGACAGTGCCGAGATATGACTATTTTTAGTTGTGCCGCGCCATTCCAGAAGGAAGAATTTGGGGCCGGGGCCGGGGCCGGGCCGGGCCGAGGCCCGGGGGCCCGGATGGGCCATGTATGTTGGGCGCGGGATTGGACCTCAGCTCAATTCCCCACCAGGTTGCATTAAATTGCTCATTAAATTGGACGATTTATGAGTAAACGGCGACTAGAATTGGTGGATTTTTTTCTACTAGTCGATTCCCAACAACTTCGACGACTATTCTGAGCCCTGGTAGCTGCCAAAATACGGTCTGGTCCTAAAAAATATCAGCAGAAAGCCCTGGATTGGGCGAGGAAACGAATCCGCGACATTTGGGTCTACATCAAGTCAATTTTCTAGTTGTCTTCTTGCATAAAAGTAGATTTTTAACATTTGGGACATTGTAGAAATGAGACTGTTGCGGATTTTCTGTACTTTTGCCCAATTATTGTATTGTCCTGCAGGAGATATAGCCAAAATTATGGGCAAAATAGCCAGATGTCTCAGAGAAATTGCCAAAAATCGGTGAATTGAATTGAACCCGCTACCTTCAGCAGGAGTCTCGAACTCCGATGAAATTTGTTTCATCTTGTGACCCAGAATGAGCTGAATCGAAGCCAGTATGCAAGAGGGCTAAATACGCGGTAAATTTTAGGAGTACCAGTGGGTTTTTTTTCAGATTTTTGACACTTCATAGCATTCTGGTAAACAGAAGTCGGAAATTCCAAGTAAATGAACAGATGCGCCTGCCCATGATCAAATTCTCTTCATCCTGGCAGTTCTTTTTTCCTTAAAAGAGGAGGAAATACTGAAAAGGCGGCAGAACTGGTCGGAGAATCGAATCAGCGATCTTTTAGACAGCGCAGTGGCCATTTTTCCATTGGCATGCGAATCAGCCTGAGTATATCGGAGCGCTTCTCTGCTTGAAATCACAAAAATGCTCGGATCCAGACAAAATTTGCATCATTTTACAGCACAAAATGAAGCGCCATTTGGGAGAAGCACTGGAAACGGCTATTTCGAAAGGTTTATGGCCGTTTCTCGGGGTTTCAACTTTAAAATCAAGGAGAAATCAAGCAAGATGGCAAGGAGAACGAGAAGAAGAAGCAGATTCAAGAGGAGATGATCAGACAATAACCCAAATGCCCCAAAACAACCACGAAAAATAAGAACAAACACAATAAGAAAGTGAAATATTTATTAAAAATACCCATTTTTTTGTTGTCGACGAGCGCATCCGAGGTTGTCCTCCAATTCAGCTTGATGCCTGCCATCTGGGAAGAGAGCAGAAGAAGTGAATGACAAATTATACTGGATGAATGGCTTTTATACTGGTCACAAAGTTGTTAAATCCTTTTCGCTTTTTATCCATTAGCGGTAATTTGGCCGGCGGCAATTTTGAATTCTCGCTTTCAGCCAAAATTTATGGGACCAGAGCTGAAAAATCGATGAAATGCTCATAAACTCAGAGAAAAAAAGGCTTTTCTGGTAATTTTTTCTCCTACTCGATGTTCCCTAAGATCTAAGACAACTAAAACACCAATAAAACCACGAAAATAAGACAATGATTAAACAGAAATATTTATTCCAATGGTTTTTCTTTCCATTTTGACCTTGGAGTTGGATTTTCTTCATTTTCTTCTCATTCTGGGCTCACCTTTTTGGAAGTTGCATATTTAATTGCGGAAATAGAAATTATTAGTCGACATTTGGAGAAATCCCAAAAAAATGGGAGCAGGAACAAATTCGCAAGAATTTGGCAGGAAATCAGGTGGAAACTTCGGAAAAAAAACTACTCAAACCACAGTTAGACAGCCAGCGAGTAAAGAAGCCACAGTTAGGCAGCCAAGAACAGGCGCCCATCGTTTAGTAGCCATCAAATGGAAATTACGGGGAAAAAAAACTACTCAAACTGCAGTTAGACAACTGGAAACGGAAGAAACCAGTTAAATACTACAAAATACGCGAAGTTCGGGGCTTTTATTAGCAATTTTTGTATAAAATTTGATGTCACGGAAGCGTATAAGCCAAATTTTGTGGATTACACGGCGTTCCGGTCGGTTTTTTGAGTAATTTGCAGTTCACAATGATCATTAGCAATTTTTCGATACAAGAAAAACAGTAAAATCAAGAAGAGAGGCGGCAAACTGGCAACAAAAGAGGCAAAGACAAGAAGATAGGCAAGATTTCGGCTTTGAACAACAAAAATGACCCTTTTTTTCCCTTTCCCTTTCCCCATCAACAAAACAATTGAACTGCCAGAAGCAAATTTATTTTGAGATCACTGGAGAATTTTTTTTGCTACATGTGGTAGCCGGGGTCCTCCTTCTCCTTCTTAAAAGGGCGCTCCATAGGCAGTGGAGGCGGATCCGAGTTGTCTCCATCCGTCGAATATTCGCTGGCTTCCTTGTCGCCTTTCTTCTTGTTCGACTTGTTGTCCGTGTTCTTCTGGTTGGCGCCTTTTTCCTTCGTCGTCTTGTCGCCCTTCATCTTCTTCGTCTTTTTGGGATCCGCGTCTCTCCGTCGCTTTTCTCCTCGCCATCAGTCTTTGGCTCCTTCTTCGGCTGCTTGTTTCCGCCTTTCTCATTCTTCTTTTTTTTCGGTTTCTCCTCATCCTCATCATCGTCGCCCTTCTTTGACGTATCCGTACAAGTCATGAACATCGATGGCTCCTGCCGTCTCCAGTCGACGAACCTGGAATTAACGTTTGAATAATTAGTGAATTTTTACGCGACAACTAAAATTCAGGAGCACGTTTAAATTGCTAAGAAAATCTAGAAAACGTGCAAAGTCGTACCTCTACTCGTCCCGCGGGAAACAAAACTGCTCGAAACGCAGCTTCTGGCGAAACCATTGGGCGCTGCAGAATGCATCACTTCCAAATAGGGCTAAAGATTAGACATAAAATAAGGATTAGACATAACATATCCGTGAAGCAAATGCCTTGATTGAAAACCGTCCAAATTTAAATACTCGAATAGAAAATGACCATTCTTGCTCACTATTTTTGTGAATGAGGATAATGGCCATACCGAGGCTCTTATCGAATGCAATTTTGGCGTAACAAATCACATATGAAATCGAGTCCGAAAACGAACGAGAGGGCCAATTGTTATTTAAACGAATTGTAATAACTTTTCTGTATATTTATTGTCATATTTTCTTGATTTCTTTGTGTTTGAGTTGTCGAAATTCTTCATAATCCTGCTGTAGGAAAAAACCACCGATTGCAGCCATCATTTACTCCGAAATCATAGAATTTAATGGAAAGGCGATGCAAACTGATGGGGAATTGAACCAGTGGCCGAACTTGACCATGGCCCTGTAGAGTTTATAGGCCAGCAAAATTTGAGTCCGGGGTTCTCAAGCCCATAAAAATCACAAAAATACTGGAAAAAGAAGCAACCTTTAAAGGGACGATAAGGCAGGATTTGAACGAAGACGCGCCTACCACCGGATGAAGATATTGGAGGACGAAGTAAGACGACGCGCAGCTGGTGTGCCTCTGCCTCAGAAGAGGAGATTTTCCAAAGCACAGGGTCAGTTAACAACTGTTGCAGATAGTATAGTATATTCCTCCTACTAACAAATGGAAGAATAAAATTGTGGAACAAGTCAAAGAGCATTATAAAAAATACAAGGTAAGCAATTTTCTATGCTGTTATTTAGAATTTTGAAGGTACATGTTATGCATGACGTACGAGCACAACGCGATGCCCAAAGGAGGATACCAGTGTGATGTTTAGTTTTGTTTTTTGTTCAAAATTTGTAACTTTTGACATCTTTCACATAATATGTAGCAATTTCGAGAAGTTTCGTATATTATTTTGGTAATCTAATAGCATCGAAAGGTGGGGGCGGGATTAAATAAATTTTGCAAGTTTTTCTATTGTAATTTGTAATTATACGGGAAGCGGCAGGGATGATAATAAATATTTCACATCGCATTTCTGTTGTATATCATAATTTCTAGTAGTAAATATTTACAAATAAACGTTGTAATGTAAGTAAAACTAACTTTTCACAGCGTTTCTCCTTTTCTTCTTGCGGGGATTATTATCTTCTTGATTTCTTCTGCCCGCTCTTCTTCTCCCTCCTCTTTTGAGGTGACTACCTGAAAAAAAACAATAAAATGATGCAAAGAATGAAGTAAAAGAAGAAGGATCATATAAGAAATATTTACACAATCAAGTACTATCTATAATTTCGCACATTCTATCAATTACTAATTTTTTAGCGTATAAATAACTATTAGCTCATAAAAACAGCAGAAGGGGAAATAATAATACGATAAAGAGCTGTAATACAAAGGACAACCTAGCAATTTCATAAATTAGCCTATTTTTTAGCATTACTACTCTGAGAATCATCCAAACGTTCTTAAATTTATAAAACAAAGCTTCTAACAACGTTGACTATTGAAAGATGCAAAAAAAACAACAAGTAGCATGAAAAAAGCGCTGGAAAATGAAAAACAACGAGATTCTGATAACAACTAAAAAATTTTTCATTTGCCCACGAAAATTTTTTGTGCATGATGTTTACGCGTACTCTGTGAATCAGCGGAAATCCAGCTGAATTCAAATCCTGCCTTTCCGTCCCTTTAATATTCCTGGAACTGTACAGAAACTGGCTATTTTCCCTGAGTTTTTGAGCATTTTTCATCATTAGGTTTGTAAATTTTGGCTGAAAGCGATAATTCAAAATTGCCGCTGGCCAAATTACTGCTAATGGATAAAAAGCGAAAAGGATTTAACAAATTTGTGACCAGTATAAAAGCCATTCTTTCAGTAGAATTCGTCATTCACTTCTTCTGCTCTCATCCCAGGCGGCTGGCAACCTGAAGAAAACTGGAGGACAAGCTGGGATCTGATGGTCGACTAAAAAGTAAAAGGGTATTTTTTAATAAATGTTTCTACTTTATTATGTTTGTTCTTATGTTTTCGTTGTTGTTTTGGGGGCATTTAATTTATTGGTTGGTTTCCCTAGAATGAGTGGTACTCTTGATGACAGTTGTCGGTGTAACTCCTCGACGATGACGGCCGGTGGAGGAGCCCCGGCCTTTCCACTATGACTGCTGTCGGAGGAGCTGCTAATAATAACCGCTCGACGATGGTCGCTTTTCCATGTGCTACTCCCGCTAGAATTTTTCAACAGATGGCACTTCCTCCTACTGGCGGAGCTTTCCAACGATCAACACATTCTACTATGACGGCCGTCGCAACCTCTGCTGTTACTTCAACGATGACAGCTGTCACAACTCCTGGTAGATTCACGATGACTGCGATTGGAATTCCTGGTGGACCGTCGACGATGACGGTGGCTGTAATTCGGTTGCTGGTGGTGTATCCGCTGGTGCATCGTGTTATTTTGGAGGAGGAGCTCCTGTTGCAGCACGCCTGTTGGATCTGGAGGCGGTGGTGCGCCAGAGGCACGTCGGTCTATTTCGGAGCAGTTGCTACTACTGTGGCCGTGTCCAAGAAACTGCCCTTGGCCTGCCCCAGCTGCCCCGGGGCAATCTGCCCCTGCCCCGCCACTTGCCCCGTGTCCACGAAACTGCCCCGCTAATTTTTGCCCTGCCCCACAGCTGCCCCGGGGAGCCATTTTCTACCCCTGCAAAAAGGTGGGGCAAAACGTTGCCCCGCGGCTTTTTCTGTTGATATTTTTTGTTTATGTTTGGTTTTTGCTCATATCAGTGACCATTTTTAAATGTATTATTATTAATATTTAAGGTTTGGTCATTTTCATGGATTTAATTGATAGAGAGACGACATGATAGATATTATACCTCAACGTGTTTATCAGAATAGATTAGAACCATGGAATTGTTTTAGCGATTCTGAATTTTCAATAAGATTTCGATTGAGTAAAGAAAAGTTTTTGCAAAAAGCAATTACTATACATATTCTTGCTACCAATTTTTAAAACGCAACAGGCGATTTGTTCGGGGTGGGGCATGCGACCGTATCTCGAGCTTTGTACGAAGTGACTGACTGGTTTTCTGATAATGTTGGAGAATTTGTATATTGGCCGAGCAAAGAGGAAAGTAAAACTATAGCAACACGAGTTGAGGAAAAATTCGGACTGCCTAAGGTTATTGGTGCAATTGATGGTACACATATCAGGATATCAAGAAATAATATAGTCTGTCAAGAAAAAAGACGACAAATAAAGGTCTCATATTTGTTGCAATGGGGCAGATAAACCGGCCATTTTTTACGATCGTCACAGTTCGCCGCGGGCGGCTCTTTGAAGGACTGTGCGCGCGAGCGTTCCAGGAACCCAACTTCTTTAAAGAAAATATTTCATGCATTTCTAAGGCTTTCTCGTGCTTTACCAACCCCAAATTACTATAATTCGTACGAATTTTCAATTGAAAATGCGCCGTATTTTTGCCCCTTTGCAACAAAAGAGACCTTTATTTGTCGTCTTTTTTCTTGACAGACTATATTGGCTCCTCGGTTTAGAAAAGGATATCACAGCCTCAATGTGGGTTGTATTGTCGACGACAACTACAGATTTAGATGGTTTTCCAGTAAGAAATAATAAAAACGGTAAAAAATAATAAAAACGATGATTAAGATGGCGATTGCATGATGTTTACAGGGCCTGCCCTTGCAAGGGCAGGCGTTGCCCCCGGGGCAGATTGCCCCAAGCTTTGTGGACACGGGGCAGCGACTGCCCCGAAGGGGCAGGGCAGCCGGCTGCCCTTGCCCCGGAAGGGCAGCTTGCCCCCGGGGCAGTTTCTTGGACACGGCCACTGGAGTCGGAGCCCAATCGTGCTATATCGGAGCACCTTGTGATTCTACAACTGGTGGAGTGCCCAAGGCTTGTCCACCTCCTGCTGGTGGAGTCGCTGGCCCATTTATTGGAGCTGCTGGAGGAACTGGTCATGCTCAATCTGTCTACGTTGCTCCCCAGTAGATAAGTAATAAAAATAAAAGACAGATACTTTTTGTTGTTTTGTTCTTCTTTACTGGCCTTCTTTGTTTATCAGCGTTCATTTCTTCTAAAAAAAGAAGATGACCGCTTTCGTCCCCAGCTCCTACTCCTGGAAATTCAAGCTTGCCGTAAAATCAAAGCCTGTTGAGCTATTATTCACCTCATTCGCAGAAATCGTAAACAAGAGTGGCCATTTTCTATTGCGGTGTTTAATTTTGGCGGTAAAGTTATTTATCAGCACATTTGCCGGTCTCCTTCACGGATATGTTATGTCTAATCCTTTATTTTATATCAAATCTTTAGTCTTATTTGGAAATCATTCCTTCAGCTGCATATTTCTTAGCTGGCGGTAGCATGTTGCGCCATTTGCCCAATGTGTCAGCTTCGGACCAAAAGCAACGCCTCATCCACTTCCTCTTTCCCTTAGGACGCGTACAGGTACGATTTTTTTTACATTTTCTAGATTTTCTAAGCAATTTAAATGCGCTCCAGCATTTTAGTTCTCGCGTAAAAATGAACTAATAATTCAAACGTTAATTCCAGATTCGTCGACTGGACACTGCCGAGATAGACCCCTGCTCGTTCTTGGAGGACAGGTTTTCTCCTTGACCCACGAAGGAAGTGCTCAAGAGCGTGTTTGCAACTCAAGATGCGGTCACAAAAAAGGATCGAAAAGAAGAGCCGCCAAAAAAAAGGAAAAGAACAAAAAGGAAGGAAACAAAAAGAAGCAGCCCCAGAAGGAGCCGGAGAGTGACGATGAAGAGGATGAGGAGAAACCGAAAAAAAAGGAAGAATGAGAAAGGCGGAAACAAGCAGCCGAAGAAGGAGCCAAAGACTGATGGCGAGGAGAAAAGCGACGGAGAGACGCGGATCCCAAAAAGACGAAGAAGATGAAGGGCGACAAGACGACGAAGGAAAAAGGCGCCAACCAGAAGAACACGGACAACAAGCCGAACAAGAAGAAGAAAGGCGACAAGGAAGCCAGCGAATATTCGACGGATGGAGACAACTCGGATGATATGGACAAGACGATCGTGTTGGAGGACCATCCGCCTCCTCCACTGGCTATGGAAAGGCCGTTTAAGAAGGAGAAGGTGGACCCCGGCTACCACATGTAGCAAATAAAATTCTTCAGTGATCTAAAAATAAAGTTGTCGTTTGACAGTTCAATTGTTTTGTTGATTGGGAAAGGGAAGGGGGAAAAATTGGTCATTTTTATTGTTCATAGTCGAAATCTTGCCTATCTTCTTGTCTTTGCCTCTTTTGTTGCCGGTTTTTAGGCTCTCTTCTTGATTTTATCGTTTTTCTTGGCTTTCTTCGTTTCGAAAAATTGCGAATCGCCATCGTGAGCTTGAAATTACTTGAATAGCCGGAATGAGAAAAAAAAACACAAAAATATGGTTGGCAAGAGTCTGTGGCATCAAATTTTACACAAAAATTGCTAATAAAAGAACCGAACTTCGTGTATTTTGTAGGATTCAGCTGGTAGGCGACAACAACGCCGGGTATTCGACAAAAGATGGCTGGTAGACTCCGAGAGCGCCGTGTAATCGCAGAAAAATTTTCCAGGTGGCTCCTACGACACACTGTATCGCCCAGAATTCGACTGATAGACTGAAGCACCAAAAAGACAAAAATGAGACTCCAAGGTCAAAATGAAAAGAAAAATCATTGGAATAAATATGTTTAATTATTGTCTTATTTTCGTGGTTTTATTGATGTTTTAGTTGCCCTAGTTCTTCAGGATTATCCAGTAGGAGGACAAGATACCAGAAAAGCCTTTTTTTCTTGTGTTTGGGAGCAGTTTTCAGCTCTGGGCCCATATATTTTGGCTGAAAGCGATAATTCAAAATTGCCGCCTGCCAAATTACTGCTAGTGGATAAAA
Organism: Oscheius sp. DF5033; assembly: GCA_964036215.1. NCBI lineage: Eukaryota > Metazoa > Nematoda > Chromadorea > Rhabditida > Rhabditidae > Oscheius > Oscheius sp. DF5033. Next base: position 798,793 of record CAXIWN010000004.1, on the reverse strand, counting down.
AGCGAAAAGGATTTAACAACTTTGTGACCAGTATAAAAGCCATTCATCCAGTAGAATTCGTCATTCACTTCTTCTGCTCTCCTTCCAGACGGCTGGCATCAACTTGAAGAAAAATGGAGGGCAATCTGGGATGCGCCCGTCGACAACAAAAAATGGGTATTTTTAATAAATGTTTCTACTTTATTATGTTTGTTCTTATGTTTTACTCTTTATTGTGTTTTCTCTTCTTTTTTTGGTTGTTTTGGGGCATTCGGGATTACTTGTGATCCTCTCCTCTTGAATCTGCCTGTTATTCTCGTTCAGCTGGTCATCTTGCTTGATTTCTCCTTGATTTTAAAGTTGAAAGCCCAAGAAACGGCCATAAACTCCTGGAAAACGTCTCGCTGAGATTTTCCATGGATTCCAAAGCCTAAAAATCACTGAAATGGCTGTAAACTCTTCGGAAGAACCCGCTTCCAGCGCTTCTCCCGAAAAATATGACATTTCTTCTTGATCAGCTCAATTTGGACAACAAAATGATGCAAATTTAGTTTGGATTCGAGTTTTCTTGCAGTTTTCTGCCGCAGAGAAGCGCTGGTGGCCATGAAGCGCTTCGATAGACTTGGGTTTATGCGTGTGCCTATGGAAAAATGGCCATCGCGCTGAGTAAAAGGCCGCTGGTTCAATCCCCGAGCCAGTTCTACCACATTTTTTCAATATTTTCCCCCACTTTTATGAATGAAGAGCTGCCAGGATTTGACCGTGATCAGGCGCATCTGGACATTTTATCGCAATTTTGGCTGATAAACTCGCCGTGTGATCTCTACGCTGGCCGAAATGCTATAAATCCACTTGTACACCTGAAATTTTCCACAAAATTGACGGACTTGCAGTCCAAAGATCCTGGCTTTGATTCAGCTCATTCTGGGCTAGACGATGATACAAATTTCATCTGAATTCGAGATCTTCCTGCTGAACAGTTCTGTTCCCGAGCCAGTTACACGGATTTTTGGCAATATTTATGAGATATCTGGCTATTTTGTCACATTTATGCATGTGAAAAAAATGAATTCAAGAAGGCTGGCAAGATTCTGCTATCTTCCTTTGCTCTTTGTTCATTTTGAATATTTTTATGATGAGTATGCAGTTTTTGTCAATCTACAAATTTCGGAGTCAATTTCAAAGAGTGAGAATATTTTGAGTTTTCCGCAAAATTCTTGCTTCTTTTCAGCTCTTCAAAGAACACATGGGACCGGGTCTTCGAATCTGTGTGGAGGACCTCAGACTTTTTGAAGACCAGCAGGATTCTAAAGAATTTCGACAACTAAAACACAAAGAAATCAAGAAAATATGACAATAAATATACAAAAAAATTTATTACAATTCGTTTAAAGGGACTGTGAAGGATTTTTTACAAGTTGCTCTTAATAAATAGAGCTGATTTTTCTGATTATCATGCCCTAATTCTTATAGCTGGGAGATTTTTCTATAAAAATATACAGATTTTTAAAGTTGCAATCTTCCTTAGATCTAAGGAAGTTTGAATTTCGCGGGCGACGCGTGGGTTATGACGAGCCATCTATTAATTTCGATTTTCTTTATTTTCTTCATATTTCTTGCTTATTTCTCTTATTGAAAATAATGTAGACATGTTAGCAATAATTTAGCACATCATTTGATGGATGGAAAATAGTGGTAATATCGAAAATTCAATTTTATTTGAATAAAATGACTGCAGCATACGAATAATTTCTAAAAAGTGGTTTGCAGCTTTATTTTGTATGTTTTTCCTGTTCTAGTATGCTATAATAATTATTTTGTTAATTTTGAGCACGAGAAAGAAAAGAAAAAACAACTTTTCAAAAAATAATTTTAATCCTCCAGAGTCCCTTTAAATAACAATTGGCCCTCTCGTTCGTTTTCGGACTGGATTTCATATGTGGTTTGTTACGCCAAAATCGCATTCGGCTTAAGAGTCTCGGAATGGCCATTCCGAAGGTATTTTGTGGTCAAATAGTCTCGGAATTACCATTCCTAATGTTTTAGCCAGTAAAGAGTCTCGGTATGGCCATTATCCTCATTCTCAAAAATTGTGAACAAGAATGATCATTTTCTATTCGAGTATTAAAATTTGGCGGTTATCTATCAAGGCATTTGCTTCACGGATATGTTATGTCTAATCCTTATTTTATGTCTAATCTTTAGCCCTATTTGGAAGTGATGCATTCTGCAGCGCCCAATGGGTTCGCCTTCTGACCAGAAGCTGCGTTTCGTGCAGATTTGTTTCCCATGGGACGAGTAGAGGTATGATTTTGCACGTTTTCTAGATTTTCTTAGCAATTTAAGTGCGCTCCAGCATTTTAGTTCTCTCGTAAAAATGAACTAATAATTCAAACATTAATTCCAGATTCGTCGACTGGAGACGGCAGGAGCCATCGATGTTCATGACTTGTACGGATACACCAAAGAGAAGCCCCTCATCGCGACGCCCGGAAAAAATTCGCTGATAACTCTGGAAGAGTTCAAAGTGAATGCAGATACCGTAGCTGGTAAAAGTGGTAATGGCCATAAAGGATTGGAACTGCTGCGCTTGGGTTTGGATGGAAGCCTTGGAAAGTTCAAGCTGCTGTTGGATACAAATCTGTTCAACGATAAACCGATGTAAGCTTTTTCTGATATGGTAATAAGCCTAAGATTTTTAGCCACAAGGAATCCATTGTCACTATGCTTTCCAACGGTGTTTCGACGGCCCTTGTATCCCGTAATGCGCCAATTATTGTTATGGGTGGATCTGTTTTCTCCTTATGCTATGAGGGAACGGCTGAGGAACATGGCATTAAACTGAGGAGCGAGGCTCTGAACAAGAATTTGATAATTGAGGACGACCCGGCTCCTCCTCTGCCTATGGAACGGCCGTTTAAAAAGGAGAAGGAGGACCTCAGCTACCACGTGCAGCAAATAAAATACATTAGAGATCTAAAAATAAATTTGTTTCTGGCAGTTCAATTATTTTGTTGATGGGGAAAGGGAAGGGGAAAAAATTGGTCATTTTTGTTGTACAAAGTCGAAATCTTTTTGTCCTTCCCTCTTCTGTTGCCAGTTTCCTCGTCTCTTCTTGATTTTACCTTTTTTTCTTGACTTTTTTCGTATCGAAAAATTGTCAATCATCTCGTGAGCTGGAAATTATCTGAATAACCGGCCGGAACGCCGTGTAATCCACAAAATTTGGCTGATACACATCCGTGGCATCAAATTTTACACAAAAGTTGCTAATAAAAGCGCCGAACTTCGTGTATTTTGTAGATTTTAGCTTGTAGGGGATCACAATACTAATCACAATGCAAATCCCAAAAAGTAGCTGGTAGACTCCGAGAGCGCCGTTTAATCGCAGAAAAATTGGCGAGGTGGCTCCTATGACATCCCGTTGCGCCCAGAATTCAACTGATAGACGGCTGAGGCGCAGAATCTCGCGGTAGCCACTGAACGATGGGTTCATCTTCTGCCAAATTTTTGCGAATTTGAAAATCCAACGCCAAAGTCAAAAAGAAAAGAACAAATATTTCTGCTTAAGTATTGTTTTATTTTCTTGGTTTTATTGGTGTTTTAGTTGGCCTAGTTCTTCAGGATCAGCCAGTGGGAAGGCAAGGCACCAGAAATTCCACCTTCTCCTGGAATTTAGAAGCATTCCACCTTCTCCTGGAATTTAGAAGCAGGACAAGATACCAGAAAAGCCTATTTTTTTCTCTGAGTTTATGAGCATTTTACCACGAAAATGAAGAAAATCCAACTTCAAGGTCGAAATGAAAAGAAAAACTGTTGGAATAAATATTTTTGTTTAATTATTGTCTTATTTTCTTGATTTTATTGATGTTTTAGTTGTCGTAGATCTAAGGGAACATCGAGTAGGAGAAAGAAATACCAGAAAAGCCTTTTTTTCTCTAAGTTTATGAGCATTTTACCGATTTTTTCAGCTCTGATCCCATAAATTTTGGATAAAAGCGATAATTCAAAATTGCCGCCGGCCAAGTTACTGCTAATGGATAAAAAGCGAAAAGGATTTAACAACTTTGTGACCAGTATAAAAGCCGTTCTTCCAGTAGAAATCATCATTCAGCTCTCCTGCTCTCCACCCAGACGGCATGCATCAGGCAGAAGAAGATTGAAGGGCAATCTGGGATGCGCCCGTCGACAGCAAAAAAATTGGTATTTTTAATAAATATTTACTTTTACTCTTTATTGTGTTTTTCCTTCTTTCTTTGGTTGCTTTGGGGCATTTGGATTATTGTCTGATGATCTCCTCCTGAATCTGCTTCTTCTTCTCATTCTCCTTCCCATGTTGCTTGATTTCTCATTGATTTTAAAGTTGAAAGCCCAAGAAACGGCCATAAACTTCTCGAAATAGCCGCTTCCAGTGCTTCTCCGAAATGGCGCTTCATTTTGTGCTGTAAAATGATGCAGATTTCGCCTGGATTCGAGCATTTTTGTGATTTCAATGCAACACTTTTCCCTTCTTCTTCTGCTTTTTTTATGATAATACCGTGTATTTCCTAATTTTCTAATTACCATCGAGACAAATAAACGGGTGATTTGCATAAAAACCTTCGGTTTCACTAAAGTTCAATAGCTAAAGGGGGAAGAATTAAAAAAAATTAAAACATAAGAGAATTTTTGGCAGTCAGCAAACAATTTATATAAGAAAATACTCAGAAACATTGCTGACCACGGTGGTATGTCAAATCATCGGTTTACCAGGAGAAGACCTTTTTATGGTATGAGCGGTGTTTGAGAGGATAGATCCAAAAAATGTGGACTTATGGAAAAGTTATTTATATTATCGTAATCAGCTCGTCGAGACGAACAAGATGGTATGCTCGGTTTTCCGATAGCTCCACGCCAGTCCAATGAGTCTTGCTGAGAAGTTCCCAAACAAAAAGTTTGAAAAAAAAAACATCAGAATCTCAGGCAAATAGACTATTTTGTGCCATATCTACCTAAAAACGGCCATTTTTTTCGGATTTTTTATGGCAGTTATGAATCCCGAAAAGTTGAAAAAAGCAGGGCTCCGCCTCGCCTGAAGATGACAATCCGTGACTATAGGTACGATCATCGGTCATAGGGGTGTTCTGGGACAAGGGTCTAGAAAAATCTTGACTTCCAGAAAAGTTATACCATCGTAATCAGTGTAATTTCCACTTTGTAAAACGTTAGAAATTCTTTTTATACGAAAAAAAAGCGATTTCCAAACCATTTGTACCGTTTCTGTCAAATTGACAGGAAAGTGACTCGCCAACTGGTCAAAATTTTGTCAAGTTGGCCATCGCTTCTCGGCCTTCAGTCTTCTCTCTGCGGCGGTGGCGGCTGGTCGGCTTCTTCTAATCCGAGGTTATGTTGCTATTCTTTTCAATTTTTTTGCGCTTTTTTTGCCTTTTGCATTCTAAAACTGCCAGTTCGGCTAATTTTTTTGAAACGCAATTTTTTGAAGCTAAAATTGGGAAGTCGAGCCGGCAAATGGGACGCGTCACGTGGAGATCCTCCGCCTCCCTTGACAGATGACCGTCTTTGGCCAGAGTCCTGCCTGGATCTCCCGGCACCTGGGTATCCACTGCTCCCATTGGACACGCTCTCTTCGGAGACACCGTGCTCATTTGCGGGGGACTGGAATAGGGCAGCTGGACCCAATCGGTGCCCAAGGAGATCCGGAAGTGCTCGAATCCCAAGCGCAATTTCTATCTAAAATTTGAAACTTACCCCATTTTTGTGTATTTCCTTTGTGAATTTTGTTGCTGTCGTGTTTTTTTCAGACTCCGGGTGCTGATTGTGGACGAAAATATGGAATTGGAAGCAAGACGACAGGATCGACGGAAGGACAGCGGAGACTTGAAGAAAATGTACAAGAAGAGCCTTCCATCGAAATGGAGAGACCGCTAGCCAAGGTTCATTTTTTCAATTTTTCGAGCAATCCGGAGCAGGGATAGATAGCGTCGACTCTGATCAAAATGGCCATCCAACGGGAGCCATCGCATATTACGGCCCTGTACCATTCGATTTCTATCAATATTTTCATTGGTAAAGAATATTAGACAGCTGCTTGTTTTGATGATTTCGACACTGGACGGCTCATTTTTTTTATCAGAGCCATAAATTTGTCTTTATTTTGCCATAAATTACAATTTATTTTCTTTATTAGTTTTTTTATTTGTTGCTATATTTTCAGGTCACAGCCATCATTCCGTCTCCGCTTCTCCTTCGCCGCCTCTTCTCCCGTCTATAGAAGCCGGTTTACACAAATCGACTAAGGTTCGTAGATTTCAAGAAGATTTTTGAAGAGTCAAGAACCCAGACAGATAGCGTCAACTGGCGATCATTGTGTCTGTCCAACCATCCAACAAAACTTTTCACGTGCGATGCCAGCTCGTACCCATTGGATTTATATCCATTTTCGCCACTAAAAAGATGTTCTGGCGCATTTCAGTCAATCAGACAGCTTCCCTTATTTTCAACACGCGAATTTTCGCCTTTTTTGATTTCAAAAATTGAATGGAATCAAGCTTGATCGCAATGAGCAACGGTCGACGCTGTTTGTCCCAGATTCTGTATAGATTTCCTATTATTCGGGATATCTAATTTTTTTTCTGATTTTGAGTTAATTTATTTTTTTTTTTATTTTCAGGTGTCAGTCATCCGTCTCCGCCACACCTGTACCGCCTCCTTCTCAAGAAATCCTGGTCGATTGTGGACACGAGCCATCGACTGAGGTTTGTAGATTTTTTTGAGTCATATTCCTCACTAGGCACATGCCAATTCCAGTTCCCTTGCCAACTGTTGCTATTCGCATGATATTATGGAATAATGTCAACGCACGCCCCAAAAAAAATTATTAAAAAAATATAAAAAAGCCAAAAATTCGACTGCCTTTTACCGATATTTTCCCAATCTGTTGCTAATCTTTATGGGATTTTGAATGGAAACGAGCTGTACCGCCTCGCGTATTTGATGTCGATTCATGCCATTTGTTTCAGGTTGTCGATCTTTTCGCCTGGATTCTGGGATCATTAGACTTGACGAAGATTGCCATCATCCCTCTCTCTTTTTTGTGATCTCGTTCTTTTTTCTCGCGGCACCAACAGGCGTAAAAGCCTTGTTGGTGCGTTTCTGTTTTTATTTATTTGGAGCAGTTGGAGAGAAGGTCCTCTGGGTAGGGGAGACATACCGCCATTGGGTTGTCCGCTATCCAGGAGAAAATTGAAATGCTGAAAATATTGCGCTGCCAGCAATTTTGCTGATTCGCCGCGTTGATTACTATAGAACTGACAATTTTTGAGCTTTTTCTGCGCTGTTTCAAACTCTCGCCAGTGGAAATGTCCCTGAAATGCGCTGGCTTACAGTTTTCTGGGTCAGAAATTTGCAAAATTTATTCAAACGCTTATTGATGACTATACCGCCGTTTTTGACGCCAGCTCTTCCTCCAGTTTATTTAGCGATTTCTTTTGAAAAATATCTAAAATTGAAGCTAATTTTGAACGAAATTGTCTTTGGAATTAAAAGTTTACAACTAAAAGGGTTGACTGCTCCCTGAAGGGGTTTCTAGTCCTAGATAAAATACCGGATTATCATCATCAAATCAAAAAAGGCCGCCATTTTTTAAAGCTTTTTAATCAGAAAAAATCGCGATTTTGAAAGTTCGATTAGGAATGATGGCTGTGACCTGAAAATATAGCAGCCATAACCCTCATAAGCGAGTGTTCTTTTTGCGTGCCCACGAAAATAGTTGTCTTGTCGAGATTCTAAATTTCAAATTGCCTGTTTTCTTAAGTTTTCCTCGCGCTTTTTAATTGCTTTTAGTATCAAAATGAAGTACGAACGGTGGAGAATTTTTTAAAATTGATTGTGGTCGTTTTGCGCTTAAGGGATAGCGGGAAGGGTCGAATTGAGCTAAACGTGGGAAATTGAAAAAGAAAAAAGAAACTATTTATTTATGTGCAAAAAATTGGAGTTTTTGATGTGGACATCAGTGAGGAACAACTTTTGCCATTCCAAGCGGTCAATTTGCATATCGTGGACCTAGAAATCTTTTAAAGGGCTGCGGTTCCCCTTTACCTGGCAATATTCTCGGTCCCAGCATCCAAGAAGGATAAAATCCGCCTCCAGTCATTGGGAAGAATGAAAGCAGGGGTATAATTTTTCGGGGTTATGTTGTATGTTCGGAATCATAGGTTTCGGAGCTATTTTGGGTCCTAAAACCCCAAAAACAGGCAGTTTTATGGGTTTTTTAAACTGTTCACGCGTAACTTTGGATGCTGATCACGATAATATGTTTGGTTTTTCAAAAGAAGGGCCGGAAGCATGCTCACCAGGGTAGGAGCTTCACGGATATGTTATGACATGATTTATTTCCTGTTTTATCATTTTTGATATCTCCCGTTTTACACAGGGTCAGGAACTTTTATCTTCTCTCTCCATATGTCTCGATTTTTAGCCGTTCGTGTGTTTACCTTGCATATCGACATGTCTTTTCTCACATTATCTTCCCATGTAATTGTAGGTCTTCCCGTCCTTCTTTGTCCTTCTCTCTCGTATGTCAGCATTTTTTTGAGTATGTGGTCTTTTTCTCTCCTATAGGCGTGTCCGAAGAAAGACAACCTTTTCTCTCTCATTTTGTCAGACATTTGGCTCGACTTCAGGCTACCAAGAACCATTTTATTTGGGACTCGGTCCATTCTTCTCAGTCCGCAGGATGTCCTGGCCATCATCATGTAATTTTTATTGATTCTTGCCTCCGTACTTTGTGTCACAGGCCACATTTCGGATCCATACATCATTGCTGGTCTTATCATGGTCTTGAGTATTTTTCCTTTTACTTTTACTGGGACTCTCCTGTCAAGCAGCATTCCTTTGCACGATACGTACTTGGACCATCCCGCTCTTATTCTGTTGTTTATTTCCTCTTCTATCGAGCCATTTTCTGTGACCACGCTTCCCAGGTATTTGAATCTTTCCACTCGGTTTACCATTCTGCCTCTGTTATCTGTTATCCGGGTATTATTCTCCATTCCTATTCCCATCCACTCTGTTTTCATTATGTTGACGATTAGGCCATGCGCTTCGAGACGTTTTTGGATTTCGTGGAATTTTGTTTCCACTGTATCTGCTGTATCTCCATTTATGATGATATCATCTGCGTATGCCATTATTGAAGGTGCGTCTTCCCATAGTCCATCCATTGCCATATCCAATACCACTTGGAATAGTAACGGGCTCAATGTGGATCCTTGATGGACACCTGTGTTGATTTCAAATTTTTCCGTTGTTCCTTCCGCCGTTCGAACTACTGATTTGCTATCTTTGTACATATCCTGGATAGTTTGTATCATAGTTTCCGTGACTCCTCTTTCATTTAATGCCTTCCATATTAGTTTTCTTGGTACCGAGTCGTATGCCTTCTCTAGATCTATGAATATTGCTACCATCTTTTGTTGTCTCTCAATGGTTTTGGCCATCATCTGTCGAAGGGCGAACATCGGCTCGATAGTCGAATATCCGGATCGGAAACCGAATTGTGATGGGTGTATTCTGATGACCTGTCTTAGCCTTGTTTCCAGCACCTTCTCCAGTAGCTTGAATGTATGGGGCAGCAATTTAATCGCACGATAATTTCCACATTCCGCTGGGCATCCTTTTCTCTTGTAGATAGGTACTATTTCACTATGCCTCCACGTGTCTGGTATCTTTTTCTCTTTCAGTATCTGGTTGAAGAATTTTGTCAGCCATTGATCACCTTCTATTCCCAATGCTTTCCAGACTTCCACTGGGATGCCGTCGGGGCCTATTGCTTTCCCCCTCTTCATTTTTTGTATTGCCGCTCGTGTCTCTTCTATCCTTATTTCTGGTTCCGGGCCTTCTATCTTATTTCTTGCATCAGTTACTGTCACTTTCCTGTCTACATTGAGCATTTCATCGAAGTATTCTTTCCATCTTTTTTTTACATTCTTGGGATCCGTGATCATTTTTCCCGTAATATCTTTTATCATTTTGATCTCCCGGAAATCCTTCGTCATCTCCTTTCGGTTTTTGGCCATTCTATATACTTCTCTCGATCCCTCTTTTGTCTCTAGTTTCTGATACAGTTCCTCATATTCTGCTCTTTTAGCTTTTCCAATAACTATTTTTGCTTTTTGTTTAGCTTCCTTGTATTGTTTTTTCTTATCTTCCGTTTTCTGCCTGTGCCACTCTCTGAAGGTTTTCCTTTTTGTTCTCAACACTTCCTTGATCTCTGCACTCTTCCAAAACCAGCCCTCCTTTTCTCGTCTCTTTTGTTTTGTCTGACCCAAAACTTCTTTCGCAACTTGTATCAGGCGCTCGGCTACTTCTTTCCATATTTCCTCAGTTGTTCCGGTCTGCTCTTTTAGTATATTTCGTTCAATTACTGTGCTTTTGAAAATTCGTGCCATTTCTATTTTATCCAGTTGGAACCATTTGACTTTTCGCTTTTTCTCTACTCTCTCGGTCCTTATCATTTCCAATTTCACAACAATGTCGCTGATGAGTGGTCTATACTGTGGGCCAACGTCTTCTGATGGGATCACTTTTACGTCTTTGATGCGTATTCTGTGGTCCATGCGGATTAGAATGTAATCGAGTTGACTTTTAATTTTTCCAGAGTAGAATGTGACCAAGTGGCTTTCTCTTTTTCTGTACATGGTGTTTATTATTTTCATTTCTTGTCTTTCTGCAAAATCCATTATTCTTCTTCCTTCTGTATTTGTCTTTCCCCAGCCGTTAGATCCATGGCACTTGTAATATTCAGCTGTTGTACCAACTCTTCCATTCCAATCACCAGCGATGATCACGATGTCCTCTTTGGCGGTATCTTCCATAACCTTTTCCAAATCGCCATTGGCGGTATAATGTGCAGATTTTGAATATTCTAGAATATTCTGCACTACTGAAATGTGACAATTACGAGTAGCAAGATACTCGAGATTTTTTATCTTTTGCCTTCTGACGATGATTGCGGAGATAACTCCCACGACGTTCCCACAGCCTAGACAAATTAATACTATAAAAGCGAGAATTTGTAGAAGATATTTGTAGAATACTCTTTTCCATCCTAGTTATTTATAGAACTAGCACTAATATACAGTTCGGTTAATAAAGATAGATCCGGCAAAAGAAGAAGAAATTTACAAAATAGAAATAAAATGAAATGGGATCAGTAGTTAAAACAAATGGAGAAGTGAGCTTTGGAATTATAACACAAATAATTATACGATTACGGGTATCGTAGGCCAATTACAATGCAGTAGCCATCCTGAGGCTGAAAATGAAAGGAAATTGGAACGACTCTTTGAGAATAAAAAACATTGTCACTACAAATGGCTGGAATAATAAAGAAAAGAATCAGCTCATCCATTCAATTCGAAATTGCCTTTTGGAACTTGACGTCCAAGTTGAAATAAAAAGAAGGAGAAAATAGCTGAATAAAATTTTGAATTTCAATTGATTGAGATTCCCGGATCATGGAGATTTCAATTCGTGGAAAATATTCCTGATCACTTCAATTGTGGGGGCCATTTGTGCAAGGTACATCAAAATAGAGAGCTTCATCCAGTTCTTCGAATATACTAACGTATTGATGGCCCATAAGCTTTTTTTAATAGAAAATAGAGTTTTATCAAATAATCAAAGAAAATAAGACTTGCAGAGGTCATTTTCAAGAAAAAATCCTTGTTGAAAAGCCAAGAAAAAGTTTCAGTGGAAATTACAAGAAGAAGTCAGAAAACCAGGAAATTAGAATATCGCCAAGAACAAGACGTCAGATTCGAGGGTAATGGACTTTGATCGAAAATTAAACTAGGAGAAGGCTTCCAGAGCCCAATTTCAAGTAAAATTTCCTTTGAAAAGCCAGTAAAAGGGAAGTTTCTCGAGGAAATGACAAGAAGAAGGCAAAAAAAAACCCAATTAATTTGAAGATCGGCAAGAAGAAGACGTTAGAATCAAGGATAAATAGAGTTTTATCCAAAATTCAACGAAAATAAGACTTCTAGAGTTCAAGAGTCCATTTCCAAGTAAAATCCTTGTTGAAAAGCCAAACAACGAGACTTTCCAGAGGAGAACGCAAGAAGAAGACAGAGACCCAAGAAAGTAGAAGATTTCCAAGAAGAAGACGTCGAATTCGAGGAGATGTTCATCGTCTTAATGGCCCAGAACAAGAAGAACCCACAGAAGAAAGGGGAGAAGCCCCAGAAAAGAGAAAAGAACAGTACACAGAGTTATTTTTGTTGGCCGAAGCCATTTTATTTCACAGAGATGGGACCTCTAGGGGTTATATTCGATGGGGAGGTTCTTACGGCGGACCATTCCATCGCCCTGGAACCGGTAGGGAGACTATTCGCCCGTTTTTTGCCGCGGGCGAATAGTTGTGGCCGCGGGCGAAAAGTTGTGGCCGCGGGCGAATAGTCGTAATGGCAGGCTTTTCTTATAATCCTTTCTGAATTTTAATATAAAAAAGCGACCTTGAGCTGTTTTGACCTACCACGCGATCTCCTCCCTGATTTTCTCCTCCCGGACATTCTATAAACTAAAGAATCCAAATCTCCCGAGGGATACCCCCCTAGCCCCGCGAGCGTAGCGAGCCTTCGGAAGCATAAATGATTTGTCGGTCAAAGAGAGACCATAAGTGATGAAATTTGGCACTGTCAACTTACTCCCGAGCCGAGAAACATGGTGTCAACTTACTTCCGCGGAATTTTTTTCCAGACGAGTCGCATCCACCTGTTATTACGACTATTCGCCCGCATTCGAGACTATTCGCCCGCGGCCACAACTTTTCGCCCGCGGCCACAACTATTCGCCCGCGGGCGAATAGTCATCCACCCCCTGGAACCATTCACGGCGAAATTGTTTCGCAGCCCCATCAGGTGTATTGGTCCACTCAACAGTGATGCGATCATTGTTGGTGTCCTCCTGTCCGAAGGCGAACGAGTCGCAGCTGACGGCCATCAGAGTAGCTTCCTTGGGGTCGAGGACCTATAAATATTAAATTTAATAAAAAAAAAGAGGGAAAAAACTAACTCCGCAAGCGGGATCAACACCCAAGCGCTTCAAGCTGCGGGGCAAACCGGATGAGCAGTTCTAGCGGGGGGCAGGGGGTCGCAGGGGATGGGGGGACTGGGTGATCAAGTGACGAGGGGGACGACGGCGACCTGGTGCAGGCGTCTAGGGGCTCGCTGGATCATGCCTGTCCCCTAGCCGGACCACCGCCAGGCATAAGGTATGGTAAAAGGATTTATAAAGCATCTCCGTGCACCTTCAACTCAGTTTTTGACCCTTCTTACATTCAATTGTTCTGTAAATTACATTTCAAGTCTTACAGCCAATTTCAGTGGCCCCATTGGATATTTCATGATTGCAGTTCTTTCAGGGTTAGTATCTTCTCTGTTGGAGTGATTTCAGTTCTGGTTTCTATATTTTTCGTCATTTTTTTTATCTTATTTATTTCCCGGTTTTAATTCAGTTTATTTTCAGATGTTTTTCAGTTCAGTGTCACTGGCAAGCAGGTCATCTTCGAAATATTTTTCCATCGGATTCTGGTATTGTTGCGCAGCGCTTGCGCTGCGCAATTGTTTTTATTTGATTCCATTATATTTTGGGTATTTATTCAGTTTGGTTGTATATTTTTCAGTACAGTTCTACTTATTTCTGACCACTTTATTTTAACAGGCGGGTTGTAACCTGCTTCCCGAAAAAATGGGAGAAGTAGAGCCACATTTGGCAGGCGGGCAGTAACCTGTCTCCAAAAAAACGGGAGAAGTATAGCCACATTTCAAAGGCGGGCAGTAACCTTCCCCCAAAACGGGGGAACCATTTTGACAGGCTGGTCGTAACCTGGCTCGAAAAAATGAGCAGTACTTGGCCATTTTGGGCTGGCAACATAACCCCTCACCTTTGGTCCTCTGGTTGACTTCCTTCTCCTTTTCTTTGTTCCCTCTTCCTGTCCTCCTTTTCTCTTCCTTGTTCCTGTTCGTCGTTTTTATGGCCCAACCGATGCGACGAGCGGACGTATTGATAATTTTGATGTGGTACGTGTGCTTGTCATCGTACGGGGCGTTGAAAACGATTTTCTGTCCCGGTTGGGTTTGAATGTCTCCTATAACATTCAAAATTAATTAATGCATAAATTTCCGCCATATTTGTCGCCTTAATAGCCCATGTAGAGCTCAAAATGCTCCAAATTTGATAGGAAAATTAATTTAAAAATCAAAAATGAATAAAAAGCGGCCGTCTTTTTCAAAATTTCGCCAATTGCTTTGCAGCACCGGGCAGAAAATTATCAGAAGAAATAGCCAAGGAAATAAATAAATAAATAAATGAATAAAAAGTAAATATAAATAAATAAAATAAAGGAAAATAAATAAAAATATAAGGAAAATATAGGGAAAAAAGCCGCGTACCAGGGGGTACAGAGGCCATTGTTGTTGTTGGATGTCAACTTGGCCGTTTTTTCGCTTTTATACTCGAATTTGACGAAATTCCAACAATTTAACCCGTCAAGGGATTATCCCCTGGTCAAATTTTTGCAAGACCTTGGTCAGAAACAAAAGCGAAAAATGGCAGACACTTCTTGACAAGGAGAGAAACAAAATCAGACAGTAGGGGGGAAATTAGAGAAGATAAGGGGGATTTTGACAGACGGAATGATCTGAAAGAGAGAAGAAAGGTGAAAGTGGGGTAAATTTAGCAAAACTTGGGTAATTTTTAATAGGAAAGAACCAAAATCATAACTAATGATAGAATTTTAATGATAGGAAAACGATTGCCGTAGTCCTGAAAAACGTTGAGGCCTTGAAAGTTTTACGGATGAAACCTCCAGCTGAAGAAGAATAGGAGTAATCACGAGCGAGGAACAAATTTTAATATTATAATAAATATTTTAATTATTAACAATTTGTTTTGGAAGAGAGAAATGGGGGGAAATTAATTTTTTTCATGTTACTTATTCCCCTTTAGCAGATTTCTCTATTGTCCAACTTTTGTAGGTTTTTAATCTCTTTAAACACAAATAACTTCCCTTTTTTAAAGGGACGAAAAGGCAGGATTTGAATTCCGCGAAATTTTAGAGTACGCGTAAATATCATGCACAAAAATTTTTCATGCGCAAACGAAAAATTTGTTGGTGTGTTATTAGAATCTCGTTGTTTTTCATTTTCCAGCGCTTTTTTCATGTTACTTGTTGTTTTTTTGTATCTTTCAATAGTCAACGTTGTTAGAAACTTTGTTTTATAAATTTAAGAACGTTTGGATGATTCTCAGAGTAGTAATGCTAAAAAATAGGCTACTTTATGAAATTGCTAGGTTGTCCTTTGTATTACAGCTGTTTATCGTATTATTATTTCCCCTTCTGCTGTTTTTATGGGCTAATAGTTATTTATACGCTAAAAAATTAGTAATTGATAGAATATGAGAAATTACAGATAGTTCTTGGTTGTGTAAATATTTCTTATATGATCCTTCTTCTTTTACTTCATTCTTTGCATCATTTTATTGTTTTTTTTCAGGTAGTAACCTCAAAAGAGGAGGGAGAAGAAGAGTGGGCAGAAGAAATCAAGAAGATGATAAGCCCAGCAAGAAGAAAATTAATAAAGAAGAAAAGTTAGTTTTATTTACATTACAACGTTTATCTGTAAATATTTATTACTGGAAGATGATATACAACAGAAATGCGATGTGAAAAATTTATTATCATCCCGGCCGCTTCCCGTATAATTACAAATTACAATAGAAAAACTTGCAAAATTTATTTAATCCCGCCCCCACTGCTACAGAAGTGCATACGTCGACTTTCTCCTTATTTTTTTGTTCCATGCTTAATAGACGGTATAATTTATATTTATCACAAATAAAGACAGAAAACTAAGGAATATAAGCTCAACAAAATAATATAAAAAGGAGAAAAATTTGTAAGTATTTGTTACGTAACGCGCGGATACCGTAACCAAATACCGCGCGCGTCTTCGTTCAAATCCTGCCTTTCCATTTCTTTAAAGAGATTTCTCTTTTTTTTCTAAACAAACGGATGTTATATCTAATCCTTATTTTATGTCAAATCTTTAGCCTTATTTCGAAATCATTCATTCAATTGTTTTCTTCTTGGCTGGCCGCAGACATGCTCAAATTCCTGCCTAATGTGACGCCGGCAGACGAGAAGAACCGCTACGTCCATCTTCTTTTCCCGTTGGGTCCCGGTATGATTTTGCACATTTTCTATATTTTCTTGGGAATTTAAATGTGCGCTAGTATTTTTGAGAGCGTGCTGTTGTCGCGTAAAAATGCACTAAATATTCAACGATTAATTCCAGGTGGGTTGCTTTGGCGCTATTGACGTCGTCGACTTGCACGGATATGAGAAGAACAAGCCGATAATAGTCGTTTGTGGAGAGTCGACACGGCTGACACTCGCCCAATTTATGGAGCGAGCTGGCAGCAGTCGATGGCCAACGAGGATGCTTCGAATTGGCAGCGATTGCAGTTTGGGATCGTTTGTCTTGCTGTTGAAGACAAATCTCTTCAACGACCAGCCAATGTAAGCTTTTTCTGATATGGTAATAACCCCAAGATTTTTAGCAACAAGGATGCAATCGTGCAGATGTTCGCGCAAGGCCTCTCCCAGCTGATTGTGTCTCGAGCTTCTCCTCTGGTGGTCTTTGGAGGCCAGGTCTACTCCATGTCTCATGAAGGATTCAAAGAATGAGAAGAAAATGAAGAAAATCCAATTCGAAGGTCAAAATGAAAAGAAAAACCATTGGAATAAATATTTTTGTTTAATTATTGTCTTATTTTCTTGATTTTATTGATGTTTTAGTTGTCGTAGATCTAAGGGAACATCGAGTAGGAGAAAGAAATACCAGAAAAGCCTTTTTTTCTCTGAGTCTATGAGCATTTCATCGATTTTTCAGCTTTGATCCCATAAATTTTGGCTGAAAGCGATAATTCAAAATTGCCGCCGGCCAACTTACTGCTAATGGTTAAAAAGCGAAAAGGATTTAACAAATTTGTGACGAGTATAAAAGCCATTCTTCCAGCAGAATTCGTCATTCACTTCCCTTGCTCTCCACCCAGACGGCCGGCAACCTGAAGAAAATTGGAGTTTAAGCTGGGATCCGCCAGTCGACTACAAAGTAAAATGGTATATTTTTAATAAATATTTACTTTTACTCTTTATTGTGTTTTTTCTTCTTTATTTGGTTGTTTTGGGGCATTCGGGATAACTTGTGATCGTCTCCTCTTGAATCTGCTTGTTCTTTTCGTTCTGCCGGTCATCTTGCTTGATTTCTCCTTGATTTTAAAGTTGAAAGCCCGAGAAACGGCCATAAACCTCTCGAAATAGCCTCGTCCAGTGCTTCTCCGAAATGGCGCTTCATTTTGTACTGTAAAATGATGCAGATCTCGCCTGGATCCGAGAATGTCTGTGATTTCGAACAGAGAAGCGCTGGTGGCCATGAAGCGCTCCGAAAGACTCAGGCTGATGCGCGTGCCAATGGAAAAATGGCCACTGCGCCGTCTAAAAGATCGCTCCTTCAATTCCCGAGCCAGTTCTGGCGCCTTTTCAGTATTTCATCTTTTTTTATGGAAAAAAGAGCTGCCAGGATGAAGAGAATTTGATCATGGGCAGGCGAATCTGTTCATATTACTTGGAATTTCCGACTTCTGTTTACCAGAATGCTATGAAGTGTCAAAAATCTGAAAAAAAATTCACTATTATAGCTTAAATTTACTGCATATTTGGGCCTCTTGCATACTGGCTTCGATTCTGCTCATTTTGTGCCACAAGATGAAACAAATTTCATCGGAATTCGAGATCTTCCTGCTGAAGGTCACGGGTTCAATTCTCGAGCCAGTTACACCTATTTTTAGCAATTTTTCCGACCAGGCGAGATCAAATTTTACCCAAAAATTGCTAATAAAAACCGAATTTAGCTGATAGTCGACAACAACGCCTGGTAATCCACAAAATATGTCTGGTAGACCGTGTAATCGCAGAAAAATTGGCCAGTTGGCTCCTATGGCATCCCGTATCGCCCAGAATTTGATAGACGGCTGAGGCACCGGATCTCGCCCAAAAAATGGCTGTAGATGTGGATGTTATCCACAAATTAATTTTTAATAGAACTTTATACATGACTACGAGCTGCCGACGTCTTGCTGGTGAAATTTGCGACTTCAGTCCATTGATCCACCCGTTTTTCTGGCCTGTCAGCGCGCTACTTGATTTATTGGGACTTTTCAGAACAGTGTTCCTGATCCCATTTTTTTCGGATTTCTCCAAATTTCGACTAATAATTTCGATTTCAGCAATTAAATATACAACTTCCAAAAGGGAGAGCCAAAAATGAGGAGAAAAAGAAGAAAATCAAACGCCAATATCAAAAAGAAAGAACAACCATTGGAATAAATTTTTCTGCTTAATTATTGTTTTATTTTCTTGGTTTTATTGGTGTTTTAGTTGCCCTAGTTCTTCAGGATCATCTAGTAGGAAGGAAAGATACCAGAAAAGTCTTTTTTCTGTGAGTTTATGGGCATTTCATCGATTTTTCAGCTCTGGTCCCATAAATTTTGGCTGAAAGCGATAATTCAAAATTGCCGCCGGCCAAATTACTGCTAATGGATAAAAAGCGAAAAGGATTTGACAACTTTGTGACGAGTATAAAAGCCATTCTTCCAGCAGAATTCGTCATTCACTTCTTCTGCTCTCCACCCAGACGGCAGGCATCAAGCAGAAGAAATTGGAGTGCAATCTGGGATGCGCCCGTCGACAGCAAATAAAATGGGTATTTTTAATAAATATTTCACTCTTATTGTGTTTGTTCTTATTTTTCGTGGTTGTTTTGGGGCGCTTGGGTTATTGTCTGATCGTCTCCTCTTGAATCTGCCTGTTCTTCTCGTTCTGCTGGTCATCTTGCTTGATTTCTCCTTTATTTTAAAGTTGAAAGCCCGAGAAACGGCCGTAAACCTCTCGAAATAGCCGCTTCCAGCGCTTCTCCGAAATGGCGCTTTATTTTGTGCTGTAAAATGATGCAGATTTTGCCTGGATCCGAGCATTTTTGTGATTTCAATGCAACAGAAGCGCTGGTGGCCATGAAGCGCAAGCATCCGAATTACCGCCACCTACAGCCGTCATCGTCGACGGTCAATCAGGAGCTAGCCGTCGGAGTCCCTGCCGGTGTTTCAACGATGACATTTGTCGCAACTCCTGGGCCCAAATTCATAGTCGATTTCCTCGTGGATAAATTTCATAGGCGAGCGGCCGCTTTTATGAAGAAATTTATCCCCGGGGAAATCGACTATGAATATGGGCCGTGGTCGATCCACGACGACTGCCGTTGGAAGTCCTTGTGGACCGTCGACGATGATGGCTGTAGGTGGCGGTAATAAAGCATCGTGTTATTTTGGAGGAGGAACTCCTGTTGCAGCAGCCCCTGTTGGATCTGGAGGCGGCGGTGCGCCAGTTGGAGGCACGTCGATCTATTTAGGAGCAGCTGCTACTACTGGAGTCGGAGCCCAGTCGTGCTATATCGGAGCACCTGGCGATGCTACAGCTGGTAATGTCGCTGGTACATCTGTCTATATTGGAGCTGCTGGAGGAACTGGTCATGCTCAATCTGTCTACGTTGCTCCCCGGTAGATTTGTAATAAAAATAAAAGACAGATACTTTTTGTTGTTTTGTTCTTCTTTACTGGCCTTCTTCGAACTTCATCATTGTGGCACAGCGAAAATATTCGTCTGCCAGGGTTCGTTTCTTTCAAAAAAGATGGCCGCTTTCGTCCCCAGCTTCTACTCTGGAGACATGATCCACCCGCCGCATTCAAAAAGATTTTTTTGGACCAATGTCCCAGAACACCCATCTGGGCGACGATTTGGCCTCAAACTTCACTTTGGCAAAAGTGCTAGCCTGGTTAGCATACTTTCGGCTCTTCTTTCGAGAAGTTACACATATCGCCGCGCTCACCGTCTCGAGATCTCCTTGACCAGTTCTTAAAGGGACAGTTAGGGCTGAGTTCAACTACCGTACTCACCCAACATTTTTTTCTGTTTATCTCATACAATTGATGTAAAACATTTTAAACATGTGTAGTTCATACACAATGCTGATTAGAAGTGAAATATACGAAATTTCATAACATTTTTATTTTTAAATACGCTTTTTTGTTAATCGTCATTTTTAAGAAAAAATACAGCACCTTATGTGTCATGTTTGGATGGAAAAAATTCGTCATTGAATGCTGATAATTTAGCAAACAAATAATACATAAAAATATAAGTAAAAAAAGGTAAAAACTACTGAAATTAGAGAAATTGCTTCTGGGCGAGATTTGAAATTATTCATTTCGCGCCGACGCTCGTGAGGGCGAACGTCATTTGGCCGCCCGCGTTGGATCACTTAAAATGCTTTTTTCTCCTCAACCAGGCATTTTCATGAAAAACTAATTAGTGCATCGTGATCAGCGAATTTTTCTCTAAATAATAAGGCCAAGTTGCATTTTAACCCTAACTGTCCCTTTAAGAACGATCGAAAGTGGCCATTTTTCGGGGTATATGGCCCCAAATAGCTCATTTGCCTATGATTCCGATGATTTTTTTTCCAAACTTTTTATTTAGGAACTCGAGATTGGCATGAAATCGGATCCTATAGAGCCCTGTAGAGCTATCGAAAAACTGAAACTATCTTCTTGCTCCTCTCAAAGAGCTGATTAAGATATAAAGAATTTCCTGGGAACGGCCTTAGTCGAGGAGAAGAGAAAGCAAAGGAAGATTCATCGTTTAAATCTGAAAGTTTAAATCTGGCTGTATAATTGAGACGCTTGCTATTCCTGTTTAATCTTATGTTTGGTCATTCTTTTGATTTTCACTTCTGTCATTTTAATCTTGCTGCATCGCCTGGTGCCTCCCCCCAAGTCGAAAAATGGAAAGAAGCCCAAGAAGAAGGATGGGGAAGAGAGCATCAATACGGATAACTCAACCCCCGCAAGTCCCGTCAATCCCGCCTCCATGTATCGGGCATTCAAACAGGAGACACCGCCTACGCCTGTGCCCGTGCGCCGCAAGTTCAAACTGGAGACTCCGCCACCTATTCCGTCTATGGAGCGGTTTTTCAAACTAGAATCGCCAGAGCCAGTGGTCTCTCTCGAGCGCCCTTTCAAACATGAATGGAGAGGAAGCGAACGAGCCGGCTGACGATACGATCACCATCGAAGACGATCCGCCACCGCCAGTGCCGATGCAACGGGAATTTAAAAGAGAAAAGGACGACGATGGCTACAAGATGTACCAGCAGACAAAAAATCTTACACATAAATAAAATTTCCAGTTGACAGTTCAATTGTTTTGTTGATGGGGAAAGGGAAGGGGGAAAAATTGGTCATTTTTGTTGTTTATAGTCGAAATCCTGCCTATCTTCTTGTCATTGCCTCTTTTGTTGCCAGTTTTCCTCGTCTCTTCTTGATTTTACCTCTTTTTTCTTGACTTTTTTCGTATCGAAAAATTGCCAATCATCTCGTGAGCTGGAAATTACTTGAATAGCCGGCAGGTACACCGTGTAATCCACAAAATATGGCTGGTAGACTCCGAGAGCGCCGTGTAATCGCAGAAAAATTGGCCAGTTGGCTCCTATGGCATCCCGTATCGCCCAGAATTTGAGTGATAGACGGCTGAGGCACCGGATCTCGCCCAAAAAATGGCTGTAGATGCGGATTTTATTCACAAATTAATTTTTAATAGAACTTTATACGTGACTACTAGCTTCCGTCGTCATATTGTGAAATTTTTTGACTGAAAACCAGGCCCGCCAGCCATTTGGCCATTGATCCACCCGTTTTTCTGGCCTGTCAGCGCGCTACTTGATTTTTTTGGACTTTTTGGTACAGTAGGAACGGTCATCAATTTCCAAAACTTTCTGGACCCTCTCGAGATCCAATTCGCGAATTTTTGAGTGAAAATTGGGCGCGGTATTCACTGAACGATGGGCGCCTGCGTTGATTTCCTGCCAAATTCTTGTGAATATTTTCCTGCTCCCACTTTTTTTGGGATTTCTCCAAATTTCGACTAATAATTTTTATTTCAGCAATTAAATATACAACTTCCAAAAAGGAGAGCCAAGAATGAGGAGAAAAAGAAGAAAATCCAACTCCAAGGTCCGAAATAAAAGAAAAATCATTGGAATAAATTCTTCTGCTTAATTATTGTTTTATTTTCTTGGTTTTATTGGTGTTTTAGCTGCCGTAGTTTTTCAGGATTATCCAGTAAGAAGGCAAGCGATAATTCAAAATTGCCGCCGGCCGAATTACTGTTAATGGATAAAAAGCGAAAAGGATTTAACAACTTTGTGACCAGTATAAAATCCATTCTTTCAGTAGAATTCGTCATTCACTTCTCCTGCTCTCCTCCCAAGCGGCTGGCATCAACTTGAAGAAAAGTGGAGGACAAGCTGGAATGCGCCCGTCAACTACAAAGTAAAAGGGTATTTTTAATAAATAATAATTTTTAATTTAATTTCTTTATTTTCTGTGGTTGTTTCGGGGCATTTAGCTTGCTTGTTTCTTTCCCTACGATGACATGCCTTGGATCTATTTTGGAGTTTCAACCCCATTTCGGGTAAATTACCACCAATTTCGGTCCAATTTCGCCTGGTGTACGTCTAACTGAAATGTAGGGGGGCCTCGTACCCAAAATTTTATAGATTTTACCTTTTTTAATGAAATCCTTCAATTTTGGCACTTCGGCCTTGAACTGGGCGATTTTCTGGCGAAATCTGCGGTAATTTACCCAGAAAGTGGGTAGAAAGCCAGAAATTCGGGGCAAAATGTGCTGACGAGAGGATTCGAACCCACGCCCCCGAAGAGACTGGTGCCTTAAACCAGCGCCTTAGACCGCTCGGCCATCTCGCCCGATGATTGTTTAACATGCGAAAATTTGGGTAGAATTCCAGGATACACGAGGTACACGTGGCGGAGCTTTGCATAATTGGAAGGGATACCAAAGTAAATCGAACACACTGAATTTCTTCCTAAAAATGCCCGAAATCTAGGGCGCCGGTGATGTTTCTTTGGTAAAATCGGTGATTCCATTGAAATCCGGAGGAGTATGTGCCTTGTATTCTACCACAAAATGCCCATCGCTAGGGTTTCTGATTTTCTGCGATAAAAATCAAATAAAAATAAAAATTTGCCACCGAAAATTAAGGATTACCACCCGGTCGCAGGTCCAAAATGCCCTAAAATTTGTCGTCTCCTTGAGTTTTGGGATAATATTCGAGTTTTCATCAAAAATTACGGGCGCACAGTCTCCTAGGCTCGCGAAACGCCCACAATCTAGGATATTTGCATGATTTCATGGTAAAAACCGAAAACCATCGAAAAATGAGCAGTTCCCAGTAGTTCCTAAGTTAAAATGTCTAAAATTCGGGGTTTTCGTCAAATTGTCTCCACACAGGATTTTCCGACCGCTATGGGACTCAAAAATGGCGGGAAGATTTAAAGTTGGCGATTTTTGTGGGTTGCAGCTTAAAATAATTAGGAAATTCGGGTGTTCCGGCAATTTTCTCAATTTTTCGTGGATTTCTCTCGAGTTTCGACTAATTTTGGCACCAATTTTCGACATTTTGACGTATAAGATGGTCTGCTCAGAAAATTAGCGTTTTCCATCATATTTCGCTTTTTACAGAAACACAGGAATTTCGAGCTCAAGCAAATGTGATCCGCCACAGTCCTTTAAATAATTCCAATGAGTTAAAAAAACAACAGAAGAAATTTTTATTACAGAATTGAAAAAAAAATAACATACCCAGCTCAATTTCCATCAAAATCAATTTTCCAATAATTTTTAATAAATTAAAAGACCTGAAATTTTAATATTTTCTTACCTAGAAAAGTCCATTGTCTCATTTATAGAGTCAGGAAATTTTAGCCTCCAATTAATTCAATTATTTCTCATTAAACCATTGCAACTAATTTGACAAATAAGCGGCATTAAATCCTTTTCGATAAATGGTACACATTTTTCAATAGAATTAATTCATGCCTAAATTATGAGCTTTGTAATACCGTAATCTTCTAATCAAATGCCATATTCAAAGAACATTTTACTGATAATCGGCTTCGTATTTGATCAAAATTTAAAATAATTTCCCAATAATTTCCAGTCGCTTTAGCAGGCGATTATTTGCTCCATATTTCCGGATATTATTCACTAATTCCAATACTTTTAGGCGCATTAAACTGCTGATGTTCTTGCTCCAGGTTGAGATTCTGAAAAGAAAAGAAATGAATAATATTGCATCGTAAAATTATTATTTTAATCAGTTGACTTTGGTCTAATGGTTCCCGCCGTATACTCAAAAAATCCGCCATACTCTGCTGATCACGCGGATATTTTTGTTTTCCAAGATGAGCGCCAATATCGTTAGAAAATTGAAGAAATACGCCGAAATCCGAAATTTCGGGTCAATTTGGTCCCGCAGCTATCTTCAGGCGGGATAATTACCATTTAAAAAATCGTTCAGCAAAATTTAAGTCCAATATAGTCGCTGGCTGTCCTTTAATTCGGAGAATATTGCTGTGGTAGCAGTTTAGGGGCCCGTTAATGCCATGTTGGCGTTTCCAGGGATCCGAAAGTTGCAAGTTCAATCCTCGCCGGAGTCAAAATGATAACAGGAGCAAAAAAATGGGCGAAATTGTCAATTTTGCCGTCTTTTTGTTCATCAAAAATTGACGAATTCGAGGGCATCGCCACGTGAACCACTTTAGTCTCATTTTGGCCAGGAAAAACTGATGAATGTAGGCGTATGCGTCGTATAATCTTCTGTGCTTTTTTCCTATCGCCCATTGGTAGGAGAATAGAGGCGTTTATCCAAAATTCAAAGGATTTTTCTGAGTTCCGGCAGACAACGAAGATTTTTGCATATTTTTTAAATTATTTTCCAGCTGAGAACCATTAGACCATGTCAATTTTTTATCTAGAAGGCGTGATTAATTTCCTTACCGTGTGCTTTAAAATATTCCGAAAAAATTTTATCCAAGACTGAGAATTCTTGCCGGCAATGACTTCTTTCACGGTGAATCGACCATTATGGTAGCAAATTGCTTCAGCAGAATCTTGGGCCACATCCTCCAAGTCCAATTTCGAGTCTTCTTTCTACCGGGAAGATCCGCCATTGTTCCGTTGAATTCGTGAGCACAAAAACCAGCAATACCATCATCAACTGCTGAAGTCCAAAGTTACAGGCATCAATGAATGAAGAAGATTTATGACTGAAAATGGGTAAATTATGGTAAAAAATTGACAGAAAATGGGTAAATTATCGTAAAAAATTGACAGAAAATGCCGCTTTTGACAGAAAATTACTCGCTTTTGACCCAAAAAATTGTGAACTTGACTAAAATCGACGCGCGGTTGTACCCGAAATTATGAGAAATTTGGCTAGAAATCCAAAATTCTCGTAATTGAAGGGAGACGCCAGCAGGAAACTCCAAAGATACGCAAAAATTTAAGGGACAACCAGCTTAGTCCCAAAGCGAAGGCGCCGGAAAATTTAATATATTATGGCAATTTCCCTATCAAAAAGACGAAATGATCGCTGCCAGTCCTTTAATTTTACCGTCACGATGTCTACGCGCCGGCGGTAGCAATTTAACGGCTCCCTGCGTACCCAGGAATCCAAAAGTCACGGGTTCAATCGCTGCACAGTCAGAAGGCTGCTTATCACCAAAAATGGTGATCCGATCGCGTACCAATTTACCACAAAAGAGCTCACCCCCAACGGCAGTAAAAATTGCGGTAACATCGGCAAAATATCAATAAAATAAAGAAATGAACCTTTTCTGATGAGAAAAGTTGCAAGAATGACTGCAAACCTGAGAAAAGCTCCAGACTGAAAATAACAAGATTTTAGCTTTTGACTGAATTTTTGACATGGCGGGATTTTTTTTAAATTTGACAATATTTCAGTGCTTCCTGTAAATCAGACGACGCCGCCTGCTAGCAAAAGAGTCTAACCTTCTTTGAGCAGACGTTGATCGCTCAGTTGAGGAATTATATCATGGATTCATGAATTTCCTATTTTTCTAGGTAGATTATGACCAGTGGTATCGTAGACATGATAAACACAAAGATCAGGATTATAATATTGTGAGTTTTGGCCATTTTCCTTATTTTTTTCTCATATTTTATAGCAGGAACTGTAAATGGAGTCAGATTAGCGTGTTCAGATCTTGAAGCGGCAAGTTTCGTGCCTGAATATCGCAGATTTTTAAAGAAAAAGCATAAAAACTGAAGAGAAGACAAAAAAATAACTTTTACCGTTCAATGGGACACCGAATTTCTAGATTTCCGCGAATTTTGAGATTTTCCCTGCTGCTTTTTGATTATACTTTAAAAATTTACAATAACTGTCACTAGAATCACTTCAGGACCCTCTGACATAATCAAAATACCCAGGAGCAATTTAAAATCTCCAAAAGTTTCCAGTTAATCTCCCGAATTCACGACGAGTTCCTTTCCCAGCTTCACACGGAAAGTGACGAGGTTCTGGAGGGGGATATTGTTGCCAATATCTCTTCCATGATTTCTGCTAGAATCATAGAGGTCGGTTTCAAATAAAAACTAGAGAAAATGAGAAAAATTCAGATGGCATCCAGTAAACTGGAAAAAGTTCCGCTATTTGAATGTCCATTGCCGTGTAATGAAAAGGAGAAGACTGTCCAATTGACATTTGGGTTATCGGTAAGTGGAAAATAGCCACAGTTACACAGCAAAAAAGTCACAGTGAGACAGTCATGTAGCCGAAAGCTTCCTAGTGTGCCACAGTTAAACAGCTGAGAGAGCAACAGTGAGACAGCCGTGTAGCCGAAAACTTTGCAGAGCGCCACAGTTAGACAGTCGAATAGCTTGCTGCGCTTTATTTCTTCTGGCTGTCTAATTGCGGCGACCAGAAATCTTTCAATTTCCTCGGGTTTTTCAGCTGGTCCTCAATTTCCTGGCTGCTGTGGCGGTAATTCCTGTGTTTATTCGTAGTCTTCGTCCAGATGATGATGGTGACAAGGAGGACAAGGCGCTTCAGGCGAATCAAACCGGTCAATTGAATGATGGCTGTGCCGACTAATTTCCCAGGTAAAAAAATACGACAAAACACGGGGAATTATGTGAATGCTTTTATTCCTTTTATAACAAATAAGTTTTTTTAACAATTCATTAAATTTTTTTTTAATTTGGTAATAGCGCCGAGTGTTCAAAATAATAACAGTCTTTCTCTTTTTTTTAAACAAAATAGCGAAGAACAGGATTATGAAGCATTTTTGTGGCGCCAAAAACAACAAAAACAAAAAACAATAAATTTTTGATACTTTTGAATACTTTTTTTTGTTTCGAAGCGGATTTTTTGTTTGTTTTAACTTCTAACAAAGTTTTTCGTAATCAGTACGAAATTCTGCGTATTTTAATATCAAAGCAAACTATAAAAACTAGCCGCAGATCCATTTGGTGGGCATAAATCGCTGTCGAAGATGTAAACTCGATGCATGCCATCATCATCCACATAATTGTATAGTGGCTGCTGTCCATTAGGATCTCCGAATGCGTCGCCAATCATCGTCGATGGTATTGGTAGTCCAGCGGGAAATAGTGGAGCGTATCCAGGTGGCGGTAGATAGGTTACGCGGGAATTGTAGAGGTGAAACGGATACATTCGTCTGCCGGCTGGAGAGATGAGCGAATGACTGGTTCTTTTTTTGGGTTTTGACGAAAAACTGGCAGAAAATGTCAAAAGCGAAGCTTTTCTCTAAAAACCCGGGAAAATTCCGTCCATTTTACGGGAAAATTGGTCAAAAGCGGGAAATTTGACGTCAAATTGACAAAAATAAACGAATTTTTGACTTTCGGTAATTTTTCAAGGAAAATAGGAAAAGTTCGGTGGGTTTTGAGATTCTACGGTAATCGTATAATTAGAAGGACCAATTTGAGTTCTGAGAATAAGAAAAATTCAAAAGATACCCGAAAACCAGCCGATTTTAGAAGAAAATAAGGCAAAAAAGCAATTTCTTAAATGAATTCCCAATGACGACGATGATTGACAGTTTTTCGAAACGAAGAAAGTCAATAAAAACGGTAAAATCTAGAAAACAGGCGGAAAATTGACAACAAAAGAGGCATGAACAAGAAGGTTGACAAGATTTTGACTCTAAACCACAAAATGACCCTTTTTCCCCCTTTCCCCAAAACAAAACAATTGAATCACAGAAGATTTATTTTTTTTATCTTCTTTTCCTTTTTCACTTGGATGGGCTTGGGGAGGGCCAGGTTCAGCTCGGTGGCGTTCCCTTCATACTGGGAATAGACATTTCCTCCAATAATGATGAGTGGATCACTTGTGTACACAAGTGGAACAGACATGGCATTCTTTATAATGCGCAGTATCTCCGATTTGTTTCTAAAAAATATTGGATTATTGACCAAATGAGAAAGATCTTACCTAGGCAACTGGTTGAAGAGATTTGTTGCCAGGAGATCTCCCGATGTTCCCAAAGATCCGTCGCGTCCACAACGAATGTGAGTCAGTCCTTTGCTGACAACAGCAACGTTTTCCATTTTCACAAACGTTTGAATTGTGATGAGTTCCTTTTGACCAACGAAAAACATGCATTTTTTGTCGTTTTCGAAGTTGTATAAATCGACAATGTCGATTCCATCATGTGTTCGACCAAAAGAGACCTGAGATCAGTTGTTGTATAATCATTACGAGTCTTTATTAACTCCGCCGAAAGTCAGCGCCCCCCATAAAATGCATCGCCAACCCTCAATATCCTACACGGCTTTGCATAAAACAAAAAAACACGTGCCCTGGAGTGCACAGGTGGTAAAGTGTGGCATCCGGGGCACGTTTAAACGTGCCCTGGAGTGCAATTAAAGGGACACTGACAGATGTTTGAATTCGCGGGCTCTCAGTTGCTGTATTTAGCCATCTCGCAATAATACTCCTTTTTCCAAATTTAATTTTGATGCTCTTTTAATGATTTTTTCTGCTAAACTTGTTGCAAATATTTTGGATATTATTTCAGCATAAAAGAAATGATAGAAAACGATATATTTTGAGCAATTCCGAGAGGAAAAAATTGGAAGAACAGCAAACGCGCTCCAACTCGTCTCCGAAGCGGAACTTACTTGCTGTCAGAGTCCCTTTAACGCCGCCGAAAGTCAGCTCCCCCCATAAAATGCAGCGCCGACCCTCAATTTCATACGCGGCCATAAAACAAAAAAACAACTTACAAAGGGGGAGACTCCAGTTTGAAATTGCGGAGCATGGGGACAGGTGTAGCCGGCGACTCCAGTTTGAAGGGCCGGTACATGGAGACGGGATTGACGGGACTTGCGATGGTTGAGTTACCCGTCTCCGTCCTCTCTTCCTCATCATTCTCCTTGGGCTTCTTTCCATTTTTCGATTTTCCTTCCTCCTCGCTGCTCGGCTCTCTAATTTCTAAAATCA
This sequence comes from Oscheius sp. DF5033, assembly GCA_964036215.1. Classification (NCBI taxonomy): domain Eukaryota; kingdom Metazoa; phylum Nematoda; class Chromadorea; order Rhabditida; family Rhabditidae; genus Oscheius; species Oscheius sp. DF5033. The sequence continues at coordinate 769,289 of CAXIWN010000004.1, read as the reverse complement.
GTTGTTTTATTATCATTACTAGTCTTTTTTTACGCCGCCGAAAGTCAGCGCCCCCCATAAAATGCAGCGCCGCCCCTCAATTTCATACGCGATCATAAAACAAAAAAACAACTTACAAAGGGTGGGGGGGGGCATCATGCGATGCAACAAGCTTGAAATGACAGAAGCGAAAATCAAAAGATTGACCAAACATAAGATTAAACAAGAATATCAAGCGTCCCAATTATACCGCCAGATTTAAACTTTCAGATTTAAGACAAAAGTAAGACTCGAGAGGAAATAGAAAAAAATGGGATATTCAGTGCCATGGAAAAAACGAACATACCTCCATGCTCGTCTCAAAGAGACGATTCCAATGGTATAAATATCTTTTTCATAAGTCAGGATTTTTTTGGCCCTAGGTCCCAAAACACCCATCTGGGCGATGATTAGACCTGAAACTTCACTTTGGCAAAAGTGCTAACCTAGTTAGCATGCTTTCGGCTCTTCTTTCGAGAAGTTACACATATCACCGTGCTCAGCAGCTCGAGATCTCGGTGACCAGTTTTTAAGAACTATAAAAAAGTGGCCATTTTTAGAATTTTATGGCCCAAAATAGTCCATCTTCCTATGATTCCTATGATTTTTTTCCAAACTTTTTATTTGGGAACAACTCAAGAGGACTCAATCGACTGGCGTGGAGCTGTCAAAAAAAACCGAACATACTTCTTCGATCCTTTCAGTGAGCTGAGTAAGACGGTATAAAAAACTTCTTGGGAACAGCCTTGGTTGAGGAGAAGAGAAAGCAAAGGAAGATTCATCGTTTAAATCTGAAAGTTTAAATCTGGCGGTATAATTGGGACGCTTGCTATTCTTGTTTCATCTCATGTTATGTCATAATCTTTTGATTTTCACTTCCGTCATTTCAAGCTTGTTGCATCGCATGATGCCTCCTCCCCCCACCTTTTGTAAGTTGTTTTTTTTTGTTGGCAAGGTCGCATTTGAAATTGAGGGGCTGCATTTTCTGGGGAGCGTTGACTTTCGGCGGAGTTAAAAAAGACTAGTAATAATTATAAAACAACTGATTTTAGGTGTCGTGTAAACAGACAAGGGCCGCTATTGATGTGATGGATCTCAAGGATTTTTCCGCTGAAAAAAATGCATATTCGTTGTCGGCACGGCATCTTCTGACTGTAGCGGATTTTGTGGCAATGGCAGATGGTGGAAAGCAGTACAGTCCTAGTGCTGCATTGAAGGCCGTCGGCTTCGGACATGATGGATCGCTGGGCATGTTGAAGAATCTTCTTAAATCTCTTCAACAACTTTCCTATGTAAGTTCTTTCTCATTTGGACAATAATCCAAGATTTTTTAGTGAAAAGCAAGAAATTCTCCTTCGCATCAAAAATGCCTTGGCGGTTCCTCTTGTTCACACGAACAAGCCGCTATTTCTCTTCGGAGGAAATGTCTACTCGCTCCAGTTTGAAGGCAATGCGACGGAGTTGGGTCTGGATTTGTCCAAGCTCATTCAAGAGAGCCGTCGAGATGGAAGCCGAAAGAGGAAACGAAGAAAGAAGCCGGCAAAAAGAAGATCGAAAGGAAAATAAAATAAAAATAAATCTTTAATGATGAAGTTTAATTGTTTTGTTGAGGGGAAAGGGGGAAAACGGTGATTTTTGTGGTTTAGAATCCAAATCCGGTCAATCTTCTTGTTCATACGTCTTTCCTTGTCATTTTCTCTCTTGTTTTCTAGATTTTACCGTTTTTATTGACTTTCTTCGTTTCGAAAAACTGTCAATCATCACCGTCATTGGGAATTCATTTAAGAAATTGCATTTGTCCCTCATTTTCTTCTCTAGTCGGCTGGTTTATGGGTATCTTTAAAATTTTCTTTATTCCCAGAATTCAGATTACTGTAGAATCTTAAAACCACCAATTTTTCCTTATTTTCCCTAAAAAATTCTCAAAAGTTTAAAATTCGTTCAAATTCTGTCAATTTGACCTCAAATTGCCCGCTTTTGACCAATTTTCCTGCAAAATTGACGGAATTATCCCGGGTTTCCAGACAAAAGCGTCGCTTTCAACGTTTTTAACCAGTTTTTTTTGTCAAAATCCACAAATCAAAAATAGCCAGCCATTCGCTCATCTCTCCACCCGGCAGACGGATGTATCCAGTCGACCTCTACAATTCCCGTGTAACCTGGACTGCGTTTCTTAGATATTTATCCCCGGGGATAAATTGGAAAAATGGTGCTATCTTATCCCCCGGGGATAAATTTCGTTTCTTAGAATTTAGCACCGGGGATAAAATTTAGCACCGCGGGGATAAACTTGGAACCGGTACTAATTTATCACCGAATTGCGTTTCTTAGATTTAGCACGCGGGGATAAAAACCTAAATTTTGGTGCTATTTTATCCCTGAATTTTTGGTCGGGATAAATTTAGCACCGTTAGTATTTTCTTCTGTTTTTATGCATTTTCTTCATTTTTTCGCACTAATTTGTGTCCAAATAGATACTAATGCTAATATCAGTCACCCAAGTGCACTTTTAGTCGACGCTACATCATAGTACGTTCTTAGTTTTCACTATTTTCAATTTATTATAGGTATTTGTCAATCTATAACTACAAAAATGGGCAATACAAGCTGAATATTGCATGTAGTGATGGATAAAATGTTTTTCACCAATCAAGTAAGCCTAGTTTTATTGATTACTCCTTTTAGGTATACATTTATTATTTATGAATACTATTTGCCATGTGTAATCACTTAAACAGATGAGAGACACTGTTAAAAAATTTTAAAACAACAAATAAAGAAGGAAAATTAGCAAAATTGATTTTTAACGAGCAAGCAGGTAAGTTTGTCTTCTTTGATAATCTTTACTTTTAGCTATTGTTTTTATTATCAATTTGTGATATTTTATGTGTAGAAAGATGCCCAATATAGGGGACACTCTGCGCAAATTTTTGTTGCGAGAAAACACTTGTAATTTTTTTCTTATATTTCTTCGACCAGTAGTGGTTAGTATACTATAGTTTAGAACCATCAAAATGGACGATTTTAACCGCGATATTTTCGACAGTATTCTATCTCTAAGAAAGCCTCGCAGTTACTCTGGCCGACGCGATGATGTTCAAATGACCGAAGGAAGCTTCCAAAGAACCTTTAGATTATCAATGGAAACGTTTAAAACTCTTCTAAAAATAATAGACCAAAAAACGCCAAGAAATTCCGATCAAGGTCTTCCCATTACGCACGAAATGAAACTAAAAATATTCTTGCGAGTAGTCTCGTCGAATGCTACATATAAAACAGTAGCTGATGTTTATGGCCTATCTATTAGCACTATTTCTAAGAGTTTCCATTACATATTGGATCTTTTGTACAGTTTGCGAGATGAATTCGTGTTTATGCCCGAAATTGATGAATCTAAAGAAATTGGGCTTTTGCTTTCAACAGTTCTTCTTCACATAATCGCAAACGAATGTCCGATAATTCCTTGTGTACATTTTGAGAAAATCTAAAGGAAAATAGTGTTTATCTATTAAAAAAACTTACTGGCTTCTTGTAAAGCTTTGCAATAATTTCTTCGACTTTTGAGTGGGCTTGACAAGTTTTATTTCTTCAGAACATTTCTCAGGAAGACAGGATAAATCAGCCAAGCTTTCATCATAATTGTCGTTCCCCCAGTTGCCCGGAATATCTTCGATGTATTCTTCTTCTTGCTTATTACTGATAATTTCTAAACCTTGGGAATTTTAAAATTTGTAAGAAAACTAACGTGTTTCACCTTCTTCTAATTCTTGGGATATTCCTTTGACTGCAACCGTATCCTCCAGTATATCATAGAGATCGGAATATTGTGGATGTGAACTTCTTGGATGAATAGGAGGCGGTCCTCCTCCGGTCCCACGAGATGCTGATTTCTATCTAAAATAAAAACCGAGACCAATATCAACTTACAAATTTACTGAGAAGACCGCGTGCTGTATACATGTCTTTCTTCAGTTTTTCAGCAATTTTCTCGGGCTCTCTTTTCGCAATTCCTATTGCTGATAATTCGGAAGCCCATTGTTCCAAGAGAACTTTTTTCTGGTTTATTTCAGCTCCTTTCGACCCTAAAAACATTAATATATTGGAATTAACTGACCTGTTTCAAATTTTCTGTGATAAACAGCATAATTTTCTTTATACAATTCATAGAGTTTGGTAATTTCCGTTGGGCTGTAGTTTATTGACTTATTTCTTTTCGTTTTAAGAATATTTTCCATCGTTTCTCGACTATTATGGCTGAAACTGATGACTGAAACTAAAAATAAAACGGATAAATATAAAGGAATTAATTGTACAACATATTCACAACTCAGGACACACTAAAAATTCATAAAAATTATAAAATATAAACAAACAGAAAATATAACTGTTGGTGCTAAATTTATCCCCGGACCGGAATTTATCCCCAGCCAAACTTGGTTCTAAGAAACGCGCGTGGTGCTAAATTTATCCCCCGGTTCTTCATATCCCCGGTTCTACGTATCCCCGGTGATAAATTTATCCCCGGTGCTAAACTAAGAAACGCAGTCCTGTCTACCGCCACCTGGTTATGCTTCACTATTTTCCGCTGGACTACCAATACCGTCAGATGAGGCGAAGCCGATTCAACTCAAGAGCGAAGCCATCGAGATGGATGCTGAAGAGGAAAAGAAACGAGTCGAGAAGAAAAAAGAAGACGAGAAGAAGACCGAAAAGAAGGCGACCAAAATGGAACAGGATGTGAAAATGCCGGTCGAGAAGAACAAAGAAGACAAGAAGCAGGCCAAAAAGAAGAAGAGCAAGACGGGAAAGGACGAGGAGAAGTCGAAGAAAGACAGAAAGCAGGACGTCAAAGGAAGGAAGGAGCCGAAAAAGGAGCAAGAAAGTGACAGTGAAAAGGAAAAAGAAAAGGAAAAACCGAAAGAGGAGAAGAAGGCGAAAGACGTCAAGGAAAGAAAAGAGGTGAAGAAAGAGGAGGAAAGCGACTGGGAAAATGACGACAATGATCCGAAAGAGACGAAGAATGGAAAAGACGCCGAGCAGAAAAAAATAGAAGATCGGAAGAAAAAAGTCAAGAAAAAAAAACTTGAAACTCTTGATGAAGAAGAAGAAAGTAAAAAAGAACAACATCAAATAAACATTTTTTATTACAGTTCAATTGTTTTGTTGATGGTGAAAGGGAAGAGAGAAAACAATGGTCATTTTTGTGGTTTATGGTTGAAATCTTGCCTTTTTTTCTTGTCCTTGCCTCTTTTGTTGTCACTTTTCCTCTTGTTTACTTGATGTTACCGTTTTTGTTTTCTTTCTTCGTTTCAAAAAATTACCAGTCGTCATCGTCAGCTGGAAATTGCTTGGATAGTTGGCCGGAACACCGAGTAATGGCAACAATCTGGCTGAAAAAGCCCAAAATGTTGCATATTTTTTTTGGCTGGTGGGCGACCAACATGTCGACTAATCCCAAAAAATGGCCGATAGACTCTGAAAATCCTTTTAAAATATTTATATATTACGTTCATGAGCATAAAAGGCCTAGAGGTCTCATAGCTTTCTTATATGGTGATTTGCATGACGGACCTGGGTTGCCACAAGCTTCTGGAGGACACGTTTGCACACTTGTATACTCCGTACCGCTAAAAATCTGACTTTTTTATGCAACTCACAAACCTGCAAACACTTCCCGAAGGTTGACAGCTTCTTGTACTATTTCCAATGCCATTTAGACCACAAGTTGCACTGCATTGTGGTGGATAAACCCATGGCCATCCTGTCCAAGTTCCGCCAACATAACGTTCAATTGCTGGGAAAGAAAACTGGGAAAGAAGAGGAGAAAAAGAGCCGTGTAATAGGCCATAAGATGAGAAAAAATTGTTACAAATATTCAGGAAACTTCAGCAACCTGGCAGATTTTGACATATGGAGAGAATTTATCGACACGGTGCAGGAAATGCCAAGAGTTCATGATTCTGGACGGGTAAAAGAGCGATTGACTGGTTTTTTAGGTTTCGAAGAGCCTCCGAGCCAGTCAGAATTTGCAAAAAAAACTGCATAAAAACCACAAAAAAAATGAAATTCATGGTCAAATGCCATTTATTTTCATTGACAAAAATTCTACTTGACCGGGCGGAGTTCCTTCCATTTTCCATCAATTTTGGCTCGAATCGGCTTGTAGTTGACGCAATCGACACGGAAATCAATGGCCTTCTTCTCGCCGCCAGATTTCTTCAAATTCAACGAAAATTCGAGGCTCATGCCGTCGTTGTCAGTCTTCTCTTCGCGTCGAATCGGCGGTGTGATGCCAATCAGACTTTTCGGCTTTTTCTCGGCTTTTTTCGATGACTTTTTCGATTTCCTTGAACTTTTGGAACTTTTTGACTTTTTCTTCGAATTTTTTGGTTTTGGAGAGGTCGACGGATCCTTGCTGCTGAGTTCTTTAGCAGTAAATGTCGGCAATTGAATGATCTCCTCCTCCTGCTGGGATTCTTTTGCCAAATTGATGAGAACTTGTTCCGCCTTGCAAATCGACTTGTAGATGTAATCATGGAGGATGGCTTGATGAGATTTGGCTGAAGTTGCCATTTTGATGACCGGCTGGTGGGCTGGAAGAGCAGCGAATGAATCGGCAGCTTGCAGAAAGCGAAAATCAAAGGATTTTACACAATTTGGTCCATTATTGACGAAATTTCTGCATTTTCGACCACTTTTCCGCGCCTTTTACAGAATTCTTCGCTTCTCTTGACTACCGCGAATTTTGAAATAGTGAAACAATCAAGAAAATGAAAAAAATTTCTCGGAATGGTTCATAAAACATCCCGGTTGAGCGGATATCCCGCAGGAAGGTTTCCAATAATTAACAAAACGTCAATTCTTACAGAATGGTCCATAAATCCCTTTATTAAATATTTATTAGGTCTTCAATTTTAATCAAATGTTTGTTTACAAATAAAAGAGCCAGTCCGTTTCAGTTAACTCTCCTTTTTGCGGCCCTAAACAGCGTCGATTCTAAGTAATGGTAGTCATTTGAAATGGTTTTATTCAACAATTAAGATCTCCTTTTCCAAGTAATGCTTGTTCACAGAAATTCCGATCAGTCTAATGACGAGAAGGCCCATGTTTAGCCCTGAAATGATGTGGAGAGTAGTCGTGGAGACTTCGGGTCGATGCCAGTTGGGATCTTCCTAAAATTTTGACAAAAAATTGATGCAAAAAAAGAAGGAACCTTCCCAAAGAAGTAAAATGTCCCTGCTGCCGCTCGAATGAAGAGAATTTTAATTGCCAGAGGACTGGCCATGGTGGTTAGAACCTCTGGAGGAAGATCTTCCGAAATCTCTTTAAAAAAATTCTTAATAAAATTCCCTTTAAACCTACTTTCAGGCCAGTTGCCCATTGTAAAAATAAAAAATAATAAAATCCACTGAACGATACTTTGATGCTTCAAGCAGCCCGCTGTCATTTCACCGGATCCCTAAGAAATTCACTCCTTTTAAAGAATTTTCCCACGTGTTTGTACAAAAATTGTAGCGTGCAGAGGATGAAGAAATCATTAAATGTGCAGAGATGCAGCAAAGTTACGAAATGGAATCTTCTTTTGGGATCTTCTTTTGATAATTTGAGCTCCGACCAATTGAAAAGAGTTTCATGGAGGAGGAGGAGCCAACACTGGAAAGGGGAGCTCTTTTTAGGCGGGAAATCGACTCACCAGTGCAAATACTGCCAGATTTAAACGGGCTATTTGAATGTACGTCGGCATTGAAAGAAAATTGGGGAAAAGGGGGTGGATTGTCCGTGAAGCTATCGATTTTTAGCTCAAATTACTAGAAAAGTCCGGGAAATTGGAATATTTTCGAGGAGACGTCAAAAATCCGGCAGCTTTCCAAGACCAATCGATTTTTAACTCAAATTATGGGCAAAATCCGTGGCTTTTAAAGTGAATAATAAAGGGATTTCCATTGTCGCAGCTAAAAATCCTCCGCAGCCATGAATTGAAGCGGTAATTAGCTTAAAAATTTTATATTCATGCCTGTTTTTCCTTGATTTCCTATTTTTTTTTGGAGAAAATAAACTCCTGAACAATTTAACTGGAAATTCTCTGCAGTTTTTAGCCAAAATTCCTGGAAAATAGGATAATTTCGAGGAGAAGCGGAAAATTGTGCCAATTTCTCTAAGATCATTTCAGCCTTTCATCTTTAAAATCCAGGAAACATCAAACAAGAACCAGCAGAACGAGAAGAACAACAAGATTCGAGAGAAAACAATCAGCCAATAACCCGAATGCCCCAAATCAACCACGAGAAAATAAGAAAAACACAATATAAAGAATAAATTTTTATTAAAAATATCAGCTTACTTTGTAGTCGACGGGCGCATCCCAGCTTCTATTCCAGTTTTCTCCAGGATGCCAGCCGTCTGGGTGGAGAACAGGAGAGCTGAATGACGATTTCTGCCGGAAGAATGGCTTTTATACTGGTCACAAAGTTGATAAATCCTTTTCGCTTTTTATCCTTTTGCAGTAATTTGGCCGGCGGCAATTTTGAATTATCGTTTTTAGCCAAATTTATGGGAAGGTCGATGAAATGCTGATAAACTCAGGGAAAAGGTGGAATTTCTAGTATCGGGTCTTCCTAATGGATGATCCTGAGGAATTACGACAACTAAAACAACGATAAAATCAAGGAAATAAGACAATAATAAATAGAAAAATTTATTCCGATAATTTTTCTTTTATTTTTGACCTTGAAGTTGGATTTTCTTCTTGCTTTTTCTCATTTTTGACTCTCCTCCTCGGAAGTTCTATACCGTAAAAACTGAATCCCCTGGGGCGCTAAGTTTCAATACCCCTCTTTCCCCTGGGGCAGTAATATAAAGCAAAATAAAAATCGAGATATCGTCAAAACTTTGTTCGATTCGGTATCTTCGCCCTCTTCCGAGAACCCGGATCCGTCCGAAAATGGCCGGATTCGGTCCGGATGAGGGCCAGATGATGAATACGTTCGATCTAAGCCGGCTGTAAAAGGATGTTCTGTGCAGCCTTGCTGTGTTCCAGAATACTATCCTGATTCCAGCGATCACCTTGCAAAGAGGCTCGGAGGCGTTCGACTCATTTTGCATTGCAATGGTTGAAAGGAGGAGGAGAGGGCACTTTTGTTTTTTTCCCAAGGAATTTGGCACCTTTTCTGCGTCTCCTCGAAAATATTCCAATTTTCCCGATTATTCTCGTAATTTGGGCTAAAAATCGATGGTCACTCGATCAATCCACCCTAGGGTTGTGCGTACGTAATTGCGTATGTCGTGTTTCGGGTACACGCGATCGCGTTTTTCTCAATAATTTCTTCCAGAAATTTTTTTCTCTTTTTATCATAGTGTAGACTAGCTAATGGGCTACAAATGGCAAAAAGAAATAAAGAAAAAAATTGAGAAATTCTCGAGTAAAACGATGAAGCGTCCCGACGGAAAGCACGACAGGCGTTTTTTGGCCCTGTCGTGCTTTCCGTCCCGACGCTTCATCGATTTACTCGCCAATTTTTCAACATTTTTCTTTATTTCTTTTTGCCATTTGTAGCCCATTAGCTAGTCTACACTATGATAAAAAGAGAAAAAAATTTCTAGAAGTAATTATAGAGAAAAACGCGATCGCGTGTACCCGAAACACGACATACGCAATTACGTACGCACAACCCTAATCCACCCCATTTTCCCCAATTTTTTATTAATGCCGACGTACATTCAAATAGCCCATTTAAATCTGGTAGTTCTAGCCGGGGTAAGTCGATTTCCTGCCTAAAAAAGCTCTGTTTCAGTGTTGGCTCTTTCTTCTATATGATACTCTCTTCAATTGGTCAATATTTGAATTACCAGACCGTGATTTAAGAAGAATAACTCATTTCTGGCCAACTCTGCCTTATTTATGCTTAATGAATAACCGCATTACAAATTATACGCTTCAATATTTAAACGTTAGGGATTTTCGGCAGTTTTCTTATTTTTTTTAGAATTCAAAGCGATGGAATATAGTAGATGTTAAATATTATAGCTTACTGCAATGGATACCATGTGCCGCCATTTTTACAATAAGTTACAAGCCGGATTGTAAGTTTATTGTGATAACAAAAATCTTTAGAGAGCCGCGAGAACCGAACCCAGCACCTTTTGAAGGAAAATCGGGTGGAAAACACCGATTGTCCCAATTTTTCTCCAATTCTGCCAACTTCAGACAATTTTGTATTCTGTTTTCAAGGTTCTGGCAAATATTCCTATATTTTCTTGCGGAATGGGCGGGAAACTAGCGCGCCAGTGAAATTGGCGAGTAAAAATCGTATTTTTTTGCCATTTTTGGGTCAAAAATGTCGGTTTCGACTGTTTTCCTCAATATTTTCCAGTACTTTCGGACTATTCTGTTCCTCCGGGGATTCTAACTGCTTTGGCTGATCCCCTAGCAATGCAAATTCTCTTCATTCGAGCAGCTGCTGGTAGCCTGTATTTCTTTGGAATGGTTGGAATTGCTAAAATAAATAAAAGAGCCAATTTTTAGGAAGATCCATTTTGGATTCCTCGACCATTTTCGAAAAAAACATTGACTACCGCTAGGATTCTAAACATGGCCCTTCCCGCCATTCGATTAGGCTTATTATGTGCACACAAATATTATTATGAAATGGAGGAAGAAATAATCGAATAAATTAATGTCAAGAAAAAAGGTAAAATCAAGAAGAGAAGCGGAAAAATGACAACAAAAGAGGCATGGACAAGAAGATAGGCAAGATTTTAACCCTAAACCACAAAAATGACCACCCTTCCCGGCTTCCCTCTCCCCTCAACGAAACAATTGAACTGCCTATCAAACTTAATTTTATTTAAAAAGATCTGTTTTAGGCTACTCCATGTAGCCGTGATCTTTCTTCTCTTTTTTAAAAGTGGACATCATCTTGGCTGAATTCTTCTTCGACCACTGGGCTTGTATTCTTGCAGCTGCTGAGTAAGACATCGAGCAGACAACGGCGAAGGACCTAAATTGAAGAAATTGATGAGATTATGGTGATTTGGTGCGCGATGTTTACCACCGTCGGTGAACATTCGATGCACCGCGATTAAATGCATTTTTACCCGGTTTTCGGGATTTTCATTGCTTCTAACAAAGTTTTTCGTAATCAGTACGAAATTCTGCGTATTTTAATATCAAAACGGCTATAAAAACTAACCGCAGATCCATTTGGTGGGCATAAATCGCTATCGAAGATGTAAACTCGATGCATGCCATCATCATCCACATAATTGTATAGTAGCTGCTGTCCATTAGGATCTCCAAATGCATCGCCAATCATCGCCGATGGTATTGGTAGTCCAGCAGGAAATAGTGAAGCGTATCCAGGTGGCGGTAGATAGGTTACGCGAGAATTGTAGAGGTGAAATGGATACATCCGTAGGCTGGAGAGATGAGCGAATGACTGACTTTCGTTGATTTTTGGATTTTGACAAAAAACTGGCAGAAAATGTCAGAAGCGAAGCTTTTCTCTAAAAACCCGGGAAAATTCCGTCCATTTTACGGGAAAATTGGTCAAAAGCGAGAAATTTGACGTCAAATTGACAGAAATAAACGAATTTTTGACTTTCGGTAATTTTTCAAGGAAAATAGGAAAAGTTCGGTGGTTTTTGAGATTCTACGGTAATCTTATAATTAGAAGGACCAATTTGAGTTCTGAGAATAAGAAGAATTCAAAAGATACCCATAAACCAGCCGAATTGCGAAGAAAATAAAAGACAAAAGCAACTTCTTAAATGAATTCCCAATGACGGTGATGATTGACAGTTTTTCGAAACGAAGAAAGTCAATAAAAACGGTAACATCAAGAAAACAAGGGGAAAAATGACAACAAAAGAGGCATGGACAAGAAAATAGGCAAGATTTTAACCCTAAACCACAAAAATCACCATTTTTCCCCTTTCCCCTCAACAGAACAATTGAATTACATAATTAAAAATTTATTTTTATTTTTTTTCCTTTTTGATCTTCATTTCGCCGGCTTCTTTCTTCGTTTCCTCTTTCGGCTTCCATCTCTCTTCTCTCTTGGCTTGAATGGGATTGGACAAATCCAGACGAAGTTCTGCCGTATTTCCTTCATGCTGTAGGCTGTAGACGTTGCCTCCAATAATAAAGAGCGGTTTGTTGGTAAACACCAAAGGAACTGCCATGGATTTTTTGATTATGTTGAGGATCTGCTGCTTGTCGCTGTTTTGAATAGATCCATCACGTCGATTGCTCCCCTCACGGTAACTTCTCCTCCAACGGCCTTATATGAGACCTGAAATCAGTTGTTTTATAATCATTACTAGTCTTTTTTAACGCTGCCGTAAGTCAACGCGCCCGATAAAATGCAGCGCCGCCCTTTAATTTCATACGCGTCTTTGCATAAAAGAAACAGAAAAAAAACGTACAAAAACTCTCCCATCGGGAAAGAGCATGTTGATGTAGCGGAGTTTCTCATCTTCTTCCGTTTTGTTTGGTAAAAACTTGAACATGTTGATGACGACACAGAAAAGACGAACAACGACCGACCAGATCACAGACAAGATTGAATGACAGAAGCGAAAATTAGAAGATTATATAAAAAACATACGAATATTCTGCCATCCGGGAAGAAAACGTTGACATAACGCATCTTTTCGTTGTCTTCCGTTTTGTTGAGGGGAGGGGGGTGGAGGCACCAAGCGATGCAGCAAGATTGAAATGACATTCTTGGTTGAAGAGAAGAGAAAGCAAAGAAAGATTCATCGTTTAAATCTGGCGGTATAATTGGGACGCTTGCTATTCTTGTTTCATCTCATGTTATGTCATAATCTTTTGATTTTCGTTTCTGTCATTTCAAGCTTGTTGCATCGCATGATGCCTCCCCACCCTTTGTAAGTTGTTTTTTTGGTTTTATGGCCGCGTATGAAATTGAAGGGCGGCGCTGAATTTTTTTGGGGTGCGCTGACTTTCGGCGGCGTTAAAAAAGGCTAATTATTATAAAACAACTGATTTTAGGTTTCTTGCAAGGCCGTTGGAAGAGAAATGATCGTCAGGGGAGCCATCGACGTGATGGATCTGTTCAACTACCATAATGACAAGGAGTTCATCTTCGTGAATGGCCATCCGAAGCTGTTCATGGCAAGATCTTTTGTCAATCTTGGTAAACCGGAAGGTGCGAAGACGGATACAAGCACCGCATTGAGATCCATTCACGTTGGAAGCGACGGATCATTGGGATTTTTGAAGTAGCTGATGGACACGCAGCTGTTTGACAAGTTGCCCATGTAAGTTCTTTCTCATTTGGTCAATAATCCAAGATTCTTTTAGCGACAAGCAGCAAATATGAAGGGAACGCCACCGAGCTGAGTCTGGCCCTTCCCAAGCCCATCCAAGTGAAAAAGGAAAAGAAAATAAAAAAAATAAATCTTCTATAATTCAATTGTTTTGTTGAGGGGAAAGGGGGAAAAGGGTCATTTTTCTGATTTAGAGTCAAAATCTTGTCAATCTTCTTGTTCATACGTCTTTCCTTGTCATTTCTCCCCTTGTTTTCTTGATTTTACCGTTTTTATTGACTTTCTTCGTTTCGAAAAACTGTCAATCATCACCGTCATTGGCTAATAAAAGGCTCGAACGCCGTTTAAGTTTCTTCCCTCTTTTCCTCCAATTTTCTTCTTAAATTTCAGGAAGATCCCAACTGGCATCGACCCGAAGTCTCCACGACTACTCTCCATTTCATTTCAGAGCTAAACATGGGCATCCTCGTCATTCGACTGGCTGTTTTATTTGTAAACAAACATTTGGTTAAAATTGAAGACCTAATAAATATTTAATAAAGGGATTTATGGATCTTTCTGTAAGAATTGACGCTTTGTTGAGAATTGGAAAACTTCTTGCTCCTCCCGACGACTTTTTTTGCTACCCACCGGTAGGATATCCCCTCCACCGGGATGTTTTATGAACTATTCCGAGAGATTTTTTCATTTAAAAATTCGCGGTCGTCAAGAGAAGCGAAAAATTCTGTTAAAGGCGCGAAAATTTTGTCGAAAAGGCTGGAATTTCGTCAGAAATGGACCAAATTGTGTAAAATCCTTTGATTTTCGCGTCCTGCAAGCTGCCGATTCATTCGCTGCTCTTCCAGCCCACCAGCCGGTCATCAAAATGACAACGTCAGCCAAAGCTCATCAAGCCATCCTCCATGATTACATCTACAAGTCGATTTGCAAGGCGGAACAAGTTCTCATCAATTTGGCAAAAGAATCCCAGCAGGAGGAGGAGATCATTCAATTGCCGACATTTACTGCTAAAGAACTCAGCAGCAAGGATCCGTCGACCTCTCCAAAGCCAAAGAATTCGAAGAAAAAGTCAAAAAGTTCCAAAAGTTCAAGGAAATCGAAAAAATCATCGAAAAAAGGCGCCAAAAAGCAGAAAAGTCTGATTGCCATCACACCGCCGATTCGACGCGAAGAGAAGACTGACGACGACGGCATGAGCCTCGAATTTTCGTTGAATTTGAAGAAACCTGACGGCGAGAAGAAGGCCATTGATTTCCGTGTCGATTGCGTCAACTACAAGCCGATTCGAGCCAAAATTGATGGAAAATGGAAGGAACTCCGCCCGGTCAAGTAGAATTTTTGTCAATGAAAATAAATGGCATTTGACCATGAATTTATTTTTTTTCTTTTCTGCTGGAAAAATCGGGGATTTTCTGCTGATACCGTGGATATTTTTTGAAGCCGGAAAAAAAGGCCAAAAGTTCAATGAAATTTTTCCCTTTCGGTGTTCTTCCCTCCGGCCTCTTATCTCTCATTACGTTGATTACAATCAATGAAACTTCAAAAGCAGCCGCCAGTCTCTATCTCGACTGGCCATGTCGTCCATCCAAATTCAACAAACATTGCCGCTTCCGCCATGTCCGCCAAGTTATTCGGTTAGTTTTCAGCCAGACGGCTGTAATGACGCGTCTTCAGCAAATTTCATCTCGACGGCAGACGGTTTCTACCAGGCCACCTCGACCGCCAAGTTATGAGGTGGGTTCTCCTGTAAATTGGCCTGTAAACTTACCGTAATCCATTCATTTTACCTTCTGAGTCCCAAAAATTATCCTAGTTCTCAAAAAATTTCGCTCCAAGGTTCTGAAGAGGACAAAAGAACCCAATATTCACATAAATTTCCCTCCAGGAACTTCTAAAGCTACCGTAATCCCTAAATTTTTACTCTCCGAGACCAAGAGACACACTGTAATCATAATTTTCCCTTCAGGACTCAACAAACCCTGAAATTTTGGATTCCACAGCCGGTGGTCAAAGTTCTTCTTCCGATACTCGGCCAACTGCTCCGCCACCTTCTGAAGCTGGTCCCAGCACGACTTCTGGCGATTCTCCAGGGGCAGAAAATATCCAGGATACTGTACTTGATTTCCCCGAGGATTATTGGACCTCCCAGGAAAATTCTGTGGATCCCAGGAGGCCAAGCTCTTTGAGTTTGGTGGCCACTTGTGGAGTGAGTGTGGAGCGCTTTAAATTAAATTTTCCTAGCCTTTTGGTAATTTTCTAGCTTCCAGGCCCCGTCGGAACATTCCCTGCACCTAAAAAGCCGAAAAAAATTGGTTCTTTGGAAGACTACGCTGAGTTATGGGGCATATATCTGCGCTATTTTGATTTTATTAATTCTTTATACTGTATTTCTAGTCCTCGTTTGTCGATCTCTCAATATTGTAACGATTATAATGGTTACTGTACTCTATTTAGGCGTTGGTTTTCTTATTTGGGTATGTTATTTGGTTCTGAAAGCGATATTGGAGAGATTGTGGAAGGAATAAAGCAACTTTTGGCTGGAAAATGGCCAGAATTTTATTTCAATCCTTTAAAAACCGTGAAAATAAGCAAAAATGGGAGAAAACTCTTGTTTTCCCGGATTTTCAGCGAATTTCGTCCAACAGGTGGCTCAAAATAACCGTTGTCTGTTGTTTACACGAATTTTGCACTTTTACGTGGACAGAAAAACGTTTTACGTAATCTTAAGCACATTTCCAGCCATTTTATTTCCCGCAACACGTTTAAAACCTCCCAGAACCAATAAATTACTGGTTTTGGGTCCAAAAAGCTGAAAGACTGGAGAATTCTCCTTATTTCCATGTTTTCCAGTTCATCAAAGATCAGATTAATTTCTTCTTTAAAGAGAAAACCTCTCGGCGACTTCTTCTGCCTCCTAATTACCCGTTTTCCTTGTCTTATTCGTCAGAGAGCACTTTTGATGATCGATCTTCCCCCGCGGTACCTGGTAATCATCCAAAATTATAAGTCATCTCCCCTTTTCTTCTTCTTCTTCTCCTCGAAATGAATTCTTCTGTTTTTAATGAAACTTTGGATTTAAACATTGATTTTGTTTATTTGGAAGACCGAGATTATGTGCTAACTTGTGGTGGAATATTTCTAGGCGGTTTGGTATTTATTCTAATTTGTCTCAGTTGTGTGGTGATTTTCGAAAGGCGGGCAATTCGACGAGAATATTTGGCCAATATTTATAACCCAGCACAATTCGACGCACTTTTTATGAAATATGGAGCTATTGGACCCATGTGTCAAGTTCCAGCTGGAAATGAAGAATTGGAACAAGTTACAGAGCTGTGAGCAATTTATTCAAGGCTTTTTATTTATTTTAACGTGTTACCGTATCCAATAAAGAGTTTTACAGTCAAAAAGCAGAAATTCCTAGGATTTTAGCCGTATTTCTAGGGAAAATGGCAGAAAAACGGTGATTTTACCGGTTTCTTGGCTATTTTCCCTATAAAATTGGTAATATCCAATGTCTCTGAATCTACTAGAGGGTTTTAAAAACGGTTTACACCATTGGATTCCCCGTATTCGAATTAGGAGAAAAACTAAAAACTGGGGCAAAAAGCCGGGAAATTTCGGCATGAAACTCCGATTCAAAAATTTGGCCAACTTTTGTTTTTTGAATTTTTATCGAAAAAAGCGTGAATTGAAAAAATTCGCCATTTCGTTAAATCAAAGTCAAAAATTACGGGAAATATATCATTTTGTAGAGAATTTTTCGCTCTATTTTTTTATATTAAGCATTCGATTTATACACTTGGCAATAATGAATAAAATTGCTATTTGAATTTGGATGCGCGCCAAATGGTTTTAAAAGATCGCGTGAAAACTAAAATTTTTAAAATACTCCGCATTTCTTTAAAATAACGCCAAAATTTATAAGCAATATATCATTTTGTAGAGAATTTTCCGCTTTACTTTTTGGTATACAATACTTCCAAGAAGAGGCAATAATTCCTAAGAAAATTCATATTTTATTCATTCTCCTCTCTCTTTCCGGGGATCACACTGGGATAAGTGCAAATAACCATGGGGATAAAAAACATAACGGAAAAAATTATCCAAGCATTCTTAATATTTTGCGGGTTGACTAAATAAAATGCCATGGACATATAAATCGAAAAAATAATAAGAATCAACGCCACACAGCAGCAGGAATAACAGAGCTTGGCTCCCAAAGTATCATCGGGTTCTGTACTGGTGGAAGATAAATGCCGCCCGCCATTTTCCACTCCTGATGGACCTGGACGATCCCAATCCACAGGAATTGTGGGTAGCGGGACTCGGGGAAGGTCATCTTGATGCAGAAGATCGTGAAGAGAAGTAGAACGGAGCAAAGCTTCCTGAAAATTGGCTGCATTTTAGCCGGGAAAACGGGAAATTTAAAAATAGCAGGGAATTTTTGGCAGTTTCTCTTCGATTTTCCATTTTCTACCAGAAAATTGGGCGATTTTTTAAAGGACGGCAGCTTTCTTGGTCGGAAAAAGACGGGGAGCAAATTTGGACTCAATAAATTAAAGAAAAATAGCCGGAAAAGTCAGAAATATGAAAACAGCCGTTGTTGCGCAAGATTTTACCTAAAAATTAGCGCTGTGCTATCAAAAATGGAGCTGCAGAGCTGATTTTAGGTTCAAAATGATCAGAAGAAAATTCACAGTACTCTAGGAGGTTCTAAAACTGAAAATCCCGAATAAATCATTGGAATTCCAGAAAATCCCGCCCATTTCTTTTCAAATTCAATTTCCCACCCAAATTCCTCTTAAATTTTAAAGGAAAGCCATTTCCTGAGTCAGAAAATGGTGCAAAATAAGATACGAGCAATATTAGACCAATTCAATTTCAATTTTATTACCATAATCTACGTGATTTTACGTGTTGATATCAGTTATATTAGACCAAGTTCTGTTAAAAATATGGGAAATCAGGGAAAAATGAGTAAAAACCGACTACTAACCGTTCCCTTACCTCATAATTCGGGAGTGGCGTCTCTAAATTGCTCACAGATTGGGCGGAGGCTTCTTCTGATTCCTGAAACGACTTATTTTAACATATTTCCCGGCTTTTTACCTCATAACTTGGTGGTTCCAAAGCTCCTACACTTCTCGTCCTTCGATATCGTTCATATCTTCCAACTCGATTGCCAGCTGGCGTCCTCATTTATTTAAAAACCCTGAGATATGACATAAAAACTAGAAAAGAAAAAAGAAAATAAGCGACGAAATAATTCTGGGAAGGTGATTTTGGCCAAAAATGATAAGAGGCCAGGGGAGAAATCAATGAACTGGGGCAAAGGGGGCAGGAAGAATGAATCACAGGAAGATTTCCTTTAATTTTTAGAGCTCTTTTGGGTCTTAGAACGATTAGAATGGCATGGATTTCGAGGAAAATAATGGGAAAATTTGATTTTGCCGAAAAATCTCGAGTTTCTTGGTGATTTTATGAAAATAGAAGCGGATTTTGTCATTTTTGAATTGTTTTCGGAATTTTTCATTTTTGTAGTTAAAATACTTCATTTAATGGAAATTATAAGAAAGAAAGGCGAAAGAATAGGAGAACAGGCAAGAAAAACCGCTTAGAAGCCAGTTGAACAGCTTTTCCCACGATTTATTGCGTTTATTCTCTAGAAAATAAAAAAAAATCTTAGCTGTAAACCCAAAAAAATTGTGAAACAGGCCGCCAAAACTGGATTTCTCCTCCAAAAGAGGAAAAGTTAACAGAGATGACTAATCGCCCAGCTCGTCTTCCGCCCGCGTTTTCCTTATCAAAACCGCCCAGTCGCCAAAAACCCCATCGAATTTTCTATTTCTTCAGCTTTTAAAGGAATATTTAGCCGTTTTTTACTCTGAAAAGGGGAAAATGAGACCGCCAAATGAGCGTCGAGCACCTGTGAGAGCCAGTTTACGGGTAAGATCCCACAGCTTCTCTGGATTAGCTCCACCACCTTATGAAGTGAGTTTTTAGACCTTTAAAAAGCAGCTTTAATAGCCGATTTAAATGTAAAATTAATAGGATGAATTCAGGAAGAAGAGAGCCTCCCATTGAGATCAACATCAACCTTGGCGATACCTCTTCCCAGTTATGAGGTGAGCCTTTGACCATTTTTCCCGCTTTTCTAAACGCAACGATTAAATAAAGTACATCACCTTGTAGCTCTCAACGAGCTGATTATGATGGTATAAAGAACTTTTCTGGAAGCCCGCTTTTTTCTGCCCCTACCCGCCAAAACATCCCACATCCTCATCTTAGGCCTGAGAGCAGTCTTTAGGCTGAACGAAGCGTCCCTTTTTCCTAACTTTTTGAGGGTTTTAATATATCGCCGTACTCGCGTGGACGAGATCTACACAACTGAAATAAAAAATCCTTTAAAAATGGCCATTGTTAGGTAGATATGGCCCAAAATATTCCGTTTTCTTATGATTCTGATGATTTTTTTTCCCAATTTTTTGTTTTGGAAGTCAAAATTACCATAGAATTCTTTCCAGTGGAGTTTTTAAAGAACCATCCTTGTAGCTCTTTTTCTGCTCTACAAGCCGATAAAAAAGTTGCTTAGAATACTTTAATATTTCCGTTAAAAATCGCCCTTTTCAGGAAGCGACAGCTGAATCAGGCGCTTATTTGACTCTTCAAGAGCCGGATAGCACCGAGGGCTCTCTTTCCGTGACCCGGAACGATTCTCAGTCAACTTATCGTCATTTCCAAGGCCCTGGAGAAGATTCTGCAGTAAATTTTAATTTAAATGGGAGTCCTGAAGGGTCTCGAGACGAAGAAAGCAGCGATTCTGAGGGCCCAACGATTGTAATCCATCCACGGGAGCCATTTTTGCCGACTTCCACGCCTTCTGGGAGCTCTTCTGTTGCTTTAAATGGTTCCAGTCCTTTAAATCGCCCTTTAAATGAGCCTAGAACCCCAGTAGAGCCAAATTTTTGCTTTAAAAGGAATAAAAAACCCCTGAGGATTTTTATTTTCATCACTTTGACTGCAGTTTACGCCGTTTTATTGTATTTTTACCTAAATCCTTTAATATTCCTCTTAAATCCAGTGGATTCTAAGGATACAGGTACAGTAACCTTCCTTTTTATCATGTTTTCGGCCCCAATTATTGTTCTCTTTTTAAATTTAAAATATTCCAGTCTTTGGACTGGGAAATAAAGATTTTTTTGCCATTTTTCTGGAGAAAACCGTAAAAATTAGGAAAAAATCCCTTGGGAAAATCACCGATTTTACCCAATTTTCCATGAAAAAAGCAGATATTCCCCGGTTTTTCGAAGAAAACTCAAATATTTCAACGTTTATTCGTCCCTCCCTTTAAATTAGCTACAAGTCGCGGATTTTTTCACAGGAAATTGGCACAGGAAGCCCTTGGCAACCAGACTGGTGACATCTTGCTGAAGAGTCGAAATCCAGAAGGAAGTGTCCAATTGGAGGAGAGCTCGTTGATTTTCTTTTACCAGCGGGACTAAAACCATTAAAGGAGGATTTAAATCAAAATTTACAGGTGACATTAGGCAGCTTCAGCCAATTTGTGAAGGAACTCTCCGAGCCATCATCCCAACCAAAATTTCCATTTAAATCAGAACCGTAGCCAATAGGAATGGCGGAATCCATTTGAGCATCTTAAAATCTTAATTTTTAAGGATTTTGGGTCCTAAAACGACAGATTACGGTAATTTAAAATGACAAACTAAAAAAGGCCATCTCGCCGTTGAAAAAAGCCCTCAAAAATGCTCGCAACGGTTCAAATTCCTCATTTTAGGGCAAAACTAGACGAAAACCCCACGCTTTCGCCATAAAATCGGTCACTTTTCCCTAAAACCAGCTATTCTCCTTTTTAAAGGGCTAGAACCCGCAAAATTTAAAGGAAAAAAGAATTCCAGCCTATAAAAAGGCAAAACAGTTGACGAGAGTGGGATTCGAACCCACGCCTCCGAGGAGACTGGTGCCTAAAACCAGCGCCTTAGACCGCTCGGCCATCTCGCCGTTGTCAGGCAGCGCACGAAACATTTCAACCACTTCGAGCGGGCGGGCGCCACCCGGTGGGGTAAACAAACGATGTCAGTGTTTTTTTTCTATTTGTTTTTATTTAAACGGTCGTTTAAAGAGGAAAACGAACTTTTTGCAGCCAGGAGAATTTCCAAATTCTTTCCAATTCCATCAGCAATTGGCAGGGAACCACCAAGACTTTCACAGGCGGCTTTAGCGAAGGGAATTCCATTGTAGGAGAGCGAATTTCCATAAAACCAACTGAAATCCGCCTTTAAAAGACTTTTTACCGTAAGAAAACCCACGAATTAGTCAAAAGACCGTAATAAAGGCCATATTTTTGTGGTTTTTGAATCAAAGGAAGTGGAGGTTTCAGGCCAGAAGCCGTAGGAACATCATTTTCGCATGGAGGAAGCTAAAAAAGCTAAATTTTATAAGAAACATGGGTCCTGAAAGGATAAAAGACTGAAATCGGTGGTAAAATGGAGAAATGCCAATGTCAACGCCTCCCAGGGGGCGCAGCTCTCGGCCCACGTAGTATAGTGGTTAGTACTCCACGTTGTGGCCGTGGCGACGCTGGTTCGATTCCAGCCGTGGGCAACTCTCTTTTGCTTTTTTTCTTTTGACTTTCTAAAAGCCTTTTCCTTCTATTTTTTCAGTTTTCTTTAATTTTTGAGCCAGTAGACCTTTAAAAACACTGTGAAACTAGTTTTTGGCTTAAAACCAGGTCAGTTCGCCTGTTTTTAGGACAAAAATTGTGGTTTTGATCAAAATTACTCGAAATCTTCCGATTTTCGTCAAATTTCACGAGAATTCCTTGATTTTCGGGTAAAAATCGTGAATTCCTTAAAAATGGTCCACTTGATGAGATTAGACCTTTAAAATTACTATTAACAAAGTTTTTTTTGTTAAATAAAAAAGATTTCCCTGTTTTTCCATGAAAAAAAAAGGATTTTTCCTATAGAAATTGCTGAAAAATCCCCGGTTTTTCAGGTAAACGTTCAAATTATCGCTTATTTCTTACAAAATTCCTCAAATTAGGGCGATTTGACCTTAAAAATTTGGATTTTCGCTTAAAAAACAAGAAATTCCGCCGTTTTTCAATCAAAATTGCGGTTTTTCGATAAAAATTTTCTAGAAATCTCCAGTTTTCTGGGTAAAAAAACCCGTTTTAATTCTGATTTTCCCCAAAAACCCTCAATTTTTCCCTATCTTACCTCGCAGACAAAATAATTCACGACGCTGGGATCATCGGCGGTCACAATCCATTTACCAAAATTAAGAAAATTTTTAAGATCTGTTGGATTTGAATTCATCAACGCGACTCGTTTGCCTTCGCCGTCAATTGCTGGAATTTTTCTGCTTTAAAGGAGGATTTAAAGCCCGTTTTACATTGAAAATTCGTGTAATGGACGCTAGAACCATCGATGTTGGCCACCATTCCTTCTTCGTTGAAATACGCGCCCAGGAAGACGTTTCCTGGCGGGAGAAGCTTAGCGGCAGCTGAAAACTTTGAATTTTTAGATATCCCGGGTAATTTGAAATTAAAAAAGACGCTACCTTTGTAAATAAAATCATTTTCTTCTTTGCTATTGACGGCAGCCAAATGGCCACCCAGATATTGGCATAAACTGTCCGCTGGAGACCATTGAGCCTTTAATCTGAAAGAAATGGAGGTTTATGGCGTTTTCTTTAATTTTTTTTAAAGGGCAAACCTTTAAAAATTCGAAAAACGCGGGTTTTTTTTGTGAAAATTGGAATTTTTAGCTGCTTTGGAACCAAAAATTGGCGAATTTCCGCTATTTTTCCCCAAAATCGAGGCTTTTGGCCTCTCGAATAATTAAGCAACTTATTTTCCTCTAAGGCGCTGGTTTTAGGCACCAGTCTTCTCGGAGGAGTGGGTTCGAATCCCACTCTCGTCAAAGTTTTTGCGTTTTTTTAGCGGTTGGAGTACTTTTTTTCCCATTTTCTTTAAATTTTTCGTTAAAATCTACCGTAATTCATCTTTCTTCGGACCTAAACTTTTCTAAAATTGAAATTTAAATAAAAATGGGCTTAAATTTTAAAGAAAACAAATTTGAATGCGATTTTTGCCCGCAATTCGCCTGATAGTCGCTCCAGGACCCATTTTCCCCGTTTTCCCTCATATTAAAGGTCTAAAACTAAAAAAACTCACTTGGAGACCAAATAACACTTGCCAGTCTTATCAAAATAACTGGAACCGTGGGGACAAGTAGCCTGAGCCACAGCCAAGACAGCCAGAAGGCAGAAAAGCTTCATTCTTGGGCAGAAATACGAAATAACGAGCAGTTCCCGGCCTTTTAAATGTTCTATGAACCGCCCAGCTCTTATTTTCTTTATTTCCCCCCACAGAAAAGATAATTTTGACAGTTAACCTTATCAGAAGACGAATAGACCCAGAGGGTAATGGTTCTTTCAATCTTTTGGCGGCTTTTTATCATATTTTGGGGAAAAACGGGGGAAAACGACGTCAAAAATCGAAGATTTTACCCTGGAAAACGGAAAAAATGGGGAGAAAGCCCCAAAATTAGGAGAAATCGACCGATTTAAAGGAAAAACTGGATCCTCAGGGAGCTTTTAACAATCTGGAAGACTTTCTGAGCCTAGAAAATGATGAAAATATGCCAGAAAATTTCGTAGAAGATCCAAAATTCGAGGAAAATCCGGTTACAATTAAAAATGTCCTGATTCAGGGCGCCTCCTTTTTTCTTTCACTGATTGTAAGGGGTTTTTAAGCAGTTGTTTAACAGATTTTGGTATCCTTTAATAGCCCTTTTTCTCCTCTCCAAAGTGATGTATAAAACTTACCGTAATTCTTTTTCAACCAGAAGTTACAGCCATATTAAGCCAACACCCGTTTTGACTGTCTTATTGTGGCTCTTTTCCCTGTCTAACTGCGGCTCTTCTTACTCTTTTCCCGGCACTTTGCTCTTTTCCATTTAAATCGTCCAGAAAAACAGGAATCTTGTGGGCGGTTAGACTACGTAAAATGGAGGACATAAAGATATCAGGAAGATGAAATGAAGTATTTGGGAGACAGTAAGGAGGGCGGTGGACCTGCGTCGGGCGGATAAGGGAAAAATGGGGGAAATAAACACCGGCATGTGACACAGTTAGACAGCACAAGGAGCCACAGTTAGACAGCTCGAGAATCCATCGATTTTCAGGAGATTTTTCAAGGATTTGCAGCTAAATTTCTACCATAAACGGGTTTCTCCCGACAACCCAAAAACAAGCCAGCTTGATCCGTCATTTTTCTCTGGCGATTTTCGTCGAAATTATCGGGATTATCCCCAGTCCGTCGTCCAGCGCTTGGCCTGCCGCTTTTCTTTCATTTTTCTACTAAAATAGCCACAGTTAGACAGCCACAAGAGAAATTGCTTTGTTCCGCTTGAATTCCAAGGATCCGCCTGGTTTCCTGATCCGACGGACTTTCTCGCATCATTGCACCTCGTAAACGGTATGGTCCACCGATTACAATAGGAAACAAGCCCAGTATGATACTTTCCCTGCGTGGTTGGCGGTTCTTCTTTTAAATTTCTTATTTAAATCGTGTTTTGAGTCATCAGAATGTTCTTTGACTGCCTGATCTTCTATTTCTTATCACGCCACTCGTATTTCCTTCATTTATTGCCACATTTCTTGGAATAATAGCCAAAAAATGGGAACAAAGAGCAATTTTGGCGGGCTTTTTATTAAAAGAAAGTGAAATTACAGTAATCCGGCATTTTTTTAAGGAAATGAAGCTCCTTTTCCCGCTGCTTTCCCTCTGCTTTATGGCAGCCGTTCGTAAGTCAAATTTCGCCTATTTTTTAAAGGATTTCTTTTCCCTCCAGGAGCCCAAATAAGTGCAATGTTCGGGAATCCAATTCAAGCCAGTAATTGTGAGACTTGGTCCGAATGGGGGCCATGCGTCTGGTTGAAAGGAAAAGAAAAAAGGTCCGGGATTTTTTTATTCAAGGAGAAAATTGGCTTTTAGATGGCAGAGATCATATTTTGAGCAACTGCTTCCAGGAAGAAAAGGATGCCGGCAGCATGTTTTCTTTAAATTGCTCAGAGATCGCTGGGGAGTGGTGGGTTTCTCGTCGATTTGAGCCACAGTTAGACAGCGAGAAGAGCCACAGTTAGACAGCGAGAAGAGCCACATTTAGACAGCCACCCCTCTCTTTTTTCCCCTTAAACCGCCTCATTTTTTCCGCCTTGTCTGACCCGGACACAAAAGATTTAATCTGTGCCGATTTTGTGTGAACCAGAGGGCTATCTCGTCAATCTGACCGAAAAACTAGGAACAGATTAAACCAGGCGTCTGTTTCGGCGCTTTTTTCTGGAATTTTTTGAATGTTTCTTGGTTTTTGGCGGGTTTTAGCCCAAAATTTTTGCAAATTGGGAGAAATTCGGGGATTTGAATAGAAAATCGGTGAAAACACCCATTTCTGGTCAACTTTCTTCTGGTTTCTCGTGTTTTAAGCCAAATTTGTTCTAAAAATAGCGTAGCAATTGAATTTCTTTAAAGAAAATGAAGAAAAACAACAAAATGAAGGTGAGGAAGAAAAGAAAAAATAAATAAAAAAGATTTCTCCCCGGCCGGGAATTGAACCCGGGTCTCGCATGTGACAGACGCGGATACTCACCACTATACTACCGAGGACATGTTGTCGTTCATTTGCGAAGCTTTGGCATTGCCGGGTCGTCTCTTTTAACATTGGAATCCATAAAACTGTTCAAAATACCACAAATTAGGGTATTTTAGCCCGGGAAAAGACGCTATAGACCTCTAAAAATGTCGCAAAACTTTAAAATAGTCCATTTTAGGCTTTTAACAACTTCTACAATTATTTGAGGGATACAACTTTGAGCGAGGAACAATGCGGGGAGTGCAGTTATCAGCAGAGCTGCGGGCGACAGTGTCATAGACGGTAAGAGCCACAGTTAGACAGCTAAAGGAACGACAGTTAAACAGCAATGAACCCCACAGTTAGACAGCGGAAGGAGCCACAGTTAGACAGCAAAATGAACCGCAATCAGACAGCCCTGCATCGTTTTTCGCTGGCTGTCTAACTGTGGCGCTAAATACCGAAAACGGCCTAAAACCTCTTTTCAAGCCACAGTTAGACAGTAAAACTCGTTTTTCAGCGGAGATGTGAATATAATCAATCCCCTCTTCGTAGCTGAGCGTAAATGCATGGGAGTGGACCAGAGCCGAGCCTGTGTCTCGAAATTTGCTCCGGATTGTAAGCTGTGGCCAAATAAATCCATCCAGCTGCCAAATGTCACTGAAAGCATGCAACAAATCGTCGATGGCTTGGATTATTTGACCTGCGTTCCGGAACATCGGTAAGCCGCAGTTAGACAGCGAAAGAGCTACAATTATACAGCAAAAAGAGACACAGATAGACAGCCACCTCAAAAAACCGCCAAAATCTTCAAATTTCCCCATTTTCTTGAAATTTCCCATGAAATTCGGCTATTTCCTGCCATTTTGAGTCGTACCCCAGCCCAGCCAGGCTCTTGAAACATGCAGAAAGTCATTTTTCATTCATTTGTCGTAGGTCAACATAGCCAGCTGGCAATATCTCCGCCGAACCCTTGGCTAAATGGCTGAAAAAGTACTATTGACAAGAAAATTGGACTTTTTGACTTATTGCAGAAGCTTCTGGCCATCAAAAATCGAGAAAAAGGGCAAAAAGAGGTTGAGAAACAGGGAAATTGGGAGATTTTTTGTGAAAATTAGGCAAAAAGAGCCGTTTTCAGCCTAAAAACAAGGGGATCTTGGTATTTTTCGTTCCTAAACGGGAAAACGGCTTATTGTTAATAGAAAACATGGTTTTTATCGTTTTTTAAAGGTCTATTTGTCATAAATTAAAAAATAAATAAAAAAAAAGGACGCCTAGGGCCCAAATAAAACAAGCAAAAGAAAGTTGCCCACGGCTGGAATCGAACCAGCGTCGCCACGGCCACAACGTGGAGTACTAACCACTATACTACGTGGGCCGAAATCGTTGCTCTCAGAATCGATTGATATCGCCACTTGATCGCCGGTTGAACACTTTCTTGGCTTATTTTATTGGAATTTCAAATTCAGCGGTTTATTTTCTTTAAATGGACGTCTTGAAGCTTCCAAAAAATAATTAAATAGGGGGAGAAGAAGCTACTTCCTTCTTTTTTGATATTTGCTCGTTCCCTCCCGGCTTCTTGAGATATTAAAGTGGAAAGACGTTCCTTTATGAGAATGGAAGCAGCAAAAGTTCAAAAGCCCGGGAAATTCAAACATTTTCAGGCCTTCCGGCTCCGTTTGCCGCTGCTGTTGCCACCCCTACACACCGAATCCTACGACTTTCACCTGTGAATTGAAATCGTACCTGGGCTAGGAGCTCGGTTTCTTTGAAAAATTTGATTTTTATTATGTAGATAAATTATTTTAATCAGTTTAAAGCGGAAAATTGAAGAAAAGGCGGATTTTTATTAAAAAAAAATAAAAAGATTTCTCCCCGGCCGGGAATTGAACCCGGGTCTCGCATGTGACAGACGCGGATACTCACCACTATACTACCGAGGACACGATTTCGGACGACTTTTTGAGTTAGGAAGATGGTTCACAGCTCGCCGCCGCGGACGAAACGTGGGCACCCGCATAATAGTTTGCGCTGATGAAGCTGAAAAATCCAAGAATTTTCGCATTTTTCTGATACTTGCAATCAATTCAGCATGGTCTTCTGTATTTCCGATAATTTTTTCAGCTAGCAAGAATGTGTTATTGCAAAGATATACGAGTTTTGGTCATCTTTAATAAGATTTGAAGTGCCCACATCGGCGAGCTGTGGGTTATGGGCCTTGTCTAACATTTTTGGTCGTCTATGGCTTAACTTCGTGTTATTTTCTCCTTTAAATTAAATTTTAACTCTTTTTTACGTTTCTGTTTCTTAAATTAGCCAATTTCTGTTAAAAAAAAACGTCTAAATTTATCAAAAAAACCCAAAGAATCCCTGGAATCCGCTAAAAGTTAGCTGAAAACTCCTCCAACTGGTCCTTTTTCCCAGGAATTGTCCTAGAAATCGCTGAAATTTAAATTTAATCTTCTTCTGGAGCCTATTCCTGGTTTATTTTTCCATTTAAACGGGATTTTAACACAGTTCTGGATACTGCAACATATTATCCTTCCAAAAATTACTTTCTTTTCACAGAATCTCCAATAAATTCTAATAATCTCCTGCATAAAGCCAATAAAGCTAATCCAATCATTTCCAGTCCCCTTGCAATCTCACCGCCAGTGTTTTTCAATCCCGCTGGTATATAATTACAGCAGCTGACAATCTGGGTTTATGTAGTCCACTGGTAATAATTATAACATCGTTATAGAGAGACGGCCTGGATTGTTGGACAACCAGCGGCTAGTTACTGGCCTCTAGGACAACATTTTCCCGGGTTTTCAGTTTCAAATTTAGTGAAAATGCGCCAAAATATGGGACTATTGCCACCTTTTTCCGGGAATGTTGCTAGGAAACGGGCAACACGCAATAGAATAAAAGACCCCGGAGGCAAATAATGCGCTCTTTTGGGGAAATTTGTAGCTGCAGCCACGAAAATATAGCCATTTTTTGGATTAGAGGCCTTTAAATTTTAATTTCTAACAATTTTGAGCCGGAAAATGGCAAGCTGTCTTACTGTGGCTCTTGTGCTATCTAACAGCGGTTTTTTCAGCTGCCTAACTGTGGCTCTTTTGCTGTCTAATTTGTGGCTCATCCTGGCTGTCTAACTGTGGCTCAAAGTCTCCTAATTTCTTTTTTTCTCCTTTAAATGGCCTATTTCTCCCAAATATTTGCATATCTGCTCTCCTCTTTCTCACAGCTTTTTATATCAAGTGTCCACTTTCACTTCCCCCTTTCCTACTCCTCCGCCTTCTCATTTTCTGTTTCATCTATCCTAAAAAATCTTCCCCCCTGTCCGTGGCCCCGCCTCTTTTGCCTCAGGAGCCCCGCCCAGTGGAAAACCCGAAGATCCAGACGTCTGCAGGCTCGCTCCAAATGGCTGATACTCAACAAAACGGCTCTCCTGCCCCTTCTCCTCAAGAAAATGGAGCTCCTAGCACTCCTAAGGTTAGTTTAACGTCAATTTAAACCATTTTGGGTCTAAAAACGAAGAGAAAAAGGATTTTAGACCTTTAAAAGTAAAAAAGAAAAACAAAAGTGAATAGGTCCCGGGGAGATTCGAACTCCCGTCGCAGGATTCAGAGTCCTGAGTGCTAACCGCTACACCACGGGACCATATAGTGGGATGTTTTGGCGGAGCGGCCAAGATCTTCTCGGTATCCCGGAGCATCTTCCTCTCTTTTAATCCATTTTTTAAGGAGAAAATTGTTTTCCAATAGGCAGACAAGAGCCCGAGTCATTTAAATGGTCTTCTGCACTTTTTTTCCCGACTCAAAACAGCCATCCGCCTTGTAATTTGCTCTCCCCCGCCGATGGCTGCCCCTCTTTCCATTAACTTTTTTTGTCCAAAAGGCTCCAAATGGAATCCAACGAATAAGCCGGGAAAAGATGGCCTCGGGCAAGAATTCGAACGAATTTTGGCCTTTAGAATCTTCTTTTAGCCATAAAAGGAAAGAAAAAGAGTCACAATTAGACAGCAAAACGACCACAGTTAGATAGTCAAAGTCTCAAATTACCAGCTCATAGCGCTTTTATTGACCTTGATTCAGGGAAGGTCGCTAAATTGAAGCCCGGAAAACCGATTCCCACCAGAAAAAAAGAAGGAAATGGGAGAGAGGACGGGTCAGGATACATACACGCAATAATGTGACGGGGATATGACATTGGAGCGGCTGGGAGCAGAAAAAGGGGGAAAATTGGTGTAGCGACTGTCTAACTGTGGCTCATTTTGCTGTTCAACTGTCGCTTCTGTCGATGTCTAACTGAGGCCCTTCCCCCATGACGTAGCCCCCAAAATCCATCTCCTTCTCAATTTCCATCACTTTTCTTCTTCTTTTTTTTTCTTGTTAAGATGTCTTCCCCCGGGGACAGTTGACGTACTTCTTCCGCCGTTCTCCCTCTCCATTGTTGGCCCTCGGAAGTCATTCGGGACACATTCTTTATACCTCGGGGGGTTCCCTCCTGCCAGTCAACCAGCCCCTCATCGATTCTTAGCCGGTCAGAAAGAGAGGGGAAGTAAGGGTTATCAGCTTGAATTGTCGTAAAATTTAGGAATTTTGGGAATTTTGAGGGGGTGGAGAAGTTTGAGCGACGTGAAATGCCGAGATTTTTGCTGGGGATTAATTTTATGGCCTTTGAGACAAGAAAAAATGAGACGGGGACGTCAAAAATGAGCTATTCCGCTTAATTTTGTCAGAAAAAGAGTGGTTCTTATGATTTTGGGGAGGAAAGAGCCACAGATCGACAGCTAGAGAAGCCACAATTATACAACCAAAGAAGCCACAGTAAGACAGCTGTGTAGCCAGTTTCGCCTGAAATTCCGAAATTACCCATTTTTGAGCCAATATCTCCTAGTTTTTGATAAATTTAGAGGTTAACCCTGCCAAATACCGTATCCGCCTCCCGGAAAATGCTAGAACGGCGTAAAAATCCCTTTAAATCACCCAAAAATTGCCTAATTTTCCCATTTTCAGCGCCACAACACAAAGGATCGCCTTTTCGGACCCGAACAACCAGCCTGCAAGCCATCTCCAAAGAAGGTAAGCTCATTTAAATGTTTCTGGGCGCTGCGGGAAATTTTGTTCTGATTTCTGACTAAAAACTGGCCAATTTTCAGGTGAATCCAACCTACCACTCGACAATTTTCTCTGAGGATATTCCCTCGCCCCAGCGTACGCCAAAGAAGACGATTCCTGCCCTCGGTACGGTATTTTCTTTAAATCAAAGGCTTTTTAATAGAATTCCTTAAAATTTCCCAACATCCATTAGTCATCCTATTGGCGGCAATTCCATTTAAATTTTAATTTTGTGGGCCATTCTCAGCTCGGGGCAATCCGAGGAAACAATGAAATGGGCTCATTGTGACTCATCCCGAGAGACATTGAGACCCAGAGCAGGCGGATGGAGGGAAGAGGAGCGAAAGAGGATAATCCTATTCAATTTAGACAAGAGAATGGGGGCTTTTGGGCCTGGAAGAGGGGTACAGGAGTCATTTCTAGGGAAAACCGCTGGAAAACAAAAGAAAACAGGAGAAAATTCCGGAAAATGAAGATTTTGATCATTTTCTCGATTTTTTTCAATGAAAATCTCAAAGATTTCAAAATATTTGGCATTTCTTTAAATTAAAGCCAAAAATTATGGGAAAAACATGGTCTTATAGAGAATTTTCTTCGCTATTTTCTGAGGTACGAAGTTTTACACAAAGCTAACGGAATTCTCTAAAATTTTGCTCTTTTCAGCCCGGAACCCTATCACCGGTGAAGTCAAGGCCTCTTCTCCTGTTCAGAATCAACAACAACGAGTGGCTGCTTAATCTAACCCCTTTCTGGGTAATTTTACCCATTTTTTTAAATTTTCCGCATTTCCATGGCTTATTCCCGGCTATTTATTGTCTATTTTTGGGGTTTTCTCGGCTTTTTCAAGGCTAAAAACTGTCAATTTCTGTAATAAAGGTTGGTTTTCTCTAAATTTTTCAAAATCCAATGTTCTTCTCCTCTTTAAATGGCTCTTTAAATGGCCCTGATATTGTGTATTTGTGTGTAAAATACGCGCAGGCAGAGGGCTCATAAAAAGGCACCAATTTAGTTGAATGGGGAGAGCCATCTCCCCCCGCAGATGAAACAATTGGGTTAGTTGAAGAGGGAAATGCTCAGAGGACAAGCTGGCGGCTTCAAAATAGCCGGGAAATTAAATGGCTTTCAGTTAAATTTAGCTGAAATTCGGAGAAAATGAGTGAAAATCGAGCAGTTTCTCTTCGTTTTTAGCCATTTTTACTCTAGGTCACAGCCTCAAATTTAGCGCCAATTCTGCCAAAATTTAACAAGCTGCGCCCTTTAAAACTTCCATTCATAATTGAACACGGCTTCCGCTAGATTTCCAGGGCATTTCCCGCCAATTTTGTCGAAATAAAAAAAATCGCGTTGGAATTTAGTAAAAATAAGTCGAAAAGCGAAGAATTCCCGTCATTTGTGTCAAATTTTCCCCAGAGCAATGGTCGACTCAAAGGCTTCGGATTCTCTACGTGATTTCATACCACCTGCTTTTGTTGACGATTGCGCTCATCCGTATGGGATCAATCTCAAATATCAAGAACTCGCCGGGGATGAGATTGAATTCACCTATACGTTGAGCTGGCGCGGAAGCGCTGTCCCTCCAAGAGTCACTGAAATCCCTGATCTGTTGGGAAGTCGTAAGGTTTGTTCGATTTATTAAAAATACGCAGAATCACGTATTTAAAAAGGCGAAATCGATAAAAACGGGCGTAAACAGCGGGCCCTTGAAATAAACTCAACGCGCAGAAATTTATGCATTTCTACCAATTTTTCGATGTTTTCATGGTTTTCAGGGTAGAAATTCGAATTCAGCATGAAATTCTGCATATTTCGAAACTATAAATATATGCTGAAATCGCTATTTTTCCCTGCTTTCACTATGAAATTAAATTTTTACTGTGAAAACCCTCAAAATTGAAGAACGACCCCAAATTACCCAAAAGGTAGTCGAAATTTTCTGCGGATTACGGTAAATAACAGGAAATCTGTAAAATACCAAAAATCGCGTCAAAACCCTATTTTCTGCCGTAAAAGAGCAGTTGCCTGATGTTTACAACCACCTGCTCGCTGTTTACGCCCGTTGTTTACGCTAAAAATTGAGATTTCAACCGTTTCTAAACCCCTTTTTCAGGTTAAAAAGAGCAAAAAGAAGAGTAGCCATAAATCGAAGGATAAAAAACATAAAAAGAAGAAGATTTGCCCAGCTTCTTGCACCAAGCGGCGATCCAATTCGACTCCCAAAACGGCGCCTGCTCCTACACCGAAAATTGCCAATATTGAAATAACCGGCAATCTGTCCGAAAATCCGCCAGCCAGTCCCGCTGCCATCAGCGAGAAGGACAGTCTCCACCAGTTGAAACTCGATCTTTATAATAATTTCAATTGCCCTCGTTATTATTACAACGATGAGAAGAAAAAGCAGCCAATGCCCGTCATTCCTGCTCCTAAATCCGCTGACGATGTCAGCAGTAATCGCAGTTATTTTGGCAGCTATCCAACGACTCCGAGGAGGAAGACCCTGCTACGTGAAGGATGGATGAAAAAGCAGAAAAAGAGACAAAAAGTCCCGATGACACCCGTCAGTATTACTGGCAGCTGCAGGACTGAGAAAAGTATCAGCAGTCAACCCACGTCCACCACAACCAGTAGCAGTAGTGATCGATGTGATGTTACACAATCCAGTGGTAAATCTGATCTTTACCGTATTGGTCCGTATCTTGAGGTAAGGAAAATGGGCAAATTCTGGAAAACCAAAAACATCGATTTCCGGGCCATTAATTCGGCGCGCATCCAGTTTTTGACCTTAACTCGCCGGTATCCTGGCAAATTTTTAAAATTTAAAGTGGGTTTTAAAGAGGAGACTGACGTTTCGGATACACCCAACTTCGCTTTAAAATTTCGCGGTTATCCTGTTAAAATTCCAGGTTTTCAGTAAATCCCGACCGCCCTCAATTTTCGGTGTCCTAAATTTGACGCGCCAGCAATTTTTAACTATAACTCGGCGGTATCCAGGCCAATTTCAAATATTTAAAGTGGATTTTAAAGAGGAGATCATGGCGCATCTGTTGATACAAAATTTGCCTTCGTATTCCTTTCAGGGCTATTTAAAATTTTAAAGTTTATTTCTTTTAGCCAAAATTCGATTCATATTTCAAAATTTTAAGAATTTTTTAATCTTGGCCGGTTTAAAAAGAGAATTAAAGAGCCAAATTTCAGGACCAAGTGCTGCTGAACCTGACACTGAAGCGCCCAAACGCTGAGACAATCTACATGGAACAATTTCTGCCGACTGCTTTGATTCTTCACGATGCGGTGGATGAAATTCTAAAGAAGAAATCAAATCGTCGACTGATGCTGAAATCATCCGCTGTGTCGTCTGTCATCTTTTTGGGTTGTGGCACTTTTTTGACGAGGGCTCGCCCAGTCAGCCATCATGAATATTTCTGCAGTACTCTGGAAGAAATGATGGGAATTGGACAGGAAGTCAATATTACCGTCGATTTGAGGAAGAAAAAGACAAAGAAAATTTGAAGCAGTTTTGCAGACAGTCAAAATAATTGGCTTTCATTGAATAAATGCTGCCTTGACGATTCTTTTTTTATTTATTTGCTCGTTTGAGCCACAATTAGACAGCCAGAGAACCTACTGTTAGACAATGAGGATGATTGTGGAACCAAATCTGTCGATGCGGATCAGATTACTGTATGCTCCTTAGGATAATAAAAAGTGGAGATTCTCCTGTTTAAAAAAAACAGAATAGAGCTGGTGAAAATTCGAAAAAACGAAGATTTGGCGGGTTTTGCCATTTTTGGAGTTTTTTTGAAAAAGGCCCGGAATTTCAAAGTAGCCGCCATTTCTTTAAATTAGCCTCAAAAATTATGTGAAATATATCATTTTGTAGAGAATTTTTTGCTCTATTTTTTGAGGTTAAAGCCGTCTATTTATTTTGTACACAAATTTAAGAAATCGCTGTTTTATCGGTAGGAGTGGTTACAGTCAATTTCGAGCATTTTCTCAGATGAACACGAAGCGCTGACCTTCCCGCGTAAAGTTTTCCACAATTTGGACACGGATTCCGCAATTCTAAGCATAGAAATTTGGTTTAAAGCAAGAATTCTTACTCATATGGGTCCTATTCATGTGATTCGCTCGATCGGACGTCGTTTTAAAGAGTTCGTGGCATTGGGGGCACATATATCGCACCTGGAAAACATTTTTATGGTCTAAACGCTTTGAAAAAGAGCCACAGCCAGACAGCTAAAGAAGCCTCAGTTAGACAGCTAAAATTTTTTTAAATTGCCGCTAACCTCAGGATTATGAATTGCATTTACGTGAAGACGAAGCCTTTCCGACGTAACGAATCCTTTTCCACACTCGTCACAACGAAATGAGCAATATTTTATGTGTCCAGCGACGTGACGCTCCAAAAGATACCTGAAACAGGCAAAAATTAAAGAAAAAGGCAAGAAATTAAAAGAAAAAATGCAAAAAGATTTGCAGGAAGTGGGATTTGAACCCACGCCCTCTTACGAGGACCAGAAGACCCGAACCCGCTAGTCTCGCGGTAAGCATATTGCTTGAGTCTGGCGCCTTAGACCACTCGGCCATCCCTGCTATGAAATCTACCGCATGGGCGGGGGTTGATATTGGCAGGGGGACAATGGCAGTGGGAAGTTTTGGTCTATTTTCGGGTCCTGGGCAGTTGTTCTTCCATTTTTTGATTGTTAAAACCCTTTAAAAATAAAATTAAAGCCCGTAGAGATTTCTTCCATTTTATGAGTAAATAGACCTTGAAAAAGCATAAAAAAAGGCTTACTTGTAGGGAAATTGCTTCAAATTTCTGGCACAGTCCCTCCAGAGGCAAATTCGGTCATCTTTTTCTGTTAAATGGCTGCCAACTAAACAAAATTGCTCATTTTAAAGGTCTAGTTGCCTACCAATATGTTTATAAAGTTCTTCTACAGTATCCGTAGTAAATTGACACAGATCCCATTTACAGCAACATAAACACAAGTCAATTTCCTTTAAAAAAATAAAATTTACTCGTTTTTGGGCCAAAATTACCGTAAAATTTGAAGAAGATGGTCTCGAATCCTCTTTTATTGGTAAATTTAGAGCATAAGAATGTTCTTCAATATCTTCTGGAAGCTCCGCTTGGTCCACACGAGTATAATAGTCGTGCTCAGAATTTATTACAACGTCACATTCTTCATTTCGATCATAACAATGATCCTGAGCCTCCCAGGTACTAAAACAATCGTCCAGCTTGAATGGATCCTGAATGGAAAACTTTTTATGGGGGATTTAAGCCGCAGTTAGACAACTAAAAGAACTACAGTTAGACAGTAAACAGCCACAATTAAACAGCTGACTAGCCTGTGACCACCAAAATGACCTACCGTATCTTCCAGCTGCGGTTTCTCCAAAAATATTCCCATTCCATCACCAGCCGTCGATGCCAGCATCAGAAGTGGGTCAAAATCTTCTGCCATTTTCTATTTTCCTATCGTATTTTCTTTCTTTAAATCAATTTTAAAGAAAATCTTACTGTAAAAAGCAATCAGTTTTGATTTTGAAACAGTGTATAATGGAATTTTTATTAGGCAAGATGATTACCGTACATTTTGGGCAAAATTTGGACTAAAATCTAGCGAAGTGAAGTAGAAAACGAGCAAAATAAGTGAATTTTTGGACCAGAAACTGAGTGATATGAACAGGGAACTAAAAAAGGCACAAATATACAGAAGAATACGATAAAATCACTAGAAATCGACAAAGAAATGAACCCTAAAATGAGAGAAAATATTGAAGGAAATAGTAAAATGGAGCGGGATTATTGCACTGGAAGAAATCCCCGAGTTGAGGCTAGAATCTCAGACAGGAGGTGAGAAATTCCTGAAAATTGAGGTTTCTTGGGAGATTCTTTTAAAAATCTGCTTGTTTAACAACCGTGGGATGGTAGACCTTATTTTCCTTGAAAAATCCTCAAAAGTTTAAAATTCGTTCAAATTTCGTCAATTTGACGTCAAATTTCCCGCTTTTGACCAATTTTCCCGTAAAATTGACGGAATTTTCCCGGGTTTTCAGAGAAAAGCTTCGCTTTTGACATTTTCTGCCAGTTTTTTTGTCAAAATCCAAAAATCAACGAAAGTCCGTCATTCGCTCATCTCTCCAGCCAGCGAACGAATGTATCCATTTCACCTCTACAATTCTCGCGTAACCTATCTACCGCCACCTGGTTATGCAACACTATTTCCCGCTGGACTACCAATACCATCGACGATGATTGGCGACGCATTTGGAGATCCTAATGGACAGCAGCCATTATACAATTATGTGGATGATGATGGCATGCATCGAATTTACATCTTCGACAGCGATTTATGCCCACCAAATGGATCTGCGGTTAGTTTTTATAGCCGAAAAACCCGATTAAAACGCATTTAATCGCGGCGCACCGAATTTCGTCCAACGCTCATAAATACCGCGCGCCAAATCACCGTAACTTTGTTAATTTGACTATTTTAGGCCCTTCGCCGATGCCTGCTGGATGTCTTACTCAGCAGCTGCAAGAATACAAGCCCAGAGGTAGAAGAAGTCAGCCAAGATGGTACCGCTCCCACCTATGACGACGGTGAAGAAGACGAAGAAAGAGGATTTCCTGCCCGCCTACCGAGAAGCGGAGGCTTCGGCCCGGGACCATTTCCCCAATAATTCGACTTCAACGTCATGACGCGGCTGCCGGTCCATCTCAGCTCACTTTCTTCATTGTTATTTGTTAAAAAACACAAAAAGTCTCTTTCGACCACATTCCGAATTGTTAAAACAAACAAAAAATCCGCTTCGAAACGAAAAAAGTATTCAAAAGTATCAAAAATTTATTGTTTTTTGTTTTTGTTGTTTTTTTGCGCCACAAAAATGCTTCATAATCCTGTTCTTCGCTATTTTGTTTTAAAAAAAAGAGAAAGATTGTTATTGTTTTGAACACTATTACCAAATTAAAAAAATATTTAGTTAATTGTTAAAAAAACTTATTTGTTATAAAAGGAATAAAAGCATTCACATAATTCCCCGTATTTTGTTGTATTTTTTTACCTTAAATTAGTCGGCATAGCCATTATTCAATTGGCCGATTTGATTCGCCTGATGCAGCGCCTTGTCCTCCTTGTCACCATCATCATCCGAACGAAGACTACGAATAAACACAGGAATTACCGCCACAGCAGCCAGGAAATTGAGAACTAGCTGAAAACCGGTGGAATTATGAGATTTCTAGGTGGCACAGTCAGACAGCTAGAAGAAATGAAGCGCAGCAAGCTATTCGACTGTCTAACTATGGCACACTAGAAAGCTTTCGGCTACATGACTGTCTCACTGTGGCTTTTTTGCTGTGTAACTGTGGCTCTTTTCCACTTACCGATAGCCCAAATGTCAATTGAACAGTCTTCTCCTTTTCATTGCACGGCAATGGACATTCGAATAGCGGAACTTTTTCCAGTTTACTGGATGTCATCTGAATTTTTCTCATTTTCTCGAGTTTTTATTTGTAACCGACCTCTATGATTCTAGCAGAAATCATAGAAGAGATATTGGCAACAATATCCCTCTCCAGAACCTCGTCACTTTCCGTGTGGAGCTGGGAAAGGAACTCGTCGTGAATTCGGGAGATTAACTGGAAACTTTTGGAGATTTTAAATTGCTCTTGGGTATTTCAATTTTGTCATAGGGTCCTGAAGCGATTCTAGTGACAGTTATTGTAAATTTTTAAAGAATAATCAAAAAGCAGCAGGGAAATCTCAAAATTCGCGGAAATCCAGAAATTCAGCGTCCCATTGAACGGTAAAAGTTATTTTTATGTCTTCTCTTCAGCTTTTATGCTTTTTCTTTAAAAATCTGCGATATTCAGGCACGAAACTTGCCCCTTCAAGATCTAAACACGGAAATCTGACTCCTTCTACAGTTCCTGTGATAAAATAAGGCAAAAAATACGAAAAATGACTAAAAACTCACATCATTATAATCCTGACCTTTGTGTTTATCATGTCTACGATACCACTGATCATAATCTACCTAGAAAAATAGGGAATCCATAATTTTTAAAGGTTTTCCAACCTGTGCAGCGATATAATTCCTCAACTGAGCGATCAACGTCTGCTCAAAGAAGGTCAGACTCTTTTGCCAGCAAACAGCGTCGTCTGATTTACAAGAAGCACTGAAATATTGAAAAACCTTCTTTAAAACAAAATTTAAAACTTACTCGCAATCGGCACATGTTGAATTATCCCCGGTACGCCAGATTTGAGCCTGAAGAAGGGCGGGAAATAGGAAAAAAATGAAGAGGAGGTTGGGTTTTGCCATTATTTCCACCTGAAAATTGGAATTTCTCTATAAAATAATAATAATATTGCGTAAAAAGTAAATTAAAGCCATAAAAAGAGCAATCAACAAGCTAAGAGAAATGAAACCAAATTTCAGCTGATGTACGCAACATGGCGTCTGGAACTTTGCCAACTGGGAAAGTAAAGAACCTAAAATAGGCTAAAACCTTGATAAATGTTGGGAAATGTGACAGAATTTTTAAAGAAAGACTGTAGAAAGATGTTAGAAGCCAAATTGAGACCTTATGAACACCGGGAGACGAAACTCTAGCCACTTGGCCCCTTTTCTCTGGTAAATTGAGTATTCGGGAGAGAATTCATGGAAAATTTCCCGACTTCAGGGATAATTTGTAAATTACCTTGACAAAAGCCAAGGATTTGGTCCAGATTCAGTTCTGTTTTGTGGTAAATGCATTTAAAGAGTGGCTGCTATGGGCATTTCGTAGTAGTTTGCACTTCTTCCTAGTACAAAACTTGATACCCATTTTGTACCTCGAAAATATTGAAGTTCCCTGAATCAGGCTCAAAATCCTCGGAACAAAATGGTTCAGAAGCAACTACTACCCCTAAAATTGCAAAGAAAAGCAGCCATATTTCCCTTGAAACTCTTCAAAAGCGGTATTTCCTCAAAGCGAAGCGCTTCTACTACTTGAATTATAACGTATATATGCTACAAATATGCTGTGAGACCACCACTAGGCGTCCTGCAGTTGTTGTTCCTTACCGTTGTCCATAGTCAAAGATTAGGGTCAGTGGGCCGGAGCGATAATAGCTCACCCGTGGCTCCTCCTCGATCTGTTACCTCTCAATCTCTACGATTCCTCCAATTTTGGCACTTCTTATCGTCTTTTTCCTCCCATTTATGACAAATTATAGTTCCTGGCCGCCCTCTGATTGATGCAAATGGTTCCCCCGGTAACTTCTAGTCACGCAGAGAGGATTACTGGTAAGTTGGCTTCATTTAAACTAAAAAAGAACTGAGAATAGGTAGAACACTTATTATTTTCATTAAAAAAATGGGTTCTAAAGCTGAAATTTAAAGGAAAGGTCCGAGTTTGACGCCAGCGCAAAAATTTGTACGTAAGATTTGAAACGCCTTCCTCTCCTAAAAAAACAAGTTTTGTTTTTGTTTTCTTGTCTACCAGCCTCCAAAAACGTTGTAACACGGGAGAAATTGATTTTTCTTATCTGGGAGCCATAAAACTTCCTGGAAAACTTTTTTAAATTACTGAAATACTCGAAAATCCCACGAAATCGTCGTTTGGAACTGTCTTGGCCTAAATTTCGTGGGTTTTCAATTTTTTAAATTCTATTCTTTAGCAAAAGTTGATGGAAAGTACTGTAGAACATATATTTTATACTAAAAAAAAACTTAGAAATAAAAATTAGCCGAAATTTTGGCTCATAAACGTCTTTCTGACCAGGAATCAGTGAATTTTTGAACTTTGACCCCAAATTTCTAATGAATTTTTGAATTTTAGGCTTTTTTCTCTGCAAAAACCCAAAATAGGTATAGTCTGTCAAGAAAAAAGACGACAAATAAAGGTCTCATATTTGTTGCAATGGGGCAGATAAACCGGCCATTTTTTCCAAATTGAAATTGAAAACAATTTCAAATGCGCCGTATTCTTGCCCCATTGCAACAAAAAGAGACCTTTATTTGTCGTCTTTTTTCTTGACAAACTATAAAGAGCTTTAAAACTATTTCCTGGAAAGCTATTTTCGTTCTTTAATCTTGCCCAGACAGTGTAGGCGTGCCGCAGATGGCTCTGTCATTGACAGTCAGCGTCGCGTCGCCCCTTCTCAACCTATTGATTTCCCCCTTTTATTTTCCTCCAGGTCTATATTTCACTCCAGTTGTTCCCTGTCCTCTTCCTTGATTACTACGATTTTGACGGCCTGTCCTATCTGATAACAGAGGGCAACCTGTCTACCCGATGTCCTTATCATTGACCACTGTCTTTTGCCTTCAAAAATCCAAAGTTCTTTATGAACAACCAATTTTCAGATATCTACCGTGGAAATTGGGACAACGTGGAGACCCAAGCAGCTTATAAAAAAGATTTAGAGGAATCAGTAGCAGCTACAGAACACGTCAGAATGCCCAATATAAAGGTCGGTCGTCTATTTTTCTACTTTTTTTGAGCATAGAATTTCAGGTTTTCAGCGGCTCTTCGCATAAAGAATTATCCCAGAGAATTTGTGAACGTCTCCAGCTGGAAGTCTCTAAAGCTTCCTTGAAAAAATTCTCAAACAAAGAGACAAATGTAGAAATTGGAGAAAGCGTCCGCGGAGAAGATGTCTACATTATTCAATCAGCAGCTGGAGAAATTAATGACAACTTGATGGTAAGCGGCGCTTTTTTAGTTTTTTTTTACACTGAAACCACCGGAACATATTGGAACAGGCTGAGAAATAGACACAATTGTCCTTCGCTTTTGGACTAATTTTCATTGAAAACTTGGCTAGAAAGGTCTTTCGGTTGAAAAAATGAGTGAAATTGAAAGAAATAAAAAAAAATAGCAGCACAGTTAGACAGTTAGGGCGCCAAATTCCCCTCAAAAAGCTACATCCCATACAGCTGTCTAAGTGTGGCTCAACGAAAATTAACACTACAGTTAGACGGCCGCGTAGCCTAATAGTTTTTCAAAGCATCACAGTTAGACAACCGTGTATCCCGCGGCTCCCTAAATCCCCCTCGACAAGGCTAATGCCGACATAGCCGTCTATCTGTGGCTCTCTCCAACTTCTTCTCCTTTCAGGAGCTACTGATAATGATCAACGCATGTAAAATTGCCTCCTCTTCCCGTGTAGCTGCCGTTATCCCTTGTTTTCCCTACGCCCGCCAGGACAAAAAGGACAAGTCCCGTGCTCCGATATCAGCTAAACTTGTTAGTTTTCTTTCTTTTTTATGTTTTTCAATTTTTCTAGGTGGCCAATATGTTGTCAGTAGCTGGCGCCGATCACATAATCACAATGGATCTGCACGCTTCCCAGATTCAGGGATTCTTCGACATTCCCGTGGATAATCTCTATGCCGAGCCGGCAATTCTCAAATACATCAGGGAGAGTATCCCCAAGTGGGAGACGTCTGTCATTGTCTCGCCTGATGCTGGAGGAGCCAAGCGGTAAGCATTTAATTCTTCCTTTTAATGAATCCAATTTTTAGTGTGACATCGATTGCTGATCGATTGAATGTTGATTTTGCTTTGATTCACAAGGAAAGAAAACGAGCAAATGAAGTCGAAAAAATGACTTTGGTTGGAAATGTAGAAGGAAAAGTTGCTATCCTAGTCGACGACATGGCCGATACTTGTGGTACCATCTGTATGGCAGCTGACAAGTAAGTTCCTTCCTTTTATTTTGTATTAATATTCCCTTTAATAGATTGGTCGAAGCTGGAGCTGAAAAAGTTTATGCCATTTGTGTTCACGGGATCTTTTCGGGACCGGCGCTGCAACGCCTCAACAATTCAAAATTCGAGGCTGTCGTCGTCACCAACACAATCCCCCAGCAGGAGAATATGAGCCAATGCCCCAAAATTCGATGTATCGACATCAGTATGATCCTCGCTGAGGCCATTCGCCGAACCCACAATGGAGAATCCGTCTCCTACCTATTTTCACATGTCCCAATTTGCTAAATTTACTGGCATTTTCACTTCTTTTTAGTTATAATGGTTCAAAATTGTCCCCCGATTTTTATGGAATTGGTTTTTCGTAGTTGTGACAGTAGATTCGGGCAATATCAAACCTGTGTAACTTTTAATTGAATTCCAATAAACTTTTCTCGACAATAGTTTCCTTGTAAAAAAATGCTATCACAGCAGATATAGCTGTCGGATTGTGGCGCTGTAAAAAATTTCAGACTACGCGACTGTCTAAGTGTTGCGCCGATTCTCTTATTTTTCATGCTTTTCTGCCATTTTCCCCCACTGTTATCAACAGAACAGATTTCTAGCTCCGGTTTGAAATGGTAAGCTACTCCGGTAAAAGGATTTGCTCTGTAAAAAGCGACTTTTTAAAAGATTAAACTGAAATTTTGCAAGATTTAGAAGATCAGAAGCGATCCGAGAGCTCATTCTAGTCGACTTCTCTTCCTGAAAATGGTTGAGTTGTCATTTTTTCGACTGTTCATTTGGTCAGTTTTTAGCCATTTTGACTTTATAAAATTTGGCTACTTTTAGGACGGCTATTCTTTTCTACACTGTCCAGTGTCAGATCGACATTATTCAATGTAATCTTCTAGATCCATTAAAGGAACTTAAACAGCAAATGAAAACATGTGAAGGTGCCCCCTTCAAATTTAAGGATGGAACGGGGAAGTTTGATCTTACAAACTGGGATCAAGATACATTCACTGAAATTTTCTATGATAACAAAAAAAACCTGAAGTTAATTTCGGGAAATGTGGTAGTACGTAACACGACAATGGAGAAATTGGACATTTATTTTACGATGAGTAAGTTCATGTATAGAAAAGTTTCAATAATGGTTTATTCTTGTAGGTGGAAACAATTTGGAAGTTGTGGGAAATACAAAACTCATTAAACTGTCGGTTAAACAAAAACACAACAATCCTTTCAATGTGAAAGTTCGCGGCAACAAGTTACTCAGAAATAAATGGATCGAAAAGTTGAAAAAATTGCCAACGTATGGAGGAACCAAGGATGTTCAGGAATCAGGAGGTTGCTGATTTTCCCTTCTTAATAAGGTCGTTTTTAGAATGCGATTTTGACAATAAACCGATCGCTGATATGTCTAACTTGGACAGATGCGTTTATGTGACGGGAAATTTGAAGATTGATTCAAATACCAATGGAAATATTAGCTTAAGCGATTTAAAACTAACTCAAATTAAAGGATGTCTCGAAATCGCTGGCTCATCGTTGAATAATTTGGATTTTCTAGAAAAAATCACCAGCATAACGTGCTCCCAAAATAACAAGATTACCGGCAATGCGAACTTGTGTCTAAATTCTGAACAAAAACAAATGCTGACGGGCGTGTTAGCAAATGTGGACTTTAGTGGTAATCAGGATTGTGGTAAGTGGTACCGTGCTCATTCTGGATACATTTTTATTTCCAGATGACACATGTACTGCAAATTTTGCTGTCAAAAATCCTAGCGCAGAGTGTACTTATGTTACTGGAGATATAAATATAAATAGTGGAAATGAGGGTCAAGTGGCGATCTGGGACAGAATTAAGCAACTGGATGGCACTATAACGGTTGTGGACACGAAAATTGAAAATATGACCATTTTTACCAATCTGAATAAGATTGTTCAGAAGAAAGGAGGTCTGTCCTGTTAATTTTTA
The DNA here is from genome assembly GCA_964036215.1 of Oscheius sp. DF5033. Lineage (NCBI taxonomy): Eukaryota > Metazoa > Nematoda > Chromadorea > Rhabditida > Rhabditidae > Oscheius > Oscheius sp. DF5033. Next base: position 724,542 of record CAXIWN010000004.1, on the reverse strand, counting down.
TAAAGCCACAGTTAGACAGCTGTGTAGGCTGTGGCGAACCCACGCATTTCTCATTTATCACATTGATTTCAGGTAAAAATGCTCTGCATATTCTGAATAACCAGAATGTAAGGATATTCAAAATGCCAAATTTGACGACTATCGATATGCCGGAAAGTGTGAACGGACGCCCATTTGTATGGGAAAAGAATGGAAATTTTATGTTTACTCATAATGAGAAATTAGAATGGCTGAATATTACCAATCGAACCCATCTCCATATTCCTGTCGATCCTAGTACCATACCCACTCCTCCGCCCACGACACCTGCTCCTCCTACGACCACAACTAAGAGTGCCCTTGAACTAAAACAGGAAGAGTTGGATAAAGACCATGAAGATAAGAATAGGAAATCAGGTGGTTTAGTTTCTTTTATGTAATTTGTAATTTTTTGCAGTTATCTTGTATATTACATCGGGCGCGATTGGACTAGGCTTGGTTCTGTTTTTTCTTTATTTCGTTATAATTTACTGCATAAACAAGTACAAGCGAAACAAAGAAAGGAGAAGAATGGCCGAAGGATTTTTGGAGCATAAAAAATTCATAGCTGCTTCTCGTGAACGGTCAAAAGAAGTGATTCCAACCCCTAGTCCGGATACGGACAGCGACATTAGCAGCTCTAGAAGTTCATTGAGAGCAGAAATTACTAAAATTATTGATGTCGAAGAAAAAGACTTGGATGAGTATACTAGATATATTTCGGTTTTCCTTGACTTTGCAGGCAATAATTACACGGTAAATTTGCTGTATTAAATTAAATGACTTGTTTTTAGTTTAAGCGAATTAGAAAGCGAATCGAAGCTGGTCGTCGGGCTGCTGAACAGTCATTGAAAGCACCATATATTTCCTTGGCAAATTTCCATGAGCCAGCATCTGAAGCGCTTAAGAAAAGTCTCAAAACGGAACAAATGATCCAAATTCGGAAGAAAGCCGAAATTTATGACAAGATGATTCGATTCCCAACGCAATTTCTGAAGTATACATACAATCTTCGGCATTTTCATTGTGTTGATGCTCAGCCGGATACTTTGGACGTTGATCCTAAAAGTGCTGATTTGACAAATGTTTATGGACTTGTCAAGCGATTACTGGGGAATACCGGAGATGTGAGTTTATTTTAATTTGACGTGAATGCAGAGGACAACATTTCCACCTTATGTTTTTGAATATGATGGCTTTTAAATTAAAGAATATTTCAGGTATTCAAAAACAATCCCCGCTGTTTCATTCATGCTATGGAATGGTGTGCCATACAAGCCAAGAAGAAGTGTTATTCTGATGGATGTTTGCGTAAAGTTAAAGGAAATTGGCGCATTATTGGTGATATTCATGGTAGTATTGCCGATCTTTTGGTAATTCTCAATACGGATCCGAATCAAGCAGCAGCTGGGCATGGTCTACATCCGATACATTATTATCGATTCATTTTCCTGGGTGATTATGTGGATCGCGGAATTCGCAGCTTGGAATGTTTTGGGCTGCTCTGTCTTCTCGGTGCTCTATATCCTGACAATGTAATTATTTTTTTTTTGTCTATCAATGATTATTTTTCTTTTAGTTTGTAGTCTGCAGAGGAAATCATGAGGCTCTTGTAAATCCCTCGGATAAAACCTATGTGATCAGGCCACTGATACAACATTTGAAAAAGCAGAAACGCAAGGGCTATTTTCATTTGGCTGAACGAATGATTCGAAGTGCTTTGGAAGTTGTTCAATATCTTCCATTGGCTGCTCTTATAAATGATCAAATATTTTGTGCACACGGAGGTATTTCACATACCATGCAGGATCTGGGAGAAACTCTTGACGAGGTTTTTGACCAGGTGAGGAAAATAGCCCAAAAAATCCAAACGCCACCTGTTAGACATTATGCATTAGTCTGATATTATTCATTTTTGTTTTATTTTAATTTCAGCTTCGGATAAAATAATATAAATTTCAGTTCAACTGGCCTTATCGTACAGCATATGAACGCGAGTTTCTTAACACGCCATGGGCTCGCTTCGGGACACAAAAATATTACAACGAAGATGTTGCATCTGGTGCAGGGAAGGCTAATTTTATAAGAAATAAGCCAGACCTTTTTCCCCTGGAAGAGTCTAACAAAGAGGAACAGAAATGGAAAAAGATGGCCGGCGACTTTGAATCGTCCAAATTCCAAGCTAATTTCATGCGAGAATATGCAAAGAGGCGTGGCGATCTGAAGGGCAAATTTAATAAAGGAGATGAGAAGAAATTTTTTGAGACGTTGGATAGACTGGCTACTGATCTCCACTGGAATGACTACTGTCCGAAAATAACCAATGTTCATGGTCATCGCGGTCCTGGCGGTACATATGGAGATTCGTTGATGGAACTTTATAATATGAAGTATAATATCGAGATGGGAGTTTTCGCCCATGTTGTAAGTTTAGCTAGCAATATTTTACAGTAGGAAATCGTTTTACAGCAGCTATTCTTCGCATGTAATACGGATGGAACTGTATGGATTTTGTTTGGTTGCAACAATACTTTGGCATCCGCTCATCCCACAAACGTCTGTAAGAAGGTCGCACTGGGCGCTGCCGACTGGACTGGAGTCATTGATATGACTGGAGATGATCAGTTCCGGCTTATTATGTACCAGCAAACGACACAGAAGGACAAAAATGAAGCTATTCTGGGAAAGAAAGACAAGACCAAGCCACGGGATATTTCTGAAATAGATGCTGCATATTTCAATATTATGGCAGACTTTGTGAATCCTCCACCGCCACCGGAGCAGCCGGACGAGTAGAATTATGTTTAATAAAAATTGATGAGAATTGCTGTGTATTTTTATTTTTCGTGTTATTTTTCAAACAACTTTTGATGATATTTCCTCGAAAATGCAAAATTTTCCAAGCACGTTCGCCTATGGTTTTACCTAAATTTCAATTTTTTGGAAGAAGAGCCGGATAATCACAACACATCTCTTTTTTTCTATCCCTACTCGCCAAAACGCCTCCTTGGCTGATGGTTTGAGCCCAATCCTATGATAATGGAGAATCCTTAACCTGGTGAGCATACTTCCGGCCCTCTTGCAGAAAAACTACTCATACCACTGTGATCGGCATCAAAAGTTGTGTGTGACCAGTTCAAAAAAACCTATAAAAGTTCATAGTTTTAAGATTCTATGGACCAAATTCCCTATGATCCCGATGATTTTTCCCCAAATTTTTTATTTGGAACTTCTGCCGGTTAACCATAGCACATGCGTGGAGCTACCGAAAAACTGAGCCTACCACCTTGCTCGTCTCGCCGAGCTGACGATGATATAAACAGCTTTTTCAGAAGTTTACTTTTTTCTACCCCTAGCCGCCCACATCCAGTTGGCGATGATTTGATCCCAATTTTGCCATTTTGGGATAACCGTGAAAGGGGGTGCGGCTATTTCCTAATCAGCGTCCAAAAATGTGTGTGACCAATACCTTAAAATCTTTAACAGTATAAAAAGTGATTTTTAGGATTATATGGACCAAAATAGCCCATTTCCCTATGATCCCGATCGTTTTTCTCAAATCTTTTTTTTTGGGAATTCGACCAACTTGACCTTTTGAGCATATGTGGTACTATCAAAAAAACTGAGCAGACCAGCTGGTTCGTCTCGAAGAGCTGATCACGGTGGTATAAAGAACTTTTCTGGAAGTCGAGATTTTTTGAACCGATGATGTGATCTCAAAGTTCCCATTGGAAAAAGTGCTACCTGGTTAGCATACTTCCGACCATCTTTTTGAGAAGTTACACATATCATCGTGCTCCCCAGCTTGAGATCTCGGTGATCAGTCCAAAAAAATTTCCATGATTTAGCCCATTTCTTCGTTATCCTGATGATTTTTTCTACAAATTTCCGCATGCCGACACAATTGATACATACATAATGCATAATGTTTATTTTCCCCTTACGGGGCAGGAGGAAAAAGAGCCGTGTAGGCTATGCTAACCACCCGGGTAGATCTTCTATCCAGCAGTCTTGGAGCCGACGGGGGCAGCTTCCAATCCAGTGGGCAGCCCTCTGACCAGGGAAACGTTTTAGTTTACCACGGCTTTCCGCAGCGAGACCTATACCATTCGAAAGAACATGAAGAGAAACCCCTGAAACTGTTGTCATTTTCTGCCAAATGATCGATGGTGCCGATCCTGACGACATTTCTGGTTTACATGCTAAAATCCGAAAAATTGGTCAACCGGGCTGTATACAACAAAAAAATTGAAGGAAAATGTACCAAGTTGGCCGAGTGGCAACGCACTCGCTTATGATATTTTTGCCTTTTTTTCGGCTGGAAGTTCGATTCCTCCATTGACCAAGATCATTTTTCTCATTTTTTTCAACAAGTTTTTTTTCAATCTCCATTGACTACCTGTGCATGGCATCTTTTATTTTTTTTTTTTTGCATTTTTATAGCATGGAAAGGGAAGACATCCAGTCTTTTATTTCTCCAAAAAATTACATATTAGGAAACCAACAAGACTTGATCTTTCCATCAAAAAGACGCGTTGTTCTTTCCACGAAAAATGAGAAAAATGATCTTGGTCAATGGAGGAATCGAACTTCCAGCCGAAAAAAAGGCAAAAATATCATAAGCGAGTGCGTTGCCACTCGGCCAACTTGGTACATTTTCCTTCAATTTTTTTGTTGTATACAGCCCGGTTGACCAATTTTTCGGATTTTAGCATGTAAACCAGAAATGTCGTCAGGATCGGCACCATCGATCATTTGGCAGAAAATGACAACAGTTTCAGGGGTTTCTCTTCATGCTCTTTCGAATGGTGTAGGTCTCGCTGCGGAAAGCCGTGGTAAACTAAAACGTTTCCCTGATGAGATACCAGCTCGCTGGGGGAATTCTGTTCTCATCACGGCAGCAGAACAGCAATGTGAAAATAACTGCTCTAAAACTTAAAATTAAAATTGGCAGCTTATCTGGCAAACGATTTTACTTGTTCTGTTTGGTAAAGTTGAAATGAAAAGCGAGAAGCGAGCCAGGCTCTCGTCAGTTGTTCGTCTGCTTTCTTTGGAAGTGGTCGACTTTTCAACATGGCTACTTCTCGTGGTCTACTCCTAGCAGCAGTTATCGTCGCTATTTCCCATGGAGAGCTCTGTTAGTTTTCTACTAAAGGTTGATCACTTTGATTGCCCGAATTTAGGCTCTTTGGCTAAGAGCTCGTGGAGTGCTAAAAACGTTGAATCCTGTGAAGACAATCGGGTTGTTGTAGAAGAAGGCAATGGAACACTTGATTTAACCGCTTGGACAGCGGACAACTTTGAAAAAGTCTTTGCTGATCAAGAGAAAACGATTACTGGAGGTATAATGATTGATGGCTCAAGTTTGACCAGGATTGACATGACACTGGAAACAAGTATGAAGTTTCATAAATATAACTAACTGACACAGTTTAGTTGATAAAAAGGTTACGATTACTGTCGCGAACTGCCTCAACCTGGAGACCCTTGACATTGAGCTTGATGTTGATAAAACATCTCTGCCGGTGCTCCACATCAGCGGAAACAGAAAACTTACCGAATTTACACTTGGCGACTTGATAAAACTGAAGACGGATGAACACAAGCTTGCGGATGAATCATATATCCAAATCGAGAATGAATGTAAGCTGAAGGATGCCAATGGAATTGTCACTAAGGCTGAGACGGACCTGGCCGGCTGTAAAGCCATCTATGGAGACTTCAGAATTAAGAGCAAAGATGGTTCGACTCTTTTGATCACAAATAGATGCTGCATTTTCAGCTTTGCCCAACGATATGAAGAATATTAAAGAGCTAAAATATATCCAAGGATGTCTTGAAATTTCCGGAACCGATGTCACTCGCTTCAACGAACTTACTTTTCTGGTTAACACCGAATCCAAAGCAGGCGGTTGCAAAACTAAGCACAGTGGGCATTTTCTTTCATTCAGATGTCCACGTTGCAATTTAAAAAAACCGCCATAGTTAGACAATCGTATAGCCTGTGTTTTTTGGGCGCCACAGTTAGACAAATCTGTAACCTGTTTGCAGGCAAAATTCCCAAAAGGTAGCCACAGCGGTACAGCTCCACTTTCGCAAACGGACGTTTTCATATCCGCCGGAATCACAACGGCCGGTTTCACAACTGGTATTTTTCAAAACCGCCGAAAAAATAAGCGCCGGAATCGAAACGGCCGAAATCGCAACGACCGTTTTCGAACTGGCAGTTTCTAAAAATCACGTACTTTGACAACTTCAAACGTCAAGCTTGCTACAGCCTTCCAAAGTGGTTTTTTCCGGTTTTTTTTGTTTCCACCGTGTTCAGCGACTTCAAATTAGTCTAGAAAAAAAAATAATGAAAATAGTGGAAAATTAAGAAATCGTCTTCAAACTTTCTTCAACTTCAATCGTCAACGCGCCCACAGTCTTCTAGAGTAATTTTCATAGGTTTTAATGTTACCATCGTCTTCAGCGATTTCAATATAGCCTGAGAAAAATCAGAAACTGGTAAAATACAGAAAGAATAACAGCATAAGTTGAAATTTCCCTTCTGAGACCATGATTTTGGCGTTACGCCATCGATCACCTTCTCGCTTTCTTTAATCTTTCTGTATTTTACCAGTTTATGATTTTTCCTAGTTTATGATTTTTCCTAACCGCCAGTTCGAAAACGGTCGTTGCGATTTCGGCCGTTTCGATTCTGGCGCTTATTTTTTCGGCGGTTTTGAAAAGTTCCATTGCGAAAACGGGCAAATTTGAAAACGTCCAGTTTTGAAAACGGTTTTTCTGAAAGTGGGGCTGTACCGCCACAGCCGATACCGCTGTCTAACTGTGGCTCGTCTATGGTAGTTCAAGTAACGCATGTTTTTCAGAGATTACAAATAATAAGAAAATGTGTATCCATCCACCCGAGGCACATGAATTAAAGCAGCGTTTTCCACAAATGGAAATTACTGGTAATGCTAACTGTGATGGAGAATGTCCCGGAGACTATGTCGTGAAGGAAAGAGATGCGGCCTGTAAAATTATCACGGATTCCTTAATTGTTACCGGAAATGATGGAAATTTAAAATATTTGCAAAATATCAGGGAAATCAGGGGAACTCTGGAAATCGAGAGCACGTCAATTGAGAACTTTAATTTTCTGGACAATTTGGAAAAGTTGAACACGGATAATATCAGTAAGATCTTTGAATTTTCTTCGTGTAATATTAACAAAATTCTAGGCAGTGGTCCGGTTTTTACTCTTAAATATAATCGCAATATGAAATCGTTTCAACTTCCCAAGCTCACGGACTTTGTCATGAATCCTGGTCAAGTTCCAGTATACTTGGAAAAAAATGGAGGCTTTGAATTGGAAGATAGCTTTTACCAAAAATTGGGCTTGAAGAAAGGTGACATTATCCAAAATGAGGATCCTATTGTGATTACGACAATTGCGACCACCACTGCTCCTCAAGTTCTTATCACTCCTAAGAGCGGCTTCCGTCTGACGGCCTATGATAATATTAGCTTTTCAGTAGCTGTAACCAGTGAGTTTCTGCTTCTACACATTTTTATCCTATATAAATTTTCAGTTGCTGTTCTAGTTTTCCTTCTCATTGTTCTTCTGTTTGCAGCAGTGACTCTCTTTTTCATCTTTGGATTTTGTTGCAGTAAACTTTGCTGCAAGGGAGGCGATACGTCCAAGTGGAGCTACAGTCCGTGGGATTTAAAATCGCAGCCAATTCCGTCTATCTGTCGTTTTTCAACGGATGACATGACATTTATGGATGAGGCAGAAGCAACTATCAAGAAAAATAAAATAGAAATTGCTAAACTGGACGCCAAGCATTACAGCCAAACCGATTATAAAGCTTTGACATTTCCTAATGGCAATGCGCTGAGCTTTTTCGCCACTCCGGAAGAGCTTGAAGATTACAAGAAGTACGAAAAAGAGCGTGATCCCAAGATCTATCTCAAGCTGAACGTCGACAAAACAGCCGATATTGATGGCCAATATGGAATAAGATTTTTGAGGAATAGGAAGGACACCGGTAAAGATATCCAGTACAGGACTCAGCCTGATCTGCTTTGCCATTTTTGGAATAAGTTGAATGTGCAGCCGGTCTATGTAGACGATTTTTCTAACACAGCCAAACGGATGGTTCAAGCGGTAGCTGGACGTTTTGCCGATGAGATCATTTTACTCAAAAAGAAAAAGAAAGCAATTGGTGAATTTGGTGTCAATTTTGGTACGGATCCTTTCCAGGTAATTTGAAGAATTTAATTTTACTGTATAAAACATTCAGAAATTCGAGAATAGCCGTCAAGTGGTTTCAAATTCATCCCTGACGCTTTCGTTCTTTCCTCATTGGCCTGACTATTTCTTCCATCGATACAATCCCGCTCTGGATAAATTTGAAATGCCCGAGAAGACGGTGAAGTATGAGCCGTTTATCTTTACGAATGTAAGACCGAGCTATACTTTTTGTAATCTTGACGGATATTTAGGAGAAGACATTTGTCCCTCGAATGATTACTTGCCTATTGAATGTGCCACAAGGACAACAGCTGAATATTACCTACAATGATGTTTTGATGTTTCTGAAGCTGACATATCCTCTTACCTGTGGAAAAGCGCGAGGAAATTTAAGCTGGGGAGTAGCTAGGAATCCAACTTCGGGACAATTTTACTTGTCAATGAACAAGAGCCATGTAAGGATTGTTGGCGAGACGAGGGGAGACTTTGAAGCATTGAGGAAACTTCTCAATATCCCATCGATTATTGATGGAGAAGGTCATCCCATGATGCAATACAATGTAAGTTTTTATCGATAATCCTAATTGTGGCAGTCACAGTTAGTCAGCTGGGTGGTTTTCTTTAAGTATCTAGATATTTTCAGTGGGTCTTCCTCGGCAATTACGTGAGCGGTCATCCTCAAAGTCTTGAGACGATTCTTCTCCTCTTGGGTCTGCAGAAAATTATGGGTCGTGAAAGTGTGGTCCTCCTGCGTGGACCCCTGGAATTCACTGAAATAAATGAACAATATGGATTCCACGAGCTGTTGACTACCCGTTTCGGAAAAAAAAATGGCAACCAGCTGTTTAAGAAGTTTAATGGAGTCTTTGCCCAATTCCCGCTCAATTGTATCATTGGCCAGCGAATCTGTTGTACCAGTGGCGGTTTCCATGAGGCTGACATTGAAGGAAGATTCCCCGATGTTTCTGAAGCTAGAGCAATCCACTGCCTCTTGAATTCTACCAATTACAATAAGGTCTTCTCGCTGCCGAATTACACGGTCAAATATTATTTTGACTGCGTTGATACCAAAGGCGGCTATTATTATGGAGAGCGAATCCTGTCTGAGATTGCCAAGAAGAGAGGATGGCTGACGTTCTTCACCACGACGCCTATGGAATGTGGTCTGGGTGAATTTGGCGAAACAACACCGGCAGCACTTTTTGCTTTGAGCAGTGTCGTCGGCCTGCAGGGACACGGTGGACAGAAGACGAGGATGGCTGTGGTGGCGGAAGTCAATGCCGAGACGGAACACGTCGCTTTTCATGGGATTTTAAATGGAAATGAGACATTCAAATATGACAAATTGAACAAAAAAATTGACATGGGAACTTCTGCCGCGCCGGCAACTGGCGACAAGGACGCCCCCAAGAGTGAAGATACCGCGGCTGTAGTGGAGGCCCTCGGAGTACTGTTGGCAGAGAGCAAGCTGGCAGCCTCTGAAAGCAAGGAAGTCGCCTCCAACGGCAAGGCGACCGCCTCCGCCAGCAAGGAAGTCATGTCGAAGAGCAAAGAAACCGTCTCCAAGAGCAAGGAAGTCGCATCCAAGACGAGCCAGGATCAAGATTGAAGTGCCATTTTTACTTCAGATCCATAAAAAATCCAGACGTCTTCTGGTAGAGAATAAAATTCTCTGAAATTATTGTTATTTTTTATTTATTCATTATGTTGTACTTTTCAGTTGTTATTTTTATTAATTGCTTGTTTGGTCCACAGCTCGCAATAGGATTTGAAGATAGGCTGGTGCAACCGTTTGGCCATTGCCCTGTGAGTACGGATGTGCGCGGGCCGGGCCCTGAAATCTCGCCCCGGGCCGGCCCGACCTTTTCCAAACCAAAGTCGACCAGGGGATTTTTCGGATCGATTTTTTCGCCTGTTTTATTGTTTTGAACGCATTTTGTGAATATTGTAGTGTATCTAACAAGCTATTTCCAATGTAGAAAAGCTATTTCGGATATTTTTGGTATACTAACCAGTATACAGGAAAGTGCCAACAGTAGTGGCAGTGTATTATCAATATCCGACGATATGCCGATCTATTTTTGCAACCGTTCTCCTTGATGAAATAGAAGATACCAGCCATGCACAGAAGGAATGCTCATGTATTCCTAAACTTTAGAAAACCTCCGTACCGCAAAAACTGAATTCGAACCCCCTGGGGCGCTAAGTTTCAGCGTGCTTTTACGGGACGTCCCGAGGGACTTGACATCCCGTCCCGTCCCGGGGCAGGAACGCCCTGCTAGAGGTACGGGCTCTTTTGGAACGGGATCTGCGTCCGGATTCGGTCCGGATGCGGGCCGGATGATGAATATGTTCGATCTAAGCCGGCTGTAAAAGGAAAGATCTGTGCAGCCTTGCTGTATACCAAAATCGTATCCTGATTCCAGTGGTCACCTTGCAAAGAGGTTCGGAGGCTCATTTTGCATTGTAGTGGTTGAAAGAGTACCGATGAGTACAAGAAAAATGTATTTTCTGGTGTACTGATGCTGCATTTCTCTGTACTCCTTCATACAGAACATAGAACGGTGAGCAGTGTCATTTGCTTCGTCTAATATTCGTGGGAATAAGCAATAAGCAGTTTTGCTAGGCTATAAAGACAATTTAGAGCTCTTACATTATGAAAAATGATGATGAAAAATAATGATGAAAAATGATGCAAAATGTAAGAGCTCTAAATTGTCTTTTTAGTCGGATTCTACGTCTAAAAATACCCAGGAAATGTAGCCAAATTCGGTATGAAATGAAGTTTGGCGAAAAATCGGGGGGCTATAGCACACGGAGGGGGCACTTTTGGGGGAGGGGTTATATCTCAAGGGGGGGGGGGGGGGGGGGGGGGGGGCTTAAGTTTCAATATACCCCTTTACCCTGGGGTTATACTAAGGGAGGGTCTTATTATAGGGAGAGGGGGTTCGAATTCAGTTTTTACGGTAGCGGTCACTATGAGTTATTATAGGCGGAGACTACTAGTACTAACCAGGGAAACGTTTTAGTTTACCATGGCTTTTTGTAACGAGATCTATACCATTCGAAAGAGCGTAAAAAGTTAGGAACGTAGGTGTTTTCAAAAACCCCAAAATGGCTCACGGTGAGGAACCGGACGACATTTTTTATTTACATGTTAAAATGTGTAAAATTGTTCAGCCGGATTGTCTACAACAAAAAATAAAAAGAAAAATGTGGCAAAATGGCCGAGTGGTAACGCACTCACTTATAACGCTTTTGATTTTTTTTTCATTTCGAGTTCGAAACTCGGATGGATCCACATCATTTTTCTAATTTTTTTTGCTGTGTAACATTTCATTTACAATGCAACAATACATTTTGCGTTTACGAGCCGTCTCCAAAGTGTGTTAGATTCACACTATCCGCTCCCCTGTTCAGAAAATTCAGAAATATTAAGCAAATGGTCTTCGATGAACATGTAATCAACCGAGGTGGAAAGAAAAACGTGATTCAAAAAATTAGAAAAATGATGTGGATCCATCCGAGTTTCGAACTCGAAATGAAAAAAAAATCAAAAGCGTTATAAGTGAGTGCGTTACCACTCGGCCATTTTGCCACATTTTTCTTTTTATTTTTTGTTGTAGACAATCCGGCTGAACAATTTTACACATTTTAACATGTAAATAAAAAATGTCGTCCGGTTCCTCACCGTGAGCCATTTTGGGGTTTTTGAAAACACCTACCTTCCTAACTTTTTACGCTCTTTCGAATGGTATAGATCTCGTTACAAAAAGCCATGGTAAACTAAAACGTTTCCCTGGTAAGTGGTGTTATACTGGAAACAAAAAAAAGATTAGCAATAGTCAACAAATAGATGAAAAAAGGATTTTGCAATTTGGGGGATCGAATTCGGCATCTTCGTATATGATGATAAGCCACTACCCGACTGCGCCATAGTCAATATTGGTGAAAATGGAAAATTTGATCAAAAAAGTGAAATTTTCTGGAAAAAGTTCGAAAAATTTCATGAAAAATGGTACTTATTCCGAATAGCCCCCCCCCCCTCCAGACATCAGGATTTTTTTTTGAAAAATTATCGCTTTTTTTCTTTTTTCTTTTGAGTTTATCTATATTACAATGGCAAAAACATGTTATAATTTGGTTTTAATTGGTAGGACAAAACCGATGATGAATTTGTCTTATGGCTACAAGAATGTCAATTACTACACTCTGTGAGAAAATGTGATAATTGTGGTGGTAATATGAACTATCGATGGAAAAGTAGAAGGAATTACCCTTATTGGCGATGTACTACTAAAATTTGTCGAAAGGAATTGGGATTTTTTACCAATACATTCTAAAAAAAATAAAAAAAAAATCCCTATGGTTTGGGGGGGGGGGGGGGGGGGGCTATTCGGAATAAGTACCTGAAAAATTGCCTATTTTGCCAAAATTTTCCAAATTTTCGGCCCGACCGGGCCGGCGGGGGGTCACCCCTGGTTTCGAATTTTCTCGGATTCAAACAGGTACATCACCGAAAAAAGTCGCATTTAAACTGGGACAAAGTTGCACTCTGACAGGTTCAAACCGGCCAGTATCACAGCCGGACTGGGTCAAACTGTGATGAACTCGAAAAAGGACTAGTTTGCATTAGACAGAATCGAAAAGGAACATTTTTGCATTCGACGGAATCGAAAAGGTATAGGTTTGAATTCGTACAGATTCAAACTCAGCACGAGTTCGAATTATACACAATCAAACCCAGGACAGTGTCGAATTATACGGACTCAAACAGGGACGGTTTCGAACTTTTTTTCTTGCAAAAGTGCGTCAAAGCAAAAACATCTCGTCAAAAAAAATGTCGTAGAATTTTTCCGTTTTCAATCGTTTTTATCAATTTTACTTCATTCTTATGGATTTTTGCTAGATTTCGAAGTATAGAAAGATTAGAATGCACGGCAGGACACTTCGCAGAGATACACAGAAGAAGTTGAGCGAAGAAACTGCATTAAATAGAGTGGAAAAAATCCCTGATCCTCATATAATCGATCTAATTAAATTTTTTCCTGCCATATTAGGTAAACTCACTCCTGAAGAAGTGCTTCTTATCTAATATATTGAAGAACGTCCCTAAATAAAAACAAAAAATCATATGCATATGGAAGCATAATATCGATAACTACAATTTAGACTGATTATACGTATTCTACAGAAATTCTACCGTTCCTGATGTCCGAAGAACATTAAACAATCTGAAATAAATTATTAGCAGCAAGAAATAGCAAAGAAACAAATAGAAATCATCAAAATCTGATTTTACCATTTTTGATATACTAATTTCGAAGTTTCTAGGTCAATATTGCTTGAATTTCGACAGGATCTTTTTTGAAAACACTCTATAACGTCTATATATTATTTTGCAACAAAAAAATATGAGAGAAATACAGCAGAAACAACAAAAAAATAAGAAATACGAAGAAAAAAGCAAGTTCTACTATCAAAAACAATCGCGACATTTTTTTTTTGACGAGATGTTTTTGCTTTGACGCACTTTTGCAAGAAAAAAAGTTCGAAACCGTCCCTGTTTGAGTCCGTATAATTCGGCACTGTCCTGGGTTTGATTGTGTATAATTCGAACCCGTGCTGAGTTTGAATCTGTACGAATTGAACATGTACGCTGCGATTCCATCCCCCTTTGATTCCAATCGGGTTTGAATACATCCGATTTGAATCCGTCCTGGTTTGAAAAGGGTATGGTTGAATTCGTCTCGGTTTGAAAAGGGCTGGTTTGAATCTGCCACGATTTCGAAACTGACCAAATTCGGTGGTGGCCGGTTTGAACCTGTCCCTATGTGACTTTGTCCCAGTTTAAATGCGACTTTTTTCGGTGATGTACCGGTTTGAATCCGAGAAAATTCGAAACCAGGGGTGACCCGCCGGCGGGCCGGGCCCAAAATCACTCGGGCCGAGCCGGGCTTTGGCGTGCCCGGCCCGGCGCGCTCACATCCCTACCTGTGAGGACGCGTTTCTGTCAGAAGAACGTATACGGGAGGGTGACTTTTAGACCAAGCGCGACTTGGTCTAATGGTACCCTGCTTGGTCTAATGGTACCCCGCTTGGTCTAATGGTATCCCGCTTGGTCTAATGGTGACTATTGATCTGTTATTTCTCTGTGACTCGTCAAGTTACTTCCGCGGAATCACTCATAAACTCTCTTTGATCGGCAAATCACGTATGCTTCCGAAGGCTCGCTTCGCTCGCGGGGCTAGGGGGGTATCCCTCGGGAGATTTGGATTCTTTAGTTTATAGAATGTCCGGGAGAAGAAATCCTGGGAGGAGATCGCTTAGTTGGGGAAAACAGTAAAATATCGTTACTGATGGCTGTTTTGCTCTACCAAGCGATCTCCTCCCGGATTTTCTTCTCCCGGGCATTCTATAAACTAAAGAATCCAAATCTCCCGAGGGATACCCCCCTAGCCCCGCGAGCGAAGCGAGCCTTCGGAAGCATAAATGATTTGTCGGCCAATAAGTGATGAGATTTGGCAATGTCTTTCTAGCCAGTAATTCACCATTAGACGGACTTTCTAGCCAGTAATTCACCATTAGACCAAGTGGGGTACCATTAGACCAAGCGGGGTACCATTAGACCAAGTCGCATTTGGTCTAAAAGTCACCCACCCCAAATTTCGTGATTTTTATAGCAAAACACTCCAAAATAGTTCTAGATATCACAGCAATTCTTTCAGCCTGATTGCTTACAAAAATGATATAAAAGTTGATTTTTTACCATCAAAGAAAACGCGTAGGAAGCTGAAAGAATTGCTGTGACATCTCCAAGGTATATGCAATTATTTCACTAAACATCATGAATTTCTGACGGGCCGATTTTGAGAAAGAAAATAGTTATATGGCAAAATTGCATGTTGCTCTATTGCTAAGTGCCGCGCGCTCCAATACAACGGCAAGCTGTGTGTAAGCGAGTGACGTCTCTATTTCAAAGTAATATCATGCCGATGTCAAGACGAAGCAGTGTGCTTTGTTACATGCTGCACGGAACAGTTCCCTCCCCTAATATTCCCGTTTATCGGACATTGGAGGACTATTCGTTCCAGTATTAGTTATTTTCGAGTGAGGCCCTTCCTGCAAACACTACCCCTGGAAAGTGAGGCCCGGGCCCGGCCCGGCCGGCCCGTTGCCAAATCTATTCAAGGCAGAGCGATATTCCCTGTGGAGGCTACTTTCCTTGTATCGCCGGAACACGTTGACCATGGCGTCGGGGATGACTAAATGTTTTTTTAAATCAGCTGTGCATCCTCCAAGGGTAATTTCAAGATCTTCTTTCTTCGGCATAGAGGTAGCCATGTTTGTCTTTGGATGGGCTCTGGTAAGAGTCAAGCATGGCTCGGAAAATCGCCGATTTTTAGGCGCGCCATTTTCCGCAATTTTGCTGCGTTATTTCCAATTTTTTCTGGCTGTTTCATATACCATCCGAAAGAGCACTTGAAGCTCTATCTTACAGCCAAGCTTCAAAAAGTTTGCTCATAAAGAGAAAGAATGGCAGCGGTTAATTCGCAGTTTTGAGCTAAAAAATATAAAATTGGCCCTTTTTTCGATCTATGCGGATTTCCATGAGATTTGGTTTTAATTTCAATTTTTAAGTATAGAGCACACGACTAGCCATTTAAAAAAAGTTTTTTTTATTCTATTCAATTTTTTGGTGAGCGCGTCCCGTTTTTCGGCGATTTTCCCCGATCTTTGTTGTTCGGTAAGTATCTACTTGTTCAACTCGATCTCCTCTACTTGATGAGCTATGGTGCTTGTGTATAGTATTCACAGTTAAGAGAGATATTCCACAGTTTATAGAGATCAAGCAGAAGCAGCGTAATATCATGGGGAAGGAGGAGAATCATGGCAAAAAGTAGAAAGTCGAAGCAAAAACGAAAAGAACAACTTTGGCCCTCATAATTTATAACACACTTCTATCTACTATCGACAGTCGTTGTTCTAATGGGCCTTCTCTGCACTCTGTCCACTGGCCACTTTGCTCTTAGCCGCTTCGGCATCCTTCTTCTTTTTGTTGACCTCTTTATATTTCAATAAGTTAGTATGGAGTACTTCCCATTTTTTGGTCTTTTCCTCGTACTTCTTTGGCAGCTTGATATTATTTCCAGTAAAAGGCGTCTGTAACTGGCCACTCGTTGTCTGGTGACACAGCAGCAGGCGGAATCGGTTTTTTCCAATCATATCTATGATACCAGACCAGTCGGATGGGCTGATCTCCATATCAGGGCGATTTTCTTTCGAAACCATAGCGCTGCCATAATTGTTGCTACCAAATAATTTCCAACAACCTCCATCACGACTAACCATAAAATATTCTTGCTATAATATTATCAATTTAAAGGAATAACTCGAGACTTACAACATGGGCAACAACAACCATTTCGATACCAAATTCATAACAGCTACTCAACAGCTCATCCGAATAGAAATTTCCAATACCTCGTGCATTTTTATAAAATGTCACTTTGGGTGAAAAATCAGACCAATAAATATCCAATGCCATCTTATTTAGTCCTTCAATGAACTCCATTCCATTCCTATAGTTTCCAAAATTCTCTCCAAATTTTGCCTTATACTTCTCCAGATATTCTTTTTTATATTTTTCAGGCTGATATTGCTTCGTCAATTCTTTCCATTTTTTTTCCTCTGCATTTGACTCTTCCAATGGGAAAAAGTCGCACTTCTTTCTAACCAAATTAGGCCATTCATTTCCACTTTGAACATCTGTTGTGTTATAATCTTTTACGTAGCCCGGTGGATTAATTAAAAATCCCAATTCAACCGTTGTTCGGTAAGGCCAGAAGAGCTGAAAATAAACAATTAGAAAAGGAACAACGAGCAAAAGCATGTCATTGTAGTGCTCAAATTTGGAGAGTCCACAGCTCTCTTCTGGTAGAAAAATGACTTGCCTTCTCAAATATTTCATCCAACTTCCATCCAATATTTTTCATCCTATGTGAAATACCTCCGTGTGCACAGAATATTTTGCCATTTACAAGAGCAGCCAAAGGAAGATACTGGATAACATCGAGAGCACTTCGAACCATTCGCTCGACGAGGTTAAAAGTTCCTGTGATCTTCTTTCCATTTTTTGACGTTTTATTATAATACTTTATCAGCATGTGCCATGTAAAAGTCTCATCAGCTGATTGCACCATTCCTTCATGGTTTCCTCTAATGATTACAAACTAAAAATTAAATATGAATAGCCAAATGAAAAAAAAAATCTATACATGGTCCGGAAGCAAGGCGCCAAGAAGGAGAACCAAACCAAGACATTCCAAACTGCGTAATCCACGATCCACATAATCACCCAGGAAAATGAATCGATAATAGAGAATCGGATGGAGACCATGCTTAGCTGCTTCCCCATTTGGATCTAGATGGAGAAATGCCAAAAGATCGACAATACTGCCATGAATATCACCAATCATACGCCATGCTCCAGTAACTTTTCTCAAAGTGCCTTCCGAATAGCATTTTGTTGTGCTGGCCCTCTTGGCACACCATTCCATCAAGCGAACAAAGCAGACGGGATTATCTTGGAATGTCTGAAAAAAAAAAACAATTTATCAGTCACAGTTAGACGGCCGTGTAGCCTGAGGCGTTTCAAAAGTGCCACAGTTAGACAGCCTTACGGCATATGGCGTCGACAAACCACGACTACGAATGGAAAAAACCGACTTACATCGCCAGTATGGCTTAACAACCGCTTCAAAAGTGCGATAGGATCCTTAGGATCAAAAGAGATCTCATTCCAATTAGCAGATGGTTTAAATGACTTGAAATCTCTTGGATTGTAGGTAAATTTATACATTTCCTTCGGGAAGTGTTGCATCCTTCCAATATAAGGTTTATCTTTTTCAAAGAGGCCTTTGTTCATTTTTCCAATAATTATTTGATCCAAGTGGGAATCCCAAGTAATCCCAAGTACTGGCGGATTCCCTGAGGTTGGTGCATGCAATGACTGTTTCTTTGCCATTTTGACAGCTTCCGAGCGGAGTCGATTCTGTTTGATCTACATAGAAAACAATTAATGTGGAACAACTGTACACTTACGTGCCACTCTTCTTTGAAGAATTCAAGGAGCGCTTTCCTAAGATTAAATAATGCTTCATTAGCCTGAAAGGGCTTCTCTTCTTCCGCATCCTTTTCAGTCGCTAGTCCATAAATATTGTCATCTTCTGGCACCGTAGTAAGCTCTTCTCTATATGAATATGTGATTAATGGAACGCTCCAGTCAAGTTTTTGTTCACTGCCTGATTCACTAGGCGCCTCTTTAGATGTCGCTTGTACTCCTGGAGTGTAGCTTGTAGATTCTCGAAGTTCCTTGATCTTTTTCTGCAGATTCTTTCGCTTTCGTTTATTAATGAAAGAACATATGAGTGGCAGAGCTACTACAACGAATATAGCGCCCAAGGCGAGGGCAATGCAAATGACCATCGTGCTAACTGAAAATATTATTTTCTTAAATGGACGAAAAAGCGACAATAGTCTTGCCACTGAATCGTTTAGATATTAATTTTCTAAAAATCTCGATATCGGGATGAAATTATCGAATCAAAAAGGTTGCGCTTGCTGATCCAAATAAGGTCGGCGAACGGTTGCAGGCCAGTAAGGCGCATTTTCGGGGGAGCGGCGATTCTTGTACGCTTTTTCGGTGCGACATGTCTATAATGTTTGCCAAACTCAAATTAGTATATTGGAACTATTGCACCGAAAAAGCGCAAGCAAACTGCGCCTCCCCCGCAAATGAGCCTTACTGGCCCGCAACCGTTTGCCGACCCTAAGCCAAATTGTAAAATAAATCTAAACCTACTCTCTATTGCCTTAAAGAGCTTTTCCGTTTGTTTCTTCTCTTCCAGTTTTTCTTTTAAAGCGGCATCCATTGTTGTGCTCGCAGGAGGGGCACGTGTCATGGACGGTGGAGGGGGTACGGTACGAGGATCGACAGGAATATGGAGATGAGTCCGACCAATAATATTCTTCCATTTCATCATTTCATTATAGGTAAACATAAAACCTCCATTCTTTTCCCATACAAATGGTCGTCCGTTTAAATTTTTAGGCATCTGAATAGCCGTCAAATTGGGCATTTTGAATATAGATATTTTCGGATTATTCAGAATATGCAAAGCATTTTTACCTAAAATTTCGCAGTTTATTACACCGTGTAGATATTCTACCTCCTTTCGTCTGGATAATCTCTTTGAGATTCGGGAAAATGGTCATATTTTCTATGCCTGTATTCACAACAGTAATGGTACCTTCCAGCACTTCAACCTTATTCCAATCTTTCAACGTGCCGACATTTCCACTGTTTATATTTATATCTCCAATAATATAGTTACATTTAGCAGGGCGATGGGTTTCAGCGTATGCTACAGTACATTTGTCATCTGAAAATGAATATAAAGCATCGCCAGAACGAATACTTACAACAATTCTTATTGCCCTTGATTTCTGGTTTTAAATTTTTCAACTTAGCCAGAACTTCCGAATTTAGACACAGCTCCTTGTTTCCGGTAATTTTATTCTTGCACTGGGCCTTCGTATTGGTGAATTTTTCCAAAAATTTCAAATTCTTCAGCGACGAGTCAATGATTTCCAAACATCCATCAACACTTTTCAAGCTTGCAGCATATGAGCTTGAGGTTCCCTGGGTATTTGAATCAATCTTCAAATCACCTGTCACATATTCACATTTGGTCAGGTTGGACATATCAATGATCGGTTTACTTTCAAAATTACATTCTGAAAGAAAATAGAAATATTGGAGTGCAAGTTTAATACCTCCAGACTCCTGGACTTCACCTGTGGCTCCTGTAGTCTTCAATTGATTCAACATGTCGATCCAATTCTTTCTCAGCTGTTTGTTGTTGCGAACTTTTAACTCCAAAGGAACGTCATCTCGGGTACGTTTAACCGACAAATGAGTCAATTTTGTATTTCCCACAACTTCCAATGCACCACCTATATTTCTGAAGTTTGCAAATAAATATAAAGTTACCAGTGGAGAACATAAACTTCAGCTTCTTCATTTCCGAGTTCCGTACTACCAATTTTCCCACTATCATTTGCAATGCCTCCTTCCTATAGAAAATTTCGTCGAAATCAGTTTGGTTCCATTGGGACAAATCAAATATGCCACTTAAGTGCTGGTTACCAAACTTGAGCACATTACCTTCGCAATCTGCCATTTGTTGTTTAAGATTTTCATTAGGGTTTAATTCGCTACACAACATGCTCTGGACAGGATAGAAAAGAATAGCCGTCCTAAAAGTAGCCAACTTTTAGTAAAAAACGTGGATAAAAACTGACCAAATGAACAGTCGAATAAATGACAACTCAACCATTTTCAGTAAGAGAAATCGACTAGAATGAGCTCTCTTTCGGGGATCGCTTCTGACAGCTTTACTCTTGTAAAATTTCAGTTTAATCCTTTAAAAAGTCGCTTTTTACGGGGCAAATCTTTTGACAATGGGTGTCTACTATTTTAATCCGGAGCTAGAAACCCCTTCGGTTGATAAAATTGGGGGAAAATGGCAGAAAAGCATGAAAAATAAAAGAAATGGCGCCACAGTTAGACAGCCGCGTAGCCTGAAACATTTTGAAGCGCCACAATTCGACAGCTGAATCGGCTGCAACTGCATTTTTTTTGGAATTACAAGGAAACTATTATCTGGAAATGTTTATTTGAACTCAATTAAAAGTTACACAGGTTTGACATTGTCCGAATCTACTGCCACAACTACTAAAAACCAATTCCATAAAAATCGGGAGACAATTTTGACCCATTGCAACTAAAAAGAAGTGAAAATGCCAGTAAATTTAACAAATCGGGACATGTGAAAATAGGTAGGAGACGGACTCTCCATTGTGGGTACGGCGAATGGCCTCGGCGAGGATCATACTGATGTCGATGCAGCGAATCTTGGCGCATTGACTCATGTTCTCCTGCTGGGGGATTGTGTTGGTGACGACGACAGCCTCGAATTTTGAATTGTTGAGGCGTTGCAGCGCCGGTCCCGAAAAGATCCCGTGAACACAAATGGCATAAACTTTTTCAGCTCCAGCTTCGACCAATCTATTAAATGGAATATTAATACAAAATAAAAGGAAGGAACTCACTTGTCAGCTGCCATACAAATGGTACCACAAGTATCGGCCATATCATCGACAAGAATGGCCACTTTTCCTTCGACATTTCCAACCAAAGTCATTTTTTCGACTTCATTTGCTCGTTTTCTTTCCTTGTGAATCAAAGCAAAATCAACATTCAATCGATCGGCAATCGATGTCACACTAAAAATTGAATTCATTTAAAAGGAAGAATTAAATGCTTACCGCTTGGCTCCTCCAGCATCAGGCGAGACAATGACAGACGTCTCCCACTTGGGGATACTCTCCCTGATGTATTTGAGGATTGCCGGCTCGGCATAAAGATTATCCACGGGAATGTCGAAGAATCCCTGAATCTGGGAGGCGTGCAGATCCATTGTGATTATGTGATCGGCGCCAGCTACCGACAACATATTGGCCACCTAGAAAAATTGAATAAAAATAAAAAAGAAACGAAAACTGACAAGTTTAGCTGATATCGGAGCACGGGACTTGTCCTTTTTGTCTTGGCGGGCGTAGGGGAAACAGGGAATGACGGCAGCTACACGGGAAGAGGAGGCAATTTTACATGCGTTGATCATTATCAGTAGCTCCTGAAAGGAAAAGAAGTTGGAGAGAGCCACAGATAGACGGCTATGTCGGCAGTAGCCTTGTCGAGGGGAATTTAGGGAGCCACGGGATACACGGTTGTCTAACTGTGATGCTTTGAAAAAATTTTAGGCTACGTGGCTGTCTAACTGTAGTGTTAATTTTCGTTGAGCCACACTTAGACAGCTGTATGGGATGTGGCTTTTTGAGGGAAATTTGGCGCCCTAACTGTCTAACTGTGCTGCTAATTTTTTTTTTGATTTATTTCAATTTCACTCATTTTTTCAACCGAAAGAGCTTTCTAGCCAAGTTTTCAATGGAAATTAGTCCAAAAGCGAAGGATTATGGCAAATTTTGTAATCTCACAGCCTTTCCTCATATTTTCGGTTGTTTCTGTGTAAAAAAAATAAAAAATTTCGCTTACCATCAGATGATCATTAATTTCTCCGGCAGCCGACTGAATAATGTAGACATCTTCTCCACGGACGCTTTCCCCAATTTCTACATTTGTCTCCTTATTTTTAAATTTCTTCAGGGAAGCCTTGGCTATTTCCAACTGCAGTCTTTCACAAATTTTCTGGGACAAATCTGGATGCGAGGAGCCACTGAAGACCTTGAATTCTGGTAAAATCCACTAAAAATAGAAAAAAATACCTTTATATTGGGCATTCTCACGTGTTCCGGACTAGAAGATCCTGGCTCTTTTGAAGAAGTAGACTGCTCCTCGATGTTATCCCAATTACACCGGAAAATCTCTGGAAATTTGTTGTTTTATAGGCGGGGAGCAGAAAATAGGGTCGGGATAGCCGGAAAAACGTGACAAGCAGTAGAAAATCAATGGGCCTGTAATTGAGTGGGTAGACGCGAGAAATGACAAGGCGCGCTTTGATACAAGCGGGGGATAAGCGGCGGCATCTTTCTGAGTAAAATACTCCTTAAATTGAGTAAGAAACTTTGGTTTATATGGAATTTTAAAGGGTATTGTATCCTTCAAGATTCTTTGAAGCTTGTATAAGCAAAAAAACGCGGAAAAGACCAGTTTTACCCTATTTTTGGTCTTTTTGAAGGCTAAAATGGGAAAATACTTCTTTTAACATTTTAGATTACCGTAATTCTGTTAGAAAAATCGGTTAGATAGCCAGAAAATCCTTGAAAGATGTGAGAATCCTTTTAAAAGGAAATATAATTTGATAAAACTCCCAGAAATTGCCATTTTAAACCAATTTTTCGCTTAAATTGTTAAAGTTAATGGAATACAGTAGGTTTTCACTAAATAACCCCAAATCCCTTTAAAGAAAACACTGTTCCATTAAAAAATCCAGGGCTATCCCATTTAAATCCCCGTCAGTCCCTCTATTTTCGTTCTAACGACACGGAAGCCGCTTTTCTCACGTGGGGTCTCAACCAACGTGGGGATCCATGGTAACTGGAGAGCGGGGGATAATCTACTTCACCGTACAATTATCCCAACTATTACCTCGTACGGGGAGAAAAAATTATAAGACTAGAAATGGCCAAAGGTTTCAGAAAGAGTAAAGAGTCGAAAATGGGAGATTTTCAGGGAGCGAGACGGATTGGGAAATCCAAATCGAGTGGAGGAGAGAGTGATACTGACTGCTCTTTGGACTTTTCTCCTCCTCTCCGTCTCCTCCTCCTTTAAATGAGGCCGTCCTTCCCCGTCATTTCATCCTCTGTCCAGGACAAAATGCAGCATTTGCACACTCCGCCGATCTCTGCAGATTTCAACCCGGCGATTGAAAAGAAAAAGATGGTCTTGCCATTTCGACTAATTCCTACAAATTGCCCCCAGTTTACGAAGGCAATTTATTTAATAAGTAAAATTTAAGAAATGTCAGCAAGAAAAGGGGTAAAAGACTAACCTGCCGTGTTATTAGATTTTGTTGACTTCATAACTCGGCGTTGATGTGTGGTTTGACGCGGACCGGGAAGGTGTAGTTGTTTCATGACAACACACTCTCCCTCACTTCTTTAAAGGGAAAGCAGAAAGTAGTCGACAGGAAGTATACCCAAGAATCTGCTTTAAAGCGATCCTGAAACCGAGCGTAAATCAAAAATTAGTCAAGGATGAGAAGGAAAGGCAGTTGTACATTTTCCGTCGGAATGACAAAACCCAGTGTAAAAAACGATAGCCCAGGTTAATGGAAGAGGATATGAGTTCGTAAATGACCTAGAAATGTCCAGACAGACGGAAATAGCACAGAGTACAGGGCAAGGAGAACACCAGGATGGCAGACGGTCCCCAGGCGCACAGTCAGACGATCCCAGTCTAGCCGGAGACATTAGTCATCTCCGGAAACGAGTGTAGGGTCCTGTCTGGAAATAAGGGGCTATTTTACATGGAGAATAGGATTACGGTTGCTTTATTCTATTCCGGAGTTCCCAGAGAGGTGAATCATCGTCGTTTTCCCTTCAGAACCTTCAAATGAAGCGGATTCTCGTCATTTTCTCTGCTGAAACCATCGCCGGGCGCATTAGTGTCCTACCCGGGAATAATTACTACTTTAAAGTAGGTATTACTGCAATTTAGAAATTACTTCATCTCAGGATCAAACACGAATTTCTAGGCGTTTTTCCCTTCATTTTTTTCTATCAGAGGGGCAGTTGAAGTCTCCACTGGAAATAATTGTACTCCATTTTTCTATGAGTTGGAAAACGCCAATTTTTTCTTTTCAGGACCTTCTTACAGTTCAGATTACTGTAACTCCTTCTCTTTCAGACCCCTTTGACCAGTTTCTAACTTTTTAAACCGATTCTGGTGCAAAATGTCACCTATTTACCGAATTCTGCTAATTCTTCCACATAATCAGTCCGTCTATTGCCGGTTTCCTGCAAAATTGACCCTTTTATTTTCTAAACAGCAAATGTCTTCCAAACTGGGGAAACAGGCCGAGGCAACCCCGTCCCTGTGTAAGAAAAGTACCGCCATCGAACGTGAGACACGCGGCGACCTGACGTGAACTGCGATTTTCACGTGATGTTTTTGGGGTCGAAATTTTAAAGGAAATGGCGTCAGCGTGATAGTAAAAGGCTGGGAGATTGAAAAATAGATATTACGTGGTTAGGAAACGGAAAATGATCGTTTTTTGGAGGTTACTTCCGGTTAGACAGCTGAAAGAGCCACATTTAGACAGCCAAGAAGCACCTTTTTTTTTCTTCATAATTTCAGAAAAAAACCTCTTTCCCGGCTAAAACTTGCCCCATTTTTTGTCAAATTAAATGATTTTTCCTGTTTCCAGCCGGTCAAAAGCCATTTTTCCTACCAAATCCCGTCATTCTTCAACTTTTCCTATTTTTATAGGCTCGTCTATCAACAATGGCTGCTCCAAAAAGCGACAATGTTCCAATTGAAGAGCTGATAAAGAGGGATGGAGGCCAAGATCCACCAGCAGCTGATGTCGACGGCTACGATGAAGTGGTCTTGGATGATGGCAAGGGAAAAGTCGGATGGAAATCAGCTGAAACAGCAAAGAAGAAATCAGGCGAACCGGCGAAGACGCCAGAAACCAAAGGAGCAGCACGAGTAGCCCAGTCAAAAGAGCTAAAAACTCAACCAACACAGCCAAGTGTCGACGTGGCGGATGTCAAAGATCCGAAAAAGAAACCAGTACCCATCTCGGATCGAGAGGAAAAGCCATCGGATAGGAAAATTGGCGCTGACCGCGCTCCTCCAAGTTTGGTAACACCGAAAACTTCAAGAACTGATCAAGGAATGAGAAAACCCGGAAAATTGGAGCTGAAAGTAGAAAAGAAGAAGAAAAAAGTGGAAACGGATACAGGAGGAACAACGACAGAAATAGAACAAGCCAAGAAAAACTCAGAACAGGAGAAAAAAAGAAAAAAGAAAGGATGCTGCCTCATAGGATAAAAAAAGAAAAAGAAGACAAGCATAACAACAAAAATTACAATATTCCATTATTTTAACCGAATATAAAATGTTTGTAGAATCATTTAGTGTGTTTTTATTGTGTTTTCTCCAGTTTTCAAACTTCTGATGGTCATTTTTACCCCCAGAAAACATTTTCCCACGGTCTTCTTCCCCTTTTCTTCCCGTCTCCCACGGTTTTGTCCCCCGAAATTGGCCAAAGCGACGCCTGTTTACAACGAGACGACAGGTTTTTCACCAGTCTTTCCCTATTTTCCAACTGAGCATCCTACAAACAGTCAATTGTTCCCTGTATTATCAATGGGAATAGGAGAATTTTCCTCAAATTTGCTTATTTTTCAAGATTTTATGCGTCTCTTGATATTATCGCAAAAAAAGTAGATAAATTACAATTTATTCAGAAGAAGGCAAGCCTTGAGCAAAAGTATAATATGCACAATAAATTGAACGAATTAACTTGTACTGGGAAAGAGAATTTTGTTGATCAGAAGATAGACCATTGTCGAGGCAAGAAGTTGAAGAGAAGAAGCGAAGGAAAAAAACAAGCACGGCCAAATTATAAGAGAAAGCCGGTGATGCTGAAAAATAGCAAATTATTTTATTGAAGAGCAGAAGCGACGCATAGCAACTGAGCCGAAAATGTTTCATTATTTAAGTTTCTATAAAAAATTCTTTAATGGACGTCGGGCTTTAGGCCAAGTTCCGCCTAAAGACTCAAAATTTGTAAAGGAAAGTAAAGGAAGGAACTCTCGATAGGCCTAAACCAACGCCACGCGACACAGAAAGGGGTGTGCGGTAGTGTTGCCTTACGACCTATACTTTCCCTGGTAACGATGGGGCACTGATAAAGGAGAAGATTGGGGAAAATTTGTGGTAAAAATGAGGAAATCATTGAGATTCTGGGGAATTTCGTCTTAAAAAGGTGGAAAAAAATTGCAATCAAACAAGTTTTCAACTGAAAAATGAAGAATCGGCTAATTTTTATTTGAAATGCAAGAGAATTTTGTATTTTTTGCAGTAAATTCTTGGACATAGCTAGATTCCACAGACAATTCACAGCGCAGTGTGTACCAGCACACCTGGGTCACGTTCCACCCGTGTCTACACTTTTCCGTAATCCAAAACCCAGCTAAAATACTCAAATTCCATGTATCTTCCAGAAACATCGGCAAAAACTCTCTGGTCGCACTGGGGAATCAAACCCAAGGCCTCTGGATTAAAATTAAAATAATGGAGCATTTTGGGTTCAGTTGCTGTGCGTCGCTTCTACTTTTCAATAAATGCTATTTATTTACTGAAGAAATTGATGCCCCCACAATTTCCCTAGTTCATTCCAATCTTGGGGAGTGGACGCTTGAAAATAAGAAAATCCGAACTTTTGAATCAGCTATTTTCTAATTGGAAATGAAGAATTTTAAAGACTGAGTACCTATCACGAAATGTTCGTGATTTCTTTCGAAATTCTTTTTAATATGACCAAATGTATTGCGTAGCGCCATTTTCCCCAGACAAATGATTCGCTTTATTGTTTTCCCCGGTATAAAAGCGCCCACAGGCCCACCGATGATGACTCCCTCTAACTGTTTTATATTCCTAAATCAACATGGAATAAACAATGTCACCTTTCGCGATAGATTTTCAAACGTCCTCTCTCCCGACATTGGAAATCGAAGCACTCTCTCTCTCTCTTTCTGCTGGCCTTGCCACGTATTCCATTCGATTTTTCAGAAAAGAAATGCCTCGATTGTTTATCTCTATCCTCTTCTTTGTCTTTGCCGTTGGTGCATTCGCCGACGTTCTCAACAATCCAATCCAATCCGAAGCTGAAAGGGAGCGTCACCTTATCTGTTCAGTGGCTGACTGTCACACAATCACTTGCGCTAGATGTGTAAGTTATTATTCCTTTGATAAATAAGACAATAATTTCAGGGAGGAGGCACTTGTGATATTTTTGGCATTTGCGTGTGTTATGGACCCTGCCATAAAAAGTAAAATCGCCTCCTTTTTATGTCAACTGTTTGCTATTCTCTTTTTGCTCGAGGCATGCTTTATTTTGAGTAAATTATAATTTCTCTCACATCTTTTGTAATCTGAGCAGATCCAAATTTCAGGGGTAAAAAACAGGGAATTCGAGAAAAATTCCCTGTATTTCCTTTGGAAGAAAAACTGGGAAAGACTGGGAATGAAACCCGTCGTCTCGCTGCAAACAGCCGCCACTTTGGCCGATTTCGGGGCACAAACGGTGGGAAACGGGGAGAAAAGGGGAAGAAGACTGTGGGAAAGCGTTTTCTAGGGTAAATTGAGAGAAAGAGGACGATTAGGAGGGTGAAAATGAGAAAGATCACAATATAAACACGGTAAATGACTTTAGAAATATCTACAAATGTTTTTTTGGTCTCGGGCGGCGGCGGTCACATGTGACATCAAACTCGAAAAGGGTAAGATTTTGAGGAAAATCCACATATTCCCATTGTAAACACAGGGAACAATTTACTGTTTGTAAGATGGTCAGTAGGAATCGTAAATTGGGGAAGACTGAGAATGAAACCTGTCGTCTCGGTTGTAAACAGTCGCTTCGGCCAATTTCGGGGACAGAACCGCGGGAAAGGGCGAGAAAAGAGGGAGAATACCGTGGAAGATTATTATTTTGGACTTCTCAGGATTCTGTTTCAACTTCCAGCTTCTAAACACTCAAAACCGTGTTCTTTCTAGTTCGTTTTATTAGATAAAAAAGACTCGTGAGATAGCTGAAATTAAATCTTCCACGTAAAAGGTAGACTTTAGTCATAACCAAGTTGAAAAAAAAAGAATTACCACGAGTTTCTCGGTACCGTGATATTGAAATGAGTAGAGTTTACGGGGAAATTAAAGAAAAGGTCAAGCCTTCAGGTGGTCTGAAATGAGGAAATTTCTTGTGGGGATAAAATTTATTAAAAACATAAAAAAATTCTACACATATCGCTCTAAATCCAACGTCAGGACACATTTGTTAGTCGTTTCATCCAGGACGGAGACCGTCTTATTGCAAGGATCCCTTTTGTTGTAATTTGCTCCATAACAAGGGGCCGTTGGACATGGCGTGAACCTTACAAAGCTTCCTCTAAAAAATTACCATAATCTGGATCTTGCCTTTAAAATTTACGGGCAAATACTCCCAGAAGGGAGGCAATATCGTCGACTGGGACCAACACCATGCATTCCACAGTCGTCGCTACAATTTGTTGGAGCTGGCCACTGGGTCCAAGTGCCATTCGATGGGACCACCTAGTATTTAGTTTAAAGAAAATGGAGGAAATCCTACCCCTTTAGGATAACAGACAGTACGATTTCCATCATAAGATGGGGCAGTGGCACCGGCACAGGCCTCCCCCGTTGGGCATAAATGCCCAGGGCAGGCCATCGTCTGACACGGACCGACATCTGATTTATAACAGGGACAGCCATAACCCTCAGAAAGACACCGTCTGGTACGATTTTTGGTACCAAATTGGCCACAGTCTGCGGTGCAATTGGACCAACCGCTCCAAGGACTCCAAATACCGACCCCGCCTAAAAATATTGGCTGGGAATTCAATTTAAATAAAAAAATAGGCTGCTTTTGTCTCTAAAATATTTAGAATGTGGTATACCGTAAATACCCGATTAGTACCCCATGGGGTACTATTCTTCGTAGCCTCCGTGGAGCAGGGTACTATTCGAGTATGGGGTCTTATTCGGGAGTGGGGGTTTATTTTTCGTAAGCATTTTTCTGGTTGCCGTGAATAGAAAATGTGCGATTTTTTCAACGATTATCAACCAAATTTCAAAAATTTTTCTTCTTCTCTACTGTTTTTTTCCCTTTTTTTTAAAAAAAAATTCAATAGAATATTACAAAGTATTCATTTATGAAAAATAACGAAAACAAAACAAATGACTAGAATAACAAGAAAAAAGCTAATTCAATCCTGACAAAATGTTATCTGATCGAAATAAGCGTCTGAATCGTACTCAATAGATTTTCTTTAGTTTCCTGACTCTTGTGTGCTGAGAAGCTATCCCATATTAAGCATCTTTTAACACTGCATAGATTCTTGCCGAAGGCTGGCTGAATATAAGCTGCTGTCTTCTGATTATTCATCCACGATCCTCCACCCCATCGTAATTCCAGCTTATTGTGAAAATCTTGAACAATCTTCGGGATCTGACGCTTTCTCGGGATCAACACAAAAGGCTTCAGCTTGTGTTTTACAGCAGCAGCCCGTTTAGAATGTTTCTTGGCATATGCAACTGCTTCTGATTTCAGCGAAATTTCTATTTTTCTTTTCTTGGCTGATTTTCCATTATTGTTATTATTTTCTTCTTCATTCGCTGACGCGTCGCTCTCAAGATTAACTGAACTGGGTGGATGACTATTCGCCCGCGGGCGAATAGTTGTAGCCGCGGGCGAATAGTTGCGATTGCGGGCAAATAGTCTCGAATGGGGGCGAATAGTTATAATAACAGGCGGATGCGACACGTCTGGAAAAAAATTCCGCGGAAGTAAGTTGACAGTGCCAAATTTCATCACTTATGGCCTCTCTTTGGCCGACAAATCATTTATGCTTCCGAAGGCTCGCTTCGCTCGCGGGGCTAGGGGGGTATCCCTCGGGAGATTTGGATTCTTTAGTTTATAGAATGTCCGGGAGGAGGTCGCTTTTTTATTAAAATTCAGAAAAGATAATAAGAAAAGCCTGCCATTACGACTATTCGCCCGCGGCCACAACTTTTCACCCGCGGCAAAAAGAATAGTCTCCATATCAACTGAACTCATCTGAAAATAAATAGTAAAAAAAATATAAATATAAAAGCAAAGAACACAACAGAACAGAAAGAAAAAAGCAGAAGAAATGGAGAAAAAGAGAAAAAGCAAAGGCTACGCCGCGTAACGCGCAAACGGCCAACAATCCGCGCGAACTCAAAAAAGGTGGGGTACTATTGGAGGCATGGGGTATTATTAGGGGTGGGGTCTTATTCGGGAGTGGGGTATTATTCTTCCTAGACCCCAAAAGGGTGGGGTATTAATCGAGTATGGGGTCTTATTCGGGGTGGGGTACTAATCGGGTATTTACGGTATTCGAAAGGTAACATCAAAAATCGCGGAAAAATGAAAGCAAATCTAAAATTTTGAATTTCTGCCGCTAGGTGTTTGCAAGCGTCCATTGGCGCGCGATTACCGTAATCCATAATAAATTTCTAGGCAACTTTTACTATTTAAATGTCCAGAATTTTATGCTGATTACGGTAGGCATGCCCAAAAATTCGGTAGACCTCGAAAAACTCTAAAAATCGTAATTTTCTTCATTGTGACCGATGTTAACGTCCGTTTTTTGCTATTGAAATCTGGAAAACGTACTGGGAGGGCAATATTTGTTGTCAGTTACGTCAGAAGGCCAATCCTCTGATGGCGAATTCAATGGCCCGCAGTTATTCGTAGTAGCGTCCAGAATATAACCAGGAAAACAAGGAGACCGCAAGCCACACCGCTGGTAAAACATTTCTGTGGAATAATTCGCTACTCCTCTGCAAAATTCTCTTATTTTCACGTTTTTCTTCTCACGTGCAAGGACAACCCGGTTCAGATAGGCATGTCCTGATAAAAGTTGGTTGCCACGCAGCTCCACAATAATCAAATCCTTCGGAAATTAGCCGCCAAGTGGACCAGGTGCCGTTGATATCACAAGAAAGGGAAAGAATCAACGGGAAAAGGAAGAGAAATAAAGCGTAGGTGCTGTCCATAAAATATGGAAAAACATAGA
Organism: Oscheius sp. DF5033; assembly: GCA_964036215.1. Classification (NCBI taxonomy): domain Eukaryota; kingdom Metazoa; phylum Nematoda; class Chromadorea; order Rhabditida; family Rhabditidae; genus Oscheius; species Oscheius sp. DF5033. The sequence continues at coordinate 692,849 of CAXIWN010000004.1, read as the reverse complement.
CAGAACATGGCCATTTAAAGACGGGAAACTATGGAGATCGACGATGGTTGTCAAGCGGGACAAGGATATTACATTTTATGAACCCGGCGACCGATTTTTGGGTGAAATCGGGAATCTAGGGCGAAATTTTGGGGTTAGCCGCAGTTACACAGCGGAGAGAGCCGCAGATAGACAGCCATGTAGTCTGAGACTCCCAAAATCGCCGATTTCACAAAAGAGCCCCAGCCGACATAATTGTCTAGTTGTGGCTGTCACTGTTTGCCGAATTCCATCTGTTCCTAGTCATTTTGTTCTTATTTTATCCCTCAAATAAAATCAAAAATTTCGAGTTCACAATGTACCCAAGGGTTTCCCGGTCGTTTTTTGACCAGCCATGTGTCCGGTCACACCCTGTTTTGACCTTGGCTATTCTCACGGGGGAGACCCCATCAAAATAGAAGCAGGAACTATCGCAGGAGAAAAAAACGTCAGGCGATTCGGCGAGTTGTCCCGTGGACGACTTTCGGTCCATCGGGCGGAAGTTGAACTTTTCAAAAACAGATAAACCCGCGACATTTCCGGAGTTCAAAAATCTTCAAAAAGTGCTTTATTATGTTGACAGAGAAAGGGGAAAAGGGCCGCCGTTAGACAGCCAAAATTATTCAGATTCAGGAACTTGGAGCAGTCCTTGTCCAGATCCACTGCTATTACTACTCGGATCCATGGCAGCCGATTCAACTTTACTACCCAGCTGATCCTCTTCAGTCGTATCTTGTCCTCCTTCCATCCAATTATCTTCTACATTTTCTAGATAACTATCCGTCAGCTGGCTGTTCTCATCATCGGAGAGCACTTCCTCCCTGGCCATTGGTTTGTCCTCTTCTTGTCGCCTCTGTCTCCGGATAATTCTCTCATATTGGGCTACAGTATGCTCGCTTAATAACTCAGAGTTTGTTAAATCTAACGGCTGTAGATTATCAAAATTGCCCAAAGATAGCTGGATTTCATTGTATTCTGTCATTATCCGGTCATATTGCTCTCTATAGGTTGGGAATTGTACAGGGCTGTATCCTGGCCAGTAGGATAACATTCGTCGATGGCTACAGTAGTCAATTAGGCACTAGATGAGGTGTGTCAACATCAGGATGAAGAGAAAGGTGTACATTATCACTGAAAACAAATAAATTAGTAAAATTCTGGCACAAAATAATGCTGGGTTTCGATTTTAGCCAAGAAACAATGGCCACAGTTAGACAGTCGTGTGGGCTGTGGCTGTTTTAGGCAATGTGGGGGTTTTCGGGAGCCACAGTTAGACATCAGAAAAAAATGTGACGTCACCGGCTATGCGACTGTCGAACTGTGGCTTTTTCCACTGTCTAATTGCGGCTAAAACTTACAGCAATAAACAGTTTTTATATTAGAAACCGTCTTCTTGAATTCATTTCCCCATTGTTTCATTAGTCCAGTAAAACTATTCAGATTTTCTGGCTTGGTATACTGTAACTGTAGTTGACTGCTTTTAAAATGTTCCTGTAAATGGAGCCGAAGCCCTTCATCCATTTGATAGTCGCCATTTTTTTCAATTATAATCGCTGGATTGGGAGAAGGCCGGCCAGTATAAATAATTTCCGTCAAACTTGGCAGATCAATACGTTTCAGATGGGGATTAGAACTGATCCGAAGGGCGGGAGCTGAAATTTGACAATTCTGCGAGTTTTTAAAGGACTCGCCTGATTTAATATAAATTCTCTCCAATCTGTATAAAAAATTAATTGTAGTGAAGTCATTGGATTGAATTATGACATTGCCATGAATTTCTTTTACCCAAATAAGGGATTTCAGCTGCTTGGTATCTGAAATTGGCTATTAAAGGATTTTTTTCCCTGGTGGACCTCAATGTTCCAATTACCGTACCCCAAAATGAATAACCCACCATTATAGTGAGAAATATGGACATCTCCAGTAATAATTTCACATCTGGTACCATTTTCTGTATAAAAAGTGCTGGGATCAAAAGTAGCCTGGTGAAAATGGCAATCGCAATTTATTGTGGTGAATATGGTAGCCATCCTGAGCTATTATTACAAAAATACGGTAGAAATACCAAATGATAGCTGGAAATAAGTAGCCAACCATCTGGAAAGGAAGAAATGATAGCAATTGGGAAATTGACAGCGATGTTTACCGAAATTTTACCGATTTTGACCGCTTCCCGTAAATTTTACCCACTTTACCGCCTTTTTTCTATCTTTGTGTCCACTTTCGAGCACATTATCCGTAAAAGCCCTAATTATGTGCTGTGTTGTTCTTGCTTTATGATCTCCCGCTGAAATTCAGTCTCTAAATTGTCTAGCAGGGTCTAGAGAGTCAGTCTGTCCATTGTCTGGATTAGACAAGAGTAATATGGAAATTAATCCGTGTAATCCCTGTCTATTCTTCTCATCTTCTCTCTCGTGACATTTTCGAGAATGTTATAGTATTTCCATGGATTTCTGGTGGGCTATAGGGGTTCTGTAGTGAATTTTGAAAGAAATGTGGTCAAATTTAGTAAATTTTCGGCCATAGACATGAGAACTGTCAAACAGTGGCGCTTCTGGTTGTCTAACTGTGGTAACTATTAGCTGTGTAACCGCGTCTCGCATCCCGAATTTTTTAGAATATCGCCTTTTCCAGACGTTTCCCTGTTTCCATAATCTTCCGGCTATTTCCCACTCATTTGATATTTCATTTTGCTCTCAGTCTAATATCTCTTGCATAAATATCGTTTAGTCGCTGACGTCGGCGACCATGAAATTTAATTTAATTCAACTACGCGAAACTATTCCCACTTTCCTCCGCAAACCTCAATTTTCTTGGTAATTTTGATTCTAAACATTTTACCTGTTGAAATAATATTTTTCCGGGGTACTGTAGAGTCTCAAAAATTAATAAATTACCAGACAAACTGACCCTTTCTCGCCCTGTCATTGTCCTGAAAATAATTTTGCCAAATTTCACCTGGATCAGGGGCGTATCTATGAATTTGAGAGTTCCTTGTTTTTTTGGCAGGCACACTTCCTACTGTAACTTTTTCTGGGGGCCTTCTGCTTTTCATTTAAAGTGATTATATCCAGGGATTACGGTAAATTGGCTCCAGGCTACAGGTAGACAGCCGGAAGGAATAATCGCAGATAGACTGTCTAACTGTGGCTTGTTTCGCTGTCTATTTGTGGCTGTCCCCGGCTGTCTAACTATGGCTCATTTTCTCCTAATTTTTCATAGTAAAACGGCTGTAAGAGCTCTTTTGACTCCTCTTTTCTTCGAATCCTCTTGCAGACTATCCGCTATATGATTAAAATGTGTCAGACTACAATTATGCTTCCAAATCGAGGTTATTTTCGAGTTTTCAAGTTCCAATTTACTTTGAACGATTAAAACGTCACAGAGATCATGGAATGACCACAGTTAGACAGTCGGAAAAGCCATAATTAGACAGCCAGAGAGCCACACCTGGAGTTTCCTTTAAATGAACCCCATTAATTTTTCCCTCTGCTCTATCCAAATAGTTCCCTCTTCTTCTATTAAAATTTGCCCATCAGTCCATCACGCCTCCCTCCTCTACTCACGTACTCTTCCAATATCTGGGCCAGAGCTCATTGCACTTCTCTTCTACTCTGTGCACTTTATCCAAATTTTGTTATGATTTCTGGGGAAAGAAAATCTGGTGGTAATTAAATTCCTTCCCTAGCCAGCTGCAAAACGGCCCCCTCAATTTGTTCTGTCGCCGCCTGCGGTCAGGTGGAAGACTTCCTTGAAATGGGGAAGGGTGTTATTAGGGCTGGGGGGAGAGGTTGAAAACAAAGAAAAAATGCCCTTTTGATGGCAATTAAATGGAGATTTACTGGGTTACGGTAGCTCGCAGAATTCAAGGAAACCGCATGCGCAGGTTGGATTTTCATTTAAAAAATTGATGGGTCTGTAATTTTCTTGTTTTTCATCCGTTTTCTGGCGTTTCCCAGCCTTTAAATGAGGCAGAATTCCCCTGGGCCATCCCCGCTTCACTTTTTTTTGAGTGACAACATTTCTGTCCTGACAACACCTCCTGATGTGTACTTTGATGTACTCTACTTGTCCGCCCGTCATCCACCCATCGTTCTTCCGTCGTCCATTCGTCTCGCTCTGTCAATTTAGCCCTTCCCGTCAAAAATGGTTTTCATTATTGGCTTCCCAAAAATATTTGTGGTGGTCAGTGATGAGCAGAACTAATGAGGACCTTGGAAGCGCCGGGTGGAGCCAAGTAGAACTGGAGATATGTTATTTATTGAGGGGTAATTTGTGGGCTCGATCTCCAGATCTCCACCCTTCTTCATTTTCAAGCTCAGGCGCCTTTTTCCTTCCTATTTCCTCGCTTTTCTTTAAATTTCTCCAAATTACCGTGATTTCCCTAAAAAGCAAGCAAATATTTCCATTTGGAACCCGGTTTTCATTAAAAATTTCCGTAGTTTAGCCAGGTAACCTGAAAATACCGAAAACTAGGCTTAAAAGAGAAGGAATCGAGTCAGACGGCCGGTTTAAGTTCATAGTAACGCCCTGTTTTTGCTTACAGTAATCTCTGGTGTTCTAATAATTTCTCCCTCTTTAAATAAAAAAACATCCAGAACTCTTGGGTGTATTAAAATTTATGTATTAAACAGACTACTGTAGGGGGAAGAATAACCAAAGTACAAGCGCCATTTCCGTGTCTACTGGACTCCTGACACGAAGATTACCCGCTAATTTACGCTCGTTCTTGTTTATCCAAGCCGAAGTATATAGGATTTGGTCCTATACGGAATTCCTACACGATTATGAGCAGCAAATTATGATTCATAGGCCATTTTCACAGCCTAAGTTTAAAGAATTAGAATACTACTCGCATTCCGTGACGCACCTAGACGAAATACAAAATATTTAATCAAAACAAGTGGCTAGGTTAATGAGTTTTATGAATTTGTAGCCAGCTGACAAGCTTATAATCCTTCTAGGTCCTCGCTCTTTCCTATTTTTCTCATTCTAATAATCTTACTTCTTTAAAATCTACCGTAATCCAGGGATTTTAGAGAAAATGACGGATACAACTACCATTGTCGATCTCTTCCCTACAACAGCAGCTGATTGTGAATTAGTTTGTTTCTCAAATTCTACAGTAATCTCCCTTTTCAGGGAATAAGAATAGTTCGCCATCCTCTGTATCGTTTCGGTCAAATGTGCGGGGTTTTGACCTCAGCTCTGGCCATTTATTTCTTTGTAAAATTATTCTACAAAGATTTCTTTAAAATGGGGTTCCATTTTAATATCAAGTGTATTCTGGTGGTTTATTATATCAACGCATTTCTACAGGCGGTGCTGTATACAATTACACAGGTAAGAAGGAAAGGAAAAGGGGGAAAAATTGGGAGCTGGCTAACTGTGGCGGTTAAAAGAAAAGATCACAAGCTATACGACTGTCTAATTGCGGCTCTTTTTCAGTCAAAGCAGTTCATCATCGGTTTCATTGCCGCTCATCCTTGCGATGTTTTCCTCAATCGTTACGAGTACATAATCTGCCACCTGCTGAACCTTTTCTTCCTGCAATATCAGGTAATTTTTTCCATTTAAATGACTCCATGGCTGTCTAGCTGTGGCTCCTAATCGCCATGTGGATCGAACGTTCTGTTGCCACAATTATGAGAGAACATTATGAGCATAGAACCAAGATATTGGGCCCGTTATTGGCAATTCTTGTTGTGAGTTGGGATTTTTTAAAGAAAAATATAAAATTCTAGGCTTTTCCCGTCCTGGGAGCTTTGTGTTGGGCTTATTGGGATGAGAATTTTGAGGAATTGGCCACAGATCATATCAACACACCGCTGAGCTCTTCTGCTAAAATTAATGACATTCTCATCGTGGAATTGGCTATTTGTCTCCTTGGCTGTGTTTTCATCACATTATTGAGAAAATTTAATAATAAGAAATTGCAACGGTGAGTTACGGTAATCGCGCTCCAATGAACATTTGTAAACGGCAGGAGGAATTCAAATTAGCCGTTTTCCTCCAATTTTCCCTGATTTCCTGGTGTTTTCCCAACTTTTAAAGCATCCTACCGTAATCTACACAAAATTCTAAACTTTTTGATACCAAAAAGATTATAAAAATTAACTGTTCTACCCTTTAATTTCCTTCTTCTTTCCAGTACCCGCTACGACCTCCAGACCCAATATCAGCTCACAGAAAATATCACAGCTACGCGGTTCATTCTCCGCCTGTCTATTTTCACCATCATCTGCTATGTTGTCCTCTTCTCGGCTACTTTATCCGTCCGAATGTTGAAGAACGCCACCTTCTTGAGGGATCACTTCCCCCTGTTCCAAGGTCTGAGGAATATTACCTATGTAAGTTTTATAGGCCTCTAGAAAAGCCATGCTAAAAAGTTTTAAAGAGCTGTAAATAGTTCTGAACATAGCTCAAACAGCTCTACAAGCACGTATAAATTTTATACCAGAAAATACACTTTTACCTGGGGAAATTGTCCTAAATTGCTCTTTTTCCCTATAATTCTACACTAAAATCTCCCTTTTTTTCAGGTCCTTCCCCTCTACACTCTCTTCCTCCCCCTAATTTCCGATGTTCTTCGTAAAAATGACAAGAAACGTGAACAACATAAGCGTGAATCCATCGTGGAGCAGTCAACTGTCCCCGATCCTGGTAGCATTTACAGCAAGCAGTTGGAACGTCAATGGAAGAGGAATGCCGTTCCTGTAATCAAATTCCCACAGCGATCTGTATCAGCCGCTTATTAATTTGTAAATATTGTAAATAAATCATTAATCCGTTAAATAAATTAAAGAACTATTAACATTACGGAAGCCCATGCTCGTGGTCGGTAAAATAAAATACGTAGTGAAATGTACTTTTTTTTTACTTCCTCATTCTTCTCATTTCCTTTATGTTTTTAATTCCCTGCAGTATTTCTTCTTCAAAATTAATAGAAAGTAAAATCATTTAAATGGTTTTTTAAGAAAAGCGAGGAGGAGCCGAGAATCTGGATAAATGCCAGTTTTTCCGCTTTTCTTGATCCAAATCTGCTTTCTTATCCTTCTCTTACAAATTTTTTTTGATTTCCTACTAATTTCCTTTAAGTTTAGGATAAAAAATGAGTAATTACTATCAAAGTGAAGGTTCTTCAAGGAATGACCGTAGGTACGACCGTGGAAGGGAATCTATCGATTGGCGAAATTCGTCGGGTCGCGGGCAGCCATCAAGATATTCAAATGAACAGGATCAACCAGGGACTTCAAGAATGGATTCTTTTGGATATAATAATAGTAGAGGTTCTTTCGGAGGCTACAGACCCAGGGACGAAATGGAACGTGGATTTTACCGGGAAAATGATCGGCATTCGAATAGAGATGATTACAGAAGGAGGGACAACCGAGGAAAAAAAGATAAATATAAGTGGGTTTAATTGACTAAAAATCGGCAGTTTTAAAGATCTAATAGTCTGGAAGCCCGCCAATTTTAAGTTTTCTATGGGAAACGTCTCAAATTTGAAGATTTTCCTTTTTAGGCCCAATTAGACCTTTAAAAATGCCATTTTTCTATAGAATTTAATAATATTTCTTTCATTAAACGCTCTGTTACAGAGATTACTTGCCATCTTTTCCCTCCGTTAAAAAATTAAACCCCCAAGATGAACACAAGCGAAAGGCGGCGCAGAAACAGGTAAAATTGGCCCTTTTTATTTCATCCATTTTTTGTCAGCGAGATGCCATAGAAGCCGTCAAAAGACAAATAGAATTATTAAAAGATAATAGCGCCACTCTAACTGTTAGAGATCGTGATGAAGATGACGATGACGACGATGACATGGCTGCACATGGATTTTCGTAAGATTTTGTACGATATGTTTATAAGTTTTCTTAAAGGTTGGCTACACCTGAGCCAGCTTCGAAAAGGAGAAGATCCAGAAGCCCGGCTAGAAGCCCAAGAAGAAGGTCGCCTACCCCGCCAAGGACACGGGCTGCTACTCCGCAGGAGGAAGAAAGGCCAGAAATATTGGATCGAATCAGGGACCTTCCAGAAGGCAGAGATTGCCTGGAGAGATTCAGTACAAATACTCGAAATATGGTTAGTTTTAGAGCTTATACGCAACAGTTAGACAGCTAAAAGAGCCGCAGTTGGACAGTCGTGCAGCCAGTGGCCCCTAAAATCTCCTTCGTTTCAGGATCTCTACGTTAAAAAGCGTTTCATTTATGGAAAATGGGAGGAAATAAAGTCGATATTCAATAAAATAGAATATGGAAGAGGAGACCCCGTCATTCTAGTTCCACAATTATGTAAGTTGCTTCAATTTTTGTTTATTAAGCGGGTTTTTAGTCATTCGCGATTACCACCCTCAACATTCGTTATTTTTGGAAGAGATTATCGCATCTAAAGAAGTCCCTGAACTACTTAAAGATAAAATTATAGTGCGTCCTGAAATTAACCTGAATACGGAGGAAATTGAGTCCCGAGTCAATTTTCCGAGAATAACTGAAGTAGGCGCCATTTCTTTCAGTTTTCAAAAGAATTTCAGGTTAAAATTGATCAAAAAAATGTTGAGAATAATTTCCGGACAATTCTGATGGAAACCGACGGCCTCAATATTCCGATTTCATCGGACCCAGATAATTATGAAGAGCCTTGGCAGAAGAGAGAACGAGAAGAACGGGAAAAAGCAGACGCGGACCTGATGCTGAAAATAAAAGCGAAATTCGATAACGAGAATATGCACTTTGACGAAGGAATTGTACAGGCGGAACTTCGTATTATAAAAAATCCCAAGGATTTTAATGGATATTTGGAATTTTGCAAGGCAATTGTGAGATTTTTTATTACCAGCCACAGGGATAGAGCAAAAGGAACCACAGTTAGACACTAAACAGGGCCACAGTTCGACAGTCGTGTAGCAGGTGGAGACTTTTTATCCATTTTGAACTACACGGTTGTCTAACTGTGGCTTTTTTTCGATTAAACAGTGAAATCTCCCAGTTTCCAGGACGATTATTATCAACCAAGAAAATTGACGATGTCTAAACCATTGGAAAAATTAGATCACTGCCTTAGCCAGGTTTTTTTGCTATTATGTCAAAATTTAAAATTTTCTTTAGGGTATAGCAATGTGCCCAGCTGCCACAGCGCTCTATATTGAACTTGGCCAATTACGAGCTCAACAATCTAAAGAAGATGGAAGAGAATTCTTTGAGCGCGTGAGGATTTTTCTGTTCTTTTTTTAAATATAAGGGAAAATTTTTAGAACATAGAAAGACTGCCATTTGATCAAGAGTTGATGACGGCGTACTTGGATACTGTGCAATTTAAAAAAAATGTCTATTGTTCCCAATTAATGGAAAGGGCCTTCTGGTTTGTTCGGCATCATTTACAGAAGATTTTGAATAGTGGAAAATCGTAAGCTTTCAGTATTTTTTCCCGTCAGCAGAGACACAGTTAAACAGTTGAAAAAGCCACAATTAGGTAGCCAAAAGAGCCGCACTTAGACGTCGTGTATCCTGCAGCGAGTCGTGTATCCTGCAGCGCATTTCGCACCCAAAATAACGTTTTCTACCTGTTTTTCTTCAGATTGGACCCCCAAGTTATCCAGGAGCTTGAATTATTCTCAATAAATGTATGGATCCGCCATTTGTTATGGTTAATAGAGTCGGGCTACGAGCAGAGGGCCATTGCCTCAATTCAGGTACCTTTCAAATTGCTCAATTTACCGCCTTTTTTATTTCAAGGCATCATTTGAATCTAGTTATTTCCACAGCCGCCAAGGAATGCCACCTTATCCCGCCCTTTACGATTCTGGAGCTCCAAGGCTCGGAGACAAATCCTACAGCCGAGAGCATAGATCCTATGATATTGTTGAAAATATTGGAATTGAGGAACTGGAAATTAAAGAAGAAATGGAACAAGAAAGAGTGGCCACAAAATTGTAAGAAATATTGCGATCCTTTAAAAAATAGGCCATTTTAGCTTGGAAAGTCGTGAAAATCTGGGAAAAGAAGCTCTGTCCCTTCATTTTCAACGTCTTTCGGATGAAATTATCAGTAGGCCGATTAGATGCTCTCAGCAGAGTTGGATTGGAGTCCCACGGGTAAATTTATTCCTCAATTTTCTGTTAAATTTTAAATTTTAGGAATTAGAGCAGCATTTAAAGAAGAGAAAATGGGTTCCGTATGAAAAGCTGATTTTACAGAGGCTGAGATTTAAAAAACCGGAAGAAGATGGCGGTCCGCTGTATATTTTGAAACATTTTGGTTTCAGTATTGAGAATGTAAGTGAAAGCCACAATTAGACAGCCGAAAGAGCCGCTGTTAGACAGGGAAAAGAAGCCACAATTAGACAGTTACAGGAGCCTCTAAGGATAGCAAAATGAGCCACAGTTACACTGCGAAAGAGCCACAGTAAGACAGTCGTATGGCCTGCGGCGCCAAAATGATATTCGCCGTGTGAACTGTGGCTTCAATTTTCCAATAACTTCCAAATTTTTAAAGAAAAACTGATGAGGTCTCGTAATGTGGTGGTTATCACGTCTGCATCACACGCAGAAGGTCGCCGATTCGAACCCGGCCGGGATCATATTTTTTCTTCAAATTTTTTATATTTTTTTTCAGGAATCCTACTCCTATTCCCATTTGGCAAAGAAATATGGCCTCAGCTCGATCAGGGACGCTCTGCCGCTTCAGGCTCAAATGACTTTACTACGGATCTTTAGCCAAGTTTTAACTCTTCCATTGCACAGTCAATATACCGCGGATCTCCCGGCAAAGTGAGCCTTTTTTACGGGTTTTTAAATCTTTCTAGTATTGTGGCCTACTGTAGTAAAGCGTATCCAAAAGAGGAAGTTACAAGAAAATCCATGGAATTATTGGATGAGCTGGTAGCCGTTCCCAGTAGACACAGGGCTCCTGAAATTAATGAAGCTTTCATTTATTTGGTTTTGAAGGAGGTGGTCGCCTTTTTCTAGCCATTTTTATGACTTTTTCCAGTTATTGAGATTAAATATTGTGGCTAAGGAGATTCTTACCAGAAAATTGATGCAAGTCTGCCAAGCAGCTACAAGAAATATGGGATCAGAACTCTGGGGAAGGATTGCTTTCAGTTATATGGTTACCCTGGCTGGGGTAAGTTTAAAATCCGGGGATTTTCCCAGGATTCCCGGCGATTTTAACCTGATAAATAATGAGTTTCGCTCCGGGACTCAAAAGGACGCTAAAAATCGTCAAATTTCCAGCTGTTCGTTGCGGGAACTGTCTAATTGTGGTCTCCATTCTAACAAATTTTATTTCAGGTTATGAGCTGTGAAGAATTTGAATCCCATCTGCCCAAATGGCTGTCTCTTTTTTATAATATTCAGATTACGGTAGGTTATAATTCTAAGAAGGGAAGCAGGCCTGAACAGACAAAAAAAATAAGAAAAGTATTAAAAAATTCCGGTTTTTTTTACCGGCCTGCCCGCTGTTTGTTAGCGTTTTGCGATTTTCTTCCAACTCCTGCTCGATGTTTGCGAATATTTCTTTCCAACGATGAGCCGCCAGCTGTTTATACCAAGTTTCTGCGTAATTTCCCTTTAAAATCCGTAAAATTAACCGAAAAATGTGAAAAGCCTCAATTTTCAGCGTTTTTTATCCGCCTGCTGTTTACAGCCGTTTTCCTTCTTTTCTTCCAACGGTTTCCGGCTATTTACGCTAATTTCTTTCCATTTGCCTGCTGTTTACGCTGGCTTGTTTTCTTTGATGATTCTAGTATTTCCAGGAAAAGTCGGATTGTCTTCAAATCCTTGCAGAAGCTGGCTTCCTTCCTGTACCTTGGATTTCTGATCAGACAGATCCTCTCCGGGTAGATTTCCCTAATTTCTTTTATATTTTTACGAATTTTCAGTTAATTTCTTCTCTTCCCAGTACAACATCGCTGTCTTTGACTCTCTGCACATTTTTATTGAATACTGATGAGGATCGATTCCGGTTAGCTGCAATCCAACAGCTGGTTCACAGGCATATGGAAGCTTTTCCAGATGAAAAAGCCGGCGTGCAGGAATTACACTACGCAATGATAAAATATTTGGAGACTACAGTGGTTAGAATTATAGTTTTTGCTTTAAATGAGCGTTTTTTTAAAGGAAAAATGTAGAAATAGAAATGGTGAGAAGAAATTCTTCCATGATGAGCTGCTGGCCCACGTATCTGTCTTCCCAAATCATCAAGAGGGCATCCAATTGTGAGATTTCTTCTTTATTTTTAAGATTTTTAAAGGGAAACCGTGTATTTTAATGGAAAAAAAATAGGAAAAAGGTCCTGAAACAAAAAAAAATAGAAAAATAAGCAAAAATTTGTCTACATCCGCCAGGAATCGAACCCGGGTCTTCCCCATTTGGTATGGCTTCGGCCTGGAGACGCTCTACCACTGAGCTACGGATGCTTATGAAATATAGGTGAAAAAAAAAATTAACCCGGGGGTTTCGATAGAGAGTCTCTATTAGAGACTCGAGGCGACGAATGTTAAATTTCTTTCACCAGTTATTTACAGCCGTTGATTGGCGCGCAAATAGCGCAATCCAAACTGTTTCTTAGCATTTTTAGTAGCAAAATATTCTAGATTTTCTCCTGAATGCAGTTAATTTGGTTATAAATTTGAAATATGCTTATATTTTCCTAATTTTCAGGTTCCTGAAGCATTTTAAGTCGGCTACTCCCTTAATTATGTTCAATCTTCCTGGCAAATCCCTGTATCCGATTCGCAGGAACACTGGTGAGCCTTTTACTCAAAAAATAGAAGCAATTTATTAAAATTTCAGATAAAAACAGCAGTGAATTTGAAATCTTCACAAGATTGGCTCTCTTTGATAGGACGATCGACTGTCAGGAAAAGGAGGTCCAGGAATCGGTAAGAAATCTTCTTTTTAACTTTAAACGCCATTTTCATTAAAGAATTTCATACAAGAATTTTTTTCCAGGTTGATCATTTCCTCTGCCAGCAGTTGATGAAAGTCGCTGAAAAGATAAATGATCCAAATATTTGGCGATTAGCTTTGAAAAAAGCCAACGGGTCGTATAAACACCGAGTGAGTGGATTTTTGTGCCTACCAGGCTTGTAAAAAATTGGAAATGCTCTAAAAGCGCGCCAATCTGGGCCTGTAAACAGCGGACAGCCCAATGTTAGATTAAAATCGCCTAATTTCCAGGGAAATTACCAGTTTTCCCCCATTTTCTGTTGCTTTTCGCGATTCTAAGCTGCTCTATCGTGATCAGCATCAAATTCTGAGTATTTTGATACAAAAAATAGCCTAAAATCCTGTTTAAAATTCCGATAATCGCGCTCCAATGAACGCTGGTAAACAGCGGGCAGGAAGTTTTCAAAATTGCCTGTTTTCGCTCATTTTTCGCGGCTTTTCGGCTCCTTTTCAAGTTCTAAAGAATTCTACCGTAATCAGAGGAGCATTCTGAGTATTTTCATACTAGTAATGCCTTGGTTTGCTTATTAATGGCCCAGTACAGTAATCTTCTGCTCATTTCAGGTCTACGAACTGGCTCGGAACAAATGCGTGTGGTCCAAGGGGCTGTACTTGGATTACATGGAAGCCAAGCAAAATTCTCCTATTCTCGGGTCGGAAAATATTATGTAAGCTACTGTAATCTTTTCGTATTGAGACTCACTTTCAGGCAGACCATGACCCGCTACCATATCCCCAACATTATGGCTCTTAATATTTGATCTCATTAAAAGTAGCCGGTTTTTTGAAGGAAAATAGTTTTTTTTCTGCTTTTTACGTTTTTTTTTGGTTTGATTTCTGTTTTTTTGGAGCTTTCCTGCCTCTTTCCCCTGATCCGACATAGTTTTATAGAATAAATTATGAATACCTTGTAATAAACATTCTATCTTACTGTAAAGCTCATTTAAAGGGGAAAAATTAAGAAAAAAATTGAAGGATTACGGTAGTTTTCCTTTAAAAATGGAAAAAAAAAACAAAAAAGAGTTGCATCGGCCGGGAATCGAACCCGGGCCGCCCGCGTGGCAGGCGAGCATTCTACCACTGAACCACCGATGCTTGTCTTGACATCTCTTGGACGGCGAAGACCTTCCCCTGCCGCTTTTGGACGCAATACTTGAATTTCTATGGAATTCACCCGGGAAAAGGAGATTTTTAAAGGGAATTCTATTCTTAAAAGAGTTAAAAACCTCAAGAGAGGGTAGAACTGTATCTAGTTGATATTTTGACCCCTGATTTAAACCATAAGACATCATATTGGCATCATATTATGGCGGCTTCTTATCTGCCAAAGATTACCCGCTTCATTTCTTTTAAACCGGGAGAATTTTCGCAAACTTCCATTTAAACCCCTTTAAACTTACCGTAATCCTTATTTTTATAGGATAAAATGCTCATCTTGGCTCTTTTCTTGGTCACCGCGACAGCTCTCCAGATCCCTATCCAGTTAGGACCCATTTTTCTGCTAAATTAAAAGATTTCAGGCACACGGACAGCCTCCGGATTCGATTGTATAAAGAAAGAAAATTGGCGGAATATATCCAAGCCAGAAATCAACGCCTAGGATCTAAAGATGCCTCCGTGGGAACTCCGATCATCGACTATGAAGACATGGCATATATGGGTGAGTAGAAATGCTTTAAAGAGGCTCTAAATCCCCTAAATTTACCGTCATTAGTACGTGAGAACGCCTGTAAACAGCGGGCAGAGGGCTTTTAGAATAAATTCGTCCAGTTTAGAGGTAAAATTAGGGTTTCTCTCTGGTTTTTGGGGGTTTTCTAAATTTTAAAGACTACTACAGTATTCAGGCAAATATTCTGAGTAAAATGAACTCAAAAATGCTGAGAAACCTAATAGTTTTCGTAAACAGCGGACAGCCGTTGGATAAAATTCGCTGAGCTGTTTTCGGCGGGTTTTTTCGGTCATTTTTTGCGTTTTTTATTTCTAAATCAGTCTACCGTAATCAGCAGAAAATTGAGAATATCTTGAAATAAGATTCGCTCTTTAAATGAAAACCTTTCCAGTTCAAATAAGCCTCGGAAGTCCTGCTCAGACTTTTGTGACGTTTATCGACACCGGTTCGGCTAATCTCTGGGTTCCTGATGTTTCCTGCGGTGGAGATGCTCAAAATAGTTGTGGGAAATATTGTAAATCGGTAAGGAAATCCAGTAATTTAATGGACGAATATTTTAGGTACCATACGACTCCTGTATCACCTTTTGTGATCAGAGCTGTTGCGGTATGGGAACTCAGAAAGCGTGAGTTTTCCAGTTTAAAGCGCTATTTCTTTTCAAAATAATCACTTTCCGCCTAAATTTTCCGTTATTTTCTCCTCGGGACCCATAAGGAAACCAATAAATGGACCTTTAAACTTCCCGCAGTCCAGAAAATTACAAAAATAGGCGGGAAATTTCAAAATATTAGCTTCCTGCCCAAAAAAAGGGGCGAATAACCGTTTCAGGACCCTCTGCATAAAAATTCACGGCTTATTTAAATAGGATTACGGTAGCCATTAAAATTCCTAATATTTAGAGCGACAGCCAATCCTTGCTCCAGCAAGCATCGTTTCAATTCTTCTGCTTCTTCTTCCTTTGTCCGTCAAGCCGGCTCAATTACCATTAGTTATCAAACGGGGGATGTTACCATGAACCTGGGACAGGATACCTTCTGTGTAAGCTGGCTAGTCTCTTCCTTTAAATGATTTTTAGTTCTACAATACTTCCCTATGCGCCAGTCGCCAGCCATTTGGATTAGCGACTCAAATAGGCGCCGATTTCGGTAATCAGCCGGAAGACGGAATAATTGGACTCGGATGGCCCGCCCTGGCTGTAAATTCAGAAATTCCGCCGATGTTTAATCTTATGAATCAGGGGAAACTTGACCAGGTAGGTGTGGGTCCTGAAAAGCACAAGAAACCCTTTAAATTTTGATTTAAAGTTCCTGTTCAGCCAATTTTCACCGTTTACATGGCTGGAATTGGCCCCACTTCTGCTACAAATGGCGGCAGTTTGACTGTAGGCGCATTGGATTCTGTCAATTGTGGACCACCCAGTTACATTCCACTGACTTCTCAAACTTTCTGGCAATTTAAATTGGAAGGGTTAGTCCTTTAAAACTCTATGGAAATAAAAGCAGACCTTTAAATGAGCCACATGCCGCAATACAGAGCTCTTTAAAAAATTTCACAGGTCTAAAATCTTCTTGGGGAGCCTACAGTAGCCCAAAAAGCGATTTAAAAGGGCCCAGGAACTTAAACAGTCCTTTAATTGAATTGAAATGGCTTTAACCGCTTATTAGAATCCTCCTACAGTAATTCTAGCCCTTTAAAGAATCCCAAAGTAGGTCAAAATTTATTGAAATCAACGGTTACAGCAACCAGGAACGGTCCTTTAAAGAAATTCCTGCGAAAATTTCATTAAAAAGATCCTACACTAACCGGAATTTCTGGCAGAAACGGTCCTTTGCGTATTAATTCAAAAATTTTGTAAATTAGCGCATAAAATTCCACTAAACAAAACTTCCTTTAAATGACTTTAACTTTAAAATTTCAGAGTTTCCGCCGGCACCTACAGTCAATTCCCCGGAACTGGCTGGCAAGCAATCTCCAGTACAGCTTCCAGTCTAATTGGAGGGCCACAATCCGTCATTGATCAACTGGCAAACCAGTAATTCCTTTTCCCTTCTGGACCAATTTATCCGAATTTTTAGAGTTGGCGCAAAATTTGAAAAACTTTTCGATTCCTACTTCATCGATTGTGATTCTGAAGCAGCGCCGATTGTTTTTACCATAAATGGACAGAAATACAGCATAGCCCCGAAGAATTATGTGATCTCTGTGGGTCCAGGACCCTGCCTCTTCTCGTTCTTCCCAATGACTGGAGGCGGATTTTATCCTTCTTGGATGCTGGGACCGCCCCTTATCAGGGAATATTGCCAGGTAAGAAGAAACCACAGCCCTTTGAATGAGTTTTAGGTCCACGATATGCAAAATGGACGGCTTGGAATGGCACAGGTTCTTCCTCACTGATGTCCGCGCCAAAAAACTACCAATTCTAAACAGAAATAAAGAATTCCTGAAAACCTGAAAGCATCTCCTTGTAGCTCTCAAAGAGCTGATTCCAATGACATAAAACAAAACTCAAGACTATGACAAAATAATATGCAACGGGCATATTTCATTGCATTTCTCGCATTTACCTCAACACGACTCTCCCGGCTACCCCATAAGAGCAAAACGACCACGATCACTTTTAAAAAAATCTCCACTGTTCGCACTTCATTTTGATACCAAAACCATCCACAAAACGCGATAAAAACCTACAAAAACAGGCAATTTGAAATTTAGTCTCGCGCACACACAACTATTTTCATGCTGAAGCAAAATAAGACCGTGCGCGTTTAATAATTTTTATGAACACAAAATTCCATATTTTATGCAGCAAATTGTATTCCATGTTACAGGTTGATTTTTTGAAATTATTTACATGTTGGTGAAATTCTTATATAGATATTCGAAATCTACGTAAATTTTTTGAAATTGTTTACATGTCGTGGTTAGGGTTGCAATTTCAAAAAATCAACCTCAAAGGAAAAAAAATCAGAAAAAAAATTGTAGTGGGGCTTAAAAATTTGATAAGGAGGAGGTTCCTTTATCACAGAGCTATTGTAAACAACAGATATGCAATTGATTGAACAATTTGCGTCCTATTGAGGTTCCGTTCATAAAACATAAAATAATGGATATATAGTCTGTTTCAAATGGAAAAACTTTCGGAGTGATGGGACCTTGGGGCAATTTTCCGAAAATTCAAAAAAATTTCGACAAGAGCTTTTTCATAAAAAATACGTTTTTTATGTTTGACATGAACTTTGCTGATTCTTTATATTGTTAGATAGAGAAAAATTCGAGCAATAAAATGCAATAAAAATTAGAATTGAAAGAATATCAAAATTGGTAGAAAAATATATGTTTTCAAAAATAAAAGTATCAATCTGACCCATCTGACGCCCGGATGCGCTCTATCTAGATCGAATTAACCTTTAACCGCCCAAGGGCCGATTTTTTCCGTTTGAAACAGACTATATGACCACGACTAGGGTTGCGCGCGGGCCGGGCCGGGCAGGGCCCCCTAAATTGTCGACTTTTGTTCTATCACTTATCACCGACTGACGTTCTTCTGTTTAATGCTTTGTATACCAGTAGTATTTCAATTCCATCCAATTCTATCGTTTAAAGGAACAGTCAGGGAGTTTTCAGACCAGGTCTCAGAAAATGGAGAAGATGATCACCATGCACTAATCAGTTTTTTTATGAACGTGTCTGATTCGTGAGATATAAGCGCTTAAAGTTTTAATTTCCAATATGAATTCCGACTACCGTTGGTTCTAAATGGCGAAATTATCGACACGCTTGACAAGCGCTAACAGAATTTTCAAAATTTCATCTACACTAAACATGCCAAGGGTTTTACAATTTCATTTTCCCTCTCTTATTAGCGTTGATAGAAAAGCTGTCGAAATATTCAGACAATCTACTTGTGTAGATGAAAAAACTCCCTGATTGTTCCTCAAAATCTAAATTAGTTTTTGAAAAAGGGAGTGGCGAGACATTTGGCTTTGAAACAGACTATAAGATCCATAAAATGTTTGTGTCCTAATGCTATTTTTAAATATTCCCTCTTTTTTTCTTTAATATTATTTAGGTACTGTAGAAAAGCTAGTTAAATTAATAGTTGTTGTTGGGTGATGGATCTTCCTGGCTTCTTTGATGAAATACAATCTTGTAGATCGAGTTATTATTCTTCAATAAATTGGTTTTGCTTCATGTATGCTCATATCAGATCCTGTATTATGGAATTATTTCGTTATCAGCTTCATAAAACGCCACGTTTTACGAGCTGCCTTGCTGTCATTTTACAGCTATCCTATAAAAGAAATGGCCTTGTGGAGTGTTAGATCCTCTTATCTAATTCTCTTTAAAAAATAATTCTTTGTCGGTTTTCATTCAATGAAATTTCTAAGATCATTTCTGTTTTTGTAAATTAGTTAGGTTCATCTATTATCAGTATCAGAGTTGTTCGGTCAACATTTGTTCCAATGACACGAATAATATAAATTTTTTTTCAAAATATTACGACAAATATTAAGCTTAATTTTCACAAATATTGGATTTTTTTTCAAGAAAACAGAAAAAAAATAAATGTCAAGAACGGTATTTTTCTTTTAGAACTTTAAAGGAACCGTCTCACAGGTGTGACAGCGTGTGACAGATTGCGCGCAAAATTTGAAATTCTGCTCAAGCAAAATGGTTGCATTTTCGTTTTTGCTACTATTTCGCTATTTTCCAACGTTTTTATTTATTTTATTGAGCGGCTAAATTAGCTTTAGGTGCTGCTTTACAATAGTAAACACTTTACAGAAGCTAAATTGGCTCAAAACGAACATAGGAAGCAAATTCACATCGAAGAAACTACTTTCCTCTTTTTTCTGCATTTTTCTTTATTTATTCCTTGTTTAATCCAATTTTTTTTGTTCTCCGAATTGAAGTAGTACCTAAAGCTAATTTAGCCGCTCAATAAAATAAATAAAAACGTTGGAAAATAGCGAAATAGTAGCAAAAACGAAAATACAACCATTTTGCTTGGGCACAATTTCAAATTTGTCACACGCTGTCACACCTATGAGACGGTTCCTTTAAAGGGACCCTAAAGCCGTAGAAATACAATGTGAAAGTTGGGACCCGCCGACGCTAACTTTCCCTGATTTTCAGGGTAGAAACTTTTGTCTCAAATCGTTTTATTATGTATACTGGGTCACAGAAATGAATCTCCGCGCCCTTCTCTGTGTCCTGTTCCTCCTCCTTGGAGCAGCGTTCGCCGCCGAAGCTGATGCAGCTGCCGTGCCATTGGAGTCCTGTAGTGGACCCCAATGTTCCCTTATGTGCGTTCCAAAAGTACATAATTAGAATATAAACAATGATAATGTTTTTAGAGTGGCACCTGTTCAACGGGCTCCTGCGTCTGTAATTAAAGGAGGTTTTCCTTTAATTAAAATAGGTGTCCTTTATTTTTTTCGAGTTCTGATCACAAGATTTTCAGGTTTATCATCTCCAGGTCTCTTCTTCGTCTTCTTGGCAAAGAAGTCCTTCTTCTTCCGTCCTTAGTGTTGTACTTTTCCCGTAGATGTCTATAGGAGAGAGAATGGCATTTATCCATCATGTTCGTCTTCTTCCTCTTCCCATTTTCCTTCATTTTTTTACATTAGAAATGAAAAATGAATAAACTGTTCTCTCTCCCTTGAAAAGGAAAGTCACAACAGTTCAAAAACAGATTCGGGAAACAATTTCAACTGGAGGGAACAGGCGGCCTTGATAGAGAAAATGTGAGATAAGATTTCTCTTCACCTGTGGTGTAGTGAAGAACAGTGGGCCAACTGATAAAAATTAGCTCTGAAAACCTGTTTTGATTCTAATTTCCTCCATATTTCCGGGACTTCTAGTTCTGTTCATCTGTTGATTTTTTTGGAGGCTATAGTAATTTTAGAAGAGGAAGAGGAGACGGCTTATCGGACCTGTCAAAAATGGTAATCTGGAATGCGAGAAGAGAACGAGAAGCGGGTCCAATTTCATACTTTCCTCAGGACTACTTGGACCTAAAACAGAGCTAAAATCAGGGGAAGGAACGAAAGAATTAGCCCGTAAGGATCCGGATATCTGAAAACAGCTGGAAAATGAGGTAACACTGGGAAAAATCAGCTGAAAATCTCTCGAATTCTAGCCTATTATTCCTTCTCAGGCTTTTAGAAAAACTGTAAGAACTCCCATGCGCCCTTTTTCAGGAAATTCTCAACAGTTTTACCGCAAGAAGCTAAAAAGAGAGGCCCCTTTTTTCCTACGATAGATACAATTTGTCCAAAAAACTGAAGATAGGCGCCAGACTAAGACAGCTGTGTTTTGGACGTGGCAATGATAAAATGTTGCATAAAAGGCTGGAGATCAAAATTAGTGGCGCATTTCCAGCTTTTTTTATACCAATTCTTTAGTTTTCAAAATGAATGGAACCTTCCTGCTCTTCCTTTCCCTTCTGCTCTTAAAAGCTGCTTCAACAATGATAATTTTGACGTGCACTGCCTCCACATGCAGAACCGGCTGTTTCCCAGAGGTTTGTGATTCCTGTATCCTAACGACAATAGTTTTTAGCCGGGATCATGCGTCCAGGACAATTGTATTTGTAAGTAAAAAGCTGTTGCCACTTCATGCTCCCCATGCTCTAGTCGATTCTTCTTCCTTGTATTACATTATATAATTTTTTTACAGTAAACAATATTTAATAAAATGGCGGTTTTATTCGAAAAGTTGATCCCATTGTGAACGGATGTGAAATGTCAAGAAGTTGGACTTTTCTCAATGAATTCCCATGAAATTTACCGGAAGTTAATAGTTCAATCTCCCTCAGTTGACAGCTTTCATCGCCATCATGAGCTCCGAAGAAGCTTTTTTCAAAACTGTGAATTGTTCATTTGCTCATTTTCGTGATAAATGGCCCCTTTTCATGAGCATTTATCCTAGTTTTTTATTCTCTGTTCCTCTTCATTTATTTATAATATTTGGTCTATATTTACGAGTAGCAAAAATGAGAAAATATCATTATTTGGTAATTATTATGTCATCTATAGAAATTTTTAAAGTTTCTGCTGATATTTCTACCAATATCGTAAGTTTTAGACATCATTTGGTCATTCGTTTGACCTACGCGTACTTCTAACATGTTATGTACATTATTTACTTTGGTGATTTCGGAAAAAGTCAAGGATGTTTCTTGGAGAAACCCTTCATTTTGCATATTTTGGCTCAGGTGTGGTGCTTTTACTGCAAACGCCAGCAAAAATCCGAAAAGTTCTCCTACAGCGCAGTTTAAAGGAAGCCTGTGGGACTGGGATTTTCTGCATTCGTAAGCCTCCCTTTCTTATTTAAGCCTTTGGCGGCAACCAACTTTTGAAAAAGGGAGGCGCGTACTACGCGGCTCTGGTAAACTGTTTTTGGTATCAAAATTACGAGCAGAAACCGGCGAGAAAGGAGGCGGTAACGCGGCTACGGCGCCAGCTCGTTTTTTAATTCTTGTCTAATTTTTGACGCTCTTTCGAATGGTATAGGTCTCGTTACGGGAACGCGTTGCGAACTGAAAAACTTTGCTTGTCAGTAACCCGCGCCGGTTTCCCAGGCTTCCTTTAATTAAAAGAATTTAGGTATGTATTTTTGCCCATGTGGCACTTGCCGAAGATTACATCTCAGAGCCATCGATTGCAATACGGCTAATTATCAGCATCGTTTTAATGATTTATTGGAAGCATGTTATTCGACCGTAAGTATTTGAAAATGACACCACATCTCTGAGGAAAAAGGGTGGTCCACTGATTTCAAAAAAACCGATTTCCTTCACTAAATTCGGAAATTCAAATTTTGCGGGCGCTCTGTGCACACCAGGGATGGTCGGGTTCCCGGATCCGGACCGAAAATCGACCGGTTCCGGAACCGACCCGGGTGGAAAAAAGCCGGACCCGCCCATCCCTGGTGCACACGCTAGCACAATGTTCGCGGACACCGGAACTTTTAAAGTCTCGCGCTCCAATTCTATTCTGTTCTATTCTATTCATATCTACACCGAAATCTAAGCGAATAAGGGTTTTGGGATATTTTCGACGTTCCATTGCTGAGATATCCAGTTTTTTCAATTTTTTTATACCGATAGAGCAGACGAATACTTGGTCCCGCAGTCTATTTTCGAAAATTCGCAGGTGGAAAATTTATTGCAAAAGAGAGCTAAGCTTAAAAATGTGTCGTTTTTCCTGGAAACGTGTGCTCATCTTTTTAATTTTGCAACTAGAATGTTTTGCTGGAAACATTAGCGTTTTCCAAAAATTTGAAGTTTAGCGAGCAGTGAGCACACCTGTGGGACGATTCCTATAAATTTTAAACAACCATAAATTATGCGAAATATACCATTATGTAGAGAATTTATTTATTTATTTTTTAAAGAAAAAATTTGATATTTTTCAGACAACAATTACTGGATATTTTAATGTATCTAATTGCTTTCGTGTCAATTTTGGCCGTTTTTGCTCATGTTATTTATGGTAGACTATTCCTCGTTTTTACAGAAGCGGTATATTTAAATTTTGTCTACGATATTCGGGCCAATTAAGGATCCTCGTTTTCAAGTTATCATCATAATTTCAATCGTAGCAGAAATTGTCATGATTTGTATTGGAATTACCACATTTATTCTGGTTATGAGAATAGATACATCGACATTTAGTGAAGTTACCATAAAAGGACAAAAGAAAATTGCTACAGCTCTTTTTATTCAGGTAAAAATTAGGTGATTGTACGGGTACAAGGGT
Source organism: Oscheius sp. DF5033 (assembly GCA_964036215.1). Lineage (NCBI taxonomy): Eukaryota > Metazoa > Nematoda > Chromadorea > Rhabditida > Rhabditidae > Oscheius > Oscheius sp. DF5033. The sequence goes on along the minus strand of CAXIWN010000004.1, from coordinate 669,448 downwards.
CGTTTTCAAATGGAAATCCATAGCCTCTGCCACCGACAAATGTTTTGTTTTTCAGTTTCTCTTTGTTCTAGTCCCCAATACAATAGAAATCATCACATCATATTTGGATTATCATCTAGTTAATTCGCCATTTTTGGCAGCAGCATTTTCTGAGACTGATATGGAAATCCGACTAAAACTTGTTCCTCAAGTGAAAGCCTACGCTCAAAAAATTGTTGATGCCGCCTTCTTTCTGAATGATGTAGGTTTTCCCACCCTTATAATATTATATAATCAGATTCAATCAATATGCGAGAGTATAACTCCAGCGGTTCGCGGAATTGTCATGATTTGGGCCATTTGGCCTCTACTGCAGAAGAAAGTTGAAAATAAGAGCTCAGCTGGAAAATGAGCGGGATTTTAACCAGATATTCGTGTAATTTAATGTGTACATATGTTGATCACAATAAAAACAGCGTAAGACAGGGTCCGCGTAAAGTTCAAAAGCGAAAATGGTCGCCAGCCAAAAAAAATTTGGAAAATTAAAGGAAAAAAAGCTGAAAAAAAGAGTAAACATTCTTTATTCCCGTTTTGTTCCCATATAAATGACACCTTTCTGATGAATTATAAAAAATGCAAAAGGATGATCAGCTCTAACGGTTCTTTTCTCTGGTTCTATCCTACTACATCCTTCGCCTGAAGTAGCGCCAGCTGCACCGGCTACTGTTCCATTTTCATCTGCCTGAAAATTCCTTGTTTTTTTTTCCTCGAAATCAGTTCTTACATCAATGAATGCCTTGTGAATGGCATTATTAAACCAAAACGGTCCTTCTGTCATCATAGAAAAGTCAGCTCTTTTCGGATCAAATGCTGATTTGGCACCCATACTTTGAAGTATATCTTTTAGATTTGGAATCTCCATTTCTATTTTAATTTTTGGCATAGAGACCTAAAGTTTTGGACTTAATTTAAAATCATAGTATTGACTTACATTTACTAGATACTGTTGAGTGGAATTCAACCAGTTCAGAAGTGTTTCGCCGGAAAGACCTTGCAATAAATTATCAAGCCCATATCTGGAACATATTTCTCAAATAGGACTGCTAAACTGGTGGATACGAAGTTAAAAGGATTGATAACTTGAAATTACCCTCGAAATTTCTTTTAAACCTTCTTACTTTGCCGCTCGTAAGTTTCAAGGGGATTTCTTATTGAAAAATACTAGCAAATCACCAGTTTTTGGCCTACTATCTGTTTTCGGGTGTTGAATCATTCATCAACGAGAAAACCCGCTGAATAATAAGGGAAAGCCCGGAATTATCAGGGAATTTGGCAAATATAATCAATTTTTTCATCTCGGAGGCTCAGGATACTTAAAAATCGAGAATGCGGAATTTCCAGAATTGTTATTGGAAAATGGCGGATTCAGAAAGGCAGGTCCTGGATTTTCCTCTTCGTATTTCACAAAACAAAAAAAGTAAAACTTACTACCGTAAATTCTCTATTATAGCCCCCGGGGCTTATATTTTTTCGTGACCCCTCTAAGGGGGGGGCTTATAATAGAGGGGGGGCTTTTATTGGAGGGGGGGGCTTATATATTTCGCGACGAATTTGTCAGAAATTAGCTCAAAAAATGCATTTTTTTGCGAAATTTTCAAAAAATTTCGAAAAATTTTCCTAATTTTTTTGTCATTTTTCGCCCATTTTCATAGAAAATCTTAGCAAATTCGGAATAGAAAATTGTTAATCGCTGAAATGGTTTTGTTAACAGCCCACATGGAAGGATTTGTGCTGTCTGTAGATCAATTTCTTTCCTTTTCTAGCAATTTTATAGAATTTACTTGCGGTATTCGATCTTCTGCATTGATGAAATCAACCCCTTTCTTAATTTGCTCGTCTCGATCTCTGCTCAAACCTTTGAAACAGAATCGAGAGTGTAAATCAGAACGGAGCGAACAGCTCAGTGCGGTTCGAGAAACTGTTGAATCCATGCCGGTCCAATTCTGAACCAACTTGAGAATCCCCAATATCTCTGGTCCGAGCGCGAACGTAGTGGGAAAAAAAGAGCTAGCTTTTGCAGTAGCCGGTCAATCACATTTCAGACGGTCAGTCCACAGTTTAGTCGGTCAATCGTTCCGGAGATTCACATTCTTTAGGTTGTACAACAGTTCGCGCAAACAAACCCGTCTAGGAACGACGGAAAGCTTGTTGATCGGCCAAACTGTGGATTGATCAGCTGAAATGCCATTGGCCGGCTAAAATGTAAAAAAAATCAAGAGAGCGACGCGCACCAAACCGCAAGTTCATGTTCAAACGCTGGGCTTGATGAAACCAAGCCAATTCAAGCGAAGCCCAAACGCTCATACCATCCGACCTAAGGTAGTATATTAGGGACCATCAATTGAGTAGACCGTGGTCGATTATTCCCCGAAAAAACATTACCATTTGACGGTGGAAGCTTTGGAAAGCCTAAAAATGCTCGAAAAATGACCCTAGAAATAGCTGGTACAAGAAAAAACCCAGGTTAGGGGGGGCTTATATTAGAGGGGGGGGGCTTATATTTTTTTTTCGGGCACTCTAGGGGGGGGCTTATAATAGAGGGGGGCTAATAATAATAGGAGGGGGGTTATAATAGAGAATTTACGGTACTCGTCAAAAATAAAAAAAATATTCGACTTACTTATCCTTGGGAAGCAGGAGAGCCATATTGAATTCAGTATCAGCATATTTAAGTAATACTATTTCCATTACATCATTTTCAAAATAGCTCCGTTTTGACTCATTGTTCATAAAATCCATCTAATTTCGTTTTATTTTACCAATTTTCTAAGAATCGTTACCGTAGCGGTCTTTCCTTCTGTTAAATGGAACAATCCCGGCTTTGTAAGTTCATCTTTAAACCGATAACGCCACTCTTCTTCAAAATATAAAACATTCACAATACAGGCACAAAATTTGTCTATAATTTGATTGTATGCTGTTTACAAAATGAAGATTACCAGTAAATATATCATCCTTGATAAGTGATCTTATTTTGTTATTCGTTGCTTCTTTTACATAGTCGTTAATTTTCTAAAAAAAACATCGCTAAATACGAAAAAAATGTCCCTCACCTGTGCTGCCCTTCCTCTGTCCGTCACGTCAATGGATTCAATGCCTGCTTGCAACCATGTCTCAATTTCATGGGAATAAGAAGGCAAAATTGAATGCGATTGTCTAAATAAGATCATTTGGGGGATGTTTTGGCCTAATATATGCCCGGCTAACTGTGCTATGTTTGAAATCTTACTTGATATAAACGCGGTTGACTTCCTTTGTGTTCGTCAATCTCATTCTACCCGTGATTTCCTCATATCTCATCAAATAATCGTGATACCAGCCAACCACTCGTTTAACGGATTCTTCGTCAGCATCTGAATAAAAATTTCATTTCAAAAATAAATTACTCACCATGACCGCAGAGTATCTGAGCTAATTCTCTCTTTGTTTGACCATTTGCACCAATATATGCTAGCCCTAAACTGTACCGAATGGCCATTGGCGAGAAAATGACATTTTTATCAAAAGGAAGGTGACGAAGTACATTTAGAGCAAAGGTAAGCTCGTATGGAAGAAAATCATGCTCCTTGCTTGCCATTGCTGAAAACAGTTGAAAATATTTTGAGAAAATTCGGAACAGTGGACGAGAAATGTTGCTGTTCAGTTATTTTTTGTTAATTTTGTTCAAATGCGGGCTTTCTTTCGTTTTTCATTAAATCAGTGGTGGACGCAGACCTTTTAAAGACCGCTTTTTAAAGGAGGATTGGGCTAAATGAAGAGTTATTTGAATTGGGAAATCTTCCGGCCGTTCAAGGATGATTCTCCATGGGGCGGAATTACTTCGCTTGAGTTGCTTTACCGGGAAAATTCTTTCTTTTCTTGATTTCCCAATGACTTTTGAGTATTTTTTGTAACGATTAAATTTTTTGTAAGTAAATTGAATTAATGTAAGTTCTTGAAGCGAACATGGCCATCAGTCCTTTAGAAATCGGAAAACCAGACGAAACGAGCTGAAAACAACAATTTTTAAAAAAAATTTCCATTTAAAACTTTATTGAACCCGTAATTTTATTATAAAAGTTTGTTTTTAAAGAAAAAAAAAACACCAGAAAAAATATTATGAAGCTTTCTTCTTGGCTCCAGCTGCTTCTGCTTTGGCTTTCTTTGGTGCTGGTTTCTTTGTTGTTTTTGGTCCCGCTGTCGTATGAACCAGATATTTTCTATCGATGGCATATGTCGAATTGACTTCAACAACTCCTGAAATGAAAAAATTGATTGTAAACTGGGGAAAATTAGCCGCCAAAGAGCCAGAAAGACGCCATATTTGAATCGGGCGGCGTTTTTGCCTGCTGAAATAATTTTTTAAGGTTCTATTTTGCCAGTTTTGGTATCAAAATATTGAGAATTTCATACTGGCTACGGTAGTGGCTTTGAAAACTCCATAAACCGCCAATAAACCAAGAAAGAAGGGTGATTTAAAATTGTGAATGAATTTTATCAAACGAGCGCTTGATGTTTACGCTGCTTGGAAGTTCTGTTGATAAAAAATCTCGCGTTTTTATTCATTTAAAGGACTTTTTCAATCCAAACTAACCATTAACACCAAAGACGCTCCATACTTCCGATGCATAATAAGCCATTCGAATTTCTTTATGACTTTGTTGTCCAAAAGTGATGGCATGATCCGAGCAGCATTTATGATCTCCATCCATTCCCTTTGAGACCAGAGATTTGAAGTCCTTATAATGGAATAGGTGCATATTTCCCTCGTCTATTGGATCAATTATCGGGATTTGCTGCCTCTCGGCACATTCCAGGAGGGTCTTTTCGGTAACTCGTGGCCAAAGATAATTGTTACATTGGAGAAGGGACTTGAGGGCTATGTGAGACATGACAACACCGGCTTGGAGGGATAGACGCTTGTTGGAAAGGAAGGGAAAGAAGCGGGATATTCTGAAAATTTAAATTTTTATAGAGAAATCTTGAAAAATTCAAATTAGATGGGGAAAATCGAAAAAATTCTCAAGTTTTCCCCATTTTTCTCAAATTTTTAATAGCTCGCGAATATCTCAGGCACCTGTAGTCGAAATTTTAAATAGTTTTGACCACTGGATGCGCCATATCGAAATTAGTAGAAACACTCAAAATGCAAAAGGAAAAGCCGAGAAATTTCGGCGTGAGACCCCTAACGAAAAAAGTGAAGATTTTGGAGTTTTTTTTTTTTAGATTTTTGGATTTTCACGGATTTTGGTATTCAAAGCAACTGGGAAAAGGGCAATGAATTGGAATAAAACTGACTCTGAATCGAGGACCCTTCCCATTAGCAGTTTCTCCTTGAAGTCAAAATTCATCAGTGCTCTTCTCAAATTAGAAACTTTTAAGAAGACTTGCTCATCCAAGACAACAGTCCACATAGCCGGAATAGTTGCCGAATGATTTAATGAATTTATAAAATAATTCCAATAGAAAGCATTTGAATTAGAATCTATATAATAGACATTTTGATCTGAAAATTATCCATCATTACCGCCTAAAAAGTGCAAAAAACTGACCTAGAACTTTTTTCTGAATTTCAGAATTTGATGTATAAAATATTGTCTGATTACATTGTTGACTGTAAGTGTCACGAATGGACATTATAAAGCTGATTGGTTTCTGGAAAAGAGGCAGAAAATAGGGAAATTTAAAGGAAAATTACTTTAGCATCAGGATGGAGGAATATTATACACCGAAGAAAGAAAATTGACCCGTCTGGATACTCTGAAAATGCCGAAAATTGTCACTGGCTGTCTAACTGTGGCTTTTTGGAAAAGAATTTGGCGCCACAAACTACGCCGCTGTCTAACTGCGGTGTCCTAGGAAGTTTTATGCTACGCGACTGTCTAACTGTGGCTTTTTTACTGTCTAGCTATGGCTCTTTCACTGACTAATTGTGGCGCTTTTAGCTGTCTGATTGTGGCTTTTAGCTATCTAATGGTTCATTTAAATGAAATTTACCGTATTCATCGAGATGAAGTTGGCTAACATATGAATGCCTATGAATATCTTGTCCTTCTATAGCTGTTTGTCGTTGATATAATCGTCCCAAAAACAGGCCAAGAAGAATACCAACCGCTAGAGGGAGGGCAACTTCCCTGAAAATGTTTTAATCAAAAAAATAGAGAAAATCATACCGTATGAAGCCTTTTCTCAAGGCCCGGGCACCTCCTAATAGACGATAACGGCCCCGAAAAGTCATTCCATTTGTTTAGGAGGTGGGGAACTCTGAAAATTGTGGGAATTTATAAGATTCTAAGCATATTTTGATCCAATTAAAGGAAATATAGCTCGCGTTTACTCAAAAGATGAAAATAATCGTAAAGGAACAGGTGGAAATGGGATAATACGCGGAAATTGATGTCAAGTTGGGGTTAACTGCGAATTCTGGGGATATTGCTAGATTTCTTGTGTATACCAGCACCCATATCCCCTCGGCACGAAGGAAATTTAAAGCTGGAAATTCCAAAAAAATGAGCTGATGAGATTTTGCGGGTGCAGGAAAACAAAAAAATCAGCTACAAGTTACAAAACTGTCTAACTGTGGCTCTTTTATTTGTCTAATTGAGGCTTTTTAGCTGGCTAACTGCGGCTGTTTTTGAACTTGAAGGCTACACTGCTGTCTAATTGCGGCTCTTGTACACCCGGACGCTCAAAAGCGATTTGAATAGAAGTGTGGAAAAATTTAACAATAGAAGAAAAGAGAAAACGGACCACAAGCGAACGGGAAGAAGTCGAAAAGCGTAGAAAAATCGACTGAAAAGCGTTTAACCAGTCAAAAATTAGTCAAAAAATTCATGTCAGAACGCTCAGAATGCAGTCGTCATTCTGATAAGCCATGAAATTCCTTCCGGGGAGAGCAAAGGACAGAAAATAGGGGCCGTCTATCTTGCAGGAGTCAATGAGCACAGTGATAAGGCAGATTTTTAATGGTCAGAAGCCAGGAAACTTGGATTTGAGGAGGAGAAAGCTCAATTTCGAGTCAAATTTGTTCCTAGGCAAAATATCCGCTTGATGGGTGGCTTTTTTAACTGAAAAATAGCCTAGCAACCCTCAAAAATAAAGTTTTACCCATTGCAAAGCCGCAGGGACACAAATAATAAGAGATTGTTTTCTCTCCCAGCTACCAGGCATTTTCAATGGTTTGGCAGAATACAGTCACTGATAACAAGGCGATTTAATGGGACAGCTGTCATTCCGAGAGATTTTGAATATTTTGAGAGCTAAACGACTGTCTAACTGTGTCATTTTTGGGATTTCCAGGCTAGGAATGGGGGAGAGGAACCGCCACAGTTAAACAGCAGTACAGCCTGTGGCTCCTGATCTCTTTTGACTGTCTAATTGCGGCTGTTTTTATCTGTTTGAACCCAAATTAAATCAAAAACTATGAAAAAGTGACAGTTTCCAGTAGATAGTTCCAAGGGCAACAAGTGAAAGAGACGAAAACACATGCCGTGACGACGTTTTCTAAGTGGGGCACTTGAAAATTCCCCTGGAAATTGTTGGACAAAGTGGCGCCAAGTGACTGCCAGGCATCATTGAACCACATTTTCACATAATCTAGACATTCCCAGGCTTTTTCTACTATAAAATAGGGAATTTCAATGAGAAAAGAAGCTATTCGACTAGCCGGAGACTGTTAGCCAAGTGAAATAGAATAGGCGAGGTCAAATCTCAACCCTTTCGGCGGTTAAACGGCGAGAGAATAGGATTCGAATAGAGGAGAACCGGTTCATCATAAATCGGGGGAAGGGATAAAACTAAAGACTAAAATGAGACTAACACGGGGATTTAGACCTTTGAAAATCGGATATTCTTTTAAAATGGCAGGCAATTATCGATGAAATCACTTTGTATTCAAGGGTAGGAAAAAATCTTCACGGGCGGCTATAATCTGCGCAGATAACAATTCGGGGGACACCCGCTGGGTTTAAACGTGGAAAATAGGGGGAAATAGGTAAAAGGAATGGGAAATGGCTATACAGCAGTAACTGCGGCTTCTCAGTTGAAAACCAAGATCTCCGGAACACTACAAAAAGTGTCCCCATCCACCGCCATTAAATTTGTCGCCCTGGATTTTCCGCCGTCTTTCATGACCGGATCCAATTGTCTCACACTCTGCTTCAAAAGATTTTCTTCAAGGGCCAGGAAAAGAATAAAAGAAGAGAAAAATGGTGAGAAGAATGGAGATAGATCGATGCTAACTGCTCTCTATTGTGTGTCTCGGTGGGGGCGTCTTGGGTAGCGGCAGTCCGCAGGGTAAATACAGACCCTTTCTCGGCTGTCGGCCTCTTATCTTTCTGTAAATAGAAGGTGTTGTTTTTGACGCCGGAAATGGGGTGAGATCGAAGTGTGGCGATGGCAGGTGGGAAGAGACACAGTTAGACAAGGGAAGAGCCACAAATGGACAGCTAAAAAAACTACAAAGCGACAGCCAAAAAACCACCGTTAGTCAGCAGGCAGATGCAGTTCTTTCCCCTCAAGAAACTAGACAATAGCCATTTCCAATCCGTGGTCACACCTTTGACACAGTACCGGTTTTATTTTATTCTTCCTCTTTCTCATAACTCGCCACAGTTAGACAAGTTTCCTTCTAATCAGTAAAATATTCATTTTTAGCTCTAAAAACCGGGAGATCATAAATATGGGGAATAAGACACAAAATTCGGATAAAATTTCCTGAATTGGGATAAATGACAAGGTAAATATGACTGGAACATGACAGAATATCGAAAATTATAGTACAAACGAGGGATCAGCGGAATATTCTTGAATCCATAACCATTGGCTGGTAGGTTAGAAGCCGTTTGAAGTCAGAAATATCGACGGTTTGGAGGTCGGTTGGGAGATCCTGAAAGAGACACAATTAGCCAGGTAAAAGAAATACAATTAGACTGCGAAATGAGCCACAGTTAGACGGCCGGTCAAAAACCATCATTTTTAGCGCGTTCTGCCTATTTCCCCCAATTCCGTCAAGGTTACTTCCCTGCACCGGCTAGTACCGGTCAGCTGACTTTTTGCTAACTTACATCAATGCTTGGAGGTCGTCCAATACCTTCCTCCTCGTCTATTACTTCCGTCACGGCATTTGCTACGCTCTAAAACCGAAAAATTGTAGAAAAATGGTCAAATCTTACTATTAGCACACTTTGAGTTTGTGGGAAACATTGCGCCAAATTCTTGACCTTATCAAAGACTTCATTTTTAGAAGAAGGCGCTGGAGAAGAAGGAACAGACGGAAGGGAAACACTACAATTACTGCTAAAAATTGGGCTATTTTTCTATAAAGAAAATAAGACAAACCTGCTGGGAGATGGTAGACACTGATCAGAGGAGGAAGAAGAACAGGAAGAGATGCTATTTTGCCGCTGGGGGAAGTGGTACCAGGAAGGAGGGTAGGGGTAGGGATCGTACTGAAAAATACTCCATTTTTTGACTGAATAATAACATTCTATAGGTATCGAAACCATAGGGAACGAAATTTAGCCGAAAAATTAGGCGGGAAATGTTGGAATTTTACGAATTCCTGATTTTTGTACAGACGCACGCCACATTCCAACAAATTTTGGATGTAAAAATTTCAAATGGTGTGTTACCGAGACGTTTAATAGCTCAAAAAATTCAGCAGAAAATTCTCTACAAGCCAATGGTAACTTTTTTGCAGAAGCCTCCCAAAAATCTTTACTATAGGTCGAATTATCCAAATTAATGGTGAAATTAGTCGAATTTCTTGAAAAACACCGATTTTTTTGGGAAAATGAGAGATTTCGACAAAAAAACGCGGCGAAAGCATAAAATAACGATAAAATTACAGTATTCATTTAAAAAGGCTAGAAAAATGAAGCAAAGAACTTACCGGTAGCCCCAAAATGAGCCTGGTTCGACTCCTGACATCGTTTCTCCACATGGCTATCAATCTTTAGGAATATGCCACAATTAGACAGTGAAAGAGCCACAGACAGACAGCCGAAGGACCAGAAAAATCTTTGTCACACTGCCAACTTTGCCATTTTCTCCTCCTCCCCCGTTTAGCCTTGGATGAAATTTGTGCCAGGCAGCGACAGTCGACAGCGTTTTCTCTTGGGGGTCGCTCTCGTCGAATTTTCTCTCTCTCGGCAGCAGTTTCTGTCCCTGGCATCTCCTCCCGGGTGATTCTATCTCGTCTCCCGGTTACCTTTTTCCCAGAGAAGGACGGGGATCAAGGTGACTGGCAATTTTTTGTAGGAAATGATCGCTGATCTTCCCGGGCAGATTTCTGACGTAGAAAACTGTGAAAAAGTGCAAGGTTACCCGGGAAAAGGGCAAATTCGGGAAATTTCAAGGGCGGATGTTCTTTACTTGACCTTGGGTCCTACAGCGAAAAAAAAGAAATTACGGTAATACTAACGCCAAAACGGCAAAAAGGAGTTGCATCGGCCGGGAATCGAACCCGGGCCGCCCGCGTGGCAGGCGAGCATTCTACCACTGAACCACCGATGCTCATGTTTAGATCGCTTTGGGGCTTAAAGGCTTTGAAATTCGCTGTTTTCGTTTAAAGGGACAGTCCAAGTGAGAAAAGTACGTGGGCCCTACTGTACCCACGCCGCGTCGAAAATGTCTGCGTACGTAAAAATTATTTTTGATGGAATTTTATTATTTGTTATTTTCAGTAAAATTTCTAATGTTTCTTTATTTTATACAATCCGTCTATGCATAAGAGTTATTAGCAACAAAAAATTTAAAAAAAAATAAAGCAAAAACAGAGAAATACACGAAAAACGAAAAAAAAATTTTATGTACGTAATGACATTTTCGATCACCGAGTGGGTGCACTTGGTTGCACGTACTTTTCTCACCTGGACTGTCCCTTTAAATTCCAAGGGTTTTCCATGTTTTCGATTAAAATACCCTTTAATAAACCGCTTACAGCCTGATTCACAGGTAAAAGTCTTTTAAAATAAGAAATTTAATACTTTTCCTCATGAATAAAAGAAATTTCATCAATTTCTTCAACAGTTGTCGTTTCTTCTTGATCCGACGGTGGGTAAAGTTCTTCATCATCTTCCAAAATCATTCCATCAATACAGAATAAACATCGAAATGCACAGTAGAATACGGTAATTATGAAAAGAAGAACCAGCACACAAATTAGGGAATTGTCGCCCATTAATGATGGACTGGGGAAGTTGACTCGATCCAAGTGGGGAAACATAAACATAGACAGCTTCCTGGAAATTCGAAATTATAGGAGATTCTTAGTAGGAATAGTATCAAAAAATAGAGCTTTTTCTCCTCTACAGGATGGTATAAAATATGGAAGGCAGAATTTTTTAGAAAAATTATAATTAGCGAAAATAAGAAGGGGGGTCGAGGGTCATGGAAGCTCGCGGCGCCCACAATTCTCGTCAATGCACGGAAAAGGCGTAATTTTAAGAGGGGTTTGTCTATACTTAGGTACAAAAGGTAGAGCTCTTTCTCCTCTACAAGATGATATATAACATGAAAGGTAAAAATTTTAAGAGAAATTATAATCAGCCCTATTGGAAATTGGCGAAAAGATAGGAAGAGGCCATGAAAGATCGCTGCGTCCGCACCCGTAAATTCTCAGCAGCATGTCACCACGACCCGACTCGCGTCTGTAGTTCAGCCGACGAACTATTCGTTCAACCTCTTGAGGTTAGTAACAGCTTCCGACCCATTGAAAGATGAGGTTGGAACAATTTTTGGAAAGCCTTTCCTTTGTGGAAGGCGATAAATTTGAGAATCCCGGAAAATGGGAAACTTTAGGAGTAAAAGTGCCACGTTCCCAAGAAGAAAAATTTCACTAGGCAACTGGGGGCAATTTTATTGGCAGGGGAGAGAGAAATGAGGCAAATTTTAACTGGAAAAAAGTGCTACGTCGACGGCTAGAAAATGATTTATTTTTATGTTCTTCTTGGCGAAAAGTTAGGCGGGAAATCGAAGACAAGTTTGAATGGAGGAATTAGGAATCCAAGTCAGGTGATTTTTTCTCTATGAGAACATAATGAACCCCGGGAGAATAGAATTTCTTGGAATAAACTTGATCATTTGGGAAATATTCAGGGAATAATTTATTAGCATTTTATTGAAAAAAACGGGGTATTGACGCAATTTGCTATCTAATTGTGGTTCTTTATGCTGTCTTGCTGTGTCTCTTTGGCCGCATAACTGTGGCCCTTTTACCTGTTGAACTGTGGCTCATTTCGCTATTTAACTGTGGCCTTTTTTGCTGTCTAACTGTGGCTCCATTCGTTGTGTAACTGTGCCTCATTGGCTGTGTAACTGCGGCTCACTTTGCCATATAACTGTGGCTTCTTATGATGTCTTACTGTGTTTTTTCGGCTGTCTAAATGTGGCTCATTTTACCAAAAGTCAGCCATATTTTCTTTTCCTAGCTCTTCACCTCAAATTTTGCCTAATTATAATTTTTCTTAAAACTTCTACCCCTCATGTTATATATCATCTTGTAGAGGAGAAAGAGCTCTATTTAATGGACCTAAATTTCTACTAATTCTCCATTAAAATCGTGCATTTTCAGTGCCTTTTTCTAATAATGACGTGGTAAGTATCACGGGAAATTGGCTATATCCTTCAAAACGGCTGCCAAGGCCTCAATTATCCCTGTTTCTTCTCATTTTTTTTCTCTTCTATGCGTTGGTTTTCTAAATTTGATGCTCATCCCTTGTGGTATATTCAAATTCTCCATGGTATTTCTATTATTTCTACTTGTATTTTTATTCTTGGGATAATTACTGTAGCTTCCGTTAGAAGAACGCCAGTTAGCAGCAGTTATCGTCTTCTTTTGTTGGTTAGCATGGTCGTGTAAGGCTTAAAATTGCATAAAATAAGAAAAATTGCAGAAATTATTTGTTACAAATAATTGTAACCTCGGGAATTATTCCAATATTCACTCTACCGCTTTCTGGATGTTATAGTATCGGTCTCCTGGCCAATTACATGTCGACATGGACTCAATTAACTATTGCAATTACTTTGGGAATTTGTAAGCCATTTTTAAATTAATTTTAGAGGAAAATTTTTAATTTTCGGTTAGAAAATAGGATTTTGACTGAATTATGCACTGTTTTATATATGAAAATACTCGTAAAAATGTGTTCTATCTATTGCAGTAAAAATTAGAAGAAAATAACGTCGATTTATAGAGAAAAATAATTTTTTTTACATGGTGATGGAGTGGAAAACTGTTAGTGCAACATGTTTACGTGTAAAAATCAGCTCATCGTTGGGTAAAATTCAGAACCTTACCGTTTTCTTTTCAAAAATAAATTTTTAACAGTATTTTTGGCTCTTTTTTATATTAAAATGCTCGAAAAAATAATTTCTATCAATTTCAGTAAAAACGGTAACATGAAATTATCAAGATTTGAAGAAAAAAGCAGTTTTATGCTCCAAATTACAATCTGTGCTCAATAATTTTAGTTGTAAGATGTTTACGCGTTCTGCTGCCTTCTTCTGGCGTCAAATAAAATTCAGATCCTTAAAATTTCACTCAATTTCCCCATAAAACTCTTATTTTTGCAGGTTACGCAGGTTCTACAGCACTTCTCTTCCTTTATCGTCATAATTCTCTGCTCGAACCACGCAAATCCATTGTTTATTCTTCTTATTTCCTGCTGTTAATCATTTGCATAATTCCTTCAGCCACCTTCCCAATCTCCTGCCTTATTTCAGATCAAATTACTATGAAAGCACAGGTAGACCTTTAATTTTTTCAAGAAGAAAATTCCAGTTCTGTTCCTCTAAATTGAATACAGATTACGTTAAGAAAATCCCAAACTATTGGAGCAGTAATCTATTAGTTCTTTCCTTATCCCGGGTCGAATTTAAAATCAGCATGTGGACAGCCTTCATTTCTGCTTGTATTTTCATCTTAATGATAGCTGTAACTGTTTATCGAATGATTTTTAGTCTAAAAGTGGAACTGCTATCAAAATTACTCGTCAAAAAGCATCGAGAATTAATACGGACGCTAATTATCCAGGTAAGCGGGCATTTTAAAAAGAAAATCATTTTAGACGCTAACAAACTATCTAATTTTCTTTACGCCGGCTGTTATTTTAGCCTTTAGCTTTTGGAAAGAGTTGCCATATCCAGGATTGGCTAATATTTGCACAATTTTGGTTAGCCTATCCGATCCTTGCTCAATTTTGGCTATGATCGGCTGTAACTATGATTATAGACGATTCCTATTGCAATATGCTGCCCGTTTGATGGTAAGAAAAGCCAACGAGCATTAATAAATGTTGCAGAATGTTTTCTGCCATCGCCAGCAAATACACGATGTCACAATATTTTAGTACCTAGAAGAAAAGAAAATAAACCTGCTAAAATGAGATTCATTTTAACGCTTCAACACAAAACAACAGCCATTTTTAACGGGGAGGAGACGTCTGACTTCTTTCTCAGCTTGAATTTAACGAAGACGTCTGGCTTCTCTCTCAGCTTCCAATAGAGTCAAGATGTCGCCTTCTCTAACTGGTCCTTTTACGTTACGGATGATTGAACGGTTCTGATTGTCATCAATGAATTCCACACGAACCTGAAAAGCAAAAGTAATTGAAAAAAATATAATGAAATTCGTACCTGAGTACATTGTCCTTGGGAACCGGTACGGCCGATGATTTTTGTTACTTTAGCGAGCTTGACTGGCTTGTCCATTATTACCTGCAATTAAAAAAATGAATAAAACGATATAAGAAGCTTCAAGAAATCAAAAAAATAAGAAAAACAAGAGAAGATTAGAATTTTTAGGATTGAAAATTCAACTGGGCCAAAAAAATTAGTTCAAAACGCTTCTAACATTGCTCTGATCAATAAAATCACAAGTAGCTTTGATTTATAATCTTCTGAGCTAAAAGCGGCATTTAAAATAAGCAAAAATCAATAACAAACAGTAAAAATATCAACAGTTGGAGAAAAAACGAAGACGAGAGATGAAAAATGGGAAAAACGGATAAATTCCATCAAAAGAATCAAATTACGCCGTAAATACAGTGCAAATACCGTAAGCATCATGCAAAGAGCATGCCATTCATGGCCTCCCTAAAATTTGCTAACTTTCTTATTTTTTAGCTATAGAAAAGGAATTTCGTAGTGTTTCGTATGCTTCGGCGACTGCTGCACCTTGTTTGCATCTCTATTAGCCAAAAGTATGCAGCAAATTGCTATAAAACATGCAGCAACTGTTTTTGAATCTTAGATTATCAGTAAAAATATCATTTGATGTTTTTCTATGTTATTTTACTTCTTGATTTTATTGTAACATAAAAAATAAGTGTAAAAATGTTGTAAAATTAGATGCTACGCCTTTTTTTTGCGTTCTTGTAGTCCTCTTCTTATCTTGCTGTGATGTTACTTTGTTTATTTGCATATTTTCAGGATGGACACTGAAGAATTCCATATTTTTGAAGCTTTCAACAAAGATTATGGCCTGAATGATAATAATCATGAAACTGCAACAAGCGAAGAGCAGGTACATCTATTTTTTTGACTGTTAGCAGCTTTCTAACGATATGGAAGACTCTAGAAGCTCATAGAAGCCTGCTGATCATTAAAATAGAGCCATATGACTTTAATAATGTTCTTTTTTTCAGAAATACGTTGAAGGAATTGTTAACGCTGAATATAATGAACGTGTTAGGGCTCAAACTTTGGAACTGAATCGTCATACTCATCGTGAATATCTTCTAAAGGCTCTTACTTCTGTTGGATCATCTTATTCCGTAAGAGCTTTGTCTCTTTTCATTTTAAGTGCCGTTTTTCAGACTCTTGATGCTAGTCGAACTTGGTTATGCTATTGGAGTGTACACGCATTAAATATTCTTGGAGTCGATATCCCCGAAGAGCGGAAAAGTGCTCTAATCAAGTTCATTAAATCTTGTGAGGATCCCGAAGGAGGCTATGGAGGTTCTAGCTTTCTTGTTCTTTGATTTAAGTCGATTTCTAGGTGGCCCTGGACAGTATGCTCATCTAGCCACTACTTATGCTGCTGTAATGTGCCTTATTTCACTCAATACTGAAGAAGCTTGGGATTCTATTGATCTGTAGGCAATTTCACAGCATTTTTTAAGTTAAAAATTACAGCACGAAGCTAGCAGCCTTTCTAAAGAAGATGAAACAACCTGACGGCAGTTTCACTGTGCATTATGGTGGTGAAATTGATATTCGTGGTGCTTATACAGCAATTGCTGTAGCTTCTATTTGTGGTCTCTTAACTGAAGAATTAACTGAAGGAACAGCTGAATGGGTTCTCAGGTAGCTGATAGCATCTTTAGTTAATTAAAATTTTAGTTGTGAAACTTATGAAGGAAGTTTTGGCGGTGAGCCAACTGTTGAAGCTCATGGTGGATATGCTTACTGTGGAGTTGCAGTAATGGCTCTTCTTGGCAAGTGAGTAGCATCATTTTCTTGCTTCAGGAGGAGTTTTGGAAGACCGCGGGAATTTTTTACTCTCCTTCGGAATTGGATCAATCTTCGATTTAAAGATTTCTTCAAGAAGAAAGATCGGCAGAAAATTTTAGATGTTTTGTAGAGCAGAAAAAAATGCTACACGTATATTTTATTTTGGACCAATTTCAAAGGAACTATAGGGCTTTCCTTGTGACTCAACCTAACTTTTATCTAACTTTTATTGAAATTTTGTAATTTTTTATTTTCAGATTCAATATGATGAATACTTCCAAGCTTACAAAATGGCTAGTAAATCGGCAAGCAAGATTTGAAGGCGGTTTCAATGTACGTTGATTTCTTCTTTGAATTCTATTGGATTCTTTCAGGGACGCGTAAATAAATTAGTCGATGGTTGCTACAGTTTCTGGCAAGGTGCTGCACTTGTAATAGTTGCTGAAGAATTAGTTAAAAATGTAAGTTTTCTGCGATTTTCTTTAATTCTTGGCTTATTTTCAGGGTCAGAAAGATCTACAAAATCGCTACTTATTCAATAATCAAATGCTGCAAGAATTTATCCTCGTAGCTTGCCAGGATCGTCATGGTGGAATGCGTGACAAACCGGATAAGAGATCTGATCTATATCATACTTGTTACGTATTGAGTGGATTGTCATTAGCTCAAGGTACAGATACCGATGTCGTTGGAGGTGCTGGAAATAAAGTGGTGGGTTAATTTTCTATTTAAATTTTATTTTGAAATTAATTTCAGAATACTGTCTCCGCCTTATTCAACGTTCTCAGCGATTTACCCAAGACGGCTCACGCTTTCTTTGAAAAGAAGCTCTACACCTTGACCAAGAAGAATTTATCTCCATAAATTGAAGAAAAAGATGATCGCCTATAATTCTATACGGTTTCTTTTTTTCTCTCCCGATGTCTATATGTATCTCAGTTTTTTTGTTAGTTGTGCTTATAAATATACCGGTTTCTTTTTCTTTTAATTATTGGAATCGTAGTAGAATAGTTTTATTAATAATTCCTTGCAGATTTAATTTAGCTGAAAGCCAGCCAAATGAAGATGAAAACCTAATTAAAGATGTGCCTAGAGCTACCCGCCCAGGGAATTGTTGCTGCCTTACGAAATAGCCCCATCGACTTTCCATTATATTCCAACTGCTAGCGAAACACGAGGTTTCTTCTGTTTTCATTGAATTTTTCTTTTCGCTTTTTAATGCTTTCTATTTCTTTAGGCGAGATTAGCGCTCAAAAATCAGGTTTAAAAGCGCCGAAACATCATGTTTCTAGCATCTTTTTAAGTTCTTCGCGGGTTACAAAGCCTCCCGCCGCTTTTTTACCTTGTTTTCTGATTAGAATCGTCCAAGACCTAGAAACTTTTCGTTAACGTGAGAAATTGCTGCTTTTTTCTTTAAATTTTCTTATTTTACTTGCAGTTTAGGCGCTAAACTTGAGGCTAAGAAAGGCCAATAGCCACTTGACTATGAATAGCCTACAAGTAGTGTCAATTGAGGAAGGAGACACATTTACCCGGGGGAAATTGTCATCTTCCTTAAAGGGAAAAGAAATTCTTGCAGTACTTTTGATTCTAATTTTCTTTTTCTAGGAAAATTAGCGCTAAATTTAAAGAATCCGGTAAATTTAAAAATTAAAACTATTAAAATTTAAAATTATTAATTCAGATCGAATCCCAGTTAAATTTATAAAGAAGTCCCAATCCATAATTGGGTGAATAGAGCTGCTTTTCGTCTTGTGTCCAACGCCCTCCGGCAATCGATGTCCGGCTTGTCTTCGTTACGCAGTCAGCTTTCCTCTCTTGGCTCCCTCTTCTCTTCTGCCTCTCCTCCGCTCTCGGACGCTATTAATCTCGTCTCTTCTAGTTTGGATTTGTGCGCACATCGTTGAGACAGCTTTTTACTCATTTTTACTTTATTTTTCTTCATTCTAGACGTCGGAATTGGCGGTTTTTTGAAGGAAATTGTCGAGCTGTTGAATTGTGGTGCTTTTCGCTGTCTAACTGAGGCTCTTTTGCTGTCTAATTGTGGCTCTCTTAGCTGTCTAATTGTGGTTCTATTAGCTGTCGAATCCTTCTCGACTTTTTTCTCTCAAAGACGCACATAAAGGCAATTTTCCCTTCTTCTACCCCCCAGAATACAAATTAGCCACGTTTTTCCTTCTTCTCCTGCCATTTTCCACTATTATTTCCCTTATTTTCTCTTGTTTTTCAATATTTTTAACTGAAATTGCCATGAAAAACACAGCGAGCCCTCTATTTGCTCATCATTTCCCATAAAGAGAAGATATTTGTTTGCCATTGGACAAATTTCGACGTTCAGAGCATTAAAATGGCATCTTGGATCGAGGGAAAGGGGCTCATTTCCATTTTCTCTCCTAAAATGGAATTCTAATTTTGTTTATCCGCCACAGGGAGACGTCTTCATCCATCAGAGAGTATTGGTTAGGCATTTTGAGACGAAATTAGGCGGTTGAGTCGTGTTATTAGCAGCATTAGGAGAGGAAGAACCACAGTTAGACAGCGAAAAGAACCACAGTTAGACAGCGAGAAGAACAGCGAGAAGAAGCCCCGCCTAAATGACCAGGCTGCCCATTTTTCATCGGTGTCAATTAGAAGCCTAATGAAAGGCTAGCCCAGTGGCTGACTGGAACCCATTTCCTCAGATCGGAAATTACCCTGGTCCAAGCTTTTCGCCGTTCCAAGTTGTCCCATCCTCCCAGGCCAGCAAAAAACCCGCCAATTTGATTAGAATTCCTCTTCCTTTCTATGGCATATCATTTCTCAGTGAAATCAAACCTTTCTCCGCCTTTTGGACGGGAACACGCTATCCATGGGAGAAAGCGAGACAACCAGCCAGCTGGCGGGGCTATGAAACAGCCTATGGGCATTGAAGTGTGATTAATTCGGACAACTGAGCCTAATTTCTGCCTATTTTGACCATTTCTCGGGGTTTCTATTAGCTGGAAACACAGTTAGACAGCAAAAAAGCAACAGTTAGACAGCCTGAGGTTCTATTTCCCTTTCTCACTCTAATTTCCCTCAAATTAGGGCTAAAACCCCCTAAAATCGCTAATTACAAGCGGAATTAGATCGATTCCGGTTGAGGTGTGAAGCACTCTCCCTTCTACCCGAGGTCTACACCAATTTAGGGCTCAATTACCGCTGGTATAGAGAGACGGGGAGATACCAGCGAGTGTATTTGAACAGGTCGCTCTCCCTTTTATGAATAGACCGCTGGCAGGGGGAGAGGGCACCTTTTGGAACATATTTCTTCTATTTTCTGTTGTTTTACAGCCACAGTTAGACATCCAGAGACTTTTGAGGTATACGACTGTCTAACTGTGGGCTTTCCTGTTGTCTAACTGTGACTCTTCTCCTTGTCTAACTGCGGCTCTTTCCCCTGTTTAAGCGTGGCCCTTTCGCTGTTCAACTGTGGTTCTTCTAGCTGTCTAATTGTGGCTCTTGACTGTCTAACTGACTTTTTGGCTGTCTACCTGTGGTCCTTCTCCCTGTCCAACTGTGGCTTTTCCCGACCATCTGTTCTCTTTTCCCGTCTATCCAGCTGTCCTGTTCAATTGCAACTAAACCGCCACTACTCTCCCGCTGTCATAGAGGTCATATGACGCATTCGGCAGAGAGTGGCACTTTTCACCTTCAAAATGAATTGAATTGTTCCCAATTCCCGCTGTCTTTTACTCCATTTGGCGGCTAATTTTGGCTAAACATTCGATTTTTACCATTTTTACCCAGAAAAAGGCGAAACCTGTTCCGATATGGACTTTAGACACCTTCCTGGGTAAAAAAACGAGTTGCTGTAATAATGTTTGATCACTTTTACACCTTTCTATCAGCTGAAATGGACCGTCTAACCTACTCTCTATCATTTTCTTCCTGGAAAATTACCGAAAAAGTGAGAAAGGACACTTTTTTCCAATAAAATTAATGAAAATGACCTCAAAATGGTTTTGAAGACTAATTGACAAGGAGATAACAAGTGCCAAATGTCACTGTCAAGTCTTTCGGAAGAAAAAACTTCCCCCATCCCCTTTCCCCGTGATTCTACTCCTAATCTTTCCTTTTGGTATTCAAGCCTGTTAACCATAGCACATGCGTAGAGCTACCAAAAAACTGAGCATACCATCTTGTTCGTCTCGACGAGCTGATTCCAATGGTATAAATAACTTTTCCAGAAGTCCAGATTTTTCTGGACATATACTCCGAAACAGCCAATCGGTCGATGATTTGGCCTCAATCTTTCCATTATGGGATAGCTGTGTACCTGTGGGGACATTTCCAGGCCTTCTCCTGGTAAACCACACATACCATCGTGATCAGCATCCAAAGTTGCGTGTGACCAGTTAAAAAAATCTTTAAAAAGCGGCCGTTTTTAAGGGTATATGGCCCAAAATAGCTCCGAAACCTATGATTCATAAGATTTTTTCCCAAATATTTTGTTTGGAATCTTCTGCCGGTTAATCATAGCAAATACGTGGAGATTTTAGAAAATTGAATAGACCATCTTGCTCGTCTCGAAGAGCTGATTACGGTGGTATAAATAAAATTTTTGGAAGTCTGCTTATTTCTACATCTACCCGCCTAAATACCCCCTTGGCCGGGTCAATCCTACCATTATTCCAGCATTTTCTCAATTTTTGATTATTTCCGTCTCTATTTTTGCTTCTATTTTCCTGCTATTCTCTACTTGTTTCTGCTTTTTCATTCTACTTGAAACAATCACACCCTAAGTCAAGTCTCCCCCTTCTCGTGAAAAATTTATGATCTCTTCTCTGTCCCGCTCGGGTTTTCGATTGTCAACCTTCAGTCCTCTATTTTCCCCTTATTTCCTTATAGAAATCCCAATATTTCAGATTTCTGGTCATGATCTAGTCAAAAATAGCGGGTAGAATGAATAAATCGCATTTGAGTCAGGCGAGGAACAGCCATCCAGTGGTCACACCACATGATCTGGGGAATTTTGTCAAAGTGAAAGGAGTTGGTGAAGGTGGGTAGACTATTTTTGGGGTTTTTGCCGTTTTTTCAATGAAAAACACGAGAAAATGGGGGTTTTCCAGGTATTTTACGGTATGTTGGCCCAATTCATGGAAAAGACGGCCTATTTTGTGGAATTGAACTGGATCAAGCAATTGGAAAACATAATGGGACTTATCAAGGTAAGAAATGGCTACAGTAATCAGCTGTTAGCTTCAAAAAGCGCTGAAAATTGGGCTGAAACCTTGAAAACACTCGATTTTCCCTATTTTTAGCCATTTCTCTGTCGAAATTACCATGTAACCACCCATTTTTAATAGAATTCAAAGAGAAATTAACAATTTCTTGTGCAAACGTCAATATCCTCAGCAGCTGATGTAAAATTGTATAAATTTGATTGATCCGCTCGATTGACGCAATTCATTTGTACCAAAATGTATGACGAATCCAAGACATTTTTGGTAATTATCAGGCCGTGGAAATTTCTAATCTAAAAAAAGATCCCATAATCTTCGGGTAAAATAACTTACAGTGAAAGTATTGCCACGTAATTCTACGCCAAGATGCATTTGTTTTGATAGAATTTGACTTTTATTTGCTGCGAGGTAACCTGTTGGTCCAGTTATCTAAAATCTGAGTATTTTTTGGGTAATTAGACGTCGTACCGAGTTGTCAACCCCGTCACTTATCCACAATCTTGTCGTATTATTTGGCCACAATTCAATAGTTCCCAAAAATAAAATCCTGGTGCCATTTTTAAACTGTAGATTTGTTTGACCATAAGGGCCATAACCGGGTGTTCCTGTACATCCGAGACGCCACAATGAGCCTGGGGGTGGAATACAGGTGTATTTTTTTGAGATAGCATTAGAAATAGAGCCATATTGACAGTTTACTATGGATATCAGAAATAATAACAGCAACATTACCCAGAATATAGAAATAGAATGACGAAAATCCATGGGGATGTCAAATTGTGAACGAGCATATGTGACATGGTTGACATAAGCGCTGAATTATGATCGTTTTGCACTGGGAAATGGCCGAGAAGCTACCATAATCTAGAAAATTAACAATTTTAGTCGTTTTCTATAAAAAAATTTGTAATACCGCGCCAAAATGAGAAATTCGGCCGCTTTTTCAAATTTTTGATAATTATAAAATTACCGCGAATTGAAAATATTCGCCATTTTTTTAAAATAAAGACTAAGATTATGAGAAATAGTTCATTTTGTAGAGAATTTTCTACTCTATTTTTTGATATAAATCATGCTTAGTTAAATGAAAGAAATTCTAATAAAATCAGCTGCAATAAAGTTTGATGTCTGTTCTTCTATCTATTTGTCCTCCTTTTCCAGGCGTCTCCTATTTCACTTGCCCACCAGAACGTGGAATTTTTGCTCCTCTCTACAAGGTAAACCGCCAAAAAAACCATTTAAATGGATTTTACAGGTCGAATTAGATGAGCCAGACGATGTGCCAATGATGACAACTTCTCAATTGAGAAAAAGTGAAGATGTGAGTCAATTTCTCGCAATTTTCTACTTTCAAATGTCTAAAAGATTTTAAAAGTTTAAAAAAGGCGGCTAATATTTTTGCCAATAACCAGCATTCCCACTGGCGGTCATTTTCTTACAACAGCAGGTGTTGTTCCCCCGAGTTTTCGGGGATAGGAGGCGGAATCTTTCACTTGCCGCTTGTTTCCTCCACTCCTAGTCACTTTTTTGAGTTTTAAAGGCCTAAAATATTTTTATAGCGGGTTTTAAATCATTTTTGGAAAAGAAATATGCGTGAAATTTCATTTTCCTGTTTACCCCCTTTTCCCTACAAAAATTTGAAAAAATGGGCAAGTTTAATCAAAACTGGCTTCTATTTCGGGTTTCCATCAATTTCTAATCATTTTCCCCTACAGCATCCCCTTTTTTAATGAAAAATTAGCCAAAAAGCAACCAATTCCTCCCACCCAATCTTTTCTCGGACAGAAACTCTCTTCCTTTGCTGCCCCGTGCCATCTCAATGTGTCCTCGGTAGTATAGTGGTGAGTATCCGCGTCTGTCACATGCGAGACCCGGGTTCAATTCCCGGCCGGGGAGAAATCTTTTTTCTTTTTCTTGTCCTTATTTTTTTTCTATTTCATCATATTTTTTCCATTTAAAGGAGATTTTCAGCGTGGAATAGCTTAAATGCAAAACATTTTTTGTTTGTAAAATTTACTGTGGCTTTTGACACAGAATTTCGGCGTTTTTAGTCATTTTTCAAGGAATATTCCTCAGAATCCTGGAAAATCAGGGAAAATTGATTTACATCCATTTTCCCGCCACTTGTAGTCCTTTAAAAACCAACGAAAGTTGCGTGTTTGCCTGGGGAATTATCCCGGGAGGGCAGTGTGTGTGTTTGCCGGTCGAAGTGTATCTCCTTGGGCCAGTTGCCGCTTCCGGACAGTCCGTTCGTCTTTTTCCCAGTCAAAAACCGACTCCTCTATTTTCTGCCGCTTTAAAATAGGTCCTGAGAGGAAATTTCTAGTATAAAAGCAGAGTCAAATTACTCCCCTCAGCTACCTCAATGTCACGCTGTTTTTGACACCGGAAACTAGTTTTCTATGGACTGGAGGGTGGTCCTGGTGTCAAGTTCTCGTATTTTTCTCTATTCTCTCCAATTTTGTCCCATTTTAGCCCATTTTCTGCCATAAAATTACTTAAATCGACGTATTTTTAAAGAAAAACGGGGCTTTTAACCTTTCTAGCCCTTTTTTATCCAGAAAACCGGCAAAATCCCGGAAATTTTATTCGAAAATGGCGGGAAATTGCGTATTTTTAAAGTTTTCTGTTTTCTGGTCGATATTGTTTTGTGTGTTCAAAAATACCATAAACCTGGATTTAAACCGCCGCCAAACCTCCCCGGAAATCGCCGGAAGACGGCCGATCCTGGTTTTAGGGGAGTGTCAAGGTCCAAACTATAGCCAAAAGAGCCACAATTAGACAGGAAAACCGCGGCTAGACTGCCGGAAGGACCGCAATTAGACAGTGGAAACAGCCACAATTAGACAACTAAAGAAACCACAGTTAGACAGCAAAGAGGCCACAAGGGCCATTTTTCTTCTAATTTTATCCGTTTTTCTAAATTCTTCTCATAATTTGCTTTTCCCGGGTCTTTCAGCCTTTAAATTATAATTTTCTAATAAATTCCAGTCTATAAGTTTACCTAAACTCCCTAAATTCTTTAAATTTCCAATATTTCCAGCGCCTCTCCCGTTCTGCCCTTCCCGCCCTCCAATTGAAGAATGTCGCTCGACCGGAGGATCCTATGATAATGTCAATTTTTAGTCAAAATTCAGGTGCAATGGATGGTTCACTGGTAAGTTACCGTAAATAATCCTTTAAAATAACCCAATGTCCCTCTAACCTTGTCCAATTTCAGTTCTCACAAGCCTCTTGGGGCGATGTCACCGATATGTATGCTTCTAACACGACTTATGTTATACCACAAGGGGTACTGCACCCATTTAAAGGCCCGCTTTTTAATAGGAAATATTATAGAAAGGTCTTTTTGATGAGGAAGATGATTTAATGACCGTAGAAGTACCTCAAAGTGTTGTTCACATTGATCGAGATGCCATAAAAAGAGAAGAAGAGCGGCTCTGTGAGTTATTTTCCCATATTTCCATCATTTTCCCTCTAAAGCTGCACTTTCCCGGGAAATTGGCTTTTTACTTTCATTTTTGTTATTTTCTGGACAATTTAATGGGTGAAATTTGTAAAAACGATAGTTTTAAAGGTCTAACTGCTAGAACCAGCGATTTCCATAGAAAAAGTAACGAAAAACAGAAGAAAACGGGTATTTTTGAACTTTTTGAGCAGAAAGGAGCAGAAATACGCAATTTAACCGGCATTTTGGCGTCAGAAAGAAAAGGAGAAGCGAACTGCGTACAGTTTTTAAAATTGAACGGGAAAATTAGGGAAATTTTGCTTTATTTTTCGTATTTTCAAGTATTCCAACCGGTAAAAATAGTGCAAGTATTAAATTAAGCAGTATATTAATTAAATTAACCCGAAACTTTTCTCTAAATCTGGAAAATGCCTTGAAAATTGCGGGTTTTCTTATAAACATATAGTCCATTTCCAACGGCCGTTCCGGGCGCTCCGGGAATATTCCAAAGATTGAAAACAGCTTAAAAACCAACATTTGTATCGAAAAAATTAAAGGACTGTGACTAAAGGTCCCGGAGCGCCGGGAACGGCCGCTGGAAATGAACTATACCAAATTCCTCCACATTTCCAGCCAAATTCAAATTTTCTTCCCAATTTTCATTTTTTTCTTTTCAAATGTTCCCGCCTTTCAGTAGGAGCCTCCTATGTCGTGGAAAAGCCCCATTACCCCAAAGAGCGGCTCCCAGTGGTCGAAGACGATGAAGATGACCCAGATTTGGTCACTCCAATGGTAGAAACCCGGCCATTAGCCGAATTCCACACCGGAGAACAATCAGAAGAAGGAGAATTATGGAATATTTCAACAGAAAGAAGAGAATCGGGCCAACAAGGATCGGAATCTGGGCAATCTAGTCATTCAAATGTTGAAAATGAACCGGTGCATGAGCCAGAAATGGAAGAAAGGGAGCCAGGAGTGGAAAACAAAGAGGTAGGCGGCCATTTCCCCTAAAAACACAAGATTTCCACCCATTTTTGAGCTATTAAATGGACTGCTGTCATTTTTTCCTTAAATTATGCAATATTCCAAATTTAAGAGTCAGAAAAATACGCAAATTTACATAAAAACGGTCGCTTTTTCTAAGAATTCCGGGTAATTTTCAAATTTCCTGCCGGGATTTTGCTTCTCGCGTGGAAATTTCAAATTTCCTGCTATTTTTCCTTCAAATCGCTAAAAATTAGCTCTTAGTATTTTTTTCTCTGTTTATCTCCCCGCCGCTCCGAGTTTTCCCCCCTTCTCCTCGTCCAAATGATTGAAAGCCATCAAATTCTCCGGGGACATTTGTTGCCGCCATCGGGTCACATCCTCCGTCAACTTGGCCGCCGGCAGAATTTTTAAAGGAAGTAGAATTCTTCTGGGTCCCGAGGCGAATCTTGCCCTTTGCCGCCAATTTTATTTTTTGAATTATTCTCTCCTACTATAATCTCTGGCATTTCTCTGGGAGTAAACATGGCGTGTGACTATGTGTGGCTATTAGTCCTTCTCGCTGTGTTGTTTACAATCCCATCGCCCCCTTCTTATCACTCCTCGGCCATAGAGCAAAAGGCCCCCTTGTCACGGTGCCCACTAGGCTGCCATTCATTGCTTTTTGATAAAGAAGCGAAAGAGCAGAAGAAGCGACCCGGGAGAGGTGATAAAAACTCTTCTTGTGGTTTCTGGACGTCAATTTGGGCACCTCTAATCCTTAATAATATCTAAATTGCCATTTTTGTGCCTGTAGAATGCTCCAGAGCGCCTAAAAGTTGGTTTATCTTGTAGATCTCCTTCTTGCGATCATTTTAAACCTAAGACCAGCTGTTTTCGCCCAAGAAATTATAGAATTTTGTCCATTTTTTGTTAGAAGCCGATTTATTTCCCGAACTTTCCTATTTTTTAAAGGAAAAACTCCCCGCCAACTGGAAAATTTAAATAATTCTTTAAATTTTCATTCCCATTTCTTTTTGGGACCGATTCAGGGGTATTTCCCCTGCTTTTTCCCATCCTTTTCTGTATTCCAATAGACATAAAAGCCCCCCTTTCACAGGGTCATCCAGCCGGGGAACATCGCCATTTTTCCCCTTTTTTCTTCTCTTAAAAATCGATGAATCTAATATTTTTAAAATATTCCCCTTCCCGCCTATTATTCAACAGAAAACTGGCCGTTTCAGGAAGCCAAAACACCGGCTGTAGCCTCCGTTTCTTCTCCAAAAAGCCAAGAAAAGAAGAAAATGACCACTGTAATCAAAAATAAAGCCACAGAACCTGTGGAGAAAAAGGTAAACGGCTTTTAAAAGGACTTTTTGGAGTCCTTTGGTGTTAAAATGAGTTAAAATAGTCCGAATTGCGAGATGGGAAACCTTACCACGCCGCATAGAGCTGGCCACACGAGCGTTCGTGGTGTAATGGTCAGCATGGATGCCTTCCAAGCATTCGACGGGGGTTCGATTCCCCCCGAACGCAGAAAACATTTTTGCTTTTTTTCTATTTCTTTTTGTTGGTTTTCCAGTTCTTTTCTCAATTTTCTTTAAAGAAACCGCTTTTTATTTCAATTTTGACACTTTTATAGAATCCCCGCAAATTTCCGATAGTTTTCTGGTCAAAATTATATGGAAAACCCTCGAAACAGTCGAAAATCCCCGAATTTTGAATATTAAACGCTGCCAGTCGCAATTTCCCGCTACTGGGAGCCATTTACCTATAAAAATTATTTTAAATGAGGCTATTTAACAGTTATTTTGCTCAAAGTTTAAGAAAATATGAAAAAGTAAGTAAAAATTCCCCAAAAACCGCTAGAAACCCGGGAAAATCCTAAAAATTTGAATTTTTGGGATCTACCACGAAGTAATTTTGGGTAACGGTAAATATTTTACAAGAAACGGCGCTCTTTAATAACTTAAATGTTTCCAGAAAGAAGAAAAACCGCCAGCGGCCCCTGTAGCGCCAAAATTCCCCGTGAAACCAAAAGCTCCCAGCAAACATCAACTAATGATGCAGCAATTGAAGGTTGGAGCCTTTTTAAAGGACTAAAAGAGAATAAAAACCACTTTAGGCATCCATTGAAGCGGATAAGAATAAGCCAAAGAAGGAGGCCAAAGCGAGAGTTCCCCTTATTCCGCCACCCCCGCCATCGAAACAGAAGGAAAATGATGGAGGTAAGAGCCACTGTTAGACAGCTAAGGAAGCCACAGGTAGACAACGAAAAGAACCACAGTTAAACAGCTTGAAAGGGGCATAAGTAGACAGCGAAAGGAGCCACAGGACGACAGCTTGCAAGGGGCACAAGTAGACAGGGAGGAGAGCCACAGTTAGACGGCTAAAAAGCCGTAGCCCCGGTTCCCGCCACTATTTTCCATACTTTCCTGCGGTTTTCGATTCATTTAAAGGCCTAGCAATGCCTCTACTGCCGGAAATAGAACCTCTGATCAAAAGTGTAATAGCCTGAGGACCAGGAAGTATTGTTCCCACTGATTTCCCGGGAAGTTTTCCTTGCAATAGTCTCCACTCCCCTTTCTATTCCCGCTATACGGCGTGAAAGTGGCCAATATTTCCGTCACCAGCTGACTGGATGACGAGTTGTTCCCCCTCAGGGCGGGAAAGGCTACAATTTTGAATCAGTGACGCGTATTAGAAAGGAACATGTACTTCTCCTATTGATTTCCCTATTTTCTCCCCTTTAACGAATTTTAAATGGAATTACAGTAGTTTTTTTTTGAGTAGAGAAGGCCAGTCGCCATTTAAATGCCCTGTTTTATTTAAGAATTATCGTAATTTTAGGTCTAAAATCGTCTTGGATACGTAAATTTGCCGCAAAAGTTACGCTAGGGCCCTGGGAAGCCTTTCCTTTCCCTTCCTCTGGTCACTCCCTCTCCCCCCCCCCCCCCCCCCCCCCTCCGCATGCATTGAGAATTATCCTCTTGTCCCATCCCCAGGTCTCTTTTTTCTAGCTCGAAACTAGAAGACCTCTTCAAAAAGTTAATTTTCCCTCTTCGGCGCATTTATCTTCCGCTGCGATGCTAATTTTGTGCATAATCCATCGGCTAGAAGAAACCGGTAGGAAATTCATTGCGGATGACTTTTTATCGTCCCTGGTAAAGAATGGGCGGTGAATCGAAAAAGGGAGGGGAGGAAACGGCCTTCCCTCGCCATTCCATTAGGGATCACAGTCAATTGGTTTCCGTTTTGTGAAAGGGGGGGAGGCCTTTTTCAAGGTTGACACCATATTTAGATCCTTTTCTGTAAAATTCTTCTATTTATTAAATTTACTGGTCGTAGTACTTCTTTTTTTTCAGAAAAAATGACTGCTGAAACGCCAAAAAGAGCCATTAAAGCGCCTCTTAAAGCAGTGAATGAAACACCGAAAGCTCCTCCAGTTGAGAGACCAAAGAAGGAAAGAAAGCCCTTGTACACTCCTCCAGCTCCTAAAGGTGGGAATTTTATTTAATTTTTAGGGGTTTGTACCCGAATTCCCCGGGTTTTCGATGATTTCTGGCCCATTTTGGCATTTTTACAGCATCCTAGCCCCTTTCCCTTTAAATTTTCCCAATTTTCAGAGAGAAAGGAGAAGGAACCAGCTGCAAAGCCTACGGTAACACCGGTTCCCCGCCTATCGACCACAAGCACAAGTAAAACGGCCTCAAAAGAATCCGTAAACCAGGAGAAAAAAGAGCTAAAAGGTGGATTTCCTTTAAATTTCTCAGAATTCCGGCAAAAAAGGCAAAATGAGCTCAGCGAAATAGTCTAATCATTAATTATCAGGCGTAACTTATCACAACCATCATTGCCGCACTTTTACAGGGGAAAAGGGGAGAGTGCGTCTATATACTCCCAGGCGCACTGGTTGCCGAGATTTTACGGGTGCGGGCGCGCTTTACCTTCTCTAAAGGGCTTCCAGTTATTTGAGCAAATAAAAATGGTTTTCAGCCCCTGGAAAAGCTGCTACAGCCTTTCCTACGTCTTCCTTTGCTGGTGGTAAGCCTAAAACCAATGGAATTGCAACAAAAACAAAGAAAAAACCCATTGGTAAGTGTTTTTTGAGCTAAAATCAGTGGAAATCCCCTATTTTTCGGGTTTTGAGAATTTTAAAGAACTGTAGAGCTCTTGAAGTACTGTAAAATTTAAAGAAACCCTTTACAGAAGAGGCTGAGAAGCTTTCCCGCCTCCTGAACGCCAGTACAGCGTCGGTAGCCCTTGCCCTGACGGTTCAACATATTTCTGGGCAGAAGAAGACGCTTTCAGAAAAATTAATGGAAATAGAAGAGAAATTAGGTACAGAATTCCTTTAAAATCTCCTATAAATCAAAATTTTCCAGCAGAAGAACGTAGAACCTCTGAAAATTTAAGATCCCGCCTAGGACAAGTGGAACAAAACCACAGGGAAGACGTGGAAAGGATGAAGAACCATCAGGAGACGGGTAGGCTTTTGGGTTACTGTAGAATTCCTGTAAAAATTTTGCACAGAGTGGGATTTGAACCCACGCCTTCTTTCGAAGACCAGAATTCCCGGGTATTCCGCATTATGAGAACAATTGTTCCCAGCTCTCGCGGTAAGCTCTGATGGCTTGAGTCTGGCGCCTTAGACCGCTCGGCCATCTGTGCATCAACTGCCCCGATAGGCGAGGCAAATGGCATTTGTTGGGGGTGGGAGGGTGAGGGACGGAGAGGTCAGGGGGACAATAGTAAGGTGAGAATTTGGGCTTTTCCCGGTTTGCTGTCTAAATGTGGCATTCTGGAAATCTTTTGGCTACACGACTGTCTATTTGTGGTTTTTTTACTGTTTAACTGTGGGCCCAGAATAACCTCCCCGCTCCCGATTTCCACCACTTTTATTCAACACCCCACACCTTCTTCAAGTGAGATGAAATCAGTCTGTGCCGGTCCTGCCTCTCTTTTCTCTCTCCCCCTAAGGGGTCGACCGCCTCCCCCCACTTTCCCTATGCGACGCCTTTTTGTCTCAACAATCGGCACAGTGACTCTATTATTCCTAATCAGCGGCCTGTTTACAAACTGCGAAAGTCGATTTCGATTTCCGTTGAATGTCATCCTATTGACGGGCGCTTTTGCTCCAGTTTTTATTATTATTGTTACAGTAACTAGGAGCCATGCAGAAACTGTGGAAAGACTAAAGAATGGACATGAAAATCAGGCAATTTGAGCTATTTTTTAGGAGAAAACACGAAAATTTAGATCCGGGATAAGACGCGGGAATTTGAAAAAACTTTGGAAGATGAAAAACACCGCCACGAGGTAGAAATGGAAGCAATGAGCAGGAGACATCAAAAGGTAAGAAGAGCCACAGTTAGACAGCTAAAAGAGCCACAATTAGTTCACACTGCCTTATTTTCCAGGTTGTCACAGCTTTGGATGAAAAAATAGCTGAATCTGAAAAAATCTCTGAACAATTGAAAGCTGACAAGAAATCCCTACAACAAGCTTTGGCTAATGACAGCGATCAGAGGAATCAGGTTTATACTATAATTCCCATTAATTTTTGCAATTTCAGATGCTCACAAAAGAGATAAATTCCCTCCAAACTGCCTTGGAATTTAAAAGCATGGAAATTAAAGATTTGAGGCATCAATATCAACAAGTTTGTCTTATTTTCTGGGCTCTATTGGAGTTAAAAATCAATATTTTGATCAGGAAAGGCGGTTTTTATAGCCCTTGGGGCATTCTTTATGGTCTGAAGCCTATTTGATTTAGTTTTTGAATGCGGGGAAGGGTCAATAATGGCAAAAATAGTCAAAAATGATGGAATTTCAGGTTTCTGAGCATTTTACGATCTCTATACGATTAAATTCTAATTTTTTCTTGCAGGTAGCTCTGAAAATAGAAGAAATCCCTGTGAAAGACCTAGAAATAACAAAATTGAAGCATAAAGTAGCTGAATTAAAGCAATCATTGGATCAGAAGATAACCTACGAACGGTAAGCCCATCATTTCCCAGAGAGCCACAGCTAGACAGAAAGTTTTTTTACACGGCTGTTTAACTGTGGCGGTGAAAGTTCCGATCCTCGCGGATCGAAGGCGAAACATAAAGATTTTAATCTAATCGCTTCCTTTCGGGAGAGGTGAGGGCGCAGACCACGGATCGGGGCAAGAAATTGTGTAGAATTTTCCCTATTTTGTTACAAAAAATCCTTTCAGGTTATTGGTAAACCAGAATGAGGAATTGAAACGGCAGCAGATGGCCATAGAAGAAGAAAAAGACTCAATGAAGAGGAGTATCGATGTAATGATGTACCATTATGAAAATGGAGAGGATCCTATGACATCTTCTAAGCATTCTCAATCCACTCCGTGAGTTTTATTGTCGGAAAAGGCTTCTAGATTGTCAAAAATGTTCGTTTTCCTCGAAAATCCTCGATTTTTGCCGAAGATTTGGGCTCTTTTCCATTTTTTGGGCCAAAAACTTCAGAAATTTTAAAATATTCCCCATTCCTTAAAAATAAAGGGAAAAATTATGAGACATGGACCATTTTGTAGCAAATTTTCTCCTCTATTTTTTGATATCAAACATGTACAGAAATTCTTTCCAGAAGCCGTGTAACATTCCGTTCCCGAAGCAGCAACAGCTCACATAGGCCAAATTCGGGAATTCCACCCGAAGCCCGCCTATCCATGTCTTCTTGTGGTCAGTTACTCCTTTAAATAGATAAATTTATTCCAGGAGGCGACATGGACCGCTCCTTGCCTGATAGCCTGACGAGATCCACAATATCCATGTACGCCAGTCAATATAAATTACCGGAAAATGCGTCAGAAGATGTAATTTACGCTCCAGATGAAATTATTACTGGCGGTTGTAAGTCTGCTTCTTTAAATTTTCCTTTAAAGAGAAGTTTCAGTATCTCGTCGATTATCAGATGAGGATTCGTTGCTGCTAAACGTGAATGGTAATGAGACCGATCCCCAGACAGATTCTGGTATTGTGCTTTCATAGGATGTCTAACTGTGGCTCTTGTAGGGCCGAATTTCCTGTGTCATTCTATTTTTTAGCCGCTACAACGATGTTAATTTTTATGGTCTCAAACAGAATTACTATCTAATTATCCCAGGCTTTGCCCTTCTCCTGCCCCGTGACAAAAAATTGCGCTTACTGTAATATTTCTACTATGTGTATTGTATTTATTGTTGGTTTATGATGAAAATATGAGCAAAAGAGGGTGGAATTAACTGGAAATGGGAGGGAAAATAAGGCGGAAATGATAATTTCGAAGAAAAATGGGAGAAATTGGTGCCATAGGCTATGCAGCTGTGTAACTGTGGCTTTTCGCTATCCAACTGTGGTTCTTCTAGCTGTCTCAGGGTGGGTGACTTTTAGACCAAGCGCGACTTGGTCTAATGGTACCCTGCTTGGTCTAATGGTGACTATTGATCTGTTATTTCTCTGTGACTTTTCCTTCCGCGGAAGTAACTTGACAAGGCGCAGAAGTAAGTTGATAGTGCCGAATCTCATCACTTATAAACTCTCTTTGATCGGCAAATCACGTATGCTTCTGAAGGCTCGCTTCGCTCGCGGGGCTAGGGGGGTATCCCTCGGGAGATTTGGATTCTTTAGTTTATAGAATGTCCGGGAGGAGAAAATCAGGGAGGAGATCGCTTAGTTGGGAAAAACAGTAAAATATCGTTACTGATGGCTGTTTTGTTTTCTACCAAGCGATCTCCTCCCGGATTTTCTTCTCCCGGACATTCTATAAACTAAAGAATCCAAATCTCCCGAGGGATACCCCCCTAGCCCCGCGAGCGAAGCGAGCCTTTGGAAGCATAAATGATTTGTCGGCCAATAAGTGATGAGATTTGGCACTGTCTTTCTAGCCAGTAATTCACCATTAGACCAAGTGGGGCACCATTAGACCAAGCGGGGTACCATTAGACCAAGTCGCACTTGGTCTAAAAGTCACCCTCCCGCTGTCTCACTGTGGCTCTGAAAAAAAAATGACGTCACAAACTACATAACTGTCTAACTGCGGCGAAGCAAGGCGCCACTCTGCGCCGATTAATTCCCACAGTAACTAAAATATTAAAAATTGCTAGTTATTAACATTTTTATTTAAATGTAATTTTACGTCGAATCTTCATCGTAGTAGCGATGTTTCATAGCTCGATATTTCTTCAATTTATAAAGAGCTTGAATTTCCTTGACGACGTATTCTCCCCTGGCGATGAGTTCTTCAACTTTTGCCGGATCTTTTTCATCCTAAATCTTTGAATAAAGCGGTCAATTTAAATACCTTATGTTTTAAAAATGCTGCTTTTAGTCGTGTATGGAAGAAGCCACTTCCTTGTGGGTAGTCCTTTCCCAGATGATAGAGTGTCTTGTAAAGGGTAACAACCCTTTGACGAAGCGACATCCAACCAATAATGAAATTTATCTGGGGATTAGGCACTTGACTGTTTAAAAAAACCGGTAAAAACAAGAACGAAGCGTCTAATTTTTAGCCACAAAGTGTGGTGGGCCACAGGAGTGATGATTTTCCGAACCATGTGCAGGACTGAAATGAGAAATTATAGTGAAATTCGAGAAACCATAGAAAATTAGAGGAAAGAGAAGAAAAATAGCGATTTTTGGGCTGAATATGGGGGTTTTCTGGAAGTTTCACATGGAAAACAAGGTAAATTGAAGAAAACATGGATAATGAGTAAAAATATGAGGAATATGAGGAAAAGCGCTCCATTCCTGAATTTAAAAAGAGAAAAAAACCACTCCACTCTTCGTCTCTGACCAGTTTCTCCTGCCTGTCAATGATCTCTAGCCACTTTTCACAATCCGTTCTCCAATCGCCCCGGATCCAAAAATTCAAATTCACACTAGTTGCTCAATTTCTCTTTATGTTCATTAATTTTCCATATATCAGATTCATTTCAAACTTGATATCTTATTTCATATTTCCCCGGGAAATTGAATTATTTCAACCAAATTTTTAAAGAAGATCCACTAGAAAGTATTTTTCCAGGCTGTTTTCTATTATAAATTTTCAATGACTGATCCTATCCTATCTGCTGCATTAAAACTGCCTAAAAATGGTCAAAAAGCGCTCTGTTTTTGTCAATAAAAGCGGTTTACCTGACCAAAACACCCTTTTGACATGCCAGTTAGCAAGAAATTATCGATTCCATCCTATCAAAGCGTGTTTTCCGCTGGTTAAAACTTCTCGCTTTTCTTATTTCGCTGCTCAAATAAATTATTTGACTTTTAGTCGCCTGCTACAATGAGTGATAATCATCAAATTCCGTTCTACCGCCTTTTACCCAATGATGTTATCAAAGTTATGCAAAAGGTACGCAATTTTACGATCGGCTGTCGAACTGTGGCTCTTTTAGACACCATATGAGAGTTATTTCCGCTTGCTTGGGGCTTCTAAAGCTGTCAGGGAACTTGTTCATCGTTGTGATCGTTTCCGGCTGGTCTTGCCACATGCCGTCAAGCTTGTTATTGAAGAATCCATTAAGAGGGTTAGTTTTAATTGAATTTTTGTTTATTTTAACCGGTTAAAAAGGCGATTGAGCCAGGAATCTTGCCATTTGAAAGAGACACAGTTAGACAGTCGTGGCGCTAATTTTTATGAAGTTCCGGCTACACAGATGTCGAACTGTGGCTCTTTGCTGTCTATCTGTGGCTTTTGACCATCTTACAGTGGCGCACTATTTCTACCCAGAAAACCGCCAAAAACGTCAGAAATTGCCCAATAACCGCCAATTTTTCCAGGAGCCCATTATGATTTGGGAGGATCACGACTGGAGGCCTGACCTGGATAGTCCCGTCCGTTTCCAAGGTCCTCTAGATCACGGATTCAGTGAATTTCTTAAATGCCTTCGTTTCCATCACATTAGCATCCAGGCTAACGGTTAGTTTTCCTCATTTATCGGCTTTTTAACCAGAAAATTACAGTAATTGGCCGAATTTTCAAGAGCTGCGAAAAATTGGAGAATTTCTTTACCGGTAGTCGTATCCGCTGCACTACGCTGTCTCTTCTGGAAATTGAAAATAAGGAGACCTGTTGGAAGCTCTACAAAATGATGAAACCATCGAGAATGATTATCCGCTGTGCCAATACCAATGCTCATGAACTTTTTAAAGAGCACAAATTCGAGCTGGTTAGTTTAAAGAGCCACCGATAGACAACAAAAAGTGCCACAATTACACAGCAAATAAGAGCCACAGTTTGACAGTAAAAGGAACCACCGATAGACAGCGAAAAGAGCCACAGTTTGACAGCCGAATCCAAAATTCCGAGAATAACTTCCAATTTTCAGACTTTTCTCCAACTTTACACCTCTCTAGCCAATGCCATGATTATTATGCCTGAAGTCATTGGTGTCACTCCGTCTATCCGTATCGCCTACGTTGCAAGAAGCCTGGATCATCATATTCTCCTTGTCCATATTCTGGACACTTTAAAGGTCTCGCATTTTTACAATTTTCGGGAGTTTTGAACAAAGTTTGGCGGCTTTTCTGGCCAATTCTGAAATCTTTTCCACTTTTTTCTGTCTTTCGAGTCCCGAACAGAATTTTAAAGACTAAAATCATATTTTCAGATGGCAATGCAAGTGCCCCCAAAGTCGTGTTGGCACCTGCGTCTGAGCTATTCCTGCATGTCCCGTGGCTTCGTTCAACTGGCCGCACCGACTTTGGAACAAGTTGCCCAGACCTTCGGCGGCTACAATTTCAATTATACCAAAAGTGGAGAAGATAATTTCAGTTTCGAAGGAATTGCCAAAATTAATCGAGGAGAATATCTGGCCGAGATCAAGATCTCCAAGAATACGACATCCAATGACGAATTATTCCAGCGCTGCACTTTCGCCTTTGAGCTGCAACATTCGATGAATTTTGACGACGCCAATATGCAAGACACGATGATTCGAACCAATAATGATGCAATCTAGAGATATTCTATACTTTATAATATCTGTTCTGTAATGAGGTTTTATTTTTAATAAAGCATGGTTTTTATTAGAAATTGTTCGTTTCTCTCTTGACGCCGTGACGAGTTTCACAAATTTCAACTTGGAAATACTATTGAATATCGATGGGATATCGAAAAACTAGCATACCTACCATTTTGGCCTATGATCCCAGCAAAAATCCCGGATCATTATCTCGAAGCATAGCAGAATATTTCGTATTTTGCTTTTTCTTTTCTTGCTGTATTGTGAACTTGGTGGGTGTGGTAGATGCTTTTGTAAAGAATTTTCTAGGCTACATTTTGATAACAAATTCATCCCGAGATATTTGCACTTTGCTTTAAAAAATTTGATTACAATGTAGCTGCAGGTTGAAGCGATATATCGCGTCAGAATTTCGTGCTTGTTTCTTTTTTTCGCTTCTTTTCTATGGCTTCTCGTCTCCAAACCACCTATTCCTGCTCTTTTTAACTTCTTGGCATCTCACCTACTAGTTTCTGCTTAATTTCAAGATGTATTACGATTTCTACTCGAAGCACGTTCCTCGTGATGCAGATTTCTTTGTCTGCTGTTTAAATACTCATCTTCTTCCGCGTAAGTCGTCCTCTTTTATGAGAAAACCCCAATTTAGGCAATAAATTTGACGCCTTGTTAATGAAGAAATTTGTAACCAAAAATCCTGATGTCAATGTCCAGGAGCAGGTGGAAAATTGTTTGAAAGGAAAAAGAAGCGGAATGGTTAGCCAACTGGTTAATAGAGATTATGATAATTGCGGTAGGTTTTTCTTTAAAGAATATTGTATTTCTTGGGAGGGTTACTGTAAAGACTGCCAAAGAAAGCCACAATTAGATGTCGGTAATAGCCGCAGCTAGAGAACTCAAAAAGCCACAGTTAGACAGTCGTAACCTTCTTTCCTCCAAAAAACCGCCTCTTTTTTAAAATTATCGTAATCCCTTAAGTTTTCAATTAAAAACTGTTACAGTAATCTTCCCTCTGTTTCTTTAGAAGATTTCTGGGCTCAAATTTTATTAAAACAGGCTTATTTTCCCCAAATTTCAGATGTTCTCTTCATCATCGAGCCAGTTCCCCTAATCCTTTCGACTCCTGCTCCCGAAGAAAATTGCCAGACGATCCACCGCCTCTATAAATTTATTCTTGAAAAGGCGAAATCCATTGGCTGTCGCCACATTTGCATTCCCCTTTTCGGTGTGAGAGAAGGCCTGGACGTCCCCACAGCTTTTTCTATCTTTGTCGAGCACATGGAAACTTTTAGAAAACTTCAGAAAGGACCTACTGTAAGTTTTATTTAAATAAAAGTATAGTTTTTCTAGAAATTAGAGAGGATTTACGCTGTGGTTGATCAAAAGAAGGCCTCAAAACAACTGAAAAGAGTCATAAACAGGACTAGAAATAATTTGGAGGCTATGAGGAAAGTTATTAGGATCTTTGGAGCCATGACAGAGCCATTATATGGCAATATTGAGGGCAGAAACTACGAAAAAATGGAAAGAATTGATGGCGAGCGGATTTTAACAGCGGATGTGGAGGATTTGGAGACTCAAATGGAAAATTTAAAGGATAATTTAATTGATAGTCTTATATTTGAAAATTAGATTGAATTCTTTGTATATTTAATAAAAATCGGAGAGAATGCTGTCTAAATGTGGCTTTCTTTGTTGGCTTCATCGAAACAAACTGTCGTCGATTCCCACAATCGTCTTTCAACGGGAAATTTGACTTCTTCCCCCATTTATGATGTGGCTTTTCCTCCTCTTTGTAATTTTTCCTGTCTACTGTGATCAGGAGAGAAAATTCATAATCCCAAGTCCCATTGAAATTGGAAGAAGCTTTTATTTTCGTGGTTTTACTACCGGAATCGAGGGAGATATCCAAGCCAGTTCGCTTCGAATCTCCTTTATGACTGGTGACGACGGAGATTGCCCTCTACAATTGAAATATTATTTAAAAGATGAGAAAAAACAGCCATATGTTCAATGTTATACCAGAAAAGTGAGTAAAGAATCTTTTTTTCCTTGTAATTAATTTAGGATAAAACGTGGACTATGGGATTGGCCAGTTACCGGGAAGCAATTCCTCCGAATAGTCAATTTCATATCCTCATTCGCTTAGCTTCTAATAATTCCATTGAAATATTCCAAAATAATAGATACCAGCCGGAAATAAGCAGTTGTGTCAGTTCTGAAGAAGGCATAAAATGGCTACTGCAATCTGTACAAACGGAAAAGAACGGTCGATTTGTGGATAACGATTTTAGCGACCCAATTGGGCAATATGGACGGTAAATTGAGACGCAGTTAGACAGCAAAAAGAACCACAGTTAGGCAGTTGAAAGTGCCACAGTTAGACAATAAGAAGAGCCACAGTTAGCCAGGCAAAGAGCTGCATTTAGACAGCTAGAAGAACCACTGTTAGACAGCGAAAAGAACCACAGTTGGACAGCTACAAGAGCCATAATTAGACAGGCAATAGGGCCACGGTTAGACAACTAGCAGAGTCGCAGTTAGACAATGGAAAAAACCACCACCATAAATATGCAGCACGAAGAACCGCAGTTATGCAGCCAAATGTGCCACAGTTAGACAACCGAATAGCTTGTGGCCCATTTTTTGTCAAAAAGCACACCATCAGCTGTCTAACTGTGGCTCTTCTCCCCAACAACCGCCTTTCAGGCTCTACCCGCTTCCATATACTCAACCTTTTGATGATAAAATTAATAAAACGAAACAAATTACTGGCTATTTTCGCCACGATCATTCTGACTCTTGGTTGTCTCTCCATTTCATAGATAAAAAAGATAATGAGGCATTTAAAATTCGATTTACCCTGAAAGACAACGGTAAAATTGAGGTTTTTGCCACTTTTTGTCCGTTATTTTGATGATTCAGGTAACTTCCGGTTCATTTTACAGTAAGATTTCTGATACGGACGTGGATATTCCTGGATTGTATAAGGGATACATCTTCACGAGATTTTTAGACTATGAAAAACGGGAAAAACATCACGTTTTCAAAGTTTACCACAACATTTTTTGAAACAGAACGTTTTCAGTTCCATAATATTTTTGACGCCATCACGAAAATGGCAGAATATCATGCGGACATTGCTACTGTGAAGATTCTCTCCAATGGAATTGATATTCATGACGTTGTTATGTAATTTCGCGGGAATAAAGTTTTGAGTGTTGGGATTTGAAAAAGAGAGGCCGCAGTTAGACAGGAAAACAGCTACAATTCAACAACAAAAAGATCCACAACTAGTCAGCTAGAAAAGCCACAATTAGACAGACAAATGAGCCACAGTTAGACAATGGAACAGGCCACGGTTTAACAAAAGAAAGCCACAGTTAGGCAATGGGAAAAGCCATCGTTAGCCAGGCAAAGAGCCTCATTTAGACAGCTAGAAGAGACACAGTTAGACATTCTATTCAGAACATTTGTCAAATATTCCATTTATTTCCATTTTATTCCAATCAGCAAATTAAATTATCCATGACTATTATCAAC
This sequence comes from Oscheius sp. DF5033, assembly GCA_964036215.1. Taxonomy (NCBI): domain Eukaryota; kingdom Metazoa; phylum Nematoda; class Chromadorea; order Rhabditida; family Rhabditidae; genus Oscheius; species Oscheius sp. DF5033. The sequence goes on along the minus strand of CAXIWN010000004.1, from coordinate 628,852 downwards.
ATCAAGCTCGTGTACATCAATTCCTTCTGAATTCAGTTGAACATCCACTAAATTGCCATTATTATGGGGTATTTCCCATTTTGTCTGGGTATGGCCGTCAACCTAAAGCTTTTTTACCTTAGAATATTATTAAAATTACATAGAAACCATGGAGAGTTGGTCCTTTTTCATAATGAAGTTTAAAGGAGGAAATCTGCGATTTGACAAAGGTTTCCTTTATTATAATTTTCTGACGATTTAGTGGATATTCATCATTTGCAGCAATTGAAGATAACTGGGGGAATTTAAAGGTTTTTTGGGTCCTTACCTCGGTGACGGTGTTATTTCTTACATTGAATTTGAGCTGAAGGATCTTTACCCCTGATTGATCCACAAAATCGGCGGTTAGCCATGGATGAAGGGCATAATCATGGCGAATATAGACAGTAAATTGGATGTAAGCTCCTTGAAAATCAGCACGGAGTTTCGAAACAGCTGGAAGGGTGTCAAACCTACGAAAAAAACTTAATTTTGCCGGAAAACCCACCCTTTTCGATATTTTACCCCAGCTACGGTAATTTTATGACTAATTGTCATATGATTTCCAGCTAAAATGGCTTGAATTGTATCAGATCCTACGAAACAAGTGCTTAATTCTGGCTTGTACACGGCGTCTTGGAATATTTCTATGGATTCTTTTCGAAGACGAAGAATTAGCGTAAACGTGGTGCCGGATGCTATTGACTCCCGTCGGCTGTAGGAAATTTGTGACCATACTTCATTCTATATATTATTACGGTAATTTTTAAACGCCTCTTTTACCCGCCGAGTAGCACACTGGACAGCTTGATCTTGTGCTATTGGATCAGTTTTTATGTAATAAATTAAATGAGCATAGCAGTTGTATTCCTGCTTGTCCCATAAACTTATACGAAAAGTGTTTGGCTCCGGGTCATTTCCACTTGCTTCTCCGGCAGTTCCAGAAATTACTATGGATTCTCCCAATTGGAGGGGGTCAGCGGGATCAAATCGTAAAGAAACATCACAAAGATTAGGGGAAATGGTGAAGAGGAGGAGGAGAAGACGCCGCATGAGTCGAAGATACGATTTTGGTGGAAATGAACGACTGTGGGAAAATTTTACGGGAATTTTGGATGGTTTAGTGGAGGGGAAGCACAGAATGAGGCAACAGGATACATAGCTGTCTAACTGTGGCTTATTGATTGTCTAATTGTGGCTTCTTGGTCGTCTAATTGTGGCTCCTTGGTTGTCGAGTCGTGACTCCTTGATTGTCTAATTGTGGCTCCTTAGTTGTCTAATTGTGGCTCTTCTTTTCCCCAAAAGGCCACAGTTAGACAGTCGTGGCCCTATTTTTCCCCCAAAACCAGACAATTTCCCCTCTGTCAGAGAACAGAAGTCCATAAAGTCCATTATTTCTCCTTTTCAAGGTTTAAAGCACAGCAACCGCCAAATATTTCCCTGGTTACCCGTCTGAATGTCATGTTTATCCCTCCATATTTTAACATTGGGATGGACTCCCCCACCATGTTCCTTATTCTTCTGTCTATTTTCTATTTCCGGCTTATTTTTACTGTATTTTGTGAATGTGACATTGGTGGAACTTGGTCCACTTGGAAAATGGAACCAATCCAAGATGGATACGATTTTTGTGGCTCATTTTGGCAGGTCAAATATTATCGTCGATGTTTATCCGAGCCTGAGTGTCCCTGCACGTAAGAAAGCTTAAAAATAGTCACAAACACATTTTCCAGCGGCCAGGATAAATATACCAGTGAAATTTTCAACAATTTATGTACTCTCCTGGCGGGTACGTCTTGTAGCCCAAATTATACAGTAATTACATCGGGAAATGGGTCATATTGCGGGCCTCTTTCCTTAATACCACAAGATCCGACTCCAGAACCCGGTTATTGCCCTCCCAGTAAGTTTTAAACCGAACTATAGTTCAAAAAATACAGGCGGTGTAGGGATTTGGGGATCTTGGAGCGGTTGGGATGGTTGTACTGCTTCTTGTGGGGGATTTGGCATAATGAAACGGACTAGGACGTGTATTTCTGAGAGTTATGGCTGTCCTTGTTATGGATCCGACGTAGGGCCATGTCAGATTATGTCCTGTCCCGGACATTCTTGCCCCAGTGGACCACCTTGCGCTTATGAAAGTGCTACAAGATATAATAATAACGCCACCGTTTGTTATCCCTTTGGAGTAAGGATTTTTGTTGTTTTTAGCCTGTTTTTCTTCAGATTACTACCTACCCAGGTTCTTGGACAGAATGGGCGCCTGCTGCCGGTAAGACATGCAGCGATACGTGTGGAATGTATGGGGCAATCCAAAGTGAAAGGTACTGTCTTCCTTCTGGTAGCCGGTGCCCGTAAGTAGAGGGCCCTCTAGATACTGTAGCGATTTCAGAGGAGATCAATATTATTACTTGAATAGACCTTGTCCACCAAACCCTTGTGTAAATGAAGATCGCCCACCTTGTAATCAAACAATGACAGCGGAAAATGGTGGAAAATGTGTGATAACTAAATCGCTGGGCATAGATTAGCGTATTTTCTGTAGATTCTTATGAAAATTATCAATAAATGTTGTTTTTGACAGACACAATTAGACAACCGGAAGAACCACAACAAGACAGCTGAAAGAGCCACAGTTAAACAGTCAATAGTCACAGTAAGACAGCTAAAAGAGCCACAGGTAGACATCTAGAAGAACCACAACTAAACAGCTAAGAGAACCACAGGTAGACAGCCTGTGGCCTCTTTTCCTCGCTTCCCTCCAATAAAACACCCGAAATCCCCTGTCAGCCTTTTCCCATCGCCTTCTATTCCATCCCCTGTGGCTGTATTTCTGTCGAAATGTTGAGGCTTCTCCTATTTCTATCCTCCATACCCCTATGCCACATGTTAATGGGCCATTCAATTGTGCCCCCACTCTATTTTGGTATCACGATGACTTTTAAAATAAAAGTGGGACAAGCGGTAAAAGGAAGCTCCTCCGATGAAAATACTTTCCGAATTAATTTAATGAATATGAACGATCGGCCTTTACACTTGAAATATTATATCAAAACTGATCCAATAAAACAAGATCAAGCGGTTCTCTGCGCGCAGAAGACGGTACGCTAAAAAATACCAAAAAATTACGCTTTTAGGGCAATAACTGGACAGATATCTTATTAAGTCGAAAGGATTCAATTAATTCTGGGACAGAATTTAGCTTAACTCTTCGATTTCGGAAAGAAATGGTCGAAATATTCCACGATGGAATTTATCGATCAGAATTGAGCAGCTGCTTCCTGGGAGCTGAAACTGTTCAGTCAATTATAAACGGAAGTTTTTTGCATATTACTGATAAATTGACTGTACCGAAGATTTCATACGGAGCAGGGTAAGTTCTTCTTTTAAATTACACAGTTAGACAGCTAAACGCCACAGTTAGACAGCCGATTAATTGAAAATTTTGTAGATATGACGATCTCCCGGCTGTAAAGAAACTGGATCCCGACTTTCGTGGCGCTTACTTCAAATTTACTCTCTATGTCCGGCGTGATTTTTACCGAGGTCGACCATGGCTGTCAGCTGATTTTATTGATAAGAATGGTGGAAAAGTCCTAAAACTCAAATTCAGCATGAGAAATGAAACCATTACTGAGGTAAATACAGAAATTGGATGAAAAATACGTAGAAATAAAGAAAATAGGCGCATTTTTACACGAGAATTTTAGATTACGCGCGTAAACACCTGGCAATTGTTATTTGGAGTGTCGAAGGAAATTGGCGTAAACAGCAGACAGACTATCATTTGGGGAAACGCGTAGGAGGAAATTCGAGTAAACGGAAAGCCAGTGGCCAATTGTTGTCTTGTGTAGGGAGAAATTGGCGTAAATATCAGGAAAACCGTCCTTTGGGGGGAATCCGGTAGAAATAATTACTGTAAAAATCGGGCAGACCGTCTTTTCGAGCTTTCCGTTTGAAAGAATTCCCGTAACCAGCGGGTTAACCGTCATTTTTAGCGTCTCGTAGGATAAAATTCGATTTCAATCGTGTAAAATTCCACTTTTTTTCCATTTTTACCCCAAAAATTCTTTTAAATTACTCTTCCAGATATCTGCCACCCCTGGAAACGCCGGTATCGCAACTAGTCGACAAAGATTCATCCTAAAGGATACGTTCAAACAGTCGAAAATTTTTACATTCCAGCTTCATTATGAAATAGGCCAGGAAAGCCATGGCTTCAAGGTAAGTTTCAAATTATTTTTCAAAAAATGCGGTTCAGTTTGATGATATCAATCAGTGGTCAATTCCTCATAATAATCTGTCTTTGGTCGAAGTTCAATTGAATGCTGATGGAATAGACATCCACGACTTTGATGTGGATAAAAGTCGCGGTTAATTTGTGCTTTTATTTGGAAAAAAATGAATAAATGGGTTTTGTTGTGATTGTTTTGTATAAACTGTCTAACTGTGGCTCTTTTGGCTATCTAACTGTGGTTCTTCTTCCTGCCTAACTGTGGCTGATAAAAACAATTTATTCCAGATTTCTTTAAAGGAACAGTCCAGGCTTACGGTAGGAAGAGCATGCGTACGCAGAGTACGTAGCACGCAAATTACTTATTTTGTAATTTGGAACAGCGTGCATTTTTGGAATTATGTAATTTATGCATTGTTTCTCATTTTTTTACTTGCAAAATAATCGCCATAATATTGTAAGTAGAAACAGCAAAAAAACTAGTGTAAATAATGTAGAAAATCAAAGAAAATGCTAAAAATAATTTTGAATTTTTTAAATTCGAACGCATTTTCGCGGTTCGTGTGCACACGTGAGCACGAGCGTCCCCCTAGGCTGGACTGTTCCTTTAAATAAAAGACTAAATAGTCAGAATACAGCTGCCATTTACTTTCATGCTCCATTTTTCATTACACGGAGCCCTTGTTGGATATTCTTCTCTAGTACATGGATTTGATGGACACGGCCTGGCTCTTCTATAAATTTGCTTCACTCTGAAGTCGCCAAAATAACTAAAACCGCTCAATACCTACGGGCACCGGCTGCCAGAAGGCATGCAATATCTTTGACTTTGAATGTCTCCATACATTCCACAAGAATCGCTACATTTCTCGCCTTTTATAGGCGTCCAATCTGTCCAAGAGCCTGTCGATGGAATAACCTGGAGATAATTAGAAAAACAAGGAAAAATCCTACTCCTTTTGGATAACAAATTAAGGAACTATTATCATATCGATAAGCGATTTCCCCAGCACACCACGGCTCCTCATCGCATAATTTGTGAGCAGGGCAGGACATCGTTTGGCATGGTCCCATGTCTGATTTAAAGCAGGTACATCCATAGCTCTCCGAGTGACAAATTCTGGTCCTTTTTATAACGCCACGCTGTCCACAAGATGCTGAACAGCTGCTCCAACTTGCCCACGGGCCCCAGATTCCTACATCGCCTTTAAATTTTAATATAAAAAGCCATTTAAACCGACTGGGAGGGCAATAACCAGCTGGTGGGGTAGGATCTTGTGGTATTTGAGTAAGCGGCCCACAAATCTTAATATTATCAACAATCATTTCCGAATAATTGGAAGCGCATGTAATATCGCTCCAACTACAGGGATTGGAATAAACTTCACTTGAATATTTCTCATGACCACTGAAGGGGTTAAAATAGCGGGATTTTTAAGATTTCTTACGTGCAGGGACACTCCGGAGCGGATAAACATTGACGATAATATTTTGCCCGCCAAAATGAACCACAAAAATCGTATCCATCTTGGATTTGTTCCATTTTCCAGTTGGACCAAGTTCCACCAATATCACATTCACAAAATACGATAGGAATCAGGGGGAAATGTACCAGGAGGCGGAGATTCATCCCGGTTCAAGTAGACGGAATATTCGACTTCAGTAGCTGGGGAAACGTCCCATAAATGTTATGCGCTCATTAGAGTAATTTTGGGTTATTTATTGGAGTTTCAGAGTTGGAAAAAGCAGGAATCAAGCAGAAATTTGGACCAGAAGATGCCTGGCTGTCTTACTGTGGCTGTTCTTCCTGTCTAACTGGCTCTTTTAGCTGTCTAACTGCGGTCCTTTTCGCTGTCTAACTATGGCTCTATTCGCTGTTTAACTGTGGTTCTTTTAACTATTTTTGGGGCTTCATCGAAACAAACGGCCAATATTCCCACAGCCAAGGCGCTTTTCAACTAAACGATAGAAAGTTTCCTTGCCCCAAAAATGTGGCTTCTTCTCCTCGTCACTTCCCTAATTCCCAGTGTCAATTGTGATCAAACCTTCAATTTTACAAGCCCAGCAGAAATTGGAAGGAGTTATTTCTTCCACGGCGGTACAACAGAACTCGGTGGAGACGTGGCTGAAGCGAATACCCTTCGAATCTCTTTTCTGACAGCTAGCGGTGAATGCCCGCTTCATTTAAAATATTTTCTGGATAATAATACAAAACCGGCTTATGTTCGTTGTTATACAAAAAAGGTGAGTGGAAACTGATCAAAAATTAAGATTTTAGAATGATAAATGGTCGATTGATGGTCTTACAAGTTATCGGGAAGCTATTTTACCAGCAACGCCCTTTGAAATTGTTGTCCGGATTAGTTCCAAAAATTCTATTGAAATTTTCAATAATGGTCGATATCAGCCATCAATTAGTAGCTGTGTAGATAGTGAAGAAGGCGTGAAATGGCTGCTAGAATCTGTGAATACGGCAAAGGATGGGCGATATCGGGATCATGAAGGCGAAATGATTGGGCAATATGGACAGTAAGTTGGTTAAAACGAGCGCCACAATTAAACAGCTAAAAAAGCCACAATTCGATAGCAGAAAGAGCCACAATTAGACAGTAAAAGAGACACAGTTTGACAACTAAAAGAGCCACAACTTGACAGCTCACAAAGCCACTGTTAAACAACTGAAAGCAGCAGTTAGACAGCCAAAGAGACACAGTTAGATAAGCGGAAGAACCACATTTTTGTCAGGAAATAAACCGGGAATAGACAGCTACAAGAGCCGCAATTAGACATCTAAATGAGCCACAGTTTGACAGCTGAAAAGCCACAGTTCAACAGCAGAAAACACCACAGTTAGACTGCCGAAAGCCCAGTGAGACGCAATTAGACAGTTAAAAGAGCCGCAGTTAAATAGCTAAAAGGGCCACAGTCAGACAGCGTAGCCTGTGGCCCTCCATTTTCCTCTTTTCCTCCAGATTGTATCCTATTCCCCATACGGAGACCTTTAATCCAAATAAAACTGGTCATATTATTGGCTACCTTCGTCACAATCACCCGACAGACTTCTGGATGTCTCTCACTTTTATTGATAAAAATGACAATGGAGCTTTTAAAATGCGATTTACTCTTGGTGAAAATGGCACGACGGAGGTAAATTCTTCTTTTCTTATGAAAACCCGTCTTCAGATAACTTCCAGTTCCCATTACACTAATAATTTTGAGTCGAATCAGGCTCCGATATTCAAAAAAGGATTTCTTTTCAAGATTCCAATTGAATACACAAAACGGGAAAAGCATCACGTTTTCACAGTTTTTCCTCCTGAGAAGCAGGATCCTGGCGCTATCGTGGTGGCAACTGTTTACACTCAAAAATTGCCAACATTCATTAAAATTGCCGAATATTTCAATGAAATCCAAGCCGTGAAGATCATCTCCAATGGAATTGACATCCATCACGTGGATATGTAGCCATTTTTTGGCAGAAATAAACTTTAATATTCTCTGCAGATGCAGGTTTTAGCAGTCAGTTGATGTTGCCAGCGATACATCAAAATTTAAAGCCAGTATTTAGTCTTTATTTGGTCATTTTATCCCAAATGTGGCCTCTTCTCTTATTTCTAGCATTTCCCGTAATATTTTCCGATTGCGATGTTGGTGGAACTTGGTCCACCTGGCGATTAAGCCCAAATCAGAGCGGATATGATTTCTGTGGATCTTGTTGGAAAATTAATTGGGTTCGGGAATGTCTTTCGGTTCCCGAGTGCCCTTGCGAGTAAGAAAATTTCAACTAAAAAAAGTTTTAGAGGCCCTTTAACGTTTTCTGAGCTTATGGGAACGGGCACCTGTCTTTATCCCAGAAACAGTTGCTGCTCAGGATATAAAAGAGCAATTATTGGTGGAAAATTTTTATGTTGGAATAATGAGACAACTTTTTCAATGGATTCTCCTCTTTTAAATGGCACCTACTGTCCTCCAAGTTGGTTTAAATCAACTTTTATAGCAAAAATTATAGGCGGAGTAGGGATTTGGGGCTCTTGGAGCGAATGGCAGCCTTGTACAGCAACTTGTGGTCAATTTGGGATAAAAAAGAGGACTAGACGCTGTATTTCTGAGGATTATGGCTGTACCTGCTTTAAATCCGACGTGGGACCGTGTCAAACGATGCCCTGTCCTGTGAACTTGTGCCCAAGTGCTCCCCAATGTAAATGGGGCTTGGTTACTGCATATGATAATTATTCAACATTTTGCTATCAATTTGGAGTAAGTACAATAGTTTACAGCTAATTTTTTTTATAGAACAGCGCCCCAATTGGAATTTGGACCCCCTGGGCTCCTATAAAAGACGCCATTTGTACGGAAACCTGTGGAACTGCGGGAAGAATCAACAGCACTCGATATTGCTCCCCTCCTGGGAATATTTGCTAGTAAATGAGCCATTTTTCTTTAATAGGCATTTTAGTGGACCTATTTACAGTATGCAACCGTGCTCAGGATTATCACAATGCCTAGGATTGTGGACAAATTGGTCGCCAGTTCCCGGCTGGGGGTGCAGTGTGTCGTGTTTTCTTCCGGGATCTGCTGGACAAATTTACAGTAAACGATCTTGTCTCCCGGAAGGAAATTATTGCCCGTAACAATTCCTATTAAATTTAATAAAATTTCAGGGGTGAAAGCTACAGCTGGCAGCCGTGCACAGGACTCCCACGGTGTATGGGATATTGGACAGAATGGGCGCCTATTCCGGGATCCTACTGTAATGATAATTGTGGAATGTTTGGTAGTGTCGGCAGTGGACGGCAATGCTCTCCACCGGGTAGTTATTGCAAGTAAGTACCGTATTTCTTTCTCAAGCAGCTCTTTCCAAAAACTTGTGGGTTTTCAGTGGACCATCGATTAGTAATCAACGCTGCCCAGCTTCTCCTGTCTGCCTATCTCCCAGAAAATCATGCGCTGATGGATATAACAAGGTTATGCTCCCAGGAGGAGGTTTTGGATGTAGATAGGATAAAAAATTATAGTAGAAATAATAAACAGAATGATTCTTTTTGTAGAAGTAGTCCTCATAAAGACTGAATCAACTTTTATGTGACAAATATTAGACGTTACCGGGGTTTGCCAGCATTTTAAAGGACATTTCCAGTCCCATTTGGGTATAGAATGCTCCTTCTTCTTCTATTTCTTCCCTCAATTTTATGTGAATCTGATATGGGCGGAACTTGATCCACTTGGCAATTGAGCCATCAATAGTCTGGGTACATTGACTGCGGTGGTTTTTGGGATTTTAAATGGATTAGATTCTACATATGCCATAAATAAAGATTTTTAGCATTTCTATCATTTTCAATCCCTTTTAAATTATTGTCCATTGACCTCTTGTTGTTTACAACTCGTGTATTAAAATTACCATAATCCTCTTCACGCTCTGCTTGACATTTTAACCACAACAGTCGACTGTTTCTACCAAAACGATTTCCTATTTATTGGTATGATCTATTTTTCTTTAATTTGATTCATTTAGATGGGCGTCTTTTTCCTAATCCTATTAGTCGCCTCTACTTCGGCCCTACGGATTCCTTATTTGAGCCCAGTATTGGAAAATGTACCATTTATTGGGAAATATTTTCGGCCTGTATCATTGGAGAACAACAAAAGAGCCGTTACTGAAACCTTGGGCAATTTAGGGAAATATTTACAGGATATGAAGGAGGTAAGTTGGGGAGGAAATGGCCACAGTTAGACAGGCGAAAGAATCACAGCTAGACAGCTAATAGAGCCGCAGTTGGACAGGCGAAAGAACCACAATTAGACAGCTTAACAGCCACAGGTAAACAGGCGAAAGAACCACAGTGAGACAGCTGAACGAGCCACAGTTAGACAACGAAAAGAAAGACAGTTAAACAGCCAAACAGCCACATGTAAACAACCAAAAGAACCACAGTTAGACAACTATCAGAGCCACAGTTTGACAGCTTTTTCCTGTGGCGCCAATTCCACTGTGCTGTCTAACTGTGGTTTCTAATTTAGTTCAAAACCAGGATTTTCTCCCATTTTTGATGACTTTTTCGATTTTTTATTGTTAAAATATTCCAGGGAATCCATACCGACGTCCAATTCATCGTGGCCCACATGAGGAAGATAGTTAGACATGGAAAAGATATAAATTTCATGGTAAACGGCGTAAATAGCGGGATTCTTTCCCTCCAAATGATCAAGGATATGATAAAAGGAATGTCATTTCCCCTTTGTGATTTGGTTGAGGAGATAATTTATCCAGTTATGAAGACAAGAAAAGCGCTGGACGATCAGCCAGAGAAAATTCAAGGCGTCACAAAGTCAATCATCTCCATAGTTACCGCTGAAAGCTTTGTTTTATTGGAAAAGGAGCTGCAAGTCTCAACAGTGGAAAATTTAGTGGCAAAATTGACCGGGCATGAAATGAAAGCGCTCAAGAAGATTTTAGACGAGCTTATAGTCAGTTTCCCTGTAAATTCTCCCAATTTCCCCTGATTTTCAGGTTGATATAAAAGAAGCCGAGAGTTCTGGGCCTTCTGAGCCTGAGGAATCTGCTTCCGAGCCAGAAGAACCAATTTCTATTAAAGAAAGACCTACAGTAACCCAGGAACGAGAAAAAATTGAATTATAACCGATTTTTAGCCCAATTCCCACTAATTCTCCCCCATTTTTCCCTCCAGGACCCAATATTATGTCAATATATAAAACTCAAATGACACGGACCACTTTTTGCCTCGTCAGGGTATGGTACCTATGTCATTCGATAGAGCTAAGTGTGCTGAGTATTACGGTAGCATTAAGAAATTACCAAACCACCATTTAAAGGAGCTATGAGGGTCTGAAGTTGGCCCAGATGGCGACCACTTTTCTCAATTTCAGGCAATGAGACCTATGTCATTCGCTGTCCATATGTAAACGTGACCAAAACCGATACCGAAATCCCACCAGTTGGAGGAATGTGCCTAGAGGGTTACGCTCACGTTTTTGGACGTTTTTGGCTCGGGACACAAATGGCGATGGAATCTGTATAAAAATTCCTCTTTTTTAATAAATTTATTGGTGTGTTTTCGGTATAAAAGAATCTCTTCATGTTTTTCCTGTAAAAGGAGCTTGAAATTCACCCAGGCTTTGGTCGACGCTAGCTACCCCCGTAAGATCTCGGCAGTTTCACAGTGCACCCAGTAGTCCCAACATTTCCATTGATTTCCCTTCAAAAAACACCTTTTCCCCAACTTTCCCAAAAGAAAAGCGATGTCAAGACAATTTTGACCGAACTTTGTCCAGTTGACAAGAATTGGACGCGCAAACTTGTCAACTTTTGGTCAAGTCGACTTCGCTTCTCGTCAGTCGGTCAGTCTTCTCTCGTCTCTCGCCGGCGGCGGTTTTCTTCTTCTATCAGGTCACGTTTTTTTTACTTTTAATTTTTATCCAAAAAATATGATTTTTACCCGTTTGACGGGTAACTTCTTTTGGCTCAAAAAGAACCCCACCAGGGAAAAGTGAGACGGCCAATGGGACTCACCGAGCGGCAGGCTCGCGCTTCTCGGTGGCCCTCGTTTTCGAGGTGTCCTGGCCCGGTTCTCCGGCTGTCGGCAGGTATCCTCTGTCTCCCAGTCTCAGGTACTTCCATGTACACTGTGTACGCAGCGGCCTTTTGAATAAGACAGATGGACCCCGATGCCAATAGGAGAACTGGAAGCTCTGCTTTCCTTGAAAGGGTCTAAAATTTGACGTATTGTCGACTTTTTGTCTCATTTTTGGTCTGAAATTTGAAAAGTTACCAGATTTTCTTTCTTTTTATTGTAATTCTGTTGCTTTCTTGTTTATTTTCAGGCTGACAGCATCTGGAAGACATTGACTGGAAAATTGATGGAGAGTCGATGCGTCGCAGAAGATACTGGAATGGTCAGTCATTTGCCGACCGTTCTAATCTATTTCATTTTCTAGAAATCAATTTTTTTAGTGACATTTTAAACGGCTGTAAATTGATGAATTTAAATTGAACCATGTGCTTTATAACTGACGATCTAACAGGCTAAAAATTAGTGGAACGATATGTATAGAACCCGCCGATCTCTCCGACATTTCAAGGTTTGTTAGCATTTTTTACAGGATTTCATGTGCCACATTTAGACAACGAATTCGCAGTGATCTTTTCGCCATTAGTGCCACAGCTAGACAGCTACGTTTGCTTGTGGCTTTTTCCGTTGTGGCAGACACAGTTGGACAGCGACAGGCAAAGATGGACAGAAAAGAACCTCAGCTAGACAGCCAAGTAGTTTAGGAAAGCCACAGTTAGACAGCTGCGTCACGGTGGTTTTCATTGCGGCACCACAGTTAGGCAGTACAGTTAGTATCGCGGCTTCATTTCCTACTTGTTTTTGTGTGAAAAAAAATTGCTGTAGAATTGTAACCACGCGCTATCGTCCACAAAAACTTGTTAAACAAATAAATTTCTTTATTTCAGGCCTAGTCTTCGTTACGGATCTATTTTTTTTTTTGCCGCCCCCTACCGAGGCACACGGAATTGCTGGAATAATTTTTCTTAATTGGATTTATTTGGAACTGAAATCGAGGTTTGTTGTTGTTTTGTGAAATGGTACCCGTAAGAAGTCAATTTCTCGCCGCCCTGACGGCGGGCAATTGATTTCTTACGGTTCCGGTGACCATCTGCGCGGAAATGCCGCTGATCTGTTGCATCTTTTCTAAAAAATCTTTTTGGGAGAGATGAAACGGATTAGTGGCAGTTCCGCGTAGCACACACGGTCCCGCAAATTTTTTTTTGTTCTGAAATCAGCTTTTTTCAGATATCGGGTAGCTCACGTGATCCATAACGTCCTACTGCTCTCGTTCGTCGTCTTTTTCTCGTCTCGTTTTTTTTTCCATCCGCTCCCCAGGCGTAAAAGCCCTGTTGGTGCATTTGTGTTCGTGTTGTCCTTTTTACGGGCAGGTGATCCTTGTTCTGTCAATCCAGCATGTCCGCGTATGCGTGCGTAGATTTTTTACCTGAAAATTAACCGATTTAAAATTCGCTGAACCGTGTGTACTACGTTGATATACCGCTGATCCGTTTCATCTTCTCCAAAAGGAAGTTCTATCAGAGGAGAAGAAAGAGATCAGCGGCATATCAGCGAAGATGGTCCACCGCAACCGTAAGAAATCAGCTGCTCACCGTCAAGGCGGCGAGAAATTGACTCCTTACAGCCACGTTTTCACAAATCAACAACAAACCTCGAATAAATTGAAATATATCCGATTTCCAGTTAAAAAATTCGACTTCAGTTCCATGTGCCACGGTAGGGGGGCGGCAAGAAAGGAAGACGGCAAGTAGGCCTGAAATATAGGAATTCATTGGTGTAAATGGAAGCTTTTGATAACACGCGGATATAATTTTGAATTTTCAGAAAAAAAAACAAAAGAAAACAAGATTAGACAGAAAAAAAAAGGCAGCTAACTGGCGCAGTTGCCAAAAAATTTATGCGACGCGGCCGTATAATTGTGACTTATTTTTGCTACATTTTGGTGTCTGACTGTGGCACAGAAAATCATGTAAAAAATGCTAACAAACCTTGAAATGTCCGAGAGATCGGCGGATTCCTTTCATATCATTCTACTAATTTTGACTTTTCAATATCATCAAGCATTTAGTTCAGTTTCATCAATTTAAAACCGTTTAAAATGTCACTAAAACCCAGGATTACATTGGAAGAAGGGGAAAATAACTGACAGTTATGGCTACGTCTCCAGATGTTTCAATTTCTCTTATTTTCCAGCAAAAAATTGGCTTTCCATTAGAATTTTGTCCAGTAATTTGTAGTCTTGCACTTGTCAATTTACGTAGCCACATTTGAATTGATTTCTAGAATATGAAATAGATTAGGACGGTTGGCAAATGACTGACCATTCCAATATCTTCTGCGACGCATCGTCTCTCCATCCAGTTCCCAGTTGATGTCTTCCAGATCCAGTCAGCCTGAAAATAAACAAGCAAGCAACAGAATTACAATAAAAAGAAAGAAAATCTGGTAACTTTTCAAATTTCAGACCAAAAATGAGACAATAAGTCGACAATACGTCAAATTTTAGACCCTTTCAAGGAAAGCAGAGCTTCCAGTTCCCCTATTGGCATCGGGGTCCATCTGTCTTATTCAAAAGGCCGCTGCGTACACAGTGTACATGGAAGTACCTGAGACTGGGAGACAGAGGATACCTGCCGACAGCCGGAGAACCGGGCCAGGACACCTCGAAAACGAGGGCCACCGAGAAGCGCGAGCCTGCCGCTCGGTGAGTCCCATTGGCCGTCTCACTTTTCCCTGGCGGGGTTCTTTTTGAGCCAAAAGAAGTTACCCGTCAAACGGGTAAAAATCATATTTTTTGGATAAAAATTAAAAGTAAAAAAAACGTGACCTGATAGAAGAAGACAACCGCTGCAGGCGAGAGACGAGAGAAGACTGACTGACTGACGAGAAGCGAAGTCAACTTGACCAAAAGTTGACAAGTTTGAGCGTCCAATTCTTGTCAACTGGACAAATTTTGGTCAAAATTGTCTTGACATCGCTTTTCTTTTAGGAAAGTTTGGGAAAAGGTGTTTTTGAAGGGAAATAATGGAAGTAGTAGGATTTCAGGGTGCACTGTCGCTCTATCGACATCTTACGGGGGTAGCTAGCGTCGACCAAAGCCTGGAAGCGTTGAAAGAATTAGTACAGAAGCCATTTTTAGCCCAGTTTGGGCAGCTAAAATGGAATTTTATCTTGATTTTGGATGGAAAATGACTTGGCATTTTGGTCGACGCATTGGCCAGAAGCTCCAGCGACGAAGAGAACGAGAAAGATGGCGGTGTACATGGCGGAATGTCGCAGAGGTCAGGGATTCTCATTTTATGGGGAAGCCAGCAGCTTGTCCAATTTATTAATAAAAACGTCTGTAACCGGTGGACAGTCCATTATAATACAAATATATACAGAGAACAGGTGGAATGAATACTGTAAGGTTAAGAATACGAGGTAATTCTTCAAAATAAGCGGGAAATGGGGAGATCTAGGCTTCAATCCAAGCAAAACGACGCCTGATATCGGCTTCTTCTTCTGGGGTCCAGTCATTTTCTAGGTGGAAACATTCACGCAACTCTTCGATTGTTAGGCCACAGGCCATGTCAGCTACACGCTGGGTAATTATATCGATGATTCCAGGGATATCCAGATAATTAGCGGCCTGAAATGGGGGGATTTTGAGGGGAAATGGAGGGCTGGCTGTGTAACTGCGGCTTTTTGTTGTCTAGCTGTGGCTCTTTCTCCTGTTTAACTATGGCTCTTTGGCTGTCTAATTGCGGTTATTTAGCTATCTCTATGGTTTTTGGCTGTCTAACTGTGTCTATTTCTGCTGTCTACCTGTGGCTCTCATAGTTGTCTAGCTGTGGTTCACAGAATTGTGACTTTTTGGCTGTCTAACAGTGGCTCTTTTCATTGTCTAACTGTGGCTCTTTCGGCTCTCTAACTGCGTTTCTTTCTCCTGTCTAACTGCGGCTCAAAAACTCACCGATAACATGCTCAGCAGCTCATCTGAGCTAACATCCATCCAAATATCATCCTCCTCAGTCAAAAACACCCTCGGATCGTCATGCTGCTCCTTTGGCACAAATTCCTCCTTCCGATGAAGAATACACCAATCAATGATCCGATGCAGAGTCTCCCCGTCGACATTTGGACAAGGAATTGGCTCCTTTAGAATTGGGCTGTCGGCTGTCAGCTGGAGATCTTCGATCATTTGCTTCAGGAGCCTCGACTGGCAGGCGACGTCCTCGTCCACGGTGATTTCTACGCCATCAGAGGATTTGAGAATCAGGCGCATCGTTGGCTCTTTTTCTTTTGGTTTTGGAGCTTCCTCGGCAATTTCTGCGGGATTTTCAGCTACTTCCATTGTAGAAGGCTGTAATAAAGCGATTAGGAATAGTTTTCCTTTAAGGGAAGTTATAAAAAAGCGTAAAATATCAAAATTTAAGGAAAATATAAGAAAAATGGGGAGGTAGGAAAGGTTTTAAAGGATTTCTACGTTTATCCAGTAAAAAAGCATTGAATTTCTCAATTTTCCAAGCAGAAAATGAGAAAAAGGGCGCAAATCTCGATGTAAACACGTGAGATAAGCAGCTGAGGCCTGGATCAATATGACAATTTGATAAAAAGGGGCACTGCACCTGGTAACTAATCTGGCCGCGGGGGGCAGCGGCAGGCCATTTAAAACCATGCGTCATATGGCGTCTTGTCAGGAAAAGCGCGCGGCAGAGCTTAAATTTAAAAAAAAAACCGGGAAATTCCAGGATTTTAGGGGACTTTTCCTGATTTTCAGGGAGAAAATGGCTAGGAAGGCGGGAAAACTTCAAAAACTACAATTTTTAGCGGTTTTTTTTTACTAGAAATTGGCTTATTCCGTTAATTCTTGAAGAAAACATGAAAAATTGCGCAAAACAGAGCCAAAAAGTAGTAATTCCTTTAAAAAAAGGAGAAACTAATTGGGAAAATGTTAAGCCCAGAAAAAGAAAAAAAAGATTTGATCTCGGGCGGGCTCGAACCGCCGGCCTTCTGTGTGTTAGACAGATGTGATAACCACTACACCACGAGATCGCATGTTGGCTGCCCCTTAGCTCGGTCACTGCCTCCCCGTTCGCTCTTTCTCCTCTGTTTTTTCACTCTCCCTCTGCAACTTATCCTTGCAGTCATTTTGTGGCTGTGTGGGTGTCCTTAAATCGATAGCGACTTGTTTTGGACATTTGACTAGGAGAAGGAGGGGGAAATAGAGCGACAGCTCCTGGAAAAGGACGTCTCCGGCCTTTTAGATGGCAATTTTAGGCTCTTTAGCCATTTTTCAGCTAGTTTCTTTCAATAAAACAATAATTCTTAAGCGAAAATGGCCAAAAATAGTTGAATAGGCCCTTTAATGACAGCTTCTGCTTCATTTTCCCCCTTTTCTTCACTTGAATAAGCTGAATTTAACCTTTTCTAAGAGAACCGGCTGTTTACCGCCTTTTCCCCCTTTTCTGAGCAATTTAAATAGAAAATATTCCCCTCAAGACCATTCCAAAACAGTTTCTGGTCAATCGCCTCTCCGATCGGAGAAAGTCACCCCGCCCGATTTCTGACCACTCACCATGGGGGTATAGCTCAGTGGTAGAGCATTCGACTGCAGATCGAGAGGTCCCCGGTTCAAACCCGGGTGCCCCCTAGTTTTTTTATTTTTCCTATAAAAATCTTTTCCTTTAAATTTTTTGCCTTTTTTTCCTTATTTTTCCTTATTTTCCGCTAAATTAGAGCCCAGCATCCAGTGCCACTTTTAAAAAATGTAGCGGTAAACGTTATTTAGTTTGAAGAGGAGCGTGGGGGGCAAAAGCTGCCGGGTCAAACTATTCGTCACGTGTGGTAAGCCAGGAGGGGCGACAAAGGCGAAAACCAACACCAGTTCACGCAGATGTTCCCACTTTTCTTCAAACTTTGTTCTTTTTCCTGAATGTAAACCAAGAAAACGGGTAGGGGAGGCAAAAATTAGGGTACATTTAATAAATTTGCGTTTAAATAAGCCAAAATAGCTAGAAACATAGTCAAAAGCGCCACAGTTAGACAGCGAGAAAGAAATAAGTGGCCATAAGCTGCTCCGCTGTCTAACTGTTGCTCTTTCAGCTGTCTAATTGCGGCTCATTCTGCTGTCTACCTGTGGCTCTTTGGCTGTCTAACTGTAGCTCTTTTAGCTGTCTAATTGCGGCTCTTTCTGCCGTCTACCTATGGCTCTTCTGGCGGTTTAATTGAGGTTATTTAAGCTGTCTAACAGTGGTTCTTCTGCTGTCTTTCTGTGGCACTTCACCTGTCTAACTGCGTCTCTTTTTCTTGCTTTTCCCCCTAGAACACTGATTATTTCCAAAATCCAAGATCTCCTAATTAAAAATAATTGAGTCTAGTGCCGCTGCCCTCCAAGAATCAAAGAATATCCCCTAAATTATTCATAAAATCAAGGATTTCTTGTGGAAAACTCTCCTCAAAGGGGTCTTCTTGTTTTGTCGCTAATTTTTTGCCCGTGGCTGCTAAATAATTCATAAATAGTGCGGCATAGCTGCAAATTGAGTTGTTTTACGGGGGGGGGGGGGGGAACTTATCTTTTTTTGCTGTTTTTCTGCATGGTTGATTGCCATTTCCGCTGGGGGTTTTTTTTGCAGCTGGTGGCCTCCCGGAAATGTCCGCTTTCTATTTTCTGGGTGGCAAGCGGACTTCCTGTTGTCCATAGAAAAAGCGCCACAGTTAGACGGCTGAAGCAACCTACTGATAATCGGAACAATTTTCATGAGATCTCGTGGTGTAGTGGTTATCACATCTGTCTAACACACAGAAGGTCGGCGGTTCGATCCCGCCCGAGATCAATAAACATTTTTGTGTTTTTTCAGGATTTTTTTCTTTTTTTCTTTAAATGGATGGCCATTTCGCCTAAAATGACCACTAGGGCTCAAAATTGCCCCAATTTATCTCTGCCCCCTCATGTTTATGTATCTATTTCCTCTTCTGGCTCTTTTCTGACGTAAATGGCACCCGCATGACCATGAAAATGTATAAAAATCATAATTAGCTGCAGTTATCACATGAGAGAGCTCTTTCGAACTTTGATTCATACTTTCCGCCTCTTTTTTAGTTGACAGCTTTAGGATAAAAAAGAATATCCAACAGATTAAGCATGTGACCGGGGAGGATTAGCTATTTTCATTCATATTTCCTCACTTCAGCTTTATTCCCCAGGTTTTTGGCCTGATTTGATTAGATTTTAATGAGCTAGGGGATTTTGCAAGGGAGACGCAGTTAGACAGCCAAAAGAGCCGCAGTTAGTCAGCGAGAAGAGCCACAGTTAGACAGGGGAAAGGGCCACAAGAACAGCAAAAAAACGAAAAATGTTATCTGATTTCGGGCGGGATCGAACCGCCGACCTTCTGTGTGTTAGACAGATGTGATAACCACTACACCACGAAATCTCTTGGATGTTGTTCCGATTACCGTGAAGGTATTCCGTTTTCGTCAGAAAGTAAACGGCTGTCTAACTGTGGCCGTATATTTTCCTCTAAAAAACACCCAATGCCCGCTCTTTTTCATTCCATCTGGCTCTCCGCTTGGTGTAATCCCCTTTTCCCAGTGTGGTAGCAACCGAAAACAAAGAATTTAAAGGGGGAGCCAAGATAACAGAATGTGCCTCCTCCATCACCGAACACCACCACGTGACGGGAGGCCCTGGGGAGGGAACCTAAGGAGGGTATTAGGAGAAGAAAAAGAGCAAGGAATCTCTGGCCAACTGGGAGGTTTCATTTAAAAAAATTCTAAATTTATGTTTTGGATGGGGAGGATTAGCCGCATTTCCTTCAGTTTTGCCCCACCTTGCCAGTTTTTCATGATTCCCAGCCGGGGGATCAAAGACCCATCTCTGCTGCTGGGGCTGTTTACTCCCAGGACTCCACACTTTTCTTCTCCTTCCTGATAAAATAACGAAAAACCAAAAAAACGTCGAAGTTTTTACTTCGATTTTCCAGAATTTTCTTTTATTTTTGCCCGCTCTTTTTCAGCCGTTTTTTTTTGGATAAATTGCCAGTAGAAGACAAAAACAACTAAAATTTTGACCAGAATTGCACGTTTTCGGTCCGCCACAGTTAGAGAGCTATAAGAACCACAGTTAGACATTTGCTGGATCGTTTTCTCTTTCGCTGTCTAATTGTGGCTCTTTTGATTTCAGATAATTTTGGTAGAAATCTCCTGTTCTTGTTCTGTAAACAGCTCAAGAGGATAATAATACTATAAAACGGGGGGATCGGAGACAAAAGACCAGTAAAACACTCCTTCTAGAAGGCGCTCCCTTTAAATGGCAGCGAAATTCGGAAATTTTCGAGAAAGGCGTCATTTTTCATCTAGAATCTTGGGTTTTTGAAGTTTTTAGGGTAAAATCGGCAGCAAACGGGAAATTATTGCCAGTTTTTACTCTAATTTCCGGTCATTCCTCCAATTTCCTTCGTATATTTCCCAATACTCTAGTAAATAACGTTGTACTTTTCCCCCTGGCTACAAGTGCATATTCCCCAGTCAGAAAACGTCAGTAAAACATGATTATCTCTCGTATTTTAGTTGAATCCCTCCACCTCCACCTTGTTTTCATTCCATTTTTGATCAGTTTCAACCCTTTTCTGCCATCCAGCAGCCCCTGGTCTATCTATCATTCTTGTGATAACCTTGTGCTTTGCTGAATTTGCCGTTCTTGGCTGATAGCAACCAAGCGCTCGACTGGTCAAGTATAAAACCCATAATATGACGGGGGATTTCTCTTTTTCTATTTTTTCTTTAGCAAATGATGCCACTCTTTTTTTATTCTATTGACGCAATGGCATTTAAACAGGAGAGGGAGGATTTTAATCAGCTTTTTTTTCTGGGATTATTTATGGCTTTTCTAATCGTTTGGTCGAGGAACCACTGTTAGACAAGTAAAGAGCCACAATTTGACGGCGGAAAGAACCACAGATAGACAGCGAAGCCGCTGTTAGACAGTAGAAAGAGCCAGGGTTAGACAGCTAAAATAACCACAGTTAGACAGTCAAACTGCATTTCTGGCCATTTTCGAGCAAATTTATGTGTCGTTTTGCAATTTCCTGCTAAATTTTCTAGGAATAGTAAGCCATACGAGCCACAGCTAACTGAGTAGGCTGTCTAACTGTGGCTCTTTTAAAAAGAAATCACAGAATACACGGCTGTCTAACAGTGGCTCTGGGCTGTCTAATTGTGGCTCTTGCCTATCTAACTGTGGCTCTTTTTTCAACCCTTCATTTTCTTTTTCAGCCTATTAAAATTGTCGCTCCATTCATCAGCCACTAATTACTGATCCCCTCATTTTTTTCTGGTCCCCTCTTGGCAGCTCATTGAGAGCTCTCCCTCTCTAGCAGCCAGCACGCGGGTGGTGTCCGCCTGTTGCTTCTCCCTCTCCTTTTAAACTTCCTTTTTGCCCATTTTTATTGCTTTCTGGGTTATTTTAACAGCTTTTTTTGCACTAAATTGAAGTAGATCTCGATCTTTTTCTGATTTTCAAGGTGTTAGGTTAGACTGCTTATCGACCACTTGAACCAACATTGAGACGAGCGCTTTGTTGTTCAAAGGAGGGGGGAACTCTAGCGAGAAGAGTCGAAATAATGTTTGTTCTGGGTCACACACATCCTTATTTTACTCTTTTTCTTCCTTTTTTAAAGAAAAGACAATTTTCAGGGTGAATTTTAACCTGTAAATCGGGTAAAAAATGGCAGCAACTACGGCTACAGTAACAGCAACAATTCCGCCATCAATTGTCGTCTCTTCTTGTATTAGTTTGGAACATTTAGAATTGGAACAAGAAACACCGGGTCCATTAAATTTTGCCATTTATAAAAAGTAAGTTTTTTTCTTAAAAAATCATGAAATTTCCGTGGATTTTTCAAAAAACCAATGACCAAAAGAGCTGCTGCCACTTTTTACGATTCTCCATCCCCCTTTCCAAGTACAGAGACAAACAATCGTCTTATCTAAACAGCTGAAGAGCATACGGATTGCCGTAACCACCAAATTTGGCCCATTTTTTATTTGTAGAACTAATTCTTGGCCTTTTTCGTGGCCTTCAAGTTGCAAAAGAGGAAAACTTTTGATATGGAGCTAATGATCCTTGAGAAAAAGCTGTAAAAGGCCACAAAACGACGTTAAAAGACCATGAAATGGGACAGAAAACTAGGAGTTTTCTATTTTGGAGCTGGGGAAACCACAGTTTTCCACCACCTGGCTGTCTAATTGTGGCTCTGTTGGCTATAAAACTGGCTCTTTTCCATGTCTAACTGTGGTTCTTTTAGCTGTCGAACTGTGGCTATTTTCCCCACAATTTCTACTCTATTTTCCCTTTTTCCCCTTCTTTATTGAATTTTTCCATAATTAGCCCTCACCACACCTTCTACTGGACCTCGTTTCTTGTTTATTTCCCAGTTTACCTCATCCTAATTTCGTTTCTCCATTAATTTCTCCCCTAGTCGAAGTATTTATCCCCTTCCCCGACATTCTTTACCTCTTTGTCATAGGTTAAAAGAACGCCTGAGAGTACAAGACGTTCGCAGTCTTTCTCAGATTCTCTCCCAAATGTCCCTGACAGGTTGCTCATCTTTGTTTTGCATTAAAGAGAAAGCCACGAGTGTTTAAAATAAAGGAAAAGGCCCGCCTCTTCTGTCGGCTTCTAGTTCTCTAAAATGCCGTATTCTTTTTCATTCCCATCTGCTACCAAGAAAAGGAGGGAGGAGAATGGGGAAAGGCTTCTTTCTCCTCTTGTTCAAGCAGCGGTCAATGTCTCCCGAGCCGGGTGAGTAAAAGGGGGTTACCAGCCATTTTTGGGGCAAATTGATCCATTGGATCCCCGCAGTCAAAATATCCAAAGATCGAACGATCGTCCGATTGAAAATCAAAGCATCCGGATATCCAGCTGAAACATGGCTGGTAGTAGAAAAAACCTGTATGCTTTGCCCGCTAAAATATGAAAAATCACGTGGGTAAACAGCGGATTCAAATAATTTGGATAAATGACATTCATCTTGTTGTTGTCCTCATTTGAGTTCAGTTTTTGGCTGGAAGGTCAATCAACACATAAAATCCCGCCGTTGTGTCGTCTGCTGGCATTATTTTGGGTTATTTTCATAGATCCGAGCCACAGTTAGACAACTATTATTCTAATTTCCCCGAAAAAGGGGTAAACTGTCTAACTGTGGGTTTATTTTCCTCTCCTTTCCATCTTTTAACCTTATTTCATTTGGCGTCTCCGATCCTGAATCATCCTCTCTTCTTTTGCATGACTGACCAATTCAAAATAACCTAAAACAAGAGAAAAAGAACACGTCTCCGCGGTAAACAACAAGACTTTTCATCTTCCCGCTTTTCTTCCTTTATGACGTGGGCAAAAATTCAAATTTTTTACGTTGACCGCGCAGACACACGTGGTGGTCTTGTTTGTATTTCGTCTGTGAGTGAGAGAGGAAGGGGAGTAGGAGAGTCCAGTCGCGCTCTTTCTTCATCTTCACAGCCTAAACCTCGTGGTTTTGGGTGCAGGCAGCTGTTCTTCTCCCGAAAAGAGGGTTGAGGGGAGCGCACATTGAAATTAATGGCAGTCTAGAAGATTTTTTTAGTTTTCTGAGGGCTTTTGCTGTCTAAATGTGGCGCATATAATTTTTCTGGGGGTCACAGTTAGAGAGGTGCCTCAAAAGGCTAAAAACTTCCTCCTAGTTCATTTTCTTGCCTATTTTCGTGTATAAGTTTGATTTTTTAAAGTTCCTTGTCCTTGGCACTTGTTTCCCACCTTTAAAGTGCTTTAATAAATCAGCTGTCACATATTTTTTACGGTTTCTGCCCTCAATTCGCCATAAATCCTTAATTTTTGCCCTTTTCTCCATTTTCTTTTTATTTTTAAACAAATTTCTAAATTTTCCTTTGGCTCTGTGCCATTTCTTGTCATTCCCGTGTTATTCTCCCATTTTACTCAGATCCTCTATGACTATTGTGAGTAAAAGGCGAGTCACAAAGGCGCCGCCAGGGGTCTCACCTGTGGTCATCCAGAAATCCTTGAACCCCTGGATCATATGAGAGCACTGAGTGGGATCAAAATGTCTTTAAAATGATCATTTTTTTTCTATTTTACTGTTTTTGTGGTCCAACTGCCTGCTTGTGTTTCTTCCTTTTGATGACCTGTCACCTGCCACTCGGCCCGCGCGACAATGTGTCATCCCGCCAGTCTTCCTTCAACATTTACATCCTTCCTGGGGTTTACAGCTTTTTTTAGTTGTTTTTATTAGAGAAAAGCCTAAAAATCCCCTTTCTGGATCAGGTTACACTATTTTCAGCTCTTCTACTGCTCAAAATAACCCGTTTTCCCCTTTTATTATCGGCTCTGCCTTCCATTTAAAGCATTCGCTTACGGTATTGACATAATCTTGACATAAGGCGACTGCGACCTCCCAGCGCCCCGCGTTCCTTCGAGAACCTTCGATTCCGATTGGCTTGCCTTCTTATTTAAAGGAACCCAGCTTTTTACCCGGTCATATAGTTCATTTCCTCTCTTATTTATTTATTCAGCAGGTCGTCCCGTGAGATGATGTCTCTTCTCCCCCGCCGGTACACTGCTCTCTTTTCTCTATTTACTATCTGTCTGTTGAGTTGACTTCGAGAAAAGTGTCCTTCTTCATGTTTTTAGTCGATTTATAATTAAAAAAGACAGCTGTTAGGGGGATTTCCGCCGTTTTAAGCGCCACAGTTAGCTCTTTTCTTTCGGTTGTCTAACTGTGGCTTCCTCTTTTGATTTTGTGTTGATCTCTGTCCATTTCTTGCCTATTTTGCCCTTGTTGATATCTTCTGGCCGACTTCTTCCCACGATCGGAGGCTATTGTCATCTACAACGGGTTGTATAGTCACAATATACCGTAGCATGCCTCATACAGGACCTTTTCTATCCAAAAAATACACAAAACCCGCCAATTTACCCTCCTAGGCTTGCGAGAATAGAAAATTAGTGGCAGATGTGAAGAATATCCTGTCGCCTGTGGTAAACAAAAGGATCAATCATTTTCAGAGGGAGCCTCTCCATATTTAAATGAGATGGAGAGAAAGAAAAACAAGGTCATTTTGGCCTGAAATCTACGAGTGCACCTGGCCCCTTGTTTACCCACAAAATTTTTGGCGATTTCCTCCATTTTTCTTTGATTTAAACGGGAAAACTTCCCAGACATTCAGCGCTAGTTTTTGGCTATAAAATTCTCTTTTGAAATCGGCCATTTTTTCGGCAGTCTCCTCAGACTGTAAGCTGTTGTTTCATCATAAATTCTATTTCTTTCCCTGTACCAGCTGTCTAGATGAATGAATTGCCAAGGACAGGAGCTCTGTCATAAAAATACTGTCTGGCGGGCAGGAAACGACGGCTGTTCCCAGACCGTCTTATTCTTGGCTTCATCTTTGACAGTCTTATCAGCTGGCAATGGCCTCTAGTCGATCAGCACGAGTACTACTGTTCCTCCTCGTGTCATGGGGCTTTTCACACGTTTTCTGTCCTTTTTAGGGGTGAATTTGGCCAGAAATTGGCTGGAATCCATCATTTTTTGAATTCTGTCCAAATTTTTTTAATTGTGACGGGACCCCGGAGAGTTACTGGCTCCTAAAGGCCCATTTACATGAATTTTGGCCAAAAAACAGCGCCTAGGATAGCATTTCCCCTTCTGGGATCCAGGAAACACAAGCCCCTCCTGAAAATTGTCTGAAAATCCCAGCTGTTCACTGATCCACCCCCTGGATCATAGCATTTTTTTTATCATTTCGCTTTTGTCCATGACACTGATCCACGTCTAGGCTTTTAGCCAACTTCCGCCAGCTCATCCAAATGGCCTGATTTTGACCCGATCATCCTCCTTGTTATAAGTCAAAAATGTCAAAAATGTTATCACGTGAGGTTGAAAACGTGGAGTTTTAAAGCTTTTTTGAGATCCCACCCCCCTAATTCAATTCCTATCCCACCCCTAGGTCCTGATGGCAGCAGTTTCAACTATGAGCTCGCCGCCAGTTCCCTCCCCTTTGGCTGTTAATTGTGAAAGTATCACTGTTGGGTAGGTTTTACCTTCTTTTTAAATATTCCCGGCTATTGTTTTCTTAAAAACCCCTCGTAATTTAGCCAAAAGTTCCCTGGGAGGATAAAATAAAATAAAAGACAGCCACCCTCACCTCCTGTTGTTTTGTTTCGCTTTTTGGCAGTCGGGGGAGTGTATTGGGGGTGGAAAATAGAAGTCTATGCATTGAACAGGGGGAGCAGCAGGTGGTAGGGGGCAAAAAATGGCTGAAAATTGAGTGGAAATGGATTTTTAGGCCTTTTTGGGGAGCCGCAGCGAAGAACAAAGGCTGTCTAACTGTGACTCTTTTCTCCCAAGATTTCATCTAACCCCCCATTTATTTATTTTGTTTGTCTCCTTCTCCTGGTGTCAAGTTTTTTGATAAACGACGAAATTAACCGCCTCTTTTGACAGCTTTTCAGCCGAAAAATGCTGCCGTGACCTCTTGCTTGTTTTGCTATTCTGCTGCCGCCACCCGCATTCATCTTATCTTCCTCGTCTAATTTCCTTTCCTTTTTTTCTCGGATTCCTAATTTCTCAGCCAGAATGGGACTGGCTGGCCGGAAAGTGGCCATCTGTCCAGTGCGGGGACTTTTTTTACCCCCGGCCAGCCATTATAAAAATGACCGGCCTTGTGGATGAGATGGAGAGACCCACAAAGCGGACAGCGCAAAAACTAATAGAAAAGAGAGAGAGCGGGCTGGCTGGCGGGAGAAAGATCACGTGTAAAGGCGGAAAAGCAGCTGCCCCTTGCCCATTCTCCTGCTGGCATCAGGCCAAAAAAAGCGGCAAGCAAGGCAAAACAAGCATGGAAGAGGAGGGGAGGTCAAAGATTCTGGGACCTCCTTAGGGGAAGGAAGAAATTAGGAGCTGGGGAGGAACACGTGAGGGAAAAAGAGGAGGAAAATAGGAATCGCTTTTCAAGGACGGTGTCTTTCTCTGCCTGCCTGCCGATGTGAACTTTTCGCGCAAAATTGGCCAAGTCTCTGTGTTTGTTACCAACTCTCGACCGTTCAGATGTTTCGATTTTTTTTTAAATTTCTCAGGGATTTTTGCTAATAAAGCGCCTAACTTGTTGTTGCCCAATCTTTCTTCCATTTAATTGAAAAAAACTTCCCAAAAATCTCCCAGACAGCCTGCCATTTCCTGCTGATCAATACAGATCTCCCCTTTTTTTCTGAGCGGAGATCGTGGCAAGATAACCGCGTCTATGGCTCTTGGCCGCTTTTTATTGCCTTGACGGTTCAGAGCCGTTTAAAAACGTCTCAGAACTTAGAATAACGGCCTCTTTCCTCTGGGAAATAAACAAGAGAAAAACCTATTTATGGACAAAAAAACGGGGAATCTGTGGAAGTAGCCCGGCTATTTATGAGAATTTGGGGATGCCTAATTTAGAAAAAGGAGGAAAATAGGGATGATTTCGGAAAATAGAAGCCTAGGAACGTTTTTCCCTCTTTTCCTCTTTTTCCTTTCGCTATAGGACCTTTGAACCTGATTCTTGGTCTTTTTTCGTTTCTGCGCCCTATTTTATTCATTTTTTCCTTATTTCCTGTCGCTACCCAAAGCTTCTTTTTTCTCTGCTTCTGTTGATCGTTATTTTGCTCCTTCTCCTCCACTCAACTCTTTTTTATCTATTGTTCCACCTGCACAGCTGTGCCAGATGGGTGAGGACCCGTATTGAACCCAAAAACTCTGTCCAGCTCATTGATATTTGATCCGATTCTTAAGAATTTCTTAGAATCAATTGATTTCATCGATCCATTTCCTTCTTAAGAATTTCTTAGAATCAATTGTTTTCATTGATCCATTTCCTATTTTCTTCTTTTCGCCACAGGATCCCCCTTCTTTTTCCCTGTTTTTGACCTTCTAATAACTTCTCCTCCCGTCAAAGAGCCATCCGTAGGCCAAGGTTAATGTCCTCTCTTCCCTTCACTTTTTTGAAATCCCGTTCCTCTCTATCTTCCCGCTGAAGTCAAAATAATTGTATTTTTGAATTTTTCCCAGCAACTTTCTGGCAAATAACCAGTTCGTCAATTCCTATGGTTTGCAATTGACAGAAAATGCCAATTTTATGACTAGAGCAGTCGTTTTTTCTGGTTTTTGAAACCTAGAAGGAGAAAAGGATCAGTTGCTAGCTATTTCCGATATAAATTTCCTTATTTTGATTTTATTAGAGGCTCTGGGAGGTGAAAATATTAAATTCGGGGAGATATTGGTAGAGCCACAGTTAGACAGCTGGGGATTTTGAAACGACACAGTTAGACAGTGGTGTAGCCGATTATCTTTCCAAAAGAGCCACAGTTAGACAGGCTAAACAGTCGACGACCCCTTTTTCTGCTTTTCTCCATTTAATTTCCTTTAATGAAGCTATTACTCTTCCTGCAGCCATCTGACAACAATTATATTATGCATAGAGTTCATAGGCGCATAAAATTGCTTACTTCTTTTTTTAGTATTCACACTGGTGGCACGCGACTTGGAAACTCATGTGGTCCAGCCATCTAATTAGCTAAGAATGTCAGGGGGCAAGGCCGGAGGTCACTATTCCTCATTTCTTATCCCTCGACCTGCCTCGAGAGTAGAAAATAATTAATTTTTTGATTTTTTTCAGGTGGAAAACGATGACCTCGCTACGGCAGGCATCTTCTCCCATTAATGTCTTTACAAATGTTGGTAATGTTGGTAGAACGGGCTCTGTAGATATTGAAGCAGCTAATTGTGAGCCGGCTGGAAGGATTTCTGGTCAGTTTTCTTATTCTTTAAATTATTTAAAAAAGTATCAGCAGCCAGGAGAGAAAACTAGCGCGAAATTTATCAAAATCTCATTTCCAGCCAAAAAATTTCCTCCTAAGTTTTAGAAATCTGGAATTTGCAGCAGATTGGAAAAAAATAATGAGCGCCGAATTTGAAAACTGCAATTCCGCGCCAGTTTCCGATGGTTTCAATGCGCGCCAAATGCAAAGATTTGAAATTCAAGCGAAAGTCGTGATCCATGAACACTCATGAACATCTCGTTTCCCTTCTAAAATTTTCAAATTCGGGCTCCCCACCAAGAGAAAACCTGGAATATGCGCCAAATTTGAAAAATACTACTCGCCAAATTAAAAAGTTTCCAATTTCCCGCAAATTTAGTTTAAAATCCACATTTCCCGCAAAATTCAAACCTTCTTGGAAGGCAATCCTTCCGAGTCTTCGCCATGGTTTTCTGCTGTCTATTTGTGGCTATTCCCCCTAAAAACTGTCAAAAATTCAAAAATTCCCGGTTTTTTTGTCTTTTCGTTGTGTGTTCCCGCTTTTCGTTCATTCTCCCATGATTTTATTCAAATTCCAACACATGGAAAAACAACATCGACTGAGGGCTGGCGCGGCCGCCCTCGTGAAGGGGGTTTACGTGTGGGATTCGCTCTTTTGTCTTGTGTTCCCACAGCCCCGACCGTCCCTTTTTCCTTTAAATCAGATCTCT
The DNA here is from genome assembly GCA_964036215.1 of Oscheius sp. DF5033. NCBI lineage: Eukaryota > Metazoa > Nematoda > Chromadorea > Rhabditida > Rhabditidae > Oscheius > Oscheius sp. DF5033. The sequence goes on along the minus strand of CAXIWN010000004.1, from coordinate 599,485 downwards.
CTGCCGTTTTTTCTTCCTACAGCAGACAATAGGCCCAGCCAACAGCAGGACAAATAATTCTGCGCTATTCTTTTGAGCATTTTCAATCCATTTTCCTGTAGCTGTCTAACTGTGGCATTTAGATTCGCCTCGAAGCGGCAGTTCCTCAACTCCGAGAACCGGCATTCTGGCTGGTTTTAGGCGTCGTCGCTTGCATAGTGAATCCACAAAAACTACTAGAAATTCTCTAGACGAAGGTACAGTACCCTTTGATTTCGTTCCAGGACCCAAAAATGTTTCAGATCTCGGTTTCCCGCCAGTTTGCTCTCCTCCTCCCGAATTGTACAGCCCAAATTCGATAAAAACTCCCGTAATGCCGGAAAAACCTGCCCTTCGGTTGAGGACGACGTCCATGAGGGAAGGAGTCTGTGGTGGACGTGGATATTTAATGCAAAAGTGAGTAAAAACAGCAAAAACTGGAGAAAAATCCTCTGAAAAAAAAGAAAAAGAGTTGATCCCGGCCGGGTTCGAACCGGCGACCTTCTGCGTGTGAAGCAGACGTGATAACCACTACACTACGAGACCTTGTGTCTCAGCGCTTGGAAATTTCTGTTAACATGGTATCATTCCACCAAAAACCCGGGAAATTGTCTTACCAATTTTTTTCAGGAGACCTTCTGGCGTCTTGGTGGTCTTCCAAAACAATACCCCAGCTTCTAGTCCTATCAGTGGTAATGAATTCTTCACATCGACTCCTGTCAAGAGCCAATCATCCAGTTCAATGAGCCGCGAAGCTGCCATCAGTAAGTTTTTAGGAAATTCTCCCGGTTCTGGGAAAATTTGGTGGGAATTCCCCCGGAATTGGGCATATTTTTGGGTAAAAGTCTTTTCGCTATTAATTCTAGCAATTGTTCCTGCTCTTCACCCCCAGGATGTAATAGTTTTCCCCCCAAAAATGTTTTGCTGTTTTTCCTAAAGACAACTGATCCCAATTCCAAGATTATTCCTTTAAGATCAGTAAACACAGCTGTTCCTGCCGGGCATCCACCCTCATTCTACTACCCGGCTGTTCCCCTCGAAATAGCCCCTTGTACTCTATTTTCATCATCGAATTCTATCCAATTTCCTCTTTGGAAATGGCCGAGGGGCGTTATCAGGAGGAAGAGACACGCTGGCGCTTTGCTCAGCACTCCTGATAAGGGAGAAAATTTTAACGGATTGCCTTTTTTCCTACCTGGTACGGAAAATTGCGTAGTTATTTGAAAAAAGATGTGCTCTTGGCGCATTTTTTAAACCGTTCCGGGGTTTTTTACCCGGGAAACCGGGGATTTTGAAAGATTGACAGCCACAGTTAAACAGCTTTGGTACCAGAAAGTTTTTAAAAGTGCCACAGTCAGACAGGCTGCTGTAAAACCACCTGTTTTTAGTAATTTTATTGAATCAGCTGCCATTTTTATGCCTTTTTACAGCTACTGATATGCTTCCCTTTCCATATGCCCCTTTCCCCCTATCATTCTCCTCGAATTGCTTCATTTTAACCAAAAAAATAGCCTAATTTCCACAACAAATGATGTGGGTTTGGTTTAAATGTGTCTCTCTCTGTGATCATTAACAAAATTAGGGCAATTTTTCTACGCGGGGCGGGTCGGCTTCACCCATCTTCTTTTCTCCCGTCGGTTAAAGGTCATTCTGAGTTGCAAGCAGCCCGGCTGACCGCCACGTGACAGCCTGGTACCCCTTTCCTTCCACTTTTTATGGCCTCTTGCCACGATACGCATTTCTTCCAATTTTTTTGTGGTGTGTACAGTTTCGGCCCTGATCTTTGAAGCATTAATAATCATATTTGGGAGTTCCGTTTAATGAGAACTGGGCGATAAGCCCGGTTTTTTGGCGAACACCCCAATTTTTTCACCATAGCTGAAAAATCCTTATGTGCTCTCCTGCTGGGTGAAATTGGAGATTTTGACACTGCCACCACAATCCAAATAGATGTTTTTATTCTGGTACATATTGGATGACGAGAGAGAGCTCCACAGCTATATTTTTTCTCTATCAAAGGGCACAGATTTTGAAGGGATTTTGCCCGATTTTGCCGTCAAAAATAAACTCTTTACGTGGAAAAGTCGGATAATCTTGAGATGGAGACGATTTAGACAGTCAGGATGGCAAATAAGGGCAGAAAATGGGCTTGTACTTTGTTTTAAATGAAAGCAGAACAGTTTCAACTTATTTAACTGTCTAACGGTGGCTTTTCAGCAGTCTAACCGTGGCTCTTTAGCTGTCTAACTGCGGCCCTTCCGCTGTCTAAACGTGGCTCTTATCGCTTTCCAACCGTAGCTCTTTAGCTGTTTAACTGTGGCTGAAATTGAAGGTTTTAGTGTCACAGGCTGCCTAACTGTCTAATTGTGTCGCTCTGAAAAGTTCTAGGCTGTCTAACTGTGGCGTTTTTCTCCCATATCATTCCTCCTCCGCTAATCCTTTCCCCTCTAACGGTTTTGGCTGTTTGGTCAGCTTTAGTAGGCTGACCTCTCCCAATCCTTCCCTTATCATTGCCCGCAGACGTTCCTTTTCAAATTCCGACTTTTTATTTCGCATTTAAAGAGGGAAATTGTATAGCCGGAAGGTTTTGGGCTTTTTCACGTATTCCGGCTGTTTTTTCCTCAATCTTTGGCCGTTTCCAGTGCACAAGTTGATTGACGATAACTAGTTTGTTCCAATCGTTGGAGGACAGAGCGGTTACCTCCTCCCCCGCATTTCATTTCCTTTGCTTTATTTTGGCCCGCGTTCCTTTAAATGAGCCACCCCGATTAAATCTGTCTTCCTTGTTTCTTAGAATGAGTTCATTTGGGGTACGCGTCAGGGAAAAGGAGGGGCCAGGCTGCGGAAGGTACTTAGGGGGAGGAGGACTTCTTCCCCCAGTAGTGTTCATTTTGTTAGCTGCCAGAGATTCGAAGCAATTGCTGTTCTCTAGGGAATTTTTAAAGGCTTTTTGGAGGAGATTCTTCCCAGTTTTTGGATTAGATTAGGGCAGATTCCTTCCGGCTTTTAGTCGCCAATATCCCATGTTTTATTTTGCTTTAAATGACCGCGTTCTTCTTATCTTGCCGGCTCTTAATCCTTCTAGTTTACTCCTTCGACCGGGGCCCTATCTCTTGGACATAAACCAGTCGCCAGCCTCTCTTTCTCTCAAGATTCAATCTTTTCCTGCCTTCTGAGACTATTTTTTTCATTCTTTTTGAATATTCAATTCCTTCTTTACCCTCCATCACCTCCATTCGGCATATAATCAGTCGTGGCAAGGCCGGAGAACATGCACGAGAACCCATGTGGCAGAAAAATAATTGGCTCGAGGGCTGGTCAAGATGGGTGGAGCAGAACCATGGACTTTGGGCCTTTATAATGGCCTTATTTTCTTGGTTTCTACCGCAGTTATACGGCTGGAAACGCCACAGTTAAACAGATTGCCCTATTTCTGACAAATTTTTCTTTCTTCCTCTCAAATTAATCTATTTTTTTCCACCTGCGTGACTACTTGAATAGGCGCTCGTCAGGACACCTTGAAGAGTCAGGCAGAGCCAGTCTCCTCCTCTCTTTTAGTAATAGTTCAGAAGCTAATTCAAGTCGAATAATCGAATTAGCCAAGATCTATACGTTTTCTATTTTTGATAATTAGACGAGTGCATCATTTTGCCCGTCAATGACCCTTTGAACCTTTTTTGATCTTCGTTCCCTGCAGAGAATGGCTCGTGTAGATCCACCTCCGCTTATTCAGAGCCACTTTTCCACGATTTGGAATGTTTTCACACCTGGGCCTGGAATTTTAATAAAATCAGCGGGTCTTGACGCTTTTCCCATTCCATTTTGCCAATTTTGGGGTCAAAATGGGGCGCCACAGTTAGAATTTTCAATTTGCTGTCTAACTGTGGCTGGTCCTTCAACAAAATCCCATGGATTTCTTAAAATTTTACCGTTTTCCCCCCATTTTTCTTCTGCCAAGGTCTTACGGGTCTAATAATCTTCTTCCAGTTCCAATTTTTAGTCCAAATTCCATTCCAGCCCTTATTTTCTCCTATTTTTAGTTACCAACCTCATTATTCCCTTTGAATTTCCCTTGAAAAACATCTCTCTCCCTTATTTTCTCTTTCATTTACAGAGAGTGGGATGTCTATATAAATTTTCTGCCCCAATTAGCCACCCTCCACAAATAAAGAAACAGAAAATGACAGCTGCAGCTGCCGAAACGGTAGCAGAAGATGATCATGCACCATCAGCCCTTCCAACCAAGGGGTTTATTCACAAGTTCAGGAAAAGGCTGCTAAGTAGCGAAGCGAAATTAAGTAAGAATTTTGGGGGGAGAAGACTAAATTGAAGGAAAACTATGGAATTTTTTTCAGCAAGCTCCCGTGACAGCGTGATAATTCGCCCATCTCCACGTCGTCCATTGTTTGTCGACACGCAGCTGGCAAATGAGAAGAGAAGCCCCGTTAGCAGTATGATGGACTTCGTCAGGGGAAGGAATCGAACACAATCGGTAAGAAATGAGCCGCAGTTAGACAGTGAGAAGAGCAGCAGTTAGACAACTGAAAGAGCCTCAGTTAGCCCCCAAAGTTAGCCATGCTCCCGGTACACGTGTACCCATAAAATAACGACGATTATCATCGTCCTTGATGTCCGTATAACATCTCCCATCATTCATAGATAAGGCCAAAAGGCAAACCATTGATATAGAGGGGAAAATATGCCAAAGATCAGGTGTCAATTAGGTTTATTCATAATTTTTGGCTATCTAGAGCCGATTTTAGCCCTTTTTATGGGATTCTAGGATATTTTGGTTCCTAAACAGCCTTCTACGCTAATTTTCAGTGTAAATTACTAGAAATTTTTAAAGAAAACCTCAATATTTGCTTAATGTTTGGCTCCTTGTCTCCCCGGCTTTCCATTGATGGCTCTTTCCCACCACGCGCCAAAAATGGAGGGCATCTGGTCAAATTTCATCCCCTTGGCCATGGCATTTTCTGTATTCTTCCTGGTTTAAATAGGGGTGCCAAAAATCTTTGAAAACTGGCGCGAAAGGAAACATCACGTGTGACGCTGGGTGTTGCGGCATGATATGATGAGCCGACGGTTCGCAGCTGCAGCAACTTTCCCGAACCAGGTTGACCCTTTATTGATCAGTTAATATTCTTAAGAATTCTGTTTCTGTCTAACTGTAAAAAGCCAAAGCTTGCGGAAGCCCGCTAAACTTTAAAATTCCCCCTAAAATTGTCTTAAATTCTTTTCTAACCCAGTTTTTCTATTTTTTATTAAAATTCCTAAGGTTCGAAGACTTTTCCAAGCACCAAGCGATTTTTCTGCCCTTTTTTCCCTGATAAGGGCAAGCGAAGGCTATCACCAGCTCCAAGAAACTTCCAGGAGCCTAATTTATTGTCATTTCCTTTAAAAATCATAAAAATTTCCCCTGATTTCAGTTGACGTGCTCCGTTTCGGGACCCAATACACCGGTATCACCGCAAGCCGTCTCTGCCCGGGCATCTAATTCAGCAGACGCTGCTACTATGCCTATTTGTAAGTTTTTTAATTCTATTAAACGGCTGATAACCAAAAAATGACGAGAAGTTGACCTTTTGACGGCATCTTGATGCTAATTTTTGGTCCATCTACGTCATAAGGTCCTCCTAAATTACAGCAGTCATATGTGCGAAATATCCAGGGTTTATTGATAAAATATAGATTATTTAGTGCTTTAAACGGGTGAAATACTTTCGAAAATTTCGAAAAAGCCCGGGTGATTGATGCCCAACGCGAGGAACGGTTCCGCTTTGGTGTCCGACCTTGACCTATGAAAGTGCAAAGATTCTGCTAATTTCAAGGATAATTTTAAATCTTTCAGCCCCCCTATTTTCCCCCGGTGGTCGGCCATTCTTGGGAAGACAATCTTCACGCTCCGCTTACCGGAGTCTTGATTCTGATTCGGGTTTGGGGCTTAGCTCCCCGTCAATTGGTACAACTGCTTTGCTCATTAAGGAGGTAGGTCTTTTCCCCTTTTTTCAGGCGAGTTGCCATGCCTCAAAGTCGAAACGGGAAAAAATTTAAAAATCATTGGTCCTGGATTGGTATCATTTCCGCGTGTGGTTCTATGTTTTCATGAGGTTAAGACGGGTTTAGATTATGCTGGAGTGATCAAATCGATACAGGATTTAAATTTTTATGGGTAATTTCTAGTGTGTTTCTCGACCTTTTGACGTAGTTTTGAACTTGAATATATTGACGCAATTTTTTAGTCGTTTGCTTTCATTTAAATGGTCTGAGAGCCCTGAAAACCAATGATTTTGCCCGGAAATTGTAAAAAAGGCCACAGTTAGACATCCGGTGGCTCCAATTTCTCTTAAAGCGCCACAGTTCGACAGTCAAGATAAAAAAGGCTTCACAGCTGTCTAACTGTCGCTCTAATTTGATCAATTTTCTCATTCTTTTCCAATTTTTTTTCTCTTCCAGCAGTTACCACAGTTAGACAGCTTCTGGCCCCAATTCTTTTCAAAAGTACCACAGTTAGACAGGAAAGAAGAAACAGACGGCACAGCTGTCTAAATGTGGCTCTAATTTGACCAATTTCTTCCTTCTGTTCCCTTTTTTTTCTCTCTCTCTTCCTCCTCTGCGGCTTTAAAATATATTACACAGCTCCCGGCCATGCTGCTCCTCTCTGTTCTCCTTTCCCTGCCCAATAACATGGGTACGAGTAAAAGGCGTCCCGTCCTTCTGTTGTAATATGGATAGAGCTCCCCCGCTCTTTGCTATCCACCCCAACATCCGCCATGGATCTCTCTCCGTAAGAAGGCTTGCGGTGTGATGTCATTGTTTACCATCGATCGCGCAGCACCCTCCATCCCCCTCTCCGAGCCATAGGGAACCCTGTGTGGCCGTCCCGCAAACAATTATGGCGAGGGTGGACCCCTGACCGCCCATGACCTTTTCCATTAGTATGAATGTGGGGAAAGGGTTCTTTTTCCTCTAAATTCCCCTCCTTTTCTTGTTTGTTTCCATTTCAGTCCTTTAATTATAGCCTGGGGTTATAATTATAGCCTATGCTCTCAATTTTCATGGCTATTTTTCATTTCTTTGAAGTTTTTATGGAGCGGCAGGTTCACTTGCTCCTCTGGACAGCGGTTCCCTGTTTAAATGCTAAAAGCTTGAAACTGCGTCCCATTGTGAAATATTCATTTAAAGGAAGCGGAAGCAGCTGAATATTTCACATAAAGCAGCACAGTTTAAAGAAAAAATTAAGAAGGGAGGGAAATTGTAGACACAGTTAGACAGCTGTGACCCAAAATTTTCCTGGTTAAAGTCCTCTTTGTCCTCATTTTGCCCTTCAAAAGATCTTTTTCTGGAAGAAAAATAGTGAGCCTAGAGCCCCGAAACAAATGAGCTGCCTCTGAACAACCAAAAGATGAATTGCACCCTCAAACTCATCTCTTTCCTCTCTCTTTCCTCCCCCACTTTGTTTACCTGAACCCAGCGTCCGCTTCTCTCTAAAATCTTCTCCGATCGGAGGACACACGTGATATGGGCCACTTTCGAAGCATCGGCGAAAAGCCTCGTGTGGTACCACCAGTGGCTCCCAGTTGGCCAGCTGTTTCTGTTTTCATCGCAATTTTTGTTTATTCCTTTATTTTTCTGGAAAACGCCACAGTTCATGCATCTGTTGATCTGTATCCTGAAGAAATTTCTTTTTTTCTAGAAGGAGCCACAGTTCATGCACTTTTGACCTGTATCCGTGAAAAATCCCGCGCTCATTTAAATCTCAAGCCTTTTTCCCTTTAAATTGCGTAGAAATTTGTTTAACCCGGGTGTGAAAGTGTTGTATATGCGATACCCTGCCATTCGCCGACAGCAATAACAATTTTCTCCACTTCCTTCATGGTTAGACGTCTGGAAACAGCTGGCGCTGAAACTTTTTGAAATTTTAGACACAGTTAGACAGCTGGAACCACACTTCCTGTTTAAATCTCCTATTTTCTTGAATTTTCTCGAAATTTGCCGCATGTTCTATGAATGTGAGGTAAATTAGACATGAATTATTAGCAATTTCCGCTAATTTATGTCTGCTGAGCCTTGTACTTTCCTTCTGTTAGCGGAAAATGTTGTGAGAAATCTGTGATCGGTCATTTTTTTCCTCTAAAATCAAGGTTAACTTCTATCCGATTTAAAAATTCGCAGTATTGCGTCCATTTTCCCCACAAATATGCGTTAAAATTAAATTTCCTGCTTGGTTTTATTTGGTTTTGAGGCAAAATTGCTGGCCAGACTAATTTTTCAGCTTCCCAAATGCTTCCTTTTTTATCTTTGAATAGCATCCATTGAAAATTGGTCTCGGTCTGCCGCTCCCCGGTGATTCATGGCTGCCTCTTCTCATTAGATTCATCTCTCCGAGAGCAATTTCGAATTGGAAGAAGCTTTTTGTTCAATCAAACAACAAGCAGAAGCCAGTTTTTTTCTCGAATTTTGGGGAAAAATCGATTGTATTCGCCATTTTTGATCAGTTTTCGTGTTTTCTGCCTGTCTTGAGCAAAAATTCGCCAGCCAAGAGCCAATTTCTTGATGTTTGAACTCATTTTCTACCGAAAAACATAAAGAAGAGCCTTTTCTCGCCGTTTATGACCGTACTCTGCCCTCTTCGGCCGTTTTCCAGAGGTCCCAGCTCTGTTATTGTCCCCCTTATCAGGATCCCAACCACTCTTTTCAACTTCTCTCTATGTTTACATCCAAGGAAGTCTTCTCCTTCCTTGTCAGGGGGTAGATTGACATCCGGCGCTTCAATTTAAATGGGCTGGGCTTGCAATCTTCCGGGGTTCTAATTTCCACAGGGAAAAAAAGCCTTTCCTTTTAAAACCCAGTTCCCGGGAAAAAAAGAAGCAGGCACCGGCTAGCTCCTGGGAGTGTGCTGCTGCTGGTGGTGGTCACGCGGTGGTCATTGATCACAAGCCACTAAATTCCTGGACACACATTTTCTCCCTCGAATTCCCGCCCATTTGAATTTTGCTACCGCCGTCACGTAGTTCGTAGCATTTTAATGCGATTATCCACATGGACAGAGAGGAGGAGGATTATTTCAAACACTCTGCCTCTTTACCCTTTATGTCCACGTTTCATTTGGGTTTTTTTTGGATCTATGCAGGGTATTCGCCTCGTTTCCATCAGAAATCTGTCATTTTTGGCTAAAAATAAGCGGGAATCCATAGAAATGAGAGCAGGACCATAAACTGATTAACTGTGGCGGTTTACCTTTGTTTTGCTTATTTTCTCTTCAAATTAGCGCCAAATCTCTTTTTTCATCAGTTTTCTCTGATTAATTTCCTTCATTTAATCGTGTTATCCGGCCCTGCACTATTATTCTAGCAGAAAATACATTATTTCCGTTGATCTTTGACGTAATTCCTCTTTTATTACCGATGATTCCACCTCCTTTGAAAGAAAAGAACCCATGTCCTTTTAATCAAAGCCAAGAATATTCTAGGCCACGTGGGGGGAGGTATATCAACTTGGGGACCTGGTGGAATGCATGCTGCTAATGAATTATGGTAGAATGCACCCGACGGGGCTCATAGAACGGCCAATTCCCAGGCCGATTTCACCATGCTTTTCCCTCGTTAAATAGGGGTTTTATTATCATTTCCGGGGCGATTTTCCGTCGGAAAAAAAATGTAGAATCATGTGGGAAAAACTTTCAACCGCCAGCTACCTGATAATCTCTTATCGGAAGCAAATGGAAGCCAAGTTGGCAGTTTTTCTACCGAAACCACAAATCTTTAGGAAAATAAACCGATTACCCTTTGAAATTGTTTATATTTTCTTCGGAATTCCTTTAAAAGACCGAATTTTGGTATAAAACTCCCCGTGAGACTTTCCAGTCCTCTCTGTCATCAAAATTCACATACTGTACTTTTAAAAATGATGAAATTAAACATAGACTAGACTCATTTTCGAAATTTACCCTGATCTCTGGTTCAGTTACTCGGCGATCATCGTTCTCCGGAGGTAAATTGACCTCACGAGACTATTTTATGACTGCGATTTGTAACTTTTATTGGCTTCGCTCTACTTTGGACTGGATAAGCTTAAGCCACTGTTAGACAGTAAAAAGGGCCACAGGTAGACAGCCTGGCACCTTAACCTCCCCCTGGCGGTCATTTAATCGAATTTTCTCCAGTTTTTACAATTTTTTAGTCTTCTGACGACTTCTTTTTGATCTTCTTTGTATAAAAAAAGGAAAATGAAATAGAATAGGCTGTGTATAAAAGGAAAGGATTTCTCAAACTTTGACGACAACTTGCCTTTTGCCCATAATCGGATTTGAGAGGCGCACATGAGACCACACCACCTCTCTTCCTCTTCCATATTTTGGTGCCATTTCTCATTTTTAGTCGATGTTTTACAGCATAAGATGTTTGAACAAGAAAGAGAGAGGACTACTCACTTACCACTTGTGAAAACAGCTCTCTAGAGGATTACCCGGGCTCTTAAAACTTTTCTAGAACTAAAAGGAGCCACATTTAGACACTTCCGGGGACCAAAAAGGTCCGGCTGTCTAACTGTGTCTCTTCTTTCCTAATTTTTAACTATTTTCTAGTTGAAATTAGTTCAGCTGAGCGCCTGTTAAAATAATGACTCCTTCCAGTTTACCAATCTAGTTAGTGGTCTCTTGAGGTCATAGTTCAATAAAATGCGTCATACTCTTTAAAAATTTCCGCACAATTTCTATTTTCCCAGTGTCAACAGCCAGTAATTGCGTAGGTTTCTTCAGACAGGATCCTCTATTTCTCCTTGAATTCTTGAGCCTTCTCTCCTTTTTTTTATTAGGAAAGTTCACATTTTTACTCGTTGTTCTCCTTCTTTCTTCCTCTCCCACTCTCTCGCTTTCCATTCTTCTTCAAATATTTGTGTTAGTTCACCACACCCCGGCAGTGGTGGTGGTGTGTGTGAGAGCCGTTGATATATTTTGTCCATGCAGGGGCTAAAACTCCTTTTCTCCCTTTTCCCTGGCTTTATTTTGGGAATTGTGAGCGTTTTTTCCTATCCTCCTTTTTGCAGACAGGAGATAAACATTGTACAATCATCGTCTGATGCCATCTTTTTTTCTCAAAAGGGGCGGAGAATTACGAAATGCTGCGAAAAATTGTTTTGGTAACCTCATACAACCTGACGCAATAATCCTCCCCAGACGAGGGGCAGTTTTTGCAAGCGATTTGCATATTTTTTGCTAATTTACATGTCTCGCGTGACTTTGGCCTCATTTTTAAAGGGATTGACGGGTGGGTTAGATCACGCCACAATTAGACAGGCTCGACTTTTCAAAGCGCCGCAGCTAGACAGCTAAATGAGCCACAATTAAACAGTCAGCTAGCCAAATGTTTCCAAAACGCCTCAGTTAGACAGCCTCTGACCTCTGATTTTCGTTTTTCTCTCCATAACGTCTCAAAATTCACGTAGCTTTCCATTTTTAACTCAATAATCTTCATAATTCCATAATCTGAAGCCATATATCCTATAAAATCCGCTTTGCTTTCCTCAATTCTGCGTTCTTTGACCTCCTTTCGCTCTTCTTTCTCACACACATTTCTCTGCTTTCAGTTTATTTCCCCTCAGCAAGTCTGAGAGATGACAAAATGAATCACATTTTTACACCAGCTGCTGGAACAACTTGAATCCTAGTTTTTCTCTAAAAAAAGAAGAAGTAATGGTCGCCCAATCGAGTAAAGGCCTTCCCCCAGAGGATTTCCTCGATCCTCCTCAGCCAAAAGCCAAGAAAGAGAAGAAAGGCTTCCTGACTGAGGTTAAAAGAAAAGCCAGCGTCAAGGGGCTACGTAAAACGCTCTTTGGAAAACCCTCAAAAGTTGCAAGGGCCAAAGATGCGGAAGATGCCATCGAGGAGGAGACGATTGACTATACCAGCAGTAATTATGACACAGTTCGTTCACTGCCAGCCAGTGGTCATTACGGTAGAAGTCGTGTCGGGAATCATCTTCATGTCGATGTGCCACTTCCTCCTGTAATTGTACTCAAACTCCCGAAACGAAAACCATCGACTAGCATGAAAATGAGCCCAATCCAACGGCAACATCTCGCTCAGGATCCTATTTTCGACTTTGAGGCATGGCAATCGGCACTGAATGAAAGTGAGTAATGGGTTTTTATTTTCAGAGGGCGCTATTTCATTCATTTGATTCTATGACTATTGGCAGCTCTATTACAAATGGAGATTGTAATACCATTTTCTTTGGTAGGAGAAAATTTAAAAGAAAACTTGTTTTGACTACTTTTTGATGATCTGTGCAAGCCACAGTTAGACAGCCTTGTAGCTTGTGGCTTTTCCAGAGCGCCACAGTTACACAGCTTGTTGTCCGCTTTTCGGAAAATACAATGCTGTCTAACTGTGGTTCTCCTCAAAACCATCCAAACACGAATTTTGACTAAAAACCGCCATTTCTTGCCATTTTTTCCCACCAAAACCCCCAATTTTTTTAGATTGCCAAGATGCTGTCTATTCTCTCTTCATGCGAGCTCACAAATGTTATGATCTCATCCCAACCTCATCAAAACTGGTAGTTTTTGACACTCATCTTCCCGTCCGGAAGGCTTTCTTCGCCTTGGTTTACAACGGAGTTCGAGCTGCCCCCCTCTGGGACAGCGACACCCAGCGCTTCGTTGGCATGCTGACCATTACTGACTTTATTAAAATTCTTATCAAGTAGGCCTTTAAAAATTTTAAAAATAGGAGGTAATTCAGGCACTATGAAGCTGGCGAAGATTCTGAGAAAATGAGAGCCCTGGAAGAGGAAGAAATCAGCCATTGGAGAGCTCAATTTGCTCAGGATGCTCCTCTCCGCCCTCTTGTGGCCATTGACCCTAATGACAGGTGCTTTTTGCCTATTTTTTTTCCTTTAAATTGGTTATTTTCAGTCTACATCGGGCTGTGCAAGTCCTCTGTGAATCCAAAGTCCATCGCTTGCCAGTTTTGGACAGTTCTAGCGGAAATATCAGCTACATTTTGACTCATAAGAGGATCATCAAGTTTTTATCTCTTTATGTGAGTTTTTAGCTTAATTCCTTGGAGAAGAGGAGCCACAGTTAGACTACTAGCTGCTGTTTAACTGTGGTTCCCCTTTTAAAACCTTCTGGTCGCAGTTTTTGATTAAAATTCGCTATTTTTCCTGTGTTTTCCCCCATTTTAATCCCCAATTTTCAGATGTACGATCTTCCTCGTCCCGCTTTCATGGAAAAGACCCCACAAGAGCTGGGAATTGGCTCCTGGGGAGATATTCTGACCATCCATGTGAATACTCCTCTCCACGATGCCTTGGAAATTTTCCTGAAGAATCGGGTCTCCGCCTTGCCTTTGGTTGATGAAGAGGGACGGGTAGTCGACATTTATGCCAAATTTGATGTGATCACTTTGGCGGCTGAAAAATCTTATGATAAATTGGATTGCACAGTGCAGGAGGCTCTGGCTCATCGTTCTGAGGTGGGTTTTTTTAAAAAAATGCGTCATTTCTTTAAATTAAAGCGGAGAATTATGAGAAATGGATCATTTTGTAGAGAATTTTCTGAGCTATTTTTTGATATAAGAATCATTTCGCGGTTTAATAGGAACATGCTAAAAAATTAATTTTTCAGTGGTTCGAAGGAGTTCGCACTTGTGGCGTCAATGATAATCTTTTCTCAGTTCTTGAGAATATTGTAAAGGCTGAAGTTCATCGTTTAATTGTTACGGATGAAGATAAAAAGGTACTGTAATCATTTAAAAGAAAGAGGGAAAGCTTTCAGGTTGTTGGAATCATTGCCCTCTCTGATATTCTCAAATATTTGGTTCTTGATCCGGTAATTGTTCCATCTGAAGCTCAATCTGTATGCGGGGATGATAGTCCTATTGACGGGATTCCTGAAGCGAATGAAGATTAAAAATTAGTGAGTTTTTTGGGGGGATTTGAGCCACAGTTTAACAGTCGAAAGAACCACAGTTACACAGGCAAAAATCTCCATTATTACACAGCTCAAAAAGCCACAATTAGACAGCTGAAGGAGCCACAGTTAGAAATGAAAAAGCCACTGTTAGACAATAAAAAGCCAGCCATGGAAGACACAGTTAGACAATAAAAAGAGCCTCAGTTGAACAGATAAAAAGCCACAATTCGACAACATAGAAAGCCACTGTTAGACAACTAAAGAAGTTCGATAGAAAGTGAAAGAACCACAGTTAGACAGGCAAAAAAACCACAGGTAGAAAACGAAAGCCACAGTAAGACAACCAAGCGAGACACAGTTAGACAGGCGCAATAGCTGTGGTTCAACAGCCACTAGAACCACAGTTAGACAGGTCCAGAACCACAGTTAAACAGCCATCTGCTAATTTCTCCATTTTCAGCCTCTCTTCGGTGCCTTTTCCCGACTAATTCGGCTAAAAAACCATAATTGCGGGTTTTTCTTTAAAGAAGAAGATACTTTGCCATTAAAAAACGTCAAAAATCAATAAAAACAGGAGCAACTGAGAGGAGAGGACCTTGATCTCCTTCTCCCACGACAATTTTCCCCCTTAAAAATATTTATTCCCCTCGTGTTTTTTTCTCCCCTCCAGCTGATCCGCTGCCCTGTATCGGTGTCCCCCCACCGGTAAAAAAATGTTGTAAAATAGTCAAAAGTTTATCCTATCTATACATAGTCAATGAAATCGCGCCTTATTTAGCCCTCGTCCCCTATGATTTTCATTATTTTTTTGCTTAGTAATTGTACATAGTTGTTATATATACATGTTATATATTTTTTTGTTTAAATTTCTTATTCCTAGAAGAAGTTACAGTAAGACAATTTAAAAATTAAGAATTTCCGCGATTTTTTGCTGAAATTTACTCAAAAAATGAAATGACTGTCTAACTGTGGCTTTTTCCCTCTAATTTCCGCTCCAGGCTACCCGTGCCTTGTTTTTTTTTCTCTAAAAAACTTTTTTTAAAGCAAAAAAATTTGCAACACGCCTGTCAATTTATTCTAAACGGATTTAGACAATTACGGGATGCCCGAAATACAAGAAAAAACATGCGTGCAAATTAATACGGTCGTTATCCTCTTTTTGCCTCTTTTTTTTATATTCCCGCTTATTTTTATCCTACCTTTCATAAAAATTATTGAATTCAGCTCCTTTTCTACCTGAATTGTTCAATAATTTCTCTTCTCGTTGTTATTTTTGTATTGTATTAGCTATATTTCAGGAAATCTTACACGTATATAAGAGTTATACTGGTATTCCTCTCTTTTTTATATAAAAATCTTAAATAATAATGAAGATATTACGGAAATTCATTGTTTTTATGGGGATTTTTTCAGATTATTAGAAGAGAAATTGGTAAGCGCAGTAAATTTTGACAAACATTAGTAGAATACTGGGGAAAATGGCAGAAATTGCACAGAATCCTTCGAAATGTGCAAAAATGATTGGAAATAAAAAAAAAAGCTTATTACGCTTATTTCCAATTTACGCGTAAACAGCAGTCATCACCATCTCGAAGTCACTTGCACTCCGTCAACAATTCTTATTTTGCTCTTTTTATCTCTTTTCTCGTTATTTTTATACTTGCATTAGTTGAAATAAGTAATCTTCTATTAAAAAATAATGCTACAGCACTGTAGAAGTTATTGAAAACAGTAAAAATTACAAAAATTGAGTTCTAAATGATTAAAACAGCTTTGTTCATCATTTTTTTTATGTTGTAAGTTGTTTTAGCTATTGTTAGTGCTAAAAATACCTTGCAGTTGCTTTAGACATTGTGCTAAGCTAAAAGTAACAACTAGCAAGTATGAAAATCACAAGAATTTGAAGTTTTCATCATTTTTTTTCAAGCGTTGCTAGTTGAAAATTCATATTTTGTTCTTTTCTGCATGTGCTACCGCTTTTCATCGTTTTCTTTGCTCTAAATCTTCTCTTTCAGGCTGAGTAGCAAATTTTACATGTCAAAATCAGCGGGTGATGATGATTTCTTTGGTATAGAATATATTTCAAGCAGCAGTAATCAGAAATACAATGAGGAGCAGGTAGAACTCAATTTTTGATGTATTTTTAACATTTTTAGAAATCTTCAGTACGTATTCCAACAGAAGAAGAACCAGTTGCTGGTATAGAAAAGCTAAAACGTCTTGTAAAAGAATCACAGTGTGATCAGTTGCCTGGTTCAGTTTTTGTTGATAGCACATATTTTCCAGAACTTGTGGTAGGCTCGCTTTTTACTTGTTTTTATTGCTCAGATTATAGGATCCTTCAGTTTCTACAGAGACAAAAGATGAGAAAGAATTGGATGCTTCTGATTTTGATAGAACTTACTTCAGTCAAATCATTGTGAGAAATTTTTGGTTGCATTGGGATTGGCAAAGCCGTCTGCACGCTGTTTATTGTTTGAACTGGATGCTGCAGTTGGATTTTATTCGCTTGCATCAAATTTTCATGTTTTTCTTAATTTTTGGAGCTAAACGAATGCTTCCCTTTCTGGAAATTGAATAAAATCCAACGAGAGGGCAAAAAAACGGACAAGGCAGCATAGACAGCTTCGTTTCCTTGTTATTTACACATGTAAAGGCTTGGCGCCTGTTGGATTTTATTCATATTCGACTATTTTTGCATTTTTACTAATTTTAAATCTAAATCGATGGGTTCCAGGCTTTCCGATATGAAATTTGCATAAAATCCAATGGTAATATTAACTTTACACAGTAAACAGCATGCAAAATCGTTGCCAATTCCGTTTCCAGCTATTTTTCTGTTTTTATTAAATTTTTTTTCAGGATAGAAAAGATGAATCGCCTTTGAAATTAGAACCACGAGAATCTGATCAATTTTATGAAGATTTAGGACGACATAGCCAGAAGAAAATAACTAGAAGAGCTGTAGAAAATGATGAAAATCAAATGGAAATCAGGGAATCTGATAAATTTTATGAAGACATTCGCCAGAAACAAAACGAAGAGATTGACAAGCCAAAAGTTGAACATAAATCAAAGGAAAGACCGCCATCTGATAGGGAAAGAATAGAAAAAATGGATAAATATGTAGCTGAATTATTAGCTGATGAAGTTATTTATCAATCTCGTAAGTTTTTTATAAAATGAAATGGCAGGTTGTGAATTTTCTTGAATTTCAATGTTTTTAGAGAAGCTAGAAGTAAAGCTAATTTAACTTCCGCCAGCTGCCAAAGAACGCGTAAACATCTTACGTTTGAATAATTCCTTATTTTACATCGTAATCATGCGATTTCCTTTGACACAGCTAATTTTCATGTTCTATTTTATTGCATTAGATGCAGCATATTTTTAGGATCATTTTGATATAGGAAAGACGCCATAACTCGCTGAAAAGTCCAAACAAACGCGCAATTCGAAGAGATTCAAAATCTGCCGCATTTTCTTCCATTTTCGTATCACAATTTCCAATTTTCAGCAAATCTCATAGCTTTCAATAAGCCATTTAATCTTGGATATTCTGGAAATGTAAAAGGATATCAAATAGATCGCGCTCTTCAAAAGTTGAAATTTATCGTGGCGCCAAAAGTTGAACGTCTACATCTTGTTCGATCATTGGATCGAGATCTATCGGGAATTTTACTCTTCGCAACGTAAGCCAACTTTTTCTAATTCTTTTAATTTTTATTTTAGAAGTAAATTTGCTCAAAATGAAGCTAAGGATATGCTCAAAGACGGAAAATTAATCCACAAGTCGGTTTTACTAATTTCAATTGAAATTTTGTTATTTTTTTAGGTGCATTTCATATGGAGAATTAAAAGAGCCTGTGGAAGTTAATACACCGCTTATTAAAGTAATTAAACAGGATTCTAGAGATGTTAAGGTAATTTGAAACTGAAATGTTGGCGGTAATTTAGCTAGTGACCTTGGAATTTCTTTAATTTTATTATTTCTTATTATTTTTAGGGATTTTTGTAACGGTTTTGAGATGAAAAACTAATAAATATGGCAGAAATCGAATAGAAATGTTGAAGAATGTTAGAAACGAAGAATTTTAGTGTATTTTTGATTGGAATAATGCGTAAACAACATGTGCTCCCGTTGTCTATTATCTAATCCTGAAGCATTCGTTGATTTTATTCGATTTTCGCTCATGTTTTAATTTATTCGTTATTTTTTAATGAATCAAAAGTTTTTACTCACTTTTGGTCTCATCTTTCCTATTTTTAAAGGATTTAGCGTGACTGGAAGCAAGGATTTAGCGTGACTTGTTTGTTAATTTGTAGGGTAAAAAGAAGAAGAAAGTTATAAGAAAGCGAAAAATTACAGAAAAAATGGGATTTTCTTTAATTTTCCTGCCAATCAGGGCCACCAGCTAAAATACTCCTTCAATTTAAAATTTTATTGAATCCTTCTAATTTCAGATGGTTCCATTGACCTCAAATAAAACATCTAAACCAATACATTATGGTACAACTGTAATAACACCGCGAAAAAGTAATGGTAAACAAACATATCTAACAGCAACGACAACAAATGGTAGGAATTTTCTTTTTCATTTAATTTTATCTAATTTTCAGAAATTTATCATCAGCTTCGATGTCATTTGAGCTTGGCACAAGTTCCGCTATTTAATGATCCTAAATATGGCAAGCCAAATGTTCCCTTTGACCCGTATATTTTACCGCCAAAAGAAGCTAGCACATGGAATGGACGTGATTGGGATATTTTTAATTTACGCGGTATCCGGAAAGCGCCAATGTTTTCACATTTATATGAGGTAATTTTTTTATTTTTAAAAATCGATAATTTTATTTCAGATGCGACTACCAGAAGCTAAGCAAGAAATAATTATACGAGCTCGCTTACCTCGATATTTTATTCTTGCTTTAAAGAAATTAAAAATTTATCTTCATTAGCTCCTGGTTTTGTTATTTGTTGATTTTTTAGGATAAATATTGATTTAAATCAGTTTTTCTATGAAATTTTGTCTGTTTCCATTAATATTTGACTTTTAGAACGAAGAAAATTAAAGAAAATAGATGGCTTTAACCCTTTGGGGCACTTCAATTAAAGAAAAGAGATTAATTGTCCAATGGAAATGTTCTGTAGAAGAAATCCGCCCACTTTTGAGTATTTTACAGCATAGAAATCGAATAATTTCCAATATGGTCAGGGAAAAAATGTCAATTCCCTTGAAACAGGTAAAAAGACGGGAAAATCAAGGAAAGAAAGGAATTTTAGAAGATTCACTTAAAAATTCATTGTGATCAAGTGCCAATTGAGGAAATTAATAGGAAATGGTGAGTTTTCCCTAATATTTCGAGTTATTTTAGCAGTTTTATGATGTTTTAAGGGAGAAATTATTCTTAGAGACCTGGAAATGGGAAAAAAGAAGGAGAAAGGCGCAAAATTTGAAAAAGAAAACTTTTTGAAGAGGATAATTTTTCTTTCGACGAAAAACATTAGTTTTCTGCCGAATTAAAAGACCGCTGATATATCAAAAAAATTCTTCGCTTCGAGATCTACAAAATGCACTAAGAATTAGAGAAATTGAACGGAAAAATGCTAAGAAAATTAATTTTTCAGTTTTGAAAGAGAATTTCGTTGGGAAAAATTCAAGCGTAAAAAATTGGCGTTGGATAAAATTCGGCTGTAAACATCAGGCGCCAATCCCCTCTCCGCAAACTGAATTCAAACTTTTAAATAAAATAATTTTACAGGGAAAATTTAGTCCTTGTTTATATGCACAAAATGTTAGAACTGGAATCTGTTTTATGGAATTTATCAACATTTGGCGGGGCATTTTCATCAATGGGAGACTACGACGCGTCTTGGGTGAGTATCCCGCCATTTTTATTCAAAATCTACCAATTTTAGGCAGAAAAAGCCGGGAAAATCTCTAAAAATCAATTAAAAATAGCAAAAGAAATGGGAAATTCAACGCTGGAGGCCAGATGTTACCTTTACATGGCGTTGAGTGATGCTCAGCTGGGGAAAATTGACCAGGCAAAGAAAACTGTCCGGTAAACCCTTAAAAAACCTGCGAAATTGTCTTTTTTTCTTCCAGATTAATTCACGCGTACGCTATTCTGACAAATAATGAATTTTTAAGGAATTGCAGTCATGGAGTTTATTTTAAAATTAAAGATATTGTCAATTATTTGAAGAAAAGGGATAATAAATAAATATTGGACTGTTTTCTGGGTTTCTACTACCATTTCTTTAATTCTCTAGCTTTTTTCTAATAAAAATATGGCCTGAAAACAAATAAAGCGAAAAGTTGATGAAAATACAAGTTTTTTACGTTTTTCAAGGTTTTTAGGGTAAAAATAAAATTCGCGCCCAATTTTTTAAAAAATATTATTTTCTTATGATTTTCTGCTGCTTTTTCATACGTTTTATATATCAAAATAATCAGTAGAAAATTTTGCATCAGATGCAATAAGAAATGAAAACATTAAACCAGTGAAAACTAAAATAACTTTATTGTTAGAAAAAATACGCAAAACATTTCAAATTTTCCTGAAAAATGCAATAAAATGGCAGAAAAATAGAGTTAAAGCCCGTGAAGGTGGATAAATATTATAGTAATAATTTTTTTAGTAGAAAATTTAAATGGGAACAGATTGTGGCAGGGCCAGGTGGACCATTTCCAGGAGTAAGCTCATTGTTGACCGCTAAAGTGGGATTCTGTTCGATTTTTAAGGGAATTTACCTCAAAACTACATTTTAACGAATTGTCGTCTTGGCTGCAGGTGGGCACGTTCTAAAGAATTTTTTAAAAGGTTTTTAGGGTAAAAATACCTGTAATATGGTCTGGACGACGGTGTTATCGGCCACTTCAGAGAAGCAGGAAGTAGCAATTCCGTCGACCATTATCTAGAAAAGAGACGCAGTTAGACAGGAAAAGGCCGCAGCTAGACAGACAAAAGAGCCTCAGTTAAACGACAAGAGAGCCACAGCTAGACAGGTGAAAAGGACTACAATTAGACAACCAAAAGAGCCACAATTAGACAGGGAAAAGGACCACAGGTAGACAGAAGAATTTGCCACAGTTAGACAAGCAGAAGATCCACGGTTAGACAGCAAGAAAGGGCCACAGACAGCAAAAAGAACCACAATTAGACAGGAAACTGACCCCTCCATGAGAAGTCAAAGGAGCATAGATTCCTTTCTGGATTACTGTAGACAATTTCACCACTTTCGTCGGTTTCAGGAGCTTTTGATCCGATTCCTCCATCAAACAATCCCCAATTTCGACTTTTCTTGCTGGAATCATTTCAGCTTCCGAAGTTCTTGTCTAAAATTGGCAATTTCTACTGAAAATAGGGAAATTACCCCATTTTCTGTGCAGGAAACGCGGTAAATGTAATGTTCTCGAGTAATTTTAAGGGATTTTTCTGATTTTGTAGTGATTCTGAAAGGAGAGACACAGTTAGACAGGGAAATAGACCACAAAAAGACAGCAAAAGCCTCAAATAGACAGCCGAGGGATTTTTGCCCAAAAAGCCCAGGATCAGGTGTCTAATTGTGGCTCATTTCTCTGTCTAACAGTGGCTCAATTTTCTTGACTTACAGTATGAATTCTGCTTCTTCTTCAACATCTCGATGTAGCCAACTGGTCAGCGGAGCTGATCCAAAACCCAAAATTTCATATCCAGGTGTCTGAACCCATTCAGTCATGTCCAATTCGTCCATTCTCTTCCGGCTGCCATCTTCCAGTGTCACCATCGAATCCCCAGCAAAACATTGACAACTTCCACCAGACATACAGGGAATGTAAGATTGCATTGGGTACTGAAACAATCATTTTTAATCTGAAAATGATCCCCATGAAGGAAGAATGAACAAGATTTTGCCTTCTCCAGCCATTTGTGGAAGATTTTCGCCCCATTACGCAATCAAATTAACGCAGAAAAGCAGCTATTTAGCCGATGAATTGGCGGCGGCCAAATTGGCATGAAAATCGAAAGAAAAAGTGGCAGCTTTTTGGGTGGTCTGGGGAGATTTTTCTCGATTTCTGCGGGAAGAGTGGAAGCCACAATTAGACAACTGAAGGAAATTGGAAACCTTCGGCTACATGGCCGTCTAACTGCGGCTCTTTTAGCTGTCTAACAGTGGCTCGCTTGGCTGTCTACCTGTTGCTCCTTCCCTGTCTAACTGTGGCTTTTCCCTTGTCCAACAGTGGCTATTCTCGCTGTCTAACTGTGTCTCTCACAACTTACATAATAAGGTGAATTTCCTCCCGACTGAACTCCATAAGCCGGCTGCTGTTGAAGCTAAAAGCCTCATTTTCTTTAAAATTTCCCAAACTTACGAAGGATTGCGGTGGTTGAACCTGTTGCAGGGCGGAAATTTGCTGTACAGTTGGCATTGGCTGTGGTTCCAGGCAACTCATCCGCCTGACGTAGACATCATAGCCCACAACTCCTTGTGCCGTGTGAACCGCCACAATATTTTGAATATAATCGAAAGTCCCGGCATCGGCGTCCCCGCCAATGAAAATTTCGCCATTGTGAAGTGTGGCAATTCCTCGATTTTCTGCGTTAAAGAGCGGCGGATAGGAGCAACAGGTCAGGGAAAGGCCTCCCTGGCCTTGGATCACACCACCGGCCCATTGGTCAGGTAAACAGCTGGCAGAAGAGGGGATACAGACCTGAAAATAGTAAAAAATAAGGGAAAAATGAAAAATTTTGCTGGAAGTGGGGTTCGAACCCACGCCCTCTTACGAGGAGTGGAATGCTTCATTTAATTCTTAAGTCCACCGCCTTAGACCACTCGGCCATCCCAGCACATGTGTCGCAGTTAATCGGTGTGCCACTAGTGCCATGGACGCAGAGTAGACGACAAAAACCCGCGTGTTTTATGAAAACAGCGCATATTTTTCATTTAAAGGGCTGCTAAAAGCCCTGGGGCCTTCATTTTGCTGTAAAATCGTATTCCCCGGATCATTTCCCCCAAGAAGATCAGTTTCTTCCAGTCTTTTTACCATTCTTCGGCCTCTAATCTCCCTCGGGGCAGAACCCAAGGCCATCCCCTCCACCAAACATGAATCCTCCCTTATCTTCAAATCTTAAAGGCCCCGGGCACGTAAAATATGCACCTGTGGCAGATTTTGCTTCTACGATATCTGATCTCCCAGGCGCAGGTTGCAAAATGGCGGCAAGTTGTAAATTTTTGGAGTCACCAGGATTCAAAACGAGAAATTGCGGGTTAATTTAAGGCTGTAAATAAGTTGAAATGGGGGAAATTGGGAGAAAGTTAGAGACTTACCGCCGTTTGTTGCGTACTTGGGAGGAAAGGAATCGTTCGAGTCTCTCCAGGCTTCAGGAATCCATCCGGATGACCATTTATACTGAAAAATTACGGTAATTTAATAGGGGAAAGGAAATTATTGCAGATTATTTTTGAAAAGATTTGGTGGTCCCACCGCGATTGCAGGATTTTTACCAGGAAAAATTGGGCCGTTTCTTTTGAAAATTGGAAATTTGCGCCAGAATTCTCTTTTTCTTTTAGATCTACCGCGAAATTTTAAAGGACCGGGTTCTTATTCGTTTAGGACACCCTGGGAATATTTTCAAAGGACTGGAACATTTCTCGCTGCGGGAATTCTACAACTTTAAAGGACTGGTGGATTCTGTGCCAAGAAACTTCGAAATGTTTTAAAACATCGAACTGTCCGCCTTTCCGAGGCCTATTTGGATTTTTTATAGACCATGTAACATTGTTTCCCGCTCTATTTAAAAATTTGGATTACTTTAGCGATTTAGATTATTTTCAAGGCCTAAAAATGCTCGAAAATCTTTAAACGGATACTTTTCCTGGTTCCGGGACTCAAACAAGTTTTTTAAAGGGCTAAATTTCTCGCAAAAAGGCCTTTTCACAATTTCTAAAGGGCTAAATGCTTCCCCTGCTGCAGGATCAGTTTTCCATAAAAAATAAGCTTACGTTGTGAATTGTTCATCCCTACTGGCCGGTTCTCCTGTGCTCGCTTCCCATCCAAAGCATCTTGGTCTAGCGCAGCCCAATACCGTGCCACCATCCGGTAAAACCTAAGAAATTCCCATTTTTTAAAGGAGTTACAGTATACCTCAAAACTAAAAGGAATAGCCGACGTGCCACAATAAGCTGCCCAAGTTGTTGGAATTGTTAGGAATAAAAGAGGAAGAAGAGATGTCATTTTAGGCGACCAGTGACCGTCGACGGGCGGAGGCGCAGGTTGATCTCAAGCTGCCGTGGGGCGATATCCACCTCCTATTTGATCGACAGGAAAGTGACGCAGATAGAAGAAGTTGCTGAAAATCGCGGAAGTTTAGGGGAAAATCGAGGAAATCGAAAAGGAAAATGGAGGGAAAGGCAGAGGTGGCAGGTTTCGACGGTCAGATAAAGTCAACTTTAAAGAAAAACAGGGAGATTCCGGGGAAAATGATGGCTATCTTAACTTCTGAGACCTGGAAAAAGATTGCCATTCTGGCCAGGTGACAGAGAACTGCCATCAGCAGACAGTTTGGACTAGAAATCCCATTAAACGATCCAATTAATTGCCTCCGATTTCTTTATTGAAGCAAAAACAAGATCAAAAGCTGCCGTGGCCTGTGATTCATGGCCTACGATTTTTGGGGTACAGGAAGATGGGCCGGGTAGGAATAACTTGGCCCTGGGAGAAGATTGGGTGCGCCGCAGGATTTGCAGCTGGGACAAGTCTTTAAAGGATCATTTTTACAGCTGCGGAGAATATTTTGGACAGAAAAACGGGAAAATATTGGATCCGGATGTCAGTGACTCGGATTCCAGGAAAAAAAATGAATTTCAGGCAAATTCCAGGAAGTTTTAGGCATTTCCGAGCGCTTTTTTCTCTTTCTGGGAATCTGATATCCATTTTAACCAGAAATCCTAAATCGGACGGCGTGCAAAAGCATTTTATGGTCAATTTTAGAGGTTCCCAGCCCAGAAATCTCTTGAAATTCTGTTCAATTGGAGCTAAATGCTCTTCAGAAGCCCAAAAATCTTTAAAATTCCACTTTTTGGGCTCATTTTGAAGTAAAAATCCCCCCTAAAGAAAAAAAAATCCAAGTGTTTAGCTTCCCTGTATCACATTTTTGACCGGAAGAAAGTCATAAAGTCTCTCTAACGCTTAGAAGAATTCTTGTTTCTCCCGGCACACCTTCACGGCGCCATATTCTGCAAAAATAGCCAGTTTTAATTGGACTTTGGGACTTCTGTTCCACTAATTCCAACCAAAAAGCCATCTGATTCAGTGATTTCCCCCTTGGATTCCATTAATTGACTGGTTTCTAGCGGATTTTAAGAAGATCAAAGGATTCCAAGCCATTTTCGGTTCTTTTCGATTCGTAGAAAACGTCTAGTTTATATGACAAATCGTCTCCAGTTTATACAGACGCCGTTAAAAAAGTCATCCCCAATCAGGCGGCCAGTCATTTTCCACCCGCCGCGTCATCCAACAAGTCGAAAAAAGGATCCACATGGCAATAAGCGATCAGATTCCTTTCGGTGATCACTAATTGCCAGGCAACAATCGTCAGCGGACGGCAATATGATCTGGATTGGAGATTTTTAGATGGAAATTGACCGAATAACCGGTTTGCCGGTTTTTATTGCCAGTTTGCGGTGCAGATTCTTCGGGATTTTCAAGATTGCCGAAGGGAATAGATCTAGGGATAATTCTGAAGATAAAATCTGGGCAGAAGTGGGTGTGAAAAAGAAGAATTGCAAGAAATTAGAAGGAGAACAGGCTGCAGGGCTGTCCAACTGTGGTTCTCTCTCTGTCTAACTGTGGTACTTCTGACTGCCTAACTGTGGCTGTTTATAAAAATAACTAGTTTATTATAGTTTTACTACAAGTTTACGGTCATTTTTAGCAAATTTTTCCTTTAAAAGGCGATTTCTTCCCAGTTTCCAGCAAATTACATACAAGTCTGCTTATCCTGATACCAATGGATACAAACCAAGTTCTAAAATTGTCTATAAACCACAAAAAAATAAGAAATTCTTACACAACAGGCTGTATTGAATAGGCAATCTTCTCCAGTAGCTTTACAAGGCGGAGCACAAGTAGCCGTAGCACATTGGGATTGAATTGTGACAAAAATAGAGAATAAGAAAAATATTGAAAATAGCAGGCAGCGGAACATTGTTGACGGGTAGAAAGGGAGACGAAGTTCCACTGCCCTGTGCGACCTATATTGTCAAGGGGGGTGACCATTAGTGTAATATGATAGCAACAAGTTCTTTCCCCTTTACCCCCAAAAATGATAACATTTTGACCATTTATTGACTATTCCCAGTTGTTATCTCATTTAAAATGGAAGAATGTTGAACCAGCTGCTCTTGACAGTGGTGGGCATGGGGCTGGCGGATCCTCGAGGGCTTCCAGAGGGCATTCCAGTGGCATCAGAAGGACGTCCAGAGGCAAAATCTGGCTGACCAGTGGGTCGGGGAGAGCTACCACCAGTAGGAAGAGGGGAAGATCCTTCAACGGGGGCCTGTCGACGGACACGAGGAGCTCCAGTGGTCGGAGGAGGGCTTCCAGGGGTTCCAGAGGCAGGACCAGCGGATCCAGCAGCTCTACGGAGACGAGGAGCTCCAGTGGTCGGTGGAGGACTTCCTGGGGATCCTGAGGGACGTCCAGAGGGCATTCCAGTGGCTCCAGAAGCGAAGGAAGGCATTCCAGTGGATCCTCCAGCAGCTCGACGAACTCTCGGAGCTCCAGTGGTTGGGGGAGGGCTTCCAGGGCTGCCGGAAGGACGAGGAGAAGATCCGCCAGTAGGTCTGGGAGATCCAGGAGCTCCAGATCCAGCTGGAGAGCTTCCCATAGGGGCACCTCGACGAACTCTTGGGACTTCTGTAGTTGGCGGGGGACTTCCAGGAGATCCAGAAGGACCAGGAGAGCCTGAAGGACGAGGGGAAGAGCCACCAGTAGGTCTGGGGGATCCTGAAGCTCCAGTAGGATGAGGAGATCCAGCTGGAGAACTTCCCATTGGAGCACCGCGACGAACTCTTGGGACTTCAGTGGTGGGTGGAGGGCTTCCAGGGCTACCAGAAGGACGAGGAGTGGAAGGAGGAGGGCTTCCCGGAGATCCAGAAGGACGAGGAGAACCAGAAGGGCGAGGAGAAGAACCACCAGTAGGTCGAGGGCTTCCAGAAGGTCTGGGAGATCCAGAAGCTCCAGTGGGACGAGGGGATCCAGCGGGGGAGCTGCCCATAGGGGCTCCACGACGCATTCTAGGGGCTCCAGTGGTCGGTGAGGGGCTTCCAGGTTGCCCAGAGGCTCCAGAAGACTTTCCAGAGGCGAAAGAAGGCATTCCAGTGGCTCCAGAGGGCTTTCCAGAGGCAAAGTCAGGCTGTCCAGTGGGTCGAGGGGATCCAGCTGGGGAAGATCCTTCGACTGGGGCTTGACGGCGTTGGCGAGGAGCTCCAGTAGTCGGGGGAGGGCTACCAGGTGATCCAGAGGGTTTTCCAGTGGCTCCAGAGGCAAAGGAGGGCATTCCAGTGTTTCCAGAGGCGGCAACTCCAGCAGGAGCAGCTGATCCAGCGGCACGACGGAGACGGGGAGCTCCAGTTGTGGGTGGGGGGCTTCCAGGGGATCCAGAGGGCTTTCCAGAGGGCATTCCGGTGGCACCAGAAGCGAAATCCGGCTGGCCAGTAGGTCGAGGAGACGATCCCTTAGGCGAGGATTGGGCCGCAACAGCTCCCATGATGAGGACCGCAAGTGTGAGGCGAATCATTCTCTCTGAAAATTTTATTTAAATGACTTTTTAAAGGAGAAAAAGGAAGTAGATCAAGCTGAGCTGGTTGATGTTCTCTTCTCCCAGGCCAGGGCTTTTATATGGGCGATTGCACGATGTTTAACGTCATGTTCTACATTGCCAGCTGAATTAATAAATATTTTAACTGAAGAGAGAACAAAGTACGGGGGCGTTTTTCTATATTGACGCGGAACATATTAGTCTCTTTCCTCTTCTTCACGTGTAATTTATTCAGCTGGCTTGTCGGACGCAAACCAGGTCATGTTAGAAAAATCTGTGTAAACTGTAGAAAAGAGAACAAACGCCAAAAGCGATGCCGATCTAGGACGGAACGTGACTTCCGGATATGGAGAATTAAAATCTGTACTGAAAAATTTAAAAAACCCAGAAAATTTGGTGATTTTTCCGCTTAAATTTCAAAAAATTAAGATTTCGCGGTTTTTTCGATTTTTGACTTTTCATGGAAATTAGCGCGAGTTCAAAATATTCGCCATTTCTTTAAATGACATACAAAAATTATGCAGAATAGATCAGTTTGTAGAGAATTTTCTGCGCTATTTTTTAATACTAAATACGCAGAGGAAACGTACTAAATTCTTTCGGAAATTTAAATTTTATAAGTTTTCATGGAAAATACCCGGCTTTTTAAATTTTTCGTGTCCTTCAGGCTTAAAACTAAAATTTATGGGATTTTTCTCAAGTTATAGAAAATTTTGAATACCGTAATCGTTCCGTGATTAATTCTAATTTATTTCTTTATCGAAAATTGGGCTACCCAGGCCGTTGTTCTCTCGCTTTTCCCTTCTTATCGATTGTTCTTCTTCTTCTCCCGCGCTTTTGTCTTTATCTTCTTTTCCTTTTCTTCCTTCCTTTTTCTCCCAGATTGGCGCCAAATTTCCTTCCTTTTTTTATTTTTTCTCTTTAAAATTTCGCTTCAGTCATGTTTCTATGCAAAACTTGCCCAAATCGTCCTAAATTCAGTACGATTCCTCTGTTAAAGGAGCACATAGCCGTCCATCACTTCTATTTTACTCCTTATAGATAAGAAAAATTTAAAAAACATTGGAAAATGGTAAATTTAGATGTGAACAATGCCCAGGGTTCTTTGGAACAGAAGAAGCAATTGTGGAACATTACAAAAACACTCATGGAATGGAGCAATTTACGGTAAGAGCCACAGTTAGACAGCTAAAGGAACCACAGTTAGACAGTCATGTAGCCTATGACGTCAATTTCTTTCTAAGGCTGTCTAACTGTGGCTCTTGTAAACATCTTACAGTCTCAAATTTCCCGTTTTTAGTTTAAATTCCACTATACACCTGGCGTATTCTTTACCAGGGATAAAATAAATGCTCAAATATTGAATTCTACTCTAAATTCTTCTTGTTTGGTCAACGATTCCGATTCTTCTCCTCAAACAAGCAGTCAATCCGGTAAGAAATCGTTTTATTTTCTAATTTGGGTCCTGTACCGATTCTAAATTAGTTTTTAGATGCTCTTATCGATGAAAATCCTCCTGAAAAGAAGATAAAATTGACCAGAAATCGATTCGAAGCTCAGGAAGAACATGAGGTTAGTGGGAAAATAACTTCTGAATAATCTGATAAATTCCAGGATATTGTAGCCTCTTCTTCAAAATCTTCTTCCCCTCCGGTTTCCTCAAAATTAGGAAACGTTGATTTATCAGAATTTGGGGATGATTCCATCCTGCGGGATGATTCGATCCTAGCTGAGGCCATACGAAAAACAGAAGAATTTAACCAGCCAGATGAGGTGAGGAGCTCTCTCTTTAAAGGAAATGCTTTTTTAGACTAAAAAGAAGATAAATTGCCTAAAATGCGGGATTCCTGTCTCGGATCAGAGGAGTAGCCGCTTCTACCACGCGAATACAAAGCACATTCGCCTGCCCCTTTATGAATGTAAAGGATGTGATAGGAAATGGTGTACGATTTCAAGAGCGGATGTTGTTAAACATGTTAACGTAAGTTTTAATGGCCATTTAAAACCTCCAAAGAGAACGAAAACGGGCGTAAACAGCGAACACATTGGATTATTTTCGACGTGCTTAAAAAATACTCGTTTTCGGCCATTTTTGAAGTTTTCTGAACTTTTAAAGCTATCTACCGTAATCAGCACAAAATTCTGCATCACACACCCTAATTTTTATATTTCTAGAACTGCCATAAAGGAGATGAGAGCCTAATTATCGACCATCGCCCCCGAGTCCGACAACAGTTACGCGTTTTGGTAGAATTATGCTTCCCCAAGAAGGAGAAATCATTAAACGGTGGGATTTTAAGGACACAAGAAGTACCGTAGCTTTTCCAGATTACCATAATAGCTCAATGAACTCGGAAGATGATTGTATGGAAGATGGAGAAATCGCCAGTCCACAAGCACAGGGAAAAATTGTCAAGGAAGAAATGCTCGAAAAGGGAGAGGAGGAAGAGCCGAGAAGAATGAGGAAAAGGAAGAGTGATGGGAGAAACTGAAGTGGGGGATTCATCTAATTTGAAATATTTGATTGTTTTTTATTTATTTGTTGAATAAATGTGGTTAAATTGAAAATGGACGCTTTTTCAGCGGTAAACTTTAATTTGAGGGTACAAAACTCGGCATCTTCTTTAAAAAAGCGTTCATTCTTTTAAAATTTACGCAACTATTTTATTCTGTGTACGGTCCTGTAGGCAATTTTCTGGGCTACATTTTGATACCAGAAACGTTCAAACCGTTCAGCAAAAAGATTATTTTCAGACGTAAAACAGAGCGTAGGTCATTTGGTTCTCTAACTGTGGCGACCTTCCGTCAATTCCATGTCAAAATTAGCGCAATATCCGTCAAAAATTGTTCCAGGACCTAAAAGAAAGCGAAAAACTGTTTTGTACCAGAAAAATACCGTAATCCATTCTATTTTCTGGCTCAATTTCCCTTTCTGCTATCTTGAAATGTGGCTGTTACGTCTGTTTTTGAGTGAGCCATATTTCTTCCAAATTTCTTCCATTTTTACCGAAATTATGGTCCCGAGGAGAAAATAATTGAATTCTACAGTATTTTTAAGATATTTTGGTCATTTTATAAAATTTACTGGGAAATTTTTGTCTATTTCCGGATATTTTTGGTCAATTTCACCGATTTTCACATGGTTTTCCAGTATCAGGGTCAAATTTAGCGAATTTCCGGCTAATTTTGATTAATACCATCGATTTTTCCCGATTTTCCCCAGGCTGGGTCAAATTTAGCAAATTTGCAGCTATTTCCACTAATTTCAGCCGATTTATCCCTGATTTTTCAGGTCAAATTTGACCAATTTCCGAGTATTTCCACTATTTTTCCCCCATTTTTCAGCGTTCATCTGTGTCTATTTAACCCATGCAGCTGCTAAGACCGGTTGTTATAAATCTACTTGTGCTATTGGTCAGAATATCTACGATCCGGTAAAGAAGACTTGGCAGAGTCGAGAGCAGCTAAAAGAAGATTCTTCTTCCGACGGCTGTATGATCATTTTCCGCTCTGGCGGTGATCAAATCGACGTGGACATCTACAACCATGAAAAATACAAATTTCCGGAGATTTCTGGTCAATGTTATAAAATGGAAAACGGCGATCAGGCGTGTATCTGCAACAGCGGCCATGATTGCCATCTGGATGTTGGAAAATGGATGGGCAAGGCGGGAATATCAAAATCGGATCATTTTTCCCCATACAAATCCGATTTGTGCTGCATTAAATGGTGGCATATGATTATGATCATAAGTGTGTCAGTTTGCCTTGGTGGCATTGCTATTTTTATCTTTGGAATGTGGTGGACGTGTGCACATCACAAAAAACTACGAGAAGACAAAGAACAACAGGCTATTACACAGAAATCTAACCAATCTTCTTCGTCTCCACCAATAGATGACAATAAATAAATTGTTTACGAATTTTTATTGTAATTCACTTGTATTCTAAGCCTGTTGACCTCAAAAATGGAGAAAAATGAGGCGAAAATTGCTGAAAAATGGTGGATTTTTTGTTGAAAACGACGCCATGGCTATACGACTGTCTAACTGTGGTTTTTTAGCTGCCTAATTGTGGCTCTTTTTTGGCTGTCTGCTGTCTCTATTGTGTCATTTTACCAATATTTTTTAAAACAAAGCATAATAATAAAGTTCATGTATAGTACCACCACATTCCAAAGAATTCCATCGAATATTATATTAATAATCACTGAGCCAGGAGTGAAACTGAAGACTGGTTGCATGGAATTGATAGACTTTTCTGCTCCATTTTGTCACAATCCTTAGGCTCTTCTGGATTTCTGCTCTCGGCATCCACCAATTCATCTTGTTGAGTTCTTCTATTTACGGAAATAACCTGCTGAAAATTGTGCCGATTCTCGCTAGGAATCTGCTTTTCCAGATGGTGGATAATTTGGTCGCAAGCCCGAAGAGGGAAATTCCTGTCGAATGGTTTGTTCACGGCTTCTTCTTCAATCTCTCTGGCTAAGGCGTAAAGACTATTGCTGCTGGGTACATTCAGGCTAAAATTCTGTTTGTTTACCGAGAGAATTCCTTACAATCTTAAGGAGCTTTGAATAGCCTTCGTGAAGTCCAAAATATTTCGAAGAGGTGAGCTGGTGAGATTTTTTGTCAAGAGGGGATGTTCTATCTTCGCTCGAGCACCGAAGACATAGATTCTAGAAAACTAGAACAGCTCTTAGACGGGACTCACGTATCCAAACTGATACAATCATACAGTATTCCTTTCTTTATAAGGTAGGAAACCCCCCTGGCGGCGTCCAGCAGCATCAAAGTCACGTCACTTTCTGTCAGGTCCGTTCTTGTTTCGAGATCTTACAATTTGTAAATTCTACGAAGAGCTTACTTTTCCGGAGGGATCCACCCAGGGTATGCTCTGTCATCAGGTATTTTTCACCATTTTTTCCTTCAATTAGACCATAATGGGCAATGATGTGTGGATGTCGAAAATTCGGATAAATGTCGAGCCAAACGTCATCCAATGGAGATGTTCTGATTTTCCTAAAAGCAGCTGCAAGACAATAAAAAGCAATTCTACCCGAAGCGGGAACTTTTGACTAATTTTGTGTCACCACTTTGATCTAGAACAGTCATTTTCATGGATTCCATGGAATATAATGGCAACTAAAAGCTTTATAAAATGGAAAGGAACATTTCCACCTGGTTGATTTTTCTCTCCTTGCGGTTCACCATTGTCCATAGACTCCTGCCTAGACTGAACTTGTCCTCGTCTGGAAAATAAGTAAAGAAGCCGTATTTCTGTAGTATAGCGGTCCAGGTCCAACTAAATAGTATTCTCCGATTATTTTCGACCTCAAAAAAAATTACTCAGCTTGCATCCGCGTGAGATTCTCCTTCTTTGCATGGCCAGTGCTTTCAATTATCATTATTGTATTGCGAAAAAGTATTATTTTTAGATTAAATAAACAGCTTACTCTTCGGTATCTGCATACAAACGATTCCAGCTTTCTTTCAAAGTCAATTCCCATGGTAATTTCGTGAAATCAGAATCAGAATCCATAGGCTCTTCATCATTAGGGAAATCCGTCATTTTTCTTCGCTTTTCGTTCTTTGCTAAATATAATTTAAAAATTTACAAAATTCATCAGATATTAGCCCGTGTTTTACGGAAAATAATTTTAAACAGCGATTTTTAAATGTTATGAGATTCTAAGATTTTCATGACCCCATATAAGCTTATGGGAGATGTCAACATATAAGTGATATTTTTGCGGGAAATAAATCGTGTAAAAAAATGAGATTTTAAGACGCCTTTTTTTCGAAAAAAAAGAATAAAACAGCCTTCGGCTATTGGAAAGCCTCCAGCACAGCAGCAGCGGTTGGGCGTTCTCCAGGTGCCCAGCATTGAACCAAGACGTCACGAATTTTGGCAGGTAGATCAGGACGTATCGGTATGCCTGGATGCATTGACTCTATTGGATCCCTAGGGGAATGATCACAGACCCGGTAAAATATGACTCACATGCCATGCAGCATACGATAGATCAGGCAGCCTTCAGCATAGATGTCATGTCTTGGACGGATCTCTCTAGAGATCATACTATCAAGGCGTATCTCCGGATCAGTGTAGTAGCTTCTCCTTAAACAGGCGCTGTATTATAAGCGAGATCAGTATACTGTAAACCTATCAGTTTGAAAAAATGGCTTCGGAGGTAGGAAGAGTTTCAGCCGCCCTGAGGAATCGTAGTGAATCCTAGAAAATGTCAATTTAAAGGTTAAGAGAATTACATATGCGGCATGAGTTGCCCATGAACTATCGGAATAGCCCGTGAAGTTTGTAAATTCCGTGGAGGATCGTGTAGATACGCCATGGCTAATGCAAGCTCCTCAGCCGATGTCAATGCTTCAGTTAAACGTGGTGGATCTCCAGTGGAAGATCTACCGAATTCTAGGAAAAAAATTCTCATTAAATCGGGGCCACTTACTAGTTTCTAGGGTTCCATCTGAGCGCTCTGAGAGAATACCCGTTATGTACCCATTATTTTGAACTAGCCCCATGTGAAGTAAAAAATTCTGATGTTCATGTGAGAGCTGGAAATCATATTGGATTTTTTTTTACAATTTCGAATTATCTTACCGCTATAGCACATTTCTTTGTATATCTCTTCCATTCTTGGTCCATCTTTGTGAACCAATCACTTCTTTTTGGGCAGGTGACATTTGTCATTGTGAGAGTGCTTTCACTAAAAACTTTTTCAATTTACTCTGTTGTTAATATTACGTCTCATAATCGAAGACGAGGAAACTCTTGCCATCTTCCGAGAATGAATCACCAATCTCGAGAAGCATCTTTCCAAAAAACTTCTTAAGACATGAGATCTCATGACATCGGTCTGTAAAGAGCCCTGCCGTTACTGTTTTAAACCTACGTTGAATTGCTACGCACTCAGAAACAACTGCGTCAATCATCCTTCGACGTTGATTTTCGAGATCTGGAACCTCTCTTACTGGTTGAAAGTCACCTTCTTCATCTGAGGATGAATACATGTTCGAATATATATCAGATCTTTCGTATATACTGCAAATTTCAACATTAGAAGGTAAAGAAGCGGGAAAGAATTGTGTCGGTGAGAATTTGACAAGCTAAAATGAGTCCTTATCAGGTGAAAACAAGTTCAGACTTCGCTTTTGGAATTTCTCCGTGTTGCTTGGTAAATAGAAGAGGAGGAATTCCAAATTTTTTAGGAGAAACATCTTGGATTCTCGGTAATTTAAGTAAAAAAGCGGCAAAAAATGGTTGACGACTGTCTAATTATGGCTAATTTCTCTCCATTTTAGCCTTTTTTATCCCAGAATCGATCTAAAAATATTCTCCCCTCTTTCCCCATGTAAAACTGCCCAAAACCCCACCATTTCCTCCTGTGTACTTTCCCCCCAACTCGATAACAATCCGTTCCCCTCGCTTGCATTGCGATTGACACTACCCGCCAGTGCGCTCTGTTTTCATGCAAGGATGGCCGAGTGGTCTAAGGCGCCAGACTCAAGCAACGTGCTTACCGCGAGTACCAGCGGGTTCGGGTCTTCTGGTCCTCGTAAGAGGGCGTGGGTTCAAATCCCACTTCTTGCAAATATTTTTTTATTTTTTTTTCAATTTTATTGACATATGACTAAAAAATCAGTTTTTTTTGAGGTAGAAATGGCCATTTAGTCGGTTAATTTCATCAAAACCGTTAAATCTTCTAATTTATCGTCGTGGACATGGAATTCTCTTGTCAGGCGGCTGTCCATATCGCCATAATTGTTGATTACCATGTGGGAATGCTTTTCTTTTCCAATAATTGACAATTCCTGTGAATTTTACGTAATTTTACGTAAAAAAACTCACTTGGACGTATTTTACAAGCCTTAGGAGGTCGCTGACTCGCGTTAGCGTCTCCTTTTCTTGTGCCGGCTGGCTGTAGCCCTTTAGATGAGCCACTTTATCTCTTATTAAATCTCCCAAGAGCCGTGTGTACCTTTCCCGGGCTCCTATGACGATTTTTAGCCCGCGAGAGGAGAGGCGAACTACTGAAATGGCGAAATTTTTGTTTATTTAAATAAAAATTTAAAGACTAAGCATTTTCTAACTGAAATAGGCTTAAAAAATGCAGAATTTTCTGCTGATCACGGGGATATTTTTAGTTTTAAAAATAAGCGGCAAAACCGGAAGAAAATGGGAAAAATAGGAATCGGAATTTAATTTAAAGGTCTATTTTTTGAACTTTTCTCCCATTTTTGGCGCCCAATTTAAAAAATAAAAATATCCCCGTAATCAGCAGAAAATTCCGCATTTTTAAGCCTTTAAAAAAGGCTACAAACCATTAGAGAACATGGCAATAGTCCTAATCAGAATATATTCAGTGTCTTCCAGTCCAATTGAAGCCATTTCATCGATGGGATTCATTGTATAAGAACGATAAATATTTGCCCGTTGATACCAGCTGAAAATTCTCATTTTTCCAAGAATTTTAGCAATTTTTGTACCAAAAATAGGGGAAAACTGACTAATCTGATGGAGTATTTCGATTACTGTAAGGGACATAATTATAGGGAACACTATTATCCCGCCGGCAGTGAAACTGCTTGAAGAGAACTTCACATAAAGTATACACGAGATAATTGGATTGAATCATGAGAATCTGAAAAAAGTATGAGAATTGTAGAAAATTGGGGAAAAGGGAAGAAAAATGGGCGCCACAGTTAGACAGTCGGATGAAATTGAAGCCATAGGCTACTTGGTTGTTTAACTGTGGTTCTTTTAGCTGTCTATTGTGGCCCTTCTGGCTGGCTAACAGTGGCTCTTTTCTACTGTCTAACTGTGGCTTACCTGATCAATCGGATCCAATTGATTAAATTCCGGCAAAGCTGCCATAAATTCCACAAAAGCTGTTGCACTCCTGGCCCAACATATCCTGTAATCCACTTCCGTAATGCCTTCGTCCATGGAAATTGGATAAAAAACTCTCTAAACCCTCAATTTTCCTCAATTTTTGGGGGAAAACGTACCGTTCCCCTCGTAGAACATTTTCCCGGGCTTTTTATCAAATCCGCAATAGAAATATCCAAATTTATTTCACTTTCTGTGATATTATTCCCATCTCCGAATAAAGATTGACTGAAACTTGGGCTATAATTCAAATAAGAACTTATAAGACAAACTTATTCCATTGTAAAAGTCGATTAGCGATGGTCGTGGCATTTTCAGAGGAATATTCCAATTGTGATGATATTTTCCAGCCGTAATTGAATAAATTCGAATGGTAATTTAACTGAACCCGGGAAAATTGAGTTGATTTAAAGGAAGGAAATTACCATGGCTTCGAAGTTTTGAGTTTGATTAAAGAGATGGATTAAAACGCGTTTTCCTACATCTAAAAATGGCTTTTGGCTGTCTAACTGTCTAATTGTGGCCCCTATGCTGTCTAGCTGTGTTTTTTGGCTGTTTACCTGTGGGTTTTCCTGCTGTCTAACTGTGTCTTTTTTAGCTGTCAAATTGTGGCTCTTCCACTGTCTAACTGTGGCCCACTAACCTTGTGGTTTCATCCCGACTTCTAGGCATTTTTTAAACCTGCAGGTTTTACAATTCCTGCGTTTTCTTGCCACCATATCACAACTTTTATCACATTCGGCAAATTTTTGATTTTTCATAATTACTCGGAAGAAGAAAACACGGCATTTTCTAAAAATTTGGCGGTTTTTCGTGAATTTTAACAACTTACTCGCAAGTGAAGGCTTGATAATTAAAACGAGCGTCTCTTTCACCGCAGACTTGACAGCATGGTTTTTCCTTTTCTGATAGAAGGATCGGCATCATTAACTGGAAGAATTCTGAAGATTATGATAGGAAATGGCCGGAAAATGAAGAAAAATAAAAGAAAACGCGTAAAATTGGGGAAAATGGAAGCACCAGGCTAAAGGCTGTCTAACTGCGACTCTTTTAGCTGTCTAACTGTTTCCAAAAAGCAGGAAAAGGGAAGTGATGGGCTCCCAAGCCGCCACACCTAGCTAATCTTCAATCTCGCTAATTACGATGATGGGAGAGCCACATGCCAAAGGCTCGCGGATTAAATTGAGCCGGTTCTCAGGCTAATAATGAACTTTGATGTTGTGCATTAGGCTGCTGGAATTGGTGACAGGATTTCCCATCACTTTTAAAGTCTAGCGGCCCCCGGAAGAGGATCAAGGCGACTTTCAAGAAAAAAGGACAAATTTATGATGTCAAAGAGAATCTGAAAATAGAACGGGGATGAGGTAATCTCAGGGCAAAAATAAGGGAATTGGCAGGGTTTTTGAGCTCGCCCCCAGGTAGGATAAACAAGTTATCCGGCTGTTATTCGACAGCTGAAGGAAGTAAAAGGGGATAATAACTTTTTGGACTTGGAAAGGGACGCAGGTAGAGAGGAAGGAGAGCCGCAATTAGACAGCGAGAAGAGCTACAGCTAGACAACGAAATTGACCACAGTTAGACAGCCCAAAGGGTGCAGTTAGACAGCGAAAAGAACCACAGTTAGACAATGAAGTGGGCCACAACTACGTAGCTAAAAGGGCCACGGTTAGACAGCAAGAAGAACCACAGCTAAACAGAGGAAAGAGCCACAAATAGACAGCCAAAGAAACAGCAGTTAGATAGCTGAAAAGGCCTCAGTTATACAGCCAAAAACCACAGTTACACAGCGAAATGAGCCACAGTTAGACATGTGTTCACCTTAGCTGAAGATGCGCTCATTAAATGTGAACATCTAATGCGATGATGTTGAATAGAATCAATTAAGAGCGTGCTCCACCGGTCATTTCAATATTTCCAATTTAATCAGCTGGAAATGAGACGTGTATTCAGCGACTTTTTGATTCCCTTTCATATAATCAAAGAGCGCCAATTTTAAATAGAGTGTAGTGGATGTGTACGGATAAGATGACTGCCCTTTTGAAGGTCTTCAAAA
Organism: Oscheius sp. DF5033; assembly: GCA_964036215.1. Lineage (NCBI taxonomy): Eukaryota > Metazoa > Nematoda > Chromadorea > Rhabditida > Rhabditidae > Oscheius > Oscheius sp. DF5033. The sequence goes on along the minus strand of CAXIWN010000004.1, from coordinate 560,784 downwards.
CTATTAACAAATGGACAGCTGATGGATGGAATAGCAGACAGAGAAGGAAATAAAAAGGGCAATAAGCCTTTCGGCACAGGTAATGAACGAATAACATAGCCTTTTTGCAGTCAGGAAGGAGAAAAGGACAGAAAATATCAGGAGAGCCTGTTATGGGGCTATTTTGCAAGGAAATGAAGGGAACATAGAGGGTTGGCTGTCTAATTGTGTCTCTTTGTTGGCTAACTGCGGCTCTTTCAGCTATCTAACTGTGGCTCTTTAGCTGTCTAACTGTAGCGTTCGGTTCATCATGCTCAATAGCACATTCTAATACAAAATTCATTAAGAAAAAGCCAATTAAACCGGAGATCAATAAGCGCCACAGCAAAATCACCCACTTGTGAATATTTATTGCTCTGTCTATTTTCAGTTCCCGCTATATAAGCCGTCTTTTTGATCTATGATTGATCTATGATAACATCTGGCTATTTTCAGAACATTTTCAGATCAAAATATGACGGGAAGTGGGGCTTCTTCCCACTAAATACGGGAGAATATGCGGAAATATTTGATATCAGGAAGTAGACAAGGGTAATCATGACCCGGAAGAGTTGGAATTTGTCTGGGGAATAGAAATAGAAGCAGGAAATGGGGGAAGAAGGTGGAGGATGAGGAAGTTGGGAGGTTAATTGGAAGAAAAAGGGCGTAAAAGCTACCTGGCTGTCTAATTGTGGTGCTTTGGGGACTTTTTGTTAGTTGGCTGTCCAGCTGTGTCTCTTTTAGCTGCCTAATTGTGGCTCTTTTAATTGTCAAACTGTGTCTTCTCTCGTTTTTCCTAATTTAAAGCCCTCAAAATTACTCCCAGATTAAAATAACGCCGTTTTCTACCCAAAACCACTAATATCAATCCCCTTTATCCTTGGTAAACAAATACCACGTGTATTTTCTCTCCTTTAAAGATAATCCGTGATCTTTTGTCAAAAAGGGTACAAAATTTGACCGGGGGATGAGAAAAATAGGCTGAAAAGAGCTCAGGATTCTTGATTTCTTAGAATGAGGGGGAAGTTTTGAATAGCCGCACATTTATCGCTACTGTAGACAATAAAAATAGCTAGAAAAATATTTTCTACGTCGGTTTTTGCGCGCTTTTGATTGGAGCGCACTGTAGCCCAGGAAAGTTTAAAGTTAAAAAAAAGGAAAATCAAGATTTTATTGAGGATTCCATACAAAAATCGCATTTCCCGGTCAAAGACCACGATCACTATTCCCTCGTGGACCAGCTGAAAACAATCTGCTCCCGGCTGCTGTTGATGTGAAAAAAGTAAACTGTTTTCAGTCAAAAAGAAAGGAAAGAGATCACTGGCCCCATGGGCCTAGAGATCAGGATTAAACTGGCGGGAATTTAAGAAAAAAACCCGGCGTCATTTTTCTATGGGATTAAAGTAGATTCTAGTCCCTTTAAAGGGATTTGTTACGTCGTTTCGAGGTCAGTAAATCAGGGATTAGCCGGATGAGATAACAGGGATCGAAAAGATTTTAAACTAGAAGCTACTGGATGGGATTTTGGGTCATAGGAAACAATTTAAAGGAAAATTTAACGGTTTAGATCCTCCTAGAGGTCCAGAAACTCGAATTTCTTCTGCAAAATCTCGAATGACTATAGAATCACCCAAAATTGATCGGGAAATCATAGCAGGGATGGCCGAGTGGTCTAAGGCGCCAGACTCAAGCATTACGCTTACCGCGAGACTAGCGGGTTCGGGTCTTCTGGTCCTCGTAAGAGGGCGTGGGTTCAAATCCCACTTCCTGCAAATATTTTTTCTTTAATTTTTGTTCATTTTACAGTTAAAAATAACCTTAAAATTAGCATGGAAATCGATTTTTGGAGGAAAAGGGAAGAAAACTGGACACCACAGTTAGACAACTAAAAGAAATTGACGTCATAAGTTACTTGGCTGTCTAGTTGTGGCTCTTTTAGCTGTCTAGTTGTGGTTGTTTTCCCTGTCTAATTGTAGCTGTTTTGCCTGCCTAATCGTGGCTCTTCTGACTGTCTAATTGTGGCTCTTCTGGTTCTGGAAGGGTTCTGTCCTTGTTTTTCTTTTTTTAAAGCAGAGATCATAATGTTTCCCAATTTCTGCCAGATGAATCAGTAAATCGTCCACGTAGCGGCAAATATCAGCCGGCTGGGTGATAAAGCGTCATTAATAGGAAAAATATACTCTTGTTGTGATTCATCAAAACAGAAAAGGAAGCTGACATCTTTCTTGTTTACTGGGTGATAAGAGGGTCAGAAACTGGTAACTGGATGTCGAAACGGGCTCTTATCATTTAAATCAGCTTGAAAAGTCTTTAAAAGGCAGGAAAATCGACCGATAAACTTAAAAATCCGGGGTTTTTAGCGTTTTTGGGTCTTGTCATTCAATTCGCGGTACTCTAACAGGTTTCCAGTGTACTAATTCATTTAAATCAGCTCGAAAAGTCTTTAAAAGGCGGGAAAATCGACCGATAAACTTAAAAATCCCGGGTTTTTAGCTTTTTTGGGTCCTGTCACGATTGATTTGACCTTTAAATTAATTCCTTTGGGATACAGTAGTAAGTTTACGGTGTATTAATTTATTTAAAGGACTGTTATAACCTCCTGGGTACCGTAATTTCCACCAACAAGTCTTTAAAAGCCTTCTTTAATCATTTTGAGCTCCTACGCTACGGTATTTTAGCTCCTACCACGCTTTAATCCTTTAAATTAGCCAAATTCCCGCTGTAGCCTCTCTGCTAGCTGTTTACATGGGGTAGATCTCCTGTTTTCCATTAAAAAAGGGCCATTATAGCCTTCAAGTTACCGTAATTTCCAGCCTCTCCCTGACATCAAACATCTCCCCCTTTTCTCCTCCCGAACCCCAGGCTATTTTTCCCCCTGTATTGTTTATAATCACGAGGGTCAGATGCTTTTCCGACTGTTTATGATCAGCAGGAGGAGGAGGGGACTGGCAGTAGCTTGTTCTGCTATAAAAAGAGGACCGCAGGGGTCCAAAACTTTGGGCAGCTGGGCTCTGAGATCCAGATGTTCCCCCATGTGACTTCTCCTGATTTCTAGCCTTTAAAAACTATTAAACGAAGATTTAGAGCCAATTTTCAGCCTTTTCCATGACTTCGACGTATCTTCTTCTCCTCTTTGTAGGATCTGCTTGTGCTTTTACCTTTGGATTACCGGAACTACCCGGTAATTTTTGGGGGCTGGATTACTGTATTTAGTAATTTTTAAAAGCCCGGACGTTTAAAAACGTGAATTACCGTGAAAAATTAAGAAATTTGAGGGGAAACGAGCAAAATAGGCTGATTTGAGAGAAAATTGGAAAGAAACAGCGCTCTAGGGCTAATTTCCATGATTCAGGGGGATAAATCCTTAATTAAAGGGTTGTAGCTAGGCTAAAAGGTACGGCAGAATGTGCTAAATGGGTCCTAGAGCGATCGGATCGAAATTACCGAAGCTTGACCGGGTAAATTCAAATTTGAATACCAAAATCCTCGTCAGAAATGAGTTTTTAGTCATTTTTAGGGTAAAATTAACGTATTCTCGCAGTTTTTCTTTAACAAGGATCGCAGGATTGCTGCAGACTACGGCAACAGGCCTTTTTTTGTTAAAGAAATAGGAAAGCAGCGGGAAATTTGAATTTTAACGGCCATTTTACCATCTGATGGCTGTTTTTCGGTATTTTTTACCCAGAAATACGGGATTTTCAGTAGTTTTCCTGCTAAAGAACACTTCTGGGTTACTGTAGGCCGTTTCCCGCTTTATTTAAAAATTTAATTTCCAGAGAAAATGGACGAGATATCCGCCACGAAGACGGAGGAGCCGGCCAGTGATTTGGATTGCGTTTTATCCGGTTGTCGTCCCCATCACCATCACCATTTCCGACCTCCACGCTTCTTGAAGTAATTTTTTCTTTAAATTATGACGGGATTTCCGTATTTTAAAGGATTGAAAAGCTAAATTCTTTCAGGAAAGTGTCATACCGCGCTCGCCGTGAATTCTATCGAATTGTCTACAACAAGGACACCACAGCCAATCAAAAAATTAAATTATTGGATGATTGGGCCAAAAAACAAGGAGATGACATCCTCAACGACCTCCATGATTATGAGAAAAAAGTACACAAATGGATTGAAAAAGTTCACACAGGAGTTGTGAACACTGTCAAGGCCATTCCTGACAGTTATCAAAAAGTAGGCTAATTTTATTATTTAAAGGGCTAACTGGGTCGTTTTCGGAATGAAAATGCGCAGAATTTCATTCTGAATATAAAAAACTTACTTAAAACTTGCGAAAACCCCGAAAAACAAAGAAAAATCTCCGAAAATGAGAGAAATTACCAATTTCCCGCCAGTTCGCCCGCTGTTTACCAAATAAGCAACGGCGCGCGCTTACAGAAAGCTGAAATGTTAAAAAAAACCCCTTTAAAGGTTCACGAAATCATGGCAAACAAGGATTTGACTCCAAGACAAATTTGGGAGAAGCTCATCGCTTTGAAGTTGGACCCAGTGGTTGCCCGCTCCCTTCGAGCCATTTACTTCTTTGTTGTCCATCAGAAATCCAAAGGAATGGAAGATTTCCAGGTGATTTAACTTGAAAACAGCCCTTTCAATGAACCACAGCTGACCCCTGCTATTGGATTGGGAGGTTATGGAGGAAATTTGATGGGAGAAGATCGAGAAGGAAAAGTCGTCGACGAGGATCTCAATCTTTGATTTGATGACTGAAAAAATAAATAAATTAATCCGAAAATCGCAATAAGCTAGAGAAATTTTAAAACCGAGCACACCGCTGAGCTTCTCTCAACAAGACCAATTGAACGGTATAAAGAACTCCCCCGTAAGTCCAGATTTTGTTGGACCCATGTCCCAGACAGCCCTTTGACCTATGATCGTACCTGTAGTCCCGGATTGTCATCTTCAGGCGAGGCGGAGCCCTACTTTTTTTCAACTTTTTGTGTATTTTTTTATATCACCGTACTCGCGAGGACGAGATCTACACAACTAACATAGAAATTTCTGAGAAAATTGGCCGTTTTTACGAAGATATGGTCCAAAATAGCATTTTGACTAAGATTCAAATGAGAAGATTGGCCATGATGATGTTTCTGTGGGAAGAAGCAGACAAAAGTGAAATCAAAAGATGGCGGGAGTAGCATGGAAAAGCGGCCATCGTCGAGCGGTTATTATTACCAGCTCCTCCAGCGCCCATCATCGTCGAGGGTCCACCAGGAGTTCCAACTGCGGTCATTGTGGGAAAAGTAACCAGTAAACTGGATGCTCCCAAGGCAAAAAACAAATAAGGAAAACAGGATATAAAGAATAAATATTTATTTAAAATACCATTTTGCTTTGTAGTAGACGGCTTGTCCTCCAATTTTCTGCAGGTCGCCGCCAGCCGTCAAGGAGAAGAGCAGAAGAAGTGAATGACGAATTTTACTGAAAGAATGGCTTTTATACTGGTCACAAAGTTGTTAAATCCTTTTCGCTTTTTATCCATTTGCAGTAATTTGGCCGGCGGCAATTTTGAATTATCGCTTTCAGCCAAAGTAATGGGATAGTCGATGAAATGCTGATAAAGTTAGGGAATTCCGCCAGTTTTGTACACTTCCTGGAAAACTAAAGGCTTCTCCTTGTTCAGCTCGATCTAGGCTACAAAATGATATAGAGTTCGTTTAGATCCGAGTATTTTTGAGATTTTTATGAGCTTGAGAAGTTCAATTTGGCGCTCCGGTAGACCTTGGGCGCGGGATTGGACCTCAGTTCAATTCCCCACGAGGTTGCATCAAATTTCCTATTAACTTGGGTGCTCTCTGAGTAAACGATGACTAGAATTAATGGATTTTTTTTCTACTAGACGATTCCCAAGGATTTCGACGATTATCAAGAGCTCTGGAAGCTGCCAAAATATGGTTTAGTCCTAAAAAAATATCAACAGAAAGCCCTGCACTGGGCGAGGAATCGAATCCGCGACATTTGGGTCGACATCAAGTCAATTTTGTGGTAGTTTTCTTGCATAAAAGTCGATTTTTAACATTTGGGACATTGTAGAAATGAGACTGTTGCGGATTTTCTTGGGTACTTTTGCTCAATTTTTGTATTGTCCTGCAGGAGATCAGCGTATAGCCAAAATTATGGGCAAAACAGCCAGATTTCTCATAAATATTGCCAAAAGTCGGTGTAACTGGCTCGAGAATTGAACTCGCGACCTTCAGCAGGAAAGTCTCGAATTCCGATGAAATTTGTTTCATCTTGTGGCCCAGAATGAGCAGAATCGAAGCCAGTATGCAAGAGGCCCAAATACTGTTCATCCTGGCAGCTCTTTTTTTCCATAAAAGAGGCGGAAATATTGAAAAGGCGGCAGAACTGGTCGGAGAATCGAACCAGCGATCTTTTAGACAGCGCAGTGGCCACTTTTCCATGGCCACGCGCATGAGCCTGAGTCTATCGGAGCGCTTCATGTCCACCAGCACTTCTGTTGCATTGAAATCACAAAACTGCTCGAATCCAGGCGAAGTCTGCACCATTTTACAGCACGAAATGAAGCGCCATTTCGGAGAAGCACTGGAAGCGGCTATTGCGAGAGGTTTATGGCCGTTTCTCGGGCTTTCAACTTTAAAATCAAGGAGAAATCAAGTAAGCTGCCAAGGAGAACGAGAAGAAGAAGCAGATTCAAGAGGAGACGACCACAAGTAATGCTGAATGCCCCAAAACAACCAAAGAAAGAATAAGAAACACAATAAAGAGTAAATATTTATTAAAAATACCCATATTATTTGCTGTCGACGGGCGGATTGTCCTCCAATTCAGCTTGATGCCTGCCATCTGGGAAGAGAGCAGAAGAAGTGAATGACGATTTCTACTGAAAGAATGGCTTTTATATTGGTCACAAAGTTGTTAAATCCTTTTCGCTTTTTATCCATTAGCAGTAATTTGGCCGGCGGCAATTTTGAATTATCGCTTTCAGGGTGTCATTGGAGGCTCCTGGCCAATTTTTCGGCGATTACACGGCACTGTTGGAGTCTACCAGCTTCTACTTTTTGGGATTAGCCAGTATTATGATCGCCTACGAGCTAAAGGACGAGACCTACACAACTGACATAGAAAATCTGAGAAAATTCGCCGTTTTTAGGTAGATATGATCCAAATTAGCATTTTGGCTCGCTGCTTTCCGGGTTCTCTTAGAGTTTCAAAATATTGGCTTGTCTTTCCCGATCTCAGGTGAGGTGCCCACCAATGTTCAAGGCGAAATTCAAAGTGGAAAAGGAACAATTAAATCTGAAGACTAGAGAACAACAAGAAGAATAGGATAAACATTTGATTTATTTCCATATGTTTACACAATACAACGGATTACTGTGTATCGGGGCGTCGCCATTGGAGGTGTTTTGAAGCTGGACCTCCATGTCCCAGGAGAGTCCAAAGACGGCAGATGTCGTCGAGGAGTTCGTCACTGGACAGACAACGGCGGCACAGCAACGACACGAGGAGACGGGCCACGAAATCCCTTGGATGGTCGGCTTCCCGACGGCTGTGGCAGCAGTGGGGCCGAAGAGCAGCCAAGTCCCCAATGGCATAGTTTTCTATGCCACTGGTTAGAACCGCCTGCCATCCGGACTCGGTTACCTTAAAATATAGAATAGAAAATGAGGAAAATTAAAATAAACTTACTCTCAAGGTTCTTTGGAACCTTCCGTGGACGGTGTTTTCAGGCAGGTTCCATAATTGGCGCCCGTGCCTCAGTCTCCACTCGTCAAACAGCTGATCCCGTGCGTCCTTTCCAAAGATCCTGAGGAGGATGATGTTGAGCATGATGAAGAGCTCCTGACGTGCATCCAACAGTCTGTCCAATCGGTGGCCGTTGGTAGCGGCCAATCGATCATTCAGGTCCGGGATGATTTCAAAGTGGCCGGCAACCTGGAAAAGAATAAGGTTAATCTGCACAATTTGGCCAGTATTTTTGTCTACAAATAAGAACTGGTGGTATAGAAACAAAAGAACAATTATAAATATGAATATTAACCTGGTTCACGGACGGGTTCCGGAGGACCATATGCAGCCGACGATCCGGATCGTGCTCTCCATTGGGATTTACCGGGTTGGCATCAAGATGAGGATGGTGGCCTCCTTCGTCAACGTTTTCGTCCTCGCCAGCTTCTTCAGTCATAGTGTCCGCCAATATCTAAAGTATAAGTGTTGAATTTATTTAATTGTAAATTTATAGAAGAAATTGCTGCTTGAAACAGCAACCCGGGGGAGAGTAGTCACTGTGGACCCCGAAAAATAAGCCAATTGAAACAAACCTTCACCGAAACCGTCGTCGCCAGGACGACAGCAAACAATGCCGCGATAACTGCGTCGCTCTACAAAAGAACATTTTAAATTTGTTTCGTTTTCACTAATGAAATTTACACATTTTGCAAAAGTTAAAATAAGATTTTTCGGAGCTAAAATAAAATAAAGCCAACCTTTGACATGGCCGCCCGACGAAATGGCAAAAATTGTGTTGAAAACTTGTAAAATTTTGAAAATTCAATATTTTGACAAGTAAATTGACTTGATTTCCATTTAAAAACACGGAAAACTGGCTTATTTCTCGGATATCCAAAGCTACTCTCCCCCTGGATGTTCAAAAGATACAAACCTCGTCCCCGCAATCTCCGCCTTCTTCTAGCAGCTCCAAATAGTCCGCCAATTCCTCCTAAAGTGAGAAAATAAACAAAATACAGAAAGAAACTGACATCAGACAGCGTAGGAAAAGGATCGTCAAATTCTAACGGCTGAAATAAAAGAAATTATTCAGGGCATTGCCTCAAGAAAATACTCACGCGAAGATGATCATCCGAATCATCACAGTAATCAGTCAGAGATCGGAGTCGTGCCATTCTCTCCTGGTGCCGCCTTTCCGACTCAGCCACAAACCGATCAATTTCATCCCTGAAATAAGCAAACGTTGAAATGAGTGAGAAATCACGGACATATTCATGGCCAGGATTGCCAAAATTGACAACGGAAGAACCATCGTGAGAAAGGAAAATGATTAAAAAGCTGCTAATTTTTTAAACACATTCTCGACAAGTTTCAGACGGTAGTTCTGTATAACAAAACAAGACTAAACATCTTCACGGCAATCAACTGGCCTCTTCATCTACGATCCTAGATAAAATACCGGATTATCACCATCAAATCAAAAAAGGTCGCCATTTTTCAAAGCTCCTGAAAAACTAAATATATCACCATGATCAGCACAAAATTCTGAACACAAGGAATCAGAAAAAATCCCGATTTTGAAAGTTCGGTAAGCGCCCTTTCGCCATATATATCACCGTGCTCGCGAGGACGAGATCTACACAACTAACGTAGAAAATCTGAGAAAATTGGCCGTTTTTAGGTAGATATGGTCCAAATTAGCATTTTGGCTAGGATTCTTATGATATTTTTCGCCAAGTTTTGTTGGAAAAGCCTAATCTAGTCTGTAGGATAATTACTCCTTCTAGATTTGTCAGGAATGTCCTATTTATCCAAAAAAAATAATATCCAAGCAGGTCGGCCGGAATTTGTCAATTTTTCAATTTTTCCTATTATTCGGAGTATCTAATTTTTTTTTCTGATTTTGAGTTAATTTATTTTTTTTTATTTTCAGGTGTCAGTCATCCGTCTCCGCCACTCCTGTACCGCCTTCTTCTCACGAAATCCTGGTCGATTGCGGACACGAGCCATCGACTGAGGTTTGTAGATTTTTTTGAGCCATATTCCTCACTAGGCACATGCCAATTCCAGTTCCTTGCCAACTGTTGCTTATAAAAAAATATAAAAAAGCCAAAAATTCGACTGCCTTTTACCGATATTTTCCCAATCTGTTGCTAATTTTTATGGGATTTTGAATGGAAACGAGCTGTACCGCCTCGCGTATTTGATGTCGATTCATGCCATTTGTTTCAGGTTGTCGATCTTTTCGCCTGGATCCTGGGATCATTAGTCCCGTAGACTTAACGAAGGTTGCCATCGTCCCTCTCTTTTTTTTGTGATCTCATTCTTTTTTCTCGCGGCACCTACAGGCGTAAAAGTCCTGTTGGTGCGTTTCTGTTTTTATTTATTTGGGGCAGTTGGAGAGAAGGTCCTCTGGGTAGGGGAGACATACCGCCATTGGGTTGTCCGCTATCCAGGAAAAAATTGAAATGCTGAAAATATTGCGCTGCCAGCAATTTTGCTGATTCGCCGCGTTGATTACTATAGAACTGACAATTTTTGAGCTTTTTCTGCGCTGTTTCAAACTCTCGTCAGTGGAAATGTCCCTGAAATGCGCTGGCTTACAGTTTGCTGGGACAGAAATTTGCAAAATTTATTCAAACGCTTATTGATGACTATACCGCCGTTTTTGACGCCAGCTCTTCCTTCAGTTTATTTAGCGATTTCTTTTGAAAAATATCTAAAATTGAAGCTAATTTTGAACGAAATTGTCTTTGGAATTAAAAGTTTACAACTAAAAGAGTTGACTGCTCTCTGGAGGGGTTTCTAGTCCTAGATAAAATACCGGATTACCATCATCAAATCAAAAAAAGGTCGCCATTTTTCAAAGCTCCTGAAAAACTAAATATATCACCATGATCAGCACAAAATTCCGAACTCTTTCAAAAGAAAATCAAAAATCAAAAAAATCAAAAAACTAAAAGAGTTGACTGCTCTCTGGAGGGGTTTCTGAAGGGGTTTCGAGTAGTAAAAATACAAAAAAGTGCCATTTTTACATAGAAAATTGGGTAAAAATGGGGGAAACACCCGGAAAAAGTTTTTCTGCCTCATGCTGGATCGGAGACGAGTTAGAGCGCGTTTGCTGTTCTTCCAATTTTTTCCTCTCGGAATTGCCCAAAATATATCGTTTTCTATCATTTCTTTTATGCTAAAATAATTACTAAAATATTTGCAACAAGTTTAGCAGCAAAAAAATTATTAAAAGAACATCAAAATTAAATTTGGAAAAAGGAGTATTATTGCGAGATGGCTAAATACAGTAACTAAGAGCCCGCAAATTCAAACATCTGTCAGAGTCCCTTTAAGCATGGCAAAATGCGGGATTTCAGGGCAATTTTGGTAAAACAGCGCCATTTTTCGTAAATTTTGGTAAAAAAGCGCCATTTTTCGTAAATTTTGGTAAAAAAAGTGCCATTTTTCGTAAATTTTGGTAAAAAGCGCCAAATTTGTGTTATTTTTCGGTAAAAAGCGAGGTTTCTAGTAAATTTACGTCATTTTAAGAATCATTCAGTATCTGATGGACTCGACTGGCCAGTCGTCTGCCCCTCCGTGGCCTTACAAAGAAGGACCGACACCGCGTCTCGATGACCAGCGCCTTGTGTTGACAGTCAACAAAACTGAAGAAGATGTGGAATCTCGTCTGCTTCAATTAAAGCGAACTGTTCACGGCACGAGCTTCTTTCTTTCGACAGCCGCTGTACAACAACGCGGAAGACTCGAAGAATATCGTCGAATGTTGTTGGATTACCGCGAGAAATTGGAACAGCGAGCTGATTGGTTGCGTCGAACTGTGGAACAACTCAAAGAAGAATGTGAACTGGAACAGGGCGGTGATCGGGCTCGACCAGCTGATGATCAAGAAGAAAATATTCAACTCTACAAACGGGACACAGAATAAATGACAGAGAGACACCCCAGCCATTTTGTAGAGAAATAAAGACGTTTGTAGTCATTTCTTCTCATTTTCTGGCATCAACAACGCCAGGTTTGGTATCAAAAAATAAAGCAGAAAATTCTGTACAAGGCGGTATATTTTGCATAGTATTTCGTTGAAATTTAAAGGAATGACGAATTTTTTAAAGGCGCGATCTTCGCGCGCCATGTTCAATGGCTAGAATAGCGCGGTAAACTTTGAAATTATTATTTTTCTTTTGATTTTTAATGGCTTGCCGTTCACTTTTGGTAGCAAAAAATAGAGCAGAAAAAACTCTATAAGCTGATATATTTATCATAACTTTTAATGGAAATTTTAAGCAATGCAGAATTTTTTAAAAGATTTCGGCGCACCATTTTCAAGAACTATTGAAATGCGGCAATTTTCAAAATACTCTTTTTATTGTGATTTTTAGGATCTGCTGCAGGATTCTTGATACCAAAAAATAGAGTAGAAAATTCTGTACAATCTGGTCTACTTTTCATATGTTTTCCTTGGAATTTGACGAAATGCCGAATTTTATAAAATTTCGCTTATAAATTAGAAAAAGTTGGATCATTGCGTCCTGGCCTCTGAATTTCAAATTTCAACGGCAAAAATACTATTCTAGCCTCTTGTTTTCAATGTTTTCCCCCAAAATCAAAGCTAAATTAGTACTTTTTGGATGACCAGCTTCTACGCCCGTTTGACTTCTGAAATTCGCCTGAGAGTCCACAATTCTCCAAATTTTTACTACGCTCTAATGCCGACAATAAAATCCGAGCCGGTAGATCAATGGCGACTGGCGTACAACCACGTGTCGGATATGGTCGCCAGCAAGGAGAAGCCCCTACCGCCACAGCAGAATCTGGCTAATCTTGTCCGCCTCGTCTATGAAGTGAGTCTCCCAGTTAAATGGCCGTTAAATGACCGCCAAAAAGTAAAAAATCAACCCTTTTCCCCGTCTTTTTTTATCTCTGATCACCCTCACATCCTGGCCTTTGTATTCTTGGTGGGACGACAGCGGGAGAGTCCGCCCAGCCGTCTGCTCCACGTCAAGTGTTCTTTTTTTCTTAATGGAAAGTCTCCTTGGCTTTAGTAAAGCAGCTGGATTACTGTATTCCAATCCAAAATACCGAAAAATGGAGAATTCGCTATTTTTTTGATTTTTGATTTTCTTTTGAAAGAGTTCGGAATTTTGTGCTGATCATGGTGATATATTTAGTTTTTCAGGAGCTTTGAAAAATGGCGACCTTTTTTGATTTGATGATGATAATCCGGTATTTTATCTAGGACTAGAAACCCCTCCAGAGAGCAGTCAACTCTTTTAGTTGTAAACTTTTAATTCCAAAGACAATTTCGTTCAAAATTAGCTTCAATTTTAGATATTTTTCAAAAGAAATCGCTAAATAAACTGAAGGAAGAGCTGGCGTCAAAAACGGCGGTATAGTCATCAATAAGCGTTTGAATAAATTTTGCAAATTTCTGTCCCAGCAAACTGTAAGCCAGCGCATTTCAGGGACATTTCCACTGACGAGAGTTTGAAACAGCGCAGAAAAAGCTCAAAAATTGTCAGTTCTATAGTAATCAACGCGGCGAATCAGCAAAATTGCTGGCAGCGCAATATTTTCAGCATTTCAATTTTTTCCTGGATAGCGGACAACCCAATGGCGGTATGTCTCCCCTACCCAGAGGACCTTCTCTCCAACTGCCCCAAATAAATAAAAACAGAAACGCACCAACAGGACTTTTACGCCTGTAGGTGCCGCGAGAAAAAAGAATGAGATCACAAAAAAAAGAGAGGGACGATGGCAACCTTCGTTAAGTCTACGGGACTAATGATCCCAGGATCCAGGCGAAAAGATCGACAACCTGAAACAAATGGCATGAATCGACATCAAATACGCGAGGCGGTACAGCTCGTTTCCATTCAAAATCCCATAAAAATTAGCAACAGATTGGGAAAATATCGGTAAAAGGCAGTCGAATTTTTGGCTTTTTTATATTTTTTTATAAGCAACAGTTGGCAAGGAACTGGAATTGGCATGTGCCTAGTGAGGAATATGGCTCAAAAAAATCTACAAACCTCAGTCGATGGCTCGTGTCCGCAATCGACCAGGATTTCGTGAGAAGAAGGCGGTACAGGAGTGGCGGAGACGGATGACTGACACCTGAAAATAAAAAAAAATAAATTAACTCAAAATCAGAAAAAAAAATTAGATACTCCGAATAATAGGAAAAATTGAAAAATTGACAAATTCCGGCCGACCTGCTTGGATATTATTTTTTTTGGATAAATAGGACATTCCTGACAAATCTAGAAGGAGTAATTATCCTACAGACTAGATTAGGCTTTTCCAACAAAACTTGGCGAAAAATATCATAAGAATCCTAGCCAAAATGCTAATTTGGACCATATCTACCTAAAAACGGCCAATTTTCTCAGATTTTCTACGTTAGTTGTGTAGATCTCGTCCTCGCGAGCACGGTGATATATATGGCGAAAGGGCGCTTACCGAACTTTCAAAATCGGGATTTTTTCTGATTCCTTGTGTTCAGAATTTTGTGCTGATCATGGTGATATATTTAGTTTTTCAGGAGCTTTGAAAAATGGCGACCTTTTTTGATTTGATGGTGATAATCCGGTATTTTATCTAGGATCGTAGATGAAGAGGCCAGTTGATTGCCGTGAAGATGTTTAGTCTTGTTTTGTTATACAGAACTACCGTCTGAAACTTGTCGAGAATGTGTTTAAAAAATTAGCAGCTTTTTAATCATTTTCCTTTCTCACGATGGTTCTTCCGTTGTCAATTTTGGCAATCCTGGCCATGAATATGTCCGTGATTTCTCACTCATTTCAACGTTTGCTTATTTCAGGGATGAAATTGATCGGTTTGTGGCTGAGTCGGAAAGGCGGCACCAGGAGAGAATGGCACGACTCCGATCTCTGACTGATTACTGTGATGATTCGGATGATCATCTTCGCGTGAGTATTTTCTTGAGGCAATGCCCTGAATAATTTCTTTTATTTCAGCCGTTAGAATTTGACGATCCTTTTCCTACGCTGTCTGATGTCAGTTTCTTTCTGTATTTTGTTTATTTTCTCACTTTAGGAGGAATTGGCGGACTATTTGGAGCTGCTAGAAGAAGGCGGAGATTGCGGGGACGAGGTTTGTATCTTTTGAACATCCAGGGGGAGAGTAGCTTTGGATATCCGAGAAATAAGCCAGTTTTCCGTGTTTTTAAATGGAAATCAAGTCAATTTACTTGTCAAAATATTGAATTTTCAAAATTTTACAAGTTTTCAACACAATTTTTGCCATTTCGTCGGGCGGCCATGTCAAAGGTTGGCTTTATTTTATTTTAGCTCCGAAAAATCTTATTTTAACTTTTGCAAAATGTGTAAATTTCATTAGTGAAAACGAAACAAATTTAAAATGTTCTTTTGTAGAGCGACGCAGTTATCGCGGCATTGTTTGCTGTCGTCCTGGCGACGACGGTTTCGGTGAAGGTTTGTTTCAATTGGCTTATTTTTCGGGGTCCACAGTGACTACTCTCCCCCGGGTTGCTGTTTCAAGCAGCAATTTCTTCTATAAATTTACAATTAAATAAATTCAACACTTATACTTTAGATATTGGCGGACACTATGACTGAAGAAGCTGGCGAGGACGAAAACGTTGACGAAGGAGGCCACCATCCTCATCTTGATGCCAACCCGGTAAATCCCAATGGAGAGCACGATCCGGATCGTCGGCTGCATATGGTCCTCCGGAACCCGTCCGTGAACCAGGTTAATATTCATATTTATAATTGTTCTTTTGTTTCTATACCACCAGTTCTTATTTGTAGACAAAAATACTGGCCAAATTGTGCAGATTAACCTTATTCTTTTCCAGGTTGCCGGCCACTTTGAAATCATCCCGGACCTGAATGATCGATTGGCCGCTACCAACGGCCACCGATTGGACAGACTGTTGGATGCACGTCAGGAGCTCTTCATCATGCTCAACATCATCCTCCTCAGGATCTTTGGAAAGGACGCACGGGATCAGCTGTTTGACGAGTGGAGACTGAGGCACGGGCGCCAATTATGGAACCTGCCTGAAAACACCGTCCACGGAAGGTTCCAAAGAACCTTGAGAGTAAGTTTATTTTAATTTTCCTCATTTTCTATTCTATATTTTAAGGTAACCGAGTCCGGATGGCAGGCGGTTCTAACCAGTGGCATAGAAAACTATGCCATTGGGGACTTGGCTGCTCTTCGGCCCCACTGCTGCCACAGCCGTCGGGAAGCCGACCATCCAAGGGATTTCGTGGCCCGTCTCCTCGTGTCGTTGCTGTGCCGCCGTTGTCTGTCCAGTGACGAACTCCTCGACGACATCTGCCGTCTTTGGACTCTCCTGGGACATGGAGGTCCAGCTTCAAAACACCTCCAATGGCGACGCCCCGATACACAGTAATCCGTTGTATTGTGTAAACATATGGAAATAAATCAAATGTTTATCCTATTCTTCTTGTTGTTCTCTAGTCTTCAGATTTAATTGTTCCTTTTCCACTTTGAATTTCGCCTTGAACATTGGTGGGCACCTCACCTGAGATCGGGAAAGACAAGCCAATATTTTGAAACTCTAAGAGAACCCGGAAAGCAGCGAGCCAAAATGCTAATTTGGATCA
Organism: Oscheius sp. DF5033; assembly: GCA_964036215.1. NCBI lineage: Eukaryota > Metazoa > Nematoda > Chromadorea > Rhabditida > Rhabditidae > Oscheius > Oscheius sp. DF5033. The sequence goes on along the minus strand of CAXIWN010000004.1, from coordinate 544,438 downwards.
TATCTACCTAAAAACGGCGAATTTTCTCAGATTTTCTATGTCAGTTGTGTAGGTCTCGTCCTTTAGCTCGTAGGCGATCATAATACTGGCTAATCCCAAAAAGTAGAAGCTGGTAGACTCCAACAGTGCCGTGTAATCGCCGAAAAATTGGCCAGGAGCCTCCAATGACACCCTGAAAGCGATAATTCAAAATTGCCGCCGGCCAAATTACTGCTAATGGATAAAAAGCGAAAAGGATTTAACAACTTTGTGACCAGTATAAAAGCCATTCTTTCAGTAGAAATCGTCATTCACTTCTCCGGCTCTCCTCCCAGATGGCAGGCATCAAGCTGAAGAAAAATGGAGGACAACCTCGGATGCGCCGTCACCAAATAAAATGGGTATTTTTAATAAATGTTTATTCTTTATTGTGTTTGTTCTTATGTTCTCGTGGTTGTTTTGGGGCATTTGGGTTATTGTCTGATCGTCTCCTCTTGAATCGTTTTGTTCTTCTCGTTCTCCTTGCCAGCTTCCTTGATTTCTCCTTGATTTTAAAGTTGAAAGCCCGAGAAACGGCCATAAACCTCTCGAAATAGCCGCTCCCAGTGCTTCTCCGAAATGGCGCTTCATTTCGTGCTGTAAAATGATGCAAATTTCGTCTGGATCCGAGCATTTCTGTGATTTCAAGCAGAGAAGCGCTGGTGGACATGAAGCGCTCCGATAGACTCAGGCTGATGCGGGTGGCCATGGAAAAGTGGCCACTGCGCTGTCTAAAAGATCGCTGGTTCGATTCTCCGACCAGTTCTGCCGCCTTTTCAATATTTCCGCCTCTTTTATGGAAAAAAAGAGCTGCCAGGATGAACAGTATTTGGGCCTCTTGCATACTGGCTTCGATTCTGCTCATTCTGGGCCACAAGATGAAACAAATTTCATCGGAATTCGAGACTTTCCTGCTGAAGGTCGCGAGTTCAATTCTCGAGCCAGTTACACCGACTTTTGGCAATATTTATGAGAAATCTGGCTGTTTTGCCCATAATTTTGGCTATACGCTGATCTCCTGCAGGACAATACAAAAATTGAGCAAAAGTACCCAAGAAAATCCGCAACAGTCTCATTTCTACAATGTCCCAAATGTTAAAAATCGACTTTTATGCAAGAAAACTACCACAAAATTGACTTGATGTCGACCCAAATGTCGCGGATTCGATTCCTCGCCCAGTGCAGGGCTTTCTGTTGATATTTTTTTAGGACTAAACCATATTTTGGCAGCTTCCAGAGCTCTTGATAATCGTCGAAATCCTTGGGAATCGTCTAGTAGAAAAAAAATCCATTAATTCTAGTCATCGTTTACTCAGAGAACACCCAATTTAATATTAAATTTGATGCAACCTCGTGGGGAATTGAACTGAGGTCCAATCCCGCGCCCAAGGTCTACCGGAGCGCCAAATTGAACTTCTCAAGCTCAAAAAAAATCGCAAAAATACTCGGATCTAAACAAAATTTATATCATTTTGTAGCCCAGATCGAACTGAACTAGGAGAAGATCTTATTTTTCCAGGAAAAACTGGCGGTATTCCCTAACTTTATCAGCATTTTATCGATCGTCCTATAAATTTTGGCCGAAAGCGATACTTCAAAATTGCTGCCGGCCAAATTACTGCAAATGGATAAAAAGCGAAAAGGATTTAACAACTTTGTGACCAGTATAAAAGCCATTCTTTCAGTAAAATTCGTCATTCACTTCTTCTGCTCTTCTCCTTGACGGCTGGCGGCGACCTGCAGAAAATTGGAGGACAAGCCGTCTACTACAAAGCAAAATGGTATTTTAAATAAATATTTATTCTTTATATCCTGTTTTCCTTATTTGTTTTTTGCCTTGGGAGCATCCAGTTTACTGGTTACTTTTCCCACAATGACCGCAGTTGGAACTCCTGGTGGACCCTCGACGATGATGGGCGCTGGAGGAGCTGGTAATAATAACCGCTCGACGATGGCCGCTTTTCCACATGCTACTCCCACTGGAGTTTTTCAACAGACGGCACCTCCTCCTATTCGCGGAGCTTTCCAACATAAAAGCGCGATATTTAGTTTTATTTTATTCTGCATTTCTGGACTCTTGTGTGGGACTCTCAGTCAGTTCTTAACTTTTCCCGGATTTCTCGACTTTTATGGAGCTACGCACATTTTTTCATATTATGTACATTGTTCGAGCTGTGTAAAGATTAATCATAAGAGAGAGAGAGAGACAGTGGACGAGGAGAAAATAGAAAAAATACTAATCGGAGTTCCAACGACAGTGGGAAACGAGTAACTAAAGAGACGAGGGAAATGACCAATGGTCAACTTTGTTTGCTTTTCCAAAACGTAGCTGCGCCGCAGGATAGACGACCCTCTTGCACAGGCGGGAAGCAAAATGTGCGGGCTCTCAGTTTCATAAATCAAAAACTGAGCAGCATACGGAATGTAAAACAAAAGACCAGACAAGACACAGTTGTAATCTAGTTGTGAAGTGTACAACTTTTTAAATGCGATGGTTTCGTTATGGAATACTGTAAAAATTAATAAGGGTCTTCAATGACGTAAATAATTAGAAGGGAGGGGAAGGGGTGATGTTAACCCTTTGGCGACAATCCGACCCGCCGGTGGGTCGTACAAAAGTTACCTCTTGGGACCGTACGATCGTAGCTTCCAAAGGGGATTATCACGGATTTCGGATTAATTTCGTTGGTTTTTACCAAGCCATTTAGGAGGGATTCATAATTTCAAAAATACACACGTTACAAGTGGAGGCGCCGTGTCCGGCATAGGGACTCCTTAGACACCAGGTTCCGCTCTCTAGAATGATGCCAAAAACAATCGACCTGCACTGAGGAGTACAATTCTTCCTTTTTAAAATTTCGCTCCCGCCAAAAAGATTTGGCAAAAACAATCGTCGACTAATGGGCCACCGCGAATGGTGAAAAAGCCGTGGTCCATTGGGCCCTCTCATGAAAAATCCCCAATGTCGCCAAAGAGTTAAGATGATTTCACAAAATAAATGGAGATCATAGATGTAACAATACCGTAAAAACTGAATCCATTTTAGTCATGGTTAGCCAGGCATTCTGCAAAGATTCCGACTGAAAACCGCATAAAAAATAAGATTTTTAAAAATCTCGAACCATAAAATTAGAGAAAAAGTGGTCAAAAATGAGAAAAAATTGAAAAAATTTTGAAAAATTTCGCTAAAACTTCTCAGAAAAGTTGCATTTTCTTGATATCTGAGGCCTGAAAACCAATTTGACAAACAATTTGATATATGAAACCACGCGAGAAAAATGCCAATTGACAAAAATTGAGTAACAAATTAGTGATACCGCTAATAAATTAGCTTATCTTTCGAGTTATGCTTGGTTTCATATATCAAATTGTTTGTCATAGCCTGCTTTATATTTTGCAACATGTCCTGCACAGTGGAAATGCAAAATAAGCCATCTAGAAAGCAAATTTGTCAATTTCTCATATAATGCGCTCCGGCGCACAGTAAGCGCGCTCCAAAACTTGGCGCACACTTGGCGCACGATTGGAGCGCGTGGCAGGGTCCCTTTAAGTCGGAAGACACCGATTTTAGACAGTCTCATCATAAAATGTCCTCATCGGCTAAAACTAAATAATCCAGTCGCGCTTCGCGCGAAAATGATTAGGAATCCTAAAATTTGAGGAAAATTTCGATAAACACTCAGGTGAAAACAGCGAAACGCAACTGGTCTCATTTGCCCCGCTCTTCCTGCAAACTTCAAAAAAAGGCCGGCCAATACGAGCAGAAAAATATGGAAAAACTCGTGAAAAATAGGGAACAATCCCGGAAATTGCCAGAAATAGTGGGAATTTTTGGATTTAGTTTTAAAAATGACTAGAAAACTGAGTAAAACGCAGAAAAATCCAAATTCTAAAGCGGAAATGACTGGGAAAAGCGTTTTCAAGCAATTTCTGCTTTCATTTAGCCTATAACTTTAAAAAGAATGTGACAGCTCGTAAATTTGAGCTGTAAAAGGGGCGGAAACCGGTAAAAACTTGAAAAAAGGGCGGAAAAACCATAGAAACTTGAATTTTAGCCTAAAATGAGCTTCAAAGTCAGGAAATTCCACTTTTTTACTAAATATCGGCCTAAAAGTTTGTGAAAATGGCGGTGCACTAGTTCGAAAACACCAATAAATCAATTTTACAGTAAAAATACAAAAAAAATGAAATTTTTACATAGAAAATTGGGCCAATGAGGCGGGCGGATCGCCTCCATTTTTGTTAAACTTACATGGCAAAATGCGGGATTTCAGGGCATTTTTAGTAAAAAAGCGCCATGTTTCGTAAATTTTGGTAAAAAGCGCCAAATTTGTGCTATTTTTCCGGTAAAAAGCGAGGTTTCTGGTAAATTTACGTCATTTTAAGAATCATTCAGTATCTGATGGACTCGACTGGCCAGTCGTCTGCCCCTCCGTGGCCTTACAAAGAAGGACCGACACCGCGTCTCGATGACCAGCGCCTTGTGTTGACAGTCAACAAAACTGAAGAAGATGTGGAATCTCGTCTGCTTCTGCATCTTCACTGGAGGAAGCCGGACCTCAGCTGAAGAAAAGTGTAAAATATTTTAAATAAAAAATAAAGCGACATTATGAATCTTTTCTTGTTTTTTTTTCGAATTATTCTAGCTTGGATTTGGTTTTTCTTTAAAGAATTTCGAACACAGCAAAATTCCCACGCTGATCTCAATAGCAAAAACACAGGAAAATTAACTTTCAAAGGCCAGCTGCTGTGACCCGAAGCCAGTAAAAAGAGCCTATCTTTAGGAATTCTCCGACAAGTGAACCACAAATGGATCCATCGGAAGACGAAGGGAAAAGAGAAGAAGTGATCATCGGTCAAAGGGCTGTCTGGGACCATATCTACCTAAAAACGGCCATTTTTCTCGGATATTCCTATTTTATTATTTTCGAAAGGTTTAGGACAGCGTCCGCGTAAGACTCGAGCTGCAGGGACATATGGCGGACAAAAAATTCGAAGTTCTCCAAATCAGCTCAAATTTTCTGTACGGCATAGCTGAAGGTAGAGAAGACGTTTGCAAGTGTTTTTATTTTAGTCCGCAGTTTATGAATTTTTCGCTGAGGGCGAATTCCGCGACCTATAGATGGAAATAACTTTTTTGTTTCTTAACTTTTTGAGGCGTCCTATAGCTCATTCGACGTAGAATTTGATGCTCTACAACCTTGCTTATATAAGCAAAGTAGGTTTATAAGGTCTTTACAAAGTTATGGAAATTTTTCGCATTTCGCAAATCTTAAAAAAATTCTAGAAAATCCAAATCTGACTTGCATATCGTAAATTTTTGCTATGTTCTTCCCCAATGTCTCAGCTATTTTTTAAAAAAAAAAGAAAATTGAAAATTGAGGTAGAAATTCCAAAGATATGATCGTTTCGAGATGGCTAGCTTGGCTTCAATGAAAAATAAACGATGACCTCCAGTGCAAAAATTTATTCTAAACCGTCCCTGATATTGTTTTTGATTTTTTACAGAAGAAAAAACAATATTTTCATGCGTACTTTTTGAGAAATAGCTGCCTCGAGTTTGTCTAATTTGCAGCGTGAGCAAGAAAAGCGGAGTAAGTAATTGCGTACAAGATTCCGTGAACGAGCTCACTTTTCTGACGATTTGTTTTCCTCTTTTTTTAACGTAAATAACAACATTGTATGTGTGTTTTTTTACTGTAAAAAATCAAAAACAATATAAGGAAGAGTTTAAAACATATTTCAGCACTTGGCGTCAATTTTTACTTTTCATTGAAATCAGGCGAACCGTCTTGAAACGCTCATAACTTTGGAATTTCTACCTCAATTTTTAATTTTATTTTTTTTTTTAAAATAGCTAACAAGGGAACCATTTTTCCTTAAGGTGGCTTTTCGTAATGAGACCGGCACCATTCGAAAGAGCGTCCACGGTACCCCCAGAAACCGTTGTCAAAACCTGCAGAATGACCCATGGCGCGCCGTCGCACGACATTTTTGTTTTACATGTTAAAATCCTGGAAAGCGGTCAACCAGACTGTAATGACTTCAAAAATGGAATAAAAATGTGCCAAGTTGGCCGAGTGGTAACGCGCTCGCTTATAACATTTTTGTGTTTTTCTTGTTCCCGAGTTCGAACTCCGTACCAACCAATATCATTTTTCTAATTTTTTTCCACGGCGTTTTTTACCATTTTCATGGATTTTCCGTTTCTTTGCGTCATTCTTCGGCATGATTGTTTAGTATAGAATATGCAGATGTTTTCACTTCTTCATAAACTAGCGAAAATTGGCTTTCCCGCCAAATGGAGGTGTTATTCACATAGGAAAAAATTAGAAAAATGATATTGGTATCCCCTTCTAAAATGGTATCTAAATTATAATCCCCCGCTTAGACAAATTTTTAACAGCTGATTTTTAACGTCCGGGGGGACATAAGGGTGGGTAACTTTACGGCCCCGCCGCCTTGGGGCCTTATGGTTACCCTCGGGGCCGTATGGTTACCACATGCGAACGGCTCGCCTATTTAGTGAATTTCTTTATTATTTTCGGCAAGATCCAAGGTAGTCATGCCGGGGGACTGCGTCCCCCGGACCCCCTGCTTTTATGGCTCCTCGTCGACATGCCGCAGGCATGTCGACTTCGGAGCCCCAGCGAGGGAGGGGGTATTAGGCTAGATGATTACGTTAGCTTTCGAGATAGCTAACACCGGCAAAAAAAAGTAAACAAAAACTGATTTTTTATGCATTTATGTCTATAAAATCTGATTGGCCTACTATACTAGATCAGTTCAGCGTAAAAAAACAGTTAAAAAGCTCATAAAACGCTTGATTCCCGTTATTGGTAACCATACGGCCCCGAGGGTAACCATACGGCCCCGGCGCTTTGAGGCCGTAAAGTTACCCAACCACCGTATAATGGGAATGAAATCCTTTTCTAGTCAAGTAGTGAACTAGTCGAAACTTTTCTTGATGTTTGGGGGGGGGGGGCATATCGGAAAAAGAACCCAAAAATTTACGATATGCAAGTTCGATTTGAATTTTCTAGAATTTTTATAAAAAATGCAAAAAGTGAAAAGTCTCTATAACTTTTTAAAAACATGGGAAAACTTTTTTGCTCATATAGGAAATGTTGTAGAGCATCAAATTCTACGTCGAATAAGCCATAATACGTATCACAAAGCTGAGAAATAAAATAGTTATCGCCATTTATAGGTCGCGGAATTCGGCCTCTGCCAAAAATTCATTGCATGGCGGGCCATTATAAAAATCTGTGCAAACGTCTTTTCTACCTTCAATTATGTCCTTCAAAAAATTTCAACCGATTTGGAGTACTTCGATGTTTTTGTCCGCCCCCAGCTCGACCCTTACGCGGACCCTGTCTTAGAGCACGTCGGCCTTACGTACGAAGATTTCTGTACAAAAAGTTGAGAATGAAAATAGCCATGGGCGGGCGCGCCCTCGTTCCCAAGAGGCGTTACCTAGCCGAGTCATCTTTTGTTATAAAACACGTAATTTAGCTCCCGCTTTTTTGAACGCGGGAAGACGGTGCGGCGCGTCTCTCGACTAAAAATGAGTCAGATTAGGACAAGGGGAAATCTCACGTCAGCAGTTTGTTATTGTCATTATTTATCGCAAAAAGGGGAAAAGGGGGCATTTTGGAGGAAGAAACAAAAAGAAGGGGACAAGAATGCTCCTAAATTTATATTCGGCGCCATATTTGAATGATAAACACGGGAAAAGCCTTCAAAATTGATGGCTTCCTTTATTCCGATGAGAAATCTTTCATTTTTTTCGTGTTCTTAAGCTTTTAAACTTCCCGCCAGTCCAGAAAAGCGAAAAATCTGCCAGATTTACCCCCAAACGGTTTTTATCCTTTGAATTCGCTTGTAAAATGTTAGTTTTAGTCAAAAATTGACCAGATTTCGAGTCAGTTGATTGTCTACTGTCTGCGCAGACACCTCGAATTTTCAGAGGTCTCCTTGGTTAGTAATTTTTACTTTTTTAGGGGTCAAAATTACCCGAAGATTAGTGAAAATAGGTAAAAATTGGGTAAAAATAGCCGCAGTTAGGCAGAGTTTGACTGTCTAACTGTGGCTCCTATCGCTGTCCAACTGCGGCCTGTTTAGCTGTCTAATTGTGGCTCTTTTAACCGCTGCGCGCCATTTTTACCCGAAATTTCGCGATTTTCCCAAATTTTCCATTAATTTCTTCTATTTTTTCAGTGCAATGAGCAACTGTGCCCAAGTTTGTGTACCTGAATTGGACGTCTATTTGCCGAGCTTCGTAAAAGATGCAACAGGCCTCCAATCGTTGAAGCTGGTCCGTCGTGCCAATCAAAATATCGCCGAATTTGAAATTCGTTTTACCGGCAGCACGGGACAAGCCAAAGCCGAATTCGATCGAATTCAAGCCATCAAGGACAAGAATGATACCATCAGTGATCAGGGTCCGTTTTTTGCTCATCGTAAAGAGGTAGCTGGCGTTGGATTTTAATCAAAATTAGCACAAAGGCGACATCAACGAGCGCCAACAATCAGAATGCATCATTTCGCGGGTTTTACCGCATTTTCTGGGCATTAGGCTAATTCTACCGTACCTAGCATAAAATTGTGAATATTTTGATACCAAAACCGCCTGATAATCATTTTTGAATTATGGTAATTCTGCGTAAGCGAGCGCCAAAATTCAAATTTGCTTGTTTTCCGCGTTTTTTTCTCATTTTTTTTGGAGTTTTCTGGCTATTTTCACATCAAAAATCCCTTTTTTTCAGGTCCCGTGGCGTGTGACGGCCCCTGCCGCCGTGCTGAAGTACCGGCCCGTGAAATGTTCCAATTTGGCGACTGTGACCACAACATTTGCCGCGAATGTATGAAGAGCAGCCAAGCTCGTACCCTCTACGATGGAACTCCTTGCTGTTGTAATGAGCGCTGTATCGCCGCCGGCAGCCGTACCGTCAGCCGTAATTCCAGTCTCCGCAGTCGGAATTCCATTCGCCGTAGCAGCGGAGAGTCAAAATCGAAAAAGAAAGAAAAAAAGAAAGAACTCAAGAAGTGAGTGGGAGAAATATGGAATCCAAAGGAGTTTTGACCATGAAAGAAGAAAATTTTACCTGCGCCGCCATGCCTCGTTAGCTCAGCGGTAGAGCGTTGGACTTTTAATCGAACGCATAGTTGCTCACTTTCGCCATATTTGCCATAAATTTGGCTCGCCTTTTTTTTATTTAAATTTTTGACTCGTTTCTGTGAAATTGACCCAAAACCGGGAAATTTTCAATTTTTTTTTCGATTTTGTGATAATTTATGGGGAAAAATTGAGTTTTATAGTCTAAAACTTATTAAATCAGCTATTTTTCAGGACAGAAGAGACCTCGAGCCAGTCGATGGATTCGCAGAAGAGTCAGCGTCGTAGCCGCCGTGAAAATGAGGAATTCGTCTCGCTGGCAACTCTTCAAGGCTTTAATCGTCTTGTTGCCGTTAAAATCTACGCGTATTTTGTCGGCAGTCGAAAGCTGATGCGCCGCACCGATGAGACGGAACTCGTGGGCCACTCGCCAATGCGCCTGTTGATGGACAACGCCGAACGACTGATGGCCAGCCCTCACACTAGGGCTACCATCGGTTCGGTTATCGGGTAACCGAACCGAAACCGGAAGAAACCGAAACCGACGGTTTCCGGTTTTCGGTTTTCGGTTTCAATCGGTTTCGGTTTCTAATCGGTTTCGGTTTTCGGTTATCGGTTCCTAATCGGTTTCGGTTATCGGTTATCGGTTTCGAATCGGTTTCGGTTATCGGTTATCGGTTTCAATCGGTTTTCGGTTATCGGTTATCGGTTTCAATCGGTTTCCGGTTCGGTTGGAAACCGATTTGACCGGCGGCAATTTGAATTGTTGAATTTTTCAAAGAGGAAACAAACAATTCAAATTGCCGCCGGTCAAATCGGTTTCCAAGCGGTTTCTGAGAGAAACCGATTGAAACCGAAAACCGATTGAAACCGATAACCGAAAACCGAAACCGATTAGAAACCGATAACCGATAACCGAAACCGATTAGAAACCGAAAACCGGAAACCGAAAACCGACGGTTTCGGTTATTTTCGGTTTTCGGTTATCGGTTTTCGGTTATTTCGATCGGTTTTCGGTTACCCTGAAACCGATGGTAGCCCTACTCACACCGCCAAGAATAAATGGTACTATGCCATCAAGGACAAATTCCATCGATCGGATTTAATCCCAATCGAAGCTGGTTCAATGGCCAAGATGACTGTCAGCCAGTTGACTGGAATTGAAGAAGTTCTCTCGCTGGTCGTCGTCGGTCCCGGTACTTCTATCTGAATATCCAAATGCCATTTTTATGCCTCGGTTTTAAATAAAATTAACCGTTTCCTGTTGTAAATTAGACGAGAGCAATAAATATTTAGCCGTCTATTTGTTTTTCTTGTTTTTATTGAGTTTTCCTGGGGATTTTCATTGAAAATTGGCCGAAATCGATCTGGAAAATGGTATTCAGTCAATTCACTTTCATGAATCGTCTCCGCCGTCATTTTTTAGCCTAGAAAAGTTGCTTTTCCTGGAAAATAGAACAGAACGTCTCAATTGAAATTCTATGTGTAATTTCAATTGAGACGGCCCCCATCTCAATTGAGACGGGCCCCATCTCAATTGGACCCTTGTTAGCCATAGAATTTCAATTGAGACGGGCCCCATCTCAATTGAGACGGCCCCCATCCAGGGATGGGCGGATAGTGATTTTCACTATCCGAAACGGATACCGGATGATCCGGAGTTGAAAAAAATCATCCGTTTCGGATATCGGAGGATCCGCATCCGAAAAAAATCATCCGGTCGGATGCCGGATAGTGGTTCCGGATTTCGGATACCGGATTCGGATACCGGATAGTAGCGTTTTTTTATGGTTTTGTTCTTTTTTTCAACAGAAATATAAAGAAATATTAGTAAAAAAACAATTTACTGTAAATAAAAATACTTGAAAAACGGAAACAACTAACGAAAATATAATTTGAAGGCGTTGCCGTCGTTAATATAAAAAGAAAACATTACACAAATCCTAAAACATCAATGTTTGCTCGGAGAAAGAGAAGTCACTCCAATGTTTGATCCACCATGCGTTTTCTCAAATCAGACAGCGTAAGGCTCGCTGCGCTGAACAGCCTTTCCGACTCTATTGTTTCCACGAGGAGTAGATAAAGGGAATAAAGATGACCATAGTATCTCTTTTTTCCTTTGAAATCCAGGCATGAAGGTTCCATTACAAACCTTTTCTCTTCTACAAGACCCAGAGAAATGCCGTTTTGTCTATGCGGAGGAGATGTCGACGAGGGGACGGCGGCAAAGGTCGAGAAGGTTGGCAACTTGTGGCCGTCATTTCCGCGCGCGTTCAAAAAATAAAGATTCCCCGTGAAAAAGAGGGTTCCGCGGCATTTCAAATATGAATTCCTAAAAATCCGGAAAATGGCCGGATTTTGGTCACTATCCGTTTCGGATACCGGAGGATCCGCATCCGAAAAAAATAATCCGGCCGGATTATTTTCCGGATTATTATCCGGGATTTCGGCAAAAATCCGGTATCCGACTATCCGATATCCGGTATCCGCCCATCCCTGCCCCCATCTCAATTGGACCCTTGTTAGCCATAGAATTTCAATTGAGACGGGCCCCATCTCAATTGAGACGGCCCCCATCTCAATTGGACCCTTGTTAGCCATAGAATTTCAATTGAGACGGGCCCCATCTCAATTGGACCCTTGTTAGCCATAGAATTTCAATTGAGACGGGCCCCATCTCAATTGAGACGGCCCCCATCTCAATTGGACCCTTGTTAGCCATAGAATTTCAATTGAGACGGGCCCCATCTCAATTGGACCCTTGTTAGCCATAGAATTTCAATTGAGACGGGCCCCATCTCAATTGAGACGGCCCCCATCTCAATTGGACCCTTGTTAGCCATAGAATTTCAATTGAGACGGGCCCCATCTCAATTGAGACGGCCCCCATCTCAATTGGACCCTTGTTAGCCATAGAATTTCAATTGAGACGGGCCCCATCTCAATTGGACCCTTGTTAGCCATAGAATTTCAATTGAGACGGGCCCCATCTCAATTGAGACGGCCCCCATCTCAATTGGACCCTTGTTAGCCATAGAATTTCAATTGAGACGGCCCCCATCTCAATTGGACCCTTGTTAGCCATAGAATTTCAATTGAGACGGCCCCCATCTCAATTGGACCCTTGTTAGCCATAGAATTTCAATTGAGACGGGCCCCATCTCAATTGAGACGGCCCCCATCTCAATTGGACCCTTGTTAGCCATAGAATTTCAATTGAGACGACCCCCATCTCAATTGGACCCTTGTTAGCCATAGAATTTCAATTGAGACGGGCCCCATCTCAATTGAGACGGCCCCCATCTCAATTGGACCCTTGTTAGCCATAGAATTTCAATTGAGACGGCCCCCATCTCAATTGGACCCTTGTTAGCCATAGAATTTCAATTGAGACGGGCCCCATCTCAATTGAGACGGGCCCCATCTCAATTGAGACGGCCCCCATCTCAATTGGACCCTTGTTAGCCATAGAATTTCAATTGAGACGGCCCCCATCTCAATTGAGACGGCCCCCATCTCAACTGGACCCTTGTTAGCCATAGAATTTCAATTGAGACGGCCCCCATCTCAATCGGACCCTTGTTAGCCATAGAATTTCAATTGAGACGGGCCCCATCTCAATTGAGACGGCCCCCATCTCAATTGGACCCTTGTTAGCCATAGAATTTCAATTGAGACGGGCCCCATCTCAATTGGACCCTTGTTAGCCATAGAATTTCAATTGAGACGGCCCCCATCTCAATTGGACCCTTGTTAGCCATAGAATTTCAATTGAGACGGGCCCCATCTCAATTGAGACGGGCCCCATCTCAATTGGACCCTTGTTAGCCATAGAATTTCAATTGAGACGGGCCCCATCTCAATTGGACCCTTGTTAGCCATAGAATTTCAATTGAGACGACCCCCATCTCAATTGGACCCTTGTTAGCCATAGAATTTCAATTGAGACGGGCCCCATCTCAATTGAGACGGCCCCCATCTCAATCGGACCCTTGTTAGCCACAGAATTTCAATTGAGACGGGCCCCATCTCAATTGAGACGGTCCCCATCTCAATCGGACCCTTGTTAGCCACAGAATTTCAATTGAGACGGGCCCCATCTCAATTGAGACGGTCCCCATCTCAATCGGACCCTTGTTAGCCACAGAATTTCAATTGAGACGGGCCCCATCTCAATTGAGACGGCCCCCATCTCAATCGGACCCTTGTTAGCCACAGAATTTCAATTGAGACGGGCCCCATCTCAATTGAGACGGTCCCCATCTCAATCGGACCCTTGTTAGCCACAGAATTTCAATTGAGACGGGCCCCATCTCAATTGGACCCTTGTTAGCCATAGAATTTCAATTGAGACGGGCCCCATCTCAATTGAGACGGTCCCCATCTCAATCGGACCCTTGTTAGCCACAGAATTTCAATTGAGACGGGCCCCATCTCAATTGAGACGGCCCCCATCTCAATCGGACCCTTGTTAGCCACAGAATTTCAATTGAGACGGGCCCCATCTCAATTGAGACGGTCCCCATCTCAATCGGACCCTTGTTAGCCATAGAATTTCAATTGAGACGGGCCCCATCTCAATTGAGACGGTCCCCATCTCAATCGGACCCTTGTTAGCCACAGAATTTCAATTGAGACGGGCCCCATCTCAATTGAGACGGTCCCCATCTCAATCGGACCCTTGTTAGCCACAGAATTTCAATTGAGACGGGCCCCATCTCAATTGAGACGGCCCCCATCTCAATCGGACCCTTGTTAGCCACAGAATTTCAATTGAGACGGGCCCCATCTCAATTGAGACGGTCCCCATCTCAATCGGACCCTTGTTAGCCATAGAATTTCAATTGAGACGGGCCCCATCTCAATTGAGACGGGCCCCATCTCAATCGGACCCTTGTTAGCCATAGAATTTCAATTGAGACGGCCCCCATCTCAATCGGACCCTTGTTAGCCATAGAATTTCAATTGAGACGGGCCCCATCTCAATTGAGACGGTCCCCATCTCAATCGGACCCTTGTTAGCCACAGAATTTCAATTGAGACGGGCCCCATCTCAATCGGACCCTTGTTAGCCACAGAATTTCAATTGAGACGGGCCCCATCTCAATTGGACCCTTGTTAGCCATAGAATTTCAATTGAGACGGGCCCCATCTCAATTGAGACGGCCCCCATCTCAATTGGACCCTTGTTAGCCATAGAATTTCAATTGAGACGGGCCCCATCTCAATTGAGACGGCCCCCATCTCAATTGGACCCTTGTTAGCCATAGAATTTCAATTGAGACGGGCCCCATCTCAATTGGACCCTTGTTAGCCATAGAATTTCAATTGAGACGGGCCCCATCTCAATTGAGACGGCCCCCATCTCAATTGGACCCTTGTTAGCCATAGAATTTCAATTGAGACGGCCCCCATCTCAATTGGACCCTTGTTAGCCATAGAATTTCAATTGAGACGGCCCCCATCTCAATTGGACCCTTGTTAGCCATAGAATTTCAATTGAGACGGGCCCCATCTCAATTGAGACGGGCCCCATCTCAATTGGACCCTTGTTAGCCATAGAATTTCAATTGAGACGACCCCCATCTCAATTGGACCCTTGTTAGCCATAGAATTTCAATTGAGACGGGCCCCATCTCAATTGAGACGGCCCCCATCTCAATTGGACCCTTGTTAGCCATAGAATTTCAATTGAGACGACCCCCATCTCAATTGGACCCTTGTTAGCCATAGAATTTCAATTGAGACGGGCCCCATCTCAATTGAGACGGCCCCCATCTCAATTGGACCCTTGTTAGCCATAGAATTTCAATTGAGACGGCCCCCATCTCAATTGGACCCTTGTTAGCCATAGAATTTCAATTGAGACGGGCCCCATCTCAATTGAGACGGCCCCCATCTCAATTGGACCCTTGTTAGCCATAGAATTTCAATTGAGACGGGCCCCATCTCAATTGAGACGGGCCCCATCTCAATTGAGACGGCCCCCATCTCAATTGGACCCTTGTTAGCCATAGAATTTCAATTGAGACGGCCCCCATCTCAATTGGACCCTTGTTAGCCATAGAATTTCAATTGAGACGGGCCCCATCTCAATTGAGACGGCCCCCATCTCAATTGGACCCTTGTTAGCCATAGAATTTCAATTGAGACGGCCCCCATCTCAATCGGACCCTTGTTAGCCATAGAATTTCAATTGAGACGGGCCCCATCTCAATTGAGACGGCCCCCATCTCAATTGGACCCTTGTTAGCCATAGAATTTCAATTGAGACGGGCCCCATCTCAATTGGACCCTTGTTAGCCATAGAATTTCAATTGAGACGGCCCCCATCTCAATTGGACCCTTGTTAGCCATAGAATTTCAATTGAGACGGGCCCCATCTCAATTGAGACGGGCCCCATCTCAATTGGACCCTTGTTAGCCATAGAATTTCAATTGAGACGGGCCCCATCTCAATTGGACCCTTGTTAGCCATAGAATTTCAATTGAGACGACCCCCATCTCAATTGGACCCTTGTTAGCCATAGAATTTCAATTGAGACGGGCCCCATCTCAATTGAGACGGCCCCCATCTCAATCGGACCCTTGTTAGCCACAGAATTTCAATTGAGACGGGCCCCATCTCAATTGAGACGGTCCCCATCTCAATCGGACCCTTGTTAGCCACAGAATTTCAATTGAGACGGGCCCCATCTCAATTGGACCCTTGTTAGCCATAGAATTTCAATTGAGACGGGCCCCATCTCAATTGAGACGGTCCCCATCTCAATCGGACCCTTGTTAGCCACAGAATTTCAATTGAGACGGGCCCCATCTCAATTGAGACGGCCCCCATCTCAATCGGACCCTTGTTAGCCACAGAATTTCAATTGAGACGGGCCCCATCTCAATTGAGACGGTCCCCATCTCAATCGGACCCTTGTTAGCCATAGAATTTCAATTGAGACGGGCCCCATCTCAATTGAGACGGGCCCCATCTCAATCGGACCCTTGTTAGCCATAGAATTTCAATTGAGACGGCCCCCATCTCAATCGGACCCTTGTTAGCCATAGAATTTCAATTGAGACGGGCCCCATCTCAATTGAGACGGTCCCCATCTCAATCGGACCCTTGTTAGCCACAGAATTTCAATTGAGACGGGCCCCATCTCAATCGGACCCTTGTTAGCCACAGAATTTCAATTGAGACGGGCCCCATCTCAATTGAGACGGTCCCCATCTCAATCGGACCCTTGTTAGCCACAGAATTTCAATTGAGACGACCCCCATCTCAATTGGACCCTTGTTAGCCATAGAATTTCAATTGAGACGGGCCCCATCTCAATTGAGACGGCCCCCATCTCAATCGGACCCTTGTTAGCCACAGAATTTCAATTGAGACGGGCCCCATCTCAATTGAGACGGTCCCCATCTCAATCGGACCCTTGTTAGCCACAGAATTTCAATTGAGACGGCCCCCATCTCAATCGGACCCTTGTTAGCCACAGAATTTCAATTGAGACGGGCCCCATCTCAATTGAGACGGCCCCCATCTCAATTGGACCCTTGTTAGCCATAGAATTTCAATTGAGACGGGCCCCATCTCAATTGAGACGGGCCCCATCTCAATTGGACCCTTGTTAGCCATAGAATTTCAATTGAGACGGGCCCCATCTCAATTGAGACGGGCCCCATCTCAATTGGACCCTTGTTAGCCATAGAATTTCAATTGAGACGGGCCCCATCTCAATTGAGACGGGCCCCATCTCAATCGGACCCTTGTTAGCCATAGAATTTCAATTGAGACGGCCCCCATCTCAATTGGACCCTTGTTAGCCATAGAATTTCAATTGAGACGGGCCCCATCTCAATTGAGACGGCCCCCATCTCAATTGGACCCTTGTTAGCCATAGAATTTCAATTGAGACGGGCCCCATCTCAATCGGACCCTTGTTAGCCATAGAATTTCAATTGAGACGGCCCCCATCTCAATTGGACCCTTGTTAGCCATAGAATTTCAATTGAGACGGGCCCCATCTCAATTGGACCCTTGTTAGCCATAGAATTTCAATTGAGACGGGCCCCATCTCAATTGAGACGGGCCCCATCTCAATTGAGACGGGCCCCATCTCAATTGGACCCTTGTTAGCCATAGAATTTCAATTGAGACGGGCCCCATCTCAATTGAGACGGGCCCCATCTCAATCGGACCCTTGTTAGCCATAGAATTTCAATTGAGACGGCCCCCATCTCAATTGGACCCTTGTTAGCCATAGAATTTCAATTGAGACGGGCCCCATCTCAATTGAGACGGGCCCCATCTCAATTGGACCCTTGTTAGCCATAGAATTTCAATTGAGACGGGCCCCATCTCAATTGAGACGGGCCCCATCTCAATCGGACCCTTGTTAGCCATAGAATTTCAATTGAGACGGGCCCCATCTCAATTGAGACGGCCCCCATCTCAATTGGACCCTTGTTAGCCATAGAATTTCAATTGAGACGGGCCCCATCTCAACTGAGACGGGCCCCATCTCAATCGGACCCTTGTTAGCCATAGAATTTCAATTGAGACGGCCCCCATCTCAATTGGACCCTTGTTAGCCATAGAATCTCAATTGAGACGGCCCCCATCTCAATTGGACCCTTGTTAGCCATAGAATTTCAATTGAGACGGGCCCCATCTCAATCGGACCCTTGTTAGCCATAGAATTTCAATTGAGACGGGCCCCATCTCAATTGGACCCTTGTTAGCCATAGAATTTCAATTGAGACGGGCCCCATCTCAATTGAGACGGGCCCCATCTCAATCGGACCCTTGTTAGCCATAGAATTTCAATTGAGACGGGCCCCATCTCAATTGAGACGGGGCCCGTCTCAATTGAAATTCTATGGCTAACAAGGGTCCAATTGAAATTGAGATGGGGGTCGTCTCAATTGAAATTCTATGGCTAACAAGGGTCCAATTGAGATGGGGCCCGTCTCAATTGAAATTCTATGGCTAACAAGGGTCCAATTGAGATGGGGCCCGTCTCAATTGAGATGGGGCCCGTCTCAATTGAAATTCTATGGCTAACAAGGGTCCAATTGAGATGGGGGCCGTCTCAATTGAAATTCTATGGCTAACAAGGGTCCAATTGAGATGGGGCCCGTCTCAATTGAAATTCTATGGCTAACAAGGGTCCAATTGAGATGGGGGCCGTCTCAATTGAGATGGGGCCCGTCTCAATTGAAATTCTATGGCTAACAAGGGTCCGATTGAGATGGGGGCCGTCTCAATTGAAATTCTATGGCTAACAAGGGTCCAATTGAGATGGGGGCCGTCTCAATTGAGATGGGGCCCGTCTCAATTGAAATTCTATGGCTAACAAGGGTCCAATTGAGATGGGGGCCGTCTCAATTGAAATTCTATGGCTAACAAGGGTCCAATTGAGATGGGGGCCGTCTCAATTGAGATGGGGCCCGTCTCAATTGAGATGGGGCCCGTCTCAATTGAAATTCTATGGCTAACAAGGGTCCAATTGAGATGGGGGCCGTCTCAATTGAGATGGGGCCCGTCTCAATTGAAATTCTATGGCTAACAAGGGTCCAATTGAGATGGGGGCCGTCTCAATTGAAATTCTATGGCTAACAAGGGTCCAATTGAGATGGGGGCCGTCTCAATTGAGATGGGGCCCGTCTCAATTGAAATTCTATGGCTAACAAGGGTCCAATTGAGATGGGGGTCGTCTCAATTGAAATTCTATGGCTAACAAGGGTCCGATTGAGATGGGGCCCGTCTCAATTGAGATGGGGCCCGTCTCAATTGAAATTCTATGGCTAACAAGGGTCCAATTGAGATGGGGCCCGTCTCAATTGAGATGGGGCCCGTCTCAATTGAAATTCTATGGCTAACAAGGGTCCAATTGAGATGGGGCCCGTCTCAATTGAGATGGGGCCCGTCTCAATTGAAATTCTATGGCTAACAAGGGTCCAATTGAGATGGGGGCCGTCTCAATTGAGATGGGGCCCGTCTCAATTGAAATTCTGTGGCTAACAAGGGTCCGATTGAGATGGGGGCCGTCTCAATTGAAATTCTGTGGCTAACAAGGGTCCGATTGAGATGGGGGCCGTCTCAATTGAGATGGGGGCCGTCTCAATTGAAATTCTATGGCTAACAAGGGTCCAATTGAGATGGGGGCCGTCTCAATTGAGATGGGGCCCGTCTCAATTGAAATTCTATGGCTAACAAGGGTCCAATTGAGATGGGGCCCGTCTCAATTGAAATTCTATGGCTAACAAGGGTCCAATTGAGATGGGGGCCGTCTCAATTGAGATGGGGGCCGTCTCAATTGAAATTCTATGGCTAACAAGGGTCCAATTGAGACGGGCCCCGTCTCAATTGAGATGGGGCCCGTCTCAATTGAAATTCTATGGCTAACAAGGGTCCAATTGAGATGGGGGCCGTCTCAATTGAAATTCTATGGCTAACAAGGGTCCGATTGAGATGGGGCCCGTCTCAATTGAGATGGGGCCCGTCTCAATTGAAATTCTGTGGCTAACAAGGGTCCGATTGAGATGGGGGCCGTCTCAATTGAGATGGGGCCCGTCTCAATTGAAATTCTATGGCTAACAAGGGTCCAATTGAGATGGGGCCCGTCTCAATTGAGATGGGGCCCGTCTCAATTGAAATTCTGTGGCTAACAAGGGTCCGATTGAGATGGGGGCCGTCTCAATTGAGATGGGGCCCGTCTCAATTGAAATTCTATGGCTAACAAGGGTCCAATTGAGATGGGGCCCGTCTCAATTGAAATTCTATGGCTAACAAGGGTCCAATTGAGATGGGGGCCGTCTCAATTGAGATGGGGGCCGTCTCAATTGAAATTCTATGGCTAACAAGGGTCCAATTGAGACGGGCCCCGTCTCAATTGAGATGGGGCCCGTCTCAATTGAAATTCTATGGCTAACAAGGGTCCAATTGAGATGGGGGCCGTCTCAATTGAAATTCTATGGCTAACAAGGGTCCGATTGAGATGGGGCCCGTCTCAATTGAGATGGGGCCCGTCTCAATTGAAATTCTATGGCTAACAAGGGTCCAATTGAGATGGGGGCCGTCTCAATTGAGATGGGGCCCGTCTCAATTGAAATTCTATGGCTAACAAGGGTCCGATTGAGATGGGGCCCGTCTCAATTGAGATGGGGCCCGTCTCAATTGAAATTCTATGGCTAACAAGGGTCCAATTGAGATGGGGCCCGTCTCAATTGAGATGGGGCCCGTCTCAATTGAAATTCTATGGCTAACAAGGGTCCAATTGAGATGGGGGCCGTCTCAATTGAAATTCTATGGCTAACAAGGGTCCAATTGAGATGGGGCCCGTCTCAATTGAAATTCTATGGCTAACAAGGGTCCGATTGAGACGGGCCCCATCTCAATTGAGACGGCCCCCATCTCAATTGGACCCTTGTTAGCCACAGAATTTCAATTGAGACGGCCCCCATCTCAATTGAGACGGCCCCCATCTCAATTGGACCCTTGTTAGCCACAGAATTTCAATTGAGACGGGCCCCATCTCAATTGAGACGGCCCCCATCTCAATTGGACCCTTGTTAGCCATAGAATTTCAATTGAGACGGGCCCCATCTCAATTGAGACGGCCCCCATCTCAATTGGACCCTTGTTAGCCATAGAATTTCAATTGAGACGGGCCCCATCTCAATTGAGACGGCCCCCATCTCAATTGGACCCTTGTTAGCCATAGAATTTCAATTGAGACGGCCCCCATCTCAATTGGACCCTTGTTAGCCATAGAATTTCAATTGAGACGGCCCCCATCTCAATTGGACCCTTGTTAGCCATAGAATTTCAATTGAGACGGGCCCCATCTCAATTGAGACGGCCCCCATCTCAATTGGACCCTTGTTAGCCATAGAATTTCAATTGAGACGGCCCCCATCTCAATTGGACCCTTGTTAGCCATAGAATTTCAATTGAGACGGCCCCCATCTCAATTGGACCCTTGTTAGCCATAGAATTTCAATTGAGACGGGCCCCATCTCAATTGGACCCTTGTTAGCCATAGAATTTCAATTGAGACGGGCCCCATCTCAATTGGACCCTTGTTAGCCACAGAATTTCAATTGAGACGGGCCCCATCTCAATTGGACCCTTGTTAGCCACAGAATTTCAATTGAGACGGGCCCCATCTCAATTGGACCCTTGTTAGCCATAGAATTTCAATTGAGACGGGCCCCATCTCAATTGAGACGGCCCCCATCTCAATTGGACCCTTGTTAGCCACAGAATTTCAATTGAGACGGCCCCCATCTCAATTGGACCCTTGTTAGCCATAGAATTTCAATTGAGACGGGCCCCATCTCAATTGAGACGGCCCCCATCTCAATTGGACCCTTGTTAGCCATAGAATTTCAATTGAGACGGCCCCCATCTCAATTGGACCCTTGTTAGCCACAGAATTTCAATTGAGACGGCCCCCATCTCAATTGGACCCTTGTTAGCCATAGAATTTCAATTGAGACGGCCCCCATCTCAATTGGACCCTTGTTAGCCATAGAATTTCAATTGAGACGGCCCCCATCTCAATTGGACCCTTGTTAGCCACAGAATTTCAATTGAGACGGCCCCCATCTCAATTGGACCCTTGTTAGCCATAGAATTTCAATTGAGACGGCCCCCATCTCAATTGGACCCTTGTTAGCCATAGAATTTCAATTGAGACGGCCCCCATCTCAATTGGACCCTTGTTAGCCATAGAATTTCAATTGAGACGGCCCCCATCTCAATTGGACCCTTGTTAGCCATAGAATTTCAATTGAGACGGCCCCCATCTCAATTGGACCCTTGTTAGCCATAGAATTTCAATTGAGACGGCCCCCATCTCAATTGGACCCTTGTTAGCCATAGAATTTCAATTGAGACGGGCCCCATCTCAATTGGACCCTTGTTAGCCACAGAATTTCAATTGAGACGGGCCCCATCTCAATTGGACCCTTGTTAGCCACAGAATTTCAATTGAGACGGCCCCCATCTCAATTGGACCCTTGTTAGCCATAGAATTTCAATTGAGACGGCCCCCATCTCAATTGGACCCTTGTTAGCCATAGAATTTCAATTGAGACGGGCCCCATCTCAATTGAGACGGCCCCCATCTCAATTGGACCCTTGTTAGCCACAGAATTTCAATTGAGACGGCCCCCATCTCAATTGGACCCTTGTTAGCCACAGAATTTCAATTGAGACGGCGCCCATCTCAATTGGACCCTTGTTAGCCATAGAATTTCAATTGAGACGGGCCCCATCTCAATTGAGACGGCCCCCATCTCAATTGTACCCTTGTTAGCCACAGAATTTCAATTGAGACGGGCCCCATCTCAATTGGACCCTTGTTAGCCACAGAATTTCAATTGAGACGGGCCCCATCTCAATTGAGACGGGCCCCATCTCAATTGGACCCTTGTTAGCCATAGAATTTCAATTGAGACGGGCCCCATCTCAATTGAGACGGCCCCCATCTCAATTGTACCCTTGTTAGCCACAGAATTTCAATTGAGACGGCCCCCATCTCAATTGGACCCTTGTTAGCCACAGAATTTCAATTGAGACGGCCCCCATCTCAATTGGACCCTTGTTAGCCACAGAATTTCAATTGAGACGGCCCCCATCTCAATTGGACCCTTGTTAGCCACAGAATTTCAATTGAGACGGCCCCCATCTCAATTGTACCCTTGTTAGCCACAGAATTTCAATTGAGACGGCCCCCATCTCAATTGGACCCTTGTTAGCCACAGAATTTCAATTGAGACGGCCCCCATCTCAATTGGACCCTTGTTAGCCATAGAATTTCAATTGAGACGGCCCCCATCTCAATTGGACCCTTGTTAGCCATAGAATTTCAATTGAGACGGGCCCCATCTCAATTGTACCCTTGTTAGCCACAGAATTTCAATTGAGACGGGCCCCATCTCAATTGAGACGGCCCCCATCTCAATCGGACCCTTGTTAGCCATAGAATTTCAATTGAGACGGCCCCCATCTCAATTGGACCCTTGTTAGCCATAGAATTTCAATTGAGACGGGCCCCATCTCAATTGTACCCTTGTTAGCCACAGAATTTCAATTGAGACGGCCCCCATCTCAATTGGACCCTTGTTAGCCATAGAATTTCAATTGAGACGGCCCCCATCTCAATTGGACCCTTGTTAGCCATAGAATTTCAATTGAGACGGCCCCCATCTCAATTGTACCCTTGTTAGCCACAGAATTTCAATTGAGACGGCCCCCATCTCAATTGGACCCTTGTTAGCCATAGAATTTCAATTGAGACGGCCCCCATCTCAATTGGACCCTTGTTAGCCATAGAATTTCAATTGAGACGGCCCCCATCTCAATTGGACCCTTGTTAGCCATAGAATTTCAATTGAGACGGCCCCCATCTCAATTGGACCCTTGTTAGCCATAGAATTTCAATTGAGACGGCCCCCATCTCAATTGGACCCTTGTTAGCCATAGAATTTCAATTGAGACGGGCCCCATCTCAATTGAGACGGCCCCCATCTCAATTGGACCCTTGTTAGCCATAGAATTTCAATTGAGACGGGCCCCATCTCAATTGAGACGGCCCCCATCTCAATTGAGACGGCCCCCATCTCAATTGGACCCTTGTTAGCCATAGAATTTCAATTGAGACGGGCCCCATCTCAATTGAGACGGGCCCCATCTCAATTGAGACGGCCCCCATCTCAATTGGACCCTTGTTAGCCATAGAATTTCAATTGAGACGGGCCCCATCTCAATTGAGACGGGCCCCATCTCAATTGGACCCTTGTTAGCCATAGAATTTCAATTGAGACGGCCCCCATCTCAATTGGACCCTTGTTAGCCATAGAATTTCAATTGAGACGGCCCCCATCTCAATTGGACCCTTGTTAGCCATAGAATTTCAATTGAGACGGCCCCCATCTCAATTGGACCCTTGTTAGCCATAGAATTTCAATTGAGACGGGCCCCATCTCAATTGAGACGGCCCCCATCTCAATTGGACCCTTGTTAGCCATAGAATTTCAATTGAGACGGCCTCCATCTCAATTGAGACGGGCCCCATCTCAATTGAGACGGCCCCCATCTCAATTGGACCCTTGTTAGCCATAGAATTTCAATTGAGACGGGCCCCATCTCAATTGGACCCTTGTTAGCCATAGAATTGCAATTGAGACGGCCCCCATCTCAATTGGACCCTTGTTAGCCATAGAATTTCAATTGAGACGGGCCCCATCTCAATTGGACCCTTGTTAGCCATAGAATTTCAATTGAGACGGCCCCCATCTCAATTGGACCCTTGTTAGCCATAGAATTTCAATTGAGACGGCCCCCATCTCAATTGGACCCTTGTTAGCCATAGAATTTCAATTGAGACGGCCCCCATCTCAATTGTACCCTTGTTAGCCACAGAATTTCAATTGAGACGGCCCCCATCTCAATTGGACCCTTGTTAGCCATAGAATTTCAATTGAGACGGCCCCCATCTTAATTGGACCCTTGTTAGCCATAGAATTTCAATTGAGACGGCCCCCATCTCAATTGGACCCTTGTTAGCCATAGAATTTCAATTGAGACGGCCCCCATCTCAATTGGACCCTTGTTAGCCATAGAATTTCAATTGAGACGGCCCCCATCTCAATTGGACCCTTGTTAGCCATAGAATTTCAATTGAGACGGCCCCCATCTCAATTGGACCCTTGTTAGCCATAGAATTTCAATTGAGACGGCCCCCATCTCAATTGGACCCTTGTTAGCCATAGAATTTCAATTGAGACGGGCCCCATCTCAATTGAGACGGCCCCCATCTCAATTGAGACGGCCCCCATCTCAATTGGACCCTTGTTAGCCATAGAATTTCAATTGAGACGGGCCCCATCTCAATTGAGACGGGCCCCATCTCAATTGAGACGGCCCCCATCTCAATTGGACCCTTGTTAGCCATAGAATTTCAATTGAGACGGGCCCCATCTCAATTGAGACGGGCCCCATCTCAATTGGACCCTTGTTAGCCACAGAATTTCAATTGAGACGGCCTCCATCTCAATTGAGACGGGCCCCATCTCAATTGAGACGGCCCCCATCTCAATTGGACCCTTGTTAGCCATAGAATTTCAATTGAGACGGGCCCCATCTCAATTGAGACGGGCCCCATCTCAATTGAGACGGGCCCCATCTCAATTGGACCCTTGTTAGCCATAGAATTTCAATTGAGACGGGCCCCATCTCAATTGAGACGGCCCCCATCTCAATTGAGACGGCCCCCATCTCAATTGGACCCTTGTTAGCCATAGAATTTCAATTGAGACGGGCCCCATCTCAATTGAGACGGGCCCCATCTCAATTGAGACGGCCCCCATCTCAATTGGACCCTTGTTAGCCATAGAATTTCAATTGAGACGGCCCCCATCTCAATTGGACCCTTGTTAGCCATAGAATTGCAATTGAGACGGCCCCCATCTCAATTGGACCCTTGTTAGCCATAGAATTGCAATTGAGACGGGCCCCATCTCAATTGAGACGGCCCCCATCTCAATTGGACCCTTGTTAGCCATAGAATTTCAATTGAGACGGGCCCCATCTCAATTGAGACGGGCCCCATCTCAATTGAGACGGGCCCCATCTCAATTGGACCCTTGTTAGCCACAGAATTTCAATTGAGACGGGCCCCATCTCAATTGAGACGGCCCCCATCTCAATTGGACCCTTGTTAGCCATAGAATTTCAATTGAGACGGGCCCCATCTCAATTGAGACGGGCCCCATCTCAATTGAGACGGGCCCCATCTCAATTGGACCCTTGTTAGCCACAGAATTTCAATTGAGACGGGCCCCATCTCAATTGAGACGGCCCCCATCTCAATTGGACCCTTGTTAGCCATAGAATTTCAATTGAGACGGGCCCCATCTCAATTGAGACGGGCCCCATCTCAATTGAGACGGGCCCCATCTCAATTGGACCCTTGTTAGCCACAGAATTTCAATTGAGACGGGCCCCATCTCAATTGAGACGGCCCCCATCTCAATTGGACCCTTGTGAGCCATAGAATTTCAATTGAGACGGGCCCCATCTCAATTGAGACGGGCCCCATCTCAATTGAGACGGCCCCCATCTCAATTGGACCCTTGTTAGCCATAGAATTTCAACTGAGACGGCCCCCATCTCAATTGGACCCTTGTTAGCCATAGAATTTCAATTGAGACGGCCCCCATCTCAATTGGACCCTTGTTAGCCATAGAATTTCAATTGAGACGGGCCCCATCTCAATTGAGACGGCCTCCATCTCAATTGAGACGGGCCCCATCTCAATTGAGACGGGCCCCATCTCAATTGGACCCTTGTTAGCCATAGAATTTCAATTGAGACGGGCCCCATCTCAATTGAGACGGCCCCCATCTCAATTGGACCCTTGTTAGCCATAGAATTTCAATTGAGACGGGCCCCATCTCAATTGAGACGGCCTCCATCTCAATTGAGACGGGCCCCATCTCAATTGAGACGGGCCCCATCTCAATTGGACCCTTGTTAGCCATAGAATTTCAATTGAGACGGCCCCCATCTCAATTGGACCCTTGTTAGCCATAGAATTTCAATTGAGACGGGCCCCATCTCAATTGAGACGGGCCCCATCTCAATTGGACCCTTGTTAGCCATAGAATTTCAATTGAGACGGGCCCCATCTCAATTGGACCCTTGTTAGCCATAGAATTTCAATTGAGACGGCCCCCATCTCAATTGGACCCTTGTTAGCCACAGAATTTCAATTGAGACGGGCCCCATCTCAATTGGACCCTTGTTAGCCATAGAATTGCAATTGAGACGGGCCCCATCTCAATTGAGACGGCCCCCATCTCAATTGGACCCTTGTTAGCCATAGAATTTCAATTGAGACGGCCCCCATCTCAATTGGACCCTTGTTAGCCACAGAATTTCAATTGAGACGGGCCCCATCTCAATTGGACCCTTGTTAGCCATAGAATTTCAATTGAGACGGGCCCCATCTCAATTGAGACGGCCCCCATCTCAATTGAGACGGCCCCCATCTCAATTGGACCCTTGTTAGCCATAGAATTTCAATTGAGACGGCCCCCATCTCAATTGGACCCTTGTTAGCCATAGAATTGCAATTGAGACGGCCCCCATCTCAATTGGACCCTTGTTAGCCATAGAATTGCAATTGAGACGGGCCCCATCTCAATTGAGACGGCCCCCATCTCAATTGGACCCTTGTTAGCCATAGAATTTCAATTGAGACGGGCCCCATCTCAATTGAGACGGGCCCCATCTCAATTGAGACGGGCCCCATCTCAATTGGACCCTTGTTAGCCACAGAATTTCAATTGAGACGGGCCCCATCTCAATTGAGACGGCCCCCATCTCAATTGGACCCTTGTTAGCCATAGAATTTCAATTGAGACGGGCCCCATCTCAATTGAGACGGGCCCCATCTCAATTGAGACGGGCCCCATCTCAATTGGACCCTTGTTAGCCACAGAATTTCAATTGAGACGGGCCCCATCTCAATTGAGACGGCCCCCATCTCAATTGGACCCTTGTTAGCCATAGAATTTCAATTGAGACGGGCCCCATCTCAATTGAGACGGCCCCCATCTCAATTGGACCCTTGTTAGCCATAGAATTTCAATTGAGACGGGCCCCATCTCAATTGAGACGGGCCCCATCTCAATTGAGACGGGCCCCATCTCAATTGGACCCTTGTTAGCCACAGAATTTCAATTGAGACGGGCCCCATCTCAATTGAGACGGCCCCCATCTCAATTGGACCCTTGTGAGCCATAGAATTTCAATTGAGACGGGCCCCATCTCAATTGAGACGGGCCCCATCTCAATTGAGACGGCCCCCATCTCAATTGGACCCTTGTTAGCCATAGAATTTCAACTGAGACGGCCCCCATCTCAATTGGACCCTTGTTAGCCATAGAATTTCAATTGAGACGGCCCCCATCTCAATTGGACCCTTGTTAGCCATAGAATTTCAATTGAGACGGGCCCCATCTCAATTGAGACGGCCCCCATCTCAATTGGACCCTTGTTAGCCATAGAATTTCAATTGAGACGGGCCCCATCTCAATTGAGACGGCCTCCATCTCAATTGAGACGGGCCCCATCTCAATTGAGACGGGCCCCATCTCAATTGGACCCTTGTTAGCCATAGAATTTCAATTGAGACGGCCCCCATCTCAATTGGACCCTTGTTAGCCATAGAATTTCAATTGAGACGGGCCCCATCTCAATTGAGACGGGCCCCATCTCAATTGGACCCTTGTTAGCCATAGAATTTCAATTGAGACGGGCCCCATCTCAATTGGACCCTTGTTAGCCATAGAATTTCAATTGAGACGGCCCCCATCTCAATTGGACCCTTGTTAGCCACAGAATTTCAATTGAGACGGGCCCCATCTCAATTGGACCCTTGTTAGCCATAGAATTTCAATTGAGACGGGCCCCATCTCAATTGGACCCTTGTTAGCCATAGAATTTCAATTGAGACGGCCCCCATCTCAATTGAGACGGGCCCCATCTCAATTGGACCCTTGTTAGCCATAGAATTTCAATTGAGACGGCCCCCATCTCAATTGAGACGGGCCCCATCTCAATTGGACCCTTGTTAGCCATAGAATTTCAATTGAGACGGCCCCCATCTCAATTGTACCCTTGTTAGCCACAGAATTTCAATTGAGACGGGCCCCATCTCAATTGAGACGGGCTCCATCTCAATTGGACCCTTGTTACCCATAGAATTTCAATTGAGACGGCCCCCATCTCAATCGGACCCTTGTTAGCCATAGAATTTCAATTGAGACGGGCCCCATCTCAATTGAGACGGGCCCCATCTCAATTGGACCCTTGTTAGCCATAGAATTTCAATTGAGACGGCCCCCATCTCAATTGGACCCTTGTTAGCCATAGAATTTCAATTGAGACGGGCCCCATCTCAATTGAGACGGGCTCCATCTCAATTGGACCCTTGTTAGCCATAGAATTTCAATTGAGACGGGCCCCATCTCAATTGGACCCTTGTTAGCCATAGAATTTCAATTGAGACGGCCCCCATCTCAATTGTACCCTTGTTAGCCACAGAATTTCAATTGAGACGGCCCCCATCTCAATTGTACCCTTGTTAGCCATAGAATTTCAATTGAGACGGCCCCCATCTCAATTGAGACGGGCCCCATCTCAATTGGACCCTTGTTAGCCATAGAATTTCAATTGAGACGGCCCCCATCTCAATTGGACCCTTGTTAGCCACAGCATTTCAATTGAGACGGGCCCCATCTCAATTGGACCCTTGTTAGCCATAGAATTTCAATTGAGACGGCCCCCATCTCAATTGTACCCTTGTTAGCCACAGAATTTCAATTGAGACGGGCCCCATCTCAATTGTACCCTTGTTAGCCATAGAATTTCAATTGAGACGGCCCCCATCTCAATTGAGACGGGCCCCATCTCAATTGGACCCTTGTTAGCCACAGAATTTCAATTGAGACGGGCCCCATCTCAATTGGACCCTTGTTAGCCATAGAATTTCAATTGAGACGGGCCCCATCTCAATTGGACCCTTGTTAGCCATAGAATTTCAATTGAGACGGCCCCCATCTCAATTGTACCCTTGTTAGCCACAGAATTTCAATTGAGACGGGCCCCATCTCAATTGAGACGGGCTCCATCTCAATTGGACCCTTGTTAGCCATAGAATTTCAATTGAGACGGCCCCCATCTCAATCGGACCCTTGTTAGCCATAGAATTTCAATTGAGACGGGCCCCATCTCAATTGAGACGGGCCCCATCTCAATTGGACCCTTGTTAGCCATAGAATTTCAATTGAGACGGCCCCCATCTCAATTGGACCCTTGTTAGCCATAGAATTTCAATTGAGACGGGCCCCATCTCAATTGGACCCTTGTTAGCCATAGAATTTCAATTGAGACGGCCCCCATCTCAATTGGACCCTTGTTAGCCATAGAATTTCAATTGAGACGGGCCCCATCTCAATTGGACCCTTGTTAGCCATAGAATTTCAATTGAGACGGGCCCCATCTCAATTGGACCCTTGTTAGCCATAGAATTTCAATTGAGACGGCCCCCATCTCAATTGTACCCTTGTTAGCCACAGAATTTCAATTGAGACGGGCCCCATCTCAATTGAGACGGGCTCCATCTCAATTGGACCCTTGTTAGCCATAGAATTTCAATTGAGACGGCCCCCATCTCAATTGGACCCTTGTTAGCCATAGAATTTCAATTGAGACGGGCCCCATCTCAATTGGACCCTTGTTAGCCATAGAATTTCAATTGAGACGGCCCCCATCTCAATTGTACCCTTGTTAGCCACAGAATTTCAATTGAGACGGGCCCCATCTCAATTGAGACGGGCTCCATCTCAATTGGACCCTTGTTAGCCACAGCATTTCAATTGAGACGGGCCCCATCTCAATTGGACCCTTGTTAGCCATAGAATTTCAATTGAGACGGCCCCCATCTCAATTGTACCCTTGTTAGCCACAGAATTTCAATTGAGACGGGCCCCATCTCAATTGTACCCTTGTTAGCCATAGAATTTCAATTGAGACGGCCCCCATCTCAATTGAGACGGGCCCCATCTCAATTGGACCCTTGTTAGCCATAGAATTTCAATTGAGACGGCCCCCATCTCAATTGGACCCTTGTTAGCCACAGCATTTCAATTGAGACGGGCCCCATCTCAATTGGACCCTTGTTAGCCATAGAATTTCAATTGAGACGGCCCCCATCTCAATTGAGACGGCCCCCATCTCAATTGAGACGGGCCCCATCTCAATTGGACCCTTGTTAGCCATAGAATTTCAATTGAGACGGCCCCCATCTCAATTGGACCCTTGTTAGCCACAGAATTTCAATTGAGACGGGCCCCATCTCAATTGGACCCTTGTTAGCCATAGAATTTCAATTGAGACGGCCCCCATCTCAATTGTACCCTTGTTAGCCACAGAATTTCAATTGAGACGGGCCCCATCTCAATTGTACCCTTGTTAGCCATAGAATTTCAATTGAGACGGCCCCCATCTCAATTGAGACGGGCCCCATCTCAATTGGACCCTTGTTAGCCACAGAATTTCAATTGAGACGGGCCCCATCTCAATTGTACCCTTGTTAGCCATAGAATTTCAATTGAGACGGCCCCCATCTCAATTGAGACGGGCCCCATCTCAATTGGACCCTTGTTAGCCATAGAATTTCAATTGAGACGGCCCCCATCTCAATTGAGACGGCCCCCATCTCAATTGGACCCTTGTTAGCCACAGAATTTCAATTGAGACGGGCCCCATCTCAATTGGACCCTTGTTAGCCATAGAATTTCAATTGAGACGGCCCCCATCTCAATTGAGACGGCCCCCATCTCAATTGAGACGGGCCCCATCTCAATTGGACCCTTGTTAGCCATAGAATTTCAATTGAGACGGCCCCCATCTCAATTGGACCCTTGTTAGCCACAGAATTTCAATTGAGACGGGCCCCATCTCAATTGGACCCTTGTTAGCCATAGAATTTCAATTGAGACGGCCCCCATCTCAATTGAGACGGGCCCCATCTCAATTGGACCCTTGTTAGCCATAGAATTTCAATTGAGACGGCCCCCATCTCAATTGGACCCTTGTTAGCCATAGAATTTCAATTGAGACGGCCCCCATCTCAATTGGACCCTTGTTAGCCACAGAATTTCAATTGAGACGGGCCCCATCTCAATTGGACCCTTGTTAGCCATAGAATTTCAATTGA
The DNA here is from genome assembly GCA_964036215.1 of Oscheius sp. DF5033. NCBI lineage: Eukaryota > Metazoa > Nematoda > Chromadorea > Rhabditida > Rhabditidae > Oscheius > Oscheius sp. DF5033. Next base: position 512,509 of record CAXIWN010000004.1, on the reverse strand, counting down.
GACGGCCCCCATCTCAATTGTACCCTTGTTAGCCACAGAATTTCAATTGAGACGGGCCCCATCTCAATTGGACCCTTGTTAGCCATAGAATTTCAATTGAGACGGCCCCCATCTCAATTGAGACGGGCCCCATCTCAATTGGACCCTTGTTAGCCATAGAATTTCAATTGAGACGGCCCCCATCTCAATCGGACCCTTGTTAGCCACAGAATTTCAATTGAGACGGGCCCCATCTCAATTGGACCCTTGTTAGCCATAGAATTTCAATTGAGACGGCCCCCATCTCAATTGGACCCTTGTTAGCCACAGAATTTCAATTGAGACGGGCCCCATCTCAATTGAGACGGCCCCCATCTCAATTGGACCCTTGTTAGCCACAGAATTTCAATTGAGACGGCCCCCATCTCAATTGGACCCTTGTTAGCCACAGAATTTCAATTGAGACGGGCCCCATCTCAATTGAGACGGCCCCCATCTCAATTGGACCCTTGTTAGCCATAGAATTTCAATTGAGACGGCCCCCATCTCAATTGGACCCTTGTTAGCCATAGAATTTCAATTGAGACGGGCCCCATCTCAATTGAGACGGGCCCCATCTCAATTGGACCCTTGTTAGCCATAGAATTTCAATTGAGACGGGCCCCATCTCAATTGAGACGGCCCCCATCTCAATTGGACCCTTGTTAGCCACAGAATTTCAATTGAGACGGCCCCCATCTCAATTGGACCCTTGTTAGCCACAGAATTTCAATTGAGACGGCCCCCATCTCAATTGGACCCTTGTTAGCCACAGAATTTCAATTGAGACGGGCCCCATCTCAATTGGACCCTTGTTAGCCACAGAATTTCAATTGAGACGGCCCCCATCTCAATTGGACCCTTGTTAGCCATAGAATTTCAATTGAGACGGGCCCCATCTCAATTGAGACGGCCCCCATCTCAATTGGACCCTTGTTAGCCACAGAATTTCAATTGAGACGGCCCCCATCTCAATTGAGACGGGCCCCATCTCAATTGGACCCTTGTTAGCCATAGAATTTCAATTGAGACGGCCCCCATCTCAATTGGACCCTTGTTAGCCATAGAATTTCAATTGAGACGGCCCCCATCTCAATTGGACCCTTGTTAGCCATAGAATTTCAATTGAGACGGCCCCCATCTCAATTGAGACGGGCCCCATCTCAATTGGACCCTTGTTAGCCATAGAATTTCAATTGAGACGGCCCCCATCTCAATTGGACCCTTGTTAGCCATAGAATTTCAATTGAGACGGCCCCCATCTCAATTGGACCCTTGTTAGCCATAGAATTTCAATTGAGACGGCCCCCATCTCAATTGGACCCTTGTTAGCCATAGAATTTCAATTGAGACGGCCCCCATCTCAATTGAGACGGGCCCCATCTCAATTGGACCCTTGTTAGCCATAGAATTTCAATTGAGACGGCCCCCATCTCAATTGGACCCTTGTTAGCCATAGAATTTCAATTGAGACGGCCCCCATCTCAATTGGACCCTTGTTAGCCATAGAATTTCAATTGAGACGGCCCCCATCTCAATTGAGACGGGCCCCATCTCAATTGGACCCTTGTTAGCCATAGAATTTCAATTGAGACGGCCCCCATCTCAATTGGACCCTTGTTAGCCATAGAATTTCAATTGAGACGGCCCCCATCTCAATTGAGACGGGCCCCATCTCAATTGGACCCTTGTTAGCCATAGAATTTCAATTGAGACGGGCCCCATCTCAATTGAGACGGGCCCCATCTCAATTGGACCCTTGTTAGCCATAGAATTTCAATTGAGACGGCCCCCATCTCAATTGGACCCTTGTTAGCCATAGAATTTCAATTGAGACGGCCCCCATCTCAATTGGACCCTTGTTAGCCATAGAATTTCAATTGAGACGGGCCCCATCTCAATTGAGACGGGCCCCATCTCAATTGGACCCTTGTTAGCCATAGAATTTCAATTGAGACGGGCCCCATCTCAATTGAGACGGGCCCCATCTCAATTGGACCCTTGTTAGCCACAGAATTTCAATTGAGACGGCCCCCATCTCAATTGGACCCTTGTTAGCCACAGAATTTCAATTGAGACGGCCCCCATCTCAATTGGACCCTTGTTAGCCACAGAATTTCAATTGAGACGGGCCCCATCTCAATTGGACCCTTGTTAGCCACAGAATTTCAATTGAGACGGCCCCCATCTCAATTGGACCCTTGTTAGCCACAGAATTTCAATTGAGACGGCCCCCATCTCAATTGGACCCTTGTTAGCCACAGAATTTCAATTGAGACGGCCCCCATCTCAATTGGACCCTTGTTAGCCATAGAATTTCAATTGAGACGGGCCCCATCTCAATTGAGACGGCCCCCATCTCAATTGGACCCTTGTTAGCCACAGAATTTCAATTGAGACGGCCCCCATCTCAATTGAGACGGGCCCCATCTCAATTGGACCCTTGTTAGCCATAGAATTTCAATTGAGACGGCCCCCATCTCAATTGGACCCTTGTTAGCCATAGAATTTCAATTGAGACGGGCCCCATCTCAATTGAGACGGGCCCCATCTCAATTGGACCCTTGTTAGCCATAGAATTTCAATTGAGACGGCCCCCATCTCAATTGGACCCTTGTTAGCCATAGAATTTCAATTGAGACGGCCCCCATCTCAATTGGACCCTTGTTAGCCATAGAATTTCAATTGAGACGGGCCCCATCTCAATTGAGACGGGCCCCATCTCAATTGGACCCTTGTTAGCCATAGAATTTCAATTGAGACGGCCCCCATCTCAATTGGACCCTTGTTAGCCACAGAATTTCAATTGAGACGGCCCCCATCTCAATTGGACCCTTGTTAGCCACAGAATTTCAATTGAGACGGCCCCCATCTCAATTGGACCCTTGTTAGCCACAGAATTTCAATTGAGACGGGCCCCATCTCAATTGAGACGGGCCCCATCTCAATTGGACCCTTGTTAGCCATAGAATTTCAATTGAGACGGGCCCCATCTCAATTGAGACGGGCCCCATCTCAATTGGACCCTTGTTAGCCATAGAATTTCAATTGAGACGGGCCCCATCTCAATTGAGACGGCCCCCATCTCAATTGGACCCTTGTTAGCCACAGAATTTCAATTGAGACGGCCCCCATCTCAATTGGACCCTTGTTAGCCACAGAATTTCAATTGAGACGGCCCCCATCTCAATTGGACCCTTGTTAGCCACAGAATTTCAATTGAGACGGGCCCCATCTCAATTGGACCCTTGTTAGCCACAGAATTTCAATTGAGACGGCCCCCATCTCAATTGGACCCTTGTTAGCCATAGAATTTCAATTGAGACGGGCCCCATCTCAATTGAGACGGCCCCCATCTCAATTGGACCCTTGTTAGCCATAGAATTTCAATTGAGACGGCCCCCATCTCAATTGGACCCTTGTTAGCCACAGAATTTCAATTGAGACGGCCCCCATCTCAATTGAGACGGGCCCCATCTCAATTGGACCCTTGTTAGCCATAGAATTTCAATTGAGACGGCCCCCATCTCAATTGAGACGGGCCCCATCTCAATTGGACCCTTGTTAGCCATAGAATTTCAATTGAGACGGCCCCCATCTCAATTGGACCCTTGTTAGCCACAGAATTTCAATTGAGACGGCCCCCATCTCAATTGAGACGGGCCCCATCTCAATTGGACCCTTGTTAGCCATAGAATTTCAATTGAGACGGCCCCCATCTCAATTGGACCCTTGTTAGCCACAGAATTTCAATTGAGACGGGCCCCATCTCAATTGAGACGGCCCCCATCTCAATTGGACCCTTGTTAGCCATAGAATTTCAATTGAGACGGCCCCCATCTCAATTGGACCCTTGTTAGCCATAGAATTTCAATTGAGACGGCCCCCATCTCAATTGAGACGGGCCCCATCTCAATTGGACCCTTGTTAGCCACAGAATTTCAATTGAGACGGGCCCCATCTCAATTGAGACGGCCCCCATCTCAATTGGACCCTTGTTAGCCATAGAATTTCAATCGAGACGGCCCCCATCTCAATTGGACCCTTGTTAGCCATAGAATTTCAATTGAGACGGCCCCCATCTCAATTGGACCCTTGTTAGCCATAGAATTTCAATTGAGACGGCCCCCATCTCAATTGGACCCTTGTTAGCCATAGAATTTCAATTGAGACGGCCCCCATCTCAATTGAGACGGGCCCCATCTCAATTGGACCCTTGTTAGCCATAGAATTTCAATTGAGACGGCCCCCATCTCAATTGGACCCTTGTTAGCCATAGAATTTCAATTGAGACGGCCCCCATCTCAATTGAGACGGGCCCCATCTCAATTGGACCCTTGTTAGCCATAGAATTTCAATTGAGACGGCCCCCATCTCAATTGGACCCTTGTTAGCCACAGAATTTCAATTGAGACGGGCCCCATCTCAATTGAGACGGCCCCCATCTCAATTGGACCCTTGTTAGCCATAGAATTTCAATCGAGACGGCCCCCATCTCAATTGGACCCTTGTTAGCCATAGAATTTCAATTGAGACGGCCCCCATCTCAATTGGACCCTTGTTAGCCATAGAATTTCAATTGAGACGGCCCCCATCTCAATTGGACCCTTGTTAGCCATAGAATTTCAATTGATACGGCCCCCATCTCAATTGGACCCTTGTTAGCCATAGAATTTCAATTGATACGGCCCCCATCTCAATTGGACCCTTGTTAGCCATAGAATTTCAATTGATACGGCCCCCATCTCAATTGAGACGGGCCCCATCTCAATTGGACCCTTGTTAGCCATAGAATTTCAATTGAGACGGCCCCCATCTCAATTGAGACGGCCCCCATCTCAATTGGACCCTTGTTAGCCATAGAATTTCAATTGAGACGGCCCCCATCTCAATTGAGACGGGCCCCATCTCAATTGGACCCTTGTTAGCCATAGAATTTCAATTGAGACGGGCCCCATCTCAATTGGACCCTTGTTAGCCGTAGAATTTCAATTGAGACGGCCCCCATCTCAATTGGACCCTTGTTAGCCATAGAATTTCAATTGAGACGGCCCCCATCTCAATTGGACCCTTGTTAGCCATAGAATTTCAATTGAGACGGCCCCCATCTCAATTGGACCCTTGTTAGCCATAGAATTTCAATTGAGACGGCCCCCATCTCAATTGGACCCTTGTTAGCCATAGAATTTCAATTGAGACGGCCCCCATCTCAATTGGACCCTTGATAGCCATAGAATTTCAATTGAGACGGCCCCCATCTCAATTGAGACGGCCCCCATCTCAATTGGACCCTTGTTAGCCATAGAATTTCAATTGAGACGGCCCCCATCTCAATTGGACCCTTGTTAGCCATAGAATTTCTATTGAGACGGCCCCCATCTCAATTGGACCCTTGTTAGCCATAGAATTTCAATTGATACGGCCCCCATCTCAATTGAGACGGGCCCCATCTCAATTGGACCCTTGTTAGCCATAGAATTTCAATTGAGACGGCCCCCATCTCAATTGGACCCTTGTTAGCCATAGAATTTCAATTGAGACGGCCCCCATCTCAATTGAGACGGGCCCCATCTCAATTGGACCCTTGTTAGCCATAGAATTTCAATTGAGACGGCCCCCATCTCAATTGGACCCTTGTTAGCCATAGAATTTCAATTGAGACGGCCCCCATCTCAATTGGACCCTTGTTAGCCATAGAATTTCAATTGAGACGGCCCCCATCTCAATTGGACCCTTGTTAGCCATAGAATTTCAATTGAGACGGCCCCCATCTCAATTGGACCCTTGTTAGCCATAGAATTTCAATTGAGACGGCCCCCATCTCAATTGGACCCTTGTTAGCCATAGAATTTCAATTGATACGGCCCCCATCTCAATTGGACCCTTGTTAGCCATAGAATTTCAATTGAGACGGCCCCCATCTCAATTGAGACGGCCCCCATCTCAATTGGACCCTTGTTAGCCTTAGAATTTCAATTGAGACGGCCCCCATCTCAATTGGACCCTTGTTAGCCATAGAATTTCAATTGAGACGGCCCCCATCTCAATTGGACCCTTGTTAGCCATAGAATTTCAATTGAGACGGCCCCCATCTCAATTGGACCCTTGTTAGCCATAGAATTTCAATTGAGACGGCCCCCATCTCAATTGAGACGGCCCCCATCTCAATTGGACCCTTGTTAGCCATAGAATTTCTATTGAGACGGCCCCCATCTCAATTGGACCCTTGTTAGCCATAGAATTTCAATTGATACGGCCCCCATCTCAATTGAGACGGGCCCCCATCTCAATTGGACCCTTGTTAGCCATAGAATTTCAATTGAGACGGCCCCCATCTCAATTGGACCCTTGTTAGCCATAGAATTTCAATTGAGACGGCCCCCATCTCAATTGGACCCTTGTTAGCCATAGAATTTCAATTGAGACGGCCCCCATCTCAATTGGACCCTTGTTAGCCATAGAATTTCAATTGAGACGGCCCCCATCTCAATTGGACCCTTGTTAGCCATAGAATTTCAATTGAGACGGGCCCCATCTCAATTGGACCCTTGTTAGCCATAGAATTTCAATTGAGACGGCCCCCATCTCAATTGGACCCTTGTTAGCCATAGAATTTCAATTGAGACGGCCCCCATCTCAATTGGACCCTTGTTAGCCATAGAATTTCAATTGAGACGGGCCCCATCTCAATTGGACCCTTGTTAGCCATAGAATTTCAATTGAGACGGCCCCCATCTCAATTGGACCCTTGTTAGCCATAGAATATCAATTGAGACGGGCCCCATCTCAATTGGACCCTTGTTAGCCATAGAATTTCAATTGAGACGGGCCCCATCTCAATTGGACCCTTGTTAGCCATAGAATTTCAATTGAGACGGGCCCCATCTCAATTGGACCCTTGTTAGCCATAGAATTTCAATTGAGACGGGCCCCATCTCAATTGGACCCTTGTTAGCCATAGAATTTCAATTGAGACGGGCCCCATCTCAATTGAGACGGGCCCCATCTCAATTGGACCCTTGTTAGCCATAGAATTTCAATTGAGACGGCCCCCATCTCAATTGAGACGGGCCCCATCTCAATTGGACCCTTGTTAGCCATAGAATTTCTATTGAGACGGGCCCCATCTCAATTGGACCCTTGTTAGCCATAGAATTTCAATTGAGACGGCCCCCATCTCAATTGAGACGGGCCCCATCTCAATTGGACCCTTGTTAGCCATAGAATTTCAATTGAGACGGCCCCCATCTCAATTGAGACGGGCCCCATCTCAATTGGACCCTTGTTAGCCATAGAATTTCAATTGAGACGGGCCCCATCTCAATTGGACCCTTGTTAGCCATAGAATTTCAATTGAGACGGGCCCCATCTCAATTGGACCCTTGTTAGCCATAGAATTTCTATTGAGACGGCCCCCATCTCAATTGGACCCTTGTTAGCCATAGAATTTCAATTGAGACGGGCCCCATCTCAATTGGACCCTTGTTAGCCATAGAATTTCAATTGAGACGGCCCCCATCTCAATTGAGACGGGCCCCATCTCAATTGGACCCTTGTTAGCCATAGAATTTCAATTGAGACGGCCCCCATCTCAATTGGACCCTTGTTAGCCATAGAATTTCAATTGAGACGGGCCCCATCTCAATTGGACCCTTGTTAGCCATAGAATTTCAATTGAGACGGCCCCCATCTCAATTGGACCCTTGTTAGCCATAGAATTTCAATTGAGACGGGCCCCATCTCAATTGGACCCTTGTTAGCCATAGAATTTCTATTGAGACGGCCCCCATCTCAATTGGACCCTTGTTAGCCATAGAATTTCAATTGAGACGGGCCCCATCTCAATTGGACCCTTGTTAGCCATAGAATTTCAATTGAGACGGCCCCCATCTCAATTGGACCCTTGTTAGCCATAGAATTTCAATTGAGACGGCCCCCATCTCAATTGGACCCTTGATAGCCATAGAATTTCAATTGAGACGGCCCCCATCTCAATTGAGACGGCCCCCATCTCAATTGGACCCTTGTTAGCCATAGAATTTCAATTGAGACGGCCCCCATCTCAATTGGACCCTTGTTAGCCATAGAATTTCAATTGAGACGGCCCCCATCTCAATTGGACCCTTGTTAGCCATAGAATTTCAATTGAGACGGCCCCCATCTCAATTGGACCCTTGTTAGCCATAGAATTTCAATTGAGACGGCCCCCATCTCAATTGGACCCTTGTTAGCCATAGAATTTCAATTGAGACGGCCCCCATCTCAATTGAGACGGCCCCCATCTCAATTGGACCCTTGTTAGCCATAGAATTTCAATTGAGACGGCCCCCATCTCAATTGGACCCTTGTTAGCCATAGAATTTCAATTGAGACGGCCCCCATCTCAATTGGACCCTTGTTAGCCATAGAATTTCAATTGAGACGGCCCCCATCTCAATTGAGACGGCCCCCATCTCAATTGGACCCTTGTTAGCCATAGAATTTCAATTGAGACGGCCCCCATCTCAATTGAGACGGCCCCCATCTCAATTGGACCCTTGTTAGCCATAGAATTTCAATTGAGACGGCCCCCATCTCAATTGAGACGGCCCCCATCTCAATTGGACCCTTGTTAGCCATAGAATTTCAATTGAGACGGCCCCCATCTCAATTGGACCCTTGTTAGCCATAGAATTTCAATTGAGACGGCCCCCATCTCAATTGGACCCTTGTTAGCCATAGAATTTCAATTGAGACCGCCCCCATCTCAATTGGACCCTTGTTAGCCATAGAATTTCAATTGAGACGGGCCCCATCTCAATTGGACCCTTGTTAGCCATAGAATTTCAATTGAGACGGCCCCCATCTCAATTGGACCCTTGTTAGCCATAGAAGGCCCCTTGTTAGCCATAGAAGGCCCCCATCTCAATTGAGACGGGCCCCATCTCAATTGGACCCTTGTTAGCCATAGAATTTCAATTGAGACGGCCCCCATCTCAATTGAGACGGGCCCCATCTCAATTGGACCCTTGTTAGCCATAGAATTTCTATTGAGACGGGCTCCATCTCAATTGGACCCTTGTTAGCCATAGAATTTCAATTGAGACGGGCCCCATCTCAATTGGACCCTTGTTAGCCATAGAATTTCAATTGAGACGGGCCCCATCTCAATTGATACGGGCCCCATCTCAATTGGACCCTTGTTACCCATAGAATTTCAATTGATACGGGCCCCATCTCAATTGAGACGGGCCCCATCTCAATTGGACCCTTGTTAGCCATAGAATTTCTATTGAGACGGCCCCCATCTCAATTGAGACGGGCCCCATCTCAATTGGACCCTTGTTAGCCATAGAATTTCTATTGAGACGGGCCCCATCTCAATTGGACCCTTGTTAGCCATAGAATTTCAATTGAGACGGGCCCCATCTCAATTGAGACGGGCCCCATCTCAATTGGACCCTTGTTAGCCATAGAATTTCAATTGAGACGGCCCCCATCTCAATTGAGACGGGCCCCATCTCAATTGGACCCTTGTTAGCCATAGAATTTCAATTGAGACGGGCCCCATCTCAATTGGACCCTTGTTAGCCATAGAATTTCTATTGAGACGGGCTCCATCTCAATTGGACCCTTGTTAGCCATAGAATTTCAATTGAGACGGGCCCCATCTCAATTGGACCCTTGTTAGCCATAGAATTTCAATTGAGACGGCCCCCATCTCAATTGGACCCTTGTTAGCCATAGAATTTCAATTGAGACGGCCCCCATCTCAATTGAGACGGGCCCCATCTCAATTGGACCCTTGTTAGCCATAGAATTTCTATTGAGACGGGCCCCATCTCAATTGGACCCTTGTTACCCATAGAATTTCAATTGAGACGGGCCCCATCTCATTTGAGACGGCCCCCATCTCAATTGGACCCTTGTTACCCATAGAATTTCAATTGAGACGGGCCCCATCTCATTTGAGACGGGCCCCATCTCAATTGGACCCTTGTTAGCCATAGAATTTCTATTGAGACGGGCCCCATCTCAATTGGACCCTTGTTACCCATAGAATTTCAATTGATACGGGCCCCATCTCAATTGGACCCTTGTTACCCATAGAATTTCAATTGAGACGGGCCCCATCTCAATTGGACCCTTGTTACCCATAGAATTTCAATTGAGACGGCCCCCATCTCAATTGGACCCTTGTTACCCATAGAATTTCAATTGAGACGGCCCCCATCTCAATTGGACCCTTGTTACCCATAGAATTTCAATTGAGACGGCCCCCATCTCAATTGGACCCTTGTTACCCATAGAATTTCAATTGAGACGGCCCCCATCTCAATTGGACCCTTGTTACCCATAGAATTTCAATTGAGACGGGCCCCATCTCAATTGGACCCTTGTTACCCATAGAATTTCAATTGATACGGGCCCCATCTCAATTGGACCCTTGTTACCCATAGAATTTCAATTGAGACGGGCCCCATCTCAATTGGACCCTTGTTACCCATAGAATTTCAATTGAGACGGCCCCCATCTCAATTGGACCCTTGTTACCCATAGAATTTCAATTGAGACGGCCCCCATCTCAATTGGACCCTTGTTACCCATAGAATTTCAATTGATACGGGCCCCATCTCATTTGAGACGGCCCCCATCTCAATTGGACCCTTGTTACCCATAGAATTTCAATTGAGACGGCCCCCATCTCAATTGGACCCTTGTTACCCATAGAATTTCAATTGATACGGGCCCCATCTCAATTGGACCCTTGTTACCCATAGAATTTCAATTGATACGGGCCCCATCTCATTTGAGACGGCCCCCATCTCAATTGGACCCTTGTTACCCATAGAATTTCAATTGAGACGGCCCCCATCTCAATTGGACCCTTGTTACCCATAGAATTTCAATTGAGACGGGCCCCATCTCAATTGGACCCTTGTTACCCATAGAATTTCAATTGAGACGGCCCCCATCTCAATTGGACCCTTGTTACCCATAGAATTTCAATTGAGACGGGCCCCATCTCAATTGGACCCTTGTTACCCATAGAATTTCAATTGATACGGCCCCCATCTCAATTGGACCCTTGTTACCCATAGAATTTCAATTGAGACGGGCCCCATCTCAATTGGACCCTTGTTACCCATAGAATTTCAATTGAGACGGCCCCCATCTCAATTGGACCCTTGTTACCCATAGAATTTCAATTGAGACGGGCCCCATCTCATTTGAGACGGCCCCCATCTCAATTGGACCCTTGTTACCCATAGAATTTCAATTGAGACGGGCCCCATCTCATTTGAGACGGCCCCCATCTCAATTGGACCCTTGTTACCCATAGAATTTCAATTGAGACGGCCCCCATCTCAATTGGACCCTTGTTACCCATAGAATTTCAATTGAGACGGCCCCCATCTCAATTGGACCCTTGTTACCCATAGAATTTCAATTGAGACGGGCCCCATCTCATTTGAGACGGCCCTCATCTCAATTGGACCCTTGTTACCCATAGAATTTCAATTGAGACGGGCCCCATCTCATTTGAGACGGCCCCCATCTCAATTGGACCCTTGTTACCCATAGAATTTCAATTGAGACGGGCCCCATCTCAATTGGACCCTTGTTACCCATAGAATTTCAATTGAGACGGGCCCCATCTCAATTGGACCCTTGTTACCCATAGAATTTCAATTGAGACGGCCCCCATCTCAATTGGACCCTTGTTACCCATAGAATTTCAATTGAGACGGGCCCCATCTCATTTGAGACGGCCCCCATCTCAATTGGACCCTTGTTACCCATAGAATTTCAATTGAGACGGGCCCCATCTCATTTGAGACGGCCCCCATCTCAATTGGACCCTTGTTACCCATAGAATTTCAATTGAGACGGCCCCCATCTCAATTGGACCCTTGTTACCCATAGAATTTCAATTGAGACGGCCCCCATCTCAATTGGACCCTTGTTACCCATAGAATTTCAATTGAGACGGGCCCCATCTCATTTGAGACGGCCCTCATCTCAATTGGACCCTTGTTACCCATAGAATTTCAATTGAGACGGGCCCCATCTCATTTGAGACGGCCCCCATCTCAATTGGACCCTTGTTACCCATAGAATTTCAATTGAGACGGGCCCCATCTCAATTGGACCCTTGTTACCCATAGAATTTCAATTGAGACGGGCCCCATCTCATTTGAGACGGCCCCCATCTCAATTGGACCCTTGTTACCCATAGAATTTCAATTGAGACGGGCCCCATCTCAATTGGACCCTTGTTACCCATAGAATTTCAATTGAGACGGGCCCCATCTCAATTGGACCCTTGTTACCCATAGAATTTCAATTAAGACGGCCCCCATCTCAATTGGACCCTTGTTACCCATAGAATTTCAATTGAGACGGCCCCCATCTCAATTGGACCCTTGTTACCCATAGAATTTCAATTGAGACGGCCCCCATCTCAATTGGACCCTTGTTACCCATAGAATTTCAATTGAGACGGCCCCCATCTCAATTGGACCCTTGTTACCCATAGAATTTCAATTAAGACGGCCCCCATCTCAATTGGACCCTTGTTACCCATAGAATTTCAATTGAGACGGCCCCCATCTCAATTGGACCCTTGTTACCCATAGAATTTCAATTGAGACGGCCCCCATCTCAATTGGACCCTTGTTACCCATAGAATTTCAATTGAGACGGCCCCCATCTCAATTGGACCCTTGTTACCCATAGAATTTCAATTGAGACGGGCCCCATCTCATTTGAGACGGCCCTCATCTCAATTGGACCCTTGTTACCCATAGAATTTCAATTGAGACGGGCCCCATCTCATTTGAGACGGCCCCCATCTCAATTGGACCCTTGTTACCCATAGAATTTCAATTGAGACGGCCCCCATCTCAATTGGACCCTTGTTACCCATAGAATTTCAATTGAGACGGCCCCCATCTCAATTGGACCCTTGTTACCCATAGAATTTCAATTGAGACGGGCCCCATCTCATTTGAGACGGCCCTCATCTCAATTGGACCCTTGTTACCCATAGAATTTCAATTGAGACGGGCCCCATCTCATTTGAGACGGCCCCCATCTCAATTGGACCCTTGTTACCCATAGAATTTCAATTGAGACGGGCCCCATCTCAATTGGACCCTTGTTACCCATAGAATTTCAATTGAGACGGCCCCCATCTCAATTGGACCCTTGTTACCCATAGAATTTCAATTGAGACGGCCCCCATCTCAATTGGACCCTTGTTACCCATAGAATTTCAATTGAGACGGCCCTCATCTCAATTGGACCCTTGTTACCCATAGAATTTCAATTGAGACGGCCCCCATCTCAATTGGACCCTTGTTACCCATAGAATTTCAATTGAGACGGGCCCCATCTCAATTGGACCCTTGTTACCCATAGAATTTCAATTGAGACGGCCCTCATCTCAATTGGACCCTTGTTACCCATAGAATTTCAATTGAGACGGCCCCCATCTCAATTGGACCCTTGTTACCCATAGAATTTCAATTGAGACGGGCCCCATCTCATTTGAGACGGCCCCCATCTCAATTGGACCCTTGTTACCCATAGAATTTCAATTGAGACGGCCCCCATCTCAATTGGACCCTTGTTACCCATAGAATTTCAATTGAGACGGGCCCCATCTCAATTGAGACGGCCCCCATCTCAATTGGACCCTTGTTACCCATAGAATTTCAATTGAGACGGCCCTCATCTCAATTGGACCCTTGTTACCCATAGAATTTCAATTGAGACGGCCCCCATCTCAATTGGACCCTTGTTACCCATAGAATTTCAATTGAGACGGGCCCCATCTCATTTGAGACGGCCCCCATCTCAATTGGACCCTTGTTACCCATAGAATTTCAATTGAGACGGCCCTCATCTCAATTGGACCCTTGTTACCCATAGAATTTCAATTGATACGGGCCCCATCTCAATTGGACCCTTGTTACCCATAGAATTTCAATTGATACGGGCCCCATCTCAATTGAGACGGCCCCCATCTCAATTGGACCCTTGTTACCCATAGAATTTCAATTGAGACGGGCCCCATCTCATTTGAGACGGCCCCCATCTCAATTGGACCCTTGTTACCCATAGAATTTCAATTGAGACGGCCCCCATCTCAATTGGACCCTTGTTACCCATAGAATTTCAATTGAGACGGCCCTCATCTCAATTGGACCCTTGTTACCCATAGAATTTCAATTGAGACGGGCCCCATCTCATTTGAGACGGCCCCCATCTCAATTGGACCCTTGTTACCCATAGAATTTCAATTGAGACGGCCCTCATCTCAATTGGACCCTTGTTACCCATAGAATTTCAATTGATACGGGCCCCATCTCAATTGGACCCTTGTTACCCATAGAATTTCAATTGATACGGGCCCCATCTCAATTGAGACGGCCCCCATCTCAATTGGACCCTTGTTACCCATAGAATTTCAATTGAGACGGGCCCCATCTCAATTGGACCCTTGTTACCCATAGAATTTCAATTGAGACGGCCCCCATCTCAATTGGACCCTTGTTACCCATAGAATTTCAATTGAGACGGCCCCCATCTCAATTGGACCCTTGTTACCCATAGAATTTCAATTGAGACGGCCCCCATCTCAATTGGACCCTTGTTACCCATAGAATTTCAATTGAGACGGCCCCCATCTCAATTGGACCCTTGTTACCCATAGAATTTCAATTGATACGGGCCCCATCTCAATTGAGACGGCCCCCATCTCAATTGGACCCTTGTTACCCATAGAATTTCAATTGATACGGGCCCCATCTCAATTGGACCCTTGTTACCCATAGAATTTCAATTGATACGGGCCCCATCTCAATTGAGACGGCCCCCATCTCAATTGGACCCTTGTTACCCATAGAATTTCAATTGAGACGGGCCCCATCTCAATTGGACCCTTGTTACCCATAGAATTTCAATTGATACGGGCCCCATCTCAATTGGACCCTTGTTACCCATAGAATTTCAATTGATACGGGCCCCATCTCAATTGAGACGGCCCCCATCTCAATTGGACCCTTGTTACCCATAGAATTTCAATTGATACGGGCCCCATCTCAATTGGACCCTTGTTACCCATAGAATTTCAATTGATACGGGCCCCATCTCAATTGAGACGGCCCCCATCTCAATTGGACCCTTGTTACCCATAGAATTTCAATTGATACGGGCCCCATCTCAATTGAGACGGCCCCCATCTCAATTGGACCCTTGTTACCCATAGAATTTCAATTGATACGGGCCCCATCTCAATTGGACCCTTGTTACCCATAGAATTTCAATTGATACGGGCCCCATCTCAATTGAGACGGCCCCCATCTCAATTGGACCCTTGTTACCCATAGAATTTCAATTGAGACGGGCCCCATCTCAATTGGACCCTTGTTACCCATAGAATTTCAATTGATACGGGCCCCATCTCAATTGAGACGGCCCCCATCTCAATTGGACCCTTGTTACCCATAGAATTTCAATTGAGACGGGCCCCATCTCAATTGGACCCTTGTTACCCATAGAATTTCAATTGATACGGGCCCCATCTCAATTGGACCCTTGTTACCCATAGAATTTCAATTGATACGGGCCCCATCTCAATTGAGACGGCCCCCATCTCAATTGGACCCTTGTTACCCATAGAATTTCAATTGAGACGGGCCCCATCTCAATTGGACCCTTGTTACCCATAGAATTTCAATTGATACGGGCCCCATCTCAATTGAGACGGCCCCCATCTCAATTGGACCCTTGTTACCCATAGAATTTCAATTGATACGGGCCCCATCTCAATTGAGACGGCCCCCATCTCAATTGGACCCTTGTTACCCATAGAATTTCAATTGATACGGGCCCCATCTCAATTGGACCCTTGTTACCCATAGAATTTCAATTGATACGGGCCCCATCTCAATTGAGACGGCCCCCATCTCAATTGGACCCTTGTTACCCATAGAATTTCAATTGAGACGGGCCCCATCTCAATTGGACCCTTGTTACCCATAGAATTTCAATTGATACGGGCCCCATCTCAATTGAGACGGCCCCCATCTCAATTGGACCCTTGTTACCCATAGAATTTCAATTGATACGGGCCCCATCTCAATTGAGACGGCCCCCATCTCAATTGGACCCTTGTTACCCATAGAATTTCAATTGAGACGGGCCCCATCTCAATTGGACCCTTGTTACCCATAGAATTTCAATTGATACGGGCCCCATCTCAATTGAGACGGCCCCCATCTCAATTGGACCCTTGTTACCCATAGAATTTCAATTGAGACGGGCCCCATCTCAATTGGACCCTTGTTACCCATAGAATTTCAATTGATACGGGCCCCATCTCAATTGAGACGGCCCCCATCTCAATTGGACCCTTGTTACCCATAGAATTTCAATTGATACGGGCCCCATCTCAATTGGACCCTTGTTACCCATAGAATTTCAATTGATACGGGCCCCATCTCAATTGAGACGGCCCCCATCTCAATTGGACCCTTGTTACCCATAGAATTTCAATTGAGACGGGCCCCATCTCAATTGGACCCTTGTTACCCATAGAATTTCAATTGATACGGGCCCCATCTCAATTGGACCCTTGTTACCCATAGAATTTCAATTGATACGGGCCCCATCTCAATTGAGACGGCCCCCATCTCAATTGGACCCTTGTTACCCATAGAATTTCAATTGAGACGGGCCCCATCTCAATTGGACCCTTGTTACCCATAGAATTTCAATTGATACGGGCCCCATCTCAATTGAGACGGCCCCCATCTCAATTGGACCCTTGTTACCCATAGAATTTCAATTGATACGGGCCCCATCTCAATTGGACCCTTGTTACCCATAGAATTTCAATTGAGACGGGCCCCATCTCAATTGGACCCTTGTTACCCATAGAATTTCAATTGATACGGGCCCCATCTCAATTGAGACGGCCCCCATCTCAATTGGACCCTTGTTACCCATAGAATTTCAATTGAGACGGGCCCCATCTCAATTGGACCCTTGTTACCCATAGAATTTCAATTGATACGGGCCCCATCTCAATTGAGACGGCCCCCATCTCAATTGGACCCTTGTTACCCATAGAATTTCAATTGATACGGGCCCCATCTCAATTGAGACGGCCCCCATCTCAATTGGACCCTTGTTACCCATAGAATTTCAATTGAGACGGGCCCCATCTCAATTGGACCCTTGTTAGCCATAGAATTTCAATTGAGACGGGCCCCATCTCAATTGGACCCTTGTTAGCCATAGAATTTCAATTGAGACGGGCCCCATCTCAATTGGACCCTTGTTAGCCATAGAATTTCTATTGAGACGGCCCCCATCTCAATTGGACCCTTGTTAGCCATAGAATTTCAATTGAGACGGGCCCCATCTCAATTGGACCCTTGTTAGCCATAGAATTTCAATTGAGACGGCCCCCATCTCAATTGAGACGGGCCCCATCTCAATTGGACCCTTGTTAGCCATAGAATTTCAATTGAGACGGCCCCCATCTCAATTGGACCCTTGTTAGCCATAGAATTTCAATTGAGACGGGCCCCATCTCAATTGGACCCTTGTTAGCCATAGAATTTCAATTGAGACGGCCCCCATCTCAATTGGACCCTTGTTAGCCATAGAATTTCAATTGAGACGGGCCCCATCTCAATTGGACCCTTGTTAGCCATAGAATTTCTATTGAGACGGCCCCCATCTCAATTGGACCCTTGTTAGCCATAGAATTTCAATTGAGACGGGCCCCATCTCAATTGGACCCTTGTTAGCCATAGAATTTCAATTGAGACGGCCCCCATCTCAATTGGACCCTTGTTAGCCATAGAATTTCAATTGAGACGGCCCCCATCTCAATTGGACCCTTGATAGCCATAGAATTTCAATTGAGACGGCCCCCATCTCAATTGAGACGGCCCCCATCTCAATTGGACCCTTGTTAGCCATAGAATTTCAATTGAGACGGCCCCCATCTCAATTGGACCCTTGTTAGCCATAGAATTTCAATTGAGACGGCCCCCATCTCAATTGGACCCTTGTTAGCCATAGAATTTCAATTGAGACGGCCCCCATCTCAATTGGACCCTTGTTAGCCATAGAATTTCAATTGAGACGGCCCCCATCTCAATTGGACCCTTGTTAGCCATAGAATTTCAATTGAGACGGCCCCCATCTCAATTGGACCCTTGTTAGCCATAGAATTTCAATTGAGACGGCCCCCATCTCAATTGAGACGGCCCCCATCTCAATTGGACCCTTGTTAGCCATAGAATTTCAATTGAGACGGCCCCCATCTCAATTGAGACGGCCCCCATCTCAATTGGACCCTTGTTAGCCATAGAATTTCAATTGAGACGGCCCCCATCTCAATTGAGACGGCCCCCATCTCAATTGGACCCTTGTTAGCCATAGAATTTCAATTGAGACGGCCCCCATCTCAATTGGACCCTTGTTAGCCATAGAATTTCAATTGAGACGGCCCCCATCTCAATTGGACCCTTGTTAGCCATAGAATTTCAATTGAGACGGGCCCCATCTCAATTGGACCCTTGTTAGCCATAGAATTTCAATTGAGACGGCCCCCATCTCAATTGAGACGGCCCCCATCTCAATTGGACCCTTGTTAGCCATAGAATTTCAATTGAGACCGCCCCCATCTCAATTGGACCCTTGTTAGCCATAGAATTTCAATTGAGACGGGCCCCATCTCAATTGGACCCTTGTTAGCCATAGAATTTCAATTGAGACGGCCCCCATCTCAATTGGACCCTTGTTAGCCATAGAATTTCAATTGAGACGGGCCCCATCTCAATTGGACCCTTGTTAGCCATAGAATTTCAATTGAGACGGCCCCCATCTCAATTGAGACGGCCCCCATCTCAATTGGACCCTTGTTAGCCATAGAATTTCAATTGAGACGGCCCCCATCTCAATTGGACCCTTGTTAGCCATAGAATTTCAATTGAGACGGGCCCCATCTCAATTGGACCCTTGTTAGCCATAGAATTTCAATTGAGACGGGCCCCATCTCAATTGGACCCTTGTTAGCCATAGAATTTCAATTGAGACGGGCCCCATCTCAATTGGAAACTTGTTAGCCATAGAATTTCAATTGAGACGGGCCCCATCTCAATTGAGACGGGCCCCATCTCAATTGGACCCTTGTTAGCCATAGAATTTCAATTGAGACGGCCCCCATCTCAATTGAGACGGGCCCCATCTCAATTGGACCCTTGTTAGCCATAGAATTTCTATTGAGACGGGCCCCATCTCAATTGGACCCTTGTTAGCCATAGAATTTCAATTGAGACGGGCCCCATCTCAATTGAGACGGGCCCCATCTCAATTGGACCCTTGTTAGCCATAGAATTTCAATTGAGACGGCCCCCATCTCAATTGAGACGGGCCCCATCTCAATTGGACCCTTGTTAGCCATAGAATTTCTATTGAGACGGCCCCCATCTCAATTGAGACGGGCCCCATCTCAATTGGACCCTTGTTAGCCATAGAATTTCAATTGAGACGGGCCCCATCTCAATTGAGACGGGCCCCATCTCAATTGGACCCTTGTTAGCCATAGAATTTCTATTGAGACGGCCCCCATCTCAATTGAGACGGGCCCCATCTCAATTGGACCCTTGTTAGCCATAGAATTTCAATTGAGACGGCCCCCATCTCAATTGAGACGGGCCCCATCTCAATTGGACCCTTGTTAGCCATAGAATTTCTATTGAGACGGGCTCCATCTCAATTGGACCCTTGTTAGCCATAGAATTTCAATTGAGACGGGCCCCATCTCAATTGGACCCTTGTTAGCCATAGAATTTCAATTGAGACGGGCCCCATCTCAATTGATACGGGCCCCATCTCAATTGGACCCTTGTTACCCATAGAATTTCAATTGATACGGGCCCCATCTCAATTGAGACGGGCCCCATCTCAATTGGACCCTTGTTACCCATAGAATTTCAATTGATACGGGCCCCATCTCAATTGAGACGGGCCCCATCTCAATTGGACCCTTGTTAGCCATAGAATTTCTATTGAGACGGCCCCCATCTCAATTGAGACGGGCCCCATCTCAATTGGACCCTTGTTAGCCATAGAATTTCTATTGAGACGGGCCCCATCTCAATTGGACCCTTGTTAGCCATAGAATTTCAATTGAGACGGGCCCCATCTCAATTGAGACGGGCCCCATCTCAATTGGACCCTTGTTAGCCATAGAATTTCAATTGAGACGGCCCCCATCTCAATTGAGACGGGCCCCATCTCAATTGGACCCTTGTTAGCCATAGAATTTCAATTGAGACGGGCCCCATCTCAATTGGACCCTTGTTAGCCATAGAATTTCTATTGAGACGGGCTCCATCTCAATTGGACCCTTGTTAGCCATAGAATTTCAATTGAGACGGCCCCCATCTCAATTGGACCCTTGTTAGCCATAGAATTTCAATTGAGACGGCCCCCATCTCAATTGAGACGGGCCCCATCTCAATTGGACCCTTGTTAGCCATAGAATTTCTATTGAGACGGGCCCCATCTCAATTGGACCCTTGTTACCCATAGAATTTCAATTGAGACGGGCCCCATCTCATTTGAGACGGCCCCCATCTCAATTGGACCCTTGTTACCCATAGAATTTCAATTGAGACGGGCCCCATCTCATTTGAGACGGCCCCCATCTCAATTGGACCCTTGTTACCCATAGAATTTCAATTGAGACGGGCCCCATCTCATTTGAGACGGCCCTCATCTCAATTGGACCCTTGTTACCCATAGAATTTCAATTGAGACGGGCCCCATCTCATTTGAGACGGCCCCCATCTCAATTGGACCCTTGTTACCCATAGAATTTCAATTGAGACGGGCCCCATCTCATTTGAGACGGGCCCCATCTCAATTGGACCCTTGTTAGCCATAGAATTTCTATTGAGACGGGCCCCATCTCAATTGGACCCTTGTTACCCATAGAATTTCAATTGAGACGGCCCCCATCTCAATTGGACCCTTGTTACCCATAGAATTTCAATTGAGACGGGCCCCATCTCATTTGAGACGGCCCCCATCTCAATTGGACCCTTGTTACCCATAGAATTTCAATTGATACGGGCCCCATCTCATTTGAGACGGCCCCCATCTCAATTGGACCCTTGTTACCCATAGAATTTCAATTGAGACGGCCCCCATCTCAATTGGACCCTTGTTACCCATAGAATTTCAATTGATACGGGCCCCATCTCAATTGGACCCTTGTTACCCATAGAATTTCAATTGAGACGGGCCCCATCTCATTTGAGACGGCCCCCATCTCAATTGGACCCTTGTTACCCATAGAATTTCAATTGATACGGGCCCCATCTCATTTGAGACGGCCCCCATCTCAATTGGACCCTTGTTACCCATAGAATTTCAATTGATACGGGCCCCATCTCAATTGGACCCTTGTTACCCATAGAATTTCAATTGAGACGGGCCCCATCTCATTTGAGACGGCCCCCATCTCAATTGGACCCTTGTTACCCATAGAATTTCAATTGATACGGGCCCCATCTCATTTGAGACGGCCCCCATCTCAATTGGACCCTTGTTACCCATAGAATTTCAATTGATACGGGCCCCATCTCAATTGGACCCTTGTTACCCATAGAATTTCAATTGAGACGGCCCCCATCTCAATTGGACCCTTGTTACCCATAGAATTTCAATTGATACGGGCCCCATCTCAATTGGACCCTTGTTACCCATAGAATTTCAATTGATACGGGCCCCATCTCAATTGGACCCTTGTTACCCATAGAATTTCAATTGAGACGGGCCCCATCTCAATTGGACCCTTGTTACCCATAGAATTTCAATTGAGACGGCCCCCATCTCAATTGGACCCTTGTTACCCATAGAATTTCAATTGAGACGGCCCCCATCTCAATTGGACCCTTGTTACCCATAGAATTTCAATTGAGACGGCCCCCATCTCAATTGGACCCTTGTTACCCATAGAATTTCAATTGAGACGGGCCCCATCTCAATTGGACCCTTGTTACCCATAGAATTTCAATTGATACGGCCCCCATCTCAATTGGACCCTTGTTACCCATAGAATTTCAATTGAGACGGCCCCCATCTCAATTGGACCCTTGTTACCCATAGAATTTCAATTGAGACGGCCCCCATCTCAATTGGACCCTTGTTACCCATAGAATTTCAATTGAGACGGCCCCCATCTCAATTGGACCCTTGTTACCCATAGAATTTCAATTGAGACGGCCCCCATCTCAATTGGACCCTTGTTACCCATAGAATTTCAATTGAGACGGCCCCCATCTCAATTGGACCCTTGTTACCCATAGAATTTCAATTGAGACGGCCCCCATCTCAATTGGACCCTTGTTACCCATAGAATTTCAATTGAGACGGCCCCCATCTCAATTGGACCCTTGTTACCCATAGAATTTCAATTGAGACGGGCCCCATCTCAATTGGACCCTTGTTACCCATAGAATTTCAATTGATACGGGCCCCATCTCAATTGGACCCTTGTTACCCATAGAATTTCAATTGAGACGGGCCCCATCTCAATTGGACCCTTGTTACCCATAGAATTTCAATTGAGACGGGCCCCATCTCAATTGGACCCTTGTTACCCATAGAATTTCAATTGAGACGGCCCCCATCTCAATTGGACCCTTGTTACCCATAGAATTTCAATTGATACGGGCCCCATCTCATTTGAGACGGCCCCCATCTCAATTGGACCCTTGTTACCCATAGAATTTCAATTGAGACGGCCCCCATCTCAATTGGACCCTTGTTACCCATAGAATTTCAATTGAGACGGGCCCCATCTCAATTGGACCCTTGTTACCCATAGAATTTCAATTGATACGGGCCCCATCTCAATTGGACCCTTGTTACCCATAGAATTTCAATTGATACGGGCCCCATCTCAATTGGACCCTTGTTACCCATAGAATTTCAATTGAGACGGGCCCCATCTCAATTGGACCCTTGTTACCCATAGAATTTCAATTGAGACGGCCCCCATCTCAATTGGACCCTTGTTACCCATAGAATTTCAATTGAGACGGCCCCCATCTCAATTGGACCCTTGTTACCCATAGAATTTCAATTGATACGGGCCCCATCTCATTTGAGACGGCCCCCATCTCAATTGGACCCTTGTTACCCATAGAATTTCAATTGAGACGGCCCCCATCTCAATTGGACCCTTGTTACCCATAGAATTTCAATTGATACGGGCCCCATCTCAATTGGACCCTTGTTACCCATAGAATTTCAATTGATACGGGCCCCATCTCAATTGGACCCTTGTTACCCATAGAATTTCAATTGAGACGGGCCCCATCTCAATTGGACCCTTGTTACCCATAGAATTTCAATTGAGACGGGCCCCATCTCAATTGGACCCTTGTTACCCATAGAATTTCAATTGAGACGGCCCCCATCTCAATTGGACCCTTGTTACCCATAGAATTTCAATTGAGACGGCCCCCATCTCAATTGGACCCTTGTTACCCATAGAATTTCAATTGAGACGGGCCCCATCTCAATTGGACCCTTGTTACCCATAGAATTTCAATTGAGACGGCCCCCATCTCAATTGGACCCTTGTTACCCATAGAATTTCAATTGATACGGGCCCCATCTCAATTGGACCCTTGTTACCCATAGAATTTCAATTGATACGGGCCCCATCTCAATTGGACCCTTGTTACCCATAGAATTTCAATTGAGACGGGCCCCATCTCAATTGGACCCTTGTTACCCATAGAATTTCAATTGAGACGGCCCCCATCTCAATTGGACCCTTGTTACCCATAGAATTTCAATTGATACGGGCCCCATCTCATTTGAGACGGCCCCCATCTCAATTGGACCCTTGTTACCCATAGAATTTCAATTGAGACGGCCCCCATCTCAATTGGACCCTTGTTACCCATAGAATTTCAATTGAGACGGGCCCCATCTCAATTGGACCCTTGTTACCCATAGAATTTCAATTGATACGGGCCCCATCTCAATTGGACCCTTGTTACCCATAGAATTTCAATTGAGACGGGCCCCATCTCAATTGGACCCTTGTTACCCATAGAATTTCAATTGAGACGGCCCCCATCTCAATTGGACCCTTGTTACCCATAGAATTTCAATTGAGACGGGCCCCATCTCAATTGGACCCTTGTTACCCATAGAATTTCAATTGATACGGCCCCCATCTCAATTGGACCCTTGTTACCCATAGAATTTCAATTGAGACGGGCCCCATCTCAATTGGACCCTTGTTACCCATAGAATTTCAATTGAGACGGCCCCCATCTCAATTGGACCCTTGTTACCCATAGAATTTCAATTGAGACGGGCCCCATCTCATTTGAGACGGCCCTCATCTCAATTGGACCCTTGTTACCCATAGAATTTCAATTGAGACGGGCCCCATCTCATTTGAGACGGCCCCCATCTCAATTGGACCCTTGTTACCCATAGAATTTCAATTGAGACGGCCCCCATCTCAATTGGACCCTTGTTACCCATAGAATTTCAATTGAGACGGCCCCCATCTCAATTGGACCCTTGTTACCCATAGAATTTCAATTGAGACGGGCCCCATCTCATTTGAGACGGCCCTCATCTCAATTGGACCCTTGTTACCCATAGAATTTCAATTGAGACGGGCCCCATCTCATTTGAGACGGCCCCCATCTCAATTGGACCCTTGTTACCCATAGAATTTCAATTGAGACGGGCCCCATCTCAATTGGACCCTTGTTACCCATAGAATTTCAATTGAGACGGGCCCCATCTCAATTGGACCCTTGTTACCCATAGAATTTCAATTGAGACGGCCCCCATCTCAATTGGACCCTTGTTACCCATAGAATTTCAATTGAGACGGGCCCCATCTCATTTGAGACGGCCCTCATCTCAATTGGACCCTTGTTACCCATAGAATTTCAATTGAGACGGGCCCCATCTCATTTGAGACGGCCCCCATCTCAATTGGACCCTTGTTACCCATAGAATTTCAATTGAGACGGGCCCCATCTCAATTGGACCCTTGTTACCCATAGAATTTCAATTGAGACGGGCCCCATCTCAATTGGACCCTTGTTACCCATAGAATTTCAATTGAGACGGCCCCCATCTCAATTGGACCCTTGTTACCCATAGAATTTCAATTGAGACGGGCCCCATCTCATTTGAGACGGCCCTCATCTCAATTGGACCCTTGTTACCCATAGAATTTCAATTGAGACGGGCCCCATCTCATTTGAGACGGCCCCCATCTCAATTGGACCCTTGTTACCCATAGAATTTCAATTGAGACGGGCCCCATCTCAATTGGACCCTTGTTACCCATAGAATTTCAATTGAGACGGCCCCCATCTCAATTGGACCCTTGTTACCCATAGAATTTCAATTGAGACGGCCCCCATCTCAATTGGACCCTTGTTACCCATAGAATTTCAATTGAGACGGGCCCCATCTCAATTGGACCCTTGTTACCCATAGAATTTCAATTGAGACGGCCCCCATCTCAATTGGACCCTTGTTACCCATAGAATTTCAATTGAGACGGGCCCCATCTCATTTGAGACGGCCCCCATCTCAATTGGACCCTTGTTACCCATAGAATTTCAATTGAGACGGCCCCCATCTCAATTGGACCCTTGTTACCCATAGAATTTCAATTGAGACGGGCCCCATCTCAATTGAGACGGCCCCCATCTCAATTGGACCCTTGTTACCCATAGAATTTCAATTGAGACGGCCCTCATCTCAATTGGACCCTTGTTACCCATAGAATTTCAATTGAGACGGCCCCCATCTCAATTGGACCCTTGTTACCCATAGAATTTCAATTGAGACGGGCCCCATCTCATTTGAGACGGCCCCCATCTCAATTGGACCCTTGTTACCCATAGAATTTCAATTGAGACGGCCCTCATCTCAATTGGACCCTTGTTACCCATAGAATTTCAATTGATACGGGCCCCATCTCAATTGGACCCTTGTTACCCATAGAATTTCAATTGATACGGGCCCCATCTCAATTGAGACGGCCCCCATCTCAATTGGACCCTTGTTACCCATAGAATTTCAATTGAGACGGGCCCCATCTCAATTGGACCCTTGTTACCCATAGAATTTCAATTGAGACGGGCCCCATCTCATTTGAGACGGCCCCCATCTCAATTGGACCCTTGTTACCCATAGAATTTCAATTGAGACGGCCCCCATCTCAATTGGACCCTTGTTACCCATAGAATTTCAATTGAGACGGCCCTCATCTCAATTGGACCCTTGTTACCCATAGAATTTCAATTGATACGGGCCCCATCTCAATTGGACCCTTGTTACCCATAGAATTTCAATTGATACGGGCCCCATCTCAATTGAGACGGCCCCCATCTCAATTGGACCCTTGTTACCCATAGAATTTCAATTGAGACGGCCCCCATCTCAATTGGACCCTTGTTACCCATAGAATTTCAATTGAGACGGCCCCCATCTCAATTGGACCCTTGTTACCCATAGAATTTCAATTGAGACGGCCCCCATCTCAATTGGACCCTTGTTACCCATAGAATTTCAATTGAGACGGCCCCCATCTCAATTGGACCCTTGTTACCCATAGAATTTCAATTGAGACGGCCCCCATCTCAATTGGACCCTTGTTACCCATAGAATTTCAATTGATACGGGCCCCATCTCAATTGAGACGGCCCCCATCTCAATTGGACCCTTGTTACCCATAGAATTTCAATTGATACGGGCCCCATCTCAATTGGACCCTTGTTACCCATAGAATTTCAATTGAGACGGCCCCCATCTCAATTGGACCCTTGTTACCCATAGAATTTCAATTGATACGGGCCCCATCTCAATTGACACGGCCCCCATCTCAATTGGACCCTTGTTACCCATAGAATTTCAATTGAGACGGGCCCCATCTCAATTGGACCCTTGTTACCCATAGAATTTCAATTGATACGGGCCCCATCTCAATTGGACCCTTGTTACCCATAGAATTTCAATTGATACGGGCCCCATCTCAATTGAGACGGCCCCCATCTCAATTGGACCCTTGTTACCCATAGAATTTCAATTGATACGGGCCCCATCTCAATTGAGACGGCCCCCATCTCAATTGGACCCTTGTTACCCATAGAATTTCAATTGATACGGGCCCCATCTCAATTGGACCCTTGTTACCCATAGAATTTCAATTGATACGGGCCCCATCTCAATTGAGACGGCCCCCATCTCAATTGGACCCTTGTTACCCATAGAATTTCAATTGAGACGGGCCCCATCTCAATTGGACCCTTGTTACCCATAGAATTTCAATTGATACGGGCCCCATCTCAATTGGACCCTTGTTACCCA
Organism: Oscheius sp. DF5033; assembly: GCA_964036215.1. NCBI lineage: Eukaryota > Metazoa > Nematoda > Chromadorea > Rhabditida > Rhabditidae > Oscheius > Oscheius sp. DF5033. Next base: position 485,047 of record CAXIWN010000004.1, on the reverse strand, counting down.
TAGAATTTCAATTGATACGGGCCCCATCTCAATTGAGACGGCCCCCATCTCAATTGGACCCTTGTTACCCATAGAATTTCAATTGAGACGGGCCCCATCTCAATTGGACCCTTGTTACCCATAGAATTTCAATTGATACGGGCCCCATCTCAATTGAGACGGCCCCCATCTCAATTGGACCCTTGTTACCCATAGAATTTCAATTGATACGGGCCCCATCTCAATTGGACCCTTGTTACCCATAGAATTTCAATTGATACGGGCCCCATCTCAATTGAGACGGCCCCCATCTCAATTGGACCCTTGTTACCCATAGAATTTCAATTGAGACGGGCCCCATCTCAATTGGACCCTTGTTACCCATAGAATTTCAATTGATACGGGCCCCATCTCAATTGAGACGGCCCCCATCTCAATTGGACCCTTGTTACCCATAGAATTTCAATTGATACGGGCCCCATCTCAATTGAGACGGCCCCCATCTCAATTGGACCCTTGTTACCCATAGAATTTCAATTGAGACGGGCCCCATCTCAATTGGACCCTTGTTACCCATAGAATTTCAATTGATACGGGCCCCATCTCAATTGAGACGGCCCCCATCTCAATTGGACCCTTGTTACCCATAGAATTTCAATTGAGACGGGCCCCATCTCAATTGGACCCTTGTTACCCATAGAATTTCAATTGATACGGGCCCCATCTCAATTGAGACGGCCCCCATCTCAATTGGACCCTTGTTACCCATAGAATTTCAATTGATACGGGCCCCATCTCAATTGAGACGGCCCCCATCTCAATTGGACCCTTGTTACCCATAGAATTTCAATTGAGACGGGCCCCATCTCAATTGGACCCTTGTTACCCATAGAATTTCAATTGATACGGGCCCCATCTCAATTGAGACGGCCCCCATCTCAATTGGACCCTTGTTACCCATAGAATTTCAATTGAGACGGCCCCCATCTCAATTGGACCCTTGTTACCCATAGAATTTCAATTGAGACGGGCCCCATCTCAATTGGACCCTTGTTACCCATAGAATTTCAATTGATACGGGCCCCATCTCAATTGAGACGGCCCCCATCTCAATTGGACCCTTGTTACCCATAGAATTTCAATTGAGACGGGCCCCATCTCAATTGGACCCTTGTTACCCATAGAATTTCAATTGATACGGGCCCCATCTCAATTGAGACGGCCCCCATCTCAATTGGACCCTTGTTACCCATAGAATTTCAATTGAGACGGCCCCCATCTCAATTGGACCCTTGTTACCCATAGAATTTCAATTGAGACGGGCCCCATCTCATTTGAGACGGCCCTCATCTCAATTGGACCCTTGTTACCCATAGAATTTCAATTGAGACGGGCCCCATCTCATTTGAGACGGCCCCCATCTCAATTGGACCCTTGTTACCCATAGAATTTCAATTGAGACGGGCCCCATCTCAATTGGACCCTTGTTACCCATAGAATTTCAATTGATACGGGCCCCATCTCAATTGAGACGGCCCCCATCTCAATTGGACCCTTGTTACCCATAGAATTTCAATTGATACGGGCCCCATCTCAATTGGACCCTTGTTACCCATAGAATTTCAATTGATACGGGCCCCATCTCAATTGGACCCTTGTTACCCATAGAATTTCAATTGAGACGGGCCCCATCTCAATTGGACCCTTGTTACCCATAGAATTTCAATTGAGACGGGCCCCATCTCAATTGGACCCTTGTTACCCATAGAATTTCAATTGAGACGGCCCCCATCTCAATTGGACCCTTGTTACCCATAGAATTTCAATTGAGACGGCCCCCATCTCAATTGGACCCTTGTTACCCATAGAATTTCAATTGAGACGGGCCCCATCTCAATTGGACCCTTGTTACCCATAGAATTTCAATTGAGACGGCCCCCATCTCAATTGGACCCTTGTTACCCATAGAATTTCAATTGAGACGGGCCCCATCTCAATTGGACCCTTGTTACCCATAAAATTTCAATTGAGACGGCCCCCATCTCAATTGGACCCTTGTTACCCATAGAATTTCAATTGAGACGGCCCCCATCTCAATTGGACCCTTGTTACCCATAGAATTTCAATTGAGACGGCCCCCATCTCAATTGGACCCTTGTTACCCATAGAATTTCAATTGAGACGGCCCCCATCTCAATTGGACCCTTGTTACCCATAGAATTTCAATTGAGACGGGCCCCATCTCAATTGGACCCTTGTTACCCATAGAATTTCAATTGAGACGGGCCCCATCTCAATTGGACCCTTGTTACCCATAGAATTTCAATTGAGACGGCCCCCATCTCAATTGGACCCTTGTTACCCATAGAATTTCAATTGAGACGGCCCCCATCTCAATTGGACCCTTGTTACCCATAGAATTTCAATTGAGACGGGCCCCATCTCAATTGGACCCTTGTTACCCATAGAATTTCAATTGAGACGGCCCCCATCTCAATTGGACCCTTGTTACCCATAGAATTTCAATTGAGACGGCCCCCATCTCAATTGGACCCTTGTTACCCATAGAATTTCAATTGAGACGGCCCCCATCTCAATTGGACCCTTGTTACCCATAGAATTTCAATTGAGACGGCCCCCATCTCAATTGGACCCTTGTTACCCATAGAATTTCAATTGAGACGGCCCCCATCTCAATTGGACCCTTGTTACCCATAGAATTTCAATTGAGACGGGCCCCATCTCATTTGAGACGGCCCTCATCTCAATTGGACCCTTGTTACCCATAGAATTTCAATTGAGACGGCCCCCATCTCAATTGGACCCTTGTTACCCATAGAATTTCAATTGAGACGGCCCCCATCTCAATTGGACCCTTGTTACCCATAGAATTTCAATTGAGACGGGCCCCATCTCAATTGGACCCTTGTTACCCATAGAATTTCAATTGAGACGGGCCCCATCTCAATTGGACCCTTGTTACCCATAGAATTTCAATTGAGACGGCCCCCATCTCAATTGGACCCTTGTTACCCATAGAATTTCAATTGAGACGGCCCTCATCTCAATTGGACCCTTGTTACCCATAGAATTTCAATTGAGACGGCCCCCATCTCAATTGGACCCTTGTTACCCATAGAATTTCAATTGAGACGGCCCTCATCTCAATTGGACCCTTGTTACCCATAGAATTTCAATTGAGACGGGCCCCATCTCATTTGAGACGGCCCCCATCTCAATTGGACCCTTGTTACCCATAGAATTTCAATTGAGACGGCCCTCATCTCAATTGGACCCTTGTTACTAATAGAATTTCAATTGAGACGGGCCCCATCTCATTTGAGACGGCCCCCATCTCAATTGGACCCTTGTTACCCATAGAATTTCAATTGAGACGGCCCTCATCTCAATTGGACCCTTGTTACCCATAGAATTTCAATTGATACGGGCCCCATCTCAATTGGACCCTTGTTACCCATAGAATTTCAATTGATACGGGCCCCATCTCAATTGAGACGGCCCCCATCTCAATTGGACCCTTGTTACCCATAGAATTTCAATTGAGACGGGCCCCATCTCAATTGGACCCTTGTTACCCATAGAATTTCAATTGAGACGGCCCCCATCTCAATTGGACCCTTGTTACCCATAGAATTTCAATTGAGACGGCCCCCATCTCAATTGGACCCTTGTTACCCATAGAATTTCAATTGAGACGGCCCCCATCTCAATTGGACCCTTGTTACCCATAGAATTTCAATTGAGACGGCCCCCATCTCAATTGGACCCTTGTTACCCATAGAATTTCAATTGATACGGGCCCCATCTCAATTGAGACGGCCCCCATCTCAATTGGACCCTTGTTACCCATAGAATTTCAATTGAGACGGGCCCCATCTCAATTGGACCCTTGTTACCCATAGAATTTCAATTGATACGGGCCCCATCTCAATTGAGACGGCCCCCATCTCAATTGGACCCTTGTTACCCATAGAATTTCAATTGATACGGGCCCCATCTCAATTGGACCCTTGTTACCCATAGAATTTCAATTGATACGGGCCCCATCTCAATTGAGACGGCCCCCATCTCAATTGGACCCTTGTTACCCATAGAATTTCAATTGATACGGGCCCCATCTCAATTGGACCCTTGTTACCCATAGAATTTCAATTGATACGGGCCCCATCTCAATTGAGACGGCCCCCATCTCAATTGGACCCTTGTTACCCATAGAATTTCAATTGATACGGGCCCCATCTCAATTGGACCCTTGTTACCCATAGAATTTCAATTGATACGGGCCCCATCTCAATTGAGACGGCCCCCATCTCAATTGGACCCTTGTTACCCATAGAATTTCAATTGATACGGGCCCCATCTCAATTGGACCCTTGTTACCCATAGAATTTCAATTGATACGGGCCCCATCTCAATTGAGACGGCCCCCATCTCAATTGGACCCTTGTTACCCATAGAATTTCAATTGAGACGGGCCCCATCTCAATTGGACCCTTGTTACCCATAGAATTTCAATTGATACGGGCCCCATCTCAATTGGACCCTTGTTACCCATAGAATTTCAATTGATACGGGCCCCATCTCAATTGAGACGGCCCCCATCTCAATTGGACCCTTGTTACCCATAGAATTTCAATTGAGACGGGCCCCATCTCAATTGGACCCTTGTTACCCATAGAATTTCAATTGATACGGGGCCCATCTCAATTGAGACGGCCCCCATCTCAATTGGACCCTTGTTACCCATAGAATTTCAATTGATACGGGCCCCATCTCAATTGAGACGGCCCCCATCTCAATTGGACCCTTGTTACCCATAGAATTTCAATTGATACGGGCCCCATCTCAATTGAGACGGCCCCCATCTCAATTGGACCCTTGTTACCCATAGAATTTCAATTGAGACGGGCCCCATCTCAATTGGACCCTTGTTACCCATAGAATTTCAATTGATACGGGCCCCATCTCAATTGGACCCTTGTTACCCATAGAATTTCAATTGATACGGGCCCCATCTCAATTGAGACGGCCCCCATCTCAATTGGACCCTTGTTACCCATAGAATTTCAATTGAGACGGGCCCCATCTCAATTGGACCCTTGTTACCCATAGAATTTCAATTGATACGGGCCCCATCTCAATTGAGACGGCCCCCATCTCAATTGGACCCTTGTTACCCATAGAATTTCAATTGATACGGGCCCCATCTCAATTGGACCCTTGTTACCCATAGAATTTCAATTGATACGGGCCCCATCTCAATTGAGACGGCCCCCATCTCAATTGGACCCTTGTTACCCATAGAATTTCAATTGAGACGGGCCCCATCTCAATTGGACCCTTGTTACCCATAGAATTTCAATTGATACGGGCCCCATCTCAATTGAGACGGCCCCCATCTCAATTGGACCCTTGTTACCCATAGAATTTCAATTGATACGGGCCCCATCTCAATTGGACCCTTGTTACCCATAGAATTTCAATTGAGACGGGCCCCATCTCAATTGGACCCTTGTTACCCATAGAATTTCAATTGAGACGGGCCCCATCTCAATTGGACCCTTGTTACCCATAGAATTTCAATTGAGACGGGCCCCATCTCAATTGAGACGGCCCCCATCTCAATTGGACCCTTGTTACCCATAGAATTTCAATTGATACGGGCCCCATCTCAATTGGACCCTTGTTACCCATAGAATTTCAATTGAGACGGGCCCCATCTCAATTGGACCCTTGTTACCCATAGAATTTCAATTGAGACGGGCCCCATCTCAATTGGACCCTTGTTACCCATAGAATTTCAATTGATACGGGCCCCATCTCAATTGAGACGGCCCCCATCTCAATTGGACCCTTGTTACCCATAGAATTTCAATTGATACGGGCCCCATCTCAATTGGACCCTTGTTACCCATAGAATTTCAATTGATACGGGCCCCATCTCAATTGGACCCTTGTTACCCATAGAATTTCAATTGATACGGGCCCCATCTCAATTGGACCCTTGTTACCCATAGAATTTCAATTGAGACGGGCCCCATCTCAATTGGACCCTTGTTACCCATAGAATTTCAATTGAGACGGGCCCCATCTCAATTGGACCCTTGTTACCCATAGAATTTCAATTGAGACGGGCCCCATCTCAATTGAGACGGCCCCCATCTCAATTGGACCCTTGTTACCCATAGAATTTCAATTGATACGGGCCCCATCTCAATTGGACCCTTGTTACCCATAGAATTTCAATTGAGACGGGCCCCATCTCAATTGGACCCTTGTTACCCATAGAATTTCAATTGAGACGGGCCCCATCTCAATTGGACCCTTGTTACCCATAGAATTTCAATTGATACGGGCCCCATCTCAATTGAGACGGCCCCCATCTCAATTGGACCCTTGTTACCCATAGAATTTCAATTGATACGGGCCCCATCTCAATTGGACCCTTGTTACCCATAGAATTTCAATTGATACGGGCCCCATCTCAATTGGACCCTTGTTACCCATAGAATTTCAATTGAGACGGGCCCCATCTCAATTGGACCCTTGTTACCCATAGAATTTCAATTGATACGGGCCCCATCTCAATTGAGACGGCCCCCATCTCAATTGGACCCTTGTTACCCATAGAATTTCAATTGATACGGGCCCCATCTCAATTGGACCCTTGTTACCCATAGAATTTCAATTGATACGGGCCCCATCTCAATTGGACCCTTGTTACCCATAGAATTTCAATTGATACGGGCCCCATCTCAATTGGACCCTTGTTACCCATAGAATTTCAATTGATACGGGCCCCATCTCAATTGGACCCTTGTTACCCATAGAATTTCAATTGATACGGGCCCCATCTCAATTGAGACGGCCCCCATCTCAATTGGACCCTTGTTACCCATAGAATTTCAATTGATACGGGCCCCATCTCAATTGGACCCTTGTTACCCATAGAATTTCAATTGATACGGGCCCCATCTCAATTGAGACGGCCCCCATCTCAATTGGACCCTTGTTACCCATAGAATTTCAATTGATACGGGCCCCATCTCAATTGAGACGGCCCCCATCTCAATTGGACCCTTGTTACCCATAGAATTTCAATTGATACGGGCCCCATCTCAATTGGACCCTTGTTACCCATAGAATTTCAATTGATACGGGCCCCATCTCAATTGAGACGGCCCCCATCTCAATTGGACCCTTGTTACCCATAGAATTTCAATTGAGACGGGCCCCATCTCAATTGGACCCTTGTTACCCATAGAATTTCAATTGATACGGGCCCCATCTCAATTGAGACGGCCCCCATCTCAATTGGACCCTTGTTACCCATAGAATTTCAATTGATACGGGCCCCATCTCAATTGGACCCTTGTTACCCATAGAATTTCAATTGATACGGGCCCCATCTCAATTGGACCCTTGTTACCCATAGAATTTCAATTGATACGGGCCCCATCTGAATTGAGACGGCCCCCATCTCAATTGGACCCTTGTTACCCATAGAATTTCAATTGATACGGGCCCCATCTCAATTGAGACGGCCCCCATCTCAATTGGACCCTTGTTACCCATAGAATTTCAATTGAGACGGCCCCCATCTCAATTGGACCCTTGTTACCCATAGAATTTCAATTGAGACGGCCCTCATCTCAATTGGACCCTTGTTACCCATAGAATTTCAATTGAGACGGCCCCCATCTCAATTGGACCCTTGTTACCCATAGAATTTCAATTGAGACGGCCCCCATCTCAATTGAAATTTGGCGACAAAAGGGGTGTGCCGAAAAATTCCAATTTGGCAAGGTGTGCGTCTCAATTGGACCTTTGGAAGAGTCGATTTACTTGTCAAAATACGGAATTTTCAATATTTTGCGCGTTTTCAACCCAATTTTTGTCATTTCTTCCGTCAGCCATGTCAAAGGTTGGCTTTTATTTTAGCGCTGAAACATCTATTTTTAAACCGTAAAAAAATTGGTGTGAAAAGTGTCATCCGCCGACGCTAACTTTCTCCTGATTTTCAGGGAAAACAGAAATTCATTTTCTCTCTGTTATCAGCAACTTTATCATTTTTCTTTTTATACTGGGCTTTCCTATTGTTTTTGTTATTGCTAAATAATCTCCGTTCAATTGCACATCTTTTGATATCAAACATGGCATGCAAGGTGTAATTATACGCAGTAAATTTCACTTAGATGTATTCCACACTCATGCTGCTCATACTTCTATCACTTTCGAAACTAATTTTGCCCCGGGGTGGTTATGTTTTGCATCAAAATATCAAAATATGCAGAATTAAACGGAGATTATTTAGCAATAACAAAAAGAAAAGGAAAGTCTCAGTATAAAAAGAAAAATGATAAAGGTGCTAATAACAGAAAATGAAATTCTGTTTTCCCTGAAAATCAGGTGAAAGTTAGCGTCGGCGGATGACACCTTTCACACCTATTTTTTAAGGCTTTAGGATCCCTTTCACTTTTGATTAAAAATGAAATTTCATTGCATTTAAAGGGGCCTCCGTTTCTAAATATTGAGCATATTGTATTTTATTATTTTTGCTTTCCGTTATTTGCAACTGTTCTAATGTATTGCAAATGTGTTGCAAAATAATAAAATAACAATTGCAAGCATAAAAATGAAAGCAGCAAGTAAAAATTAACAAAGTTAAAGGGACCCTCCGCGCGTAAAAATTTCTGGTGAAAGCGGTGACCGTGATAAGTTAGCGTCCTTTTTCAGATTTTTACTATCGCATGTAAAACTTCTTATTTTTACTGTTTACAGCCATTTTCTTTCATTATTTTTGTTACAAAATAATCTACATTTGATTGCGAATCTTTTGATAGCAAGCACAAGGTGTAAGATGCAATATTAGCATCAAAAAATGGCAATCGACGTGCAAATTGAATGCAAACTCAATATTTGCTCTGTTCACTTATTTTTGTGTCCGTTTATGCTTCCAGTCATTGTTTTTCACAATCTCCGGCATCTAAAAATTATATAACAGCAATTGAAAGTAGAAGAAACGGTAGAAAAATTATAATAAGTAGGTCAATTAGCATACCTGCAATTTCACTTCTAATTTCATTTGTATACTCTCTTGCTTTGTTTTCTCTTATTGTTTCTTTTCCCCAAACTGTTGCTGTATAATTTTTACTTACTAGGCAATATTTTGATAACAAGCAAAGGCAAAAACAAGCACTAAATAAAGCAAGCACGATAAAGATACGTTTTGAATTCATCTCTCTCAAAGAGTAATATTTTTTGATGCTAATATTGTATCTTACACCTTGTGCTTGCTATCAAAAGATCCGCAATCGAATGTAGATTATTTATCAACAAAAAATAATGAAAGAATATGGCTGTAAACAGTAAAAATAAGAAGTTTTACATGCGATAGTAAAAATCTGAAAAAGGACGCTAACTTTTCTCGGTCACCACTTTCACCAGAAATTTTTACGCGCGGAGGGTCCCTTTAATTCACATAGCCATTTTTGCTTTCTTTTGAATTCTATGCATTTCATACTGCCATACTCAATTCTTGCAAGCCTACGCTTAAAAAATTCGCCATTGGCTGTAGGTTTTTTAGCTATAAGAAAAAGAACGAAAAAAAAATAAGAAAAAATAGCAAAACAATAAGCAAAATGATCGCTAGCAAACGTTTACCCTGTTAATCAGGGAGGACGCTAACTTTGGCTCGTCCAACTCGTCAAATTTTTTTTCTAGAAACGGAGGGTCCCTTTAACAATGTTTCTATTTATTATCTTTCTTGAAAAGTGGATAAATTGAAGATCTTTTTTGTAGGCCGATGACGTTATCGCTGGAACGTTTGCTGTCGGCTTGGCAACGACGGCCACGATCAAGGTTTGTTTCAATTGGCTTATTTATCTGAGTCCAAATTGGCTGCTCTACTCCTGGTTTCTGTTCCAAGTTCTTTTTTTTACGAATTTCTTAACGAATAATTTCAAAACCTACACTTTAGATCGTTGCCGACAATCTGGAGGACAATGATGATGCTGAATACCTAGCGGAAAATCCCATTGGAATGGAGCCCAATGTGGCTGGAAATGATAATGAAGGTGCCGATATTCCCCGCCAACATCCTAAGAAATCCGTCCCTCGATCAGGTAAGTATTTATTTTTATAATTGCAGTTTTGTATTTATTCCACCAGCTTCTGTTTAAAGATAAAAATAGTGGCAAAATTGTACAGATTAACCTTATTCTTTTCCAGATCAGGGATCATCTGTCTATTATTCCTGACTTCGGAGACAGATCTGCTGCCTTGCGTGGCCATACATTGCCCCCATTGGAGGACATTCGGCTCGAAATGGCCGTCATTCTCAATGTTCTCCTGTTGCGACTATTCGGACAAGAATGCCGGGACAACATCTTTGAAATGTGGCACGCGAAGCACGGGAGGATGATCCTGAATCTGCCGGCAAAGACGGTAATGGGCCGGTTCCGAAGGCACTTCAGAGTAAGTTGATTAATTTTTGTTCTTTTTTATCTTAACAGACGCTTCGCGACTGTTCGCGCGCATAGAAAAGAAAAAAACTAATTAGACAGAGACAGAAAAGTAAAAACTTTGGCGAACATTCAAGTTCACCATCACAAAGTTCACAATCGCTCTGAAACACTCTTAAACGCTCTTCTATACCATTTTTTCTAAATATTTCTCTACCGTTGGCATGTCTAGGCCTAGTAGTGTCTATTACAGCAGCGTAAACTGATTTTAAGAGTCAATCCGGCAAGATAAAATGGTCACCAACTTTAGGCTCTTTTGGTGAACTTGAACGCACCTCTTTAAAAAATTTTTCTCTCATTCTGATTCTGACAAAAATTGGGCTTAGTCTTAGTAGACTCTTCAGAGAGTTAGTACGATTTCTGGAAGTTTTACGGCTTGAACGCCGACCTACGCGCCTCAGCACCCAAAAATAGGGTTTGGTGAACTTGAATGTTGGCCAAAACTTTTGGCACCGGCGGGGATTGAACCCTGGCCCCGCGCTTTTTATCTGGACAGACAGAAACATTACGTTCTTTTATTAAAGGATACTTTCAGGTTATCCCAGGCGGTCGGCAGCTGGATTTGTTGCCGGGTACGGAAAACGTCTCCGTAGATGAAGTGATGGCCAGCCGTCCTCACGATCAACACGTCCGCCGATCTCCTCAAAATTTGAGAGATTTCGTCATTGGAATTCTGGCATCGATCTGCTGTAGGCGGTGCCTGGCCTCGGACAGTCTGCTGGACGACCTCTGCCTCCTGTGGACGCTCCTTGGCAACGTTGGTGGACCTGCGACGAAGCATCTTCACTGGAGAAAACCTGACCTCCGTTCAATAAATCACCACCAGCACAATTGTACCAAATTTTATCCGAATAAAAATATATCTAAATCATTTTCTTGTTTTTTTTTAAATTATTCTAGCTTGCATTTGGTTTTTCTTTAAAGAATTTCAAACACGGAAAAATTCCCACGCTGATCTCAATAGCAAAAACACAGAAAAATTAACTTTCAAAGGCCAGCTGCTGTGACCCGAAGTCAAATGAAGCAAACGTTTGGGAATTAGCCGACAAGGGGAAATCCATCAGAAGACGAAGGGAAAAGAGAAGAAAACAATCGAAAACGATTCTTTTTTTTCCAATTTTGGTGGTAAAAATTGGGATAACCGGGGCATGTACAACCTGGGTGTCGTTCGACTCGGCTGGATCCGGGGATACCAAAAATTGGGTCCATATTTTTATATCGCCAGCGCGCTCCCAATATTCGCTCCAAATTTATGGCAAACCAGACTGGATGCAATCTGATGTCATCCGGCTCAGACGCGGCTATTTCCCCTAATTTTTGGCATTTTTCCCTCGGAAAGTGACGAATTTTGTAGTTTATTTGGAATTTTCTATTCGCTTCATTTTTATTTCTTTTCAATTTTCCATCAACCGCCCATTTTTCCTTTGGCGGCTTGCTATGATTTTGTGGGGATAATTGACAATTTTGAAATTCTGACCAGGCAAAAATGCAGGAGGGGAACCACAAATGAATCCATCGAAAGACGAAGGGAAAAGAGAAGAAAACAACCGGAAACGATTCTTTTTTCCCAATTTTTATTGGGAAACTCGAAGTAGCCGTAGAATTGAAATCCGTGGAACTGCCGAAAAATTCAGCACAGCTCCGAGCTCCTCTCGACGAGATGATTCTGAGGGTATATCGAACTCTTTTGGAAGTCGAGCATCCCAAGAATCTTATCGCTTTGCTTTAGAAACTTTTCTTTTACTTGCTTGACCGTCTAACTGTGGCCGTTTCCGGCTGTTTTCCCCTTTTTATCTCCTTCCGGTGCATCATCTCCCCTCCCCGTTCTCGGCAAGTTTCAAAACATTGGCTCCTTTTTACCGACCTCGGGTCACAACAGCTGTCCACTAGAAGTTATTTTTGCTATGTCAAAGATTGAGATAACAGAGATAACCGCCGATCACAATGAACCAGGGGAGGATCATTGATGAAGAAACCAGCTGGCGGACACCTTGGGTACTGAATTTGCGTCATTGGAACTGGGGAGATGGATTGTACTGATTGCTGAAGATCAAAATGAGGGGGAAAATATGTTTTGGTAGGAAATGGAGTGAATTTCAACGAATTTGGCCGCTTTAGAGCCAAAAAGAGCCACAATTAGACAGCTGAAGTAGTCACAGGTAGACAGGGGAAAGAAGCCACAATTAGACAGCTGAAGTAGTCACAGGTAGACAGGGGAAAGAAGCCACAATTAGACAGCTGAAGTAGTCACAGGTAGACAGGGGAAAGAAGCCACAATTAGACAGCTGGCACCCCCGAATTCGATTTTTACCCCCCAAAATGCCGAAATCCCCCAGTGTAGAATATATTTACGCGAGTTGAGTGTAATAGTACTCCTTGAGGAACTAGAGTCCCTTTCCACTGGAAAAAGAGGACATTTTACAATTTGACGAGGGAGATCAGGCTGTTCTCAAGTTGCAGCAAATGCAAACCAGGGAGGTATTTTAACACAGCTCATTTTTACACGGGAAAACGGCTCAATTTTCACTATTTTGTGTAGCACAAGTACAAAAGGGTCCAATTTCAAAGAAAGGGGTGAGCCGATAATTTTAGGGGATTTGGGAGAGAGAAAACGAGCTGGTTGTCTAACTGTGGTTTTGGGCTGTCCAACTGCGGCTCTTCTTCCTGTCTAACTGTGGCTGTTTCTCCTATCTAATTGTGGCTCAATTGGCTGTCTATCTGTGGCTCTTTTTCCTGTCTATCTGTGGCCCTTTTGGTCCCTGATCCCCACGAATCTCCGTAAACAGCTGATATTCCCGTGTTTACGGCTCAATTTGATCTCATGTCGTCATCAAAACAACTGATATCCTCTCCTCTTTCCCCTCTTTCCAATTTCTGCTCCCTTTTTCAATTTAAAATGATAAAATCTGGCGGTAAACGCGCAATATTTTGGATTTCAAGCGAAAAACGATAAGAAAGGAGCAAAAAAGCCTAGGGGGCACCCGGGTTTGAACCGGGGACCTCTCGATCTGCAGTCGAATGCTCTACCACTGAGCTATACCCCCACGGGGATCGCCCCAGACGGATTGGATCGACTTGTTTGGTCAGAACGGACTGTGTGCGATCGCCGCCCGCTCAAACAAAGAAAAGAGCGCCCGCGGGATAAAAAAAACAGCAAAAAATGCAAAAATTTTTGCAGGAAGTGGGATTTGAACCCACGCCCTCTTACGAGGACCAGAAGACCCGAACCCGCTGGTACTCGCGGTAAGCACTTCGCTTGAGTCTGGCGCCTTAGACCACTCGGCCATCCCTGCTACGGTTTCGCGTAGTTTTTGAGGTAACCACGTTCCCGAATGGAACTGTTCAACTGGAAATTGGAGCCCCACTTGTGGATTCCAGATTTCTAGGAGGTCAGAAAACGGGTAATTCTCCTTTAATTTGTACAATATCATCTTCCATGTTACAAAAATACCTTAAGATGCGGAAAAGAGCCACAGTTACACAGGTAGACAGGGAAAAGACGTTAAAACGGCTGTTTTAGCAGGAAAATACCCAAATTTTGTTTTTTTTTCCGCTTTCAGACGTTCTAACAGCCACAGTTAGACAGCCAACCCTATAAATATACTCTAAATTGGCGTAGAAAGCCCCCCAGCTCCTCATTTTTCCTGCCATTCTCCCAAAAATTACACCGACTATAGTTTCATTCCCTTTCTTTTAGTCTCTGCTCTTTTTTTCACACCCCTCTGTCAAAATTTTGTTCTTTTGTTGTCCGTCTATCTTTGTTGATTTACGCCCGGGGAGGAACAGGCGCCCTCTTTTGCTTCTCTGTGGCACTGATTGACTGAATAGCAGACGGGGAAAACCCCGATTTTTAAAGAAAAGAGTCTAGACGGCTAATTGCGATGATTTGGAGACTGTTTTCAATGTTTTCTGCGCAGGACCTGGGTCATATTACAGGAAGAAGCAGCGACGGAAGAACAGCGGCAAGGGGAAGACCACATTTTACGTCATTTGAGATATTTTTGAACTGGGAGGGATGTCCTGGGGAATTTTTGGTGCTTTAAATTGGAGGAGAATACATCGGGAGAGTCTTTTTGGTCAATTGGAAGGTTTAGCTGTCTAATTGTTGCTCTTTGCTGTCTATCTGTGTTTCATTTGGCTGTTTAACTGCGGCTCTTTCCCTGTCTAACAGTGGCTTTCAGCTGTTTAACTGTGGCTGTCTTCGTTGTCTAACTGCGGTTTCTTTCTTCTTATTCTCTTTTCCCAGTAAAAGATCCCGGTGACAAATGTTTGCGTTATTTGTTTTGCCGCCAGTGGTCACTATCCGTTATTCTTTTTAGCTCACAGCCTAGACACCGAGACTCCCTTTACACAATCCCGGAAAATGTAACATTCGTCAAGCAAATTGAGAGTGCCACACCTTTTAGTTTTGCCGCCACATAGGCTCTCGTATAGTTTTTACGATGTTGTTACGGGGTGGGAACGGCCTGGGAGAATGGAAAGTAACAGAGCTTGGGAAAAGGAGGAAAAGAGCCACTGTTAGACATGCAGAAGAGCCACAATTGCATAGCTAAAAAGCCACAGATAGACAGGCAAAAGCCACAGTTAAACAACTAAAAAACCACAATTAGACAGTTACCTGTCCCCTTATTTAAAATTTTGTCCTTTTCCCCCCAGAAATCCCCGATTTCTCCCTCTCTTTCCCTCTTTTCCCGTCCCAGACATGACCTCTGGCATAAAGTCTCCCCGACCCTCGTCGTATGATGGATTACTACACGTTATTTTGTTTCTCCTTTCTTTAAAAGAACACACAATATTTCATCCTCCTCTTTTCTTTTGCAAACACCTCACGTGGGGAGGAGGATAAGTCCCCCCCTCGTGTCATCCGGTTTATTATAGATCCTGAAGATCTTAGCTGCCATTTCCCGTGTTCCTCGGCTAATCCGAAACATTGACGAATCCATGGAAACGAAGCCCGAAATTTTTTGGGAGAGTGCTTTTTTTAACTTTGGACTTTAGACCAGCAGGGGGCTTCCTTGTCAAAAGGGCGCATATGACAGGCAGATGACAAGCAAAAGAGGGAAAAATGTCAACGGCAACTGTGACTAGCTCACGGGAATCAGTCTCGATTCTTTTTTTTTTTTGATGGGAGCACAGTTAGATAGCTAAAAAGAGCCACAATTAGACAGCAAAATAACCACGACTAACTGTGGCACTTTCTGCTGTTCAACTGTGGTTCTTCTCGCTGTCTAACAGTGGTCCTTTTCCCTGACTAAATGTAGCTCTTTCAGTTGTCTAACTGCGGCTTTTCTGGCAGTTTAACTGCGGCTCTTTTCGCTGTCTAACAGTGGTCCTTTTCCCTGACTAAATGTAGCTCTTTCAGTTGTCTAACTGCGGCTTTTCTGGCAGTTTAACTGCGGCTCTTTTCGCTGTCTAACTGTGGCTCATTACCCTGTCTAACTGGTTTTTTCCCCAAAAAAAAACCAAAAATCCCCAATTTTCCCCCTCTTTTCACCCCCTCAATCAACAAAAACCATTTCCATCAATTGACAAGGGCCACTAGCATCCAACTTGATGACAGCTGGCATTAATCACGCCTCGTCCTTTTCTACGGAGGCACCTGGTATCATCAAAGGTCTACCAGCTGGCCGATCCGCCCACTTCATTCTTCAATTTTCGGGTTTTTTTTTCCGTTTTTTTTGGTATTTTACTGCCTAACTGTGTTCTTCTCTAAAAACGATTGTTAACAAAGTATTTGTTATTCTAAGCAACAACTGCTCCTCTTCTGCCTAATCACGGGAATCTTGGGTAAACATATGTACAACAAAAAGACATCTTTCTTCATGGTTCAGTGATTTTAGCGAACTTTTGATTCAACTCTTAGCTTTGTCTGCGTCGTCTTCTTTCCTTCGAAGTTTAACTGAATTGTACTTTTTGCTTGAGAGGAGGTTCGAGAGCTTTGAAAAGTACACCTGGAGAGAGGAAATGCACTTTGGCTGTTTAACTGTGGCTACTGTGCCGTCTAATTGTGGCCCTTTGGCTGTCTAACTGGGGACGAAGCTTCATTTCTCCAAAAAATCAACGGTTCTGGCCGTTCCCCAATGTTTCCTTCCTTTGCTTGTTTAACTGTGGCTCTTCGTTGTCTAATTGCGGCCGTTTAGCTGTCTAACTGTTGCGCGCCTCATATTTTCCTCTAAAACCTCAAAAATTTGAATGCCCGGCCATTTTTTGTCGTTTTTTCATTTGGCTGTCCAACTGTGGCTTTTCGCTATCTACCTCCGAAACTACCTAACTGTGGCTCTTTTCCCCTCCATTTTCCTCAAAATACCCGATTTCTGATCATCTCCCACTATCTCTTTCTCCCGAGAACTTGTGAAATTAAATGAATCACAAATCGGAAGAAGTACACAACAACCTGGCCACATGTTAAGTGCCGATGAACCAGACATCTCGTCAGGAGCTTCTCTATTTCAAAACGACCACCACATTTCACACACAACTTACTTTTATTAGTTCAAAACACGTCTATTAACTGGGGGGTCGTGTGGGTTGCGTCAGGGATCATTGGGTCGAGGAAAAGGGGCCCACTCATCAACAACAAAAGGTGGGGATGGGGATGGAATCGGTTATTCGGGTCAGTTTGCTGCCTGTGGCTCTCATGGCTGTCTAACTGCGGCTCCTTCTGCTGTCTACCTGTGGTTCCTTCGGCTGTCTAACTGTGATCCGTTTTCCCTCTAAAATCCTATTTTTTTCTATTTTCTCTCCCAAGTCAAAGTTCTTAGGATTATCTCCTCTGCTTGACTGAACTTTTCGCGTTTTTTTCAATACCCGGCTAATTTGAATCCCCTCCGTCACAAACTTTCGAACATTTTCTTTTCTTTTCAACATCTCCTGCCATCTGGAAATTGTTCCATTTATAGAAAATGGCTAGAATTCTTCGAAATCTCATGAACTGTACAAAAGATTTCTTGGCGAAAATCGTGGGGGGTATAGCTCAGTGGAAGAGCATTCGACTGCAGATCGAGAGGTCCCCGGTTCAAACCCGGGTGCCCCCTAGCCTTTTAGCTTTCTTTTTGCGTTTTCTCACCAATTTAAAGGGGGAAAATGCCGTAATTTTCTCCTTTTTCGCACTCTTTTTGGCCCCGGGAAGGCTGCAATTTAAAAATTGCACTAATAAGGGGCAGGGGAGTCTCTATTTATGACTCCTGTCTATTTTTAAAGAAGATTTGCACCTATTTTTGGGCATGTTTTCGTCGTATTTTCCCGCGGCGCCGTTGTCCTCTTCTTTTGGCTTCTTAACCGCGAGTTAGTCGTTTATTTATGGTCAGCAGCTGTTGATTTCTACTTTTTGAATAAGCGTCGCGTGTTTATAAGGCAAAAAATAACCTTATCTCACTTATTTTTGCTATTTTGGCCAAAATTTACGGGGAAAATCAGGGAAATTGAAGAAAAATGGGAAATCAGCGTGAAAAAAGGGGAAAGCTGTCTAATTGTGGCTCTTTTTGAGTCACAGATAGACGGTCAGGTGTTATATTTCTCTAAAAGAGCCACAGTTAAGCAGCCAGATACCAAATTCCTCTAAAAAAGCCACAATTAGACAGTCAATATCCCAAATTCTCTAGAAAATCCCCCATTTTCCCTTTGAATTTCTTTCTCTTTCTGTTTTCTCCCATTTTTAACGAAAATATTACAGTATCTTTTTTTTCTATTTCCTCTCGGGATCCGATATCCTGTAAATATTATCATTTTCCCTGCTTATTAGGATCCTTTTGTTGATAATCTTCCCAGATTTCTCGGTATTCCCCGTTTACGTCCTCTTGCTGCCCTTTTGAGGTCCTCAGGGGGGCAGAATACAATTTCCTCGACAGGAAAATATGCCTGGCCTTTATGGAAATGAATATGGGATAAATAACATGTGACGACAAGGAGAAACAAAGGAAAAAAGGTGTTTTGACGTATTTATTCAAAAAAGGACAAATCAGCGCCAAAAATAGATGCGGCTGTCTAACAGCGGCGGTTTATTCCAAAAAAATCCAAATCCGAAATTTCAAAATGTTTCCCATTTCTTAAAATTATAAAGAAAAATTATGATAAACATATCGTCTTGTAGAGAATTTTCTGCTCTATTTTTTGATAGTAAAAACGCGTGAGAAAGCAAAGAGAATTAGAGTGTAATTTAATATTTCTACTAGCGGGCGCCTAGACGTCTTCCCTTCCCATTTCACACGCTCCGATAGACGATTTACGTCTTCATATCTCATTCTTTTTGCACGAGAGAAAAAAGAAGGCTACTAGAGGAACTCCTGACCCTTTTTTCTACGTCAGAGAGCCTAAAAAGATGTCTAAATTATGTCCGGGAGACGATTTCCAGTCAACACGCTAATTGGCTTCTCTTATCCTCGGCTCTTGGAGTTCTTGGAGCTTGATTTGATTGGAAATTCGAAATTCGTCCTTTTTTCGGGGTTGCAGCCGTAAATTCTTGGAAAAAAGGGAAAAATGGTTTTGAAAGAAAGGAAAAGGATTTGGGAGTCGGTCGGAATCGAACCAGGAACCAGATGAATTGAAATCGGCGTGCTTAGCCATTGTGCCATGAAAGAGAGGTGACGCAGGGAAAAAATGATCAAGATAAGCTCAAGAGCAGTTATTCGAGCATCTGGTTGTCTAACAGTGGCTTTTAGTCAAATTTTTAATAATTCTACAATAAAACTTGCGTCCCCTCCAAGAATTCTCCCATTTCTTCCAATCTCCAGTGCCAGAATCGTAAATACCCACGTCGTCGTCTGTTTTTCCCATAATTGAGAGGAAATTACCCAGGAGAATAGGCTGACGGCTGTACTTTTTCAGGATGTTTAGATCCCAGAAAAGAGCGCGGAGAGAATGCCCGTAGGAAAAATACTCGAATAGTACACAAAAACAGGAAATTTGGTAGAAAATAGAAATATTTGGGATTCGGGGAAAGGTCAAGTTCCTGATGGAAGCGTGGCCCCTGCACCCGTAAGATCTCAGTTTAGGTTCAATTTTTGCAAAAACCCCGGAATTATTCTCCGTTTTCTTATTTAAATCGGCACCGTTTAAGAATTCCAAGGATGCGTCATCCCGGGCACACACACAGCTTCCTCCCCCACTTCCTATTCCTCGTGGGAGGAAAGAAGACCCAGCAAGTAGTTTTTGCTCTCTTTGGGGAGATGGGAATGGCTTATCTGACCCAGGGAATAAATAAAAAGAGCCACAGTTAGATAGCCATGAGGGAAAATTTCCTGGATTCCGAGTGCCAGTACGTTATGTCGCCGGCTTTTCCAGCGAGTCACTTTACCTTCATAGCATAGTGGTTAAGTGCGCCGATTGTCATCGAAAAGGTCCAGGTTCAATTCCCAACCGAGATTAAAGCCTTTTTTGCTTTTTTCTGCTCCACTTTTTTGCGATTTTTGCACAAAAACCGGGTTTTTAACCTCTTGGATAACATTTGCAGCGCTCGATGTAGCCTTTAAAATAAAAAGATTACGGAAACACCTGCATATTTGCTGACGTCTAACAGGGTGAATAATTAGATAAATTGGAACTAAAAATGGGGAAGATGAGGCCATTTTGGCTCTTTCTGACTGTCTCTAACTGTGGTTCTATTGGCTGTCCACTTGTGACCCTTTTTGCTGTCTAACTGTGGCTTCTCTAGCTGCTTAATTTTGGCCCCCAATCCCAAGTTTTGGTCCAAAGGTAGAAGATTAGAATCTCTTTTCCTCTTCGTTTCCCAGGCCAACTTCCTTCCTTCCCAATCCCATTTTCTATTGTTTTTTCTTCTCTCACAAATGGGCAATTCGGAGTGAGTGTGTAGCCGGGCTGCTGCTGACGTCTTCCAGCAATTTTGCACCACTTTTTTCTACTTTTATGGGTGGCCGAGAGCAATTTTGAGTCCTGATCGTGGTGGCAAATGGGAGAAAAACGTGTCTAGGGACAATTTGAGCCAGAATTCTGAATTTTTAGAGTGTTTTCGTCTTGGGAACCACTGAAAGGGGCCTCTTTTTCGAGCCAGTGACTTTCTCAGGGTTTTCTATTGAAGAGTTTAGGCGAATCCGGGCCGGATGGGAATGAGTCGGGCCTTATTTGGCGGCTTTTCGCCCTTTTTGGGCGGTTTTAACATCTGGCTGTCTAATTGTGGCCATTCGCTGTCTAACTATGTCCCTTTTGCCTGTCTAACTGTGTCTCATTCCCACACTTCAGCCCCAGTTCCCTTTCTTTTCCTAATAAAATATTAAAAATGCTGATAAAAGAACACCACAGGTGGCCTTTTTTCCGTCTACGTCAGCGCTAAATCTCCTTTAAAATGGTTCCGTCACGATTGGGAAACCATAAACTCCAATAAGCAAAAATGTTTGCCGCAGTGGGTTTCCTTATTTCTTCCTTTTTGTGCCCTAAATTCTATTTTCTGGCTTTCCGGCCCTTGACGTGAGGCAGAAAAGCTTTTTTTTGTGGTAGAAAATAGGCAGAAGTAAAATGGTTTACCCTTTTCTCAAAATCCCACCTACATGATCAAGTGGCTAAGCGCTTTGCGTTAAATTAAAACGTCGTCGGTTCGATTCCAGCCTGACTCAAAGTCCTTTTTCTATTATTTTTTTTCTACTTCCTCCCTTTTTTTTCATAAAATTGTGGTATTCCCCTTCAAAATCATTGTCAGGCCCATAGCGGGTTATTTCCGGCTTCTGGCTCATTTAAAAATCCAATTCCAGCTGAAAAATGGTGATCCTAGCAATCATTTTTGAATTACCCGCCATTTTTCCTGAATTGGATTTATTTTTGGCCAGGAAACGTGAAAATCCTGAAATTTAGTGGAAAAATGATGATTTGAGGCTATTCTTCCGGGAAATTAGAGCCTATTCCGATGATTCTCGACGTCAAAGTTTTCTTTCCCTGATTCTGACCCTTGGTTTTAAAGTTTCCATGGCTGCAGACAGGGAGAAAAGGGCCTCGAATTAGCTAATCCTCCTCTCCCCGTTCTGAATATTCAAGAATTATACTTCTTCCCGTTCCCAATTTGACCTGGAGATCAGAGGGGGGGCCTTTGATTACGTCACAAAGTGGAAAATACGGAAGTTTATTAGAAGCCGGGCCAGCAGTGGGGAGGAAAGAAGGCCTGGGGAGCTAAACATAGAAAATTGGAAGAAGAGGGGGCCAGTAAATAAGCAGGGGAACTAAAAAAGTAATAGGAAGTTTTTTTGGTACACATGCACCCGTAAAATGCTGGCAGAGGGTTGAAAGAGGGAGATTTGAGCTTATCACGGGAATTTAACTTCCTCGCCGAGCTAACTCTTATAGCGCAGTGGCTAAGCTTACGGCCTCTAATACAAACGGCGACGGTTTGAATCCTACCACCGTCGAAATCTTTTTTTTTTCTTTTTTTTACAAGTTTCCAATATTTTTTCCTTTAAAATACTGTATTTTTCGATAGAAAGCATTCCCAGCCCTTTTTCAGGCATTTTTCTCCGTCTTCCACTTGTCTCGGCATCAGTACGTGCAAATTATCCTCCTCTTCTTGGTCGTCTCCTTCCGAGTAAAGACTACTTCCTTCAGATTTTATTATTTACATTTTGAGCGGCGAATACTCGTCATTAGGAGAAAACGGGGAGAAGAACTACCAGATGATGTATTTATCCGCCTTGTGGTTAATTTAAAGAGGATTAGGGGAATTTAAGGGGATTACTGTAAAAAAGGACGGAAGATTACAGTATTTTCAAGCCAGGAGCCTCAGGAAAGTCTTTGGCTGTTTGATTGTGGCTTTTTTGATTGTCTAACTGTGGCTCTTTCCCCCCTATCCAGGTGACTTCCCATCCAATTTAAACCGGCTTCAATTTCCCCCATTTCATTTTCTCTCCCGAGTTTATTATTTATTCAAGTGTTCCAAAGTTCATTTTCATCGACGTCAAAGGCAGGATAACTTTTTCTTGTTTAATTATGAACATCCCGGGTGTCAAATTTCTCTTTCCATTGTGTTTATCCCCCCGGAAAGACGTAGGTATTCCCCCAATTGACGCGGGTGGATATGAAGAAAGGCGAGATTGGCCTTCCGTGTCTGATGACCGACGGCTCATTTCAAGGATTCAATCAAAAAAATGAAAAAGGGGGGCTGGGAACGGCTGGAATTAACTGGCGACTGGCTTAAAATAGCAGAAAACAGCCACAGCTAGACAGCCAAGAGGATTTCCCCTTCTTTTCCTCCAAAAAAACGACAAAACAAAGCGGAAATGGCTGGTGGAAGTACGCATTTCGCCAAAAATAGCCCAACTCCTTCCCAAAATGACCACCTGAGCAAATTCTGGAAGACCAATGACGCGGGAAATGTGCTCATTTAAGAAGATCAGGTGGTGTTTTAGAATTTTTCAGTCGAATCACAGCGCTGCTCTTATGTTTCATGGCAAAAAAAGAGCAAAAATGTTTTGACTGGTGAGGGAATTGAACCCGGATCGATTGAACCTAAAGCTAGGTGCTTAGCCACTTGGCTACAGGCATTGGTTTGGCGGCGGATCTCGGACGCCAATATGAACCCCACAAAGCTAAATTCTATTTTTACCCCTAAAAATTACGTGATTTCTAAAAATACCCGTCAAAATTACTCATCGGTCCCACGCCTCTTCCAATTCTCCCTCTGCTCTTTTTCTTAATATCATGAAATTTGAGGCGCCATGTGTTCCCCCTTCAGTTTTTTTCACGCTAGGTCACAGCCCCGCCCTCTTTGGCTGCTGCTCTCTTTCTCTCGTCGTTCCCGCTCCGCCCATATTCTATCATTTTATTTTTCTTCCTTTACCGGAGACGGTTATCTAATTATTCGATTTTCAGAAAGATAATATGGGAAATAAAGCATCTCATGAAGAAAAGGAGAAGGAGAAGTCCGCCAGATCGGAAAAAGCGACGGAAGTGAAGGTGGAGAAAGAAGAAGGAACGGGAATTCCTAAGAGAAAGGCCAAAAGTGTCAGCGCTGGGACCAGCAATTCAACGACACCGAGGAAACATCCACCAAGGTAGGCCACAGTTAGACAGGAAGAAAGCCCACGGTTAGACAGAAAAAAAAGACACATTTACACAGCCAGAGAGCTATAGTTAGACAGCAAAAAGAACCGCAGTTAGACAACTGAAGGTGCCACAGTTAGAAACCATCTTTTCTCCCATTTTCCGGTCATTTCCCCCAATTTCAGTCAAAAATTCCCTAATTTCCTCAATTTTCAGGAATTCTGTCTCTTCCCAAGGCAACCGTAAGCCAGTTCTTACCATAAATCAACGTGCCATCATTAAATATTGCCTGGATAACGCCAAGGAGGATATCGGTAGACTTTTACCCCCGCAAAGTTTCTAATTAGTTTTTTATTCCAGCTGATCGAATTCTTCGACGCGCTTCTGAGAAAAAAGAAGATATGCGGACATTTTTAGATAATTTACCACGGGTAAGTGAATTTTTGAGTAATTGAAATGGTGAAAGGGACACAGTTAGACAGGAAAATGGGTCACAGATAACACAAAAAGCCACAGTTAGACAGCCAATCTCTCTCTCTCCCCTGGAGATAATTTCTTACGTAATAGATGAGTTGAACTGATAGAGCTCCCTGGCCTGAAGTCCCCCGGGGGAAATAGCAAAGATCTCTAGGCTCTTATTTCTTTCTTCTTTTGGTGAAAATAGATAGACTCCGTCTCAGTGAGAAGAGAGTTCCTCTGACAAAGAAGAGAGAAGGCAATTAGCGTGTTTGTTAAAGAAAAGAGGGAAGATGAGGAGAGATAGACGGCGCTTTATGACGCAGATTGGGGGAATTAGAGGGGGAGAATGGGCCACAGTTAGACAGTTGAAAGAACCGCAGTTAGACAGCAAATAGCCACAGTTAGACAACTAAAAGAGCCATAACTAGACAGCAAAAAGAGACACAACTAAACAGCTAAAGAGCCGCAGTTAGACAGCGAATCGAAATTCTCCTAATTTCTTGCGATTTCAGACCCAACGCAGTGAAATTTCGGACTTTTTGAAAGATTTCCTGTACCGTGTCTGCGAAAATCTCACGGATTCTGAGGAAATTCAAAAGATTTCTGAAGAATTTGGCCAAGGACACGTCCCATTCCGGGCATTTGGCTTTAAACCAGACTTCTTTGCCTGTACCGCTGATGCCGTCACTACTGAATGCACGTTCCTGGATCAGGCAACCCATACTCCAAGTGAAACTGCTGGTTCTTGGTGAGTTTCCAGCTTTTTGGGTGGTGGGGAAAAAGCAAAAAGGATTTTGATCCTAATGGGAATTGAACCAGGATGCTTGGGATGAAAGTCTAACGACATCGCACTGCGCCATGATGCAGAGCTTGGCGGAGGAAATTTTCGACTCTACATGGTTTTTCCAAGTAAATAAGCCATTTTCCAGGTCAATTCTCTCGGCTTTTGTTTTCTCAGCCGTGCGAGATGGCTATTATGCTGAGCTGAGGCGACAGAGAAAATGCAGCAATGCCTTCCGCAGCCGGCCATCTGTAGACGTCAGCACTGATGGTTCAGTAACTACGGAGAATAATAGTCGACGGTGAGTTTTAATTGCTCTTTTCCCCTTTTAAACAGTTAAAAATCCTTAAACGGAATGTTTTTTAAGAGAATCAATGAGCAGCGTAGCTAGTTGGCGAGAAAAAGAAAAAGAAAAGGACACGGAAAATAATTTCAAGGAAAATATGAGCTCTGAACAAAGTAAGGGGCTGATTTTTGTGCTCTAACATTGCGTTACCGTAGTCTTTTAACCCATTTAGTCCGTTAAAACACAAAATTTAAAGAAAAAATAGCAAAAATAAGCCAAATTACCAGGAGATTTCGGGTTAAACCACGGGCTTCAAATTCGCGCGCTTTTTGTTTACCGCCGTCATTTGGCTCCTAGAGTTGGAATTAATTCTTAATTATTAATTTATAGCCACTTTTTAGCGTTTTCTTACATTTTTCTTGTTTTTAAAATAGTTCATCTTATCCAGCAGAAAATTCTGAATTTTTTAAGCTATAAAACTCCTTGTAGTTCACCAAAAATCTTTAAAAAAATAATTTTCCAATAATTTCGCAAAAAAGCCGACGATTTATTGAATTTTAGTGTTTCTAATATGATTTTTACACTAAAAATAGGCTCTAAAATTAGTAAAATAATTAAATAATCCGTTTTCAGATCTCGATCCGTGTCCCCAGCTGCAGATGAGTTGAGTCACAGCAGTGAGCCATCAAAAGATCCAACAACTTCGAATAATTTTCTCATCCCACCACAGGTTTATTAAAATTTCCTAAAATTACCCCGAAAAAATTTGATAATAATCCGTGCGTGTATCTCCTCTTCCCAGAAACTTTGTGTACCCGGTGTAAATAAAGAAAAATCTCCATTTTCTTCAAAAATTTGACAAAATTGGTGGTTCTTTCATGTCTCTGTGAGATTTTCCCCCATATTTTTACAATTTTCATACATTTTATTACTCCAATTGTCTATGTTTTAATCTCCATTGTTCAGAATATTTTGTGATTCAAAGTTTTCATGAAATTGTTGTAAAAATTCGCGAATAAACGTGTTTTTAAGATTTTTTGTAGCATTTTTTAATTTCTTCAATTCTTCGACTACTTCGAAATTATCAAACGTTCTATTTTTCACGAATCAAAGCAAGAAAAGCAGAAAATTTGAAGAAAAAGAAGTTTTCTAATCGAAAAAAAATTTGGCAGCGATTTCTCTCATTTCAGGAAAAATTCACAACAAAATCTCATTGGAAATACTTGAAACATTGCCTAAATTACAATATTTTCAAGAAAAATTAGCTTACTTACGTGAAAAATAAGCTTCTTCGATGGTTCTCCTGCTTTTACACGAAGAAAATAGCAAAATATATAGAATAAAGTAAAGTAAGACGGTCAACATCAAGATTAGCGTGAAAAATATATTTATAAATGATTTATTTATAAAAAATGTAAGAAAAATAAGCCTACCTGGATTTATTACAACTGTCGACGTCTTCTTTCTTCTTTTAGAGCTGGAACCTGAAAAAATAAGCATTATATTGAATTTTTATTGGAAAAACGAACCTTCAGCGGCTTCTAATCCTCTCGTTCTTCTTTCTTCTCCAAGTCGCTTGATCATCTACCTGAAAATAAAAAAATTAGAAGTAGAAATTAAAGAAAATGAGCTTTAAGGTAATAAAAATGACAAGCAGTATGTTTTTCAGCTGTTTTTATGCTTCAAAAGTTTTCAAAAATGAAAAAAATTACGAGTTTTTGATTTTTTTTAAAAATTTGAGCAGAGTTTCCCCTTATTTTCGGGATTCTCTACACAAAAATAAACACGAAAATAATAAAAAGCGAATAATTTGTAGAACCCTAATATTTTAGAGAGCTGGGTCAGCTCTTATTTGTTTCTTGGTGAACCCGTATAGTTTTAACAGCCGGGTCAGCTGTACCGCTACTAATAAAAGGCCAATAAATAACTAATAATAAGTGGCAGCCTGAAAATGAAGAATGGATAATTTGTTACCTGCTGCTTCTTGAAATTTTTGCTGCTTCCATTTATCTTCCATAGAATTCAACCTGAAAATAGCAAATTTAGACAAATAAAGATAAAAAAATAAGAGAAAGAAGAAGAAACAACAAGAGCAAGCTACGAAAATACGAAGAACTGAAGTAACAGCTCAAATTTCATGCAAAATGCTAATTCTGCAAATTTTACATTAATTTTTGCGCTTCTAATACTTGCAACTATCCTAAAATACTGTAACCATACTTAGAAATAGTATAATAAGAAGAGAAACTATAGAAAACAAGTGGAAAACATAATGCAAGAAGAAAAAAATAAAGAGCAGCCGCCTGATGCAAGGAAAGCTATCAACTGACTGTTGCTTCACCAACTGATCGCAAAAACTATTTCAGGACGGATTTGTGTGCAATTTTTTACTACAATCAGCTAGAAGAGATCAATATGTAACTGTTGATATAAGAAAATAATAAAGAAATTAAAAGATTTGAGTAAAAATAAAGCTTCGAAGAGTTTGGTGAATTTTTTGACTCAAAATGAACTTGTTTTACGAAAAGTATTGAAAAAGGTTTACAAAATGAATTTCTCTGTAGTTTTTTGCTATTATCAGCTGGAGAAAATCAATATCTAACTATTGCTGATGAAGAATTGAGGAGAAATGAAGTGATCACAGAAAATAAAAAGATTTGAGACATGCATCATGAAATAAAATGAAAAAGCTATTCTACATGAAATTTTCAGCACTTTCTTACTGTAAATAGTTAGAAGAGCTCAAAATCTACATTATGATGTCAAAAGACCAAAGAGAAATGAAAAATTGACAGAAAGACAGAAATATTTGGAAAGTGACCAAGTGCAACAAAGAATAATCGATAAAACTTCTATAAAATAAAATTTTTAGCATTCTTTTACCATAAACATCTAGAAAATATTAATATCTAGCTATAAACGAAGAAGAAAATTCGAGAATAATGAAGTAGAACGAGAAAAATGAAAAATACGACGAGTGGGTGAATTTTCATGTCAAAATGAATTGCATTGAAGGAATCAACTAAAAAAGGTTTATAAAATGAATTTCTCTGCAATTTTTTGCTATTGTCAGCTAGAGGAAACAATTATCTCACTATTGATGTAAAAAAATTTAAGAAAAATGAAAAAAATTCGAGAGAAAATAGCTAAAAACAAAGGAAATACGACGATATGACAGCGCACGCCCGCACCCGTAAATTCTCGGCTGCAGACCTCCCAGTAGCTATATAATACTTTGAAGTTTTTAGGCTTTATCCCGATTCATAATGAAAACCTGTTATTACGTCTCACTTCTAAGAGTCCTCCCCGGTTTACCGGCGATATATAGGGGCAGTGAGGGAACGCAGGCCAGTAAAAGTGATGAGGGATAATCATAAATCGTTCATTGAACCTTTGTAGTTCGGGGGTGCCGCCCTGATTTACGAAGTATTAGATGAATGGTTTCGGGCCTGGATGGCAGCAATGTCGGCCCATTGGCGTTTTGCATTTTTTTGCGTTGATTCTGTCATTATTTCTAGTTTTTTTTTTTCTCAATTACCCTAGACTTTTTTGCATCAATAATTTTTCTCATAGAAAACTCTTTTCTAGTCGTTTTTCTTATGATTTCTGGTTATTTATCGTTTTATTCTTTATTTTCTGCTAAATTTATGGTTGAATTCTAATTTAGTCACGAAAAATTACAAATTCGAAGATTTTCTGGAACGATGGTGTGTTCCCTTGCTCTCTACTGCATTCCATCTTCTTCTTCTAATTATTCTACCCCTAATAATGCAAAAAACTATAACAATTTGCTGCAAAAATAAAGAAAAAATGAGAACAAATTCAAAAAAATTTTTTTGCGTGCCAATGAAAGTGCGCTCCATCGTCAAACAGTCCTTTGAATTCAGTGCACGCGTGCGCGACGGTTCATTTCTCTCCATCGTCTTTTTATTTCCCTCTGAATTTCAGTTGTTATTTTCGCATTGCTTCTTCATTTTTACAGCTTCTAATCTTTACTCCTGGAAATTTGCGAATATTAGAGCAACGAAAGAAGCAGAAAATGTCAAGGTAGCGACGCTGAGTAACGGCACATTACAATCGTTGCTTCTCTTGTCATTATTCTCCTTTCTTTCGTTAGCTATGCTGGAAAAACGTTTTAGAATCTATAAAATGCTCTTCTGTTTGATGCTTTTCCTTAATTCATGCGTTATTCTTGCTAGAAGAAGTAAGAGGATGAATGCCGAGTAGGCGGCACCCCAAAGGCAGGATTCTTCTTACTTTTGCCATTCAGAAATTCATTGCTTCTTGTTTGCTTGCTATTTTCATCAATTCTTCTTTATGTTTGCAAATTTACTAACCACCGCTTGCTAGTTTTTTGAGCATTGGAGGAGGAAGAAGATGTCAAGTTAACAATGTTGAGTAGCGGCACACTACGATCATTGTTCTTCTTGACGTCCTTCTTCTTCTTCTTTGCTCGCAAAACGTTCTGCGACTTAAAATGTACTAGCAACAGAAGCTTTTGCCTTTTCTATCCGCGTTCAATAAAGTGAACGTTTGTTTGCAACGCGAAATGTTCTAAAAATTTGGTTTCTTTGCTCAGCGCTTATTTTTACCTTCTATTCTCTTTTTATGCTCTTTATTTCTCTTCTCTATTGCTTCTAATATTTTTTACAGATTAAAATCTATGTTTACAACGAGGAGTGAAGCAGAAACATCGCAATATGAAGATGATAAGTAATGGCACATTGCTGTTATGTTCTCCTGCGCCTTCGCATTTTTAGCTACACATTATTTCTATAGCCGATATTATATGCCGGAAATTATTTTACCCATGGCTATTCACAAATGCTACTAGCTGTAGCTTTTTCTCGCGAAAATTTTTTGAAGTAAGAAGGTGATTGCTCAGTAGCGGCACCGAAAGGCATTAATCTTCTTACTTTGCGCCTGAAAAACCAATATTTTTTCTGTAGTTTGTTATTTTCGCATTGCTTCTTCATTTTTAGAGCTTCTAATCTTTACTCCTGGAAATTTGCGAATATTAGAGCAACGAAAGAAGCAGAAAATGTCAAGATGGCGATGTTGAGTAACGGCACATTGCTCTCATCGCTTCCCTTGTCATTTTTCTACTTTCTTTCGTTAGCTATGCTGGAAAAACGTTTTAAAATCTATAAAATGCTCTTCTGTTGGATGTTTTTCCTTGATTCATGCGTTATGTTTGCTAAATTTAGAAGTAAGAAGATGACTGCCGAGTAGGCGGCACCCCAAAGGCAGGATTCTTCTTACTTTTGCGCTTGCGAATATTAGTGCAGCGAAGAAACGGAAATATGTCAAGGTGGCGATGTTGAGTAACGGCACATTGCTCTCAT
Source organism: Oscheius sp. DF5033 (assembly GCA_964036215.1). Classification (NCBI taxonomy): domain Eukaryota; kingdom Metazoa; phylum Nematoda; class Chromadorea; order Rhabditida; family Rhabditidae; genus Oscheius; species Oscheius sp. DF5033. Next base: position 454,678 of record CAXIWN010000004.1, on the reverse strand, counting down.
CGCTTCCCTTGTCATTTTTCTACTTTCTTTTATTTAATATGCTTGCAAAACATTGTAAAAACTAAGTTTTCCTACCGGAAAGAGCCGCTTTTCATTCTAAAGATCATTCGAAGTTTGTAAATTAGTTTGCTGCCCATATTGCGCTTTAGAAGTTATTATTTTCTCATTACCTTGCTATTTTCTCAATACTTCTTTATGTTTACAGGCTGCAGAATATATTCAGAGAAGTTGGCGAAGATTGGAATAATGAAAGGAGAAGAATACATCTGATAGCTGCAAATTTGGATAATCGGTTTTCCTTTTTCTTCTGTTATTTCTTTGCTATGTTTTAAAAACTATTATTATAGAAGCAAAATGAATTTCCATTAGATGCTCCAGCTTCTTCTATGAAATTTGCGGATTTTAGAGCTACGGAGGAAGTAGAAAATGACAAGGTGGTGATGTTGACTAACGGCACATTATGATCATCACCTCTCTTGTCATTTTTCTTATTTCTTTCGTTTGCTAGGAAGTGTTCTAAAATTTATTTAGAGTTTAAATAGAAATAATTGTCGCAGGCGGCTCTTGAATTGCGATTAGTGTAAAATCCTCTCTTGCTAAAATTTTCTTCTTTACGCTCATATCTTCATTTATTACTCGTTCTCCTATTGTTTCTTCTTTTCTTCCTTTCTAACATGTTCGTTCTTAGGCAAATATGATCGCTTATATGGACCCACTGAGCCCTGAAGTTCCGCCGGAACCAAAAATGGTCGAACCGGCAGCTCCGGAAGCAGCACAAAAGCCAGTAGCTCCAGAAGAAAAACCAGCTGATGCTCGTCGTCGAAGCCACTCAACAACTCCTGTTCTCGATCAGAGAAATGTAAGTAATTTTTATTATTTGCCTTCTAATTGTGATTGTTTTCAGCATCGCACAGAAGAAATACCGCTGGATAGCCAGTCATCGATCCTCGTTGAAATATCGGATGCTCTCTCTGAGCGGGAAAAGGTTCGTCAATATTTAATTTATCTAATTGTGACTTGTTTTTCAGGTGAAGTATACAATTAGATCGCAAACGAAGCTAGCAGAATGGAAAGAAGATTATTCGGTCGTTAGGGAACATGAAGAATTCTTATGGTTACACGGAAGCTTAGAAGAAAATGAAGCCTATGCTGCTCTTATAGTTGGAGACTTCATTGAAATTGCTTTTATCTTCGTTTCTTAGATTCCTCCTCCACCACCTAAGCCTAGTTTCGAGGCTTCTCAAGCAAAGCTGCTAAAGTTGGCAGCAGAAGAAACTAATATGACTAAGGATGAATTCACCAAAGCTAAGCAAGAGCTTGAACAGTTTGTTTTCTTTTTTTATCTAACTTTTCAAGTTTAGAGAATATTTGGCTCTGTTCAAGAAGACGGTTTCTATGCATGAAGTCTATCTTCAACGCCTTGCTGCTCATCCGATTATTCGCCAGGACAATAATTTCAAGCTTTTTCTTCAATATGAAAAAGAAGTAGGCATCGTATTTTTGCTGTTTAATTTTTATTTCCAGCTTACTGTTCGTGGCAAGAATACCAAGGAAGTTGTTGGATCACTTTGGAAGCGAGTTACTTCATCTGCTGATCAACTGGTTCTCAATGGTAGCAAGGATCCGGATTATCAATTCGAATTGCAACGCAGCTACATCGTGGAATATCATGAGCACATTAGTGAAGCAGCAAATTGGGCAGAGAAAGTCGTCCGCCTTCGAAAACGTAAGCAATTTTTTGTTCTTTTTGTAATTTACGTTTAGGATCCTTTGATATTTATTCGAAACTCTACGGTCAATGTGATTTCATGTCTCGTACGAATACGGACAACATGTTGTATTTGAATCCTGCCGTTGCTGATACATTCAACAAAATGAAGAAGGTTTGTTGGTTATTATATAAATCATAGAATTTCTTTCAGGTAGAGATGAAATCAGCCAATGATGAAGAGTTGAAGCTGGCTGATACATTATCGTATTATACTCGCGACACACAAGCTTGTAAAGATCTCTTCTACCGCCGTCTACGATGTCTGGCTAATTTCGAAGCAGCCAATAAGAATTTGGATCGAGCTCGTCTCAAAGGAAAGGATATCGAAAAGGTTTGTGTTTTAAATTTCTTTAAATAATTTGAATTTAGTGTGAAGCCGATCAAGCAGCTGCTTGTAAGAAATTTGAGGACTTTAGCGTCGTTGCTAAAAGAGAACTCTTGGATTTCAAGAAGCGTCGTGTTGCTGCTTTTGGAGAAAATATCAAAGGACTGGTTCAACTGGAAATCAAGAATGAAAAAGCTCAAGTCCAGATGCTTCAAGAATGTTTAAACAAGCTAAAAGAGACATTGTAATACTTTTCTTATCTTTTTATTTTCACATTTGATTGTACAGGAATATAAATTTTATCTACTTTTCAATTTTTATAAATAATTTCTTTAAATCTTTTGCTGTTTCACTTGCTTTTAGGTCGTAAATAGATGAGGATAGGAAAATAAGCCAGCGAGGAATAATTGCTGATAATTTGAGGTTTTACAAGGAGATATTACGAGGCAGCAGCTCGATTGACGCATATTTATATTGATGAAATCGTATGGATGCAGTAGAATCGAGGTTTGATGCTTCAGTTCATGTTGCTTGTCTATTTCTCTTAATTCTTCTCCCCTTATTGCTTTATTTTCTTTATGCTTAACCCTTTGTAGGCATCAAACTTATTCGGAATTTCTTAAAGTAACGAATTTTTGCTAGACGCCGCATAAATTTTGCTGCAAAAAAATTCTCTGCGGCAACTGAGAATATTTCCAAATTCAACTAAATTTTGATTTTGTTTATTTTCTCCTTCTTTTGTAAGAAATAGATCTATTTAGGCTCCAAAAATGCCGGAAGGCGCAGAATTTCTTAGCGAAAAGTATAAAAATAAAAGGACACGATACTCTTATGAAATTTTAGCACTTTCGAAGAATTTGATCAACAAAAAGTGCAAATTTTGATGCAAACTGGGAGAAAAATAGTATGATCTTATTTTTTTGCAGTGTTTTCTCGTATTTTTTGATATTTCATTCCAGAATTTTTGTTGGCTACTAGAGAAAGCAGGAAAATTACATCAAAAGCGAGAAGCCGTTATGATTCTGCTTAATTTTCTTTAAAAATCTCGTTGTTTTGAAATTTTTGCTCACGTGAAATGCGTCCATCTGTTTGTTCTTTATTCCCACTAATTTTTAATCATGTCTATGGGAATTTAGATGCCTAGACAGCTAGGAAATTGGTTAGCGATGGTTATTAAGCCGTCGTTTTTGTCTGTCTATTCATCCCCTTCGTCTATTTCTTTTGTTCTTGTCCTTTCTTTTATGAGACAGACGCTGTCATCGTCTGTTTCTATCCGCCTCCTCTATTTTTGATTCATTTCTTTAGCTCTTTTGAGAGTTTTTAACTCTAAAATGAATCGGAAAAAGAATTGGAAGTCTGTTCCTTGAAATTTCGATTGAATTTTTAAATTTTAGCCCCTAAAACAGTTTTAAATCGTGCTAATCATTTTATCTTGCAGATTTTAGAGAAAATTAAAGGAAATTGATATCAAAATGACTAGGATCGTGATAAAAATGAAAAAATGAACGCGACAAAGTTTGTTTCAAAGCGATTTCTTCAATTTTTCTTGAAAAGTAACGATTGTCACTGCTTCTTTACTCTTTTTTACTTACATTTCTTGCAGATTTCAAGTAGAAATCAGTGAAAGGAGCAAGGAAATGCTCAAAATTTTGCTGTTGAAAATTTTTCTACAATTTTTTGCACGTTTCTCGCGTTTTTCTGCTTCTAATTTAACAAATTTTTCTTGCTAAAATGTTTTTCCACGTAGCTTCAAGGCTTCTTTATTTCTTTTTCCTTATATTTTCTTGCAGAATTCAAGTAGAAATCATTGAAAAGAGCAAGGAAATGCTTAAAATTTGCTACAAAAAGCTTTTTCTATGGTTTCCTGCCGTTGCTAGCCAATTTTCTTCATGTTTCTCGTCGAAATTTGTCAATTTCCAGCATCTAATTTGGCAAATCTTGCTTTCTAAATTATTTTCAACTTAGCTAATCATTTTCTTTGCAGATTTCTTGTAAAAAAGGAAGAAAATGCTCTAAATTTGTTGCGAGACACATTTCTGCTCATTTCTTGCTTCTAATTTGGCAAATTTTGCTTCCTAAATTATTTTTCATCATTCTCTTTGCAGATTTTAGCCAAAATTGATGCAAAAGGTGGAGTAAAAGAGGAGAAATTGAAGCAAATTTCTTTGCTAGTTTTCCGTTTTATTTCGCCGCAACTCCACGTGTTGGGCTTTCAAAAGACGTTGAATTATTTAAAACCACAAAAAACAGCCGCAAATTGCAAAATTAAAGCAAAATTTGACCTAAAAAATCTTCTCCCCTGGTTCTTATCGTTCCTTTTACCAGAAGAAGCTCGATAATTCATTTCTTTTGCCTTATCATTCGCGCCCGGCAAGTACTTTGATCTTTTTCTCGTCTTTCTACGTGTCTATTACACTTTTTCTTTAATTTTTAGCTCTTTCAGATGGTAAAAGATGTCGGCATTGCGGCAATCTACATGTATTATCCAAAAAATGTCGTGAAACAAAAAGAATTAGAAAAAGTAAGTCGAAAAAAATTATAAGCAAAAAGCAAAAATGTTTGGAGCCACGTAAGGGGATCGAACCCTTGACCGTTGGATTAAAAGTCCAACGCTCTACCGCTGAGCTAACGAGGCATGGAAACGCGCCTCGCGGGAAGGGTTCTTATTCTAAATGAATTTTCAGTTTGACAATGTTGGAGAAGGGAAATATACCAAAGGCCTGGGACTTCTGGAAATGGGATTTTGTGGGGATAATGAGGACGTGGTCAGCTTGGGATTGACAGCAGTTTCTGGCCTTTTAAGGGAATATAAAGTGGGTAAAATTGCCTTTTTAACCTAAAAATCCCGGTTTAGATTGATCCAAACACCATTGGATTTCTGGAAGTTGGAACGGAAACGCTGATCGACAAGAGTAAAAGTGCAAAATCTGAAATTTTTGCTCTTTTTGGAGAAAATGGAAATATTGAAGGAGCTGACGTGAAACACGCCTGCTACGGGGGGACACAGGCCCTCCTCCACGCGGTGGATTGGATGTATTCAAATTATGAATTTGATGGCAGAAATGCCATCGTACTGATGAGTGACATCGCAGTTTATGAAAAAGGAAATGCACGATGCACTGGAGGTAAGCGGATTTTTACTAGAAAAATTGTGATTTTTATCGAGAAATTGGGGTTTTTACCAGAAAAATGTCGATTTTCCACCGAAATGCGAAGATTTCCCCATTTCTCTCATCCCTGCTCCCGTAAAACCTTGACAAACTAAAAAAATAAGTGGAAATTACTGGATTTCAAGCAGAAATTGGGTGGAATTCTCTGTTGCCCAGCTACTTTTTTCACTGAAACTCATCCACGAATTCTCTTCGGACATCCCCCTACCCGTAAAACCTTCGCTGAATGAAAAATAGGGAGGAAACTACTGTATTCCAAGCTGAAATTGGCTGGAAACCCCCAAAATTCGTGGAAAATTAGCCACAATCCGCGTTTTTCACCCTAGAAACGAGGAATTCCCCCTAACAATTGTTGATAATCCCGTTTTCCGACACCCTACACCCGTAAAACCTCGGCAGAATAAAAAATAGGCGGGAAGTCAGCTAATTTCAGACGAAAAGTGGCCGGAAACCCCAAAAATGTGGTGAAATTTTCCGTTACCCGGCGATTTTACTCCTGCAAGTGTCGGTTTTCTTGTAAAAAATTATGCAAGACACTTTTCTAACATTTCTGCACCCGTAAAACCTCGGCGAATTGAAAAAAGTACCCAGAAGTTATCGTATTTTGAGGGAAATGTGATCACTGATCCCGAAAATCCGCCGAAATTCTCCCTTTATCCATAAAATTTGATCTTTTCCACCGCCAAAACTTCACCATCCTGGTATAATGGCTAAGAGGTCGGTCTCTAATGCAAACCCGTTGCGGGTTCGAATCCCCTTGCTGCCAATGCTTTTTTGCTATTTTGTTTTGCTCATTTTTTCTCTCTATCTTATCAGAATTCAAATTATTTTCGCTACGGGACCATTCTAGCTAATTTATGACCAAAATCCACAATTTAAATAATTTTTTCCCTTCAGGAGCCGGAGCTGTGGCTCTTTTAATTACTCCTGATGCTCCAATTGTACTCGACCGTGGGTTGCGAAGTTTCCACGGTGAGAATAAATACGACTTCTATAAGCCAACCCGTAAGTATTTCCCCTTTAAAGATTCCAATTTTCCCAATTTTTAGGTAAAGAAAACGTGGAATATCCGGTGGTTGATGGAACTGACAGCGTCAATTGTTATCAAAGATGCCTCCAGCGATGTTACGACAATTATAAGAACCGGGCACTGCAAATTATTAAAAATGGTAGGAATTTACCCATTTTTTTGTCGTTTTTTGAGGTTTGCGGGGCAAAAAGGGGCTTGGGACCCTCCACAGTTCGATGTTATACGAAAAATGCCGTAATTTAGCGAAAAAAAGCGAAACTACAAAGGAAACAAAAAAACAAAACGTTTTGTGTCAGCGGGGAATCGAACTCTGATCCTTCTAATCGCACGCCGACTTCTTACCATTACACTACAACTGTAAGTGGGCGCGCCGGGAGAACGGCGTCTATAACATCGCCTTTCGAATTTTTGTACTTCTCCTTGTCCTTTTGCTCTTCTCTGGTCATTTTTCCAATTTCCCGGTTAAAAACCCACAAATCCTCCAGATATTTCTCTCTGTGACTTCGACGCGGTCCTTTTCCACTGTCCCTACGCAAAATTGGTTCAAAAAGCCCTCGGAAAGTTGGCATACATCGACCATCTCTCAGGAGCCTACGAGCATCGAGATTACAAGCATTTGGAGTAAGTTTTTCCTCCATTTTATGATAATTCCTTCCAGTGATATGAAAAATTCCCGTGGAAGAGAAAAAGATATCGAGAAATTGGAGATTGATGCTTCGAAAGATTTATGGAAATCGAAGACGGAGCCATTTTTGGAGCTAAATAAAAGGATTGGAAATATGTACACGCCTTCTTTGCTGGCACAATTGGTCACTTTTCTATCAAAAGGGTGAGTTCTGTCTAATTTTGGCTCTTTTCCCTGTCTAAATGGCTTTTACGCTGTCTAACTGCGGTTCTTTTCCCTGTTTAACTGTGGCGTTTTGCTGTCTAATTGCGGCTCTTTCAGAAATTCCCAAGCCAAGAAAATTCTAATGTTTGCCTATGGTTCCGGCGCTATGTCAGCCATGTTATCCCTCCAAATTACCGCCGACGAAAGTTCTGAGCTCAAAAAAATGGAGGAAGTCTGCCAGGCGATTGTTAAAAGGCTGGAAGAGAGAACAGTCCACTCTCCCGAGGATTATACAGCCATTTTGGAGACCAGGGAGCGGCTTTGTCAATCTGACGGTAAGTTTAACTGTTTAACTATGGCTCTTTTTCTTAGTGAAGAGCCCGCACCCGTAAAATCTTGGCAGTTGGGGCATTTTCGGGAGAATTTGCTTCAAATTGCCTGAATTTTCGCTTTTTGGGATTACTGTAGCCATTTTAAACCAGATTCCCTTTAATTTACCCTTTACAGTACCCTACACGCCCACGGACCTCCCAGTTTTCCCCAATACTTACGTTCTGACCGGGATTGATGACCGCTACAGAAGAAAATATCGCCTAATCTCATCACCAGAAGAATAATCTAGGATTTCTTGTTATTTTTTCCTTATTTTTGTGTTCTTTCACCCCCCGTTCGGTGTGCTTTGTTATTACGGGAGATTTTCATCTTATTTCCGCCATATTGACAGTTATGCTCAATATTTAAGTGGCCTTTGCTAATTTTAAGAGAAAATAAAGAGCTTTTTAAAGGATTTTAAGCATTAAAACAATTGAAAATACCGTAAAAACTGAATCCGAACCCCCCCCTGTAATAAGACCCCTCCCCTAGTATAACCCCAGGGAAAAGGGGTATATTGAAACTTAAGGCCCCCCCCCTGAGATATAACCCCTCCCCCTAAAGTGCCCCCTTCTTGTGCTATAGCCCCCCGATTTTTCGCCAAACTTCATTTCATACCGAATTTGGCTACATTTTCTGGGTATTTTTAGACGTAGATTCCGATTTTTCATAATGTAAGAGCTCTAAATTGTCTTTATAGCTTAGCAAAATTGCTTCTTTCCACGAATATTAGACGAAACAGATGACACTGCTCATCCGAGCCTCTTTGCAAGGTGACCGCTGGAATCAGGATGCGATTCTGGTACACAGCAAGGCTGCACAGATCTTTCCTTTTACAGCCGGCTTAGATCGAACGTATCCATCATTTGCCCACATCCGGACCGAATCCGGCCATTTTCGGAAGGATCCGGGTTCTCGGAAAAGGACGAAGATACCGAATCGAACAAAGTTTTGACCATATCTCGATTCGATATGATGGCACGCCTTGATCTACACGGTTCAAACAGCTCAACCTGGGATTAGGGTTGCCTGCGGGACGGCACGTAGAGAGCACAGTCCCGTATCGTCCCGTCCCGGAAGGTCCTCGGGACGGGACGAAAACGGGACGCAGATCCCGTCACAAAGGAGCCCGTACCTCTAGCGGTACGTACCCGTCACGGGACGGGACGTCAAGTCTCTCGGCACGTCCCGTCCTGCCTGCAACCCTAGGAATTATGTTCGCAACAGTGAAGTACTGCGTGAATATCTGTGATGAAAAGGCTAAAGCTGGTCAGGAATTGATAATGATTGTCTATTTCCACCGTCAAACAGCCGTTTGTCTGTAGGAATGGTTAAACCGAATGATACAACCATTTTAGTCATGGTTAGTCAGGCATTTTGCAAAGATTCCGACAGAAAACCGCATAAAAAATAAGATTTTTAAAAATCTCAAACCACAAAATTAGAGAAAAAGTGGTCAAAAATGAGAAAAAATTGGGAAAAATTTGAAAAATTTCGCTAAAATTTCTCAAAAAAGTTGCATTTTCTTGATATCTGAGGCCTGAAAAGCACGTTGAAACTTAGCGCCCCCCCCTATAATAAAACCCCTCCTGTTTTATTGCCCCAGGGGAAAGGGGGGTATTGAAACTTAGCGCCCCAGGGGGTTCGGATTCAGTTTTTACGGTAAAAGAAAAAAAAGTTTTGGGCGTCAGAGGATCCGAACCAGGGTGACCTCAATTGTAAGCGGCGCTCTAACCAATTGTGCTATAAATGAGGGAGATTCTGCGTGGATTTCGGTATTTGTTGTGCCTTTTCACGTAATTTTAGTGTTATTTGAGCTGGTAGACCAGAAAAATGACCGCCCGGGTTAATTTTATTAAATTTAAATTAATTACAATGTCTAATATAGACAAAAAATAAATAATATAAAGAAAAATAGCTGCTCAATGATGAATAACCACAGTACGACGAGGTTGTTCATCTTCATCGGTTCCTGTGACGGTATGAACAGCATTTGAGACAACCTAAGCTATTTTTGAATTCCTGAAAGGGCGGGAAACGTACTCTTTTAGCAGATTTAGCCATTCGAGTAAAAGTTCCTTCTTCTTCGAGGTTTGGTTGCTCAGATTCACGGATTTTGTCGTCTTCATGGACACGGGTCTCTAATTCGGAAATTTCATCACGTAGTTGCCTTACGTACTGAAAAAAATGCAGTTTCTTAAAGAAAATTGGGGAAAATTGACTGAAATTACTAAATTTTCACTGAAAAATCACGTTCCCTGCTCTTCTATGCCGTTTCACGCCAATTTTTTGGCAGCTGTGTTGAATTCTTGACGTAAATTTAAAAAATTCGGCTTCTTTTCAAGCATATTCGCCACTTTTTCCCACCAAAAAGTTAGCTAAAAGCTGAAAATATACGGATTTTCCTTATAATTTACAAATTTCGCTGCAATTTCCAACTTTACCGCTTTTTTGAACTTTTGGCAGAATTTTATTCGAAATCTACTGAAAACTTGGAATTTTTGGCATCGTTTCAAAATATCCGCGCTTTCAAATCAAATTTCCAGTCAAAAAGTTGCCGTGAAGCTGAAAATTGCCAATTTTCCTGGTAATTTTCAGATTTCGGTCCGATTTCCAATTTTCCCGCCAAATTTCGTTTACCATGGTGTAATGGCTAAGAAATTAGCCTCTGGTGTAAAAGCTCCCAGGTTCAATCCCCCAGGGCTCCAAATCTTTTTTTTCCTCACCTCTTCCAATTCCACGCGATCTCTCAGTTTTCTGCATTCTTGTTTACATCGTTCATAATCAGAAACTTGCTTAAAATATAAAAAAAAATAAGGGGTTTTCTTGGGATTTTACTTTAGTTTTAGGGAATAAGCTGCTCCGATAACTTGCCGGCTTATTTCTTCTTGGTTCTTCTCTAATCACCGTGGCTGCTCTTCTTCTAAATTCTTCTTTTTCTCCTTTAAATTTAAATTAAACTTACTCAACCCGCTTTCCTTTAATTGAAACCAAAAATAAAGAGAAGAAAATAAAAAAGAAAACGAATCGCATGATTGGAGAAGGTTGCCGTTGTGATTATTTCTTATCAGCAGCCGTCGGACGGAGCATATCTTCTGGTAAATATTTTCGACCAGGAAAAACAATGGAAAACGAGCAAAAATAATTAAAATTATACTGATTATCAGCTAAAACTCGTGAATTATGATGTCAGTTAGGCGACGATCACGCTTTTTCTAAATTTAATCAAATTTTATTCCAAAAATATTCTAAAAAATTCTTAAAGAGGTTTCTACACATTTTTGTGTGCAAAAACCAATGGAAAACTAGAATTTGGCATAAAAATTCCATAGCATGATAGAAAATTGGGCAAAATTGAAAAATAAACGCAATTTTCTTCATATTTCGCCTTCTGTGGCCGAGAAAATTAGTAAAACTCTTTAAAACTTGTTGCAATACTTTTTCAGTTCTTCAAGCTAGTGGAAAATTAAGAATTTAACTGGAAATTGCATATAATGGTATAAAATTGGGTAAAATTGACAAATAATTGGAATTTTCCATGTTTTTCGGCTTTTTCAATAGTTCAAATAGAAATTTTCTCAGTTTCTGGCCAATAAAAGCTCCAGAAATTATTGAAAAACATTTTTACTACTGGAAACAATCAGAAAATTAGGAATTTGCATTAAAAATTACATAAAATGATGTAAATTTCATTAAAAATGAATGAAAACCTTAATTTGCTCAAGAATTTCCCAAATTTTGCCCCTGAAAAACAGAAAAATCCTTTAAAATTCATTTTTATTATGTATACGTTTTATATAAAGTAAAATAATCTCTGTGGAAAAATATGTATAAAAGAACAGAAACAGGAAATATAAAACAAAAGATTTTTGGGGTAGAATAAGGGGAAGAGGCGAATGATCCGTTTTAGTTGACTTGTCATCAAGAGGTCCGTAATTTCAACAGGAATTTTTACAACAGAAGGGAAGAAGGAATATAATATAAAAGGAGGAGGTAAATATGACTAGAAAATCTACAAAAATAAGCAGAACGGGGAAAATCAACGAAAAACGGAACAAAAATACCCGCAACAGGAGGTTAGATATAAGGGGAAGAGGAGCTCCACTCGTAAAAACTCGGCGATTGGAAGTTACGGCTAATTTTTAACCAATTACCTAATATTTTCGATGCCACGAGTATTTTTGATAAGAAAACTGCTAGAAATTTGACAAAATGGCTTGAAATCCTGCTAAAAACTTAAAAAAAGCAGCAAAAGACGAAAATTGCGGCAAAATTTGAGAATTCTTGGAATTTTCAGTCTCACGCCGACTTTCCCGCGGGAAATTCAATTTGAAAAAGGCGGATATTTTGAAATGGCGTCTAAATTCAAGAACTGCCGCCAAAAACCAAAAACTGGCGGGAATTTTTTTTGAAATTCTGCCAAATGTTCAAAAAGGTCAGGAAAAACTGAAAATGGCGCCGAAATTTTGGAAATGACGCCAAAAGTTCAAAATACGCCGCCCTTTCCACAAAATTTGATTAATATTCCCGCCAAGCATTCAAAAAAGGCAGGAAAACTGCCAAAGAACCACCAAAAGTGAAAAATAGCCCATTTTCCTTAAAAAATTCTCATTTTTGCCTATTTTTTACGAGTGCAGCTCCCTTTTCAACAAGAATAAGTTCCTATATGGATTATTTGAGGATAAATTTATAAATTTTTCTGATCACTGGGATGGAAACCCGAAAAAATGGAATGTTTAGGCGGGAAATTCTAAAATTTGAAGCCAGTGGTCATCTCATTTCCATTTCAATTCCGTCTTGTTCCTGGCTGGGGGTCGTTGCTCTCGCCGGGGCGCCTAGAAGTCTCGCCGCTTCGGCAGTAGCATCCGGAGCGGCCGGTGGCGCGGTTTCATCCGTCTCATAGACCACGGTGTTATTATCCGAAGGAGCAGAAGACCTCGCTGAACTGGGAGGCGTCCTCTCCGCCGTGGAATTTTCACCAGCTGCTGAATTTTCTCCATCCGCTGAGCGAAGTGATCCTGGAACTGGAAAAATATTTTTTAACACAATTTTCTAGCTAAAAATGGGCAATTTCCTTATAATTTAACGCTTTATTATCGTAGAAAGGTTCCCGGCACGAAATTACCGTAATTGTAGTCCAAAAAATGTTTTAACGCGGAAATCCAAAAAGAAAAAAGGTTTTCTAGCATCGAGGAATCGAACCATCGATCTTTGAATAACAGTCAAGTTACTTAGCCGTTACATCAAAATGGAAGAGAACTCGCCTGCTCGCTAGCTCAAATACATTTCACCATGGAATTTTCCTGAATTTTACCGCCAAAATTAATTCAAACAGCGGATTTTAGGGCTTTTTTTACGCTAAAAAGAGCCTAAACTAACCGTTCATTGTCCCGCTTTGACTATGATATCCCTCATCGTTAAGGGCTTCCATTCTTTTCATTACACAAGCGGCGCTGACTCGGCAACCAGCGTCATGTTCCCACATTTCTTCAACAGAAGTGACAATTCTTCCCAAGTGCTGGAAATTATGGTAATTTTCAAGCCACAGTTAGACAAGCGCAAGAGGTCTTATGTGGCAAAGCTGTGGTAATTTTTGCTGTCTACCTGTGGCTGTTTTAACTGTCTAATGGCGGCTCATTCCGCTGTCTAACTGCGGCTCTTCCTGCATTTTTACCTTGTGTTCTCTAATAGATTTCCGGAAAGTGGGCCTGACACGGCGATTCGCCACAACTTGGCGATAAGTCGACAGGCGGAGGACATCGTGGGGCTGTTCCCTTCTGAGTTCTCTCTCCAGGGGCTCCGTGTACCTGGGGACGTCTTCGTCGGGAAGTACGCGAGTTCTTGTAAGAACTTCCCAGAGAACCTAAACTACTGTAATCTTCTTTTCGCCTCAAGACCCACTAGAGCCAAGGCATAGACGTCGATCGCCTTAAAATGGGGAATATCCAGCTCCGCGGAGCCGATAAGCAGCTCTGGCGCCATGTAACGCTGGGTTCCGACAACTTTATGCATCTAAAACAATTGAATTTCTTTAAAAAGGCGGATTACATGGTTGCTCATGCTCTGGGCATCCTCCGGTTTTTGGGAACATTTAAGTGAGAGACCGAAATCCATTAAAACTGCAACGATACGATTTCGACTGTCCATTTTTAGCAGAACATTATGTGATTTGACGTCTCTGAAAGGGGAAATTTAAGAAAAATGGAAAAAATGAACAGGATGCGCATAAACCCGTAAGATCTCGGCAGTTGGGAGGTTTTGGAGCCAAAGAAGGGAAAATTACCGAAAGACGGTTATTTTCTGGAGAAATTGAACGGATTTTTGGAATTTTTAAAGGCTGGTGCTTTCTGGGTCCTGTGGGGAATATTTTCCGACCAAAAAAGGACAAAAATAAGCGAAAATTAAAGGAAAATGCTGGCCATCCAATAAAAAACAAAAAAGACCTCGAATTTTCCCCAAAGACCGCCAATTTTTTGCAATTTTTTGAATTTTGAGGTATTTTGGGTCCCATTGGGAATATTTTATGGCCGAATCTTACCTATGAAGGATAACAGGCTTAGGATCAGGGCTCTGTGAACCTCTTTCCTCGTGGAGGAAGGTCAAAGCTTCCAAGAGACTTTGAACCAATGAAATGGAATCCGCCGTCTGTTCAATAATAGAATTCTAGAATTTTGCCGTTTAAAGGGCCATTTATATGGGCTACAGTACCTCCAAATAATTATGAAGATTTCCCATTTCGCAATATTCTGTGACCAAGAATTTCTCCTGGATGTCGGCTTCCAACAGGCGAAGAATACTATTTTTCAAGCATTTTTTCATGCATTGATCATTGTAAATGGCCAGCTCATTATTGAAACTGCTAATACTGCCGGATTTAAAGGTCTTGACTGCTACAGTCATTAAAGGAGCGTCAGGGCGTTCACGGAATTGCGCCTTGTACACTCGACCGTATTTTCCTTGACCGATTTCCTGAAAAATGGATATTTTGCCTCTTTTCTAGGGTAAATGCTGAGCGGCTTCTATATCAAAAAATAGAGCAGAAAATTCTCTACAAAGCGGTACATCTTCGACTATTTTTGGCTTTAAATTAAAGAAACGCCAGATTTTTTTTAAAACTGTATTTTGCGCCTAATTTCGGAAAGCTTTGGAATCAGCACAAAGTTTAAAAATACGGTAACTTTATTATTTTCAGGGTCGTTTATACACTATTTATATCAAAATGTAGAGCAGAAAATTCTCTACAAGATGATCTATGTTTTAAAGATTTTCATCAAAATTTGGAGAAATGCCGAATATTTTGAAATTCTTTCCGTTTTCAAGCATAATTCGAGCATTGCGTACTTCCGTGACCGTTTTAAGCCGATTTTAGGCGGGATTTAATGTATTTTTAGTGTTTTCTTACCTCCAAGGAGCTGTTGATAACTTCCCACAATTTTTCCGGCGGTGGTGGTGGGGCTTCTGCTGCCTCAGCTTCAGCTGCGGCGGCAATCAGCGGCTGCGCCTGTCCACCACCAGCGGCATTTGCCTGTGCTTCTTCCCGTCGTTTTGCTGCTTTCCATCGGCAAATGAAGAAAGTCACCAGGCCCAGGGCGGCAATGGCAATGAGGGCAACCACAGCCAACAGGATCAGAATTTGCCGCCGATGCTCAGCTTCTGCATCGGCGGCAATTTGCCGAGCTTTTGCTTCTTTTTCCTTTTTTTCTTTTAGTAATTTTGCTTTTGTATTTTCCTGAAAAATAGAGGATTTCGTTGCGGGACCAAAGTCATTTTGTAGATCTATCGGTTTTGGAAAAAATAACGGCAGGCAGGACAAATATTTCGATTTTTGTGCATTTCACGGGGTTTTCATAATTTTTAAAGGTGACTACTGTAATCTACGCAAAATTTTTATATCGAGTCCAAAAAAACTATTTTTTATAGGTTACGGTAGAGCGCAAGGAAGTTTTTAAAGGACGGAAATGCGGGAGCGCTCTAAAATTTGAAATCGAGCCATTTTGCGTATTTGTTTTCCCGCGTTTTTGTGTACTTTTCGAATTTTTTAATTGACTACCGTATTCCGCGTTAATTTTTGCATAATTGAGCCTAGTAATTTAGTTTTTTTTCAGGTTATGGTAGCGTACGGGAATTTTTTTGAATAACTAAGGCGCGCAAAGACCGAAGCTGGAAAATCTGAAATCCACCCAGTTTTAGGCATTTTTGCTTAGATTTCGCAATTTTTCAGAGGATTTCTCTACTTTTTTTTAATTTGTGAAGTAGTTACCGTATTCCTAATAAATTTCAGTCAAAAATCCCAGGAACTCTCCATTTAATAAGAAATTACCGTACCTCTTTCCCATTCGGATCAAAATTTATGATATCATTGCAATTGTGCTCATTACAACAGCAGAAATGTTGCTTTCCGGCTTCAATCATTCCATTAAACATGCACTGAAACAGAAAAATTAGGTCTCGAAGGGAAAATTCGATACATTTGGGGCTTTTGTGCAGGATTCAATGGCCGCGTCCTGATTTGTCCAACAATTTTGATTCTGGACGACCATGTGGTCACGGGGACTTTTGTCTCCCTGAAAAAATTCTCATTTAAATTGGAAATTACAGTAATCTCAACCTTGAGCTGTTCTTCGGTTCCTTTGTACATGAAAACGGCCATACAAGCCAGCCTCTCAAAACTGCGACCCCATTCAAGGAAACATTTCTTGGTTCGGGAATTTGTCGAATTCAGGGCTTCTAGCAGTGGCCTTTCGTAGTCGCTGACAGCACAATTTATATACGGCTTTCCAAATTCCGTAAAGTAATTCTTCCCAAATTCACCGAAGATTTTTAAATTATGTACGTCGACATGTTTCCCTCCATCTTTGTCTTGTAAGCCGAGAATGTTCTGAAAATTTGCTGTTTATTGAAGACTCCCTGGTTTTTATTTGCCATGTTTGGTGTCAAAAAATAGAGCAGAAAATTTTCTACAAGGTGATATGTTTTCCATAAAATTTGGCTTTAATTCAAAGAAATGCCTAATGTTTTTAAAACGAGATTTTGGCTCCCAATTTTTTAGCGGCCTTGGAAACTTTCCAATGTTTAAATATTTTAAATAGCAATATTTTAAGGATTTTCTATTTCTTCACAAGAATTGCTTTATACTAAAAATAGAGCAGAAAATTCTCTACCAAATGATACATTTCCCATAATTTTTGGCTGTAAATTAAAGGGACAGTTAGGGCTAAAACGCAACTTGGCCTTATTATTTAGAGAAAAATTCGCTGATCACGATGCACTAATTAGTTTTTCATGAAAATGCCTGGTTGAGGAGAAAAAAGCATTTTAAGTGATCCAACGCGGGCGGCCAAATGACGTTCGCCCTCACGAGCGTCAGCGCGAAATGAATAATTTCAAATTTCGCCCAGAAGCAATTTCTCTAATTTCAGTAGTTTTTACCTTTTTTACTTATATTTTTATGTATTATTTGTTTGCTAAATTATCAGCATTCAATGACGAATTTTTTGCATCCAAACAGGACACATAAGGTGCTGTATTTCTTCTTAAAAATGACGATTAACAAAAAAGCGTATTTAAAAATAAAAATGTTATGAAATTTCGTAGTTTTCACTTCTAATCAGCATTGTGTATGAATTAAACTTGTTTAAAATGTTTTACATCAATTGTATGAGATAAACAGAAAAAAATGTTGGGTGAGTACGGTAGTTGAACTCAGCCCTACCTGTCCCTTTAAAGGAGTGCCAAATTTTTTAAAAATGCATCCGATTTTCCGATTTTTCCCCCTAATGGCGCGTTTGTCCGGTCTGGCAAGTCGAGCAACATTGGGGCCGGTTAGTATTCTCATTTAATTTTTGTTTTAAACGATTTCTACTAAGTAAATTATGGAGAATCCTCTGGTGAGGTCGGTTTTCTGATTTGGAGACAGGATTTTGAGTTATAGGTGTTCTAACCCAAAATTTGGCGGGAAAACGGCTAAAATTTGGGGAAAGTGGTGGAAAGTGGCGGTTTTAAGCGGATTAAAGGGCCTTTGAGGCTCTCTAAACTTTCTGTGATTAGGTAATTGGGTTTCCGACGCAATTTTAAAAGAATTTAGGGGCTTTTTCCTTTTTCTGTGCGAATTCCAGGGATTAACCAACCTCAGCGAAGTCGTTATACCCGTCAGTTCCATTGGTTCCATTTCTTCTCATCGAATTTCTTGGCCCCATATTGGCATAACTTTGTCCATGTCCAGTTAAATCCACGAACGATGGCCGTGGTGACTGTCCATGCCCCCCAGTGGCCGTATCATTGTCATCCGTTGTGATATTCAGCTGCACAATCATATTCTGCACTTCATCTTCGGCTTCTTTATTGTCAGGTTTCGGTATCCTCGGTCTCTCGTCATATTCCTCCACGGCGTTTTGATTTAAAGGATCGTCGGGATTCCACAAACCACGCGGCAACCCATCCGGTACATTTGAGACATAGCCGATAGTCAAAAGGCTACCGACTAGAATGAGCCGTAACATCCGACCAGCAGACTGGAAACGGCTGGAAAAGGCTGAAAACGGGCTGTTTATTAAAGAAAATGGACGAAAAGAGTTCGAGGAAGAGCGGGAAATTGAAAAATGAGCGAGAAATTGAGAAAAATTCAAAAGATACCGTAAATTTGGGGAAAAAGCCCGGGTAAAGGTCGAGAAAACTCAAAAAAAAGGCGGGAAAATGGCAAAGTTCAAAACTTTCAGTTATCCGCGAACTTTTTAGTACGTAAAGGAGTGTTTTGTTTAGCAAAATATTAGAAAATGGGCGCCAAAGCTCAAAATTCAATGGAAAACCCTCGGGAAACCGCACAATTCAAATTTTAGAGCGTTTTTGAAAGTTGTGCTATTTCAATAGAATATCGGGAATAAAGGAAAGCTTGGGAAGGTTCCTGAAGCGATCCTAGTAATCTAGAAGTCTTGAATTTGCGAAAAAGTGGCGGGAAATTGAAAAGAAACCCGGGGAAAGCGGCTAAATTCAGATTTTTGAGCGTTTTCTGTTTTACGGGGTATTCAAAGGGTATTTTTCAAGAGAATTCACGGGTTACGGGGTATTCAAAGGGTATTTTTCAAGAGAATTCACGGGGCTCGAAGCGTTTTATACGCATAAATATTGTGAGAAAGGATTTACGGTATTTTAAGATAAAAATATGCTTAAATGGGAAGAAGAAAGAAGAATGTAAGGTTAACTTGAAGGAAAAAAACGTGTAATAGTAATATTTTCTGAAAAATTCTAAAATTTCCCTGATTTTCTCAATTTTCAGGCATTTTTTCTATGGGAAAGACGCTCTCAAATGAAAAAAATCCTCCAGACCACCCCGGGCGAAGGTCATCTCTCCAGCTGTGCAGCTGACAATCTTTCCCCTCCGGTCGACAGCAATTTATGTCTCTATTTTTCCCGGGTACTTCTCTCCCTGCTTGTCCTCTACCTGCCCTTGAAAATGACCAACTCAGGGGGCTTGTACTAGTGGATATGAATAAATTAGAGGGGGATTAGCCGGGGGGAAAAGGGCACATTTGCTGGAAAAGAAAGAGAGATGATCTGATTTGAGCTGGAGAAATAATAAAAGGGCAAAGGATTCGTCAATGAAAAGGGGGGATTAATGAGGGGAAAAGGGTTTAAAAGGAAGGAGTCACGGTAATTTAAAGAGATGACGGTAATTGGAGCAGAAAATGGGGGAAAAGAGACGGGGCAGAGGGGAAAATGGCCAGGAAAATGACAGAAAGGTGGAAAAGAGCCACAATTAGACAGCAGAAGGGCCACAGCAAAAGAAGCCGCAGTTAGACATCCGCAAGGCCCCAAATGACTCATCTGTCTAACTGTGGCTCTTTCTGTTGTCTAATTGTGGCTTCTCTAGCTGTCTCACTGCTGCTCTTCCCCTTGTCTAACTGTGGTTCTGTGTTTTGATCGAAATGGCACCACAATTCTCGTTCTCCCCCTCAATTTTTGGCCCCTTCTTGACCCCTCCCCCTCTTTTTTCCTGTTTTGATTTCATGTTGACACCCTCACCTCTCCTTTTTCAAAGGAAGCCCTAATGAGGACATCGCAGTCCACATAAAATCATCAAAATAAGAGGAGGATCCAGTATCAAAAATCAGGGATTGTGAGGGAAGAAAACAAGCAGCTAATCTACCGGAAAGACATTTTAAAAAAATTAGAATTTTTGGCGCCTTTTAGAGGAAAAGAGGAGGAGGAGTCAAGAGTCAAGCCGCTCAGCTTGAAAGAAAAATGGCAAAATGACTGACAGTAGAAATTGGGGCGGAGCTTCCTGCTATCACCCCTCCCCCCTTCAAGGTAACACGCCCTGACAACTTGGATTAGGAGTTTTGGTTTGATTTACAGTAGGAAATTAAAGAAAAAATTGAGAATTTACAGGGGAATAAGAGCCACAGTAAGACAACTGGGACCAAATTTGAGGGGGAGAAGAAGATTTCTGCCGGGGGAAATATGAAGAAGACTGTCTAACTGTGGCTCTTTTGACTGTCTAATTGTGGCTTTTTCCTGCCTATCTGCTTTTCCCTGTTTAACTGTGGCTCGTTTCCCTGTCTAACAGTGGCTTTTAAGACCTCCCTGACCCAAAATCCCCTTGAAAACGTGAGAAACGACCAAAACTTCCGCGCATCGCGAAGTCAATGTCCTCAACCAGTGAAACAACCTCCACGGGAGAAAAAGACGAGGTTTTGTAATGTTCTTTGGCCCTTTTAATGGGATTAGAGAGGCCGTTTTCCTGTACCAGCAATAAATTGGCGGGCTCATGAGAAATTTGAGGGCATTTTGAGGGCTGGCAGGGGCCCAAGAGGCGGTTGGCATGGTGCCAAAGGTGAGGAAAACAGCCTGAGGTTGTCCTTTTGAGGAAGGAAAGGGAACGCCACATTTAGACAAGCAACAGCCACAGTTAAACAGCCAAAGAGACACAGTTAGACAGTCAAAGAGACACAATTAGACAACTGAAGAGCTCAAATTCTCAAAAAAAAAAACCCGTGTAGTGTCTTTTCCTGTCATTTCCCCCAAATTTTTGGATATTTCACCTTGAAATCTATCCAATTTCTCTCCTAAAATTGCCCGTCACGGTCGCATTTTGATTATCTTTTGCTTATCTTTCCCCCATCGTGAAAAGAATGAGAAATGATTTCTTAAAATTGTCCTATGGTCACGAGAATCTTCTTTTCTAGGATACTTCCGGTCGGTTTACTACGGGGCTGGCTTTGATAACTAATTTGTAAGGCAGCTGAAGGTCACGGAACAAACCAAGCAAGCAGTTGATAAGCGGGGGAAAAGGGGCAAAAATAGGAGAGGAAGGGGTTCATAACACAGGAGAAGAGAGGGGATTAGGCGGGAAAATCTGATCAGTTTCAAAAAAAATTTGCGAAAATAATGGAAAAAAAAGTGGAAACAGCCACAGTTAGACGGTTAGACAGTCAAAGCTGAAGCTAAGCCTCCCAAAAAAAGGAAAATTGAGGCCTACCAGCGTAGTTCAGACTCTACAGACCATCTGGTGGCCCTCTTTTTAGCTAGTTTTCCCCCTCCCTGTCCTCCTCTTTATGTCCCTCACATACGAGGCTAAATCACCTTTCGCCAGGGCCATTATTCTTCTGTCCTCTCTTGCAAGATCTGCACGATTTCGTAGTAAAAAACTGTGAATTTTGGGCTAAAAAGTTAGAAAAGGACCACAGTTAAACGGCTAGAGAGAAAAGCAGCTGGAAAAGGGGGGTTTTGCGCCACTGTTAGACAGCTGGAGGCACGTTTCTACCATTTAAACTAGAAATTACGGTAGAAATCGTTGAATTAAAGGGAAAAATGCCCTAAATCTCTGGGGAACTATGTTCATTGAACAGAACGGGGAGATTTGTCGATGAACTGTGTGTCCCCTACAGGGATTTGTGTGTGCTCTTCCACGTGTATCCCCCGAATTTCTATCATTTCAGTGTTCATTAAAATTGATCACAAAATGAACAAGTGACACGCCCTGGCCGGCTGTTTCGCGCAAAACCAAAGACTTCCAAGGGAAAGAAAACGGGGAGAAATTGGCCAGAAATCGGTGGAGAAAATACGGATTAACGGGATTTTTTCTAGTAGGTTTCACTACTCATTTTCTAGGAAATTGAGGATAACAAGACACGTGAAAAGCGGTGACCCATCAAATTTACGTCGTTGTTATGCGACGTAATTATCATCGTCAAGGGGCGAAATTGTCAGGGGATTTTAATGGAATTTGAGATCAAAGTAGAGAGAGCTGGGGAAAGGACACAGTTAGACAGCTAAAAGAACCGCAATTAGACAGTAAAAGAGCCACAGTTCAACAGGCAAACGAGCCACAGATTTACAGCAAAAAAGAGCCACAATTAGACAGCGAATAAAATCACAGTTAGACAGCTGAACGAGCCACAATTCGGCAGCACCGCTGGAAACGACTAGGGTGTCGTACTGTGGCTCTTTTAGATGTCTTCGGCTGTCTAACCGCGGTTCTTTTCGTTGCCTAACTGTGGTTCTTCTGGCTGTTTGACTGTGGCTCATTTCCCTGTCTACCTGTGGCCCTTTTAGCTGTCTAAATGTGACTCTTCGCTGTCTACTTGTGGCTTTTTCCCTCTCTAATTGTGGCTCAAATCCACCTCGCCTGATTTCCTGACCCAAGGCAGGTGCCCTTCCCCCTGTTAATCCCCTGTTTTCCCGGTCAAAACTTCCTCAAGATCATGAAAAACGCCTGAAATCCGCTGAAACTACCGTAGTTCCATTAAAAATGACGTTAATAGGCCCGTTTTTATGTGCTGACAACAGTCACTGCCAATTTCTAATGGATTGGTTACAGTCACACTCTCTGCCAATCTCCCAGAGTCTAATCCAGCGATTATTCCACTTATTCCACCAATATTGAGAATAAAGTCAACGAGTTCAAGAGATGAAGGAGGATATGGCCATTTGGTAGTCATAAAATGGGGAACATTATGGTGGAAGGCGGAAATAGAAAAGAAATTTAGAAATATTTCCTATTTGAAAAGGAAGGGACGAATTGGTTTGTCGTCGAAATATTTCTCCCTAGAAATTAACCGGTTTTTCATGTGAATTTTTTGATACTCTCAGTTACTACGTAGGAGCAAAAAAAGAACGAAATAGATCGAAAGAACGCTAGAAATGGCGGAAATTACGCGTTTTGTAATCTTGTTGTGTAATTGTGGCTCTTGGCTGTCTATCTGTCGTTCTTGGCTGTTTATTTGTGGCTCTTTTGCTGTCTAATTTGGACTTTTGGCTGTCTAATTGTGGTTCTTTAGGAAAAGCCGCAGTTAGACAGAATCTTCCGAAAATTCACTAATTTTCTCCCAAAAACCGGGATTTCCTCCAAATTTCAATTATTTTCTGGCTTCCCTGCCTGTTTCCACTATTAAGCAAGAAATGCTGACTATTTTCCCCTTTAAAAATTGCTATGATTCATCAAATTGTCATATAAAAGGCACCTAATTGCCTGCTCACTGATTTTCATCTCCTCATCTCGCGTAAGCTCAAAATAGCCGCCAGTTCTTTCTCTAAATTGTAGGTTTTTAAAAATCGTCAACGACGTTTTATTATCCTCTTCTGGTCAAAATTAGAACTTGGAAGAGGAAAGTGCACTTCTCGAACGTCATAAATTTTATGAAAACACTTGGACCTCAGATTAAATGGTTAAATTTAGAATTTACAGAAGTTTTTAAAGAAAGGCGGGTCCATGGATCAGGACAGCTGGGAAGGGAAAAGAAAGACGGTGATGAGAGGGTGTACAGTCACGGAAAAGACGGATTTAGAGGAATTTGCAGTTATTTTTTGATGGGAAGATGAGTCAAAAACGACCGCTACTAAGCGATATTGATACACGTAAGCGGAGAAGTTTTTCGGGGCGGAAGAAAGAGAGGGGGGCGCAAATTGAAACAGGGAAGGGGGCCACAATTAGACAATAAAAACCACAGTTAGACAGGGGAATGAGCCACGGTTCGAAAACCAAAAAACACAATTAGACAGCTAAGAGGGCCACGGTTAGACAGCTGAAGAACCGCAACTAGACAGCCAGAGAGTCACAGTTAGACAGCTGAATGTCCTGTCCACGCGTCACAGAGTCCCCCAGCGATTTTACTATTTCTTCTCCCTTTTCCATAGTCTTTAAATGAGTCAAGAGGCTATTTTTTCCACTAGCGAAAGTTTTCCCGGCTTCTCGGTAGCTACAAAAAGTCTTTTAGACGAAAACAGCCCCATTTCCTAGTACCATATCCTCATTTATTCTAAGAAAAGCTACAAAAACTCTCGTAAACAGCTAGCTCCTAATTAGAACCTCGTGATTTTCGGTACCAGGAGGTGTCAGGGACACTTTATTGCCAAGTTTAATTCATCAGATGGAAGCTGAAAAGGAGGATTTAAATCCCCCGGCAAGATCAGAAGTTGAATTATAATATTTCCTACGGTAGTGTGACGCTTGGGATGATCTAAATAAACGACGGATTTGCAGAAGATGAGCTGCTTTAAAGGGATTCAAGTTATTACAGATGACAGGGTACGAATTGAGAGGGAGAGCTATTTTTGACCTAATTTTATGGAGGGAGGAATTACGAATGTCTAACTGAGGCTTTTTGGCTGTCGATTTGTGGTTCTTTGGTTGTCTAACTGCGGCTCGTTTCCCTGTTTAACTGTGGCGCTTTCTCCTCAATTATGATTCAAACCCGGAACTAATTTTTAAAGGACAAATTAAGTAGAAAAAGGATAAGGGCTGATAGTAGTGTTTCCCCAAAGTGCAAGGTCAGGTCATTTTCCTTCCCTCCGGGCAAACTCCCACTTTCGGGGACAAATAGAGAAAAAAATGGCGAGGACCGTTTGAGCAAATACGGAAACGCGGAAAAAATGGGGGAAAGTGCAGGGGAAAAACGAACTGCCTGTGTCTCTTTCGGCTGTGGCTCTTTAGCTACCTAACTGTGGCTCTTTCCTTATCAAAATTTATTGTTTGCAATCTTTCAAAGCTTCCAATTTTTTATTGGCTGTTTTTCTTTCAAAATGGGAAACGCTGTCCTCCCCGCTGCTGCCTTTGATAACGGGCGCCAGTGAAATAAATTCAAATAGTGACAGGTAGAGGACAGAAGATCGGGCCGGCATGTTTTGGCGAAACTTACGCCAGATTATGGTAAAATTTTTAAAGAAGGAAATATTTTGATCTGGGAGTCTGAAGTCAACTCCGCAGTTAGACAGCAAAACGGCAAAACTGTTAAATAGCCGCTAGATTTGAAGTTTAGCTGGGTTTTTGGCCATTTTTCGCGAATTTAAACGGTTGACAAAGGAAAATCCTGAGAAAATAGAGATTTCCGGGCATTTTTAATTGAAAACGGCCGTTTTTGTACAAAAGTTCTCTCACGTTATGGAGAAGGCGACGTTAGATGTCTGTTTTAGGACCTCCGCCGAATAATAGCTCGTATTTTGTGGGAAAATTATCGAGGGAAACGAGGTGTCAGATGGTATTGGGAAAGGGAAGATAGAACTAGAGACAGGGCCACAGTTAAACAGGTAAAGAGCCGCAGTTAGACAAGTAAAGAAGCCACTGCTAGACAGCAAAAGAGACACAGTTAGGCAGCGAAAACCAAATTTCGCTGAAAACCGCGCATTCCAGCGGTTCTCTGACCATAATTTACACTTTTTTCGGTTAAAGAGAATGAGAGAAATGGGAGAAAACACCCCGGCCGAACAGGTAAGTAGCAAAAGTTTGTTTTTATGCCCTCCCCCCACCATCAGCTCCCTGCAAAGTTGACACACCAGCACAGGGCATCACAGTACAGTCGAAAGAAGTTTCTTGGACGAATAAAATCTCGATTTTGAGGGAAAATGGAGGATTTTACGGAAAATGAGCCACAGTTGAGGCAATGAGGCAGCTAAAATTATATTGGTAGCGATTTGTAAGCTTCTGCTGATATCAAAAGGTTCAGAGATCAGTTTTATTGCTGATAAAATGTGGGAAAAGGGCGAAAAATTGGTATAGGAGGCTTTTCAGGAGCCACAGTTAGGCAGCCAAGCCGCAATTAGACACACAAAGAGCCACAGTTAGACAACAAAGTGGATTTTCTTAGTTTTCTGAGTTTTTGAGCGAAATTCGCCCCCGCTAGCGTTAAACTACCAGTTTTCAAGTAAAAAATGCCCGTAACTGGTAGAAAAACTGGCTACAATTGGGTGCGTTGACAAGAAAAGGAATGAAAAGGGTCAAGGTTTACAAAGAGAGAAGTGGCGAAGAAGAAAATGGACTTTGAATTCGGGAAAAGATCAAAAATTATGGGAAAATGGTAGGAATGAGCCACAGTTCGACAGCAAGAGAGCCACAGATAGACAGGCAAATGCTTTCTAGGCTTTTCCCGTCCAACAAAAAAGGATCTCTGCTCAAAAAGTGACACTGACAGGCCTAATTACCCGTCTCTCCCCCTCCCTATGTCATTTTTTTCTGTCTTTTGATTTGGGATCAATAAGAAATGAGGTCAATTGTCCTCGACCCCAGAAGAGACTCCCCTTTTCGCCCCATTTCCCGCCTTTAAAGGACTAAATATTGAGCTGATACAGTAATTTAAAGGAGAATCGTTGAGAGTGAACGCGAGAGAGTTTGGTTGTTGCGCCATTAAGCCCACACCACCACCACCAGGAGGGGGACACGGGGCCGGTTGACCGCCGCGTAGGTTGCGATAAGCATCGATTGCTGTTGTGTTAGGAGGAGAGAAAGAAAGAACAGGAGAAAGGCGGAAAAAAAAGAAGAAAGAAATTTAAAATTGAATACTTTTGGCGGTAAACGAAGTTATTTGCCTAACTGTGGCTTTTTTCCCTGTCTGATTGTGGCTCTTTTTGTCTCTAACCGTGATCCTTTGGCTGTTTTACTGTGGTTATGCTCACTGTCTAACTGTGGCTCTTTCAGTTGTCTAGTTGTGGCATTTCTCGCCTTGGAAGCTCACTCCTGCTTTTAAAAACCCCAATTTCCAGCTTATTCAGCATTTCTTAGCCCATTTTGACCTAAAATAATAGAAAAAATTAGCAGAAACTGCCTAGAATTGAAGAAAAATAAAGAAAAAGGGTTTTAAACCCGAAAGGATTCGAACCCTGGACCTGAAAAACGAAAAGAATCAGAGCCAAAACAGCTATCCATTCTGCTATGAGCCTTCGGTGTCGCCTAAAGCTTTTTTGATAATCATTTCGATAGATTTTGGAAAATTTTGCCTAGAAATCCGGGATCGAGTTTCTCGGCTTCGTCATTCCTCGAAAATCAACGTTTTCAAAAAACACTAAAGATCGCCTTATACAGCTTTTCGAGCTCTATCGAATGGTCTAAGTTTAATCCCATGAGCTGCTCTCTTTCGCCCACTAATCGCCAATCCTGCCGCCAATGCTCGTAATTATTGTGTGGGCCTCTCGCGCTCGGGGAGAACTAGTCTATTGGTTGTGTAGGGCAAGCACGGGTCGCGTGGCCTAATGGATAGTTGTTAGAAGCAACGGAATAGAGATGGAGGTTCGGTTCTGTAGAGTTCGAGGGTACTTTTTTGCCCATTTTGTAGAAAAAAGAGCCAACCGATGGGCAAGTCGAGCATTCTCTGTATAACTTCTGAAAATTTGTCAGGAAACCACGCATTTCTGTATAAGTTTCTGGAAAAAGGTTCGGTTCTATAGAAATACCTGCTAGCAGTCCATTTCCCTCAATTTTCGAAGATTGTGAAGAAAAAACCAAGCTGGTTTCTCCTGCTAAAAAAATGTAAAAGATTTCGATCACGGCAGGACTCGAACCTGCAATCTTCGGTTTAGGAGACCGACGCCTTCATCCATTAGGCCACGCGACCCCACGGGTGCAGCAGTTGGCTAGGCGAAGGACATGCAGGCCGCCCGCTCGGCTAGCACACACTATTGACCGGTTACCACGGCAAAAGACGGCTTTTCCCAATAGAAAACAACTGCTCACTTCTCTAAAACTATTTTTATAATAGAAAAACAAAGATATTACAGTAATTTAACAAAAAACAGACGAAAGTGGTATCCGAGAGGGGTCCCCAGCACCATTTCCAGCTATAAGAGCTGTACTCTGGATTTGGGGATACCCCTCTACGGATAACTGAGGATAGAAATAATAGAAATAAAAATTAGAAATAGAAGAAGAGAATAGTGAATTATTCTTGAACTTGGTCGAAATAGACGAACTTCATCTGGGTCTTGAAACATGGCGGGAAGTGATGCTTCGTTTGAACATGAGTCATCAGAGGCCGCTTTCTAAATCAAAATAGAATAAGAAAAATTTTTCGCCATACCCCATGGTGACATCCTTATTGCAAGGACAAATGAATTTGATAGCTCCTTTATGGCTATTCCAATGGTCTTGTGCTTCTTCCGGGTCAATTGTTTCGAAATCACATTTTTCTACCGGGCAAGCCGTTGGGCTTTCAGGATCCTCATGAGCATATCTAAAAAAATTACAGAAAAAAATGGGAACCTACCCAATGATATCGAAAAAAGGAATTTCGGCTGTTTTTTCCATCAATTCAGCAGGCGCATAGTGGAAAGTCTTGCAATGAACAGCCAAACCATGCTGGCTAAAATCTTAGCATTATTTTTATGAAAATAAAACAGCATACCTTTTGAAACTAGAGCCATCTGCAGGGCAGACATGGACTGATGAGGAATGGCCTTTATTCTTGTCCAAATGTTGATCAGATTCCTTTTTCGTCTTGGCCGTAAAGTCGCATGTCATTACTGGACATTTTGCAGGCAGCGTAGGATCGGGATGAGCAAATCTGATCAAAATAACTTTAAATTTAAAAAAAAACCTACCTCATGACAAGATAGAAAGGACCTTCATGGTTGCGGGCAAAGCTACATTTTTTTGCCATTGAGTAGAAGTCCAGTGGCGGGGTTGCCATCCATTCGTAGCTGTCCGGAGCTGTATCGTTGAAATTGTTCCAATTGGTTAAATTCACCAAGATTTGCTGGTCTTTAGGCTGCAAAAATAAACACACTACTTCTCTCTTTCCACCCGCTAACCTCTTCAGGAAAATTTTCATCTTTTGTGTCGAGATCCTCAAGGGAGACAGGCTGATAACCATTGGAAAAGCGGCTCCGTGCCGAGCATTTGTATAGCGCATGTTTCCACTCCAATGCTGTCCATTCGTCATTATTACTGGCTGGCAATTGGCTCAAAACATTTCTAAAACTCCTTTTAAACCAAAAAAAACTTTCTAACCGAAGGTAAACTTCTGCATTATCAGCTTTGTCCCAAGCTCCTGTGTCAACAAGATAATCTACTGCAGCCTCTTTTGAAAGAACCTTGTCATCCGCAATAGATTCGACCAATTCTTCGATTGCTCTTTCTGCATAACCAATACTGTAAATTACCGTTTAAATGTGGCAAACATTTGAAAATACCGTAAAGAACGTGCAGTAAAACAGTATGGAGTGGGAAGTCCTAGTTTTTTTATCCCATGGAGAAGGGTAGCTTCTGGAACAGAGGCAGGAAGATCCACTAAATTGCCACCATTGGTACCAGCACGTAGAATTAGTGGCTCATCTCCACTGAAAATATTCGTTAGCTTAAAATAGTCTGTCAGTAAAAAATCCGCAATTCGGCTTGAGCATTTCTGTACAACCTCACCACCTCCTTTTTTTTACTTTTCTGTACAAATGGACCTCGGGTTCCATACATTTTTCCTGCCCCAGTAAAACTTACTCGATATCAGGTCTCAATAAATCCATTTCCTTATCGATTTTCTCCTTAGACAGCACTTCCATATTGACTAATTTTCTCAGAAATGCCAGAATTAGCACGGCTGCAGCTCCATTTATTGTGGTATCGTCCGAATTGTCGGGTTTTCTACGAGGATATGTTGATTTGACCTCGGCTAAAGAGACACCCGTATAAGCAAATTTCTTATTTCGAAAGATTGAGACCTACAATGGATTTCAACAAGTATTATAAATTACGAACCTCGACACGAACTCGGCACAAAAATGGCTGGTCATCTTTATCATTTGGACATCTAATGAGCTTGATATTCTTGAATTGCAATCCCATGTATGGTTTCATAGTGCTTTCATCTATTTCTTTCGAAGCTGCAAAGAATAAATTTAGAATAAGAAACTCGTACCTGTTCGAGCAGTACAGGGACGGATTGCCATGTCAGCCATCATTATCATTACTAAAACAGACTGCAGGTCGCGATCATTATCCCAAACCAGTGTCTTATTGACAAGAAGCCATTCAATATCCTTGGTTGACAGTCCATTCTGAAAAAAAGGTTTTAAAAAGAAATGCACAGCCCTACCTTTTGGAGAATGTAGGCATCTTTTTGTCCAGCACGGTCCTTAGATACTCGTCGACCTTTCTTTCCCAGCACATGATGATAAATTGAACTTTTGCAGGTCGTGTGCTCAATCCCAATAATATTCAAACATTCCAATCCTAATAAAAGGCTAGCTAATTTGCCAATAATTGTAGAATTTTCAAGGGATTCAATTCGGGTTTTGTCTTCACCGATGACCATGGCTTTTTGATTGTAAATCCTGGAAAATTCGAGATGAAAAATTGTAATTGTTTACCTCGAAGATTTTCTATTTAACATCATCTTGTAGTAGTTTCGGAACACATCCAGAAAATCAATATGTGTTAATCCGTGAAGATGCTCAACCACTTTTTCAAGATCCGAATTGAACTTTTGCAGCAGCTCCGTTTCCACAAAGAAGTCCACTATTTCTTTTCCGGCTTTATGCAAGGTTATATGACGTCGGGTGAAGGCTTCTACGCTAGTTTGAGTGCCAGCTGCATGGCTTTGCAAATGTTTCAATGCCGCCTAGAATAGAAGTGATGATTACTATAAAAAAATGAAAAATACCTCGGCATTGAAAGAGTCGGCCAGTCCTCGAATCTGCAGCTTGATTTGAATTCCCTTTAAAAATTCCTGAAAATCAGACATTATCAATAACCAAAATTGTTTTACCGATATTTTATCCTGTGCAACAGAATTTCCAGCCTTCTTATTGCGAGATCTGCTTCTCATTTCGCCATCTT
Source organism: Oscheius sp. DF5033 (assembly GCA_964036215.1). Taxonomy (NCBI): domain Eukaryota; kingdom Metazoa; phylum Nematoda; class Chromadorea; order Rhabditida; family Rhabditidae; genus Oscheius; species Oscheius sp. DF5033. The sequence goes on along the minus strand of CAXIWN010000004.1, from coordinate 424,152 downwards.
CCGCCTCATATTCGCCGTTGCCTTCTTCTTCATCCACTTTCCGTGACTTCCAAAAAGATAATTCCATATCAGCATCCGGAACAACCTGATCTTCCATTACTTCGTCATCGACACTGCCGGTAATTTCAGCCATGGCGCAATCCTGGAAATTTATATTATTAATTTCAAAGATATCTACCTCAATTTCTTCCAAGATTGGATTACATCCATCGAGATGAACTTCTGAAATCGGAACTGGCTGAACCTCTTCACTGGGGGCATGATCAATTTCCATTAATTCCACAGTATCCTGAATTGAATCTATAAAATTCTGTAAATATTTACCTTCATCTCGTTGCAAATTGCAATGACTCTTTTCCATTCAGCAATATCTTCTTCTTTACTTATCTGAGGAGGCGGCTCATGGACAACAGGAACGGGCACATGGCCATAGTCGTTCTGAAACTTTTAAACATTTCTGTTAAACTAAAAAAATACCTCATCATAAGCCAATTTAAACAGCTCCACCCATTCTTTAATGTCTTCTGTGTCCTTATTCATCTTCTCTTGTTCATCAGAATTATCCGGGATCATGCCAGCCTAAAATTGTTTAATAATTGCAAATAGAGGAATTTTACTACCACAGTTTCATTCTTTTCCGTCACGTTTCTCTTTCTCTTCATTTCGCTCTTTTCTTTAGCCATAAAATCAGCACGATCAGCATTAGCCATCTGAAAACAGTTCATATTGCAAAATTATGAGATAAGAAAGAAAATAAAGAACACAACACACAAAACACTAACAAATCTCTACGCTAACGTAGAAATTTTTCAGCGCACTTTCACCAAGAAAATAATTATTAGTTTCATGGAGTCTTCCATTAGGGTTTCTGGAATAACTGGATAGATAAGATGTAACCATTAATCAGCCCAATCGTAAAACTTTTTTTTATAAAATAGCATCTATAAATTCACACAAAAATGATTAGTAATAGAGAGAATGGGGAGCCACCATGGGACCTCCGTCACCTTTTCCGGGTATAATACCCGTACTCCGGATCAAGAGGCCGACCCATGGGGCAGGGGCAGAGGTTAGAAAGTGGTATTTAAATAGACCAATCGTTATATTATAAAAAATAAATTTTTTAATACTAACAATTAACAGAAACCAAAATAATTTTGATGAACTATAAATAAAAATAATCACAGATAAATATTACAAGACAAAAGGGACAAAAAGATTTGGTCTCCGTCACCTTTTCCTGGACTGAACCAGTACTGGGGATCGGGAGATGGGATGAAAAATAAATGTGTATGATTAAGAGAAAAATATAAAAATACCGGAAATAATGCCTTAGGCAATAGAAATCAAATGAAGTTTCTTGGTAGAAATCTTGGAAAGTTCTTGAATAAAAAGCTGCTTGCTAGCGAAGAATCTCTTGCTAACAGGTTTCAGCCACTCTGCACCATTTTCGGCAACAATGCTCATAACTTCAAAGTTTGTTACGCCTTCTCTAAAATTTAGAATTGAAAAAACATTTAAAATCGAAATACCTCTCAATTCCATAGCAAGCCTCAATAACTAGCTTATTCTTGATATCCAGCTCATTCATCAGCTTCACGTAATGTTCAAATCCAGCGAGTAAAATGATGAAGTTCTCGGTTTGCTCTTTTATCTGCTGAATGTACTTATAATGCTCGAATGGCTCTGACTAAAAAAAGCACAGAGTCTGATAAGTGTCAAAATCACTAACTTTGTGAATAAAAATGAGGAACCAATGGTTCATTGGCGCGTTGCTGATCTCCGTCTTTAATTTATCCAAAGCTTCTGTTTCAGCTGCTGTTTTTCCTTTTTTAGCACGAGGTTCTGTATTGTAGATGATTTCCTTGAGAGGACTCGCGGGTTGACTGGGCTCACAGCTAATAAAAATATCTTCAGACATGTTGAGAACATCGTTTTCATCGGCTTTTGAGCTGTATCTCATCGGAGGAGATGGTTCAGGCTTTTTGGCAGGCTCATTTTCTTGAGAAGCAACGGCTATTGAGGTGTTTTTGTCAGATTTGGAACCTCGTGAACCGGCATTATTCTTTTTAGTAATAATTGAAGACAATTCCTATAGTTGCCTATAGTATCCGTTTAAATTGAGACTAACCTGTCTGACTTTTGTTACGTTGTAATTCTTAATATCCACGGCAAGAAGGTCTTTTATTTTCTCCAGAACTGTCTTCTTATGCTCTCGAGATTTTTCACTAAGCATCGTCCATATACGAGCTCCGGCAAGATTCGAAATGGGTCTGTTCTTTTGCAGCGGTATTTCCTAAATAAAAAGCTGCAAAATCTACAGAAAAACTAACCTTATCATGAAATCTTTTTGACAGTTTGATGGCTTCTTTAAATACATCATAATCCAAGAGCAATGATGCCAAAATTTGATCTGGCTAAATAAATTAGAATCTAAGAGCCAAATTTAAAAGAAAACTAACATATTCATAGTTGAACTCTCTTCGAAGAAATTCTTTGAGAGCTTTTTGAGTCTTGACACATTCTCTTAGCTCATCTTCTTTTACCTTGAGAACAGTGGCAATAGAGCTTCTCAAAATTGTAACCTACAAGAAGAACATAGAAAAAAAAGAGAAGATTGTCGCATACCTCGTCAAATTCGGAATATTTCATCTTCAAGTGATCTTCCCTAATTAGCGTCAAAGCCGATTTGATCAATTTGTTTCCAACAAGGGGGTTTTGTCCTTTTGATTCCAAATATTTCTCAGCATTCTCACGGCATTCATCATCCACAGTTATTATGTCCACTCTAACTTTCGTTTCTTTGTCCTAAAAATATCAATTACAATTCCAACAAAAAAACCTACCATTTTTCCATCATTAATCAGCTGTATATAGGCTGTGCACCTATGCTGCCCGTCGTACAGCATAATATTCTTCTGATTTTTATGAAAAAATCCAATAAATTTTTGATTATCCGGATGGACGAGAGTGGCATCACTGAGATAGTCTTCTTTTATCGCTTCAACACACTTATCATCCACAGTTCTTAGGATGGTAGATGGAATCATTGACGTGACCAGGTACTGTAATTAAAAGCTACTAAAATAAGTGTAAAATTACCAAATCATTAGTCCTTGTTCCAGTTCCAAATAAGCTTTCCTTGAATGTCTTTCCCAAGTCTTTAGAGTCCATAATGATAGAATCTTGATGTAAAAATGCTAATTACCTAGGAAATCCAAAAATTACATTAATAATATTTGGAAAAAACACAAGGAATGAATTAAAACTATAAATAATGCCAATTGTTTTAAAAACAAGTAAATATTTTTTAAAATTTACAGGAAAATATTAGAGTCGGAGAAATGACATGTTATAAAAATAAAACAAAAATTAATTAAAAGCACAAAAATTAGAGAAATTAATGAGAAAGATTGAATTAAGCCAGGAAATTGATTTGAGTTACGGTAATTGCAACCTACCTCAAATATGGTCCCGAAGAGAAAACCGCGAAAAAATTTTTTCAAAATTTTCATGAGCGCGCGATGTAATCGGGGTCAATCTCTGCGCTAGCGTAGAGATTGATTCTAACATTTTTTCAGTCATTTGCAATTGCTTCTGGGTCGGTTTCTGCAAAATTCTAGACATTTTTTGGGGAACTTTCCTCTGATTTTCCAAGCATGATCACATTCAATTTCTACGCAATTATTTGTCTGCGCAGAGATTTTTCTCTGAATTATTGCGGACCTAAGCAGAATAATTAGAATCAATTACAAAACGATCACAGGTATTTTTTTCAGGTATTTTCCAGTGATACCCCACAAGTTCCCCAGAAAATCTCTACACTAGCATAGAGATTTTTCTCAATTTTTCTCGTACTTACTCAATAGTTTCCCGTCAGTTATACAGAAAAGTTCAGTTTCTGCCAAAGAATTCAGAATTGCCCAGAAGGTTCGGCCTCTCTACCAAATGGTAGAACTATTCGATGTCTTTTTTGATACTCAACAGAGCCGAACCTTCCATCCCCATACCAAAACAAAACCGGTCTCCTAAATTTGCCCAGGAGGAGCCAACCGAAGACTGCAGGTTCGAGTCCTGCCGTGATCGAAATCTTTTGTTTTTAAAGCTGTCATAACTATTGAAAAAATTAAGCTTTTGCGTTGATTTTTACACCATTGAATAGAGCTCAAAAAGTTGTATAAGAGCCATCGTTTCTTTTTCTAAAACGGGCATTTTCAATGAACCCAGATGGTGGCAAAGAAAGCAGCAAATTTGACCCAAAACTTCCAAATTTCACCAAAATGCTGATCAGAAAAGTTTCCGCGCGATTACGGTCGCTCATTCTTTGTTTTAGAGACAGATAAGAACGGAATTTAGCGGTAGGAAAAAGACTGGCGATAGCATCAAGAAACAAAAGAGGCTGGGTCCATTTTTTACTGCGAAACGTCCAAAAATCGTAGGAAATGGGGAAGTTTCGGGTACTTTGGCCCATAGAATCCTAAAAATCGGTACTTTTAAAGATTTCCTGGTATTGGTCACACACATTTTTGGACGCTGATCACGATGGTATGCGTGGTTTACCAGGGGAAGGCTTGGAAAAAGCCCCACGCGTGCACAGGTTCCCTAAATGGGAAGATTTCGGTAAAATTATCGCCTGAGCGGTGTTTGGGAGCACAGGTCCAGAAAAATCTTGACTTATGGAAAAGTTATTTATACCATTGGAATCGTCTCTTCGAGAGGAAAAAGATGGTATATTCGGTTTTTCGATAGCTCCACGCCAGTCCATTCAGTCTCGCAGAGAAATTCCCAAACAAAAAGTTTGGAAGAAATCATTGGAATTCTATGTTTCGGACCTATTTTGGGCCATAGAATCCTAAAAATAGACACTTTTATGGGTTTTTTGGAACTGGTCACACGTAACTTCGCTGCTTACGACGGTAAGGAACAAGGTGGTAGTCTCAGTTTTTCAGAAAAACGCCGGCAATTATTTCAGCTACTGTCAGCTAACTATGTAAAAATTCGGGAATTTTCCTGGTTAATCTAATATTTCCTCGTCTTCTCCGGTTGAAAACGACTTGGATCTCCTGTAAATATTCGTTTTAATAAAAAATATGAGCATAGAAAAATTTAGAGACCAAAAATGACTGGAAAAATTTGTTTTGCACAAGCTGTTGGGGGAAAATGAATGAGATAGCGCCAGGAAAAGAGCTAATACAAACATTTTTTTTAATGGTAAAAATAGAAGGGAAATAGGAAATCGAGGACATTTGCACCGGGAAGAGCCACTGTTAGACAGCTAAAAGAACCACAATTGGATAGGGAAAGAAGCCGCAATTAGACAACGATGAGGACCACAGTTAGACAGAAAAAAGCCAGTTAAACTGTGCTCGTCTGATGTTCTCAAAGTACAAGAATCATAATTAGATGGCTGGCTCACTGATTATGACGTGATAATGTACGAACCTTCTTGAAATAGATGCCCTTTTCCCCATAAACAACTACTTTTTGAGGGTGGAGAATTATTCAGGGGACTGATATTTTAATTCTGGGTGAAATTTTAGGGAAAAAGAGCCGCAGTTAGACAGCTAAAGAGCCACTGTTAGACAGCTGATAGAGCGGCAGTTAGACAGCAGGAACATCCACAATTAGACAGCTAGAAAAGACACAGTTAGACAATTAAACAGTCAAAGAGCCACAATTAGACCGGCGAGTATTTTTTCCTCCCTTCTTTTCCCTCGAACGACCTCCCCGCGTTCGTGTTCTGACCTCTGATCACCTCCGGGGCTGCTCTTGCGTATGCGAGAGATTCTTCTGGGAAATGCACCCGCCTCGGCTCATTATTAGTCAGGTGATTTGGATGAAAAGCAGAAGAAAAAATAAGAATCTTGGCTTTGAAATCCAATCAAATGGAAGAATTTCAAAGAAAAGGATTAGGTTCGAGGGATTTTAAGCAGGAAAAGCGGGTGAGCTGGAAAAAAGCAGAGGGGTTTTAGGTTGGCAAATTTTTTTGAAATGCGCGGGAGAATTTTTTGAATAAAAGTAAACGCGCGCCAACGAATTTTTGTAAACAACGGGCGTAAAATTAGGAATTGGATGATTTTTGGTCCATTTATCCGCTTTTTTTGAGGTTTTTAAATTTTTTAAAGCAGGAGATCGTCATCAGCGCAATATTTTGAATCGTTTAATGCCAGAAAAAACTGAAAATAGCGAACTTGGCTGTCTAACTGTGGCTAGAAACTCAAAAATTTCCCAGGTCAATGGGAAATCCGAGAAAATGCTTAAAAATGCCTTGTTTCCTCGCTGAAAATAGAGAATCATACATGAGAATGTGTGTATCTCCCTTTCTCATACGCCAGGAGAAGAATATAATACCCAATTAGGAGAGAAGAGTTGACCAGGGACCTCTAGAATCCCATAAATATCAACAACTGGAAAAAGCTGGGAAGGCGGAAAGGATTCTAGACAAGAATCAGGGCTTTATTAAGGGATTACGGTAATTAGAAGCGAGCAAATTGAAAGACGAGGAAGCAACAGGGAAATTGAAGGAAATTGACAGTCTGGGGATGAGTCAGGCGGGGTTCCAGATTCAAAAAATCCAATTTCCCGGGGTTTCTGGCCGTGTTTTGTATAGAAATTGTAATCGCCTATATCTTCGGAATCCGTGGTCCGATTTTTAAACGGTTTTCACCACTGGATTCGCCATATCCAAATTAGTAGAAAACATCGGAAATCCCGGGAAAATAGAGCAAAATTTCGTCGTGAGAGCCGATTTTCAAAAAATATCAGGCGGGTTTTTCCAAATTTTTGATTTTCTTCGAAAATTCTCGGAGTTTTAAAATATTCGCCATTCCTTTAAATTAAACGGAAAACGTATGGGAATTATATCATTTTGTAGAGAATTTTCTGCTCTATTTTCTGACAGCAAAAGAATCTAGCATTTGAGTTTAAAAACAGGAGATATCGCATTTTACAATATTCCTATACATTGAATTTGTTATAATCATCATATTTCTGCAAAAATCAAGTCACATGCGGATAATTTGTTCGAGAAAGAAGCCATTAATTTTAATGCAGAGCTGTGTACATCGTGTCCTCATGTTTGCACCGGAAAAGAGGATTTTTTCTGAACAAGTATTCAATTTCCAAGAATAATCGCATTAGAAACCCTTTTCTTTTCTCGGGTTAACGGTGCAAAGTGGATAATTCTCGGAAGCTGATGGGGGGATGAGTCAGCTACTTGGAAATATAATAAAGGGGGTGGCAGGAACGACAAGAGATTATTAATTTAATCAAGTTGGAAAGGAAATAAGCGGGGGATCTGGATAAGCCACAGTTAGACAGCTAAAAGAGCCGCAGTTAGACAACCTAGAGAAAAAATGGGCGCGTCTGTTAGACAACTTGGAAATTAAAATTTCTTACTATTATTTTATTTTTAGATTACCGTGTTTAGTATCAAAAAATAGCCCATAAAATTCTCTACAAGCTGATATATTTTTCATGATTTTTGGCTTTAATTTAAAGCAAAGCCGAATTTTTTAAAGATTGCGCTCTCAAAGCACATAAAAATGACCGAAAGCTCCGCATTATTGACGTAAATCTGCTTCCAATTAAAAACTACCACTTACAATCCCTCAAATAAATAATTCCATGCACTGCGAAATGTAATTAGGCCACCACATGTGATAAGATAAGTAATCAGTGGACTGAGGGGGGAAATAGAGTGCCCTTTGTTGGGCGCAGAGCCAAAAAACGGGGGGAAAGCACCTGAGGCTATAGAAAATTCAGGAAAATGAACCATAAACATGGGAGATTTGGGGATAATTATGGAATATTTTGGGAAAGAACCACAGTTAAACAGCGAAAGAGCCACAATTAGACAGGGAACAAAACCACAGTTAGACAGGAAAAGAGACGCAGACGGCTAAAAGAGCCACAGTTAAACAGCGAAAAGCCACAATTTGACAGCTGAAAAAGCCACAATTAGACAGGAAAAGAGCCACAGTTAAACAGCGAAGAGCCGCAATTAGACAACCTGGTTCAAAATGGCGCCTTTTTGCCCCTCCCGTGTATAGTTGTGTATATTTTTTTGCCATGCGCCGCGTGCGTTGATTTCTTTATGAATGTGTGATTGTTCTGATGATGGAAAAGCTACGTCAAAGCTTCTTTTTACTCGCCGCCGTGTGTATCGTCTTCATCAGCGTTTCGCGGTTAAAAATAGGCGGCTATTTTGAATCAGAAGGCAAATTTTGATGACAAAAAGCTGGGAAAATGGAAAATAACTCGAATATTTATCATTTTTCTGTTATTTTAGGCTAAAAACAAGGGAAATGCTATAAAATTGAAAGAAATGGGCAAATTTAGGGTAAAAACAGCTAAAATAAGGAGAATTTCGCCTATTTTGAGGCAAGAAATGGGAAAAATCTGCAAAAAAAGGAAAATAAAAGCAAAAAGGAGTTGATCCCGGCCGGGTTCGAACCGGCGACCTTCTGCGTGTGAAGCAGACGTGATAACCACTACACTACGAGACCGACGAGAGACAGCGCTCAGGGAGAGGATTCAGTCCATGAGGGCTTTATCCTCCTCTTTCCACTCATAAATTCTAATAATTTTAGCCTTTTTCTGGCTCTAAACGGGCAGAATTGGCTTGTAATTGAAAATTTTACAGTGAAAATCTTAAAAAATTACACGAATGTGTTAGAAACTGGATTATACACCCAATGGGTTATTAAAAGTCATAAAAACCTTGAAAACTTATAGTGCAGAAAGAAATTTCAGTGAAAAATAGAGGAAACCTCTAGGAATCCCCTCAAAAAGCGATAAAGGCGGCCAGCGAGAGCCCCGCATAGACTGAACCCGCTCTCAGGTTTACCAGTGCCATCGGTCTCGTAGTGTAGTGGTTATCACGTCTGCTTCACACGCAGAAGGTCGCCGGTTCGAACCCGGCCGGGATCAACTCCATTTTGCTTTATTTTTGCCCATTTTTTGCTGATTTTATGCTGAAATCCCCTTATTCTCGCTATTTTTTACCCTAAATTTCATCGCAAAATGTAAATAACAGGCTCTTTTCCAATTTGTGGCTGTTCTCGCCTCAAAACGAGAAATAAACGAGTCACTAATTAACATTCTTTGACCTTTTTGTTGTTTATTTATGCTGCTGGCAGCTTTCGCGCCCATGAAATTGAAAATAGGCCAGGTTCCTTGGCGGGATATTTATGGCTCGACTGGAATATGAAAAGAGAGACCTTTTACTTCAAAAACATCAAAAATCAAGCACTGCCACAGGGTAAAAATGGCGCTTATTCAACTTTTTTAAACCAAAAAAGCACAAAAAAACAAGGGAAATCGTCGAAAAATTGGCTGAGGAAGCTGTGGCTTGATTGCTGTGGCTGTTTTTGTGTCAAAAGAGGTCCCAGTGGCTAGAATTTGTGGATTTCTCCCGGTTTTTAGCCTAAATTACCGTAATTTACGGGAAAATCTATTAGAAACGCTGAGAAATTGCCATTTTTACACCGCAAAACGACCACAGATAGTTTTCCAGGCAGAAAAGGCTGAAAAATGAGAAAAAAAGAGGAAATTTGGCAGAAAATCAGCAGAAAATTATCGTTTCAGGACCCTGAAAGGAGAGTACTGTAATATTTTAAAGGATTTGAGTTCTGAAAGCCTTACTGGGCTTCGATCTTCAAAAAAAATAAGCTGAAGAGCCTGTAGCCAACGAAAAAATGAAGAGAAATGATTAAAATCGAACAGAAAACGGAAAAAAGACCAGCAGGAACGGTTCCCAGAGGGGAACCCCGCCTTTTGCGGCGTCCAGCAAAGGGCAAAAGGCCATGGGAAAGGGAAAAACGAAGACGATTCGGGTTGCACTTTGGCTGTAAAAGCAATAAAAACAGTAAAAATTGAATTTATATGCATTTTGGTCCGTTGAAAAGGAATTTGAAGAGAATTGGAGGAAATAGGAACAAAGTGGATGATAAAACACGGAGCTACTTTGAAATAAAGAGGGCTTACGTAGAGATATTAACATCAGCTTGTAGAGCAGGAAAAGGGCTTCAAAATAATATTAAATACGAAAAAAAAGATTACAGGGAGCGTCTGTGATAGCCAAAAGTAGTCAGAAATGCTGGAAATCCCGCGTAGTCGAGTGGTCAGCCTACCGGATATCGAATAAAAAAGATCGAGAGTTCGATTCCCGGGAAGTTCAATTATTTTTTTCTTTATTTTTAGGGTCAGTACGTATTTCTAGACTGTAAATTACTAAAAATTTGATTAATTTTCATTAAAAAAGTGGAAATTCGCGTAAATTTCGGTACAGGCGCATGGATTCCAGTAAAATTCAAGAAAATAGGGCCACAGAAGGCATTAAATCTTAATTTTACGCGGTATTTCCTGTAAATTTCCCTTAAAAGTCGCCTGTGGGCGTATTTCGATAGAAAATGGCTAAAATGTGGGAGAGAATATCGGAAAGTGAACTGCTATTATAAACTATGGGAATTATTCACAAAAAGCAGAGAAATTCCCCCAGCCTTTTACACAGATTCCTTTTCCTTTTAAAGAAAAGAGAAAAAAGATGACGAGTCGATTTTTGAGGGCTTAAAATGTGCGAATAATGGGCGCCGAAAGTTGAACAGCTGTTTTGCGAGAGAAGTTGCACTCATTTCGGGGGGCTATTCTCCCTACTTTGGAATTATTTATGGCGAGAGGATCTTCGAACCGAGTCATTTATAAAGAACATTTTAGCAGCTGATTTTTGCCAGGGGAAGCAGGAAGTCACGAGAAGTGGAACGGGGCTCGGAAATGACCAAAAAGCGGGAATTTTTGATTCGTTGCAGGGAATCGCGGGTGTTTTTAATGTTTTGGGAACTTTTAAACCTCTAAAAGGCCTAAAACTTGCCCTATAAGCCGTAAAATTTAAGGAAATCTACGAATTGCACGAAAAATTTAAAGGAATCCACGAAATTCAGGGAAAACTTACAAAAATCCACGAAACTCCTCAAAAACTGAAGAAAACCACAAAATTCAGGGAAAATTGAAAGAAAACTGCGAAATTCAAGAAAAATTTGAAGGAATCCTCGAATTTTAGCCTTTTTTAGTCTTTTGCAGGTTTTCTGCCTTTTAGTTTCCCGCGAGCTCAGCGCCATTTCCCTTCTTTATAGTCAACTGGTTAAGTGCCCAACCTGCAAAGCAAAAGGTGCCAGGTTCAATTCCCCGTATCCACAAATCAATTTTTGCTTTTCTTTTCGCCCACAAAAACGATGAAAACCCCAGAAAACAAGAAATAATAAGGCCAGCAGTGGATAAAAGTACAACATCCCCAGCTTGGCGTAACACCAGGTGTGAGAGAGAACAAGTAATTATCCCCAGAATATGGGGTAAATTTAATTTGTGCCTGCAATTAATTGACTATTTTTAGCTTCTGAGGAGAGGATGTGGTAGTGCACGAGTTACAAGAAGGGAAATTGATGGTGGAAACGGATAAACATTCCATTTTCCTGGAAATTTTTGAGGAATAAGAGGAAATGGGGCAAAATTTGTATCAAGGAGCCGGTAAATTCACAGATGAGAAAGTTTTTGGGAAAATACTCTACAAAAAAGGAGATTTGGAGCTCAAAATAGAGAAAATGGCAAGAAATAGTAGAAAACAATCTGGGCTGTCGGGTCAAAAAAGGACGTAATTAAAGAATCCGGCAACAAAATTGGGACGTTCAATGGTAAAACAGGAGAAAATTATGGGTTTTCGATAAAATTACAGAGAATTATCCCAAAAATCTGGGAAAATGGCAAGAAATTCGGATTTTATCCTCAATTTGCGGGAAAAATCAAGAAATCAGAATTCTCAGTTGCAGAAACCATAGAAAAATATGTTACGAGAGAAATTAGCGGTAAATAAACGTCTTATTTAAGAAATGGAGCTTAAAATTGGGAGGAAATGGCCATTTTTCAATAAAATTACCTTTGAGAGTGATAAAAATAGCCAGATGCGGCGATTTTTCCAAGAAAATAAGCAGAAATCCATAAAATAGATGGAAAACACGATAAAGCAACCTTTTCTGATCGCAAAAATCCAAAATTTCCTAATATTTGAAAATAAGACAAAAAAACAGTGAAAACAGCGAAACCCAGCGATTTTTCCATGAAAAGGACCTGAAATTGATAAAATTGAGCAAAAATATGATAAACCATTCATTTCTGATCTCAAAAAGTCAAAATTTACTGGTATTTCAATGAAAATAAGTTGGAAACTGCTAAAAATAGCCATAAAACTGAAATTTTCCAGCTAAATTGATAGAAATCCTCAGAATTGAGGAAAATTTCGATAAAACATCCATTTTTATGCAAAAAAAGCCAAAAATCCTCCATTTTCTAAAGAAAAAGGAACTAGAAATGTGGGTATAATCGAATAAAAGGAAGAGAGTTAGGAGGCTCTGCAAGCGGCTGGTCTCATTTGCCCCGCTCTTCCTGCAAACCTCAAAAAAAGGCCGGCCAATATGAGCAGAAAAAAATGACTGCGATTGTAATTAGGAAGAGGGGGGTTGGGGCAGGTGAGAGAGCAGAAGAAAAGGGGGGCAACAACACACACACACGGGTGTTGCCCCGCTTGTTGGCGGACGGGGGGAGAGGACACAGCTGTCACATGACGGAGAGCAGAAGCCAAGCCCAGCACCCAAAATTGGGGTCAATTTGGGTACTCTGCTACCCAGAAATTTCTCTTTTTTTAAAAAAATGAGCCTGAAAATGTCAATTTTAGGGAAAAAGCCTGCTCCCTCTCATGTTTTTCCCTTCTCTTCAGCCTTTCTGCGCCTTGTCGATGCGAGGCGGTCGCGACGCGGGCCAAATGAAACATAAGCCGGCCGCTCTCTCTCTTTTGCTGGTGGAAAACTCTTTGAACAGCTTGAATAAAGACCAAAAATCGCGGGAAAACACGGGAAAAACCCGTGACAATTAGGGAACAATCCCGGAAATTACAAGAAGTAGGGGGAATTTTTGGTTTTAGTGTTAAAATGAATAGAAGTAAAAAGCATTTTCTCCCTGGTTTTAGCCAAAAAATCAAAAAAATGAAAGAAAACTGCTGTAAATCGGGAAAAATAGAGCAAAATCCAAATTTTAAAGCGAAAATGACTGTAACAAACGTTTTCAATCAATTTTTGCTGTCATTTAGCCTATAATTTTAAAAAGAATGTGACAGCTCGTAAATTTGAGCTGTAAAAAGGGCGGAAAAACCATAGAAGCTTGAATTTTAGCATGAAATGAGCTCCACGGTCAGGAAATTCCACTTTTCTACTAAATATCGGCCTAAAAGTTTGTGAAAATGGGGTTACACTAGTTCGAAAACGCCAATAAATCAATTTTACAGCAAAAATACAAAAAAATGCCATTTTTACATAGAAAATTGGGTAAAAATGGGGAAAAGCCCGGAAAAGTTGAAAAAAGTTTTTCTGCCTCATGCTGGAATCGAACCAGCGACCTTCTGTTTACTAGACAGACGCTCTGCCACTGAGCCAATGAGGCGGGCGGATCGCCGCCATTTTTGTTAAGCTTACATGGCAAAATGCGGGATTTCAGGACAATTTTGGTAAAAAAAAGCGCCATTTTTCGTAAATTTTGGTAAAAAGCGCCAAATTTGTGCTATTTTTCCGGTAAAAAGCGAGGTTTCTAGTAAATTTACGTCATTTTAAGAATCATTCAGTATCTGATGGACTCGACTGGCCAGTCGTCTGCCCCTCCGTGGCCTTACAAAGAAGGACCGACACCGCGTCTCGATGATCAGCGCCTTGTGTTGACAGTCAACAAAACTGAAGAAGATGTGGAATCTCGCCTGCTTCAATTAAAGCGAACTGTACACGGCACGAGCTTCTTTCTCTCGACAGCCGCTGTACAACAACGCGGAAGACTCGAAGAATATCGTCAAATGTTGTTGGATTACCGCGAGAAATTGGAACAGCGAGCTGATTGGTTGCGTCGAACTGTGGAACAACTCAAAGAAGAATGTGAACTGGAACAGGGCGGTGATCGGGCTCGACCAGCTGATGATCAAGAAGAAAATATCCAACTCTACAAACGGGACACAGAATAAATGACAGAGAGACACCCCAGCCATTTTGTAGAGAAATAAAGACGTTTGTAGCCATTTCTTCTCATTTTATGGCATCGAGCACGCCATGTTTGGTATCAAAAAATAAAGCAGAAAATTCTGTACAAGGCGGTATATTTTTCATAGCATTTCGTTGAAATTTAAAGGAATGACGAATTTTTTAAAGGCGCGATCTTCGCGCGCCTTGTTCAGTAGCTAGAAAAGCTCGGCAAACTTTGAAATTATTATTTTTCTTTTGATTTTTAAAGGCTTGCCGTGCACTTTTGGTAGCAAAAAATAGAGCAGAATAAACTCTACTAGCTGAAGCTATATTTATCGTAAATTTTAATGGAAATTTTAAGCAATGCGGAATTTTTTAAAACATCACAGTTTGGCGCGCCATTTTCAACAAAGATTGGAATGCAGCAACTTTTAAAATAGTCGTTTTGGTCTTATTTTCAGCATTTACTATAGACTTCTTGGTATCAAAAAATAGAGCAGAAATTTTTCTACAAGTTGATATATCTCCCATATTTTTTCGTTGGAACGCGACGAAATGCCAAATTTTTTAAAATTTTGTTGAGTTCCGCGGGCAAATTTGAAAAAACTTGGCGCATTGCGTCCTGGCCTCTGAATTTCAAATTTCAACGGCAAAAATACTATTCTAGCCTCTTGTTTTCAGTGTTTTCCCCCAAAATCAAAGCTGAATTAGTACTTTTTGGATGAACAGCTTCTACGCCTGTTTGACTTCTGAAATTCGCCTGGGAGTCAACAATTCTCCAAATTTTTACTGCGGTCTGATGCCGACAAGAAAATCCGAACCGGTAGATCAATGGCGACTGGCGTACAACCACGTGTCGGATATGGTCGCCAGCAAGGAGAAGCCCCTTCCACCACAGCAGAATCTGGCTAATCTTGTCCGCCTCGTCTATGAAGTGAGTCTCCTAGTTAAATAGCCGTTAAATGACCGCCAAAAAGTAAAAAATCAACCATTTTCCCCGTCTTTTTTGATCTCTGTTCACCCTCACATCCTGGCCATTGTATTCTTGGTGGGACGACAGCGGGAGAGTTCGCCCGGCCGTCTGCTCCACGTCAAGTGTTCTTTTTTCTTAATGGAAAGTCTCCTTGGCTTTAGTAAAGCAGCTGGATTACTGTATTCTAACTCAAAATACCGAAGAAAATGGAGATTTTCGCCATTTTTTCGAATTTTAATTTTTCATGAAAACGCGGAAATTCAAAAAATTCGCCCTTTCTTTAAATTTTGAAGAAAAATTGTGAAAAATATATCACCTTGTAGAGAATTTTCTGCAGAGAATTTTCTGCTCTATGTGTTGCTATAAAGATCACTGTCAGTTATGCAAGAAATGTAACAAAAATTTTAAGTTTTTAGATTCGCGTAGTAATTTTTGAAAATCTGCGAGTTTTGGGTCCTGCACAAAAACGCGCGTGTTCAAAATGATTAGAACTTCTTTAAATTAAGTACAAATTACGCGAAAAGTAGATCAGCTTGTAGAGAATTTCCTGGGCTATTTTCTGATATGAAAATCGTAATTAGATGACACGAAATAATTGGAATTTCTTAATTTTTCAGTCGCAAAGCGATTTCCTAACCAAAATTTTGAATTTGACCCGGCAACTTTTCAATTTTGCGCCAATTACGAGGCTAGAATTATTTTTTGCCCTGATTTTAATGCAATTTTCCATTCTTTTTGTAGATGGATCCCACCACGTAATCCACCTAACTTATAGTATTTTATTCAGCCATTTGGAGATTTTTGCTCTTTTTGCCCTCACAATAGAAAGGAAAAAAACATTGGCAGAGTCAGTGGTAGAAAATATTCATTTTTATTATTCAAGGCAGCTCTTGTACTTTTGCTTTTCCTTGCTGGCTCTTTTAGTTGCTTTAGAAGTCAGCTCTAGAAGCTTTTCTTTCCTTTTGACGCCTCCTCCTACTCATTTGAAACAACTTTGATCACTGATGTCTTCATTTTGAACCCAGTTCGAGGGCATTTTATGATTTTTTTGCTCCGGGCCTGATTTTTCTTCCTTTTCCAGGGGGGTTTTCCTGAAATAGGGGATTTTCCAGGTTAGGCCACAGTTCGACAGCTACAAGAGCCACAGTTTGACAGCTAAAATCCACAATCAGACAGCTAAAAGAACCACAGTTAGACATCAGAAAAAGCCACAGTTAAACGTCCAAGGGGCCACAGTCAAGCAGCAGAAAGAGCCGCAGCTCGACAACTAAAGAAGCCACAGTTAGCGAGCTAAAAGCCACAGTTAGACAATCGAATGAACCGAAACTAGTCAGCGCAGCTCCAGAAATCTTAAAAAAATCCGCTTTTTTGGACTTTTCCCCGTCAATATCCCCCAAAATTTAAAAGTGCCTCTGCCCGGCTTCCGGAAACGAAATACAATTGGGCCGCCACTTTGGAAGCCATTTTTCCTTGTCAAAGGGCGCCATTTTAAGAGCAAAAGAGAGAGAGATTCAGCTCCAATTTGCCCCCGCCGCCCGTCCCCCTTGCCATGCCATCAGCCAAAACTTATCCTGAAATGGTAAATTGTTTTATGGGTTTGGTTAAATTGAAAGCGTCGAGCGGAAAGGATACGCCAATTTTCAGGAGAATCAACGCTATTTTTCGGACAAGAAAAAGGAGACAACGATGGTCGAATATTGGGTGCCGCCGGAGGAGAGGACTTGGCAGGTAGGCAGCTTACTTTTGGGGATAAGGGTAGAAAAACCTTAAATTACCGGGTAGTTCTTTATACATTCTTACTCAGCTCTTCGAGAGGAGTAAGGAGGTATGCTTGGTTTTTTGATAGCTCCACAGGCTTTGATTCTACAGCAATCCTGACATCCCAAACAAAAAGTTTGAAAAAAGTCTTCGGAATCCTAGGCTAATCGGCTATTTTGGGCCATAAAACCTTAAAACTAGGAACTTTTGATGTTATTTTTGAACTGGTTACACACATTTTTCGACGCTGATCACGGTGATATGCGTGGTTTACCGAGAGGAAGAAGGAAGTATGCTCGGTTTACCAAGAGCTTCACAGAAAACCTTTTAAACGCCATTTTTGCCCCAATATGGTTCATTTTCAGGCTTCAACCACCCCCAAGACATCAAAATCTGGTCAAAAAGTCCAAAAAGTAAAGGAACTCCCAAAAGAGACGCAGAGGAAATGCGGTTCGTTTCCAGTAGCCGTGAGAATGCTCTCTGCCTTCTTGGCCTCCCCCTTGACTGCTTCTAAAGCCCCCCATTTCCGGTTTGGGCACTTCATTTCTGGACTGGCGACTTTATACCTTCGATTACTATATTTTTCCACGATTTTTACCATTTCAGGGCCTGGTCCTCTCCCTCCGGGAGTCAGTAAAATGGCGGAAAATTTAAAAACGAAGACGGGAAGCTATTTGACGAAAGCGAGGACCTGGTACGCAAAGTTGAGAGCCAATAAAGTGGCGCCTATTCATACAAAGTAAGCCACAGCTAAACAGCAAATGAGCCACAGTCAGACAGCTAAAAGCCACCTGTAGACAGCTGAAAGAGCCACAATTTGACGGTAAAAAGGCCACGATTAGACCGAGAAAAGCCACAGTTAAACAGCAAAAAAACCACAATTAGACAGCCTAAACCCATTTCCAGAGTCCAATCCCGCCATTTGGAGCTGGAGCCCCTCTGTTGCCTATCCTCCTGCCTGGTTCGTGGCGGCTGCATGACTGTCGTGGTCTTTGAAGTATTCTACCTCAAATTTTCCTTTAAATGAGCTTTTCAGATGGCCTACATTGCGTACACTTTGCTGTATATTGTCATAGGAATGTCGAGAGGTGGTTTCACCTTATGGGAACCGCTGCCAAAGAATTTTAATGGATGGATTGGGCATCATTTCTTTTTTTATTGCATAGTTCTTTATGATATTGTGAGTTATTTAAAGAAATCTAGAGTTAATTCGAAATTTAGCTGTTAGATGTGAAAAACGGCGGGTTTATTGAAAATTTGAAGAATTATCCTAGGAATCAGCTATAAAATAGCTTCTATAATTTTTTCTTTAAAGGGAAATTTTGTAATTCTTTTTGGATAAAATTAAGCACAAGATTATGAGCAATTAAAACAAACTTTGACAGTGTTTTCGCTGATATTCTGGCATTTTTCGGGTTTTCCAATGTATTTTTGCTTCAAATTTTGTGAAAATAGCGTTTTTATTAAGGAAACATCGTGATTTTATGCAAAAAGTCATTAGAACACGGAAAAATTTAAAGAAATTCCAATTTTTCAGGCTCTTTTCATCGTAGCCACGGGTCTTGCTCAAGGTCTTTATTCCTTCAATCGGGTAAGCCATTAAAATTTACCCTAGTTAAATGGAAATATTTACAGTTTTTCCTCAAAGCTCATTTCTACTTTTGTTTTGTCAGTTTGGCTGTCAATATTATTTTTCTCACATTCGCTGCATGGGCGCTTTGTTCCCCAGGAGCCTATACATTCAACATCCTCAATAGCCTTCTAATTTGGTGTTTTGCTATGCAAATTCCCCTCCAAATTTGGGCGATAACCGTCGTTAAAAGTTGCTTTGATTTTTTTGGATTGATCCATGTTTTTGTTTCACTTGCTGAAAGCTGAATAAATTATTTTTTTCTTGGAAGGAATCCGTGGCTTTCACTTTTCAGGAATTTTTAGACTGCGCGTAAACTTCGGACAAGAATTTCCCGGGCATTCCAGAGGATGTGTAAGCAGCGTACACGAAATTTTTTTCTTGGACCTGCCCATTTTTGGGGTTTTAGGGCCCAAAATAGCTCCGAAACCTATGATTCCGAAGATACAACATAACCCCGAGAAATTATGTGATCTCTGTCGGCCCGGGACCCTGCCTGCTCTCGTTCTTCCCAATGACTGGAGGCGGATTTTACCCTTCTTGGATGCTGGGACCGCCCCTTATCAGGGAATATTGCCAGGTGAGAAGAAACCACAGCCCTTTAAATGAGTTTTAGGTCCACGATATGCAAAATGGACGGCTTGGAATGGCGCAGGTTCTTCCTCACTGATGTCCGCGCCAAAAAAACTAACAATTCTAAACAGAAATAAAGAATTCCTAAAAACCTGAAAGCATTTCCTTGTAGCTCTCGAAAAGCTGATTCCAACGACATAAAAACAAACTCAAAACTATGACAAAAAAAATAAACAGCGAGCATTTTTCATCAAATTATCCACGTTCCACATTTTTTGGACCTATCCTCTCAAACACTGCTCAGACCATAAAAAGGCCTTCTCCTGGTAAACCGATGATTTGACATACCACCGTGATCAGCAATGTTTCTGAGCATTTTTTATATAAATTGTTTCCTGACTACCCAAAATGTTTTAATTTTTTTAATTCTTCTCCCTTTAGCTATTGAACTTTAGTGGAACCGAAGGTTTTTATGTAAGTTACCCGTTTATTTATCTCGATGGTAATTAGAAAATTAGGAAATACACGGAATTATCATAAAAAAAAGCAGAAGAAGGGAAAAGGGGAGGAAAATCAGCAAGCATCGTCGTCTTGTGATTTTGGACTGAGAGCCTCCAAATTCTTCTTATTCTGAAATCTTCGATCAAATTCTTCTAATTTTCCGTAAACTCACGGCTCTTTCCACTTTTTCATGATATTTAGCAGTTTCTTCGGCCAATTGTTTCTTCAATTCTGCGCGGGTTTTCGGCTTTTTATTTAAATTCAAGAGCTGGGTCTTGAATTCCGCTGCCGTTGTGTCTTGAGGGACCAAATTATATCCCCTTTCTAAATTAAATTTATAAAAAAATGCGGGAATTTCGTACCGATTATGGAAAATCTTTCGTTTAAAGAAATGTGACGATGGGAATAATTGTCGGCTTTCTTTGGAAGAGCAACGAAATTCTTCTGAACGGCTTCACGTCCTTGAATTGGCTGGATGATGAAAGTCGTCATTTCTAAAAAATTATACTGGATTTTTGAGGCTTTTAAAGGGAAAATTGGCGGGAAAAATAAGAATTTTATGGTATAAAAGCCAAGACGAAATGAAAAATAAAATACAAGCAAAGATCTGCGAGGAAAGCGAAGTTTTCATCTGAAAATTAATAAATTTACGCTTTTTGCGTCCATAGCTTTGATTTAAATACAATTTTAGTGAAAATAGGGCGAAATTTATGTAGAAAACTTGAAAAATCAACAGGAAAAGCGCATTTCCGCCTAGAAAATTTAAAAAAATTAAGGTTTTGAGCCAATGGCGCCCTTTAAATTGATTTTCGATAAAAATAACAAAAAAAAATTTAAAGGAAAACACGTAAAATCAAATGAAATTCAACCGGGAACTGGAGCCAAATAAAAGCCATAATTTGAATTCCCGCAATTTAGCTACCCTTTCCCGCTTGGCTGAGTATCCTTCGATTACACAGCCGACAACCAGCGTCCAAGTCAAAGGTGTCAACTCGTCAAATGCCCTATTTAGCTCATTTTATATTGATTTTTTATAATTTTAAGGAATGTTTAAGACCAATTCAGGGGTTTGTAACCAAATTTACCTATTGGAAAGTTATTCAGAAGGTAAAAATAGCGTAACGACCAGGAAAAATCAATTTAAAATTGCCGCTTGGCGCTAAAACTTGATTGTCTGCATTCTATTGAAAGAAAATTGAGCGGATTTCAGGGGAATCGGATGAATTTCAATGTTTCCAGCTCTTTTTTATCCCATTTTATTTATTTTATTCCTCAAACTAAACAAATTAGGGAAAATCAGAGCAATTTTCTCAAAAATTTTCCTACTTTTAGAAGAAAATTGGCGGTTTTCATAATTTTCTAACAGGAAACTTGTAAATTAACAAATTCGATAGATTTTATTGGAAAAGGCGTAAAAATTGGGGGGGAAACGCCCTTTTTCTCCGCTTGTAGAATTATTTATTGTTTGAAAATTTCCGCCACTTTTCGCGTTGCTTTTTTGGTTCACGCAAAATATTTGATGAATTGCGTACTTCATTGCGTATTTTTGTGCTTTTCAGTTCAAACTAGCCGGGAAATCTTGGAATTTTTAAGTGCCGAAGTTTCCAGGCCATTCTACAGCAAAAAAATCAGGAATTTTGTTTAAAAAGTAGTGTAAGCTAATCATTTCTACATCAGGATTATTTTTAAGATAACGCGCAATTTTTAAATTCCCTGAAATCCCGGTTTTTTTGTATGAAATCCCGCCATTTTCGGTCTGAATCCTGAAGAGAAAGCCGGCAATTCTTTATTGCCATCAAAATTCAAATTGATTGACCGCGTGCTCCATTTTACGCATGGAAATTATATTTGCGCTGTGACTAAAATTATGAAAGTTTGCCCGTTATCAAATGACTCCAAGTGTTCCCATATCGATTTCCTGTTCCTTTATCACCCGCCATCTTTCTCCGTTCCCCTTTAAATTACATGCCCTTTTCAGGTTTTCTGAAACTTGAATACCACCAAAAAAAAGAAGAAGAAAAAAAGATGAGCGTTGCTGCTGAAAATAAAGTCAACACCGATGAAAATTGGAAGAATAATTTGAATTTACCGCCAAAGGATCGACGCTTTAGAACAGCTGTAAGTTTTTAAAATTATTTTCAAAGGAAGGGGGAAGCCGCGAAAATTTTGAATAATTTCACATTACACGCAAAAATCTTACGAAAATTTCTAAGGTACGCGTAAATGTCAAGCAGAAAAGTTTAGTATTTTTGAATTATGAAGATACCGCGCATAAATTTCAGCAAAAACTTTCAAATTACACGTAAACAACGCGCACACGAGCTATTTCTATCGAAAATGGATCATTTTACTGGAATTTTATATTTATTTGTTCTAATTCTTGCTGCAATCGATAGAAATATTTTTTGGAGCATTTTTGATATATAAACCGCTCAATAATTCAACAAAAACCTGATTTATTTTTTAAAAACCAAATTTTGTTGGAATTTCAAGTGCAAATTGAGCCAAATTCAAAATAACCCGATTAAATAAAAATTTAATAAAATTCAGGATGTCACCGAGACGAAAGGAGTCGAATTTGAAGATTTTTGCCTGAGTCGAGATTTATTGATGGGAATATTTGAAAAAGGTTGGGAGAAGCCGTCTCCTATTCAGGAAGCTTCGATTGGAGTTGCACTATCGGGTAAAATTCTTCAGTTTCCGTTTATTTTTAATATTTTCCAGGTCAAGATGTCCTTGCTCGTGCCAAAAATGGAACAGGAAAAACGGGTGCTTATTGTATTCCTGTGATTGAAAAAATTAATCCGACTTTGAAGAAAATCCAAGCAGTCGTCATTGTTCCCACTCGAGAATTGGCTCTACAAACTTCGCAAATTTGCGTCGAACTCTCGAAACATTTGAAATTGAAGGTAATTTCCACACTTATTCATTTAAACAGAAAGTTTAAACAATAAATTAAAGGATTTGAAGGATTTTTGGTGATTCGGTTAAAAAAACCCGCCGTTTTCCGTTGATTACGAGGATATTTTTTAATTTTATAACGGGACGTGAAAATTGCGGGAAAAAAAGGTGAAAATAGCGGTGAAACCCACAAATTTTCTGTACGCAGGCGTTTTTGCCCGAACGTCACGCGTAATTTTTCAAAATTCCGCGTGTTCTTTAAAAAATGAAACACTTCAATTTTTATTTCAATTTTCTTTTAAAAAAATAATTTCCTGATTACGGAGATATTTTATGGCATCTTCGTTCCAGGACCAAGACGCGCGACCTTCAATTTTGCTCCTAGTTTTGTATTTTTCTCGCAATTCCGCCGCCTTTTTTAAAAATTAAAAATATTCCCAAAATCAGCAGAGAATAGCGGATTTTTTGACTTTGAAAGTTCAGAAGATTTAAAATTGATGGACCCTTTAAAAAAGCGACGGTTTCAGGTTATGGTAACCACTGGAGGAACCGATCTCCGCGAGGATATTATGCGCCTCAGTGGCCCAGTTCATTTGGTGATTGCTACTCCCGGTAGAATTGTCGATTTAATGGAAAAAGGAGTAGCTGACGTTTCAAATTGCAAGACATTGGTCCTCGATGAAGCTGACAAGCTCCTGTCGCAAGATTTTCAAGTAAACAAATTCCCGGCGGCTAAAAATTTAAATTTTCAGGGTATTCTTGATCGTTTGATCTCTTTCCTTCCACGTGAACGGCAAATTATGCTCTATTCGGCCACATTTCCAATGACGGTTACTGATTTCATGCAAAAATACATG
Source organism: Oscheius sp. DF5033 (assembly GCA_964036215.1). Lineage (NCBI taxonomy): Eukaryota > Metazoa > Nematoda > Chromadorea > Rhabditida > Rhabditidae > Oscheius > Oscheius sp. DF5033. The sequence continues at coordinate 400,911 of CAXIWN010000004.1, read as the reverse complement.
AGAAAGCCATATGAAATTAATTTGATGGAGGTTGGAGCTTTATTTTAACACTTTTTAACTGAAATTTGTAGTTTAGAAAAAAAACCAAAATGTTATAATGAAATGCCGCAGTTTTCAACTAGAAATCCACAATTTTTTGCAGAAAATTTTTAGCCTAGAATACGCAAGTCCGCAACTTTATTTGAAAAAAATTAACGTATTTACCGAAAATACGAGATTTCTGGGCTAAAGTACGCAATTTTCAACGAATGTACACAATTTCCGCGATTTTTATTCGAAAATCCTCGATTTCGAAAATACGCAATTCTTTTGAAAGAAATGATCGTTCTAATTTTTTACTACACGTAAAATTATAAATTTATTTAAAAAACCGTGTACCTCCGTAAAATTTTGATCGGTATTTTTGACAATTTCTTGCCCACGAGCAATTTCCTGGACGTAAAATCGCGTCAGCTCAAAGAAGCTCCGATTTTCGCGTCAATTTATAATTTTGCGCGCGCTAAAATATTAGAACGTCCTTTTTCTCTGAAAAACTGCGTATTTTAGCGGGAATTTTGGGATTTTTGAATAAAAATTGTGCAAATAAGGCAAAATTACGCCAGCTCCAAAAAGGTTTCCGATTTTTATTTTTCTGGCAATAATTTACGGCAAAACACCATTTGGAGGCAAAATACCCTAAAATGTACTAAAATTTCACCCAGGAGACTGCAAAAAATTCAAGAATTCTTTCAGGAGCTGACTCTAATTGGAGTTACCCAATATTACGCCTATGTCCAAGAGAAACAGAAGGTTCACTGCCTCAATACGCTCTTCCGGAAGCTTCAAATCAATCAATCCATCATTTTCTGTAATTCTACCCAGCGTGTGGAACTCTTAGCCAAGAAAATTACTGAAATTGGCTACAGCTGCTATTATATTCACTCAAAAATGGCCCAAAATCATAGAAATCGCGTGTTTCACGATTTTCGTCAAGGAAATTGCCGTAATCTTGTCTGTTCCGATTTATTAACCCGCGGAATTGATATTCAAGCAGTCAACGTTGTTATTAATTTCGATTTCCCTCGAAATGCTGAGACTTATCTTCATAGAATTGGAAGGTAGGCCTTTTCCTTTAAGAAAGAGACCAGAATTTAAGATCCGGACGCTTTGGACACCTGGGAATTGCCATAAATCTCATAACTTATGAGGATCGCCACACTCTTCGACGAATTGAACAAGAACTGAGAACAAGGATCGAACCAATCCCCAAAGCCGTCGATCCGAAGCTTTATGTTGCTGAGCATCAGCTGGTTGACGACGGGGTTGAACAGCAAGCTTAGGCTGCGTTTAGGTGAGATTTTGCAGTTTTCTTTTCAAATTTTAGTTAAAAAGGCGGTAAACCCTGAAAATAGGCTTAGATTCAAAAATAAGCCCGGATTCCATCAAAAATTACGTGTATTTGCGCTCCAAAAAAAATTACAGCGCACGCAAACGTATATTTCAGTTTTATTTTAAATTATTCTAGCTAATTAGGCAGTAAAATCCCGGGAAATCGGTAGAAAATTCAAAATTAGGCTCAAATTGCCCCAAAAAGTATGTCAAGTTGCGTTTCGTCGGGAAAATCTGCGTACGCAAAAATTATTTTCCCATTTCTTCGCACTCTCATAATTTTTGAATAGCTTTTTAAAATTTTTCTGAGCGCCTAAAATTTTTTGGTGCCGCAAGTTACTAAAAATCTTACAAATCTTTGTTAGTAAAATCTATGAAAAATTCGAGCGGTATTTTTGAATTCGTAGAAAATATTGGGTTGTTACATATGTATTGTCGCCGCCGCTAATTACCTCAGGTGGGATTTCCCCTTTACCACTTTTGATATATGAAACACAGTATCTAATAGAGCTTTTTCTGCTCTTTAAAACAGTATATTTAGAAGTCCGGTAGCTTTTTATTTCGCGGCTCTAGAGCTGGTTTTTGCCAAAATGGCGAGTCAGAGCTCGTCGAGCCATTTTGAAGCGCTGTTTTTGAGCTCGTTCTCCAAGATTGGGTAGGAATAACCTATGTTATGTAGTTGACCACCATATATAAAAAAAGAGACCCAGAAGTCTCTGAATCTACGAGCAGGAATACAATTTCCCTGCGCAACACATCGAAAAAAGGCTCCCAAAATGATGCCGCATCCTGCGACGGTAAAAGTCCTTATTTCGCAAGGAAAACACAACTTCTGAGGAGAAGCTGAGCACATTCTAAATATAATTTTTTGCGCTTTTTAATATGTTCACAAGACCGAATATGAATACTGACCTATTTTCCACCAATACCGCAACTTTGCTCTCAAAGGCGGGAAAACTCGCCTAAGCTGTAATATTTCGGCGATATCGAATTCTATCAAAATGTCTCTGTCACTTTGTAGAACACCATCTGTTGTATCTAGAAAGACCAGCAGAATGCAAATAAATTGCATGATAGCTCCGGAAAAGACACGGTTAGCTTCTCTGCCATGAATCAACAAGTGTCGCGCATTTCGCACCTCGGCAGTCAGCCGCTCTAGTTTCTCGAGATAAAGAGCTACGAAGCTCATACATACATCATTTTGAAGAGAAAACAATGCTCTACAAGATGCTGTGTCTCATATGGCAAAAGTCATCAAGCAGCGGTCCCCCCAGTGCAGATTATTGTCCGCGACACCACTTATGTAACAACCCAATATGAACGCTATGTGACCTTACGTACATTTTTTTACCTACGTACAAGGAGTAATTTTGAATTTTTTGCGCTGTTTGATTATCTTTTTTTAAAAAAAAAGTTTTAGCTGCCGATTTGCCGAGCTATAGGGTCCTTTCTATACCAAAATTTTTAAGAAAAGAATTAATTTATTCCTAATACCGCTATATTTACGCGTGCCCTAAAAATTAGCAAAAATTGGTCCAAAAAATACTAGTTTCCTCATAAAAAATAATTAATTTCAGATATCCGCATAGATGATCTCAATTATTGGCCACTTTCCATATCGCCTACTGGTTACCTTCCATTTTTTTTAAAAACAAACAAGAAAAATCTCTCCCTTTTATTATTATTTTACATTCAAAAATATTAGTACAGTAATTCGTCTGTACAGTTTAGTTTTGTAGCTAAAATCAGCAATTGTATTGTTATTTTTACGGGCATTTTTTCATTTAAAACGTGTAATTTTTGATTTTTGCGGTTTTTTACGTCAAAAAACATCGACGTTTTCCGCTTTTTTAGGCAGTTTATTCTCTCGGTCATCCTCGTCATTATGTGTGCATTTTTGTATCCCAAAATTTATCCGGTTAATTGCAATCGGTTACCCTTCTGTGGCCCTGCATCGGCTGGCTTCGTGTCTTGCCCCAGCATTTACCACAAATTTTATTCACTGTAGACGAGAAATTTCTGCCCCGAAACAATAAATCATCAGTTTCGAGTTGTTTTCTTATATTTTCCATATTTTTTAGTGTAGTTTACACTCTTTTTTTATTCATTTTTATGCTAAAATAATAGAAATCCGAAAATTATTGAATCCGTACGTTTGCTCCAAAAACTTTCTGCAATTTTCATTTTTTACTTCACGCTCAGCAGTTTTTCCACGTGAAATTCGCTCTTTCTTTCCTTTTGTTCGCATTTCATTTTTCTACCTTGTGCTGCTCATTTCTGCTATTGCTTTGCGTTGCAATATGTTTTAGGCCTTGGAAAATAGTTATATTTAACGTTCCATGTAATAAGAAGTCGTGCAATCAACGAAAATTACTATTTGCCTGAATTGAAAAATTGCGATTGTTCGAAAGTTGACTTTTTCTTCCTCGCTGCTCATTTTTCTATCTTCTGATACTTACTTCTGCTCAGAATCAACTAATAGCAACTGTAGCAGCTATTTTTCTAGCTAGAAATTGATGTCTGCATGATTGCTGAAGTGTTGTAGCTGTGACAAATTATGAACAGTTCAAAAAATGCATTATTATTCCTTGATGCTAATTTTTCTTGCTTGTACATGTTTCTTCTCCTTGGAATATGCTAGTATCAACTGCTGCAGCTAATTTTCTAGCTAAAAATTTGATTCTGAAGGTTGGTTGATGTGTTGCAACTTTGAAATTCGTTTTAGTACTTACTTGACTCTTCAAAAGCGCTTCTCTCATGTTCTTTCACTCATTCTCTCGTTTTTAGATGACGTTATATCTTGAAATTAAACTACTAAATGATACTATGACGCAAAAATATGCAGAATAGACGAAGTTGATAGTGTTCAGTAGCGGCACACTACGAAACACTGTCTTCATAGTCGTACTGCTTCTTTCTGCTATTGTTTTTTTAATATTTTAGGCCATATAAATTAGCTATATTCAACGTTGCAGTAGTTAGAAGTCATGCTAGCGAAGAAAATTGCTAATTTTCCACTTGATTGAATTGCAAATTTATGAGTTCTCTAAAAAGTTCAGTTATTCTTTCGTGTTGCTTTTTTTCTTGCTTCTAAATGCTTCTTCTGCTTGAAATGCATTAATAGCAACTGTTGCTGCTATTTTTCTAGCCAGAAATTGTTGTTAGAACGATGGCTGATGTGTTGTGGCGCCGAAAGTTATTGCATTTCTTACGTTGCTCTTCCAAAAAGCATTTCTCATCTTCTTTCATTTCTTTACTCCCTTTTAGGCTTATTTTATCTTTACATTTTGCTGCTGAATGATACTACGACGCCAAATGATGTAGGATAAGCAAAGTGGATAGTGCTGAGTAGTGGCACACTACAAAACATGGTTCTCTTAGCTGAGCTGCTTATTTCTGCTGTTAGTTACTGTTGTAAAATGTTCTAGGGACTATAGTTTTCGTTTTATTAGAAGTATCACCTTATTTATGCACAGCAAACGCTAGATTTTGAAGTAGAAGAATGAGGATCACATGAAATGCGCCGCTTTAGTATTTTACCCATCAATAATGTCCTTCTTCAGTTTCTCTAACTATTGTTGCTATGTTCGTCGATTCATTTAGTTCCACAATAATTTTACGCATTGGAAATTACCCGTTTGATTGAGTGCTAGCCTGTACGCAATCGAATTTGGCGCCAAATGCCCATACTCTTTTTATGACTTGGCTTCTTTCTTCTTTTATTTCTCCTATTACAACTCAAATTTCTTTATTTTCAGAATTTTTATGGCTAAAACTAGAACTACAACTAATGGGAAGACTCCAAAGAAGCGATTAAATATATCTGAGGTAATTTTTCTACTTGAATTTGCATTATTTAGTTGTGTTTCAATTGTAAACGTTTATTTCAGAGTGACAGTTCGCCAGAGAAGAAACATTGCCATGATACGCCGTCAAGACAAGCTGCAGAATGCCTTTCCAAGTTAAGAATCTCTACACCTAGCCGGAATACAAGATCTCAATGTAATTTAACGGAAACCACAATTGGTGAAGTTATGAAGAAACGAGATACAGTGAGTTTACTTCATTTTTTTATTATTTCAATGTGTTTTTTTAGAATAAGCGACAATTATTCCCTCGAGAAACGAGAAATCGAACTAAAAGTCCTGCTCGTGCTTCAGCACGACGAAGAAAAGAATCAACATCACCAGAAGCCTTTACTATTGAAGATAGCGACATGGAAATTGATGAAAATACGGAAAATATTTCGCCTTCCAGAGCATCAGTTAGCTTTAAACCGAGAAGAAAACCAACTACTAGTGGAGAAAATGTGGAATGTTACAAGGTTTGAAATCTTTTTCTCTATAATGCCAATTTTTAGATTCGCCCAATTATTTTGAAGAAAGTTGAGGTAATACAGAAGGATGGAAAAGAAGATGTTGTTCGATACAGAGTGCGGACAATGAACACTCCTCGAGCTGTAGCCAAGCCGCTTGCTAAACGAAATGCACTAGAAGATTTGAGAAGTGTTTTGCATACATCAGAAGTACCGGAAAATATGCCCTGTAGAGAAGAAGAATTTGATACTATTCGTAAATTTGTTATACAAGGTGTTAAAAAGGCAAGAATTCTTTATTTTTGTATTTATTTGCTTTTTTCAGAATAGTACAAGCCAAGCAATGTATATCAGTGGTGTACCAGGAACAGGGAAAACAGCTACTACACAAGCTGTTATAAAAGAAGTTGGAAAACATTATAAATTTAAATATGCCGCTGTAAATGCTATGGAACTTATGGAACCTAAACAAATATTTGTGGAACTTTATAAGGGGTTAGCTTTTTTTTATTTTAAATCATTTGTAACATAGTGTTTTCTCTTTTTGTTGCTAATAATTGGTTATTTTTTCTGTAGACTTGGTTTCAGTATTGTTGATGGCAATAAGAAGATATCGGCAGTAAATGCTCGTAAAAAGCTCAATGCCATGTTCGAGCGAGCGGACAAGAATCGACAGCCTGTTATAATTCTCATAGATGAATTAGACATGTTGTGTACAAAAAGGCAAGAAATATTCTACGATGTATTTAATTGGACATCATGTGAAGAAGCTCGAGTCAGTGTCATTTCTATTGCGAATACGTTGGATCTCCCTGAAAGGGTTATGAATCAGAAGATTACTAGTCGATTAGTATGTTTACTTTATTTTTTTTAAATTGTAATTATGTTCAGGGAACAAATAGAGTTGTATTTCAACCGTATAGTTATCCGCAAATTGAAGAAATCGTTAGATCGCGTGTTTCTCAAGGCTCAAATCTTGTTCATGAACAAGCGATTGAATTTGTTTCGAAGAAAGTAGCTAATGTATCTGGTGATTTACGAAAAGCTATGGATCTTTTACGAAGAGCTATTGAAATAGCTGTTGAACAAGGAGAAAAGAAAATGGTTCGATTTGAACACGTAAGTATTTGTTGAAGTTTAGCTGACACTCATGAAGCAATTGCTGATTTGATTTATAATTGTTATTTTATTGGAAGATCAAGTTTCTCAAGTTGTCTCAAATGAAACAGTTGGAAACAAGAGAAGACAAAAATACAAGCATGCAACTTGGACATTTTGAAAAGGAGAAATTGAAGAGAACATTATCTTTGGCCTTATATTGCCGAGTGTTTTGAAATTCTAATAATTTTTTAAAATTTTTCGAACAGCATAAAAGAGCATTAAAAGCTACCATATAAAAAGATTCATCCGCAAATTTTACCACAAAACGCTTGTTTCATGAGTGTCAGCTAATAGTGCACATTATAATTTTCGTAATTTTTTTATTTTCAGGTAAATTTGGCACAAAAAGAATCAGCATCAGCGCCACGAAATGTGATTGGCGAGAATCTTTCTCGACATGAATTTATTCTATTTCGTGCAGCATTAACCAAAGTACAAAGCTCAGGATTAGAAGAGATATTATTTTCGGATTTATATAAGCAATATCACGTGTTGTGTACCAGTTTAGAAGGTGTAAATCCATTAAATGATTATGCAACGCATCATTTACTTATGCATTTATGCAGGTTAGCACTTTTTTCTTCTATTGAATTGTGTATTTTATTTCAGCAATCGTTTTCTAGTTGCTTCACCTGGAATGAATTATCCTCGGCGTAAAATTCGATTGGGAATGCCGATGCATGACGCGCAGTTCATTATAAAACAAGTCGAAGATGCACGTAAAGAAGGCCGAATCACCTTTGTCTAATATTTTTGTATTTTGTAAATATTGTTGATGCTTTATTTTGATTTATTTACTCGGGTAAATTGTTTACGATATTTTGTGTTCATTGGTCCCTTGGGATAATTCCCTTGTTACTTTTTGTAATTTGAATTTAAGCTCGATTTATTGATAATTTCCATAGATGTCAGATGAATATGACGTTGTTGTCCCGCCAAATACTAAGCGATTTAAAACGGATGAAACTAAAGAGCAGAAGAAAGTTTTATATGTTGTATTGGAAGGATGCAGCTTAGAAACAGCAAAGGTAATCATTTTCTTCTTCTTTTTAGGCTATTTTTTGAATTTGTAATAGTGCTGCTGGCTTTTTTATTCGAGCACATCGTCATTGTGAATGTTTTCATGCTGATAATAGAAGAAGAATTGTTTTAATGCGTAGAATATTAAGAAACACATCTGATTTAGAGCAAAAATCGACAAAAAGAAGAGACTGAGTCTTGAATAAGAAGCCAGCAGCACTTTTTTTTGTATTTTTATTTATTTTTGTTTTTCAGGTCGGTCCAGATTATGTTATACTCTGCAGTGACAAGCATGCCAATTTCTTAAGGAAGAATAAAAAAGATCCAGCTGATTATAGACCGGATATTCTTCATCAATGCTTACTGAACTTATTGGATAGTCCATTGAATAGAGCTGGACAACTTCGGGTTCGTTTTAACCTTATTCTAATTTTGTTTTGAGGCATTTTGCTCGAGGTTTTGAGTTTGTTGGAATTGAACTTTGATTGAAAGCAAAATATTTATAAGAAGATTAATTTTGCCTAGAATTATACAAAACTGCGGACGTTTTTATTTTGGTGCAGAAAAACGCGTCGTTTATGTAAAAATCATTTTTTTATAGATCAATTTTCGTTTTATGAAGGAAAATTGCTACTTTGCCTAGCATTGCACATGCCCGTGGATGGTTTTTCGATGCAATAGATCTAATAGCTAAAGCAGGGCATTTGGAAGTTAAAAAATGCTTTATTTATGCAGGAAATTCTTTTTTATTTGAATTAAGAGCGCTGCTCCGATTTTTTTAAAGGAAAATTGGTGTTTTTGCTTGCAGCATCACAGGATTGTGCGTAGCTTTTATGATAATCGATTTAGGAGTTGAAGCAGAGCATTTTGAAGCAATAAATGCTCTTATTGTGTATAAAATTTTCGTTTTTAATCTAGACGATTGAAATTTTAAGTTGAAACAATTCTAACACTTTCAAAACCTCTTTATTATTTTACCATCACTATTTCAGGTTTTTTTCCGTACTAATAAGAACGTGTTGGTTGATGTTAGCCCGCAATGCCGTATACCAAGAACATTCGATCGTTTTTGTGGTCTCATGGGTATTTTTCAATATTTTTTTTTATTTTAAAATTTCTTTTTAGTTCAACTTCTTCATAAGCTAACGGTTCGAGCAGCTGATAGTTCAGTCAAGCTACTAAGTGTTGTAAAGAATCCGGTATCAAATCACCTGCCTATTGGTTGTAAGAAGATTATGATGAGCTTCAATACACAAGAACTTATATTACCAAATAAGCTAGTTGATCCAAAAATCGAAGAACCAATTGTTGTTGTAATTGGAGGAATTGCTAAAGGAAAGGTCGGATCTTTTTATTTATTTTAATTTTTCTTTTGTTTTTTAGATAAGTGTCGATTATACAGAACAAGATGTTAAAATCAGTAATTATCCATTATCAGCTGCATTATGTTGCGCCAAAGTTACCTCAGGATTAGAAGAATTATGGAATATCATCTAAAATTTGTTACTTTGGTTTGTTCTTTTTTGTTATTGTTGATTGTTTTGTTTACCATTTTTTCCAGATTAAAGTTTATTCAATATTTATTTTTTTCTTTATTCACAGAGATTTGTCATCTTTCGCAATTCTAAACCAGCAGAAGAAGCCTTAAAAGATGAATTTAATGAAAAACAAGAAAATTACCAACTAGCCACCAGGACTTGGCCAATTTCGACTAAGAATTGGTCGAATTGGCTCGGCAAATATTTTCTCAATCACGTATACAATTCCAAATGTCATAAGAATTGTTGAAAAGCAGACAAATGCTGCTGAAATGACTTGGGCAAGCATGTTTGACTGGGCTGCTGAGTAAATAGACGAAGAGGATTGAAAAATGTTCGCGATTTCCTAGCAACAAAGCAGATTTTTTTGCGAGAAGAATTTTAGAATATAGCCGCCCTGGGGGAAAGTGTCGATAGGCAAATAGACGACCCCACAAGAGGGTTGAAGAGCCGAAAATGTTTACATTCGGCTGATGTTAAAATTGGGGAAGATTATCAGCTGAAATTGAAAAATTTGAAGCCATAATTCTATTGCAAAAGGTGTGTGAACTGTGGCGCTTTGAATCTTCACAAGAAAATTGAAATTTTTACTATAATTTTTAAATCTTTCTAGGAATTTTTATATGCAAAATAAAGAGCAGAAAATTGTCTACGAGATCATCTGCTTCCCATGTTTTTTGGTTAAAATTTAAAGGAACTAGAAAGATTTTTAAAATGTGTACCCTACAAAGATTGAAAGTGGCCATAAATTTGGCATTCCTTTCGTGAATCACGGCTGATCAAGTACTGGAAAAAGTTCACGAGCCATAAAACAAGCTGGAGATAGTAAAAAATGCCGAAAATGATAAGATTCGGTTCTGTGATTCATCTGTAGCTCTTTGTAATGACGCCACGGGATGTAGCGATACAGGATCCATGGCGTAATCTGCTTTGTCATGGCGCACTAGGTTAGAGGTCGACCTGTGATACCAAAGGTCCCGAGTTCGATCCCCAGCTGATCCAAAACATTTTTGCTTTAATTTTTCGGCGTTCCCACCTTTCCTGGATGTTTTGCACCGCTTCCAAGCCCACGTATGGCGTAAGAACAAGAATCCCGAGCTGGTTTCTCCCCCGCTAGCTGTTTCTTTCCCCAAATGAGACGGCTAATCAGCTGGTTTTTCCTCTTTGGCCTTTCCCAGGGGGTCATTCGCCTCCGTCGACAAGCGGCTTTAGCCACTGAGGAGGGAATCGATGTTCCGATCAGTTTACGGTAGTTTTTTCCCCTTTTTATTCATAAAAGTCGTCCAGGTCCATAATAACCTGCTGGACTCCAGGAATCCGTGAGAATTTATGCTTCGGTCCGAGGTTGGACCTCTTTCGAAGAGAAAAACTTGGACTTTCTGAGAGAGAAGGAGCCGCCTACGGCTACAGGAATGGCATCGATCTTCGGTAGAGAGAATTTTTAAAGAAAATTGGCGTTTTAGACTCCTGAAACCGTACAACATCCCCTTAATTGAGGAAAAAACTGAGGTAAGCATGAGAAATTAATAGACTTGAGATTAAATTAAAAATTTTTAGAGAAAAGTCGCTGAAATAATGACAAAAATCCTTTGGACGTCTTGGGGATCGAACCCGCCGCCTTTTGAATGATAATCCAAAGCGCTAACCACTTGGCTACTTTTGTTTGGGAATTTATCACCCAGGGTTTTGAGTGGCGCCTGCACCTGTAGATTCTTGGCAGTAGGTCGCAACGACCTCTCGAGGCTAGGGAAATTTGACGCAAATAAATTTTGCCCCAGTTTTGAGGTAAAAAAGAGCTTCGACCCATGGAAACATTTGGTTGGCCCAAATTTTGGAATGCTTTTCCTTAGTGGAAAGCGATAGAATGAAATGAAAATTTTACAGGTGCGAGCGCGGCTGAACAACTCCAGATGAAAATTCTCAAATAATCGTAGTCTAGTGGTTAGCGGGTTGAACTGTTACTCAAAAGGTGCCGGGTTCGATTCCCACGACGCCCGATTTAATTATTTCCGTAAAATTTTCAGTTTTTAGATCGGCCGCAGTTTGGGAGCAGCCGTCGACGTGACGGAAAACGATGGCGTTGTGGAATTTGGAAATAGAGGGCGGGCTTTCAAAGTTTTTAAATCAAACACGTAAGTTTTCCTTTAAAAAAATCGTTAGTTTATTTTTTTCCCCTCCCCTAAGGAGGGTATCCAAAAATTCTCGCGGCTCTTGGCCAAGGCCGAAGCCTTGTTGCCCACCTCCAACCACGTGGAGGTGACCGCTGCCTGGAGGCTAAAAATTTTAAGCCATGGCTGGCCATCGAAGATCCGAACCAGAGAAAGTCACTCAGATCTGCTGCCGAGAATTTACAGGTGCAGCGGCACGATTTCAGATGCTGCTTACGTAATGCTTCAACAGGCTGGAATTGTCATAAATTGCCAGTTTTGCCCATTTTTAGACATTTCCATGGAAATTTGTGCTAAATATTGGATCTAGAGACGATTATCCCGATTTTTACCCATAATATTGGCTCTACCACAGATTACGGTGGTTTTCCTTTGAAGAAACTCCCTTTCAGAGGCGGTTTAGTCGAATGGGATCGTCAAGGAGCCGGAGTAGACGTTGGAACTCGTGTTTCAGCAGCTGATGATCTTGTCAAGTGGCCATTTAATTCATTTTTTAAAGAAATTCTCATTTTCAGAGTAAAAGTAACGAATTTTGGTATAAATTTCGGTCCAAATGCGAGTAGAAGCCTCGTTGGACCTCACACCACTCCAAAGGGAAAAGGAGAAGCGCTGAGATCCGCCAGCAATGTGGTGCCCCTAATTTATCCAGGATATTATAATCAACCTGGCGATTGGTACAAAAATCAATTTAAACGACCTGGAGACGAATATCGGACCCCGGCACAAAGAGCCTGCCCCTGGTGCTTTGCCACAGATCCTAATTATCCTGTACAGAGGATTTTCCCATAAAAAAAGATGTTTTTTGTCTTTAATAAAGTTGGAATTTATTGCACGTTACCACAGCTCGCGGAGGCCGCCGCCTCAAAGGTCTGAGGACGCCGGATGGTCCCGAAGCGAAATCGTTTTTGACATTTTCATTATTTAATAATTCGCATTTTTCTATGGCTTGCCATCATTTTTTCCGATCTTTTGCATGTGCTAAATTATCTACATCGAATTACGCATCTTTTGCAAGTAAGAGCAATGTTATACTTGCACTACAACGCAAGTAATCGAATAAAGGAAGTATCTCGCCTAAAAAGCGATAAGCTGAACGATCCAGGCATTCTTGGACTACAGTTTTGGTCTTAAAAAAATCAGCATAAAAAACTACACGGGATCTTGGAAACACTTTTTGAGAAAAAAAAGGAAATTTTAGTTTCCTCTCGAAAAAGAAAATACTGCATTTTACACATTTTCGACACACCTTATTCTTGGTCAAAAAACCATGATTTTAGAAAAGTACTTCCAAGAACCCGTGTAGTTTTTTGTGCTGATTTTTTTGAGCCCAAGAACACAGCATAAAAATGTCTGTATCACTCTGCTTGTCGCTTTTGAAAAAGCATAGATTTGATGGGAAAAAAATTCTAAAATTTGGCGCGAAAAAGTGCTGCGGTGGAATTTCAAATTTTCGCGAGCTGTGTTACTGTAGAATTTTTAAAAACCAAAAAAAGCCAGAAAAATGGGGGGAATAGCGTAATTTTCCGATCACCTGATGTTTTCATAGATGGGAATCGAACCAGCGACCTTTTGGACGACAGGTTCAACACGCGAACCACTTGACTACGTTTGTTCGGGGATTTTTCTTCCTAGGTTTTGATGCGGCGCCTGCACCTGTAAATTCTCGGCAGCAGGTCGCAACGACCTTTCAAAGTTATGAGGTCTCGATGCAAATAAATTTTGCCTTAGTTTGAGGTAAAAATATGCTTTGACCCATGGAAACATGAGGTTAGCATTAATTTTGGAAAGCTTCCCCATTCTGGGAAACGGTAAAAAATATTGAAAAGTGGGAGAAATAATGATTTTCGTTTAATTTAACAGGCGCCGGCTGTTTACGCGTCTTTTGCTCGATGCTTTCAACTGTCCAAAAAAACTGAGAAAACCTCCGAAATTTCATAAGATCATCAATTCCTCAACAAATTAGCCAAAAAAAATAATATTATCTATGTTTATCTTCACCGCCGGCTGGCTTCTTCACCTTCGACGTCGTCCGAATCTAAAAATATCCTCATTTCCTGGCCGGGAGAGGTCCACCTACCGTAATCGCTCCGAGACGTGCATATAATTCAAAAGATCATGGATCATTTTAATTCGTTTTTCTCTCGGAATATGGGAATAATGAAGGCTCATCGGGGTTGGAACTGTGTCCCAAGATCGTCGTAGTCGAATTACCGTAGGCAGTCGGGAAAGCGGCGACGTCTCGACGGATATTAAACTGAAAAAATGGAAAATCTTTAAAGCAAAATCATTTTTCCACCGTATTCTTGCAATTTTGCTGCTTTCCGCTGAGGGAAAGCTTTCCAAAATTATGCCAACCTCATGTTTCCATGGGTCAAAGCATGTTTTTACCTCAAATTAAGGCAAAAATTTATTTGCATCGAAGATACGGAACCAGGGAAGGTCGATGCGACCTGCTGCCGAGAATTTACAAGTGTGGGTGCCGCTGGAAATCACTTAGAACAGAATTTCCTGGCCAGCGTAGTCAAGTGGTTAGCGCTTTGGACTGTTACTCATAAAGTTCGATCCCCGGGTTACCAAAAAGGTTTTTCCCATTATTTCCGTGACAATTAGCAGTTTCCGCATGTTCCAGAACACCCCGCAATATTCTAGGGGCTGCAACTGACAACTCACGGAGACCAGTGAAATTGCCCTCTAATTATCTGCGAGATTTACATTCTTTTAGCTAAATAGCGTGTAAAAATAGTTAAATGAGGTTAAACTGGGTAAAAACCCGGAAAAATCGTTGAAATTCATTAATTTGCCATTCTTCTGGGTATTTTTTTAACAATACCCGGAAAATGAGTGAAAACTGGTCAAATACAGGAAAAAACCTTCTCAATTCATCAAATTTTGCCATTTTTCTGGGTATTTTCGTCCTAAATGTCCTACACGTGAAGATAACTTGGAAAATAGGTAAAAACTGGGTAGAAACCTGGAAAATCCTCTAAATTCATCAAATTTAACTATTGTGATGAGTATTTTCGTCCTAAATGCCCAGAATCCACGTAGGCGTTGAATCCTCGAACATTCTTTTGAAGAATTGCTAATAAATCTCATTAAATGGAACCATCCTATTCAATGGGAAGAGGCGACGTTGCCTCCCAGACACAAATATTATAGCAGACCAAAGACAAAGGAACTGGTAGGAAAAAACCGGGGGAAGCGACGCTTTCTTACTAAAAAGTACTGTAATTATGGAAAACTACAGTAATCCTCTCTTTTTATAGAATTTTATCGCTTTCCACTGTAGGAAAACTTTCCAAAATTTATGCCAACCTCATGTTTCCATGGGTCAAAGCATGTTTTTACCTCAAAACTGGGGCAAAATTTATTTGCATCGTGATTTCAGAACCTCGAAAGGTCGCTGCGACCTGCTGCCGAGAATTTACAGGTGCCAGCGCCGCTTCAAAACCCAGAGAGAATAATTCACAAATAATCGTAGTCGAATGGTTAGCGCGTTGGACTGTCAATCAAAAGGGTTCTGGTTCGATCTTCCGAAGGGTTTTTGCCAAGAAAATGAAACTTACCACAAAAGTCCTAAAAGGTAGACGTAGATGATAATTCTCGTAGCTTGGGAATATAGCGAACTACCGTATGACATAGAAATAGATTACGGTAGAAATCTTAAAAAACTGACGGCTTCTTCCCATGTCGCTGTCTGTTTATATGCTTCGTTTTCTTCTTTTTTTCTCGTCGTCTCTCAGCTCCTCCTCCTTCTCAAATTCAAAATGAGCGCGTAAGCAGGAAGAAGCGTCGTCGTCCAAGTCAACGGCCACGTAATATCCGATTTAGTCGTGCATGGTTGAAGATTTTTATTAAAAAAAAGAGGCGGGGCATTACCCCACGCGTAATTCAAGGGAGGTCTTCTATCCAGATTTTATAATATTCTATGGGGACTAGAAACTTACGGCGCCTGGCCTCGCTGCGCTCGGCCAGACGCCACGGTTGTATTCAACTGGACTACTTATAATACTTTTAAAAACCGTTTAACCAATTCCTCTAAAACAATTCATTTTCCTTTTCGAATAATTTCCAAAAAAATGGAGATCAGGATGCCTATCGGACGGGGCTGCTTAAAATTGTGATCGAGGGCCTACCGGCCGTCTAAATTTAGGATCGCATGTCTTCCGAACGTTTCTGTTGAAAAAAAAAGAAATCGGGCCGCCGTTACAGTTTCGTTCAGCCAAAGACAAAGGACAGTTCACGGTTTGACAAAAAATAATCGAATTTGGACGACTCTGTCGTCTTCGGACAAGTCTGGATCCCGCTACGTTCGGCCAGGCGGAAATTTTAAACCGAAATAACCAATCAATGCAACTCATTAAAAAGTTTCTTACAAACTTTTTTGAATTATGAAATGATCAAATCCCCTCCTAAGATTCAGCTGCGTCACCGGTTACCATTAGACAACCAAGTACGTACAAACCAATCGCGTCACCGGCTGCAATTAGAATCAACAGAAACTCTTTTAGCAGATAATCCCTTGAGAAAGAACGTTTAGCGCCTGGCCTCTCTTCGCTTGGCCATACACGCGGGGGTTATCAACTGAAATAATTGATCAACTAAAATCGCCTAAATTTCACATAAAATCGAAGCGCTCTTCTAAATTTCAGCCGCCTCACGTGTTACCATTTTATCTGGTAATCAAGTACTTAAAGGGACAGTGCAGGTGAGAAAATACGTGCGCACAACTGCGCGGAGGCTTGCACGAAAATGTCATTACGTACTGAAAAATAAATTTTCGTTTTCCTTGTACAGTTTCTGCTTTATTTTTTTTAAACATTATGTTGCTAATAACTTTTATACACAGGCGGACCTAATAAAATAAAGAAACATTAGATATCTCAATAAAAAATAAAAAAAAATAAAATACCATCGAAAAAAATTTTTACGTACGCAGACATTTTCGATGCGGCGCGGGCGCAGTTGGGCTCATGTACTTTTCTCGCTTGCACTGTTCCTTTAAGAATTTTTATCGATTTCAGTTTGACTCAACCGAAACTCTTTTTGATGATGATCTCTCGAAAAAGAACCTTTGGACCCAGGCCTCGCTGCGCAGACGCCGCGCACAAAAAACTAAAAGGACTTTTCTTCAAATTTTCCTAACCAACACAAATCTCGAAAAAAAAAACACTGAAGTAAGGATCAGTCGCGACACCGGTTACAATTAAATTCAACCAATATTTTTTCCAGTCTGTTACCAAAGAATTTATAAACCGAAAGACACGATTGTCTTCCGCCAAAATGTATCTGGAACATACTCAGAAGCTATAGATGACGCCTGGTCTTGCTTCGTTCGGCCAGACGCGCGGGAGTTATCAACCGAAATAACCGATCAACTAAAATCGCCTAAATTTCGCATAAAAATATCGAAGCGATCTTCTAAAATTTAGCCGCGGTTACCATTTTACCTGACAATCAGGCACGTCAGAGCTTTCACCGATTACAATTTGCTTGAACCGTGATTCTTTTGGCAGATGATTCCTCGAGAAAGAACCTTTGGCGCCAGGCCTCGCTGCGCTCGGCCAGACGCCGCGCACAAAAAACTAAATAATGTTATCTACAAATTTTCCTAACCAAGACTAACCAAGAAAAATATCGGAAAAAAACAATTCTGAAGTAAGGATCAGTCGCGACACCGGTTACAATTAAATTCAACCAATATTTTTCCCAGTCTGTTACAAAAGAATTTGCGCGCACGCAAAAAAATTTTTAATTTTAAAGTATCTTGTACGTAAATACGCAATAATGCGTTCCCACAAAATTGGAAAAGCTTGAAATTTTACTATTTCCGAAGGGTTCCTCCGCTATTATTCATTATAGCTCTGCACATTATCAACCTTATGTCTTCTATGGTATATCAAAATAATCCGCAGACGATACTGCGTCGTTTGCTGATAAGAAATTAACATATTGGACAATTTAAAAATCGTTTGCTTAGGCTTGCAACTTCGCGTTTTTTCCAAACTTCAAAGGCCGATTTCTCATTAATTTCATTCTCATTCGGTCTGACACTTGGCTCATGTACTCAGTTTTGAAAGCGCTTCAAAATGAGCTATAACATGCCTCATTAGCATAAGAGAAGCGAAAATGGCAAAAACTGAATTTGGGGAAAATCGACTTATAAACGGCCATAACTTTTTTATTTCACGTCAAAACGCTTAGTTATTATAAATTCTTACTCAGCGTAAATGGCTCTATCGAATGATATATAACATGTTAAGCAACTTGAAAAAAGAGGGGGGGGGGGGGGCCATTTTTGGCACCCTGACCCAAAATGGCCCCCCCCTAAACGCGACTTCGGAAATTCTTATTAGTACCATAATACTCAGCGTAAAAAACTGAGTCGAATGACATAGGTCACAAGTCCTAAAGTCGAAAAAACATGTAGGTCACTTAGTGGCTTTATAGCTTAAAATTGATAAAGGACAAACCAACCAAAAAACTTCCTGGATTACGGTAACAGAAATTTTGAGCTGACGTCATTTTTGGCGGGAAATTTCGGAAATTTTACTGAAAATTGCGGATTATTAGCGCCCTTTCATGTTTAAATTTTTCCCGGATGGTTTAAAATTACCCGCCAAGCCGGTTTTTTAAAATTGTAACTTCAAAAATTCACGGTTCTTCGAAATTTTAGCGGAATTTCTAAACTGGAATGGCGGGTTATTCAAATTTAGGCGCTCTCTTCTTAAAATTTACCCGCGTTGCTCAAATTTCTCCGTCAAACGGAAGATTTTTATTCCTGAACTTGGGGGCTTTCTTAATTTTTGCGGGATCTTCAAAATTGTCTCTCAAACAGACTGGTTTTCAGGTTTTCACCCCGATGTGGCGGAATTTTGGCGTTCTTTTCGAATTTTGAAGGCAGAGATCGGGAGATTTTTAAATTCAGGCAGTTTCCCGCAGTTAAAAGTTTTTAAAAAGTTTAAAATTTCCCGCCAAACTTGGATTCTTCTTAAAATTTACAGTTCCAGTAGATCAGTACCACAGATCACAGCGATTAGTTTGTTGACCTCAGAAAATTGTACTTCCAAGAAGCTAATATTTTGCTCTTCGTACAGCTGTGCAATTGAACTCTTTTCCGTACATCCGCTGGGCGTACAATTTGTTCAATTATTACAGTCGGCTGAGCAACGTAAAAATTAACAGGCAGAGATCAAAATCTTCTTGAAATTTACCTGGTTTTTGCTAAAAATAACCTAACACATAATTTTGGACTCAGAATTTACGTAAGCGGAAATATTGTCGACTCTCTGTTTAATGAGGAAGAGATTTTTCATAATTATACGTGCAAATTATCGTAAACACGCGTAATCAGGGAGAAGGAAGTGAGAAAGTCCACGAAATTCCCTGTTTTTAATGGAAATTCCACCAGCTGCCGAGATTTTACGGTTGCAGGAATTTTCCAACTCCGAATCTGAGAATTTTAAATATCGCTAATTTTTGAATTTCATCCTTTTCCGGTGAAAATAAGCACCGTAATCTATAAAAAGGCTCCAAAAACTACAAAATTTATGCGAAAAACCTATAAAACAACAACAATCCACAAAAATACCGGGGATTTTGTAACAATTTCAATTCTTGGATCCATTTTAAAATTCCCTCGTGAAATTTGTTGATTTGTTTTCTTGCTTCTCGTGCTCTTCTCGTCGAGTATTTGAGGGGTAGAACACGTGGTCAAAAGGTGTAACATTGACATATTTATATGAAACAGATGGAACCACAGCGGCCAGATCTTAAAATTGAGCTTTTTTCTGTTCTAATCTCGCCGCGTCAATGAAACCTCTAGAAAATTGTAAAAAAGCGTACAGGGTTAATATGTTCTGCTCCTCTGGCTAATCTCGGCTCAACTTCCTTGATATCCAGTGTTTTTGAGCCATTTAACTCGCATTAGAGTGATAAACAGAAAAAGGCTTCCAGAATTGGAATAGAGGGCAATTCCGGGATTAAAGATGAGTCTAAAAGAACAGAACTTGAGGGGAAAATCGGAGAAATGGCGCCAGAAAGCTCGTAAATCCAAGAAATTCATGAATTGTGGCTATTTTCGAAATTTGATTATAACTCGAATAAATCTGGATTATTTATTAAGATTTAAGGTGCGTTAGAAAGAGAAGATCCTGACGGTTTTAACACAGCGAACTTTATTTATTTGATCACTTTAAAAAATTTGTACCGGGAAAACAAAAGAAAACAGCTGAAATTCAAATTTTGGTTCGTAGAAAAGTTTTAAAACTTCATTCTGGGCTAAAAACGAGCTCATAAAAATTCTCGTAATCTCCTTGTTACGGCAGATTTTAGATTTTTAAATTTAACTCAAAAATAGCCGAGTTATAAAGGAAACGAAGTGGGATGTGTGTACTGTGGCTCTCATTTTTGGAAGATGACAGAAAATTGCGAAAAATTCAATTATTAGCCTGTAGAAATTTTTTAAAGGCTTTTTCTTGAATAAAAATACGATCACCACATTCAGTTTGTTCTTCTCCTTATAATAATCCTTAAGTTTTCGAAATTGTCCCTGAAACAGGCGAGTTATGACCAAAATGAAACAAGATGTGTGAACTGTGGTTGCCAGCTTCAGATACTCAACTGACATCAGTGATTTTTCGCGGTATTTCCATGATAAATCTATCTACACGTGTTTCTGTCTTCTGGCGGTAAACATCCTGGTCAAAAACTAAACTCGGAAGAGGAATCCATCGAACATCCAAAAATGTTTCAAAACTCCGAGAAGTCAGGCGACTTTTCGAGCGTTTTCCCGAAAACTTCCTCCTCCCGGCTATATAAACTCGTCTTTTCTTCTGGGTTTTAGTTCAAAATAGCCACAGTTTCCCTAAATTTCCAACATCTGGAGCTCATAAAATCTTCCTCGAATCTTTTGCTCTTTCCCACCAGCAACCAGCAGGCCAGGCAGCAATTTCGAGCGCCTCCTTCTCTTTCTCTAGTTGACATTACACCAGAGAGCCCGCCGCACATTGTATATCCGCGGCCTCCCTCGCTCCTTCGGCACAAACAGTTTCTCCCAGCGGGGAGAGAGCTCTCCTCTTTTTCTCCTTTCTGTGAATTTAAAGGAAACTTTCAGAAAATGGCTGCCGTTGCTCTGACCCACGATGCTGCTACCTGGGATTGGCCTCTTCAGGGACATGATGGAGTCGTTAAGGTTCGTTTAAAGGCCTAAAATTAATAATTTGAAAGGGTACGGTGGTCAGGGAAAAAAGAAAAAAGGATTTGGGGGCAGAGGGAGTTGAACCAGGGTCTTTTGAATGTCAGGGCGACTTCTTAGCCACTGCGCCATAATGGGAGGGAAAACTGGGGAAAATGTTCAAGCCTCGTACTTTTCATCGTTTCTGGAGCTAAATTGGCAATCCAGCCATTGTAATTTCCCCTTTCTGCCTATTTTAAAGCGGTTTTCTTCCTTTAAATGGGAAAAAGCGATGAAAGCCTCCTAATCTCATACTTTTTCGTGTTTCCAGCGATAAAATACCTCTCCAACTACCGTAATCAGCCCATTCTTGGCCTATTTTTGCCTATTTTTTTGCTTTAAATCAATCTGAGCTCAGAAAAGGGTCTCATCTTCCCCTCCACTGCGTTAAAAACTGTAAAAATCGTTGAAAAAAGTGTTATTTACGCCCTCCTTCCCCCCTCCTCCTGCACGAGGTCAACAACAGCAGCTGACATGGGTGGTCATCCACCCCTTCTTCTTGAACTCGGCCGTTTTACACAGCTCAGCGAACCTCGAGCACGGGCAACAGTTGTGTTATGCTGCTGCCAAATGATCAGAAGTCATATTTTTAAGCACACATTCGAGTTAAAAAGCCCGTTTCAGGTCCACAACACCCCGGAAAAATTCGAAATTGGCCTCGATGTCCAATTCTTCGCTCCCAATGAGATTGAAGTCAAAGTTAGCGGAAATGAGGTCCATATCCATTGCCGTCACGAGGTAATTTGATTATTTTAGGCAAAAACTGAGGAGAAAACACAATAGCAAAATAAGAAAACAAAAAGATTTTTGGTGAGAAGAGGATGCGAACTAAGATCTATTGAATAAGAGACGGCGAACTTACCAATTGCGCTACGAAAGAAGATTCTGCGCCATATACTATCGCTTACTACAGCCCTCGGAAGCATTTTTAGGACAAAAACATGGATTTTACTTAACTCACGCTGAAAATTGCCATAAAACGGCATTTTTAAAGAAAAACGCCGTAATCCTACCATTTTCAGAAGCGTACCGATGCCCACGGAACCGTAACTCGCGAAATTCTCCGTGCTTACCATCTTCCTCATGACGTTGACCCAGCTTCGGTCAAGTCTCATCTGACTGGACGTGGAGTCCTCCAAATCACCGCCGAGAAGAAGAAGTAAAGAATAATCCAGTGTGATCCAATATTTCTTTAAAGAAGAATTTCTTTCCTTTATAAAATTTAAGCAACACTTTCACTCTTTTTTCGCGCTAGTTTCTGTTTATATTTATGAATCTTTTCTGTCTCTTTCTGTTGATTTTTGGCAGTGAAGACGACGAGCGCGCAGTTTTGCCAAGAGAGCTTGGATAAACAGCAGCCGAAACATTTCGAGTTCAAGTCACGTAAAGACAGAAAAAAAGACCAGAACGATGGGAAGGTTAAGAGCACTTGGATAGAAGGGCACGGCACGGACTCTTGGGACCAGGTAAATAACAAGAGAAAGATGGCAGGGAACAAATACTAATGTAAATAATGAAAATAATTCAGAAAAAGATCGGTTTTTAGAGATCTACTTTACAAAATAGCCCATTTGCCTATGATTACGATAATTTTTTTCCCTACCTTTTGTTTGGGAACTCGGCTCGGTTAAGCAGTGCAAATGCGTGGAGATATCGAAAAACCAAATATACTATCTTTTTCCTCTCGAAGAGACGATTCCAACGGCATAAATAGCTTTTTCAGAAGTCAGTATTTTCTTGGACCAATGTCCCAGAACACCCCTCTGGCCGATGATTTGTACACTTTTCAAAGCATGTTCTTTTTTGACAGTTTTGATTTGGCGTTTTTCAATCTGGGGGTGCATCATTTAATTCTCTCATTGATTTTAACTTTATTTTCAGGGAGAAAGAAACAAGAAAAGATGGGAAAAATTAAAGCATTCATTGAAGCCGGCAATAATCACAACCGTCAAATAATTGAATTATTTTTTCACAACTGAATCTGCGCACTGAGTATGTTAAATTTTTTTGATTATTTTAAGGAAGAAGCACCAATTTTGGTGGTAAAACGGGAACAAAACCCTGGATCTTAACTGTAAAAACGCTGGAAATTGCACTCGGGCAGACTAGCAGATCTCTACGCATAAAATAAGTGAAGAAAATGATTTTGACACACAAAAAGATACAAGAAATTTGGAAATAGAACACCGTATTGGAGCCGTGAATTTTTTTTGTTTAGGAATGGCAAAAATTAATTAAATTGGCGGGGAAATTCAAGACCATTCTTCTTCTGCAACGCCTTCCATTCGATCTTGTTCCAATGTTGTGTCCTTGTTAATTTGAGAGGACCAACTGGCTTGTACCTGGAATTTTTACAGATTTTTAAGGGATTTATAGCCCAGAAATTGTTAAAATGTGGAAAAACTGAGGCAGGAACCAATTTCAAGAAGAGAAACATTGTTTTTGATTAAAAAATCAATTTTTTAACGAATTATGAAGTCGTTTATAGATCAAAATGACCAGAAAAGTAAGATCTATCGATTGCACTAAAAATTAGCTTAGAAAAATATCAAATTCCAATAAAAAATAAAGATTTCATGTAGAAATCGTGAAATACGCTAAAACTCTGCATGATGTTTGCAAGCTTACGGTGATATTTTCATCGGAAGCTGAATTGTGCCCTTTTTTTAATTTTATTGCTTATTCTTCGATTTTATTGAGTTTTGAAGTGTTTTTTAGATCAAAATGATCAGAAAAATAAGATCTATCGATTGCAAGAGGAATTAACTGGCAAGGATACCAAATCTCAGCAAAAAATGTTGTTTTTATCTGAAAATCGTACAATTCACAAGAATTCTGCCCGTTTTTTACGCGTACTTTGAAATATTCGCCTCAAATTGAGATAATTCTATTTATTTTAATTCTGCTTCTAGTTTTATTATCTTTCCGGGTTAGGAAGTCTTTTTTATCTCAAAAAATTCGTAAAAATGAGATCTACTAGTTGCACATAAAATTAGACCCGAGAAGCAACAAATTTCATTTAAAAATGATCATTTTTCGATTTTTCACCCACCTCTGCTTCAGTTTTCTTCTTCATTTCCAAATCGTCCCCATTTTGCGGGACCAAATTAATTAGTTGCTTTTCTTCCATAACCGGGGCGGCTCGCGGAGTCGAGCGGATGTCTTCCGGGAAGGCGGATCTTCTCGCCAGCTGGGGAACCGAAGGAGTAGCAGGATTGGCTAAAAACTCCACGTTTTTTGGTAAATTTGAATCCTTACAAAGGGCGCCAACTCCGTCAGGACGTAGACTTTCAAAATTTGGCCCGCGATTGTCTCCAGCGAGCCATTCGCTGGCTGTCATGGCCGATCGCCAGGTGACCAGCGCGTCAGGGAAAAGATCCGACTGAAAGACGTCTTTCCGAACCCTTGGAACTCGGAAAATCATTAATTCCAGCGACTTTTCTGTCAAGCGCCAAGCCCGCTGGAATTCGACGGCCATTACATCGCATCTGGAATCCAAAAATAAGCAAAATTTGAAGGAACAAGCTGACTTTTTCTTATTATGGAAGGCAATTGCTTGACCGCCCATTGGAGCCATGTAGGGCGTCAATTGGAGCAGGTAGGGACTGTCGGCACATACCTCGTACATATTTAGGATTCTGTCACCCTGAAAAGGTCAAAATTTGGTGGAAAACGACTTAAAACCGAGAGAAATCGATTGAAAATAAAAGCAAAAATTTTTTTAGGTCTAATGGAATCGAACTCGGACCGTTTGTTTGACAGGCATCGTGCTTAACCTTTATACTATTAAGGTTGCAAATCGCGCTGGGATTTGCTTCAAGCATATCTGCGCACCGGAATTTTTGCCATTTTTTGATTGTTTTAAAGATTTTAACCCACCTTTCCCGCTAAAAACAGCACATTCGTGTCATAATCATAATGAGGAACCAGCGGCTGAGTAGCACTGTCAATATGCTGAGTATGAAGGAGTTTTAAGTCGTAGGCTTCCAATAATTGGACAACACGTTCGGATCCTCGAGTAAACCCGACAACCAGCAGCGCCCGATCATCGCATGCCCATAAAACACGAGCTGCCCGTGTATTTTCCAATACTTTCTTCTGCCGGATCAGACAATCAGCTCCCAATTGGGGTTCGTGGATGTTTATCAGGGCATCTTTGCCCAGGGAAGCGAGATAGACCCCATTGGCGCTCCAAGCGATGGATAGAACTGCTCCGCTATGCGTTGTGAACCTGAAAATGGCCAAAAATTAAAGAAAAAGGCTGTTGAACTGAAATAAAAGAAAATTGACTTTGCCGCCAGTGGAAATCGAACCCGGTAGCTTTGATTAGAGAACAGCGCCACATCGCACTGCACTATGACTGCAGCTCATGCTAGGTGATTTTTGACTCACTTATTCTTCCTTTCCTGTTTCTCCGTGTCCCAAATCTCAATAGAATTGTCGGAAAGAGCGACAGCCAACAAATTCGAAGCTAGCGGATGCCATCGGAGCGTCAAAATCTTCTCCCCGGCCATACGGAGAACGACAGCGGGTTCCATTTCATTTCTCGGCCCGTCTTCGGTAGATACCCGCCAAATATTCAAAATTCCAGCGTCTGTTCCAACTGCCAGCTCGCCGTCGTTAAAGGGATTCCATTGGATGTCGGTTATCTGAAATTTGGACTTATTTGAGGGAAAAATATGGAAATATTAGCAAAAATCCTTTGGACCACCAGGGAGGGGGGGGACGAACCAGGGACTTTTGGGTTGAAAATCGTACGCTAGCCACAAGATGCACCGGATTTCTGGTTTCTGCCCGCGGTTTGATCACAAAAATGTGCCCCAGGAGGTTTCTAGGGTCATAACCCGGAAATTTTAAGCGTCCAGGTCATTTTACTGACTGTTTATGGCCTAAAATTGCTGAAAAATGGCTGCAAGCCAGAGAAATATCAGCAAAAATCCTTGAGACCGAACCCGGGACCTTTAGATTCAAAATACGGAGGTAAATTTAAAAAAAACTTACGTTAGCCTTATTAAAAATGCCATCCATGACGCCATCAGGGATTTTCTCCGGTTGATCGACGTTGTAAATTCCTACAACTCCTGCTGGTCCACTCAATGGGACTGCAATGAATTGGCCACTGGCACAAGCTCCATTGGATTCCGGTGGCAGGCGAGTGTTGACATTTCTCAAATTACTAAAGACCGAATTATTGGCCTTGATTCCAACGATCGTTTCAACATGACGGAATTTTGAGGCTACCATGCCGACGACACAGGATTTTGGACGAGCTCTGGCTGATAATTGACGAGCTGAGGAATCTAAAGTGGATTTTATAAGAAAAAAGAGGAAAAATTACCAGGAGCCGCACCACGGAGCTTTACAGTCGGCGTCTGAGCGGGAGTTTGAATTGGAGCGGGTGCAGATCGAACGGGGCTGGGAGGACGCACATTTTCAACATCTTCTGGATTGGTTTTTTGATGAGAAACTGGTGTAGAATGGGTGTCGGCCTGTTCTAGCTGAAAAACACCGATTAATCCCAGGAAATTGCAGAAAATTTTGAATTTTTTTAGCGGTTTTTAAATTTTAAAAGGATTTTTAGCTGCAGAGCGAGATTACACTCAAATTTATGGGCTTTAATTGAAATTATACCGAAAATAATGGCAAAAATCGATAGGTTTTCAGGAGAATCGAACCAGGGCCTTTGGATTGCAAGAAATAACCGTAAAAATAAAGGATTTCTGGCTTCTGGCACTCCCTTTGGCCATTAAAATGCGTCCCATGGGTTTCTGGGCTTATGATCCGGAAGTTCTGGGCTTATGATCCGGAAGGGCCCAGGGCTTTCTACAACCTTTTTTGTGGCCAAAAATTGCAGAGAAACGTCTGGCAACCAAGGAAAAATAGAAAAAATCCTTGGGACTGGCCGTGGATCGAACTGTCGACCTTCTGAATGTCAATCCGGAGGGCCAACGACATCCGTCAGCTGTTTTCCCCATTTTTAACCTGATTTTTATTGATTTTTGCTGTAGAACCTACCGTAAAAACTGAATTCGAACCCCCTGGACCCGTATTCATAGACATTTCCCTGGGGAAATGATTTCCCCGGGGATACGTATTCCCGGGGAAAAGATTTCCCCAGGGAAGGATTTATCCCCGGGGATAAATTTTCGTATTCATAGTCGCTTTCCCCGGTTGGGATACGTATCCCCGGATTTATACAAGGATATTCGGAAAAATAATACGAGGAGGAGGCTCTTGCCGCGGTTTGTCGTAATGACAAGTATATATTTCCGAGAACCGTTTGAAAACCGAAAGCAAACAGGAATGGACAATTATGTGGAAAATTTCATCATTTTTTCTTTTTTGTTCAAGTTGCTACGTTGTTGTATACTGTATATTCTCGACAGCGACAGGAAGACCACGATTACTGTCCGGCTTGACGTAGACGCCTTCCAATTGGGCCAGAAGAGTCAAAAAGCTGCCTTTAGTCAGACGGAAGCGCTGGCGAAATTCCTCGTCGTCGAATCTCTCCACGACAGCCGTATCCGTGCGTACATAGGATTTTTCTTTGGGAAGGGCTAAGACGGCATCCAGCAGATCACCGTCTATCAGATCCATCTCAGCAATAATGACCAACTAACTGTACAAACACACCAACTGATTTTACCTGCCGAATCACGCCGACAGAGCTTTAGTTTCACATATTAACCTCATTTTCTTATAAGCAGCAAGCTTGGGGATAAATTTATCCCCACCTATTCAGGTGGGGAAAGATTTATCCCCATTAGGGAAAGATTTATCCCCAGGGAAATGACTATGAATACGAATTTTATCCCATTGGGGATAAATCCTTCCCCGGGGAAAGATTTATCCCCGGGGAAATCGACTATGAATACGGGTCCTGGGGCGCTAAGTTTCAATACCTCCCTTTCCCCTGGGGCAATAAAACAAGAGGGGTTTTATTATAGAGGGTATGAAAACTACCGAAAATAAAGAAAAATACTCACATCCCGCAGCGCTTTATTCAAATCCGGGAATCCTTCCGTCTTTTTCTCTTCATATTTCAATTCTTTCACTTCTTTTGGCGGTGCTGGCTCCTCGATCTGCAATTTACCCCGTATTAAATAAAAATAGTTAAATTTACCTCATTTCTAGGCTTTCTTACGATAGCTACAGGAGTTTCTGGGGCTGGAGGCTGTTTAACTGAAGGTGGCGTGGGTTCCTGTGGCGGAGGCGAAGGATTTGCAGGGCTGCCACCCGGAGCTAACGAGATTTTACCCGGCTAAATAATTTTTTAAATACAAACTACAGTAACCTACCAGCTTATCACAGCCTCCAAGCCATTCAGAAGCACTGCAAGCTGCTTCGGCTCCAATTGTATCGGGGAATAAATCCGTGTGGAAATCGCGGTAAGACTAAAATTGCCATTTTCTTTAAAAATGAAAAATTACCCGGCGAGGGACGATACAAGGAATTGGAACAATGGAATTCTTTGTCAACTGGTAGAAAACGTCGACTTCTCCTTCCATGACATTTAAATGACGCTTGGTGCCAAGGCACGCGCCGACACTTTGCTCAGGGAGAGTCATCTCGTATACTGAAAATGATCAAAATTAGATGCTAACTAGAAAAAACAGTACAACATTAGAAAAATGGCCAGGAATACCAGCTGAAATCCTCTGAACCACCCGGGAATCGAACCTGCGACCTTTAAATTACCGCCGCTGATCATAAAACCATGAGCGCAGCGATTTTCTGGCTTCTGGCGCTCTCTTTGAACATCAAAAGGTGTCTTGCGGCGTTCTAGGATAATAATCAGGGAAATTTACGGGTCCAGGACTTTTTACAGGCTTTTTATGACCTAGAAATGCAGAAAAACGTCAGAAAACCACAAAAAGAACAGCAAAAATCCTTAGAACCCCAGAGGATTCGACCCAGCGATTTTTGGATTAAAAATTCGCTGATTTTTGTTCCTAGCCCACCGCTTACCTTGCGATAAAAGTGGCTGTCTGTCTTGCTGTTCCATTAAGAACATTTTATTGGTTCCTTTTCCTGTCAGGAAGAGCAACTTGGTGTCCGGATCATAGTGAGGGATGAGAACTCCCGTGGTTGATACAAATTCTTGGATATGGACAGGGGCTCCCCATTTTCCTGTCTCATATAAGCGGACTTCTTGAACACGCTTCTGAAAAGGTTTTTCTTTAAAAGTACGTAAAATTACGGGATTTTTGATTGAGAAAAAATTGAAAATTAAAGCAAAAAAATTTTTAGCCCTGGTGGGAGTTGAACCCTCGATCTGTAGGTTTAGAGACTAACGACATCGCACTGCGTCATGATGACGAAGAACGCGCGGGATTTTCCCTGACTTACATTAGTAAATCCACTTGACAGCAGCCGATCACCACAGAATAGAATTCTGCCTTCTCTTCCCATTCCCTGATGTGATTCAAAGTTTTGAATCGGTTCGAGACCTGCACGAGGATCATAGACACAGATCTGTTTTCCTTTATCGGCACTGATAGCCAGCAATCGGCCATCTGGGCTCCAATCCACTGACTGCCCACGATCCGTTAGCCCGGTAACTTCTAAAAATTTGAATTTGAAATAAAAGGGAAAACGGCTCCTACCGTAGGCCACTTTTTTATGCTCTAAATCCACGACAAATCCACTGCGACTGCTGGCAACAGCGACAATTCCAGCGGCAGTTGAGTGTGGCTTCAAGGCGTCGAGCTGAACACCGCCGAGATCCACTTCAGCCTCCAAATAATTTGAAATTGTAGCATCACCGGAGATTTTCCAGAGTTTTAGCTGAATTTCCCTTAATTTTAAGGGAAAAAGGGGAAGAATGGCACCTTTTCATCTCGACTGCAAGTAAGAAGGAGATCCTGAGCATAGGGAAGAAAGGAGAAATCATCTACTTGATCTAAAAATGGGATTTGGGCTAGAAATTGACAATTTTCTGGATCCCAGAGGCTGCTACAGGCATAATTATGCAATTCCGGTGGTTTTCTTGCTTTTACTCGCTGCATACGCGTATTAGGCCCCCTACGGGCCCAAAAACTACTTTCCAACATCCCATTTAACTCATAAAAACCATGGAGATGGCTCCCATTAACCCAGGACATTATTCTACCAGCTTTCCTGGCCACCAGCTTACCTCCATGGGCGCATACGACGCCAATATTGTCCCTCAATCGTCTTCCTCTTGCGTTTGTAGCGACAATTCCCAGTTTTCCTCCTTCTCCTTCAATATGAAATGCCAGATATTGGTCAGATGATTGAATTCCATTATTTGTACATGAGAGATTACCAATTGGAAGGTCGAAAATGGTTGCCTGGAAGAAAATTGGGGGTTTTTGGGGGGAATTCTCTCGATTTTTGGGGTTTGAGCAGGTTTTAAAGGTCTAATTGGGGTTTAAATTTTTCTTGGAGGTCTCGCGAATAATTTAAAGCCAATTAGACCTTTTAATTTCTAAAATAAACAGGAAAAATAAATAAAAACCGGACTCACCTCCTTTTTAGGCAATTTCGGCGTAGTATTTTTAAATTTTGAAGCCTGAAAACGCCAAGCCATTGTGGTTTCAACTTCTTGAGGTCGGGATCTTATTGCCTGAAAAAGGGTGGGGTTTTTAAAGAAAAAGAACAAGAAAAGAGGGGGGAAAAGGCAAGAATGTACCCGGCCATCTGTTCTGGGGAGTCATCTCTCCCAAAAAGCAAACAAAATCAATAAAATTTTGAAGATAACAGGCAGGCGGTGAGCTGGAAAGAAAAAAAAGAAGGGGAGAAATGTGGGGGAGATATGGATGACTCAAGGAGGGGGAGGCGGCCAACTATGGTGAAATTTTGGCGCTTCTTTTGAAAATTTAGGGCTATTTGGGTTTTTGGGGTTGAAAATTGCCGATTTTGCAAAGGAAATACCCAAATTTTACCAGAAAACAGGCTAGAAACCCTGAAAAAGAAAGCAAAAATCTTTCAGCGCCCGCGAGAATCGAACTTGGGAATTTTTGCTTAAAAATCCTACAAAAATCGCAGAATTTTAGCGCAAAACCGGCAGATTTTCACCAGAAAACACAGATTTTGGCGCTTCTTTTAAAAATTTGAACTAAAAAAGCCGCAAAATGATAAAAACCCAAATTTTTCCTCAGAAAACAAGAAAAGATCGATTTAAAACTCCCGAGACTAGTAGAGTTTGACCCAAGTTTGGTGTCAAATTTCACACTGGTTCCCATAATTGGGCGCCGATCCTGCCCTATAGACGCCTTTTTCTAGCGCAGAGTGTCATAAAATTTTTGGTAAAAGAGGGGAGAACTCGAATTTTGGGTTGAAAATATTAAAAAGTTGGAAAAACTCTCAATTGTCAAGATATTACGGGTTTTGTGGCTCCTGGTGTCCCAAATTCCCAAAATTTGCATTCAAAGTCCAAATTTCCCTGCTAAAATAAAAAAAATTACGTAACCAGAGCCCTGTAGTCCAATAATTGCGGTCGTATGCGTCTGCTGATCAATTTCTGGCCCTCTTTGGATGTCGAAAATTGGCCAGATGGCATTAAGATATCCCCCCGTGGCGAGCGCGCAATGATCCTCAATTTCACCAGCTGGCAGAGCATGATTTTAGATTAAAAATCATTTAAAGGAATTTAAAAAAAAGGAAAAGAATAAAGCCGCGAACTTGAGACGATTGGATTGCCGCCAAATGTCCGCCGCTACGCAATTTGGCGTCGCAATTAAATGGCCACAGTTAACCTTTAACCGTAGATGGAATATTTAAAGAAAATACTATAATTTTAAAGCTTAAAATCATTAAAATTTCATGGAAAATGGTTAAAAATGGAGAAATATTAATGGTAGCTAGGGAGGGACGACCAACAGCCACAATACACGCCCATTGATGCCCTTTTTGTTTATTGTCCTCTGTCCACCTTTACCTCGCTTGTTATTTTATGGACATTTGCACTTATAACCGGGACATGTGAAATACACGTGGTAATAACTAGAAATCTAGGTCATTGGTCCAGAAAATGCCATTTTTTAGGAGATTTTACGTGGAAATGTTGGCAAAAAGTTTTAGGACGTGGCGGGGATTGAACCCGGACCTTCCGGATAACAAATTCGACCTTTGGGGCACCGATTTTCTGGCTTCTGGTCCCCTTTTGATCACAAAAATGTGTTCAACGGATTTCTAGGGTCAATATCCAGAAACTTTACGCTCCCAGGGCTGTTTTAAAGCTTTTTGTGACCTAAAATTGCAGAAAAATGCCCGCAGAGTCCAGAAATATCAGCAAAAATTTCTGGAGAACCGCGGGAATCGAACCAGGGACCTTTTGATTGCAAATTTACGGGCCAATTGCTAATTTTTCGGGTCTACAAGCCCGCTGCAGGTTCAAAGTTGATAAAAATGGCACTCTTTTCGGGTAAAATGAGGAAAAAAAGGCGGTGGCCAAAAGAAAGTGGTCCTGGATTCTTCTGGCTGTTTCCTAACCCGGTCCCACACGAAAAATTACTCGCTAGTAAGCCAGGAATAATATGACAGAAGGGGGGATCCATTAGTCACTGAGCCGGGTGCCAGTGGAACATAAGAGCCCAAATCCGGGCACAATTGGCTATGCTAATGCGGGGGGTTCCTTCCTTCCGAACGATCGAATGAATAGGGGAGAGAACTTGCAGACCCAATTCTAGGGGGTTGAGGGCTTTAGAGGAGCGTTAGTGCGTGCTTAAAAGGCGGAGAGGGGTGTTTCTGGCTCCTTAGGACAGAAAAGTGGGTTCCTGAACGGATTTTGGTGACATTTATCCAAGGAAGAGGATACCAGAACTGTTTTTAGTGACATTATTCCCAATTTTATTCAAAAAAAAAACTGATAAAACCGCCTTTCCTCTCAAAAATCCCTGGGTAATGGTTAAAATTTCAGGATAGGATGCAAAAAATCGCTGGCTGGGACCCGGAAATTGGCGAGAAGCCCTGTTTTCATGGTAAAAACTGCTCCCCCAAGGTATTCTGGGCATTTTTCCTAGTAATTGACAGGAACATGAGCTCCTGGATGACGCTGAGCTCCTCCCCGGCACTGATAGTTACGATCTTAGCAACTGTGGTGACTCAAAGGTCTAAATGAATCATTTGACACCATCATCCAGGAAAAAAACGATGGTTAGGTCAAATGACTGGATCCTGAATGACGAAATGCGGAGATTAGTCAATTTTATGGGAAGAAAAGGGCAAATTGAGATCTTTTTGATTAGAAATCGACCAAAAATCTAGAAAACAGGGATTCTGACTGTATTAATCCGAAATTTAGCACTTTCCGTCTATTTTATACAAAAAAGCCGTCCACAAGCCAAAATTCCCTCCGGAAACCCCCCATTTTCCCTCTAACAATAGGAAAAAACGAACTCTGGACGCCCAAGCCTCTTAGATTTAAACTTCCCGGACTTTGTTTCCTGTTTTCGACTTTTAAATGTTCGTTTTTCTTTTTTAATCAGCGAAAGTACCAGCCTTCTGAATAATTTATAAGAAAAAATGGGAGGAACACAAGTTCCGCAAGGAATTTTGGCTGTTTCTCGCCGTTTTCGACCTATTTTTCCTATTAAAATTAGCAAAAATCTTAGGACAAGCAGGGGGATCGAACCAGGAACCTTTTGATTCTCAATTAATCCTTCGATTTCCAGCTTTTCCCTGCGCCTGCACCCATAAATTCTCGGCAGTCAGCTTCTACGACCTTTTAGAGCTCAAATTTTTCGGTGCAAATAAATTTTGCCCCAGTTTTGAGGTAAAAAAGACTTCGACCCATGGAAACGTGTGGTTGAAACAAATTTTGGAAAGCTTTTCCTTAGTGGAAAGCGATAAAATTGAAGAAAATCAAGGAATTTTGAATATTTTCCATGCAGGACCCAAATAAAAATGAAAAGAGGCGTCCACAGTAATTTTATCCCCCACAGTTAAGCAGCTAAAAGAGCCACAATTAGACAGCAATAGGGCCACAATTAGACAATCATACCTCGAAATAAATTACTCTACAGTATTTTTTATTAGTAAAGCCCCTTTCCGCCTCAAGTTCATCGTAATTTCCAGCGCCATAAGGGCTACTAGGACCATTGAGTTGCCCCCTCAGTCTAATCAGCTCGAGCCTCTTCCTCCTCCCAATCCAACCTGCTAATCATCTTGCCCTTGCTGTCCTCCGAACATCCTCATAACTATGCACAATGGCCCGTGAATCCAATTACGCCGTTTAGCATCGAAATGAACAGAAGACGAAGCTACACTTGACCCTCTTCTCTTCTTATGGGAGCCTCAATATGGTAAGAAAGCGCTTGTTTTTAAAGGTGCACTCGTTTCAGTTGATTCTTCCGCTTATTTTGGCTATTTTCCTACCAAAAACCCTGGGGATCAGCTCCTGCCCAGCGCAATGTTTTTGTACAGATGGAGATATCGTCTGCACGTAGGTTTTCCACTTTTTTCGTTTTTTTTCACGTAAAAGTATGAAGCAGAACGCCAAGACAAATGAAAAATAATCAAAGAAAAAGGGTTTTGATTTAGGTGGGGATTGAACCTGCGCTTTTTTGAATGAGAGGCTAACTTCTTAGCCGCTACGCTATAGGGAAAAGTGGTAGAAACTCGTAGAAAAGACGGAATTTTCGTTTTCCTACTGAATTCGGAGGAGAATAAGCGAAAAAATGCTCTCGGGAGAAAAGTTCAGGAAATTTTAAAGGAAAAACCTCTTTCTATGTTAAAACAACCCAAATTCTACAAGAAAACCCCCGAAAGCGGGTCACCCCTGGTTTCGAATTTTCTCGGATTCAAACCGGTACATCACCGAAAAAAGTCGCATTTAAACTGGGACAAAGTTGCACTCTGACAGGTTCAAACCGGCCAGTATCACAGCCGGACTGGGTCAAACTGTGATGAACTCGAAAAAGGACTAGTTTGC
Source organism: Oscheius sp. DF5033 (assembly GCA_964036215.1). Lineage (NCBI taxonomy): Eukaryota > Metazoa > Nematoda > Chromadorea > Rhabditida > Rhabditidae > Oscheius > Oscheius sp. DF5033. The sequence continues at coordinate 366,209 of CAXIWN010000004.1, read as the reverse complement.
ATTAGACAGAATCGAAAAGGAACATTTTTGCATTCGACGGAATCGAAAAGGGCCATAATTGCATTCGACGGAATCGAAAAGGTATAGGTTTGAATTCGTACAGATTCAAACTCAGCACGAGTTCGAATTATACACAATCAAACCCAGGACAGTGTCGAATTATACGGACTCAAACAGGGACGGTTTCGAACTTTTTTTCTTGCAAAAGTGCGTCAAAGCAAAAACATCTCGTCAAAAAAAATGTCGTAGAATTTTTCCGTTTTCAATCGTTTTTACCAATTTTACTTCATTCTTATGGATTTTTGCTAGATTTCGAAGTATAGAAAGATTAGAATGCACGGCAGGACACTTCGCAGAGATACACAGAAGAAGTTGAGCGAAGAAACTGCATTAAATAGAGTGGAAAAAATCCCTGATCCTCATATAATCGATCTAATTAAATTTTTTCCTGCCATATTAGGTAAACTCACTCCTGAAGAAGTGTTTCCTATCTAATATATTGAAGAACGTCTTTAAATAAAAAGAAAAAACAAAAAATCATATGCATATGGAAGCATTATATCGATAGCTACAATTTAGACTGATTATACGTATTCTACAGAAATTCTACCGTTCCTGATGTCCGAAGAACATTAAACAATCTGAAATAAATTATTAGCAGCAAGAAATAGCAAAGAAACAAATAGATATCATCAAAATCTGATTTTACCATTTTTGATATACTAATTTCGAAGTTTCTAGGTCAATATTGCTTGAATTTCGACAGGATCTTTTTTGAAAACACTCTATAACGTCTATATATTATTTTGCAACAAAAAAATATGAGAGAAATACAGCAGAAACAACAAAAAAATAAGAAATACGAAGAAAAAAGCAAGTTCTACTATCAAAAACAATCGCGACATTTTTTTTTGACGAGATGTTTTTGCTTTGACGCACTTTTGCAAGAAAAAAAGTTCGAAACCGTCCCTGTTTGAGTCCGTATAATTCGACACTGTCCTGGGTTTGATTGTGTATAATTCGAACCCGTGCTGGGTTTGAATCTGTACGAATTGAACTTGTACGCTGCGATTCCATCCCCCTTTGATTCCAATCGGGTTTGAATACATTCGATTTGAATCCGTCCTGGTTTGAAAAGGGTATGGTTGAATTCGTCTCGGTTTGAAAAGGGCTGGTTTGAATCTGTCACGATTGCGAAACTGACCAAATTCGGTGGTGGCCGGTTTGAACCTGTCCCTATGTGACTTTGTCCCAGTTTAAATGCGACTTTTTTCGGTGATGTACCGGTTTGAATCCGAGAAAATTCGAAACCAGGGGTGACCCCGAAAGCACGCCATAATACCCTACTCTCTACTCTTTTCCCCTCGAAGTATGTGTAATGAGTCCCGCCATTTCTATTTGTGCCAGCAGCCGAAAACAGGAAAACTGTCGATTGTGTCAAGACATCGACGCAAAAAAACGCGGATGAATCATCAAAATGGCGGGAAAGTGTGATTTTATAGGAAAAAACAGACTGTTTTAACTAATTTTGACAGTAGAAAGTCCTAGCGGAGGTTAAATGGTTCCTGGGGTCCTGTGGGGAAAATAAGGGGATTTCGGGTAGAAAAAGCGATAAAAGGGGGAAAATATAGAAGCAAAAAGATTTTGGCACTTGAGGAGATTGAACCTGTGAGCTTTTAAATGATAGGCTAACTTCTTAACCACCGAGCCATAGGAAGAAGCTAGGGGCCTTGAGAAAACATGAAGAAATATCGCAATTTTTGAGTTTACACGGGATTCAAGTGAAATTTGAATATTTCCAGGAAAAATGGGTGAAAATTTAAAGAAAAATTAGGAAAAAGATGGAACTGCGGGGGTAGAACGCCTGTAATCAGTCGACTGCCCGAGATGGGCGGCAAAAAACCGCGGGGCGACTGGGAGAATGACTCACCGGGTTTTTAGGCAAAGAAATGGGGAAATTTCCGCGTAAATATAAAGAAAATGAACGATTTAAAGGACTGCAAATAGTTTAAGCGCCCAATGTTATTTCAGAAAGCACAGCTTGTTACGTTTTGTCTATACAGCCCCCCGCCCTGGCGCTATCCGATTACTCACACAGATTAATAGGCAACGTTCCGACAGAAACAAGACGACGGGGAGACAGCGAAAGAGAGAAAGAAAGAGACGCGAGTTTGGCATAATAAGCAGGGGAAAAAGTTTCTTAAAACGGAAGGAAATTGACAAGTTTAAAAGGGGAAGTTTCGGAGGACAAAACTTGCCTCTATTAAGAAGCCTCCAGTGCCCGGTTAGCTCAGTCGGTAGAGCACCAGACTCTTAATCTGGCTGTCGCGGGTTCGAGCCCCGCATCGGGCTGGCAACATTTTTTGACTTTTTTTAGGTCTTTTACTTACTTTTTTCCCTATTTAACAAAATTTTAAAAGGAAAAAGGCCGGAAATACGGTAATTTTAGGGGAAAAAAAGTAGGAGAGGGTAAAAATCGCTTTAAGACCAACACAGAGGTATTTCAAGGGGAAAACGACCATTTATTAAGGAAAATAGCCGGTTTTTGACTATTTTTAGGGCGACAATAGTCCCGAGAGGGTAAAAAAGGGTCCCGTAGCGAAAATACGGTAGTTTTCATGAAAAGAAGAAAGGAAAAGAAAAATTTTGACCCCGAGGGGAATCGAACCTGGAGCCTTTTTTTGTTAATCAGCGCTACTTACCACTGCACCACGACTGCAAGTTTTTCGCGGGGAGGAAGACCCAAATTTCTCCCACAAAAAAGCATCAAAACATACCTCAAACCATTTGGTGAAGAAAGATGGACACGCCATCTTTTTTTTTCCTTTAAGAATACAGAGAGACAGACAGAAATAGAAAATGTGTGTGTTTCCGTTGTCTCGTCGTCGTCTTCTTCTTTAACACAAAGGAAAAGAAGAAAAAGACGGCCACAATTCTGATTCAGGGCCCCCGACAGAGGCTGGCTGCGACTAATTCGCGGCGGTGGGAAAAAAGGCAAAAAAGGGGGAGGAATACAGATTTTTTGATCATAAACACCGGAAAATCGTGGATTTTTCCATAAAAATGCCCGCTATTCCAGATGTGAATCCACTTCCTCAGGAGAGCTCAGCATTAATTCCCTTGGCGGCTCATTTGTTCGTTCTTTTGTTGTCCATTCGTGTACAAAAGTTGATATTCAAAATGGAAGCTTTTCTGGCGTTGTCCTCCAAGAAAGGCTCACTTTGGTAGCCATCGGTACGTTTTTAGCTGTCTAACTGCGGTTTTGACTGTCTAACTGTGGTTTAGACTGTCTAACTGTGGTATATTGGCTGTTTTTAGGTGTAAAATACACAGAATTTTATGGGGTATATTAATAAAAAAGGGAAAATAAAAGAACACGGTGAAAACAAGGAGAAAAATGACAATTTCCTATGAAAATCGGCAATTTTGAGGCAACGCTCGATGTTTACAAGCGTTCTTTGGCCCCTAATGACAGAAAAAGTGAATTATTAGCTCAGGAATAAAATTGTACGATTTTTAGCTTTAAAAGAGTGGTTTTTCAGCCTTTTTAAGTGTAAAATATGCGAAATTTTACGAAGAATATTAGTAAATCAAGAAAAACTAAAGAAACTAGAGAAATTACAAAGAAAATCGGCGATTTTCAATGACCTCTGCAATTTTAAGGGTCTGCTCGATGTTTACAAGTGTTCTGTCCGACAAAATTGCGAAATATTAAATTGTTTTCAAAATAAACTAATTTCATTGTTTTTAGCTCGCTAATTACAGTAATCTTATCATTTTTAGTTGTAAAAAAATCCTACACTATCTGCTGAATATTAGCTACAACTTTTAAACCAATAAAACATCGAAAAACAGCCAAAAATCGTAAATTTTCAATGATCTATCAATATTTGCTTTTGTTCGATGTTTACAGGCGTTCTCTGTCACATAACTGAAATAAAAATAAAACTAGCAAGAAGAAAAACAGCAGCTGTCTGACATTTTTGGCTGATGGCGCGGGTGTGCCGCACCATCGAGCAATGACACATTTAGCGAGGCTTTTTGTTCCGTTTTCGTCAGTTAGGCTCCTCAAAGAAAAGGCAATTCTGTTTCAAAACCCCCGCGTCATTTGATATAATGTCCTCATGTGATGCTAAAATCAATTGAAATCATCATTTAGGGCGGCTGATAATTGAGCCAGGCGCCTTTAAAGGAATCATTCAATCACCAAAACAAATTGTCATCGAGCAGGTGAACTCATATCATCCCTATGACGTAAAAACATTGCAGTGTAACATTCCGCGATTGTTATCCGGAGCCTTTGAAGGCTTATCCCGGCTTCAGCACATTTGGTTCAAAAAATGTCAACTGGACACGATCGAAACAGGAGCATTTTCCGCCCTCGGTCCCCTTGATTATCTCTACTTTCGCGATTGCTCAATTGGCTATCTTCAGGAGCAATCCTTCGGTGAGTAAAAAAACATTTAAAGTCTAAAAACATTTATTTAAAACTAAACAAATAAGGATTATAAATGGACGGCATACTCGTAAACTTTGTTGATGACAATCGGGCGGCGATGGTTCTTCTAGTCGTCAAATCTTTCCGATAATTTGTTGAGCAGCTCTTCGTGCGACATTTGTCCTTCGTCACAGATCTAAAAAAAGAAAATGAGTAAAATCTGAGATGCTTTGTCAATGCTAAACGTTGTCTTCTTTCTTCTTCATATAACTCGGCCCTGCTTGCATCTTTTCCAAAATTTCAAAGATCATACGAAAGTTGAAATCCTGGCGATTCTAGCAAACGGTGCTTCAGCTCGATCGGCAATAAAAATCAATCAAAATTATCTTCTTCAAAGTCTAACGGCCGTTGAACTGAAGTTTCGTTTGCTAGAAACGCCAGGATGTCTTCTTCCAATTGTTTCGTCGTTAAAAAAGAGTCGAGTTATATGAAGACAATGAAGATCTTCATGTTACACAACATTCAGCATCAACAAAGATTCCAGATTCTAAACAAATCAAAAAAGAAACCTACTTGGAACTGGAGAATCTTTCCAGAATCAAGGGCGCTTTTAATTGCAGAAGCTGAGGAAGCGTAGATCATCTTCTTTTTGATGGAAGCGCCGTCAGGACAACTAAAAAAGTTTCTACAAAAGCAAAAACAAATGAACTTACACTTGTAGAAAGACAATCTTATCCATCTTCGAATTACCGACTCCCATTCGAGTACAATTGAACTTGAAATCAAAAACAGCGTAGCGGCAATCATTGTAATTATCGGTACGATCCTATAAGCAGAAGAATTAGACGAGGAAACAGCTAGCAACTTGTAGAATCCAATAACAAAACAATTTCAATTCTAAAAGTGAAATGAAAAAATTTACCTTGATATCAGCGATGAATTTCTCAAACGCAGCTTTGGAAGAATCTTCGTAGTGATCTCCAGACAAGCCGAGTTCATCAGCAGTAACGGCTGCTTCGACAATTACTTCCTTCTCCTAAAATAACACAATTCATACAATACAACAAATACAAAATGGCAAAACTAAACGCACCTCAATCTTAAAAATGATGTATCGATATTCCTTCTTTCCTTCGCTCAGCTTTTGGAATGCTTCTTGGACGAGGGGGTTGATTACGACTCCTGAAGCCATTTTACTGAAAAAACAGAAAATTATAAAAAGTTGTGAATGAGAAAGAGAGCGAATAGAAGCAATAGAAGATAATGAAACGAATTTGATCACTTGCAAACAATAATAACGACCATTACGGTTAAAATAACACCAGCAACTAACAAGTACTGTAGAGTCTCTTACTGCTCTGTACTCAATATTAACAACAAACAATAACATCACACATTGAAAACAACGAAGCAAATAGTTTTTCATCACTAGTACATGTTGCTAGAAGCTGTTACAACTTGTTTAGACTCTATTTTTGTGTTTCGGGGTGGTTTATAGGTCATTTCATCCACTTACATGCATTTTGGAGACTATTAACGCTCTTTAATAAATGCTTACGGTTTGTTTTGGTCTATTTTTAACATTTGCCATGGTTGCTGAGACTATTAACGCTCATTTATGCAACCATAACAAAACGTAGGATAACTAATTGCCATCTCATTCACTTACATGCATTTTCGAGTCTCTTAACGCTCTTTAAAGGGACTCTGACAGATGTTTGAATTCGCGGGCAATTGGGTACTGTATTTAGCCATCGCGCAATAATACTCCTTTTTCCAAATTTAATTTTGATGTTCTTTTAATAATTTTTAATGCTAAACTTGTTGCAAATATTTTAGTAATTATTTTGACATAAAAGAAATAATAGAAAACTACATATTTTGAGCAAATCCGAGAGGAAGAAACTGGAAGAACAGTAAACGCGCTCTAACTCGTCTCCACTTTGTAGACGAGTTGGAGCGAACTTACTTGCTGTCAGAGTCCCTTTAATAAATGCTTACGGCTTGTTTTGGTCTATTTTTAACATTTGCTATGGCTGCAGAGACTCTTACCGCTCTTTTGTGCAGCCATAACAATAAGGGGGTCATAAATTACTGTATCTGACGAAAGAAATGTACTCCTATCAATAACAGGTGCTCTTTAAACTTTTTCGGACCAATTTTTGTTATTTCTAACTGCTGCTGAGACCATTAACGCTCATAAGGCAACAGTATCAAAGAATTTAGATGATATACTATAAAAAAATTCGAGGAAAGGGATCAACACGTATTGCGATCAATTAGTAGGAGCATTATCACTTTGAGAACATTCGTTATAAAGCTATTTGTGGCCATTTTCAAGAGTTCTCGAGACTATTAACGCTCAGAGCTCAATTATCAGTAGGTTTAGGTTCATTTTAGTTATCTGCTATAGTTGCTGAGACTATTACCGCTCATAACGCAACAAAATTTAAAAAATCGCAAAAGTATCCAGCTGTCAACGATGAAACGAATGTATTTCCATCGATAACACATACTAATCAAGCTTATTCGGGTCAATTTTTGTCATTGCTAACTGCTGCTGAGACTCTTACCGCTCATAATGCAACAGAAATAGAAAAAAAGGATAATCAATTGCTGTATATGATCAAATATTTGCTTTTCCTTCAATGGCACGTGTTGTTTGAGCTTCCTTGGTTATATTCTTGTTGTTTGTAAGTTGCAAAGAGACTATTAACGCTCAAAATGTAACATGAATGGGAAAATGGGATTAGTAAGAGTTGAAATAAGCTAGTGGAAGTATTATCACATTGCGAACATTCGTTATAAAGCTATTTATAGTCGTTTTCACAAGTTTTCATGAGTTGCTGAGACTATTACCGCTCAGAACTCAATTCTAATAATAAAAAATTAGGTGGAAGCAACGATGATGATAATTGTCAGCGTAAAACTTGCATAAATGATTAGCTGATACTTATTTTAGCTCAATTCTGTGCATTTACAACAATAAGAGCAACTATTAACGCATTAGCACAAAAAAAATAAAACAAAAATTGGGCATGACAACCGCACGCCGGATGAAAAAATGTAAAATGAGAAAAAGGACGCGCAGAGATGAATTTGAATTCAATCCGCCTCAGGTTTGGCGCATTTTCAAATAGCAATTTCCAATCATTTGTTCTTTGATTGAGAATTGCTGTTTTTCTACCATTTTTAACCATTTTTTAGCTATTTTAGCTTCTAAAAAATAAAAAAACTAGTGGAAAACGTAGCGGAAATGTTGTAGAGACTAGTTCACTGAACCATAAGGCGCTATAGTCGATAAATGGAGCAAGTTAAACAAACCAACGCGTGCTATGAGTCAGAATTCGACACAGAATGGATTAGAAAATATTTTGAGATTATTTAGAGTTAAAATAAGAGAAAATAAGCAATAAAATTGATAAAGAATCAATTAATTCAGAAATTATTACTTACAAGGGAAGTCCACCAACTTAAAGTTCCCGATTTGGCTGATTTTTTTCCAGGATGTAGGTCTATGTTAGTGATGCACATACCCAAAAAAATTAGGCCCCCAAACGTTGATTTGGAGGAGCTAGAGCCTTCTGAAAGTCGTTTATTCTCAACTTCGCGCCCTAATAACTTTAGAAATTCACTTTGTAGATGGGTCCGGTTTAGTTTTTCCCACGTAAAATAATGTGCTGAACACGCGCAGAACAAAAAAAGAACCAGCCGAAATGAGGGAATTTCACAAATACCATGGCGATGGCGACACTGTCATCCTGACATCCAAGTAATTACCCTGCCTGCCGAGGGCGGTTCGGGAAGTGATACCAGCAGTTCTGCTTGATTCTTCTGCATAATGTAGAACTATGTCTTACATGCATTATATAGCAGAAATTGCTTGATTACAACATGATTTGAAGACGCTAGGTCACTTGATAGAACGCTAGGTGCAAATTTAATTCATCTTTAGGCCCTCATAACTTTTCATCCTCAAATCATAGAAGGCTAATTTTTGTTGCTACTTATTAAGCTAATCAAGCTTAACCAGCTCGTGGTTGAACGGCCTCGGTTCAGCTTAAAATAATAGAGATAACTGCTAAGGAACATGCACCTTTTCCGAGAGGTTATTTTGCTATTTTATTTAGCTAGATAACGATTTCTCCCAATGTGTGCTTATTTAGCTTGATGCCCTTTATGCGTAGAAACAAACCGGAGGCATCCACAGAGCAAGAATAAAAAGTTATGATATAGCAAAAATCGTCTCCAATACCCATTTTTGGTCTGCAAAGCGCTCTAGCTCCTCCAAATCAACGTTTGGGGGCCTAATTTTTTTGGGTATGTGCACCACTAACATAGGCCTACATCCTGGCAAAAAACCAGCCAAATCGGGAACTTTAAGTTGGTGGACTTCCCTTGTTAGAATGTAATTTTTTATGCATTTTAATCATTTTTCAGGTCAAATTCGCCACATCCAACATTTATTTTTCCGTGGTGGCATGAAAATTGCCTCGAGTGAGGCAAAAATCTTTGGAAATAGTTCAATAAATGAACTTGTACTCGACGACGTTGTTGCTCATCTCCACGAAGCCTTTTTATTGGATATTCAAGCACCTGTTGTTATAAATAATAGCAGGTAATTTTATTTTATTAATTTTTAGGATTTTTAATGCAAAAAAAAAGAAAAAAAAACAGAAAATGAAGTTAAAAAAAATAAAAAGTATTAACTGATCTCGGGCGGGATCGAACCGCCGACCTTCTGTGTGTTAGACAGATGTGATAACCACTACACCACGAGATCACATGAAAGGCGCTCGAAATTTACCATTTATCTCCTCAAATTTCCTTTCAGTATGCATTTTACCAGCCGTGGAGAGACTTTATCAGCTTCTGCTGCCTCTTCTCCTTCGCTAATCGTCTCAGAAAGCCGTTTAAATAATTTTTCCCCGCTGTTAAATTATCATTTCCATAAAATAGAAATTCTCAAGTCAAAAATTAAACGAGTCAAAGCACCGGACAGCCAGGTAAGCGCGCTTTTTCCCTATAAAATTCAAATTTTTTCAGATTCTTGGCTATTTACCGCCAGTTTTACGTCTTTTTATTGAAGAAAGTGATATAATTTCCTTTGATTCTTTATCCCTGGCTCATACAAAAATAGCCGAAGTGAAAATCCGCGATTCTCGAGTGGGAAACGTCAGTCAAGCGGCGTTTTCCGGCAGTAAAATTTCAAAAATTACCGTGGAAAATAGCCGGCTAGGAGAAATTCAAACTGGCGCCTTTTCTGACGCTAAAATTGAAAAGATTTCTTTTGAAGGAAGCCGGGTAAGTGAAAAACAAGCCAAGAAAGGAAAAAAACCCTTTAGATCACTCGATTCGCCACGAAATCACTCGAGCGGTCAACAATTCGCCGTTTGGAGTTGAAAAAGGTCGAGATCCGCCACCTGGGGGACGCTGTATTCTCGGATATTCATAATTTGACCGTAATTGAGGCAAAAATCCCCGTTACCGAGGCGAAACCATTCAAAAATTCAAAGGTGAGTAGAAAGGCGCCGAGAAAGTCTGCCGAAATTTCCACCACCGTAGCTCAGGGGTTAAAGCGCTCGTCTTGTAAGCGAATGACCAAGGTTCGGTCCCCACATGAGTTAAAAACTATTTTTAACTTTTTTTTCTTCTTTTTCTTCCTCTAAAATTAAAAGAGAAGCCGTTTTTGATGGTTTTGTAACATTTTCGGGTATTTTTTGAGTTCGGAAGGGGTGAAAAAACCCAAAGAAGGAAAAAATAGGCACAAAAGAGGAGTCTGACCAAAAACGTGGCCGAACAGAGAGAGGGGAGGCCACTTAGAGAGCCGCTCTCTCTCTGTGAACAAAAAGCGGCGGCGGGGGCCGGGAGAGGAGGAGGCGAGAGAGATGTTTCAGCAGCAGGGGGTACACGCCGCCGACCACCCTCGGCTCGACCACGACCATCAGCAGCAAGGGAAAGGTGGTCCCCCCTGAGCAAATAAAGTGAACACAAAACTCTCCGCAGAAGGGAAAGCCAGCCGCCTGGCGTTCGTTAAAAATTCATGAAAAAAATGCGGGGAAATCGACTGCAAACCCCGTTTTCTGGCCAAAAAATAGAAAAACTGGTAGTTTTCTAGTATTTTAACTCTCTAGAAATCTTCCACGATTGGTTCCTGCATGGAAATTACTGTAGTTCTCAAAAAAAAAGAGAAAAAATAGCTAAAAAATAAAAGAAAAATATTTTTTACCCTTCTGGGATCCGAACCTTTGACATTTGAACCACAGTCTAATGATTTAGCCACTTTACCACAAAACCGGGCAAATCGCGGGCTTTTTTAGATAACATACGCCTCATTTGATCGCTGTGACTTCCAAGGAACAATGAAACGATCATTTCTCGATGGATTAAACCCGGTAAAACGAAAGTAACCGCCTAATTTAAATTGAATTTTTGTTCAGATAAAGTTGACCATCACAGAATCCCGTTTCGACTGCAATAGCGGTGATTGTGAGCTGAATTCCATGCTGTTTTCCCCAATTCGAGAGGATATTCTATGGAAATTTGAGCACAATTCTTGTGGTTCAAATAAAACTACAGGACAGGTGAGCTAACCGTAGCTTTTTCGCTGTCTATCTGTGGTCCTTTGCCTGTCTAACTGTAGCTATTTCCCATTTCTCATCCTCTCGCCCATTTTCCCAGCTGGAAGCCAATTTTTTGCTCTAATTTTCACTTTTAACCTGTCAAAAACGTTTCCAGGTTTGTATGGAATCAACTTCCACAGATTTTGGCTCACTCCAATGCCAGAAATCAGCTTTTGTGGCAGATTGTGTCTGTACCGGTGGCAGCGCCCGTCTTCCGGCTTTTGATGTCCAAGTTTTGATCATTGGAGATTGTGACGAGATAATTTTGGACGATCCAACGGGTAGGCTGTCTAACCGTGGCTTTTTTCGATGTCTAATTGTGGTTCTTTTCAGCTCCTTCTCCCACCGTCCTTTACCTCTATCGAATAGGAAAAAGTGAATTTTACCATGCTCCCAGGGGTCTTCGAGCTGTAAATATTTATCATTCCAATGTAATCCTACGGTAGAACGCTTCTTCTTCCCTTCAGGACCCATTTTAGGCCAGGATTTGGTGCTTCAAAGAATTTCGATCGCTTTTGGCTAGAAAAATCGCGGTTATATTTGGAAGACGGAGCCCTGAATCATGGACAGATCGCCTCTTTTCGATTGGATCACAGCAGACTTCAGGGATTATCCCCAGTTTCTTTAGAAGGGACAGTAATTGGTGAGAATTTCCTTCTCATTTGCTGTCTAACTGTGACTTTTTCCCCTCTACCCATCAAAAAACTCTTCCCCAGAGAATTCCCATCAATTTCAGAGCAGCTAACCATCAATGGAAGTCGTCTCGAGACAGCAGCCGCCCTCCTCCACAGAACTAGTCGCCTTTCCTTGGTGGATTCAGTTTTAGGATCTTCTGAAGGACTAGCAGCTGTCCGCTTTGCCCACCTGGCCAATAATACGATCCTCTGCTGCTGTGAACAAGGTAAAAATCTAAATTTTGCTGGGAAAATGGGAATTTTGTTGGGAGTTTTGAGCGAAATTTGGGAATTTTAGCCAATTCAATGAGCTTACGGCCAGCAAGGCTTGAAAACCGGGTAAGTGGTCCACATTTTGAGAAAACAAGCATACCGCCGTGCTTGTCTCAAAGAGCTGAACAAGATGGTATAAAGAACTTTTCTGCAAGTCAAGATATTCTTGGACCAATGTCCCAGAACACTCTGGCCGATGATTTCACCTGAAACTTCATTTTGGCAAAAGTACTAACCTGGTTAGCATACTTCCGGCCATCTTTTCGAGAAGTTACACATATCACCGCGCTCAGCAGCTTGAGATCTCGGTGACCAGTTCTTAAGAATTTTCAAAAATGGCCATTTTTAGGGGTAAATGGCCCAAAATAGCTCATTAGCCCAGGATTCCGATGATTTTTTTCCAAACTATTTATTTGGGAAGTCAAGGTTGCCATAGAAAATTCACCTGTGGTGCTACGAAAAAACTGAGCACAGCTTCTTGCTCCTCTCGAAGAGCTGAGCAATATGGTATAAAAAGTTTTTTTGGAAGTCGACGTTTTTCGTGCCTGCGCCCCGGAACAGTCCAAAGCCGATAGAACCGCTTTTATGCCCCAAAAATCGATCCTTTACCGATTTTCCCCTCTCAAAACCTCAAAAACTCAATAAATTAACCACAAATCTTTATTTGAATCAATTACAACCGTAAAAATATACCCATAACACCAAAAAATCAATACAAAATACAAAAAGAGTTGGGGGAGTTTAGGCTTCAACCCATTCGAATCGCTTGCGAATTTCTTCTTCTTCCTCCGGGGTGAAATCATTTTGCAAGCAGAAAGTTTCTCTGAGCTCTTCGACAGTTTTTCCATTGGCCATGTTTGCTATTTTTTGAGTGATTACGTCCACAATTCCGGGGATATCCAGGTAATTGGCGCCCTGAAATGGAGAAAAATTAGTTCTAGCTGTCTAATTGAGGCTCTTTCCTGTCTATCTGTGGTTCTTTCGCTGTCTACCTGTGGCTCTTTTAGCGATATAACTGTGGCTTCTTACTGTCTAACTGCGTCTCTTTTCCCTGTCTAACTGTGGCCCAAAGCTCTCCAAAAACTCACCAAAAGCATAGCCAGCAGTTGCTCCGAAGTGACGTCCATAAATTCCTCATCTTCCCTGGTTAAATCAATCCTGGGATCTTCATGTTCTTCCTTAGGCTTGTAGGTCTCGCGACGATGTTTGGTACACCATTCCACCAGCTTGTGAAGCGTCCAGCCGTCCACATTTGATACGGGAAGCGGTTCCTTGAGCAAGGGGCTATCAGCGTCTTCAATTTGCAAATCGTCCACCATTTTCTTTAATAAACAGGATTGAAAGGCCACGTCCTCGTCGACGGTCATCACCAGGCCGTCGCTGCTCTTCAAAATTAATTGAAGAGGCTTCTTGGTGGGAGTTTCTTGGACGGGAGCGTCTTGAGCAGCAGCAGGAGCAGCAGAAGAAGAAGAAGAACCAGCTGGATCGGCCATCGTGGAGAGAATGGTGACGAAAAGCGAGGAAAGGGCCCTTATATAGGGGTCAATATCAATGGGCGGAGCTAAAAATGACGCGAAAGCGAAGTAGAAAGCATCTGGTTTCTAGAAAAATCGATTAATAGAAGAATCTAGACGCAGGTTACTGTAGAAAACTCGAAAAATAGAAAATTTCCCAGGTTTTTAGGTTATTTTCCTTTTTCTTTTGAAAAAGGCGCCAATATCTCACGTACCCTTTCTTCCATTTAAAAATGGTTTTGATTATTGGATCCGCGGTATTCAAATTAGTGGAAAACACTGAAAACCCGGGAAAAATCAGGGAAATCTGGGCGTTCCAGCGGATTAAAAGAGATACTAACTCAAAAAACTTTGCTTTTATTGCCAGATCGGACAAATCTTTTCGAGCTAAGGACAGAATATTAACCAGGAGATCCTGAGAACCACAGAAAACCAAATAAGTTGGCGGAGATTTCGAAAAATAAAGATTTGGCGGCTTTTTCGAATTTTCGGATTTTTGCTGAAAATGCCCGCAATTTCAAAATATCCGCCATTTCTTTAAATTGAAGCCGAAAAATAGGGGAAATATATCATTTTGTAGAGAATTTTTTGCTCTAATTTTTGATGTCAAATAAATGCAAAACGCGAAAGAAAATTATAGATAAATGCTTAAAAATAGGAAATATTCCAGTAATTGGGTTCAGGATACCGTAAAAATCCTGAAATTTTCCAGAAAACTTTCATAAACGATTCCTTTAATAATTCAACAAAATTTTAGAATGTTTACCAATTTCCCGAGCCGAATGCCGCCAACATTTCCCCCAAGTTCGATGTCTTTCACCCTCAGCCTACAAATCACCAGCCATTCTCATCTTTCCCGTCTTTCTTCTGCCTCTGATCTCACTTTTTTCATTAATTTGACCAATAAATTGTAATTTTTCGGTGATTTTTGCCCTCCAGCCGCTTTCTAGGTCAAACACAGTTTCTCCGACCAGCCGGTGGACAAACAGTCGAAAATCCCGCAATGGTCGTCAGCTAAAGAACAATGCCCAACATCGTGGGGGTATAGCTCAGTGGTAGAGCATTCGACTGCAGATCGAGAGGTCCCCGGTTCAAACCCGGGTGCCCCCTAGCTTTTTTGCATTTTCTTTTGTTATTTTCTCTCTTTCCTGCGTTCGTTTTAGCATCATTTTCACCTCCTTTTGCTTTTTTTCTCTTCTACACCAGTGTAGGCCCTAAAATTCAATAGAAATTCAATTTCCAGCCGGTTTTCCAGTAAGAAAATGAAAAAATTAAATCAAAAAGATGAAAAATAAAAAGAAAAAAGGATTTGATCTCGGGCGGGCTCGAACCGCCGGCCTTCTGTGTGTTAGACAGATGTGATAACCACTACACCACGAGATCTCTTGTTGGCTGCGCTCTGGCACCTTGGTGTCGATTAGGCGTTGCCACCGCTTGCTTGCCTAGCCATTTTACCTCAAAACTAGCAGGTTTCTTGTCCAAGTTATGGGAATTTCCAATATTTTCCATGGAAATAAAGCAAAAAAGCGGTAAACATTCAAAAAAAGGGGAAATCCCGCTGAAATTTGACAATTTTCTGGAATCTGCCCCCAGTACGCAATAACCCGCCATCCTTGGCTCCTATCGTCATGAAGATGGTCTTTTAAAATTATTCTAAAATTTCCACCTGATTCCCCATCTCTTTCTGGTCATTTTCCCCCAAAGCAATTAAAAAATGACCATAATTTGAATTTTTACTAATTTTTTTTTAAATACCTTTGTTTTGACCATAACTCGGTTCAAAAAAATAGTAAACGTTTAATTTTTGCTGCTAAAAATAGCTGAAAATGCGGTTTATTTAATGGAAATAATAAAACTGGGTTAAAAAATTGTTTTGGGCATAAAAATTGGCTTCAAAAGTTGAGCGGCTTTGATCTTCTGATCTCCCCGACTTCCGCCGCTGTTACAAGCTGGATCTCAACCAAAAATCCACCATTTTTAGAGATTTTGGTATCAAAATGACCAGAAATTCGTGATCTACACTGTTGGATATGTTTCAGGAGTTTCTAAAATCTAGAAACCTTGAATTTTGCTATTTTCTGTTGCCGTGGCAAACTGCCGACGTCACTGGTAAACAGCAAGCGGCAGTCTTCTGCTTCTAATCGAGAAAATATTAAAATTTATGCTATTTTATTGCCATTTTCAGTGATTTTAACACTAAAAAATGATGAAAATAGAGGCTAAGCCAGTAAAATACAAAAAAATCATTAAAAAATAGGTATAATTCTCTTTATTCAACCTTTTCTTTCAAATGAAAGCAATTATTATGCAAAATATTTGAATAAAATAGCTTCTCCTGTAAAATTTTACAATCATCTTTAATTTTTTCCAACTCTTCCACTCGGGACCACGTGTATTCTACATCAATGAAACAGCAATCGAAACAAGAGCCTAGTTCCTTTTCCAAATAGTCGCAATAACGTTTCTTATCGGACAGCACATCCTGAAGCAACGTAGTGTTCTTTGTGGCCACCGGACAACAGGAAATCTGAAAAAAATTGCCGGTTTTTAGGAGATTTCAAGAGTTTTTAACCGGGATTCCGGAGATTTTGGTTAAAAATCCTACAAAAATGATAGAGTTTCCCTCGTTTTTATGCTGAAAATACTGTGGATCAGTTTAAAATACCCGAAATATTAGCAAAAATCTTTAGGACGACTCAGGAATCGAACCCGGGACTTTTTGATTACCAATTCAAGGCGCTAAATTCTTGGATAGCAGTTTTGAATTGGCTTCTGCACTCGTAAATTCTCGGCAGCCAAGTTCTACAACCTTTTCGGGTTCCAATTTTTTGATGCAAATAAATTTTGCCCCAATTTTGAGGTAAAACAGAGCTTCAACCACATGGAAACATGTGGTTGGCCCAAATTTTGGAAGGCTTTTCCTAGTGGAAAGCAATAAAGCGGCGGGAAATTGGGGGAATTTTTGAATATTTTCCATATAGGACCCAAGAAATTAAAGAGGCGTCTACAGTAATTTTATGCACCACTGTTAGACAGCAGTTAGACAAGGAACCGAGTCACAATTCGACTGCCGAATGAAACACAGTTAGACAGCTCGAAAGCCACAATAAGACAACTAATAGAACCACAGTTAGACAGCCATAAGTTACAGTATCCCAAAAAAACCAGTTTCAAGTTAAAAAAATGGTAAAATCTACTCACATTTTCATTTTTAGGACCTTTTTCCACTTCTAGGGCTTCTTCATATTTATCCAAGCTCTCTTTTCCGAAGGCAGAAGCAACCATATTTCCAAAGGATCCAGTCAAATTCAATCTGACGACCGTTTTTACATTCATCTGAATTGAATTTCGCTACAGGACCCAATTCCGCCGTACCTTCTTGACAATATCTCTTAAAATATGTGGAGGTACTGTAGCTTCCAAGGAGAAGGACATGTCGAGCCGTCGAAAATGAGCAGAATGGTGACCGGATCTCCGATTAAATTCTCCTCCATTTTACGATCGTTTTGATTGTGTCTCTTTTCCTTTTCTCTATCATTTGGGGGATGTGCTCCTTGTCCTCGTTTTGTGCGTTTTACAAGCTACAGATAACGGTCGTCAAAATGACGAAAACGGAGCTTGTGACGTCCTGTTTTGCATTCTTTCTGGGAAGCAAAGAGAATCGGGTTTTCTTTTATTTATCCGCCGGGAGAAAGTTGCAGGCTGGAAAAGGTTGGGGCAAGCGTGCGACCGCCCGACGGACGGACATTATCTATCCCGCCAATCTCGTTTCATTTTCTCCTCTTCTCTTTCTTCTCGACGGATTCTTCTGAAATTTTCAATAAAATATGGCAATTTGTTAAAAAATCGCCACAATTTTTGCTCGTGGCCCAAAATCCAAAAAATACCCGGATTTTTGAATTTTATCGTTTTCCACGGAGGAAAACTTTCCAAAATTTGTGTCAACCTCATGTTTCCATGGGTCGAAACATTTTTCACCTCAAAACTGGGGCAAAAATTATTTGCATCGAAAAATTTGAGCTCTAAAAGGTCGTAGAAGCCAGTTGACGAGAATTTACGGGTGCAGACGCAGGAAAAGGCTGCAAATTGAGAGATTTTAGCGCTGATTGTGAATCAAAAAGTCCCAGGTTCGATTCCCAGCTCTTCCCAAGGATTTTTGCTTATATTTCTGTACCGGAAACCCAAGTTTATGCTCAAAATTTGAACTAATACCATCACAAATGAGTGAAATATCAGGAATCGCGCATTTTACAGTAACTTGGATGGATTTTTACAGAATCTGACCACCAAAAACGTGGCGATACGTCCAACTGGTAATCTAAAGGTCCCGGGTTCAATCCCGGGCTGTTCCAAGGATTTTTGAGGATATTTCTGTGGTCTTCAGGCGTTTTCTGCGATCCTGGGCCACAAAAAGCCTGCAAAAATGCCCTGGACGCGTAAAATTAGCGGATTATGGTCCTAGAAATCCAGAGGACCCATTTCTGTGATCTTAAAGGGACGATAAGGCAGGATTTGAATTAGCTGGAATTGCGCGCTTGGGTTACTGTAGCTATTTGCAAAAATTATCAGCATGCATTTTTATCGTTTTTTATTGTTTTCTAGTGTTTTGCCAGCATCGAATTACTATAAAGCAAAATAGAAATAAGCGAAAAGTAGCAGGATAGAAAAGATAAGAAAAAATTCGTGCAAATTGAGCTTTTTGAGTATAAAATAATATTTTGGCGATTTACGAAGTCGTTCATATATCAAAATGTTTTTAAAAATCAGCTGAGTCGATTGCAAATAAAATCAGATCATGGAAAATAACAGTTTTAAAGAAAAACGTAATTTTTCATTTGGAATTTGCAAAATATGTGCATGATGTTTACGCGTACTCTAAAATTTCGCGGAAGTCCGCAGAATTCAAATCCTGCCTTATCGTCCCTTTAAAGCTCTCCAGAAGCCAGAAATTTTGGACTCCTGGATCTGACAATTCAAAGGCCCCAGGTTCGATTCCCGAGTCATGCAAAGGTTTTTTGCTACAATTTCTTTTATAAAAACGAGTTTCGCGGTATTTTTCTGTGTAAAATGGCAATAATTCCTGGATATTTATGGGATAATGATGGCTATACGCTGGTTTCTATGTAAATGAGGCAGTAAATCGCGCCTGGGTAATGGAGGTCGACTGGTAAAATTGGTGGCTGAACGGGGTCAGTGGTTCGTCTGCCTATTTTCTACCCAAATTTCTAGCCAAAATCCCCAAAAAATTCCTCGAATCCACCATATGTCCCCTAATCCCCTCCCCCTTTCCAATTTTCTATGCACCATTTCTTAACCGAAACCATTTAATCCTCCTCCTCGTCCTTCTCGTGACCCCCATCGATTTTTGACCCTAATTCTGGTCGAAAATGTCCAAAATTTTCAGTGACAAACCAGAAAAAGGACAAAAATCAATCCATCACGCCTTCACAATTCATGCAAAGCCGATTGTTCACCTGCCTATATTTCTCTCTCCGGCTGACGGTCGTCCAGTCTACTTCCTTTCCTGTTTTTAACTATTTTTATGGGCATTTAACTAGAAAATCTGCTGCTTGTGAACTATTTTTTTCAATTTTTCCGAGTTTCAGGGCTTTTTACTTCATTTTTCTTTATTTTTTGGATTACTGTAGAAATTCCAAGCGTTTTTCTTCTAATTGCAGAAATTTCTACTAATTTGGATGCTTCTAATCCGAAATATTAGAAAGATGCCCAGAAACCTGCGAAAATGATGAAAATTTCTATCCTACGCGGGTTTTCATGCGAATTTTCTCCTTTTTTTGCGCGCAAATTGCCTGAAAACATGTGAAAATGCTAAAAATTGCCTTTTTTTTAAGAGGTTTGGGGTTTATTTCCGCCTTTTGACTCGTTGGAATCCTCGTCATACAGCAGAAGATAGCAATCTTTCATTTCCTCTCATGGTTCACTGCTCTCCATGGCCACCTGGCCCCTATCATTACTCAATAATAGAATTGCGCCAATTCGGAGGGGACATTACATTATTTAGTCAAAGAGACAGACTGGCAGTCGATTGGCAGATGAATAAACCATCAGATTTGTAGTAAATTACGAGCTCCAGTGCCTTCATCCATTATTTTCGTACTCAATCTTTTTCTATCGACTCTCCCAGGTCGAAAAGTCTTCAAAGTTGACAAGGAACAAGCACTTGAACAAGTTTTTTGCCTTGTCTATCCGATTGACAAACATACAAGATGATCAGCAGAGCGAGAGAGGAGCGGGAGGTTGTGTGACACACAGGCGGCGGGCACACGTGGCCCGTAAGTCAACGGGACAAAAAAAGATCTCCCGCTTTTTTCTATTTTTGAAACCTCCTTCTTCCAAGATTTGACGCTTTTGACGCAGGATAAACAGACAAGGATCTCCGTATGGGCGCAGCCTCCGAGAGAGGAGATAGTGGCCTATGATCCTCTTTTTTTCTCGTAGAGACTTTGTTTTTCCATTTTTCTGCAATTTTTACCTACAAAAATCCTGTAAAATGCCCCGGACGCTTGAAATTTCCGGATTATGATCCTAAAAACCCATTGGAAACATTTTTGTGGTCAAAACGCTCGCCAGAAGCCAGAAATCCGGGGAATCCATGGGTCTAAATCGACAAACTTCCAATTCACGGGTTCCGTGTTCGATCCCCACCAAGTCTTAAAGATTTTTGCTAATATTCCCGGCTATTTTCCATTTTTCCCAGGATGTGCGTCAAAATTTTTGGATGTGCCCATGGTAATCCAAAGGTCGCAGGTTGGAATCCTCCGCTGGTCCAAAAATTTTTTCTAACATTTCTATGGTCCCAATGTGCCGACACCATTTTTCTTAATTTTCAGGCCATTTCTAAGCTTCTTCTTGGGTAGTCCTGACACGATTGTGTCCATTGGCGGTATTTTACCTCGAATTGACGCACTTTTTCCCATTTTTCCCCTCGCTTTTCTCTTTTTCCACTCCCAAGTCAGAATTTCCCATCCATTTCCCTCTTTCCCAGGCTCTCTCCTCCTTTCTCTTGTCTTTTCTTGCCTATACCAGCTGGCTGCGCCGCGTCCAGCGCGGCGTTCAAAAGCGCGGGCATGTTAGCTTGGGGCGCGCTTACGGCGGTGACAGACGGACGGACGGACGGACAGACGGACACCACAGCGCTTTAGATAATTAGATCTTACCCCCTGCTGTATCCTCCGCCGCTACTGTCCACCACTTCGGCCACATAAAAGACACATTTTCCTAATGCGGGGGCCATTTCTCCTTCTCTTCACGCTCTCTCCTGTCCATTTTATTGACCATTATGAGGTGGATAGTATGGTCATTTTATGACTCCGCGCACTGTGGACACGGGCGGATTTGTACAGTTGAAAGGGGAGTGAAAGCTGAAGGCGGAAGGGGGATTTCAGGGGTTTTATGGCGGGAAAGCGATGAAAATTTGGGAAAATCAATAGTTTTCTGCTTTTTTGGCTTGGTTGTGGCTTCCAACTGAGGAAAACTTTAAAAACCTCTTTAAATTTTTCTTATTTTACGTTTTTTTTCCGTTTTTTTTAAAAATCCGGGAAACATCTCAAAATCTTAAAAAAGTGTCTTTTTGGTCAATAATGGGCGAACAGGGAACTTCACCATCACCAAGTTCACCATCGCCCTGAAACCTCCTCCAAAATCGTTTTTTTCTAATTTTTTTTTTCTACCGTATGCATGATTAGGCTTAGTTGTGTCCATTTCAACCGTTTAAATCAAATTGGCAAGTCAACCCGGCGAGCTACAGGGTGACGAAGTTCAGGCTCATTTGGTGAACTTCCCCACACTTGCGCCCCAAAAACCTTTCTAAAAAATTTTTCTCTCATTTCTTTTCTGTCAAAAAGTGGGCTTAGGCTTAGTAGAGTTTATTTTACTATTCCCGAAAGTTTTACGGCTTGAAAGCTGACCTACACGCCGCGGCACACAAAAATAGTGTTTGGTGAAGTTCCCTATTGGCCCAATAATGGCGGGAATCGGGGGTTTTTACCCGAAAATTGGCGGAATTTCCAATTTTCCAACAGGAATAAGTGACTTTTAATATTTTTGGGCGTTTTCTACTAAATTTTAGTTATTTTTGAGCTGTAAATTTGCTGAAAACCGGAGAAAAGTATAGAAATGTCATAAAATTCATTATAAGAGAAAAGCAAGCGAAAAATGGACGAAAATCTTATCAAAAAGCAAAGAAATAACTCAAAATCTGCCCAAAAACCCTGTCAAAAGTCTAAATTCCCTGTAAATTAATAGAATTTAAAGAAAAAATAAAGAGAATATTCATTAGCTGACACCTTGTTGGTCTAGTCTCTCATTCTCTCTGGAGAGGGGGGACGCCGGGGTCGCTTTATCGATCGCCGTCACCCGGTATACACCGCCACTGACTTGGCCAATATTGCGCCAAAAATATTCCACGTCAATTATCCTTTTGACCCTTTGAGTCTTCATTTTCCTTTAAATGAGCCGGTGAATTCAAAAATTGGGCCGAATTCCGGACGAAAGAGGAGGCGAGCCGCCGGGACACAGGTGTTCTCACGCCGCGGCGGGTCTTATCCTCTCCCGTGGGCTCATTCTTTTTGTGTGTTGACTTTCTGCTCTCATTTTACCTATGTTATTCTAATTTTAAAACCTTTTTTCCTTCAAAAATGCAAAAATTTGTCTGAAAACCCCAAATTTCCTTCAATTTTCCCAATTTTTCGCTATTTCCCGCCATTTTTTGAATTTCTCTTTCTTTCAAAAGATTTCCTTTAAATATTTGAATCCTCTAATAAGAAAAAGCTTAAAAAAGGTCTGTAGAAGAAGATAATGACCTTTCCTCCTTGGGATTTGGCGCCTTTTTCTTCCTGCGCTCCCCTCCTCTGATCGCGCCCCCATTTATGGCCATCTAACTCTTTCAACTACCACAAAAACGGACTTTTATGTTGCAAAAGTGTTTAGTTTTACCGTATTTTCATTAAAACGCTTGGCTTTTGAACGAAAAATGCTTGAAAATTGAGAAATTCGCCGTAAAAATGCTGGAAATTGACCTCAAGACCTCAAAAAACTACCTGCAGACTATCATTTGTTCTTTCTTCTATAAAAATCGCCAATTTTACGCTTTTTTATTTTCGTTCCAGTGTTCTTAAAGATTATAAAGCTTTTCTAACCAAAAAATCAATGAAAAATGAGCAAAAAAGCTGCTCTTTTACTTGCTTTTAGGG
Source organism: Oscheius sp. DF5033 (assembly GCA_964036215.1). Taxonomy (NCBI): domain Eukaryota; kingdom Metazoa; phylum Nematoda; class Chromadorea; order Rhabditida; family Rhabditidae; genus Oscheius; species Oscheius sp. DF5033. The sequence continues at coordinate 343,475 of CAXIWN010000004.1, read as the reverse complement.
AAAAATTTATCAATTTTCCCTAAAATTCTATTTTCTCCTCAATTTCCCGCTACTTTTAAATTTAAATAAATTTTTAATCCTTTTAACCCGCCGTTCCTCATTTAAATTGCCTAAATATCCATGGTTGACCTCTTTCATTACGTGCTGACGATTGATGTCCCCTCCGGACACCATTGCGGGTGGTGGTGGTGAGCTCATTGACGATTGATGGCTGGTGTAACAATAACAAAAGCCACCCACAACAGTGATTGAGGGTCAAACCGGATGGGGGTGCTGCTTATTGTTATCGTAATTCTGACTGAAAAGGGAGGAAAACTGTTCCGTCACCCAAATAATTTCAACCTTACCCTTTATTCTTCGAATTTTGGGCCATTTCCTAACTTTCGCGCTCGTAGAAATTTGTATTTTACCAGAAAAACGCCCAAAACCCTTGGTTTCGTCAAGAAATCCGCTAGGAAACCAAAAATATTAGCAAAGATCTGTAGACACATGCAGGGATCGAGCCAGGATCCATTGGTGCGATTTGCGATCAGAAAATGGTGCACAAAGGGTTTTCTAGCGTCAAAACCCAGAAATTTTAAGCGCCTTGGGCTTTTAAAAGACTTTTTGTGACCTAAAATTGCAGAAAAATTGCTGTAGATCGCAGAAATATTAGCAAAAATCCTTGGGGCGTCAGAGGAATTGAACCTGCGAGCTTTAGATCACAAATCCGGCGAGTTATCCATGGGTGCGCCCGATTTTCTGGCTTCTGGCGCTCCTTTTGATCCTACAAATGTGTCCCATGGATTTGTAGGATCATAATCCAGAAATATTACGCTCCCAGAGCACTTTTACAGCTTTTTGTGACCTTAAATTGCAGAAAAACGCCTCCAGGCTGCAGAAATATTCGCAGAAATCCTTGGGATGTCAGAGGAATTGAACTTGCAATCTTTGGATTACAATTCCTGCTCCCCAAGATTTCGGGAAGCCCCGAAAAGTGGCACTTTTCCCTAATTTTTGCTCATTTCCTGTCCAATTTTCTTCTTTTCTCATTCTTTCTACCGGATTACGGTACTTTCTATTAATATTTCCCGTTCCAGGACCTTTCAACTTCTTTCACAGCGCTGCCTTCCTCTCCTATTGTATTTCTTCTTTAAAAAAGCAAAGGTGAGTCAATCAGTTCTAAGTGGGACCACGTCATTCTTTTTTTCTTTAAAGAAAGCACTCACAAGATTACTTTCCCCATTTTCTTAATAAATTCCGGATCCTGCCAGGATTTTTCCCTTTCAAATAAATGACAACATGGTCCTTTATTTATTTGCCCATTACCTTTGGCGTCCACTTCTTTTCCCCCACCGCGCTGGGAGGCAAGAAAAGTCGAAGTTTGTCCTCCTCCCGTTGAGTTTTCTTCTTGTTCGCTCCTTTGTTTCACTTTTTGGCTCCTTCTTCATCCTCAGCTTTACTTATTGGTTAAACCGGTTACCATATAACTGAGAAGCATCTGTCTCTAGTGAGGCGAGTCCTCGCCCCCTTCTGCCGTCCGTCTTCCTTACTTTCCTTCTCTTTTTGACCTTGGGGAGGGTACAGGACCGTGGGAAAGCGGATTTTATGCCCGATTTCCTTAAAAATTTAGGATTTCTTGTTGATTTTAGCCTCCTAATACTGAATTTTGTGTTAATTTTAACTCCAGACGACTAAATGCCCCCGGAACACCCCATTTCATCAAATTTTCTTGGGAAAAGGAGATTAAATTTGGTTAGAAAGTGACTGGGCACCTTTTTATGGTCAAAAAATCAATGAAATCCCGGAATTTTGCACGTTTACTGGTCCTGCGAAAGGTTTTCGGTTGCGTACCATGGGCACTTTCGAATTTCTGGTTCCAGCGGCGCCGCATGACAACAGAATTGTGTCCCCTGAGTTTCTAGGATCAAAATCCGGGAATTTTACGCGCCCAGGTCATTTTTACAGCGTTTTTGTGGCCTAAAATGAAGAAAAACGCCTGTAGACCACAGAAATACCGGTGCTCGCTGTAATTTCTGCGATTTAGTGCCCATTTTACCATTATTCTTGTCGAAAATCATTATTTACCCGAACCGTTGTCCCCTTTTTGTCATTTTAACAATACCAATTCACAAGTTGGCCAGAAAAACTCCGCGGTGGTTTACTCTGAGTCCACTTGTCATTGTGTCCACGAACTGTTCAATATGTGTCCATGCTCAAATACAAAATGAGTAACGGCCGGTTCCTCCCTCCTTCCCTTCTTTTTTCTCACCAAACCATCAAAATGAAGGCAATTTAGGCATCTAAACCTAGTCATTATTGGATGGCAAGGGGCCCCCTTTTCGCGCCTTATGGCTTCTCACCGAGGACAAGTCAATGGGTCCTGGGTGGAAAAATTATCATATTCTTATTTTCCACCAGTTTTTCGTATCAGCCAGAACTCCTGAGGGCCTGGAAGCCAGAAACTCACGATTTTTCCTGATCTTTGTAGCTTCCAGGCGTTTTTCTGCAATTTTAGCACAAAAAGTCTGTAAAATTCCCTGGGAGAGTAGAACTTCCAGATTCTGATCTTAGAAACCTATGGGACACATTTTTGCGGTCAAAACGCCCCAGAAATTCGGCCACATGCACTGTCGAGCGATTGGCAAGCCGGATTTGTACTTCGAAGAGCTGCAGGTCCCCGGCCCTATCTAAGAATTTTTGCCCTATTTCTGTGATTTGCCGGCGTTTTCCCGCAACTTTAGGTCACTAAAACCTGTAAAAATGTCCTGGGCACGTAAAATTTCAGGATTCTAATCCCAGAAATCCATGGGACACATTTTTGTGATACCAGCGAGCTCCAGAAGCCAGAAATCTTGGTAAACGCGCGGAATTTATAACCCAAACGTCCCCAGTTCAATCTCCAGCCGATACCAGAGGATTTTTGCTAATATTTCCGTGTTTCTGGCGCTTCTTCGATGAGCCAAAGCGTCTCAAACTGCTTCCAATTGCCAATGACTCGTCCGCCGCTGTTTTCCTGTTCTCATTTTGAATTCAATGTTTTTCCTCCATTTCTTTCACTTTCAGCTGCTCTTATTTCCCACTCCTCTTCTCTGAAAGCTCACCCTGCTTACTCATCCAAAAAAAACGGGGGCATTTTCCCTAATTTTTAGCTAAAAAGCCGGGAATTTTGGGGGATTCCGGGACTTTTAGTCATTTTCTCCAGCCACCAGCTGTTTTCATTCTTTCCTGGCTTTCCTCGGTGCTTGAAAAGCTCATAAACTCTGTGAAATTGCCTTTAAACCAAAGCTTCCTCTAATAACAGAAGATTTTCAGGTCTTTCTTCTTTTTTTCCCTCGAAATGTTGCTCAGATTACAGTAATCCAGCTGTTAAAATCGTCAAAAAGTGAGTTAAAAGCCCCAATTTAAAGGAAAACCCCTTCAGATGTCTGCACGTGGCAGCGGCTTTTCGCTTTTCGCCTCTCCCCAGAATAAATCGCCAAATTCTGCGCAAATAAAAGTAGAAATTGAGCGATTTGAATCCGTTCATCCGACGATCTATACGGTAAGTCCTTTAAATTACGAGGGAAGACGATAATTAGCGGGCAAAGGGGGGAAATAGTCAAATGTTCACAAGAACAAGTAGCCCGATTTTTCTCGACAAATATTAGCAGGCACAGAAAATACTAGCGATAATCCGCTTGGCAAGTGTAGACACTGAAAATTGCGGTAATTTTTAGAAAAAATAGGAGTTTTCCAGCTTTTCAGGAGGTTTTTAGGCCATTTTTCTGTAAAATTTGAAATCGCGCCTATATCTCTAGATCCGCTGTTCTGATTTTTAAACGGCTTTGACCCCTGAATTCCCCGCATTCAAATTACTGGAAAGCGCTAAAAACCTGGGGAAAATACCGAGCAATTTTGGCGTACAAGCTGATTTAAAGGGCTAGCTCAATAAATTTTGCTTGTGGCGACAGATTGGATTAATATTTTTTGAGATAGAGGGTTAAAATGATCCGGCAGATCCTGGTAACCGCTGGTAAACAAAAAAGAGTGGGAGAAAATCCTGAAAAATGAAGATTTGGCGCCTTTTTCGAATTTTGAATTTTCATCGCATTTACCCGGGATTTCAAAATATCCGCCATTTCTTTAAATTAAACCGAAAATTGATGAGAAATATATCATTTCGTAGAGAATTTTCGGGGCTATTTTTTGATACCAAAATTATTTTGTCTGGTAGACAAAAAAGTTGATAAAAACGGTGCTGTCAGCGTCAAGTTCAAAAAGAAATGACAAGAAAAAAGTCAAAAAGTGCTGACGACAGTGGGATTCGAACCCACGCCTCCGAAGAGACTAGTACCTGAAACTAGCGCCTTAGACCTCTCGGCCATGTCGCCCACGTTTTCCTCTCGTTTGCGCTGTGACAGACTTTCTAGACCACTTCTCTACCAAGTGGTAGAACGAGGTCTCATCAAGACGGCGGTGCATTCAAAATATTCGCCATTCCTTTAAATTGAAGCCAAAAAATATGGGAAACAGATCATTGTGTTGAGAATTCTTTGCTCTATTTTATGATACCGCTTATGGTACAAGTTCGTCTAGAATTACTGCTGAAATCGGGGTTTTGAAGCAATTAGACAGCATTTTTTTTAGATCTACGACATTTTGGACAATATCCCGGAAACTGACAGCCAAGTGTCCAGTTGGAAGGAGCACATTCGGCAAGGAATTACCCAAGTTGAAAGTGAGTTCTTGCCTTTTATTTAAAGAATTTCTGGGGATTACTGTATGTCAGGGTGAGAGAGAGAGCTACTAAATTAACGATTTATCGTGTTTCTAACCAATTTTCTACCGTATTTTTCCCTCAGGACTACAAACTATTCAAAATTGCCATTTTTCTCTGTCGTCACAGCTCAAATAAGGCCAACTTGGCGCCTGCCTGGTATATTAGCGCCTCTTGTCCTTTTCCCTCCTTCCGTCTGGTTCAAAATAGCCCTCTTCTCTTCTTTCTCCTGGTGAATTATAGCTTCATTTTAACTGGAGAGCGCCCATATTTTATTCCCCGTTGTTGTTAGAAACAGCCGTTTTTTGGAATTCGTTGGATCGCGGGCAGGATAATGGTCGTTTAACCCCTGGCGGGTGATTTATTTTTTGGGAGAATTGGCGCTAAAATGTTTAAAAGCGGCTTAAAAATTGTGTGGCATTTTTTCTTGGACGGATTAGTTGGTAAAATGTGCTGTTACAAAAGAATCAACGGCTTTTTGCTTCATTTTTTTCGTTCCAGGAGCTCTCTAACCCCCAAAATTCCCATTTTTGTGGTTTTTATTAACAATTCCTGGTAAAACATTCAGTGGAGCCCAGTTTTTGGACACTCGCATTTTGTCATATCTGGCAGGTCCAACAACTTTGAGGTCGGTTAGTACTTGGATTGGATCCTCACATGGGCTCCAAAAATTCTAGAGCCACTTCTCCTTAATTTTATTGATTATTGAATCATTTTTCAACCCTGAGCAGAACTTTTGAGTGCATTTCCAGGTAAAATAGCAGCAGTACGAGCAGTTTTTGCAGTACTCCTGGTCTTTTGTTTCTGTTTTTTCCGCTAGAGGACTTTTTCAGTGCGGAATTTTTATTTTTGTGGTTTTTGGACTCATTTTCAGGTAAAATATGCTGCTACTCGGCCGTTTCTTTGCTCTTCTTTAATTTTCTTCGTAGCGAAACCTTTCCAGCATCCAAGAAAAGAAATTTCATGATTTTCAGCCATATTCCGAACTTTTTCGTCGCAGGATATAAACTTGCTAATTTTTCGGGATTTTTACCATTTTCTTGCCTCTCCTTGGTGCCACCCCCATTGTCCTCCTCCAATTCTTTTGCCATTCGCCGCCTGACCTCTAGTCTGCCTCCTATAATCATAGCTAACAATCTCACCCCCTCCCGTGCCTCCAATTACTGTCATACTTTTTTGTTCTGACTCCTCAACGGAGGCCGCTCACAGGTTCCAAGTGCCCGCTGCTTCTATTGAGAACCTCGTGGCTTAATTGGGCCGCGCGAGGGAGGACGATCCTCCTCACTCCAATTGGTTTCGACGGTATTCATTTCACTTCTTTAGCTCTTGATTCCTTGACCCTTTCTGGTCCAAATATCCATAAAATTTGCATTTTTAGAGGTTAGGAGGGCGGCTGAAAGCTGCTGCCAGAACCTCCAGTTGTTATTTGTCACGTCGGGGTGCTGCAATTTGCATAGTAATTTTGTGGCTTTAGCCCCCTGAAAATACGATTTTTTTGGTGGAAAAAGAACTGAAAATCCGCGTTTTTTATCAGAAAAATGGTAAAAAGCATACTTTCGGTAGGAAAATGGCTTCTTCTGGTTGAAAATAAGCGGAAAATGCTCATTTTAACCAGAAAATGGCAACCAACCCGTAGATTACCTGAAATCCTAATAGAAGCCACAAATTTTAGTCTCATTTGGATCAGAGAACATTCTCCAGCCGGCAAACTTGAGCAGACCCGCCGCCTCTCTTCTCGAGGTCCTCTTGAAAGTTCAGAGACCTCCACTTTGACCATTTGCCGCCTCCTCTGCCTACTTCAGTTGCTCTTTTTTCTCACATTTCTCGCCTTTTCTGCGTGTAGCCAACCGGTCACTTTATTTGTCCTCTCTTGTCCTCTTAATCTTCAGTTTCTTCTGTCAAATAGACACGAAAAAGCGCGAATTCCCCCCAATTCCGTCCGTTTTCCTAAAAAATAACCGGAAAAAAACCGGGTTTCTAAGTTAGTTTACAGCTTGCCTCATTTGCATGCACGCGTGAAAGAGTGGGAAAAAAGAGGCGAACTGTGGAGAAAGGAAACCAGTTTCTGGTGCCCCAGGCGGGGAGAGAGACGCGTTCAAATCAACGGAACATGTCAAAAAGATTGTCACCTGTTCATTGGCGGCTAGGACTTTTTTTAAATTGGACAAAAAACTAATTTAAAACCTGGAAAATATAGGGAAATGGCCAAAATCCGTTTTCTGGGCTTGTTTCCTTGAAATTTTAACATTTTTCGAGTTCCTAGGTCCTAAAATTACGCAAAAAGATCAGAATATTGGGAAAAATCCCTAGGGGATTGAACCCGCGACATTTTTATTATAAAATTGCTTATTTTGTACCAGAAAATGGCAGCAGGGTCGCAGATTATTTGAAATTCTGCTATCTGTGCTACATTTGTGCTCTTGGATCCAAATCCAGGCTTTTGATACCCCGGGCGACCCATTCAGTGACCAGAATCCTGTAATTTTTTCTTGAAATCTTGGTCTTGGTTTAATTTTCTTGAAATCTTGGTTTTTTCTGGGTTCCCTGGACACAATTTACCAAAAATCCCCAGAATATTGGCAAAAATTCTGTAGACTGGCTCGGGAATCGAACCCGTGACCTTTTTCTTATAAATCCGGCTCAAAATATTAATTCTTCGGGTTAAAACCGCCGGCACATCGGATTTCTGGTCACCAGGAGTTCTTGACACGCCAAAATCGCCATTTTACCTCCAAAAACTCTTAAAATTCATTTCAAATTAATAATTTGAAGTATAAACTGCTAAAAATCTGCACTTCCATGGCTTCCCGCAATGCTAACAAGTGGAACGCGTAGTTCTCGCCCCAAAAACGGTAGCCACGGGCATCTGCGAGGGCGTGCGTGCCCGTTCCTGTTTGCCCCGCTGATTAACAGCACCTTTAGCCTTCAACCTTGTGTCAAGCTGCTCCCGTTTCTGACTTTTTGCACCTTCCTCAGGAGAATCTTGGTCGTGTTTTCCCCATTGAAATACTCCAGTTTTCATGGCGAAGATGATCATAAACGAATCTTATGGCAGTCGGAAACCCTTTGATTTTCTGGCGTCGCCTGTCTGTCTCAGTCTTTCCCACTTCAAACGACTTATCAATATGATACTTTTTTCTCTTTCTCTTTCGCTAAACATGTTTACTCCTTGTACCCGTTCTATAAATTTTTTTCCTGCAAGAAATGACCTGGAAAATAGTTAAAGTTCCAAAAATGGACACCACAGGCAGAAATTGTTAGAAATTTCAATTTCAGCAGGATTTTACCGCCTTTCCGTGGTTTTTTACGCATAACTCGCCATTTTGGACCGTGTAGACCTTTGAAATCTTCATCTTTAAAGAAAAATTCTAAAACCCTGGAAATTATCCTCCAAAGAGATTCTGCTAGGGTAAAAAACCTTGGGCCTCCATTGCCAAACTGCTAACCCACCGAATTTGCCATTCAAAGGTCCCAAGTTCGATTCCCCAGCTTATCTAAAGATTTTTGCTTATTTCCTGGCGCGTACATGCCAAAATTGGAAGAAAAACCACGTAAAATGGCCGATAACCAAGAAAACGGCGAGCGAGTGTCCAAATTTGCCATCCAAAGGTCCCAGGTTCCCGCTCGACTTCAATTTTTGCCAATATTTCTCTAATCTATGCTAATTTTCTTTCAGTTTCCAAACTGCACCACCCAGCTTAGTCTGTTCATATCCCGCAAATAGTTCAGCCTCAGCCTAATGTTTGTCCCCTCCCGGGGCCGTTTCTGTTTATAGTTCGTATTACCCCCAACGCACCTGTGAGGTTACGCGCCTCTCTGTTCAAATATTCAACTTTTGGGGTGGTAACTGTCCGCCCTTTTTCTCCTCTTGTGTCCAAAAATCAGCTGTTAAAATAAAAGAAGATCCTCCTGAACAAATATTCGAGTAAATTGAGGAAAACAGGTGGCTCTCCAGCTGGCCACTGTCGATTTTCGCGATTTGCCAGTTTTATGGTAAAAACGTTGATTTTTTTGCCAGTTTTCTTGGTCAAAAATGGCCATTTTTCGATTCCCAACCCTCTTGAACCCATTGTCACCACTCTAAATTGATTTTATCCCATCTAATTACTGTAATCCGGCTCTTTTTCCTCATTTGACTGTAACACGGAGGATCGCTTACATAACAATCAGCTGTCCATCATATTTTGTCCTTTTTCTGTTCAAAAACCACGCGTCATGGCTTTTTCTCCGGCTGAGGGGCACCTGGATGTCTCACGGTCACAGCTGGTCGGGAAGACGCGTGTATTCCCATCGACTGTCGTGTGTTAGCATAATTAGACAGGTAACTGGAGGGAAACCGGAGGTGATTGATAGCTCGCTGGAGGGGTGGCTAATTTCGGGCTAAAAACAGTGGTCATCGGGAATTTCGCACCCGTAACATCTCAGCAACACGGAAATACACGCGGTTTTGCTCATTTTTCTGGTTCGTACACTGAATCCAACAAGAAAAATGCGCAAAAATCAGGCGTCCAGAAACTTTAGCAAAAATCTTGTGACAGCCGTGGGGATTGAACCCGGGACCTTTTGGAGTAAAAATCCACCTCTCCAAAAACAGGGACGACAGGGAAAAATGCGTGTCGGCGTCCCCGTAACATCTTGGCAGCCTGCTTAAACATTCGCGAAAATCTTTGACAAACGTAGGGATCGAACCCGCGACCTTTGTTTCGGAAATTGGAAGCGCAGCGGATTTTTATCAATTTTTCTGATCAAAAACGGTAGCAATCGGAAGAATTGACGAAAAATATGCTCTCAAGCACCGAGAAAACCACGGAAATTTCGCAAAAATCGTCTGGTTACCCCTGAAATCGAACCCACAACCTTTGGATTGACAATTTTTTAATAGATTTCGAACGCGCGTTAATTTCGGGGCTGTTTGGACGGCCGTTGTGAGAATTTTGACCAATTTTCGAAGTTTCCCAAAATTTATGCGCTCCCCTGCCATAAAAAGTTTAATTAATGGCGTTCTCCCCCCTCAAATTATGTCTATTTCCATCTCCTCCCCAAAAAATTAATTGACATTTCCCCTGCCTGCCGTTCGCCGCCAGAGCTGTCCAATCTGCGTTCCTCAATTTCACACGGATTTTCAAACGTGTTGCCAGCTGTCTCCCTCTCGCCGTCTTCCTCGTGTGTGCCTGTCTAATTTCTTGCTCGTAATCCTCCCTCCCGGTGTCCGGTCTGTCTCCAATGATGCCGACATTGAGATTGCCGATGACGACCCCCATTATCTGCCCGGTCAAATTGCGGTACATGTTGCAGCAGGTGCCATCGGAGTCCCGCATGCCATTTGAATTCTTTTTCTCTGACTGTTTGCTTCTTCCTTTAAACAGAAGGTTGAATGGCTGCCTTCTGACGCCCTTTTGTATTCTTTTTAAAGGAAATGCCAGCTATTCTTGCCCGTCTTTTGGCTCCAGAGGCTTCTGACTGCCTGTAGACCCAAAAAACTGTCAATTAGCCCCGGTTCCACTTATTGGTTGTAATTATATGATCGATGATCAGTTTTTCTAGCCGATGTCCTTGCGCTGCGTAGAAATGGCTGAAAAACACAGTACCCGGTACAGAAATATTTGCTAAAATCCTGGGAATTGAACCCGGGATCTTTGAATTTAAAATTAAGCACCCTAACCACAAAATGCGTCGAATTTTTGGCTTTTTACGTGCTTTATGATAACGAAAATGGCTTCCAAGGGTTTCTAGGATCGTAATCCCGATATTGTATGTGTCCAGGGCTTTTTACAGCCTTTTTGCGACCTAAAAATCCGAAATGCCGAAAACGCCTGCAAGTCACTGAAATGCCCGCAAAAATCCATAGGCAAGCGCGGGAATCGAACCCGCAACCTTTATGCTTAAAATTTTGGTCATTAGGCCATAGCGCATCTAATTTCGGGCTTCTGGAGCGTTTTCGGGAATTTTTCAGCACAATAACCTTTTAAAATGATCGGTTTTTTTCGTTAATTTTAATTTTTATTCTTTTTACCAGCTCGACGATAATTGGTGAACCATTTTTAAGTAAATGTTGCCATAAATTGAGCAGAAATCGATTAATTTGCCCACAAAAAGCTAATTTTCGACATTTGGCTGTCTAACTGTGATTCTTCTTGTTGTCTAGTTGTGGCTCTTTTACCTGTCTAACTGTTTCTCTTTAGCAGTTTAACTGTGGCTCTCGTAGCTGTCTAACAGTGGCCCCTTTAGCTGTTTAACAGTGTCTCTTTTCCGCTCCATCCTCCGAGAAACCACTGTTCCATGTCTTTCATTCTCTCCTAAAAATTTATCGCCCACTACCATCTCAAATGACCCACTTGGCGCCTTTAAATAAGATTAAAGAGGAGGGGGACAGTCGTCGGCTGTGAGAGTGCAACTCGACACCTCTGACCCTCTCGAAGTCTCGCCTAGAGAGCTGCTAAGCTCTGGCGGTAGGCTCTTTTTGGTGTCAAAAGGGACACCTTCTTCTTTTTCTTTAAAGGATCCTTTTAGCTCTCGACGCTTCCCAAGAATTATTACCCAATTCCCGAGAGTTATCACTTTTCGCGACTCATTTTTATGGGTAATTTGTGTGATTCTCATTCAAATTGGCTTTTTTGTCTTTGAATATTTGGAGGGGAGGGTCATTTCCCAGGGCGGGCTGTCTCATGGAAAGTCATCCTGCCTCAGGGTGGCGACTCATCGCCCGCTCTTTTGACTCTTCACGGAAATTTGCTTTAAATTTTAGAGGAGCAACAGTTAGACAGCTAGAAAAGTCTAAATTCTCCTTCAAATTCCCCAGAAATTTGCTCTAAAATCCTACCGTAACCCCTTTAAAGAGTTTTAAAATGTTTACTGGGTATTCAAATTGTGTAATCCTCCCTGCCAGCCCGCCTGTTGCCAGTTGTTGCGGTTAAGAAGTCGATCATCTCTTGTAAACAGCGGGCCACTGGGTGGTCCCATATTTTTGAATAATCATAAGCAACTGACAGAAGTGGCCTCGAGCGGGCGCTTCGGCTGTCTAAAGGGCATTTGTCGCTGTCGATGACTTTTATTACTTTCCAACTGACAATTGTGGGCTTCATTTGAAAATTTCTTCGCTTCTGCTCATTTTTCAGGCTTTAAATTGCCGTCAAGTGTAAAAAAACTGGAAAAATAAGTAGAATCCATTTTCGGGTCATTTTACAGCCAAAATATGACATTTTCGCTCACATTTGAGGGCTCCCTTTGGAAACTTCATCACTTCAGCAGGATTTTAGTTCTTTAAATTGCCACCATAAGGTTAAAATACTGGAAAATTGGGTAAAAATCTCAATTTACCGCTTTATTTTTTATTTTTGAGTCATTTTACAACCAAAAATTGGCTTTTTCGCTACTGGACCCAGTGCCAACCATTCAGAAACCCAGAAAAGCCCAAAAAATGACGTCTTTTTGATCCACCACTCTACCACTACAAGTGGCAGTTGCACAACTCCCCCTTCTCCCCTTAAAGAGGCCCCCAAATCCACAGAGTGTAATACCTTAATCCGCCTCAACCACTTTTGTACTTGTGGCAGTTGCCGCCGACCGGTAGGGATTACAGTAATTGCCTCGATATTTGTTATTACACTGCCTCCATTTCTGTTTATAAGGTCTCTCCTGCTGACTGTTTATATCTTGGGGCTCTCTTCCCTTCTGGTGACCTCCTGCTGGGGGATCCTTATGCTCGCCCGTCTGTGAACTGTCATGCTAATCGCTCGCGATCCTTTTATGTAGGAAAAGAGCCCGGAATTAGACATTTTTAAGCCAAAATGGGGTTTAAAATGATCATCTGGTGCTGGGAATGACCACTATAAACTTTTTTTCTTGGGAAATGAGCGGAATTCAGCTGCGAAATGTCTGGAGGGCCACTTTTTTGTTATTTTTGGGCGGAAAATTGCTTTTATAGGCAATTTTTGGTCATAATTACCGCAGAAACAGCAAAAATCCTTGGAAAATCGCAGCTGGATTCTTAGCTGTTTAACTGTGGCTATTTGACTGTCTATTTGTGGCTTTTCGGCTGTCAATTATGGCTCTTTTCGCTGTCTAAATGTGGCTTTTATAGTTTTGAAACCGTCGTCCTTTCAGCTGTTTAACTGTGGCTTTTCTCCTTGTCTAACCGTGGCTCACTCCGCTATCTAACTGCGGTCCTCTTGCTGTCTAGTTGTGGCCTTACCGCTCTCTAACTGCGGCTCTTTAGCTGTTTATCTGTGGCTTTTAGCTGTCTAACTACGGCTCTTTCCCTGTCTAACTGTAGTTCTTTTCCAATCTATTTCCCATCAAATTTCGGTAATTTACCCCGTGTCCTCCACGGATTTTGACCTTCAATATAAATTAGGGGGTCCATCTCTGCCTCCTCCTCAGTCAATCCTCTCAATATTGCGTAAATGGCCCCTCTCCAAGTGGCTCTCTTATCTTGTCTCCAGCTGACATCTAACTTCCTATATCTATTTATCTACTCGAGTCGTCTCTCCCACTGCCCCTCATATCAAGTGACACAATCTTGTCTCGCTCTCCGGGAATCCTCCTTTTCTCCTTTCCTGTTCGCCTTCAAAGATCCTAGGGCAAATTTCGCAGATGTTCAGGACAATTTTCCAGCTGATGCAGCTGTCTAACTGTGGTTTTTTGTCAAAAAGAGCCTTTAAATGGACCCAGGCGCCTTGCTTTTTCCCTGTCCCAGTAGAATTCCCCATGAAGCTTGAAATATTGCGAAATTACTGCTCAATTAGGCGAGAGAGGAGACAAATTTCACAAGCAGGTCAATTCGAAAGAGCATTTCTCACGCCGTCTGGGGTGAAAAAGCTGGACATTTCGTAGGATCTTGGTCCTTCTGGCAGCTTTTTACGCTTCAGATTTTAGCCAAAATCCAGCCGGGGATCGAACTTACGACCTTTTGATTACAAAAAAGCATAGAGATCTGGCTTCCGGAGCGCGCGGCTACCACAAAAATGTGTTCCGCTGGTTTCTAGGATCAAAATCAGCAAATTTTATGCGCCTAAGGCATTTTTACAGCTTTTTGCGATTAAAAATTTCAGAAAACGCCTGGAAATCATAAAAATATTAGCAAAAATCTTTGGAACACGGCGGGAATCGAACCTGCGATCTTTTAGATTGCAAGTGCGCCCAGCCGGACGTGGGGAAACAGCTTCAACACTTTTTGAAGCCATTTTCCCTTAAAAATATCCGTTTCCATGTTATTTTTCTGCTAAAAATGAGCAGTTGGACACCCAGCAATCGGCTCATTGGCTTGCTCCTCTTTTCATTATAGTTCAGTGTCCGAGAATGTGGTTTCGGATGAGTCAGCGGCCGTCCGCCGCCATCTATGGGTCTCTCTCTTGCCTCGGGGCTATAGCTTCTCTCTTCCACTGGCAGCTGGGGAGGGGAAGAGAAACCAATGCGTTCCTTTTTACGCAGCCAGTTAGCTCCGGCAACCGCGACTTGATTGACTTCTTCACTTGGTGGTATAATATTTCCCGTCATTTTCCCTCCGGATTTTTGGGGTTTTCGGCCAGATTTGGGAGTTTAATCCCATTTCCTGGAGTTTTTGCCCAAATTTGTGTGTTTTATCTGGATTTTTGGGGTTTTCACCCGAATTTGTGGATCATCCCCAATTTTTTAGGGATTTCCACCCAGATTTTGTATATTTTCTTTTGGAAACTTTTATCCAAATTTGTGGATTTTCTCCCAATTTTTGGTTATTGTATCCAAATTTACCCTTGTTTTCCGCTTTTTTTAGATCCTTACAATATTTTCCCAGCCAAATTCCCCAAATTATCATAGAAACTGCTATTATAAGTGTCAGCCTTGGCTCCCAACGGAGCCCATAAATGGCCATCACTTCGGCAGCTTCCCTCTAATTTTGCCTTTTTATGGGTTGCTCTCCATTTTCCCTCATCTCTTCTCCCCCCGGCTAGTTTCATGTTTCTCTCTGAACGTCGGCTGCCAATCAACTCGGACAACATGCAACACTTCCTTCTGTTTTAAACTGGAGAACTTTTGGGAATAGAAGTTGATTCAAAGCTATTTTCCCGGGTTAGGGGGTAATTATATTTGCCTAGTGGACCGGAAGTTAGGGATGCCGGTGGAGGTGGTGGTTCTTCCTTCCGGCTGCCTATTGTTTCCTTTAGCGGAGATTGTGGCTCTGGGTCAGAGTTATCTTCTCCTCTATTATTCTTACGTTCTATAAAGATTTTCTTGTTTATTTTAGCTTTTTGGGGAGTTTTAGGCCACTTCCTCACCACTTCTTCCAGGTTCTAGCTCTTTTCCCTATGAAATTTGTGGTAGCCCATATCTTTGGAACCCATGCTCTGAATGAAAAACGGTTTACACCACTGGGTTCGCAGCATCCACATTAGTAGAAAACATCGAAAATCCTGAGAAAATACCGCGAAATCCAGGGATGAGACCCAATTTAAAGACTTGGCGGTTTTTTCTAACTGAATTTTTTCTGAAAATTGCGCGCATTTCAAAATATTTGCCATTTCTTTAAAACAAAGCCAAAAGTTGTGGGAAATAGGTCGTTTTGTAAAGAATTTCCTCTATTTTTTAACATTAAAATTTCCCGTTAGGAATTGGGAAATGGTAGGATATTGGATAAAAGCAGTCATCTCCCCCTTCTTTTTTCCTCTCCGTCCTCTCTTTCTCTCCAAAATCGCCAAAAACCCTCAAATCTTCCAGATATGAAATAACCAACAGTCAAAAACACAATGCCCTTAGCCAGAACCCATACCTCGTTAGATTACGAAGACTACGGAATGTTATCCTCATCGCTATGGCTGCCCGATTTAAATCGGAGTATTTATACCACGCCGAGTGGTTGCTCGATGAGCTATCGGATGAATATGACAATTCAAGATCCCGCAGAATTTGAGCAAAATTATTATTCTGGAAGGAAAAAGAGTCGCAGTCGATTATCCCGCGCTTTAAAGGAGCTGTGGAATCGCGGGAGCCGGAAAGATCTCTCGAAGAGTTTGTATGAACCCGCCAGGGAGCTGAGCCCAAAAAAGAGACGAGGCACTTCAGTAGCTCCCAGCTCCCGTTGCTACCAGCAGAATTATGTCAGCGTTCCGGCGACATTCTCCACCCCACCAACGAGAAGTTTTCGGGCTTATAATCGAGCGCCAAGCGCTGATGCAGTGACGATGTTGTTCGAAGATTATGGCAATCGACGTCCTGTTCGGATTCAAAGCTTTGCAGTCCCAGAGCCAAGAATTGTCCAATTTAGACAGCCAAGGTTGAAAAAACAATCGAAATGTGGGTAAAATCGGAGTAAAAAGTGTGACAGCTCTTGGAGGTGTGAAAAAGGTGCGAGAAAGGTGTGAAAGTGGCAGGAAATTACAGTAATCCCGACATTTTTCATTAAAAAACGGTAATTTACGCGTTTTAAGCTCAGGGCGGGAGTCCTCGATTGTCTGTGGTATTTTTATGGTAAATTTATGGTAAAAATCCCAGAAAACTGTAAAAATCCCTCGATTTCCCGCTTATAATTCCATTTTTTTTTCAGATGCCTTCGTCAACAGTCACGAATGGACGCTAAGTCGAAATATTCGGGAACTCCGACTGGTAAGTCTACTGTTTTTCGAAATTACACCTAAAAATGGTCATAAAAATGCCCAAGAAACATCCAAGCGGGTGCCAAGTGGGTGTGGGACAGGGCCGCGACCTGGCTTTTGTTCTTCCCAATGTACATAATTGTGGGGCTTAGGAATGTCGTCACATGGATGGTCACCTCGTGGTGTGAGGTAGCCGGAAAAACAATGAGCACGTCATTTTTCTTTAATTTATTCAAATTTTTTCCTGGTTTTAGCGCTTTTTATTTGAAAAATGTACAAAAAAGCGCTGTTTTCGCGCCAAAATCCCAGTTTTCTCACTAAAAATTGACCGCCTTTCAGAAATTCAAACTTTTCTCTTTAAACTAGTAGCCCAGACTTTTAAAAACCTTCGCTTTCTCAAATTTCCCGCTTTTTCACGAATTTCCTATATTTAAACTGGAAAAGTATCCAAAAATTTGCAGCTTTTTCTTCAAAATTCTCCTTTTCTGCATAAAATTTCCCGCCTTTCAAAAATTTAAACTTCCCCCTTTAAAATAACCGTCCAGCCCTTTAAAAACCCCAAATTTTGAATCCTCAGAGCCTCTAAGATTACCCCATCTGCTGCTTTTTCCCCTTTCTACCTTACCAGGTGTTACAACATCCGCCACAAAAAGTTGCCACCCCGTTGCGATAATTACTACCGGCCCCCTGGTAGTCCGACGGATGATCTTATCTATCCTTCCAGTGGTCGCCTCGAGAAGTCGAGAATGGCGCAACTGTCACATTTAAGACAGAGAAGACATAATCGGGTCATTAGTCGCTGTTACGCGAGCAATTTATTGGATTTATGACCCCAGGTCAGATTTTAAAATTATTAAATCATCTGAAATCCTGGGTTGTCTAATTGTGGCTCCTTTTGTCTATCTGTGGCCCTTTTTGCCGTCTAACTGTGACCTTTCACTTCAAATTCGCCCAAAATCTCTTCATTATTGCCCCGATTTCCTATAACTTATCTTAATTTCACTTCTGAGACGAGAAATGGACACCTAAATAAATTGCGGAACTGCAAGGTTACGAGCTACGCAACGGGCAACGCGCAATAGTTTGAACAAATACGGAAGCTGGGGACACTTTTTTGTTGGGAAATGCGGTCAAGACACTCTGCTACGCTCCCGATGCACAGATTTTTAGTTCTAGACATTGAAAAACGACAAAAAATGCCCCGTGGATTGAACCCGGGAACTTTAAATTGAAAATATGGGTTGCTAACCACCAGACGCTCCGGATTTCTGGCTGCTAACGAGCGCAACGGCACTGAAATTTGCTCCATGAATTTCTAGGTTCAAAATCCGGAATTTTTATGCACCCAGGACATTTTTAAAAGATTTTGTGACCTAAAATTGCAGAAAAACATCAGCAGATCGCGGTAATATCAGCAAAAATTGTTTGAACAGCCCCTGGGAATCAAACTTGCGGCCTTTGGATTGAATATTTGATTTCCCGGTAGTCAGCAGGCTATTTTCAACTATAAATTCATTTAAATCGACTGTAAATCGGTTATTTTATGCAGAAAAGGCTAGTTTTATGGCTGTCAAACCGTGGCTCTTTTAGCTCTTCCACAGCCAATTCAAACCTCTCCCCTTCTCTTGCTATCCACCCTAAAACAGCCTCTAATTACCGTCTCATTTCCCGTGACATTTGTCGATGTTATTCTGTCTCATAAATGACTGCTAAAGGGGCTGGGGACAGGTGAGTTGCACCTGTCCGAATCTCAAGAGAATCCGTTGCGCAAGGGCAGGAGGGCAGGCTCGTAAAAGTTTGTCTAGCTGCTGCTCTGTTTCCCGTTTAAATCTCTCCCAGTCCTTTAATTAAAGGGAGGACAGATAGTCGAAAGCTGCCTTCTGTTAAGAGGCTAATTGGCGTGTCAATCAAGACCAGCTGCTTCTGTCGCCTTTAGTACTTTGAATTTGGCCCTGGGTCATGCGCTAATCACATTTTCTTTAAATTTTACCGAAATAGAACCTGCTGGGACGGTAATTAATATTTTTGTGGTCACTTTCCCCCCTGTCAACGCGCTCTTTGTCTAGAAAGGAGCGGCCCCGTGGCATTTCCTCCTCCTGCTGCCATTCTAAGTGTTATGGACCCGTCGAGTTGCCCAACTGGTCTCTTCACTTTTCCGGTCCATTAGATCGCAGAAAGGAGACCGTAAGCCGCCAAAGGGGCGCCTTGGGTGTCGACCTCTTATGTTTGAGAACCAGCTGGCCAATTTTTACTCTCACTAATGGATCATCTGCTCTATTTGTGGCGTATCTGCCCAAATATTCTCATTTTACTCTTAATTTTGACTTCTGGCGAGCGCTTTGGCCACAGAAATGTGTCCTCAGGATTTCTAGGATCAAAGAATTTTACGCGCCCAGGGCATTTTCCAGCGTTTTTGTGACCTAAAATTGTAGAAAAATGGCTGCAGATCATGGAAATATCAGAAAAAATCCTAGGGCGAGCTAGGGAATCGAACCCGGGATTCTTGGATTGAAAAATCGGCGCTAACCCCAAGATTCCCCCTATTTTTGACCATTTTACCCAAAAATTTCATAGTAAACTCGGTAAAAAACCGCAAAAACAGCGATATCCCATCAAAAATGACAAAAAATGTCGGCCACTTGAAAGGCGGCTACCGCCCAGCCCAATTCTTTTGTCTCCCCCTCTGCGATATCCCACAGTTCAAGGGGATATACTTGCCACTTCTCCAAAATCTCCTTTCTTGTCCCAATTAGCAGCTAGCCGATCAATGATCAACCAGGAAATATGCCACAGTCAAGTGCCTGACTATCTAACCTCCTCCCAGTTGTTTTGGGGCCAATTCTGATGACCTCAACTGGATTTATGAGCTGTTTTTGTGTTGTTCTTAGCCTCCCATCGGCCTTGGCTTTGATTTTGATAAGATTTATGGAGAATTGATAAAAATTGAGGGTACTGTAGCATTTTTGACAAAGAGTTCGATTCCCTTGACTTCCTAAAGGTTTTTTCTGATGTTTCGGAGACTTTCAGCCATTTTGCTGCGATTTTAGGTCACAAAAAGCCAGTCAAAAGGCCTGGGCGCGTAAAATTTCCGGATTTTGATTCTAAAAGCCCATAGGAAGCCAGAAAATCGGACGCGTAGGCCTAAAGTTGGAGGATTTACCATTCAAATATCGCGGGTTGGATTCGCCCGCTCGCCCATAGATTCTTGCCAATATTTTTGACTGTATGCTACGTTTCCTTTTCTGTAAACCAAAGATTAAGAGCGCCCCTCTCTCCAGCCGTGTGTAAAATTACCTAAATCCTCTAATCAAACAGGCGAAGGTCGTAAGCTTTGGAGTTACACGGAGGTGTTAGCCCGCCCTGTAAATCTCCCAAACAAATATCGCGAGAACCACGAATTCAAATTCTTTCCCAGCAACAAATTTGTACACAAAAATATCTGATTGACCTGACGGGGCCAGCGATAATTGTGCGAATGTCGGCAAAGATCCTAAGCCTGGCGTGGGTCGCCGGGTCAGCTCCCCTTTTTTATGCCATTTATCTAACAAATTGAGCCTTTAAAGGCCTCCTTTAAACTTTAAAAATTGCCATTTTTCAGGGAGTTGTCGGCACTGCAAGATCCTGTAAAACTGCTCTAATCCATCGATATTTAACTGGACAATATAGCGCTGAAGAAAGCCCGGAAGGTAAGGTCTCTTTAAATTTTTAAGGAATTTCCTTATTGACCAAAGCAATTAGCCTCCCTCACAAATGTGTCCTTTCTTTTGTAATGGACCCTTGATTGCGCAAGAGCCGCAATTCTTTGAGTCATTAGTCGCCGACCTTTTGGCGGAGCCCTCACCTAGAAGATTTTACAACCTGAGATCGTGGCGAGGACAATTGTACACAGGCAGAAACAGCGAGTAATCCCTGTCTTGGTTGTAAAGGATTATATTTGGGAGCGAGGTGTCGCAGGCAGCGTACACATTCGCGCTTACTTTCGGCGCTTTAAGCTCCCTGTGTAACTTTCTGGTCAAGTTTCTTCTTTAAATGGGTTAAAATTACTGTAGAACCGTATTTTAACCAGAAATCGCGACCGTCAGCCTACGGTGCGCCTATAGTCATCAACTTTTGGATCAAAAGGTCCCAGGTTCAATTCCCAGCACTGCCAAGAAATTTTTTTACATTTTTCAAAGATTTCTGGAAGCTTGCCATAAAATTACAGCGTTTTCTCGTTTAAATTTGTTAAGAATAACGCAATTTTACGTAGAAATCCCAGTTCACGAGTCGAAGCGCCTGAAATCCTGTAAGATTTTGGAACAAAGGATTCCTGGTTCAATCCCCTTGGGTACCAGGAGATGTTTGCATTTCTCCAGGACTTTTGGCGATGTTTACCATAAAATTACGGTATTTTCCCTGCAGGAACCCATAAAAATGGCACAAAACTGATTTGCAGCCTTCCTACAATCTTTCATCCCCAAATTCTGCGTAAAACCCCAGAAACCCCTAAAAACCCCCGATATTTGAATACGAATGCCATTTTTTGCCTATATCTGCACCTCATTCTCCCCTCATTAACCTGGATCCACCCCGTCTGCTGACAGTTTGAACACGAGCTTTGCCTCCTCTCGTCGCTCTTTCATTAGCTAAGCGAACAGTTGCCGGCCGACATCCATTATTTGTCCGCCTCGGAGAGGAGAGGCGGTCACACATTTATGACCTCTCTGGTGGCCGTGGCCCCTAGCAACTGTTCTTTTTTTGACAGCTTGTTAATTTATTTAAAGGCTGGGAGGTCAGGACGCTTTCCTAGTTTAGAAATGGTCACTGTAGACTTTATTTTCGTTCTGGGACCGCAATTTACGGGCAGCCAGTAAAATTCAAACGATTTCCTGCCACCTGGGCCATCGCTCCCTTTTTTATCCCTAGCCACCCTATAATTTCGGCTTTTTTCCTGACAGTTGACCTTCAGAAATCGCCCAATTTTCAGGCGGTCGATTCAAAAAAGAAGTTGTCATCGACGGCGAATCTCATCTTCTGTTGATACGTGACGAAGGCCACAAAATTCACGAAGATCAAATCGAACAGGTACGTAGACCGACACACGGAGATATCAAGAGCTCCGATGAGAGCCATTAACCCCTGAGAAAAATGGAAAGGCGCTGGGGAAGAAAGGGAGAGGAGGGGGATAAATAAAGACGGTTTTTTTTCTCTTTTTATCCATTTTCTAAATAAAAATGGCCATATCTCGAAAACCCGCTCTCTGATTTTAAAACACTTTTCATTACAGAATGCACCGTACCCAATTTAATGAAAATCCCTGAAAACCCGGGAAAAATACCGCCACATTTCGGCGTAGGACCCAATTTAAAGCCAATATTAGCTCAAAAAATGCTGCTTTTCTTGCCAGATTGGAAATTTCTTGAGATCGGGCCAGAATTTGATCCTCGAGGCCCTGAAAACCATAAGAAAACAAAAAAAACTCTCGAAATTTCCAAAAATGAAGATTTGGCGGCTTTTTCGATTTTTGGATTTCTCTAAAAATGCCCGGGATTTCAAAATGTTTGTCTTTTCTTTAAATTAAAGCCAAAAATTATGAGAAACACATCGTTTTGTAGACAATTTCCTGTTCTACTTTTTGACCCTAGAGGCGTTGTAGAAAGTCCAAGAAAAATATAAAAATTCCTATCTTTTCCGCTGTACGCCATAATTTCTGACATAATATTTGAAAAGCCGCGCATTTGACCTTTGCTACCCTTTCCGGTTCAGCTGAAACACTTGACACCGTCATGGGTCCATGGAGTAGGGGGCACAGTTCAGCCATATGGGCCGGATTTGGAACCCGATACTGTTGGGGGGTCGCTTGTTGGCTAGGCGGTCAAATTGTTCCGCACTGCACACAAATATCGGCTCTAATTTCGCGCTGTGGCTCTTTTGCTGTCTAACAGTGGTCCTTTTGCTGTCTAATTGGGTCTTTTTTAATTGTGTGACTGTGGCTTATAGCCATCTAACAGTGGCACTTTTAGCTGTCTAATTGTGGCCTTTTTCAGTTTACCCTCTGGGCTGACGCGATTCTTTTTGTCTATTCAACCACGGACAAGAGCAGCCTCCAGCAGCTGCCAGCCTACCGTGACGCCATGGCAAAATACCGTACCCTGACGGATATGCCAATGATTCTTGTTGGGACCAAGGTACAGTAATTTTTCTTTTAAAAACTCCCCAAAATTCCAGGATAATGAGCCCAGCGACCATTACGGGATAAAACGCCAAGTTTCTGAGGATGACGCCTTCCGAATGGTTCAAAAATTGAGCTGTGTTAATTTCTTCGAGACAGATTCCCGTCTAGGATCTCATGTGGATAAAATGTTTAAAGAAGGTTGGTTCCTGTGACGAAAAAGGCGGCTTTTTAGCGGTTTATACACTCTTTTACGTCTTCCTAAGCTGCTTTTTCCTTTTTTGAGCTCTGAGAACGCAGGGCATGAGATCATTTCCGGTCGTTTGGGATATTTACCACGGAAAATAAGAGAAAACCGAGAATTTTTGCTTTAAATCGACTCTCACAGCCAAATTTAAAGCTTTTCTTCCATAATTCTCGGTATTTCTACCCTTTTTGTTAATTTTCACTTTAGGTCCCTTTTTTGGGGAAGAATGACCCCTTTATTACGTTTTTGCATCTCCATTTAAAGCAGTGAAGAGAGCGCAACATGAATGAAATTATGCGCCGACATTTTGAAACCTGAATTCTCCTATCTTCCCGGGGGATTTCTCGCGATTCAAATCCCCGGAGACGCTTATATCTCCTCGACCCTTCAACCCGCTAGAAATGTTGCGAAAAGTGGTCTGGGTGGCTGCCTTTGACCTTTTTTTGCCTTTTTTTAGGGGGAATTACGCCTGACTTCATTTGGCTTTTCGCTGTCTAACTGTGGCTCTCCTATTTATTTGTTTTTCTTTCCAATATTTTCTTGACTTTTCTCTATTTGATTGCCGATCTCTTCAGGCGCACCTGACCTCTAAAATCCTTATTTCCTGCCCTGGCTGCTATTTTTATCAGTTTTCCTATTACCCCGCGTGATTGCCAGTTTTCAAACAACTGAGATGGAAAATTTTGGGGAAATAAATAAGTTTTATGATCTTTTAAGGATCAAAAATGCCGCAGCTAGACAGATAAAGAGACGCAGTTAGACAGCTAAAAAAGCCTCAATTAGACAGCCAAAAGCAACAGTTAGACAGCCCAAAACTTCTTGTTTACTTTGATTCATCGGCTCCTATCAATTTCAGTACAGCTGGCACAGAAAAGAACAACAAAACACGTGGTTTTGCCTTTTGACAGTCACTTCTACCATTTCCCCGCCGTTTTTCTTTGAATTTCTTTCAAAATTTGTGAAAAAATCGTTTCTGGACCAATTTTAGGGCCAAAAATTCGTAGTCGAGCGGTTAGAGGGTTGGATTCACATTAAAAGAGTCAAAGGTTTAATTCCTCGGATGCCCAGAGGATTTTTTTTGGACATTTCTGGGATATTTACTGGATTTTGGGATAAAAAATGGGAAAATCCGTGTTGTTCCCCTCCAATTCACACGAAATTCGCCCTCCCCCTCCGGGCGACTCTCCACCACTCCCAAGTTTTAAACGCTTGTATTTGTCTTTCGCTGGCTCTCCGCCTATGTTGTGGGGCCTTGTTGACATAACTGAAAAGACTGAGTGGGTCTCCCCTATTCTGGCTAACTTATTCTGATTCATACCAATATTTTCTCTCTGGTCTACATTAGTCGACTTTTTTGACTTGGATAGGCGGGCGCAACACTCTCGCTCTCTCCGGAAAGGCGGCCTGCTTATCAATATTGACGTCTTTCGCCCCACCAGCCCCACTTTTGGTACAGGGACGAACGTCAGAACACACAGTGGCTGCCATGTTCGATTACAGTCAGTTTTTATGTACTTTGAGCCTTGTACCTGGAGTAATTTCCTTTTGGAGCCTCCCAGGGCTTTTACTTAAAAATTTCACAAAAATGGGGGGAAATCTATCCAAAAATTAGTCCAGGGCCCTGTTCTGGGGCCGATTTCCCACTAGAAAAACCATATAAACCTATAATTCAAATGCTTTGAGTCCCAGTTTAACATTCTAAGGTTCCAGGTTCAATTCCAGCTGTGGTAGTAAGATTTTTGCTAATATTTTCTGGCTTTTCTCCTTGTTCCATGAACTTTTGCTAATATTTCTCGATACGCCCAGGGTAGTTTTCCTTTTGGGACCTCCCAGGGACTCTTTTCTTTAAAATTTTCCGAAAATTGATGGAAATTGACCCAAAAATGAGTGTAGATGCCATAAATTTACATGCAAAAAGGTCCTCGCTTCAATTTCTGCAGCGGTCGTAGGATTTTTGCTAATATTTCGAGTTTTTCCAAAGATTCTACCAGTATTTTGGGCTCTTGGTTTGGGATATTTTTATTTCCCCTCGGTAATATTTTTAATCCCACTTAAATTTTCTCGTACTAGTGCTGCTCACCATAATTATTACCATTTTCTGTTAAAAATAGCCGATTTTTCTCTAGAAGAGCTATGATTATCCTCATTTGCCTCCAATTATGAGCTAATTTTCACGAAAACGGTGCATTTCCCCCCGATTTTCAATTAAAATGGTCTCAAAGGTCTAAATTTCCCAAATGAACCCGGAAAATGGGATCAAAGATAAGGCGGGTGTTCCCCGGTCTTCTCATATGTGCACGCGCCTGTAGTCAATTGAAACCACCCCACGCGAGCAATATTTATTTTTCCTCATCACGGCGGCCACTCCTGGATCACGGGGAGTTGAATATTAGCGAGCAGAGCTTTGAATTCTTATAGTAAACGGCAATTTTCAGTGGTAGCGAGAATTTCGCAGCTGCAAACGAGGAGTCCAACACCCTGTACCCCGGCAAGGAGCCAACGTTACCCATCCAGCGACTCTCAGAGTCAAAATTATATGGCGACTAATGTTCTTCACAGCTCGAGTAAGGGAGCACCTTATCAGAGGAGCAGCAGCTATGTGCCCCTGCAAGAAAGTAATGGAGCTGTGGCCACAAGTCGAAGGAGTCATGTAAATCATAGGGAGCAGAATAATGGTGAGTTGTGGGGATTTTTGGATCAAGGACTGGAAAATTGAAAACCGAAAAATTCAAATTTTTAATACTTTTACGGCGATTTAGCGCTGGACCCACCATATTTGGGGCCAATAGTCAAAAAAACTAGGAGCCTGGGTGATTAGCGGGCCAATTTGTGATCCATAGGTTCCGGGTTCGATCCCTGCGCTTTTCCAAGGAGTTTTGCTAGTATTTCTGTGACCTGCAGGCGTTTTTCTGCAATTTTAGGTCACAAAAAGCCTGTAAAAATGCCCTGGGAGCGTAAAATTCCCTGATTGTGATCCTAGAAACCAATGGGATGCATTTCAGTGGTTATGAAACCTAAAATTCGCATATTCCCATGGTTATCGTCCCAGATTGTCATTCCATGGGTCCCAGATTCGATTCCCGCGGATGTCAAAGGATTTTTGCGAGTATTTTGGTATCCTGCGATTTTTTTAGCATTTCAAAGTATAATTTTCAATTCCCTTGACTATACAGCGTCTATTTCTGTTCTGCCAGGCTCTAATTATGCTAACAGCCACCCCCACGTGAGAAATCCTTGTTTTGATTAATGGGATCTGGTCTATGAAAGTGCATTTCATTATCTTCCCCGACTTTTCCTTGATTTTCCTTAAAAAAATTAAAATTTTCCAGAAATGAGAAGGAGAGAAGAGCGCGTAATTTCCACTACAAGATTCCCTGAAACTTATGGATATTCAAGTCGAAGTAGCCATCAAATTTCGCCGTCTAGTAGCCGGCAGAGTTTGAGCAGTGTAAACGGTAAGTAAAAACATTTTTTAAAAGGAAATCGGTGCTTTTTCTGTAAACGAGCGGGTTACGGTAGCTTTTCAAAAAATCGCCTTTTTGTGCGTATTTATTACATTTTTCTATGTTTTAAATATTTCATTAAACGATGGCCCCAAAAAATAGAAGGAAATCTTTAAAAAATGGGCAAAATTTGGGATTAGCAATGGGTCAGATGCATAATTTTCAGCAGTAAACACCAATTTAAAAAATTCATATCTCCTGGCTCTTACGTCCATTTTCTTTAATTTTTAGTGCATTTTGGTCAGAAAAGCCAGCTTTATTTAATGGGGTTAGCTGGGAAAAGGCCCTGGGCACTTTTACAGCCGTTTTATCAGTTTAGAGAAGTTTAAAGCCGCTTATTCAGTCATAAACTATAATTTTAAGCCCGCAATTACCGTAATTCCCGAACCGGAATAGTTCGCTAGTTAGATAAATTATAGACCGCCTGTAATCGCGCGTGTACCAGTCCTAATTTCTATGGGTATTCCAGTCGTAGAATCCTCAATTGAGAACTCGCTCTCCCTCTCCCTTGTCACTTAGTTTCCCTCCTAACCAGCCAGCCTGGCCGCGTATTCTTGACCTCATTTTCATGAGTAGTCGCAATTGAGGAGGAGGCCCGGTCCCCCCATTAAGGTGTCAACACGTCGTTAACCATATTTTGTATGGATATTTAAAGATTCCTTTAAATGGATTAATTTAGGCTGGAATACTCGCAGCTCTACGGCTGTTTTGGAGACAGCGGAAGCTGCTGCTCAACTGGGATTTGATCAAGTTGGCGGATTGTCGGCTGCAAGTGCCAGTACCAGCCATCTACCAACCCCTTCTTCGACACCAACGAATCCTAGAAAAAATAAGAGGATATCCAACTTCTTTGTGAGTTTTTTTTTTGAATTTTGGGGGTAAAGACTCGGAAAACTGGGGATTTTGCCATTTTTTGAACCATAATTTAAAAATTCCGGTGCTACGCGCCATTTTTGAGGATTTCTGGCGCATTTTCGTGGTAAAAGCCTCGTAAAATTGTGTATTCCTCATTTTTTTTGAACTTACGCGCTCAAAATTGTAGAATTCCCGCAAAAACGGGCTCATTTCCAGTTATTCAAAATCTGGCTTGTTCCAATAACTTTGAGCAATTTTTCCTCATTTTCCACGAAAAATTCAACTAATTTCTCCCCTTTCAGAGAGCCAAGGACAACGAGAAAGCCATCGAATCCAAGAATCACGGAGTTGGTCGAGCCATTCCCATAAAGCAGGGTCATCTCTATAAAAGAAGCACAAAATCGGCTTTAAATCGTGATTGGAAGAAGAAATATGTCTGTCTCTACAGCGATGGTCGCTTGACATATCACCACAATTTAAAGGATTATATGGATAAGCCTTCCGAGGGCAAGGAAGTGTTCCTGGGCCTGTGTACTGTAAAAACAGCCGGGAGACAGAGGCCAAGAAATACTCAACGAATGGCAATGAGCCAAACAGAGGAAAGCACCCCGACTCAAATTCAACAAGAAAGAAGAAGTGACATAGGTAAATTTGGATCCTGAGAGGAAATTTAAAGATTTTCAGGAGTTGTTGGCTCAGGAGAAGGAACATCGGGCGGTGGTTCAGATGACGCCAAGGATACGCCAATAAACATGACGCCACAAACAGCACCTGGCAAGAAACGACGCCCAACCCATAAAAGACTCGGCTCCAGTGGAAAACAAAATGAAGAAGATGAAGAATGCTTCGAAATTGTGACCCACGACCAGAAAAAATGGGAATTTTGCGCGTCATCGGCAGAAGAGCGGGCTCAATGGGTTGCCGCAATCGAGGAACAAATCGAAAAAGCGCTCCAAGGCCAACCATCCAATCGAATTCAATTAAATCGTGAAGAAGTCCAAGCTCTTCGACAAATCCCCGGAAATGGAAAATGTGCCGATTGCGGTGCTGGCAACCCGAATTGGGCGAGTTTAAACCTCGGCACATTGATTTGCATCGAATGCAGCGGTGTCCATCGGAATATGGGATCACATTTATCAAAGTAGGCGGTTTTTTTAGCCAATTTAAAGGGAATTTTTAGGGTTCGGTCGTTGGAATTGGACGATTGGCCTGTGGAATGCCTGGCGGTTATGCAGGCCATTGGAAATGATGCTGCTAATCGAATGTGGGAACATAATGCACCGTTGGATAAAAAACCGACACCAGAAAGTCCCAGGTAATTTTTTTAGGCCCCATAATATCTTTAAAGGGAGATTTTTGTGTCCTCCACAGATTACACCGGGTTTTGAAGCGAAAATCCTGCGTTTTATGGATAATTCATGCCCCTGGGCGCGCAGAAAGAAACACAAAAATTTTTAGACAAGCGCGGGGGTTGAACTCTGGTCTTCTGATCCGTAATCCGCGTCGAGATCCCAAATAATTGGCCGTATGTTAACTGAAAAATGACCGCTTAATGATTTTGTGGGCTTCCTGCAGCAAAATAACTGGGTTCCTCAGCGAAGGTGCGGTATTTTTGAGCAATTTGTGCCATTGGTCGTAGAAAAAAAAGCAAAATCTTTTGATCGTAGCTGGAATCGAACCCTGATCTTTCGAATTATAAAAACTGCGCTGCTTCATAAATCGCGGGATTTTCTTGTACGTTTCAAATTTCCCTCCTATTTCCTGATTTAAACGGTGTAAAAAGTTAGAGTATCGTCATTTTTAAAGCATTTCCTTTCAGAGAGAACAAAGAATCCTGGATCCGTTCCAAATATGAGCAAAAACGTTGGCTTCCTTCTCCACGAGTGGATGAAACTTTCTCTTCCCAGTTGGTTAAAGCTGTGATTTCTCGAGATGTCACCACCGCTTGTCTAATCCTGGCTCGTGCCACGTCAGAAGACGTCAATGCCTGTGTCAGCCCGCCAAAAGACAAGCGAACTCCCCTCCATTTGGCCTGCAGCAATGGGAGTCTGGAAATGGTTCAACTCCTCCTTTGGGTAAGCTCTCCTCCTTAAAAATTATCGTAAAAATTGCAGAATAATGCCGATCCAATGGCTCTGGACGAGCAGGGACGGTCAGCTTTGTGGTACGCGCATCACCAGGGCTGCCCAGAATGCGCCCAAGTCCTGTTGACTGCAGGAGTCGCCCCTGATTATGGAATGGTCCCAAATCAACATATTCATGATATTTCTGAGGTAAGAGAACTGCTTTCTTATAAATTGGCATCAAATTGTTTGAATTACGGTAATTGTGCGCCAAGCTTGCAAATAACGGGCGTGAAATTCGGTAAAACTGAAAATGCGGGATTTCTTCAACTTTTCGAGACCTTCAAAGTTTCTAAGTAAATTTTTCGAATTAAGCACAAAATTTGGAACATTTTGATGCCAAAAACGCGGTAAACAGCGCACGTTCGTTGGAAAAAATTTGAAGCGTGCATAAAATTTGAATCTCCTCCAATTTTCTGCGTCTTCGCGGTTTGAAAGAACTCCACGAACGATCAGGGCAGAATTTAAAATATTTTGAAACGAAAAGCTTCTGCGCGTCTAATTACGATGATAAACAGCGGGCGCCAGTTTGAAAAGAATTCGAAAATGCCCCAAAATCCCCAGTAATTTTTAATTTTCTGCAATTCCTGGCATTTCTGTAGCACAAAATTTAAAATTTTCTACCAAAATTTAGTGTTACGGCAACTGCACGCCGTGAACAGCGTACGTTCGTTGGGAAAAATTCGAAAATGAGCCAAATTCGGCGCTAATTATGAATTTCTTTCAATTTTCTTGCGTCTTTGCGCTATATTTTTTCCATCACGCGATTTTTACTATTTTTCACCAAATTTTCCCTATTTTACCCTAATTTTTCCATTTCAGGTAGCAATAATGGGCTCTCTCTCCAGCAGAAATCATGAATACAGCTACGGTGGACAGGATGAGATAATAAATTACCGACGGCAATCGATGCCGATTCACAATGGCCCACTGGCTCCGTCTCCTGTTCCCAATAAAGGCTACTATTCCAGTCGTCAGCCTCAAGACTACGAGCATCAGCTGGCCAGTTTGCCTGACAGTGCAATATGACCCGAAATGACGCCTGTAACCAGCGGACAGGCGGTCAATTTCCATCACGGGTTCGCCTCTAGTCCTTTGAGATTCTGAGATTCTGAAGTTTATTGATCTCTGTCGTCAATTTATTTGATTTTTATGAATTTTACGGGTATTTTTTGCATATTTTAGGAGGAGATTTTATTTGAATCTTATATTCCCGCCTATTTTCTATGGTAAAGCACAAAAATTAAGAGATTTAGCCATTCATTGTACATTTTATTGCCCTGTCTATTGTGAATTATTTCTGTCATTATATTGCACAATTTTTTTAATTGAAATAATGCAAATATTCAAGTAATTTTGTTCTTTTTTTACGGGAATTCTTCCTATTTCAGGGATTTTTGCAATAATGGAGCAATATCTCAGAAACCAATGCCTGGATTTAAAAACGGTTTTAACCAATGAATTCGCCGTATTAAAATTGGTAGAAAACACCCAAAACACTGGAGAAGCCCGCAAAATTGGGGTGCGAGCCGATTTAAAGAGAACTCAAAAAACTTTGCTTGAGCTACTAGATCGGACAAAATTCGAGAGATATGGCGGAATATGATCCAGGAGATCCTGGTAACCACTGGAAGACAGAAAAGCTGAAGATTTTGAAAAATGAAGGTTTGGCGGTTTTTTCGATTTTTGGAGTTTTTAATGAAAAATACCGCGGATTCAAAATATTCGCCATTTCTTTAAATTAAACGGAAAAGTTATGGGAAATATATCAATTTGTAGAGAATTTTCTGCTCTACTTTTCTATATAAACATAGCCATAAAAAATATAGGAAACGCGAAAGAAATCCAATTTTTTACCGTTGCATCATAATTTTCGAAAAACCATGCTCCTGGCCAATCAAAAACGCATGCGAATTCAAAAAATCCGCCATTTCTTTAAAATAAATCGGAAAATTAGGAGAAATAAATCGTTTTGTAGAGAGTTTTCTAATCTATTTTTTGATACTAAAACCATATTGCGATCTTCTGAAAATCGCTTAAAACTTTTCGATTTTTAGCAAAGGATGCCCCAGCCCATCTCCACGATCTCTGATCTTTGAGCTCTTCTTGTCTTTTTCTTTCCCAATGCAATTTTTAATGTTTCAAAAGGTCTGGTGGGAATTCCCACGCAAATGTCTGCGACTGGTAGACGTTTCCTTGTTTTTCCGAAGATTCAGGGACTTTCCAGGGACTATCAGTCATTTATTTATACAAAAAAAATACAAAAAAAGCAGGAAACGCGGGATTTTTAATCCCAAACTTTAAAACTTTCCATAAACCATTGCGGATTCTTCGCTGAGAGTACGGTAGAATAAATTGTTTGATTATTTTTAACGGGGATTTTTTCCAGCACAGCGGCCATTAATTTTTCGTCCATGGCTCCTTGTCCCATGGATTTTAGGAAATTTTCAGCGACAATTCTTCGCTCATCTTGGTCTTTTTTCCAATGATCGAAGTTTGTTTCAACCAGGAACCAGCGGCTGCTTTTAGAGTCCAGGAAATACGTATCGGCGGCTTTTAACCGGCTCCTGAGGCGATTTAAACGACAAAAATGTCCGAAAATTACCGGGAAATCACCGCTCCTTCGTCCATTTTCATTCCACCAACAATTATATAACTAGGAGCAACTAGCGGGGTATTTGAGAGCTTTTTAACCGCTCCTTTAAAGGAATTCTCGGTTTCCAGGGTCTGAAAACGAATTTGATCCAAAAAATCGAAATACCCGAAAAATGGACGCTACCAAAGAAAAAAAGCAAAAATGCTAACTGATCTCGGGCGGGATCGAACCGCCGACCTTCTGTGTGTTAGACAGATGTGATAACCACTACACCACGAGATCACATGAGAGGCGCTAATTTTGGCTTGATGGCATTGCTGTTTTCAGTTGGCTATCTATTTGTGGCTCTTACAAGGGAACCTTTTTTGCGTCGGGAACGATCTGGCTACGAGACCTATACCATTCGAAAGAGCATAAAAAGTTATGGTTTTTCACTAATTTGCAGCTGCGGAATCCCTCGGGGTAAAAAGTTATGCGCGATTCCAGATTGACATTTTAACATGGCGAATTCCTATTTCCAGGTTTTCACCATGCCAGCGAACAAAGCGGCACTTCCTCCATGAAGCAACGTGGCCGAGTGGTTGCGCGCTCACTTCTCACATTTTGCTCTCGGGTTCGATTTCGCGACAAGTCACCTTCTTTTTTCTTTTTGCGAACGTTGCAAATACAACATTCAAACATTTTCTTCTTTATTTTTGATATTTTTCTTACTATGAGAATATTGGATGTCTTTCTCGGTCCTTTTACCAACTGGGTACTTGTGAATATTCTCCACATGTGACTTACTCTTATGCCATGTACAAGACGATTGATAATGCGCAACAAGGAAAATACCGTAAGAAAAAACGATTTTTCGATGAATTAAACAGTTTGCAAAAAGAAAAAAGAAGGTGGCTGGTCGCGGAATCGAACCCGAGAGCAAAATGTGAGAAATGAGCGCGCAACCACTCGCCCACGTTGCTCCGTGGAGAAATTGCCGCTTTGTTCGCTGGCATGGTGAAAACCTGGAAATAGGAATTCGCCATGTTAAAATGTCAATCTGGAATCGCGCATAACTTTTTACCCCGAGGGATTCCGCAGCTGCAAATTAGTGAAAAACCATAACTTTTTATGCTCTTTCGAATGGTATAGGTCTCGTAGCCAGATCGTTCCCGACGCAAAAAAGGTTCCCTTGTTAGCTGGCTGCCTGTGGCTCTTTTACTATCTAATTGTGGCGGTTTTGTTGTACAGCTGTGGCTCTTTCAGCTGTCTAATTGTGGCTCATTTAGCCGTCTAACAGCGGTCCTCTCAGCAAAGTAATTTTTTTCCTTTTACCTGTCGAATAAATAAAGCCACAGGATTCTTAAAATGAGTATAGAGTTCCATTAAAATTGTATCAATATATGCTCCAGAATCTGTAGAAAAATAATAATTTCTTTAAAGAAATGAACCCACAGCGTTCATTCAACGTCACCGTGTAAGAAAATGGCCTTTGCCCAGTCAAAAGCCCATTGTACAGGGCAAATGTTGTACCAGAATAAATTACCTTGAATAATCTTATAAATTTTCCAGTTAGGACTCACCTTTCCGCCTTTTTTAAAATCCAAGAGCACCGTAATATTTTTCAGCAACCCGCCCATTTCATAATCCAAATTTCTTCCATGAAATATTTCTCCTTTTGAATTTTGCGCCACAATTGAGGTACAGCCCTGGTAGAGGATACTGTAATTTGTTTTTTAAAGGACTAGCAGCACTTGCGTTATTTTCATTAAGGGCTTTTCTGATTAAAATGAACTAAAAATTAAAGGAAATGGACCTGAAAATCGGGAAACACGAATTTTTTAAATTTTCGAGCGAAAATTAGGGGTCTGACCCACGGCTAATTTCAAATTCTGCAGTAAAAAAAAGAGTTTTCCCTTTAAAGAAAGCTTTTTAAAGGACTAACTGTCCACGATCGAAGGCGGTAATGTCATAGAGGATGTTGAGCCCCACAATTTCACCAATCGGCAGTCCAGAAGCCTCAGAAATCCCTTTAAAAATCCATTTAAAGAGGAAAAAAGGCGGAAAACCTTGCATTTCCCGATAATATTCATTTGGAATTAATTTTCCAATTTTGGCAGCAAACCACCAGACGAGGGGCTGTAATTTTGCTGGGATGAACTTCCTGAAAACATTTTCCTTTAAAGAGCCGCACAGACCTTTGAAAATTCAAAAAACTTGCCCGCTTCTCCCCGCCGCTTTCTTCTGTGATTCATAAAGGTGACTATTCCTGGCGGGCCAAAAGCGACAAAAGCGGGCCTCTCCCTTCCACCCACCAGCCCTTTTTCTCTCCTTTTTTCCTTATCTACAGTTTATTGAAATTTTCGCGCGATCTGATTTTTCGATTCAGACGAACGATACGATCTAATTGACGGGACTTGATGGGGGTGAATCAGGCAAATTGGATGGCCACAAGGGTTCATTAGCAGTAAAAATATTGGCAAAGATATTGGAAATTAGGCCTGGACCGAACCTGGGAGCCCTATGATCACTAAAATGTGTCTCCTGCGTTTCTAGGATCAAAATACACAAAATTTACGCCTCCAGGACATTTTTGCGACCTAAAATTTTTGTGACCTAAAATTTTTGTGACCTAAAATTGCAGAAAAACGGCTGTAGGTCACAGAAATGTCAGCAGAAATCCTGTGGAAGCCCCGGGAACCGGAAAAAAAATGTATCCTATGGGTTTCTAGGTTCAAAATCCGGAAATTTTACGCTCCCAGGGCGTTTTTGCAGGCTTTTACGACCTAAAATTGCAGGAAAATGGCTGCAGGACATTGGTACGCCGGACTTGGCTGGGGGGGGGGGGGGGGGGGGGGGGGGTCGTGATATGGTCGACGCGCTGTTAAAAACCGCTTTTTATTACCAGAAATGGTCACAGAAACATTGAGAAAAATCTTACGACCTCCCGAGGGATTGTACCTCTTTGGTTGAAAAATGTGTCGCGGTGATTGCCAGACGGCGGGGTTCACCCGGATTTTTGCCCGACACGCCCGATTTTTTATTGGATACGGTAATTTTAAAGCCGGAGACCATGAAAACGTCAATATTATGGGATTTATTAAAGGAAAATGGCAAAAATTATCCCTGAAGCGGACTTACTTAGCTTCAGCAGCGACTCCCGGTAAAAATTCCAAATTATCCTTGATCACATGGGTCCATCGTCGTTCTGGCAGCTCATCAAGGTCAATCACATATCTAAAATACCCAATATTTCAATCAAAAATCGTTGTGAGACCTTTTCGGAGGTTTATGACCATGGACAAAGACAAAAGCGGCGAAAATTAACAGCAACCGTGACATCTCGCCGGGGAGAAATTAGGTCTCGCTCCCTTTTACGATTTCTCCAAAAAGTAGCAGAAAATAAGGGTCAAAATCATATGGCCAGTGACCTAACAACCAGCCTGATGACAGCTGATTGTTACACCTGAAGAGAGGGGGGAGCTCCTGGGAGGAGGGGAGGGCATGATGGGGTGATTTAGTTTCTCGAGTCTCCAAGGGAGAAATTAGCCTGCAATATCTTGACCCGTTATTAGTCTCATTTGTGTGCCATTTTTCTGGGGATTTTGACGAATTTGCACCGATTTTTAACCTTTTACCTGCTGGAAAGGTCCCAAAAACGCTCTTTTGTTGCAGGAATGTTAGCGAAAATCCTGTGGTAGCCCCGGGAATCAAACCTGCGGCTTTTCGATTGAAAATCCGACCATCTAACCAAGAGCGCATTGGATTTCTGGCTTCTGGCCCACTTTCTCATCACCGAAATCTGTCCCAGGGCTTCTACGATCAAAACCCAGCAACCAGGCAATTTTTACAGAATTTTATGACCTAAAATTGCAGAAAAATGGCTGTAAGGCAAAGAAATGTTGACAGAAATCCCTTGGGGCCGCTCCGGGGATTGAACCAGTGACTTTTTAGATCAAATTTGAGGTTCTATCCGTTCTGTACGAGCCTAAAATTCTGTCTACCTGCGGATAGAACCATTTAAACCATCACTTGCTGTCTAAAACCCAATAATTTCCCATCTGCCAAGTTTTTACGGGTGTCGGAATAGTCCAAGACCATTTCTGCCCCGTTTTTATAACAAAAATAGCTGTTTTTTATGGTTTCTGTCCTTTCCTCTCCTTCTCTCGTCCCATCCGGCCGTGTGTGTCTCAATCTCGTACAGTTCTGATTGCGGGTGACTGCCGAGACGCGCAAGGACACCGTATCTGATCGCCCCGCGGTTGTCGTAGCGGGGGTGTGCGGGTTAGTGTTCCCAATTTTCAATCCCTACGCCACTCTTCTTTCCCTTGTAATTTGGATTCCAACCTGGCTGGTAATCACATATTTAGAACGCGTGTGTGCCCAGTTATTAGACCACCAGCTTATTCCACCGCTAATTAGCCATTCCCGCCAGAGGTTTCATGCCAGCCGGTGTGTTCTCTCCCGGCAGAGATACACAGCAGCCGGCCAGGTGCTGCTCATAATTAGGAGATTATAGACATCGGAAAAGGCCGGAAAGAGTCTTAAATGAGGCTGGAAATAGGACAAATTGGCCCAGAAAGGCGCCCTGGATCCCATTTTTGCACTTTTAACCCATTTTATTGTCTAAATCGCTATTAATTTTGGTTACGGTACGTTTAAAAAGCATTTACGCACCCATTTTACGCTCTGTAACCACTAAAATGTGTCCTGGACCCTTTGCCTGGTAGCTGGGCTCGTTTCTGACCATTTTTCGATTTTCTACCACCCAGGGGATTTTTATCATATTTACGAGGTTTTCTCGGTTGCCAAGGGCTACCAGATCGAAATTAATTCCCCCAAGGCGCTGGAAATTCGGCGCAATTTCAATTTTCAAAATTCTTTGTTCTTTTCCGGTGTAAAAATCCATAATTTCTGGCTGATAATCTGCTGGATGAAACGACCATCCGCCTACAATTTCCGCTACCCATAAATTTTCCTCTTTCCTATGGCGATTAGTACGATTATTACGAGTATGCTGGGCATATTTACAGTATGAATCGGCTGGCTCTTAACTCTTCTCCTCGAGGGGGTAAACCCGTGGCGGAGGGGGAGAGAGACGACACGCACACACACAGGCAGAGCTATCTTATCAACCGTCGCGAGACGAGAAGGGCACAAACATGCGCAAAAGCACCTCCTCGTGGGAGGGCACCTGGGAATCCTTGGGGCATTTTAGCGCCCTAGGGCCTGGTTACAAGTTTACCGTAATCCTTGGGTCCTAGAGCGGCAATCGATCGTGTTTATTCTTCTTTTTTTCCCGGTTCTTCGACAGCGCCACAACCCAATTAGAGACCTGTTTAGTCGCTGTGTAAATGGCTGTTTTTAGGCTAGGAATCTTGGATTACGGTAGTTTTACTCGTTTTCTTCGGTTTCAAAGCAAAAAAATGGCCGCAATTCATGGAAATCTTGGTCATTTTCGCCATTTTTCTGCTTTAACCCGAAAAAAGGGGCCTTTTCATTGTTTCACCCCCTTTTCCTCAATTTTTGGTGAAAACCCCCTAAAATCCCCCCGATTTCGCCTTTTCCTTTATTTTTTTTGCCCAATTCTCACCGTCTATTGTGATTTTAATTGTTTTTTCTTCTCCTTTTCGCCCTTTACCGCGCCCTTCTCCCATCCAATTCTATTGATTTCTCTTGTCTTTTAATGGACTGTAGTCTAGGAAAATATATTGTCTGTTTATAGAAAAAATTAGAAAATGGTTGATATCCGCCCCTTTTTATCTTTTGGTCACGGAATGGGAGATAACCGAGGGTTCCGGCTGGTTTTCTAGGAAATTTCGGTATTTTTAGCAGGAAAAAACTGCTGTAGGTGCTAAAAATTTTACAAAAACTTGTTAGAAATTTTAGTAAAAATCTACTGACACACAGGGGAATCGAACCCGCGACAGTTGGATTGAA
This sequence comes from Oscheius sp. DF5033, assembly GCA_964036215.1. Lineage (NCBI taxonomy): Eukaryota > Metazoa > Nematoda > Chromadorea > Rhabditida > Rhabditidae > Oscheius > Oscheius sp. DF5033. The sequence goes on along the minus strand of CAXIWN010000004.1, from coordinate 305,776 downwards.
AATTGGGAGTGCTGACCATGGGAACACAAGATTTCTGGATTCTGGCGGTGTTTTGACCACAAAAATGTGTTCCATGGATTTCTAGGATCATAATCTGGAAACGTTACGCGCCCAGGGCATTTTTATAGATTCTTGTGGCCTAAAATTGCAGAAAAATGGTTGCATATGCCAGAAAATATCAGCAGAAGTCGCGGGACGAGCTGAAGATCGAACCCTGAATCTTTTTGGGTTGCAATTCCACCTTCCTGGTCTACGCGTGGGATTTTTCAGTATCTACAAGCTCAAAACTTGGGCGTCCTTCTTTTACAATGTGCAGTATCCATATTTCCTACAGTTTTCGCCCAATTTTATCTAGTTTACCGGTTTCCAGGCCCCGTGTATTTTCAATTTCCCGTCTAATCTCATGTTTTCCTCTCCTGCCCCTCGGCTCCACCGTAATCCGCTCAGTTGCCATGCCAACGAGGGCGGTCAACAGCGGAAGGAGCCCCCATTAGATTCGATTAATAGAGCCAGCCGGTTTCAGGCGCGACTGCTGCTGTCCGTTTTCTTTTCCCTGTGATTCCTACAACGAACGGAAGATGAATTTGGATCATTTGGATAATCAGCAGCTGGTAAGTCGCCAATTTCCCTAAATTTTTGACTTTTTACTTTAGGAACAACTGGAAACCCGTTTATTTGAAGAATTTTCCCATTTGGATCAGGTTATAGCCGACAAACAGATGCAACTGCGTCGTATTGAAGCAATGTTGACTCATATCGTCACCGCGTGCGTTTTTCCTTGTACTCTTTTAAATTCCACCTTTTCTAGGCGAAAAGCCCGGGATAATGAAGAAATTGGCAGACCGTTGCAAGAAGTCGACGTCGAGAGAGCCGTCAGTCCTCCAGTTTACGTTGAAGATAAGCTAGGACCCCCAGAAGATCCTTCAACGAGCTCGAACTCCGAAGTTTATAGGAGTGGGCCATTTGAAATTAGGTAGGCTTTAAATGTATTTAATTAGTGTGATACGGTAGTATTTTAAAGAAAGTAGGCCGGGAAATCAAGCCGGGAACTCAGTGCCCGATTATTTTTAGTTAAATTGGGTTTTATCCATAAAAATACTCGTTTCCGGTGTTTATTTCGCCTAAATTACGGTAGACGACAAAAAATGAATGAGTTACTCGGCCAGTCCTTTAAAAATGTTCAAATTACAGGAAAAATAGCGGGAATCATATAATAGACAAGGAAATTTTGGGAAAACCCGGTGACGGGCTCATAATTAGGGACCGTTAGGAAAATTACCACGAGCGAATCCAAAAATATTAGCAAACAACCCTAAAACCACGAAAAACATTCAGCAATGTTAGCAAAATTTTGTGACCAAAGCAGGGATCGAACCTGCGACCTCTCGATTACAAATCCTGGGCGCGCCCAAATTTCTGGCTTCTGGAGCACGCTATGAAAAACGCTTTCTAAAATATGTTCCATGGGTTTTTAGGATCATAATCCGGTAATTTTAAGCCTGCAGGTCATCTTTAGCTTTTTGTGACCTAAAATTGCCGAAAAACGCCTACAGGTCACAGAAATATCAGCAAAAATTTTTGGAATGGGGCGGGGATCGAACCTGCGGTCTTTGGATTGCAATTCCGCATTAATTCCCATAAAACTTCTGGTGTTTTCCCCCAAATTCCGTGTTTTCAGACGAGATGAAGCCGGTGATGTCGATATAATTAATGTAAATTTGGGTCGTCATATTCTAGTCGTTGAAAAAGATTCCGAAACCAGTGCAACTTGGAGAATACAAGAAAAACAGGTACTTTACCCATTTTTCCATCGTTTTACCAATCAATTTCAGAATATTTCCTCCCTTTTGAGTTGTTTATCTCCCCAATCAATGGACAGCAGCCCTTCGCCATAGAATTTCACCCCCGATCTCCCCTTTTTCACCGGTGTTTGGTTGTGATTTCTTCGGTTTCATAATATTTAAATAAAATTTTATTAAATTACTCATTCCACCATCCTTTTCGCTCTTCTTCTGCTCGTTTTTTAGCGTCTCTTTCCCTAAAAATGGCGCATTTTTTAATTTTTTTTTTGGTAAAAGCTACCTGCGCGCTTTTTTGGCTTCTTTTATTTGCTCCAATCTCTTCTCCTTCTCATCTTCTGGGCAATACGCCGTCTCATCCGGAATTCTGGGGTCCTGCTCATCTTTCCATTGTTCTACGAGCTCTGGTAGCCTTTTTCCCAGGTCCAAAATCTCTTTAATAAATAGAGAAATTGCCTCTTCTTTAGATAATCCTAGAATTTTAAAGTTATAGGAATTTCTCGGCCATTACCTTTGCATTTATTCCAGGCATGCCATTTCCGATTGCCGTGGATCCAACTCCACATCCACGATTCTTCCCGTGGATCCATGTAGTCCAGCTCTAAAGGCTGATTAATTTAAAGGCGCTTTCCCGCTTAATTTTTATTAAATAAAGCAGGTTTTTCTGATCAAAACGCGCTTAAAATTAAAGAACATGGACGTAGGAATCAGGAGATATGAAGTTTTTAAATTGGCACGCTGAAATTGGGGCATTTGGCCCATTGCTAATTCCAAATTTTCTTAATTTTCAATGGTTTTTTCCTATTTTTTGTTGCAGTCTTCTAATAAAGCTGGCCGCTTGTTTCTTTTGGCTAAATTTACATAAAAAACTAATATTTTCCCCGGAAAACAGCAAAAAATGCGTTCAAATTTAAAATTACCGCCTAAAAATGCAAGATATTTAAAAATCCCACCGTAATCGAAGCCCGCGTAAAGCCGCCAACGCTTTAAAAGACTAATTAGAGGTCAAATTACTTGGAACATTAATATTTCCCACGACGGATTGTTGGTACAGGCCCCAAATTGGGTAAGTTTCTTCCTCAAATCGTATCAACAGCTCAAATTCATGTTTCAGGACTTGGCGTTGATCAAATCGAGCCCGCATCCGTTTCCATTTCTCCACAGCTACCACAAACTCCTGGAGAATTACTCATTTTCCTTTAAAGAAACGACTCACAGTAGGAAATGCCATCCAAGAGGGCGCAAATGCAAGAGACTGCCTGAATTGCCCTCATCTTCGTCGAATTCCCCCCAAAATGCGGCTAATTTGGTCTAGACCAGGCTGTCCGACCTGTTGCCCCATAAAAATGATAAGAATTAGATTACCCAGTCGGTTGAAAATGGGATGCGGTTGTTCTCATCATAGACGCTGCCCATATCGAGACCAATATCTACCATCGCAGCTGCCATCCTGCAGCGGTAGAGGAAAAGGTGACAAGTGGGATCAGTGTTACGGGGTAAGTTGGTAACTTTCTACTCGTTTTCTTAGCATTTTATTGGATTTTTGGGATCAAACTGCGCTGAGCGACGATTTTTCGGGGTGCAGCGACTAAACGCGCAGTCCGGAAACCAGAAAGTCAAAGATTTGGGCCCGCGCGGTTGTAAAAATGGCCCTTTCTGCCCTAAAAATTAGTGGGAATTGGCCCATTATTCATCAAAACGTCGGTTTACACCCAGTTTTCGGGTACAATCCCGTGATTTCTAGCCCTTTTTCGAGTTTAGTTAGCCCTTTAACCTTCTGTTTAAATGATTACATGAGCTCACGCCACTAGTGGGCGCTACTGGCTTCTCTTATCACCCGGTTCTTCAGTTTCATGAAGAAATTGACCTTTGAAATTTGTAGAATTCTTATCATTTGTCTCCAAAAGCGAGCCACTTGTCTCTTTTGCCCTAACTTTTAACAAAAAAGATGCGGGAACAGTTAAATTTCCAGTAAAATAGTCAAAATTTGGTTCAATTTTCAAAATTTCTACAATTTTCTTGTCATTTGCCCCTCTTCTTACCAAAAAATTCAGTAAAATAACGCGATTAGTCAATATTTTTTCGCTTTGCTTTCATTTTTTGCGTCGAGTCATAGCCGATTCGTCGCTTTTCCCATTACCTCGGCATTTCTGCCCGCTGTCTGCTCGCCCCCATTGCTATCTTGTCTTTTCTTATCGCGGATTCTCCCTCTTTTGGGCCTGAAACTCGCAAGATTGCTGGGTTTCTAAAATTTCCCCGCTTTTTGACAAGAAAACTTGGCGTTTGACCTGCGCTCCACGTCGAACTGCGTATTTTATGCAAAAGTCGGGGTTTCAAATCATCTTTCCACATTTAAATGCCCCCTTTTCTTGTTATTTTCGCCATTTTCTTTCTAATTTTGATCATAAATTAATTCTTTTATTAATCTGAGCATTTTCAGCATCCAAACTTTCCCCAATTGCCGCCAGCGTACACTCCTACCTGTCCCGGTATTCCATTTCCTCCTCCATACATCGGTGGCGGATATCAATCCTCTTGTAAACCTTCTTCTCCACTACAAATGAGTAAGTTTTTCTTTAAATTTCTTTTTAAATGGCTTTTTAAACAGGAGAAAGGGCAGGAAATTTGCTTTTATAGAGAAAACAATTTTGCTCGAAAAACGGGGAATTTCAGCGGAAAACTCCCAAATTTCCAAAGAAATTGGCTAATTTTTTAATAAAAAAGGCTTCCAGGTGCTCTCCGTGAAGAAGTCATCAAAGTGGCCAAGGACTTTGTCCAATTTTTAAACCGTTCCGTGACGCCATTCCACGCTGTCCAAGAATGTAAGCGAATGCTTAGCAGTGCCGGCTTCGTCGAGCTCCCAGAACACGGGGCCTGGACAATTGAAGCCAATAAGCGATATTATATTACAAAGTAGGCAATTTTCTTTTAAATTTATCTAATTTTCTTTGTAGGAATCGCTCTGCAATTTTTGCTTTTGCTGTTGGCGGTCGTTTCGTGCCAGGAAATGGCTTCTCCATTGTCGTTGGCCATACCGACAGCCCCTGTCTTCGTGTTAAACCCATTTCCAAGCTGGATAAGAGCTTTTTCAATCAGGTACGTGGTTTTCTTTTTATTTTTCTTTATAGAAATTCAAGCAGACTCGATTTTATCCTAAAATTCACTCAAAAATCCGGATTTTCCTGTTGATTCCGGCCTTTTTTTGCATTTTTCAAAATGAACCGCAAGAAAAATTCAAAAATTGTTTGTGGATCCAAAATCAGGAGTTTTCTCTTTGGAGCTCGGAATTTCGATCCCCAATTTCTCAGGATTTTGGCGCTCTTATAAAAAAAATAAAAATATCCCCATAACCAGCAGAAAACGGCGGATTTTTTAAGCCTAACTGCCGCTTTCCACCCCTTAAAATCTCCAATTAAACGGCTATTTCAGGTAGGAGTCTCAACCTACGGTGGCGGTGTATGGCGCACTTGGTTCGATCGTGACTTATCCGTGGCCGGTGAAGTTGTCTACAAAACGCCTGAAGGCCAGCTGGCTCGAAAGCTGATAAATGTCGAGCAGCCGGTTCTCTTCATCCCGAACTTGGCTATTCATTTGGAAAAGGATCGGGAAACATTCAAATGCAACACTGAGGATCATCTCCGCCCGCTGTTGGAAAGTCAAGCGGCTGCTGCTCTTGCTGGCGACGTCAACAAAGCCGGAAAGACCCTGGGTCCCGATGGAAAACCCCTCGAGCCATCGGAATCTCCTGACCCGACGGATATCAGCAGCGAACATCATCTTCATTTCTTGAAAATGATCGCCAAAGCTGCCGGCATCAGCCCCGAACAGCTGGTGGATTTGGATCTTTATTTGTATGATACGCAGCCAGCGGTAAAGAATCCAAAAAGCTCTTTAAATGTTAAAAAATTTAGGCTGTGGTCGGTCTCCAGCAAGAATTTATCAGTGGAGCACGACTGGATAATCTTGTCGGGACCTATACGGCTATTCGTGGATTGATTGACTCATTGGATGATGGCCAACTGGGCCAGGATGGGCATATTCGAATTGCTGCTTGTTATGATAATGAAGAGGTGAATATTTCTTATTTTATTTTGTTAAAAATCGTACAGGAATCCAAATTTTTTAAGATTGGCTTTAAAAAATGCCCCAGTTTCTTCTGATTATGGGAATATTTTTTATTTTTTGAAAAGATCTACAGAATCGTAAGAAAAATCGAAAAAAGCGCCAAATTTAAATGTCGAGCCAAAACTCCTCGACTTTTGAATGCGCGCGCTATTTTTTAATATTTCCTGAGATCTCGACGTCCAATGTTAAAAATAAAAAGATTTCCATGATCAGCAGAAAATGGCGGATTTTTTTTAGCCTAAAACTGAAATATTCCGATAATTTGAGGATTTTTAATGCAATTATTTTGAATTAGCATTCCGATTCCGCCATCAAATTCAAAGGAAGAAATAACCAGATACTCCTGATCACGGAGATTTATGTTTTTGAAAAGAACGCCAAAATCGAGAAGAAAAATTCCAAAACAGACCGCCAAATTCAAAGGCTGAGCTGATTTTGCCGGGAAAGTCTCTGATTTTTGAACTCGCGCGCTCTTATCGCTTTTTACTGCGGATTCCAAAGTCAAATGTAAAAATTAAAAATATTTTCGTGATCAGAAGTAAATGCCGGATTTTTTGAGTTAGAAATTGAAAATTTTCGGTGTCTGGTATACTTTTTGCGCAATTTTTTGGCTTTTTCACTTTGATTTTGGTTAAAAGTTTAAAATGAAGAAAAAATCCGCCGTTTTCAATTGAAAACGCGATTAATTTTAGTTTGCGTTCATTTTATTTTAATTATTTTACAATTTTCAGGTTGGATCCTCCTCTGCCCAAGGAGCCGACAGTGGCTTTACCGAGCACATGCTTCGCCGTCTATCCTGCGGTGGTGATCAAGGAGCTTTCGAAATGGCCATCGGTCGCAGTATGCTGATTTCTGCCGATCAAGCCCACGCCTGGCATCCCAATTATTCGGCAAAACACGAGGAAAATCACCGCCCAACATTCCATGCCGGCGTCGTTGTCAAAATCAACCACAACCAGAAATATGCCACGACATCGACAACCCACGCCGTGCTAAAATCCGTCGCCAAAGAAGCCAATGTCCCGCTGCAGAAAGTCGTCGTCCGAAATGATTCTCCCTGTGGATCGACCGTTGGTCCAATCTTGGCTTCGAAACTTGGCCTGATTACTGTCGACGTCGGTTGCCCACAGCTGGCTATGCACTCGATCAGGGAATTTGGAGACACCAGCAGCATCCTCCAGGCTACCACACTCTACAAGACCTTCCATCGCACTCTGCCCACCACCTTGGCTTCTCTTCTTTGATTTTCTGTTAACATTGTGCCTATCGTATTCCGGTAGAGGCATCTTTAGCCCTTTTTCTTGATGCAGCAATGAATAAAGTTTATAAAATGGAATTACGAATTTTGCTAATTCTTCAGGCGTTTCGCCCATAAATTATGGGCAGCTGTGCGGTAAATCATCTTTCAGAAGCTCGGGAGTCTGCCCCGGCCCAGCCACCGGCCGTGTAAGAAAACGTGAACTGGCATTAACAGAAAGACATAACCCATTCCCCTGCAAACTACAGTCCGTCTCATAATTATAGGGACACTCAAAATTTCGGATTATTGGTTTCATTTCGAGGAAAAGTGCGGTCGATACCGGCTCCATTCGATTTCTCGTCCTCGATTCTCTCGAGCCCCTATCCTCCAATTTTCAGAATTTTTCGTCGACGCACCGGCGCGTAATCGACCTTTTTGTAAAATCCCGTAAAATTCCACTGTATCATAATTATAGGGACAGTGCGAAAACGGAGGCTCCTGAGGGAAATGAGGGATGGAATCGCCACGGGATGGACCGCCTGAGTCTGTTTGAGGTTGTCAGCTGAAAAGTCGGGAAGAAAATCATCAGATATGCGGCTCCCGAAAAGGGCATTTTGTTGGCAATTTTTAGAAATTGAGGTTTGAGGCTCCATTGGCAGCGGAGTAGGCGATTTCGAGTGAAACCGAGCAGAGAGCTGTGTGCAGCACATCAAGAGGAACATTTTGACATACGGTACATCTTCGAAAGAGCTTTTCTGAAAGATGAACAGCAACCCCATCATGGATCAATTTGAAAATCGCCTTTTCTGTTCAGAATTTGATCAAATTTTCAATAATTTTTGATTCTCCTTGTGCGACCCAGTTTCCGACCATGTTGCCGCTCCGTTTTCCATGCGTTCATTATGTCAAAATGTTCCTCTTGATGTGCTGCACACAGCTCTCTGCTCGGTTTCACTCGAAATCGCCTACTCCGCTGCCAATGGAGCCTCAAACCTCAATTTCTAAAAATTGCCAACAAAATGCCCTTTTCGGGAGCCGCATATCTGATGATTTTCCTCCCGACTTTTCAGCTGACAACCTCAAACAGACTCAGGCGGTCCATCCCGTGGCGATTCCATCCCTCATTTCCCTCAGGAGCCTCCGTTTTCGCACTGTCCCTATAATTACGATACAGTGGAATTTTACGGGATTTTACAAAAAGGACGATTACGCGCCGGTGCGTCGACGAAAAATTCTGAAAATTGGAGGATAGGGGTAATCGAGGACGAGAAATCGACTGGTGCCAAAATCGATCGGCATTTTCCTTAAAATGAAACCGATAACCCGAAATTTTGAGTGTCCCTATAATTATGAGACGGCCTGTAATAAATCAGCGATCCAAAAGAACTTTCTTCGTATCCGTCATAACTTGCTCAGTTTACAGTCAATTTTTTTAAAGGAACAGTCAGGGAGTTTTTCGACCAGATCTCAAAAAATAGAGAATTTTTTGCTGATCACGATGCACTAATTCGTTTTTAAATAAACGCGTTTGGTTCACGAGATACAAGCGTGCGAAGTTTGGCCGTCCAATCAAAATTACGACTTCCAACTACACACAAATGACGGTCTACGACACGCTCGACGCGCGGTAACAAAAATTATGAACAAATTTCTGTCGAAAACTTATCTTCTGGCCATTTTCATTTGCAATCTTTTTCAAAAATTTTGTCGAAAATTTCTACTGGAAAACAGCTTGTGTCGATAAGGAAGAACTTCCTGACTGTTCCTTTAACCCATTTTTTCCCGAATTCTTACCAATGGCCCAAAGAGGCCGAAATTTTTTTTTCTTTCAAAATTGGTATCAAAAAATTTGCCTCTTTGAGCTGATCACAGATAAGTGACTCTCATTGAAGGCGTCCTCAGGCTTCGGGAGATACGTCAATGTCGAAAGTCTGTCAAGGCTGCCGAGCCTGAATAAAATTTCTGTCTAACCCCTGACAAAAGTGAACAGATCGCTGTTGAGGCTCCGTGCCACACCTTCATAAAATCGTTTTTTTTTTGGAGTGTTGCCGTTTTTTTGGAGTGTTGTCGTTTTTTTGGAGTGTTGTCGTTTTTTTGGAGTAATGTCGTTTTTTTGGAGTGTTGTCGTTTTTTTGGAGTAATGTCGTTTTTTTGGAGTGTTGTCATTTTTTTGGAGTGTTGTCGTTTTTTTGGAGTGTTGTCGTTTTTTTGGAGTGTTGTCGTTTTTTTGGAGTAATGTCGTTTTTTTGGAGTAATTTCGTTTTTTTGGAGTAATGTCATTTTTTTGTGTAATGTCGTTTTTTTGGAGTGTTGTCGTTTTTTTTGGAGTGTTGTCGTTTTTTTGGAGTAATGTCGTTTTTTTTGGAGTGTTGTCGTTTTTTTGGAGTGTTGTCGTTTTTTTGGAGTGTTGTCGTTTTTTTGGAGTGTTGTCGTTTTTTTGGAGTGTTGTCGTTTTTTTGGAGTGTTGTCGTTTTTTTGGGGTAATGTCATTTTTTTGGAGTGTTGTCGTTTTTTTGGAGTAATGTCGTTTTTTTGGAGTAATTTCGTTTTTTTGGAGTAATGTCATTTTTTTGTGTAATGTCGTTTTTTTGGAGTGTTGTCGTTTTTTTTGGAGTGTTGTCGTTTTTTTGGAGTGTTGTCGTTTTTTTGGAGTGTTGTCGTTTTTTTGGAGTGTTGTCGTTTTTTTGGAGTAATGTCGTTTTTTTGGAGTAATGTCGTTTTTTTGGAGTAATGTCGGTTTTTTGGAGTAATGTCGTTTTTTTGGAGTTTTGTCGTTTTTTTGGGGTAATGTCATTTTTTTGGGGTAATGTCATTTTTTTGTGTAATGTCGTTTTTTTGGAGTGTTGTCGTTTTTTTGGAGTAATGTCGTTTTTTTGAAGTGTTGTCGTTTTTTTGGAGTGCTGTCGTTTTTTTGGAGTAATGTCGTTTTTTTGAAGTGTTGTCGTTTTTTTGGAGTAATGTCGTTTTTTTGGAGTGTTGTCGTTTTTTTGGAGTAATGTCGTTTTTTTGGAGTGTTGTCGTTTTTTTGGGGTAATGTCGTTTTTTTGGAGTAATGTCGTTTTTTTGGAGTGTTGTCGTTTTTTTGGGGTAATGTCGTTTTTTTGGAGTAATGTCGTTTTTTTGGAGTGTTGTCGTTTTTTTGGAGTAATGTCGTTTTTTTGGAGTAATGTCGTTTTTTTGGAGTAATGTCGTTTTTTTGGAGTGTTGTCGTTTTTTTGGGGTAATGTCGTTTTTTTGGAGTAATGTCGTTTTTTTGGAGTGTTGTCGTTTTTTTGGAGTGTTGTCGTTTTTTTTGGAGTGTTGTCGTTTTTTTGGAGTAATGTCGTTTTTTTGGAGTGTTGTCGTTTTTTTGGGGTAATGTCGTTTTTTTGGAGTAATGTCGTTTTTTTGGAGTAATGTCGTTTTTTTGGAGTAATGTCGTTTTTTTGGAGTAATGTCGTTTTTTTGGAGTAATGTCGTTTTTTTGGAGTGTTGTCGTTTTTTTGGGGTAATGTCGTTTTTTTGGAGTAATGTCGTTTTTTTGGAGTGTTGTCGTTTTTTTGGAGTGTTGTCGTTTTTTTTGGAGTGTTGTCGTTTTTTTGGAGTAATGTCGTTTTTTTGGAGTGTTGTCGTTTTTTTGGGGTAATGTCGTTTTTTTGGAGTAATGTCGTTTTTTTGGAATGTTGTCGTTTTTTTGGAGTGCTGTCGTTTTTTTTGGAGTGTTGTCGTTTTTTTGGGGTAATGTCATTTTTTTGGAGTGTTGTCGTTTTTTTGGAGTAATGTCGTTTTTTTGGAGTGTTGTCGTTTTTTTGGAGTTTTGTCGTTTTTTTGGAGTGTTGTCGTTTTTTTGGAGTAATGTCGTTTTTTTGGAGTGTTGTCGTTTTTTTGGAGTGTTGTCGTTTTTTTGGAGTGTTGTCGTTTTTTTGGAGTAATGTCGTTTTTTTGGAGTGTTGTCGTTTTTTTGGAGTAATGTCGTTTTTTTGGAGTAATGTCGTTTTTTTGGAGTGTTGTCGTTTTTTTGGAGTTTTGTCGTTTTTTTGGAGTAATGTCATTTTTTTGGAGTTTTGTCGTTTTTTTGGAGTGTTGTCGTTTTTTTGGAGCAATGTCGTTTTTTTGGAGTAATGTCGTTTTTTTGGGGTAATGTCATTTTTTTGGAGTTTTGTCGTTTTTTTGGAGTGTTGTCGTTTTTTTGGGGTAATGTCGTTTTTTTGGAGTGTTGTCGTTTTTTTGGAGTAATGTCGTTTTTTTGGAGTGTTGTCGTTTTTTTGGAGTGCTGTCGTTTTTTTGGGGTAATGTCGTTTTTTTGGAGTGTTGTCGTTTTTTTGGAGTAATGTCGTTTTTTTGGAGTGTTGTCGTTTTTTTGGAGTGTTGTCGTTTTTTTGGAGTGTTGTCGTTTTTTTGGAGTGTTGTCGTTTTTTTGGAGTAATGTCGTTTTTTTGAAGTGTTGTCGTTTTTTTGGAGTGCTGGCCTTTTTATTGGAGTAATGTCGTTTTTTTGAAGTGTTGTCGTTTTTTTGGAGTGCTGTCGTTTTTTTTGGAGTGTTGTCGTTTTTTTGGGGTAATGTCATTTTTTTGGAGTTTTGTCGTTTTTTTGGAGTAATGTCGTTTTTTTGGAGTAATGTCATTTTTTTGGAGTTTTGTCGTTTTTTTGGAGTGTTGTCGTTTTTTTGGAGCAATGTCGTTTTTTTGGAGTAATGTCGTTTTTTTGGGGTAATGTCATTTTTTTGGAGTTTTGTCGTTTTTTTGGAGTGTTGTCGTTTTTTTGGAGTAATGTCGTTTTTTTGGAGTGTTGTCGTTTTTTTGGAGTAATGTCGTTTTTTTGGAGTAATGTCGTTTTTTTGGGGTAATGTCGTTTTTTTGGAGTGTTGTCGTTTTTTTGGAGTAATGTCGTTTTTTTGGAGTAATGTCGTTTTTTTGGAGTTTTGTCGTTTTTTTGGGGTAATGTCGTTTTTTTGGGGTAATGTCGTTTTTTTTGGGGTAATGTCGTTTTTTTGGAGTAATGTCGTTTTTTTGGAGTGTTGTCGTTTTTTTGGAGTAATGTCGTTTTTTTGGGGTAATGTCGTTTTTTTGGAGTGTTGTCGTTTTTTTGGAGTAATGTCGTTTTTTTGGAGTGTTGTCGTTTTTTTGGAGTGTTGTCGTTTTTTTGGAGTGTTGTCGTTTTTTTGGAGTGTTGTCGTTTTTTTGGAGTGTTGTCGTTTTTTTGGAGTGTTGTCGTTTTTTTGGAGTGTTGTCGTTTTTTTGGAGTGTTGTCGTTTTTTTGGAGTGTTGTCGTTTTTTTGGAGTGTTGTCGTTTTTTTGGAGTGTTGTCGTTTTTTTGGAGTGTTGTCGTTTTTTTGGAGTGTTGTCGTTTTTTTGGAGTGTTGTCGTTTTTTTGGAGTAATGTCGTTTTTTTGGAGTAATGTCGTTTTTTTGGAGTGTTGTCGTTTTTTTGGAGTAATGTCGTTTTTTTGGAGTAATGTCGTTTTTTTGGAGTAATGTCGTTTTTTTGGAGTAATGTCGTTTTTTTGGAGTGTTGTCGTTTTTTTGGAGTGTTGTCGTTTTTTTGGAGTAATGTCGTTTTTTTTGGAGTGTTGTCGTTTTTTTGGAGTGTTGTCGTTTTTTTGGAGTGTTGTCGTTTTTTTGGAGTGTTGTCGTTTTTTTGGAGTGTTGTCGTTTTTTTGGAGTAATGTCGTTTTTTTGGGGTAATGTCATTTTTTTGGAGTGTTGTCGTTTTTTTGGAGTAATGTCGTTTTTTTGGAGTAATTTCGTTTTTTTGGAGTAATGTCATTTTTTTGGGGTAATGTCATTTTTTTGGAGTGTTGTCGTTTTTTTGGAGTAATGTCGTTTTTTTGGAGTAATTTCGTTTTTTTGGAGTAATGTCATTTTTTTGTGTAATGTCGTTTTTTTGGAGTGTTGTCGTTTTTTTTGGAGTGTTGTCGTTTTTTTGGAGTGTTGTCGTTTTTTTGGAGTGTTGTCGTTTTTTTGGAGTGTTGTCGTTTTTTTGGAGTAATGTCGTTTTTTTGGAGTGTTGTCGTTTTTTTGGAGTGTTGTCGTTTTTTTGGAGTGTTGTCGTTTTTTTGGAGTGTTGTCGTTTTTTTGGAGTGTTGTCGTTTTTTTGGAGTGTTGTCCTTTTTTTTGGAGTGTTGTCGTTTTTTTGGAGTGTTGTCGTTTTTTTGGAGTGTTGTCGTTTTTTTGGAGTGTTGTCGTTTTTTTGGAGTAATGTAGTTTTTTTGGAGTAATGTCGGTTTTTTGGAGTAATGTCGTTTTTTTGGAGTAATGTCATTTTTTTGGAGTTTTGTCGTTTTTTTGGGGTAATGTCATTTTTTTGGGGTAATGTCGTTTTTTTGGAGTGTTGTCGTTTTTTTGGAGTGTTGTCGTTTTTTTGGAGTGTTGTCGTTTTTTTGGAGTGTTGTCGTTTTTTTGGAGTGTTGTCGTTTTTTTGGAGTGTTGTCGCTTTTTTGGAGTGTTGTCGTTTTTTTGGAGTGTTGTCGTTTTTTTGGAGTGTTGTCGTTTTTTTGGAGTAATGTCGTTTTTTTGGAGTAATGTCGTTTTTTTGGAGTGTTGTCGTTTTTTTGGAGTGTTGTCGTTTTTTTGGAGTAATGTCGTTTTTTTTGGAGTGTTGTCGTTTTTTTGGAGTGTTGTCGTTTTTTTGGAGTGTTGTCGTTTTTTTGGAGTGTTGTCGTTTTTTTGGAGTAATGTCGTTTTTTTGGAGTGTTGTCGTTTTTTTGGAGTGTTGTCGTTTTTTTGGAGTGTTGTCGTTTTTTTGGAGTGTTGTCGTTTTTTTGGAGTGTTGTCGTTTTTTTGGAGTGTTGTCGTTTTTTTGGAGTGTTGTCGTTTTTTTGGAGTGTTGTCGTTTTTTTGGAGTGTTGTCGTTTTTTTGGAGTGTTGTCGTTTTTTTGGAGTGTTGTCGTTTTTTTGGAGTGTTGTCGTTTTTTTGGAGTGTTGTCGTTTTTTTGGAGTGTTGTCGTTTTTTTGGAGTGTTGTCGTTTTTTTGGAGTAATGTCGTTTTTTTGGGGTAATGTCATTTTTTTGGAGTGTTGTCGTTTTTTTGGAGTAATGTCGTTTTTTTGGAGTAATTTCGTTTTTTTGGAGTAATGTCATTTTTTTGTGTAATGTCGTTTTTTTGGAGTGTTGTCGTTTTTTTTGGAGTGTTGTCGTTTTTTTGGAGTGTTGTCGTTTTTTTGGAGTGTTGTCGTTTTTTTGGAGTGTTGTCGTTTTTTTGGAGTGTTGTCGTTTTTTTGGAGTAATGTCGTTTTTTTGGAGTGTTGTCGTTTTTTTGGAGTGTTGTCGTTTTTTTGGAGTGTTGTCGTTTTTTTGGAGTGTTGTCGTTTTTTTGGAGTAATGTCGTTTTTTTGGAGTAATTTCGTTTTTTTGGAGTAATGTCATTTTTTTGTGTAATGTCGTTTTTTTGGAGTGTTGTCGTTTTTTTTGGAGTGTTGTCGTTTTTTTGGAGTGTTGTCGTTTTTTTGGAGTGTTGTCGTTTTTTTGGAGTGTTGTCGTTTTTTTGGAGTAATGTCGTTTTTTTGGAGTGTTGTCGTTTTTTTGGAGTGTTGTCGTTTTTTTGGAGTGTTGTCGTTTTTTTGGAGTAATGTCGTTTTTTTGGAGTGTTGTCGTTTTTTTGGAGTGTTGTCGTTTTTTTGGAGTGTTGTCGTTTTTTTGGAGTGTTGTCGTTTTTTTGGAGTGTTGTCGTTTTTTTGGAGTGTTGTCGTTTTTTTGGAGTAATGTCGTTTTTTTGGGGTAATGTCATTTTTTTGGAGTGTTGTCGTTTTTTTGGAGTAATGTCGTTTTTTTGGAGTAATTTCGTTTTTTTGGAGTAATGTCATTTTTTTGTGTAATGTCGTTTTTTTGGAGTGTTGTCGTTTTTTTTGGAGTGTTGTCGTTTTTTTGGAGTGTTGTCGTTTTTTTGGAGTGTTGTCGTTTTTTTGGAGTGTTGTCGTTTTTTTGGAGTGTTGTCGTTTTTTTGGAGTAATGTCGTTTTTTTGGAGTGTTGTCGTTTTTTTGGAGTGTTGTCGTTTTTTTGGAGTGTTGTCGTTTTTTTGGAGTGTTGTCGTTTTTTTGGAGTAATGTCGTTTTTTTGGAGTAATTTCGTTTTTTTGGAGTAATGTCATTTTTTTGTGTAATGTCGTTTTTTTGGAGTGTTGTCGTTTTTTTTGGAGTGTTGTCGTTTTTTTGGAGTGTTGTCGTTTTTTTGGAGTGTTGTCGTTTTTTTGGAGTGTTGTCGTTTTTTTGGAGTAATGTCGTTTTTTTGGAGTAATGTCGTTTTTTTGGAGTGTTGTCGTTTTTTTGGAGTAATGTCGTTTTTTTGGAGTGTTGTCGTTTTTTTGGAGTGTTGTCGTTTTTTTGGAGTGTTGTCGTTTTTTTGGAGTAATGTCGTTTTTTTGGAGTAATGTCGTTTTTTTGGAGTAATGTCGTTTTTTTGGAGTGTTGTCGTTTTTTTGGAGTGTTGTCGTTTTTTTGGAGTGTTGTCGTTTTTTTGGAGTGTTGTCGTTTTTTTGGAGTGTTGTCGTTTTTTTGGAGTAATTTCGTTTTTTTGGAGTAATGTCATTTTTTTGTGTAATGTCGTTTTTTTGGAGTGTTGTCGTTTTTTTTGGAGTGTTGTCGTTTTTTTGGAGTGTTGTCGTTTTTTTGGAGTGTTGTCGTTTTTTTGGAGTGTTGTCGTTTTTTTGGAGTAATGTCGTTTTTTTGGAGTGTTGTCGTTTTTTTGGAGTGTTGTCGTTTTTTTGGAGTGTTGTCGTTTTTTTGGAGTGTTGTCGTTTTTTTGGAGTGTTGTCGTTTTTTTGGAGTGTTGTCGTTTTTTTGGAGTGTTGTCGTTTTTTTGGAGTGTTGTCGTTTTTTTGGAGTAATGTCGTTTTTTTGGAGTAATTTCGTTTTTTTGGAGTAATGTCGTTTTTTTGGAGTTTTGTCGTTTTTTTGGGGTAATGTCATTTTTTTGGGGTAATGTCGTTTTTTTGGAGTGTTGTCGTTTTTTTGGAGTGTTGTCGTTTTTTTGGAGTGTTGTCGTTTTTTTGGAGTGTTGTCGTTTTTTTGGAGTAATGTCGTTTTTTTGGGGTAATGTCATTTTTTTGGAGTGTTGTCGTTTTTTTGGAGTAATTTCGTTTTTTTGGAGTAATGTCATTTTTTTGTGTAATGTCGTTTTTTTGGAGTGTTGTCGTTTTTTTTGGAGTGTTGTCGTTTTTTTGGAGTAATGTCGTTTTTTTTGGAGTGTTGTCGTTTTTTTGGAGTGTTGTCGTTTTTTTGGAGTGTTGTCGTTTTTTTGGAGTGTTGTCGTTTTTTTGGAGTGTTGTCGTTTTTTTGGAGTGTTGTCGTTTTTTTGGGGTAATGTCATTTTTTTGGAGTGTTGTCGTTTTTTTGGAGTAATGTCGTTTTTTTGGAGTAATTTCGTTTTTTTGGAGTAATGTCATTTTTTTGTGTAATGTCGTTTTTTTGGAGTGTTGTCGTTTTTTTTGGAGTGTTGTCGTTTTTTTGGAGTGTTGTCGTTTTTTTGGAGTGTTGTCGTTTTTTTGGAGTGTTGTCGTTTTTTTGGAGTGTTGTCGTTTTTTTGGAGTAATGTCGTTTTTTTGGAGTAATGTCGTTTTTTTGGAGTAATGTCGGTTTTTTGGAGTAATGTCGTTTTTTTGGAGTTTTGTCGTTTTTTTGGGGTAATGTCATTTTTTTGGGGTAATGTCATTTTTTTGTGTAATGTCGTTTTTTTGGAGTGTTGTCGTTTTTTTTGGAGTGTTGTCGTTTTTTTGGAGTAATGTCATTTTTTTGTGTAATGTCGTTTTTTTGGAGTGTTGTCGTTTTTTTTGGAGTGTTGTCGTTTTTTTGGAGTGTTGTCGTTTTTTTGGAGTGTTGTCGTTTTTTTTGGAGTGTTGTCGTTTTTTTGGAGTGTTGTCGTTTTTTTGGAGTAATGTCATTTTTTTGGAGTGTTGTCGTTTTTTTGGAGTAATGTCGTTTTTTTGGAGTAATTTCGTTTTTTTGGAGTAATGTCATTTTTTTGTGTAATGTCGTTTTTTTGGAGTGTTGTCGTTTTTTTTGGAGTGTTGTCGTTTTTTTGGAGTGTTGTCGTTTTTTTGGAGTGTTGTCGTTTTTTTGGAGTAATGTCGTTTTTTTGGAGTAATGTCGTTTTTTTGGAGTAATGTCGGTTTTTTGGAGTAATGTCGTTTTTTTGGAGTTTTGTCGTTTTTTTGGGGTAATGTCATTTTTTTGGGGTAATGTCGTTTTTTTGGAGTGTTGTCGTTTTTTTGGAGTGTTGTCGTTTTTTTGGAGTAATGTCGTTTTTTTGGGGTAATGTCATTTTTTTGGAGTGTTGTCGTTTTTTTGGAGTAATGTCGTTTTTTTGGAGTAATTTCGTTTTTTTGGAGTAATGTCATTTTTTTGTGTAATGTCGTTTTTTTGGAGTGTTGTCGTTTTTTTTGGAGTGTTGTCGTTTTTTTGGAGTGTTGTCGTTTTTTTGGAGTGTTGTCGTTTTTTTGGAGTGTTGTCGTTTTTTTGGAGTAATGTCGTTTTTTTGGAGTAATGTCGTTTTTTTGGAGTAATGTCGGTTTTTTGGAGTAATGTCGTTTTTTTGGAGTAATGTCATTTTTTTGGAGTTTTGTCGTTTTTTTTGGGGTAATGTCATTTTTTTGGGGTAATGTCGTTTTTTTGGAGTAATTTCGTTTTTTTGGAGTGTTGTCGTTTTTTTGGAGTGTTGTCGTTTTTTTGGAGTGTTGTCGTTTTTTTGGAGTGTTGTCGTTTTTTTGGAGTGTTGTCGTTTTTTTGGAGTGTTGTCGTTTTTTTGGAGTGTTGTCGTTTTTTTGGAGTGTTGTCGTTTTTTTGGAGTAATGTCGTTTTTTTGGAGTAATGTCGTTTTTTTGGAGTGTTGTCGTTTTTTTGGAGTGTTGTCGTTTTTTTGGAGTGTTGTCGTTTTTTTGGAGTGTTGTCGTTTTTTTGGAGTGTTGTCGTTTTTTTGGAGTGTTGTCGTTTTTTTGGAGTAATGTCGTTTTTTTGGAGTAATGTCGTTTTTTTGGAGTAATGTCGGTTTTTTGGAGTAATGTCGTTTTTTTGGAGTAATGTCATTTTTTTGGAGTTTTGTCGTTTTTTTGGAGTGTTGTCGTTTTTTTGGAGTGTTGTCGTTTTTTTGGAGTAATTTCGTTTTTTTGGAGTAATGTCATTTTTTTGTGTAATGTCGTTTTTTTGGAGTGTTGTCGTTTTTTTTGGAGTGTTGTCGTTTTTTTGGAGTGTTGTCGTTTTTTTGGAGTGTTGTCGTTTTTTTGGGGTAATGTCATTTTTTTGGAGTGTTGTCGTTTTTTTGGAGTAATGTCGTTTTTTTGGAGTAATTTCGTTTTTTTGGAGTAATGTCATTTTTTTGTGTAATGTCGTTTTTTTGGAGTGTTGTCGTTTTTTTTGGAGTGTTGTCGTTTTTTTGGAGTGTTGTCGTTTTTTTGGAGTGTTGTCGTTTTTTTGGAGTAATGTCGTTTTTTTGGAGTAATGTCGTTTTTTTGGAGTAATGTCGGTTTTTTGGAGTAATGTCGTTTTTTTGGAGTTTTGTCGTTTTTTTGGGGTAATGTCATTTTTTTGGGGTAATGTCATTTTTTTGTGTAATGTCGTTTTTTTGGAGTGTTGTCGTTTTTTTTGGAGTGTTGTCGTTTTTTTGGAGTAATGTCATTTTTTTGTGTAATGTCGTTTTTTTGGAGTGTTGTCGTTTTTTTTGGAGTGTTGTCGTTTTTTTGGAGTGTTGTCGTTTTTTTGGAGTGTTGTCGTTTTTTTGGAGTGTTGTCGTTTTTTTGGAGTGTTGTCGTTTTTTTGGAGTAATGTCGTTTTTTTGGAGTAATGTCGTTTTTTTGGAGTAATGTCGGTTTTTTGGAGTAATGTCGTTTTTTTGGAGTAATGTCATTTTTTTGGAGTTTTGTCGTTTTTTTGGGGTAATGTCATTTTTTTGGGGTAATGTCGTTTTTTTGGAGTAATTTCGTTTTTTTGGAGTGTTGTCGTTTTTTTGGAGTGTTGTCGTTTTTTTGGAGTGTTGTCGTTTTTTTGGAGTGTTGTCGTTTTTTTGGAGTGTTGTCGTTTTTTTGGAGAGTTGTCGTTTTTTTGGAGTAATGTCGTTTTTTTGGAGTTTTGTCGTTTTTTTGGGGTAATGTCATTTTTTTGGGGTAATGTCGTTTTTTTGGAGTGTTGTCGTTTTTTTGGAGTAATGTCGTTTTTTTGGGGTAATGTCATTTTTTTGGAGTGTTGTCGTTTTTTTGGAGTAATGTCGTTTTTTTGGAGTAATGTCGTTTTTTTGGAGTAATGTCGGTTTTTTGGAGTAATGTCATTTTTTTGTGTAATGTCGTTTTTTTGGAGTGTTGTCGTTTTTTTTGGAGTGTTGTCGTTTTTTTGGAGTGTTGTCGTTTTTTTGGAGTAATGTCGTTTTTTTGGGGTAATGTCATTTTTTTGGAGTGTTGTCGTTTTTTTGGAGTAATGTCGTTTTTTTGGAGTAATGTCGTTTTTTTGGAGTAATGTCGGTTTTTTGGAGTAATGTCATTTTTTTGTGTAATGTCGTTTTTTTGGAGTGTTGTCGTTTTTTTGGAGTGTTGTCGTTTTTTTGGAGTGTTGTCGTTTTTTTGGAGTGTTGTCGTTTTTTTGGAGTAATGTCGTTTTTTTGGAGTAATGTCGTTTTTTTGGAGTAATGTCGGTTTTTTGGAGTAATGTCGTTTTTTTGGAGTTTTGTCGTTTTTTTGGGGTAATGTCATTTTTTTGGGGTAATGTCATTTTTTTGTGTAATGTCGTTTTTTTGGAGTGTTGTCGTTTTTTTTGGAGTGTTGTCGTTTTTTTGGAGTGTTGTCGTTTTTTTGGAGTGTTGTCGTTTTTTTGGAGTGTTGTCGTTTTTTTGGAGTAATGTCATTTTTTTGTGTAATGTCGTTTTTTTGGAGTGTTGTCGTTTTTTTTGGAGTGTTGTCGTTTTTTTGGAGTGTTGTCGTTTTTTTGGAGTGTTGTCGTTTTTTTGGAGTGTTGTCGTTTTTTTGGAGTAATGTCATTTTTTTGGAGTGTTGTCGGTTTTTTGGAGTAATGTCGTTTTTTTGGAGTTTTGTCGTTTTTTTGGGGTAATGTCATTTTTTTGGGGTAATGTCGTTTTTTTGGAGTGTTGTCGTTTTTTTGGAGTGTTGTCGTTTTTTTGGAGTAATGTCGTTTTTTTGGGGTAATGTCATTTTTTTGGAGTGTTGTCGTTTTTTTGGAGTAATGTCGTTTTTTTGGAGTAATGTCGTTTTTTTGGAGTAATGTCGGTTTTTTGGAGTAATGTCATTTTTTTGTGTAATGTCGTTTTTTTGGAGTGTTGTCGTTTTTTTTGGAGTGTTGTCGTTTTTTTGGAGTGTTGTCGTTTTTTTGGAGTAATGTCGTTTTTTTGGGGTAATGTCATTTTTTTGGAGTGTTGTCGTTTTTTTGGAGTAATGTCGTTTTTTTGGAGTAATGTCGGTTTTTTGGAGTAATGTCATTTTTTTGTGTAATGTCGTTTTTTTGGAGTGTTGTCGTTTTTTTTGGAGTGTTGTCGTTTTTTTGGAGTGTTGTCGTTTTTTTGGAGTAATGTCGTTTTTTTGGGGTAATGTCATTTTTTTGGAGTGTTGTCATTTTTTTGGAGTGTTGTCGTTTTTTTGGAGTAATGTCGTTTTTTTGGAGTAATGTCGTTTTTTTGGAGTAATGTCGTTTTTTTGGAGTAATGTCATTTTTTTGTGTAATGTCGTTTTTTTGGAGTGTTGTCGTTTTTTTTGGAGTGTTGTCGTTTTTTTGGAGTGTTGTCGTTTTTTTGGAGTGTTGTCGTTTTTTTGGAGTGTTGTCGTTTTTTTGGAGTAATGTCGTTTTTTTGGAGTAATGTCGGTTTTTTGGAGTAATGTCGTTTTTTTGGAGTAATGTCATTTTTTTGGAGTTTTGTCGTTTTTTTGGGGTAATGTCGTTTTTTTGGAGTAATTTCGTTTTTTTGGAGTGTTGTCGTTTTTTTGGGGTAATGTCGTTTTTTTGGAGTGTTGTCGTTTTTTTGGAGTAATGTCGTTTTTTTGGAGTGTTGTCGTTTTTTTGGAGTGTTGTCGTTTTTTTGGAGTGTTGTCGTTTTTTTGGAGTGTTGTCGTTTTTTTGGAGTGTTGTCGTTTTTTTGGAGTGTTGTCGTTTTTCTGGAGTGTTGTCGTTTTTTTGGAGTGTTGTCGTTTTTTTGGAGTGTTGTCGTTTTTTTGGAGTGTTGTCGTTTTTTTGGAGTAATGTCGTTTTTTTGGAGTAATGTCATTTTTTTGTGTAATGTCGTTTTTTTGGAGTGTTGTCGTTTTTTTGGAGTAATGTCGTTTTTTTGGAGTAATGTCGTTTTTTTGGAGTGTTGTCGTTTTTTTGGAGTGTTGTCGTTTTTTTGGAGTGTTGTCGTTTTTTTGGAGTGTTGTCGTTTTTTTGGAGTGTTGTCGTTTTTTTGGAGTGTTGTCGTTTTTTTGGAGTGTTGTCGTTTTTTTGGAGTAATGTCGTTTTTTTGGGGTAATGTCATTTTTTTGGAGTGTTGTCGTTTTTTTGGAGTAATGTCGTTTTTTTGGAGTAATTTCATTTTTTGGAGTAATGTCATTTTTTTGTGTAATGTCGTTTTTTTGGAGTGTTGTCGTTTTTTTTGGAGTGTTGTCGTTTTTTTGGAGTGTTGTCGTTTTTTTGGAGTGTTGTCGTTTTTTTGGAGTGTTGTCGTTTTTTTGGAGTAATGTCGTTTTTTTGGAGTAATGTCGTTTTTTTGGAGTAATGTCGGTTTTTTGGAGTAATGTCGTTTTTTTGGAGTAATGTCATTTTTTTGGAGTTTTGTCGTTTTTTTGGGGTAATGTCATTTTTTTGGGGTAATTTCGTTTTTTTGGAGTAATGTCATTTTTTTGTGTAATGTCGTTTTTTTGGAGTGTTGTCGTTTTTTTTGGAGTGTTGTCGTTTTTTTGGAGTGTTGTCGTTTTTTTTGGAGTGTTGTCGTTTTTTTGGAGTGTTGTCGTTTTTTTGGAGTGTTGTCGTTTTTTTGGAGTGTTGTCGTTTTTTTGGAGTGTTGTCGTTTTTTTGGAGTGTTGTCGTTTTTTTGGAGTGTTGTCGTTTTTTTTGGAGTGTTGTCGTTTTTTTGGAGTGTTGTCGTTTTTTTGGAGTGTTGTCGTTTTTTTGGAGTGTTGTCGTTTTTTTGGAGTGTTGTCGTTTTTTTGGAGTGTTGTCGTTTTTTTGGAGTAATGTCGTTTTTTTGGAGTGTTGTCGTTTTTTTGGAGTGTTGTCGTTTTTTTGGAGTGTTGTCGTTTTTTTGGAGTGTTGTCGTTTTTTTGGAGTGTTGTCGTTTTTTTGGAGTGTTGTCGTTTTTTTGGAGTAATGTCGTTTTTTTGGAGTGTTGTCGTTTTTTTGGAGTAATGTCGTTTTTTTTGGAGTGTTGTCGTTTTTTTGGAGTGTGTCGTTTTTTTGGAGTGTTGTCGTTTTTTTGGGGTAATGTCGTTTTTTTGGAGTAATTTCGTTTTTTTGGAGTAATGTCATTTTTTTGTGTAATGTCGTTTTTTTGGAGTGTTGTCGTTTTTTTGGAGTGTTGTCGTTTTTTTTGGAGTGTTGTCGTTTTTTTGGAGTGTTGTCGTTTTTTTGGAGTGTTGTCGTTTTTTTGGAGTAATTTCGTTTTTTTGGAGTGTTGTCGTTTTTTTGGGGTAATGTCGTTTTTTTGGAGTGTTGTCGTTTTTTTGGAGTAATGTCGTTTTTTTGGAGTGTTGTCGTTTTTTTGGAGTGTTGTCGTTTTTTTGGAGTGTTGTCGTTTTTTTGGAGTGTTGTCGTTTTTTTGGAGTGTTGTCGTTTTTTTGGAGTGTTGTCGTTTTTCTGGAGTGTTGTCGTTTTTTTGGAGTGTTGTCGTTTTTTTGGAGTGTTGTCGTTTTTTTGGAGTAATGTCGTTTTTTTGGAGTAATTTCGTTTTTTTGGAGTAATGTCATTTTTTTGTGTAATGTCGTTTTTTTGGAGTGTTGTCGTTTTTTTGGAGTAATGTCGTTTTTTTGGAGTAATGTCGTTTTTTTGGAGTGTTGTCGTTTTTTTGGAGTGTTGTCGTTTTTTTGGAGTGTTGTCGTTTTTTTGGAGTGTTGTCGTTTTTTTGGAGTGTTGTCGTTTTTTTGGAGTGTTGTCGTTTTTTTGGAGTGTTGTCGTTTTTTTGGAGTGTTGTCGTTTTTTTGGAGTGTTGTCGTTTTTTTGGAGTGTTGTCGTTTTTTTGGAGTGTTGTCGTTTTTTTGGAGTAATGTCGTTTTTTTGGGGTAATGTCATTTTTTTGGAGTGTTGTCGTTTTTTTGGAGTAATGTCGTTTTTTTGGAGTAATTTCATTTTTTGGAGTAATGTCATTTTTTTGTGTAATGTCGTTTTTTTGGAGTGTTGTCGTTTTTTTTGGAGTGTTGTCGTTTTTTTGGAGTGTTGTCGTTTTTTTGGAGTGTTGTCGTTTTTTTGGAGTGTTGTCGTTTTTTTGGAGTAATGTCGTTTTTTTGGAGTAATGTCGTTTTTTTGGAGTAATGTCGGTTTTTTGGAGTAATGTCGTTTTTTTGGAGTAATGTCATTTTTTTGGAGTTTTGTCGTTTTTTTGGGGTAATGTCATTTTTTTGGGGTAATTTCGTTTTTTTGGAGTAATGTCATTTTTTTGTGTAATGTCGTTTTTTTGGAGTGTTGTCGTTTTTTTTGGAGTGTTGTCGTTTTTTTGGAGTGTTGTCGTTTTTTTTGGAGTGTTGTCGTTTTTTTGGAGTGTTGTCGTTTTTTTGGAGTGTTGTCGTTTTTTTGGAGTGTTGTCGTTTTTTTGGAGTGTTGTCGTTTTTTTGGAGTAATGTCGTTTTTTTGGAGTAATGTCGTTTTTTTGGAGTAATGTCGGTTTTTTGGAGTAATGTCGTTTTTTTGGAGTAATGTCATTTTTTTGGAGTTTTGTCGTTTTTTTGGGGTAATGTCATTTTTTTGGGGTAATTTCGTTTTTTTGGAGTAATGTCATTTTTTTGTGTAATGTCGTTTTTTTGGAGTGTTGTCGTTTTTTTTGGAGTGTTGTCGTTTTTTTGGAGTGTTGTCGTTTTTTTGGAGTGTTGTCGTTTTTTTTGGAGTGTTGTCGTTTTTTTGGAGTGTTGTCGTTTTTTTGGAGTGTTGTCGTTTTTTTGGAGTGTTGTCGTTTTTTTGGAGTGTTGTCGTTTTTTTGGAGTGTTGTCGTTTTTTTGGAGTAATGTCGTTTTTTTGGAGTGTTGTCGTTTTTTTGGAGTAATGTCGTTTTTTTTGGAGTGTTGTCGTTTTTTTGGAGTGTTGTCGTTTTTTTGGAGTGTTGTCGTTTTTTTGGAGTGTTGTCGTTTTTTTGGAGTAATTTCGTTTTTTTGGAGTAATGTCATTTTTTTGTGTAATGTCGTTTTTTTGGAGTGTTGTCGTTTTTTTGGAGTGTTGTCGTTTTTTTGGAGTGTTGTCGTTTTTTTGGAGTAATTTCGTTTTTTTGGAGTAATGTCATTTTTTTGTGTAATGTCGTTTTTTTGGAGTGTTGTCGTTTTTTTTGGAGTGTTGTCGTTTTTTTGGAGTGTTGTCGTTTTTTTGGAGTGTTGTCGTTTTTTTGGAGTGTTGTCGTTTTTTTGGAGTGTTGTCGTTTTTTTGGGGTAATGTCATTTTTTTGGAGTGTTGTCGTTTTTTTGGAGTAATGTCGTTTTTTTGGAGTAATTTCGTTTTTTTGGAGTAATGTCATTTTTTTGTGTAATGTCGTTTTTTTGGAGTGTTGTCGTTTTTTTTGGAGTGTTGTCGTTTTTTTGGAGTGTTGTCGTTTTTTTGGAGTGTTGTCGTTTTTTTGGAGTAATGTCGTTTTTTTGGAGTGTTGTCATTTTTTTGGAGCAATGTCGTTTTTTTGGAGTAATGTCATTTTTTTGTGTAATGTCGTTTTTTTGGAGTGTTGTCGTTTTTTTTGGAGTGTTGTCGTTTTTTTGGAGTGTTGTCGTTTTTTTGGAGTGTTGTCGTTTTTTTTGGAGTGTTGTCGTTTTTTTGGAGTGTTGTCGTTTTTTTGGAGTGTTGTCGTTTTTTT
Source organism: Oscheius sp. DF5033 (assembly GCA_964036215.1). Taxonomy (NCBI): domain Eukaryota; kingdom Metazoa; phylum Nematoda; class Chromadorea; order Rhabditida; family Rhabditidae; genus Oscheius; species Oscheius sp. DF5033. Next base: position 280,696 of record CAXIWN010000004.1, on the reverse strand, counting down.
GGAGTGTTGTCGTTTTTTTGGAGTAATTTCGTTTTTTTGGAGTAATGTCATTTTTTTGTGTAATGTCGTTTTTTTGGAGTGTTGTCGTTTTTTTTGGAGTGTTGTCGTTTTTTTGGAGTGTTGTCGTTTTTTTGGAGTGTTGTCGTTTTTTTGGAGTGTTGTCGTTTTTTTGGAGTGTTGTCGTTTTTTTGGGGTAATGTCATTTTTTTGGAGTGTTGTCGTTTTTTTGGAGTAATGTCGTTTTTTTGGAGTAATTTCGTTTTTTTGGAGTAATGTCATTTTTTTGTGTAATGTCGTTTTTTTGGAGTGTTGTCGTTTTTTTTGGAGTGTTGTCGTTTTTTTGGAGTGTTGTCGTTTTTTTGGAGTGTTGTCGTTTTTTTGGAGTAATGTCGTTTTTTTGGAGTGTTGTCATTTTTTTGGAGCAATGTCGTTTTTTTGGAGTAATGTCATTTTTTTGTGTAATGTCGTTTTTTTGGAGTGTTGTCGTTTTTTTTGGAGTGTTGTCGTTTTTTTGGAGTGTTGTCGTTTTTTTGGAGTGTTGTCGTTTTTTTGGAGTGTTGTCGTTTTTTTGGAGTAATGTTGTTTTTTTGGAGTAATGTCGTTTTTTTGGAGTAATGTCGGTTTTTTGGAGTAATGTCGTTTTTTTGGAGTAATGTCATTTTTTTGGAGTTTTGTCGTTTTTTTGGGGTAATGTCATTTTTTTGGGGTAATGTCGTTTTTTTGGAGTAATTTCGTTTTTTTGGAGTGTTGTCGTTTTTTTGGGGTAATGTCGTTTTTTTGGAGTGTTGTCGTTTTTTTGGAGTGTCGTCGTTTTTTTGGAGTGTTGTCGTTTTTTTTGGAGTGTTGTCGTTTTTTTGGAGTGTTGTCGTTTTTTTGGAGTAATGTCGTTTTTGTGGAGTATTTTCTCTTGTAATTTTCGGTTAGATTGGCTACTGTGAGGCGGGATTGGTGCAAGAAGGAAGATATTCGGTCTTCAAGAAGTTTCCAATAAATTGTACCACAGTTTTCACCAGCGGAAAGAATTTAACCACGAAGGTTGTACCCGAGGTGGGTTATTTTGTAGCAGGAGAAATGGTTTACAGTATTATGCCGGCTCATGGGCAATGAAGACGCTGACTTTGAGTGGAATGATCAAGTAATGGACACAAAAATGTTCCTGTTGTTTAAATTTAAATAATAAAACGTTAAATCAAACAATGAAATAATCAAAAATTGGAGTAAAATCCGGAAAAATGGACCAAAAAGCCGAGGGAATGTGCCTAGGCACCTGGGCTTATAGTTTCTCCACCGAATGTTCGAGTTTCTTCAAGTGTTCGAGTTTCTCCACTGAATATTCGAGTTTCTCCACCGATTTTGATTTTCATCTGATCTTTTTCCCCATTATTGAACCACAATTCTATGGCAGATTCGAATCTTCTATTCTTTCCCATCTATAATGACCCACATTTTATGCTCGTTTTATGTGAACAGACGGCTTTATCCCTTTCTATTAGAATATAATCGACCATCCCGGAAAGCTTTGATCATTCAACGATGCTGTTCCTAACCGTTATTCTGGTCCTTATCTCTCACAATTTTTCATCAGCCGGGACAGGCGGCATTCTCACGGGCCTCGTCGAAGAAAATCCGAATCCAAACATCATCGAATATGGAAAATTCAATCTTCTAAACCAGGCGCTTATAGAAACCTTTAATGCAAAGGAATTCGACAATATTGTTAGCGGTTTCCCTAAATTAAAATTAAATTTTTAGCTTCCACTTTTGGCATCATCTTTCCAGCTGAAAATTAGCACAGGGAAATTGACAAAAAATGCAAGATTACCAGGAGCTGTCGCAGCTTTTAAGAGCATTTTCAATAATTTTGGGGAAATATTTACGGTAAGAGGGGCAATTTCGTGGTAAAACAGTTTGATAGATTGGCTACTGTAATGAATTCACCACGATTGACAATGTTCCCGTTTACGACAAGTCTCCAGTGAATTGCAGCATGGTTTTTAAGAGTGGGAAGAATTTCACAACCAAGATTATTCCTGAGGTGAGAATTTGACAGCAAAAGAAGCCGCAGTTTGACGGTTGAAAAGCCACAATTAGACTGCTAAACGAGCCACAGTTAGACGGATAAAAGAACTACGTTTCGACAGCAAAATGACCCACGGTTAGACAACAAAAAGAACCACAGTTAGACAGTCGAAAATCAACAGATAGACACTCGACAGAACTACAGTTAGACAGCGAAGGAGCCACAATTAGACAGCAAAAGAAGCCATAGTTAGACAGCCACGCATTGAAAAGTCTCCAATCGGCTATATTTTCAGCTTGGCGAAGCGGACTGGACCTGGAGATTCAAGTCGATAGTCATCAATAACAAATAAGACAGAAGACTGCAGCAAGAAATCTTTAAGGCAATAAATGAACTTGTTTCCGTGTACGACAAGTTGCCAGTGAATTGTACCATGGTTTTTAAGAGCGGGAAGAATTTGACGACTAAGATTATACCGGAGGTGAGAATTAGACAGAAAAAGAAACACAGTTAGACAACTAAAATGACCGCAATTAGACAGCTGAAAGAGCCGCAGTTAGAAAGCAAAAAGAGCCACAGTAAGATAGCGAAAAAGGCCACAGTTAGGGAGCTAAAAAGGCACCTTTTCAGTTGCAAGACAGGCTATACTGGAGATACAAGTCGATGGTTATCAATAATAAATAAAGAAGAAGACGGCTATTGTTAACAAAAAATACCATCAGTTTCCTATAAACTTGACAATAAAGTATTCAACTACCTCCCATCAGATAGACAAGAGCCACAGCTACACAGCTAAAAGAGCTATAATTAAACAGCCAGGAGAGCGACAATTAGACAGGAGAAAGAGCCACAGTTTGACAGTAAATAGGGCCACAGTTCAACAGCGAAAAGGGCCACAGTTATACAAGGAAGAGAGCCGAAAAGAGACACAATTAGACAGCTACAAAACGCAGTAAAAAATTCAACAACTCTTAAAACATATTTTATTTCATAAACATAAAACGAAGAAAGAGAGATCTATGGAATATCTTCACGCTCCACCAAACATCGTCGATATGCTTCACCATAAGTTTCCAATGGATAGAGTCGAGATGATGGAAAGTCACGAGCCAGTCTTTTTCTCCAAATTGATTCAATTCCCGATTCAAGCCACTGAAAATTACCGCAATTTTTGAATGAAAACAGCCAACCGGCATGGTAATTTCCGTCTCAAAAAGTGAATCAGTTGAATATTTCTCCAACAAAGGTCGAAGGAGACTGAAAGGAACGTGAACATCCGACGAACAGTCGTAGATTTGAGTTTCTGAATGAAAATTAGCCAAAAATTCGGAAATTTCTAACCATAAGCTTCTTGTAAAATTTGCCTTTCGCAAAGGTTAAAAAGTCTTGGTATTTTTATAGTCGTTGGAATTTCTTGAGGTTGTGAATTGGCTGACGGCGGAGTCGATGGGGGTTTCTTTTGACTGACAGAAATGGAGGAAGATGAAGATTGGACCTTATTCTGCAAAAAAATACAGTAATCCGACCAATTCGGCTGTTTGGCTGTGGATTTTCGCTGGCTAACGGTGGCTCTTTTCGTTGTCTATCTGTGATTTTTATAGCTGTCTAATTCGCTGAGGAACTGTGGCTTTTCTCTGTCTAGCTGTGGGTCTAACCTTCTTCTTTTCCTTTTTAATCGTGTCAGGAGTCTCATCTTTTGAGCGCGAAGGTGTTTTCGTTTCAAGAATCTCCCCTTTTGGCTCTTCCACCTCCAGGGGCAATTTTTCCGTTTCTGGTGAATATTTTGACTTCTTTTTGAGGATTGATTTCACCTAAAAATGGTTAAAAATGGCTAAAATTTCTTACCGGATTCGGTATAGCGACAACCGGCGGCAATATTTCCTCTTCAGTGGCTGCAGTAGGCGTTGCTGGCACTTTAGAAGCTACTGGTGTTGGTGGCCGGCCCTTTTTAATCGCAGGAGTTGGCGGAGCCTTGGAATTCAACGTAGAACGAGATGATCGAGCCCTGGTAACCGGAATCGACGGAGAACTGGGACGGGCAACTACCGGCTTCGGCTCATATGCAACTGGGCTAGGAAGATTATGACAAATCGGCTCGGGAACATATTCTTCCTGAAAAATACCGGTTTGCACGGTGTAAAAACTTAAAAACTTCAGAAAATTTTGCAGCACAATTCAAATTTTCATCCAATTGTGCCCGAAACTTCATGTAAAGCGCAAGCAAATCGACTTTTCAACATTTTTGGGTCAAATTGTCGGTTTTTTCCTAATTTTATGGACTTGTCCCTATTTTGAAAGCTGTTTACAGGGTAAAGATTGCGGTAAACCTGTAAAAAGTACCAAATTTCCGAAAAATTCGGTCAAAAACTGGTCGAGAATTAATTTGCTCGTTGTTTACAAGGGACGCGTAGCCCAAAATTCAAACTTTTGCCTATAGCATCCCCAGTTTTCTCTGAAATAAAGTAACGAACCTCTTGATTGCACAACATTTGAATATTCAAACAATTTTGACTAGTTCCGAGGAAAGGTGGCGGCAGTAGAGCATCCGATTTCTTGGGTAGCAGAGCGGCCGATTTCTTGGGAATACGGTATGTTGATTGGCTTTTCTTTTCAATCACGGCTTTCGGAGACGGCTGAATATTGAAAAATTTGAAAAAGTCGAAAAAACGAACTGATGTGATATTTCCAGGACTTTTTGAAATCTTCGCAGCGGCGGATTGGCTTTGTCTTCGAGTTGGAGCCATTTTCTGTCGATTTTTCTTCTAACCACGGGAAAAATAGAAGGAAGACGACTTCTTCTTGACGATAAAAGCGGAATGAACTGGTAGAAGCTGCTAGATGACAGGAGAAACTTGTCATCTTTCTGGTTAGGACTCCTTCGCTTGTCAATTCTTCAAATTCTGGACAAAAACTGGACGGAATTTGGCTAGAAACCTACAGAATTCTGCAAAGTTGAGTAACCGCCAAAAACCTAGATAAAATCCTTCGTGACTCTGAAATTTGACCATTTTTCTTCGATTTTTCGGGTTATTTTAGCCAACTCCGGAGCAGTGCGCGCATATTTCGAGAATTCCTGCTCTGATTTAAAAATAGGTTTTACCGCAGGGTTTGCTATATTCAAATCAGTAGAAAATCCTGAATTCCCTAGGGAAATACAGCGAAATTTCCGGGTTTGAGTGGATTTAACGCGGATACTTACTCAAAAAATGTTGCTTGGGCTGCCAGTTCGCTCGAATCATTTGAGATAAAGGTAGAATATGATCCGGAAAGCCCTGGTTACCGCTGACAAACAGAAGAAAGCCATCAAAACCCCTGAAAAAATGGAGATTTTAGTTTTTTTTTCCATTTTTCTATCACTTTAGTTGCCATTTTTGTAAAAGCGGGCTATATCTCTGGAATTCATCCTCCGAATAGAAAACGCTTTTCACCACTGGATTCGCAGTGTCAAAATTAGTAGAAAACATTGAAAAGCCCGGGTTTCCGCCACGAAAAACCTGCCACTGCCGCCTTTTTACTGCAGCATTTGACCAGAACCACGGGCAGTTTGCCAACAATCGGCCAACTATTTGCTTTTCTCCTTTTTTGCACCCTGTTTCAGGCTCGGCCATTTGTTATTGACTAAATTAATGGAAATATTATGATCAAAGCTGTTTTTCAATTATTTTCCTTTCCTTTGATCCTTTTCCGGCAAATTTTCTCATCAACCGGGTGATTTCCCATAATAAAGAGGGAAAATGGTCTATTTCACGGGAATTTGTCGTAGATCTTTCAATTTTTAGCGGAAATGGTTCTAAATTTCTCGTTTTTCGTTGTAACTCTTTTTCTCCTTTAAATTCCTGTAAACATAAGCCATTTTAGTGATCAAATGCCATGTGGCCGTGGGTAATTCTCCTGGTTTTCTTCGGTTTTCCCATAAATGGTCAACTTCCAACAAATGAACATTTAATTGTGGCGCGTCCAGTACCACAAGAAGCTAACGTCAACACCCTGCAATATGTCCAAGTGGTAGGCCATTTTTCAATCCATTTAAAGGATTTAAAGGTCTGGCGACACGGCGACCGCACGCCGGCTTCAGTTTTTGAACCAGGAGAAGCAGAAAAATGGCCACTAGGCTTGGGAGAATTGACCAAGGAGGGAATGGGTAATTTTTCTTTAAATTTCGATTTAAAGCAAAATTCCAGCCCAGCATTATCGCCTAGGAAAATGGCTCCGACAAAGATACGGAAAATTCTTAAATGAACGATTTGAACGAGGAGAAGTCTACGTAAGGAGCTCGGATTATAATCGGACACTGATGAGCGCTATGGCTAATATGGCGGGTAAGCGAATTTTTTAAGTTTTCTCTATATTTAGAGATAAAATGCTATTACACTGGGCTGAAATGAGTACAAAAATGGGGAATTAGGCGAGAAATTGAAAGAAAACGACAATTTTCATCAATTTTCCAAGTTTTCATCGAATTTTCCCTAAAATTTGAAAACCCAAGCCCATATCACAGGAATCCCTGCTACAATTGAAAAACGGCTTTAGCCGCTGAATTTGTCCTATATAAATTAGCAGAAAAAACTGAAAACTCACGGAAATTACCGCGAAATCCGGTCATGAGAGTCCCTTTAAAAAATTTCGAAAAATGAAGATTTGGAGGGTTTTTCGATTTGTTGGATCATCTGGTCAGCCATTTTTGTGATCCAGCGCCCGTATGTCAGGAATTTATAATCCTATTGAAAAGTGACTTTCACTACTGGATTCCCCATACCAAAATTAGTAGAAAACATTAATTTTCCCTAATTTTCAGGCCTCTTCCCTCCACAAGCAGCAGAAATTTGGGACCACGATCTTCCTTGGCAGCCAGTTCCTGTCCATACGGTTCCCCGATTCCAGGATAAGGTAGGATTTTCCCCTTTTCTTTGTTATTTTTGTTTAAAGCAACTGTACGAGGATATTCCATGCCCCATTGCTGATCAGGAGACGAAAAATATCTACGGATCCGAAGAAGTTCGAAAAATTGAGGCGGAAAACAAGAATTTTCTGGAATTTCTGGCTCTGAAGACGAATTCTACGGATTCCGGGCTTGGAGCCATGTGGAAGGTTTACGATCAGCTGAATTGCCAGGTAATTTTTTTATTGTCTAACTGCGGCTCTTTTACTGTCTAGTTGTGGCTCCTTCGCTGTCTAACAGTGGCTCCCTTGCTTTTTGAACGGCTCATTCTGCTGTCTATCTGTGTTTTTTTGCTGTTTAACTGTGTCATTTTTCAGTATCACCACAATAAAACCCATCCCTGGCCAGAATGGGTAAATCAGAGCATTTTCGAGCGGGTAATGTATCTCTACGATGTTGGCAGTCGATTCAAGTTCCATACCGAATTTTTGAGAAAGATTCGAGGAGGTAGCATCACTTTTTAGCCTTATTCATAAGAAATTCTGTTCAGGACCCTTGTTAGATGAAATTTATCACAGGTTTAAGGATAAATATGAGGGAAAATTGGGAGAAAAGCCGAAATTTTATGCATATTCCGCGGTACGTTGAATTTTAAAAAGTTTTCCATCTAATTATCCAGAATTTACCATAATTTTTCAGCACGACACGACTATGGCAGCTTTCCTGGCTACAATGAACATTTATCCTCAAATTTTCCCGCTGTACGCAACTGCCATCATTATGGAATTGCACAAAATCGATGGAAAGCCAGTAATCCAGCTGTTCCGTAAAAATATCACGGATTCAAATCTTCTTTACTTGACAGAAATTCCCGGCTGTAATGATCCCTGTACCCTGGAAAGTTTACATAATGTTATGGCTAAGTAAGGCTCTTTTTTCTTTAAAATTACTGTAATTTCAGGTATATTCCAAATAATTGGGAGCGTGAGTGCGGTTACAAGGATTCTGCCATTTCTTTGGTTCCTTACATCGGTAGGAACTTCAATTTAAAGGAAAAGACGCGTATTTCAGTGGCAATTGTAATCCTGTCATTGACTACAGTAATTTTCGGTGGTATTCTGACCCTGGACATATTTTTAAAGCATCGGCGACGATCCCCAGCAGCTGAACGACAGTCGGAACCTTTGATAAATGAAGAAGAAGAACCCTAGGTGCTAAAAACCAGCGATTTCTCTCCTTTATCCTGTATATTTCCCCTCTTAAAGCTCTTTCCTACCGGTCTAGTCATAATGGGTAGTTATTTCCGCCTGTGATTTAAGACAAATAAAGATTTCCCGCAAAATTTAAAAAAAAAGGAAAATAAAACAAAAGTAGGGGGCACCCGGGTTTGAACCGGGGACCTCTCGATCTGCAGTCGAATGCTCTACCACTGAGCTATACCCCCGCATGGCGTCGGCGATCGGGAGTGGCGGTTTTCTTTTTTCCAATTGAGGACGGACAATCGGGGAAGGATTTGGGGAAAGGATGCTGGGATGCCCAAGCGGGCTCCATAGCCGGCACGGCACCAACTGCTTGCTATTGACAAGCAAATGAATTCATAATAGTTTTCATTTTCACTCCTGTAAGCTAAAGTGGTTTCAAAGCAGCGAAACATCGACTTTTTGTGTTATCAGCGTTTTATCGCTTCTACTTCTTGTAGTTAGCATTAGAATTGACAAAATTTTCCCAAATGGTGTGAATTTGGTTTTGAATTCATAGAGATGTGAGATTTTTCTAGACTGTTGCTAGTTACAACATTAGCAGCCCTTTCTCGCTTTACTGCGATGCCATGACCCAGCATATGAGCTCATCGATCGGATTGGGCTGTTCGACTAACCTTCCTGACCCAGTTATTTACGCAGTCGTGGATCATATCGTCGCACCTGATGTTCTTTTCGTACGTATGCTCCATATGGTGCGTTATATTGTGCTTGCTTCATGAGATATCGGCAGAAAATCTACTGCGGTAAATTTCCATCTCTAGATATTATTGAACCATATTAATTTAGAATGAAATTGCTGCCTGGACACGGAACGAAACATAAATTCGATCTTTCATTCGCCTCATCAGAGGCTGGCTTGAGCTCGAATCGAGTGGGCGATGTAAGTCAAATTGTCGATTAAAAACGACTTGACCAGTTTTTTCAGTTTGAGCCAAGAAATCTGCTTAAGAAAATTGTTCAACCGATTTACCAGGTAACTTATATTTGCTCCTAACCGTTAGGGCCTAAAGGTGTCACTCATTTGGCTTTCCTACTTACGTTCTTCCCTAATTTACTCCATTAATCCGGTCAATGGTTCCTTTTCCTCTTCTTTCCCTCTCTATATTTTGGCTAGGGTGCCATCAGTGGCAGCTCGAACGATAAGCCTTATGTCCGGATGATTTTATGGCAGTTTCCTCGTGTTTTTTCGCTGTCCCAATAGAAAAATAGTGTAAAAAATAAACTGAACAATTTGATTTCTCCACGAAATTTTACTTTTTAGAAGAGATTGGATTGCAATGTTAGCAAAATACCTACAGTGGCATGCAAAGTTCTATTGACTTCGGTGCAATTCCTTCCTAATTTCATGTCCAAATTCCATGAAAATTTGAACAAAGGGGTAAAATGAAATTGGTGACAATATGCTCAAAGGAGAATCAATGGGAAAAGAAGCAAAAAAATTTATGGTCGTCCCGGGCTAAACTATCTCTAGGTAAAAAAGCTAAACTTTTTGAAATGGTTTTTAATCGAACTCAGTTTAGCTTAGCTGGTCTCCCCACGAACAAAGAAGTCGTTTGACAGCCTTTTCGACGATTTTTGAATACATACAGGGTCGCAGGGTTCCCCAATCCAGCCAAAAATTTTTCTTCAGGCCCATTTCGAATCATTTTTTTTTTGAAAATATTTTTCTACACTTCATTTTATGCATATGAACCAAATTTCACAGAAATCTGTTGCAAAATAAGCGGGATATGACCGATGGCACCTAAAAGTCAATAGAATTTTGCACGCCATTATATAGGAGGAGATCAAAAAGTTAGTAGTAAACGTGAAACATTAGACATTTGATGGACAGTATCCAAGATATTTAAATTATTTTTTCTATAGAGTATAACTTAGAAAATCTGACAGTTATAATTATTTTGAACTTATCATCTTGCAGGACTGGCTGATTGTCAATACCACGATTGGAACACCCCCACAAAATTTCCAAATGGAAGTATTTATAGGAAGCTCCTTTCCTACGTGCATTGTTTCCATTCAATGTAAATCAACTTCATACAGTATGTCTAATTTAATTTTAAAAAATTTCATTGAAAATTTAGAAGGTCCACGCTATAACCACTCCTCATCAACTACATATATAGAAGACGGGCGAAAATATGACGATGAAACGACAAACATAAAAGGCTTCGTCTCCAAGGATAGGCTCTGTTTGACCGAGAACTGCGCCGCATCCTTGCCATTTGTAGAAGTTGTGGACTTTGGAGAATTACGGTCAAATGGAGATTATGATTCCGACGGAATTATAGGACTGTTTCCTATTGAAGATCCAGGTGAATATTTGATTTTCTTTATATGGTTATTTGAGCGCTTTATTTACAATCAATTTAACTGCCTTTCCTCAACATCAGCTGAGGCCAATCAACGACTAAATTCTCTTTTCAGAATCACCCCAGATGCCTTCCATTCTACAGCAATTATATGAAGAAAAGAAGATTTCTAACCAAATCTTCTCTCTGTGGAGCAACTGGTAAAATCGCCAATGAGTATAGAGAATTTTTTTTTGCTTTTATAGGAATAGAAGCTCAACTTTGAGAGGAGAATTAATTCTTGGAGGTGTTGATGAACAACTTTTCATTAAACCCATCATTTGGACACCATTAAATGAAAATGGTATTCAACTACTGGATATTAATGTGGACAAAGTGGATACTTGAATTTTTCTTATTATTTCAACGTTTGTCCCACTGAAAAGCTTTTGATTTTTGATGTTATTTTGATTTGACCTAGGCAAAAAATGTATTACCTCTCTTGAAAAAATAAGACGCATTTGCATACATGGCCCATCCGGGCCCCCGGGCCCCGGTCCGGCCCTAAATTTTTCCTTCCGAAATGGCGCGACACAATTGAAAAAAGTCATATCTCAGCACTATCTCAACGGTTTTAAATAATTGAAAGAGCGTTGGAAAGAGAAAAAAATGGCGGAAATTGAGACGCCAGTTTTGGTTTAGCAACCTGTAAAACTGAGCTATAATCCCCGAAAACAAGCCAAAAACAGCTCGAAAATGCATGTTTTCGCTTATTCCCAATTAATTCTAAGCGCTGCTTAGTTGTAACATGAATTATAAAACTCTCTAGGTTTTTCTCGTTATAACGCATCTTAAATTAATGAAAACCATCGAGACAATGCTGAGATATGACCTTTTTTAGTTGTGCCGCGCCATTCCGGAAGGAAGAATTTGGGGCCGGGGCCCGAAGTTCGCTACCGCTCGGGGGCCGGGCCGGGCCCGGCCTCCGGCCATGTATGCGCATTTGTTTCAATAATCTGCTCTTCTTTTAGATTGTTCTTGATAATATCGATCTCTGTTTGAGCGGTTGCGAGGTCATTATGAATTCAATGCCTGGAATTTTCGGTCCACCTAGCGATATTGATACTATTAATGATCGCCTCGGTGCAGATTGCTCTGCTCTCCCCTCGGCAATGGTAAGAACACGATTGCTAATGGCGTGATGCCTAGTATTTTCTATAATTATTTACTTACGGTATTTCGGCAGCCCCATTAACTTAACTTTTTAGTGTACAGTCCCATGCGAAAATATTGCCTCGATACCTTCGATAAATGTATTGATTGAGGGACATCCGTTTGAGCTGTCACCCATCGATTATATTGTAAAGGAAATAGAAAAGAAAACATGCTATTCTGCTTTTGTTCCTATGCCATTATTCGGAACTTGGATCATTGGCCGCTCTTTCATCGAAAGGTAATGGTAAAATCTACTTTGTATTCCTCTTTTACCTCAGATATTACACGATTGTTGATCTGGAGAAGAAAATGGTGGGATTCGCAAAAAATCAGCAACTTTGATGGTTGTCATATTCGACATTTTAAGTTGTTTAACCCATTCATGCTGCCCGGTACAAATATGTACCAAAAATGCCCTTTGATGATTTTTTCGGTCGAAATTTTTTTTTCTTCCAAAATTGGTATCAAAAAATTCGTCTCTTCGCTCTGATCATAGTTATGCAATTCTCGTCGAAGGCGTCCTCAGGCGCCGGGAGGGACGTCGATGTCGAAGTCTGTCAAGCCTGTCGAGCCTGAATAAAAATTCTGTCAAATCCTTGACAATTGCTAACAGAAACCTATTGAGGCTCCATACGGCAAAGAAAACGATCGCCGCCGAGCCTCTTTTCGAGCACCTGATAGCCCTCATTCTCCTCTACCGAATGGTATAAAACTTATTTCACTTGCTGATCCTTTTCATCGGCGGCTGGAAGAAATATCATAATCGCCGAAAATACTCTTGATCCACGACTATCCAAAATCATACGTTTTCCCTGCAGCGCAACAAGACTTGATCTTCAAGTTTAATATCATTCGATAGAGGGGAAAGAGGGCTATCAGGTGCAGAGAAGGAGGCTCGGCGGCAATCACTTTCCTCGTCATACTCAGCCTCAATAGGTTTCTGTAAGCAATTGTCAAGGATTTGACAGAATTTTTAATCAGACTCGACAGCCTTGACAGATCTTCGACATTGACGTGCCTCCCGGCGCCTGCGGACGCCTTTCTCGAGAACCACATATCTCTGATCAGGGCGATGAGGCGAATTTTTTGATGCCACTTTTGAGCAGAAATCTTTGGGGCGACTTGTTGAAAATTCGGGCAAAAATGGGTTAATAAAATAAATTTTCTACACAAAATAAGGATGGATTATAGAAACACGTACGAACATTCTGCCGCAGATGATATATGCATGATATGTGCGGCACATCTTTCTGCTTTGTAGAAAAAAGGAAAAGGGGAAAAACCCCGATTTTCGCTTTTTCGGAACTGAAAGAATCCGCACACCGATCAGAATAGTTATCCCAATAATATTCCAAGATTTTGATATTTATCCGTATTCCTGAGTTATTTTTGATTATTTTTCGAACGGCATTTTTCGAACGGAAGTCTCCCGGGTAAATCTTGGAACCGAGCTCAGCTCGCCGAAAGGAACAAGAAGACTTGTTCAGTTTCTTGATAGCTCCATGCATTTCTATGGTTAGCCAACTCGATTTACAAAATGAATATTTTGGTAAAATCAAAAATTAACCTGTCTCAAAAACAGCTTATCCGGTCGAAAAGTGTTCAGGACTTCGCGTTTGCCATAGTTTATTCTTTCCTTTTTCTCTTTCGGCGAAAGGTCGCTTTTCCCAATGATATTATTCTTGCTCGTCTCTTTGGTTGCCAGCTCTCTACAAGCTACAAATCTAGCGGTTTGTTGTTTTGCCAAATGACTTAGTGTTTTAGGCCCTGATCAATTCCACTGCCCATGCTTTGGGAGATAAATTGAAGGAAGGAGAAGTTATTCGGATTACCGGTATTATTGGCCAGGATTATCGGATTACCTTTGCTGATAATGCTGATGAAACCAAGCGTCGTTGGACGTATTTTCATTTAAAATATGGATCTCCATTATATTGCCAGGTGTATAGACCGTTATTTAAGAATTGGACGACACCTGTGAATATTAGCAATTATGAGATTCCAAAAAAAGTTACAACAGTTATCCTCCGGTGAGCATTTTTTTAGAATTAGTCGATCTTCCAGAAATGTCAATAATACAATGAATGTCTATGTTATGGATGAAGCGAAATTGATCCGATTTAATTGTGGTTTGCAGATGGGAGATGCAAATTATCTTATATTTGAAAATTTCAAAAAGGAACCGAAAGTTCACCGTTTTGGAGGGTATGTGCTTCCATCAAATTGGCGGAAAGGAGGCCCGTTAGCATCATAATTGGCCTCCTAATTGGGAAATCGCGTTCCTTCTTCTTGGTCGGATATTTCGCCCACAGCTGGACCTTTCTGACAAATTCAAAGTCGAGGGGAAAAAGAAAATCCTGGGATTTCTTATGGAAGAAGTCTCGTGTGGATAGTATCTAAAGGAAGCTCACAATTTTTGCGAATAGTTGAAAAGCGCCGGAAAGCTATTGAAAACTGCTGCGAGCTTCTCCTGCCTCGTAAATCCATAAAAATTGACTCAAAAGAAACTTGGAATCTCCTTTATTGGGGGAGGATTGAATTATTGAGATCAGCAAAAAAAATGACGCGCCGGTTTTCATACGATCTCAACTGGCCCATTTTCAGCGATTATTCCCTCAATTTCACATCAACTTTTAATGGAAGCTCTTTCGATCCAGGAGACAGTCTATCCGTATTGATGGCATATCCTGATAGCAAATTTGAGTCTTGGGATTTACGACTGATAGACAACAATGGCAATATTCCTCTCCACATGCATTTTTATGAAAATGGCGAGGTTTCAGCTTTTTTTCCCGATTTATTACAATTTTTATAGGTGAAAGCGTACGCCTTCAATGGGAACTGGACAAAATTCGAATTTGGTGGTCAAATGGATTGGATTAATGAAATAGTGATCAAATACACAAATATTGGTGCAATTCGGAAATTTACAGTAAAAAGAAGGCAATTTTCCGACTACTTTTGTATTTTTAGATTATTGATCAAAATTTCAATGAGATACCACTTGAGGGCCCGGGAAATTCGGCTAAAATTAATGGTTTACAAATTACTGGACAAAATAAAACAGCCGTGGATATAATTGATGTACATCTGGATAAGAAATCTTCCCTTGCTACAACTCTTACCACTGAAATTATTTAACCAGCCTCAATAAACCATATTTTGTGCTAAAAACCAGTTTATTTTCCCACTATAATCGAAAAGTTTCTTGCGCGCCCCTAGCCTGAACTGATCCTTTAAATTTCATAACCTTGGAACAATTGGAAATACACTGTTTATTTTTCTTAAAACGAGCATAAAAACATAGCAAATATTAAAGCACACGTAAACTATTCCTTCTTTTATCCCCGGAGCGACGTGTGTAAAATCATCAATTCCATTTGTTTTCGCTGTGTCTACAGTCATCGTCCAGATATGCGTAGATTTCGTCCTTTACCATCCGGTAATTCAGATCTGAATAAAAAATAGTGGCTGTTTATGCTCAACAAACTTTAGAATTGTGAATTTTTCAGAAAATTCCTTTAATTCTTGTTTTATTTGTAAAAATAAATATTAAATTGACTAGAAGTATGCCAGTCTAAATGAATGGAAATTAAAAAGAAATGTCCAAATAAGGAAGAATGAGGGTATTCAAAGAATAAATAACAGAATTAACAAGGAAATTATACAGAAAGGACTGCCGTTATTGCACAATCCTCGTCGTCGAACAAATCCATACGTGGTGCACAGTTCAAACGTCCCTGGCCCCATGTTTTTACCGTCAAATTTCCTAGAAAAGCATCGAATTCCCTACAATAATATCCAAACATTTATGAGATCCATTGGAGACAAGAAAAGTTTCTACAATTTTACGCTGTATCAATAATTTGCCGACTGAAACAATCCGCTGGTAGGGTATCCTTTAAATAATTCTTTAACTTCTTGGCTACGTGGAGACACGTCCACAGGAGGGTAAAATGTCTGCCAACTTGACTGATGGACGTTACTCCATGCCTAAAATCATAAATTTACAGGGAATATTGGACTGAAATTCACTTTTGTAGCAAATAACCGGCTAAACAAGAAGCGTACGCGTCTTTTTGCCTGGTTAATTCTTCTGTAGCCTCGGGGGTCAAGGACAGGTTACAACTTTCTGAGAGGAGGAGGACACTCATCAGGCTTAGTGACACTTTGTCCATGTTTAGGAGCCGAATTGCGTCGACCAGAGGGGATAACAGGTTACTGTAATGTTTTTTTAAAGAAGACACAAGAATTTGCTCTGTCAATTTAAAAATCCGCCATTTCCTGCTAATCGCGAGTTTTTTTTTACTTTTTAAGGAAATTTTAAAAGACACGGGATTTTCGCTTCGGGACCAAGGCATGTCCCCTTTAAAAATTGCTAAAAAATTCGAAAATGCTGGAAAATTTAAAGGTGGGAGGCCTTGTTCCTAAAGAGAATTTGCCCGCAATTTAAAGTTTTTCTGGAAGACGTGGTTTATTTCCCAGATTTTGGCGGCTTTTTTTAAAAATTCCTTTCAGATCCGTTTTTCCCGGGGTTTGGGTTTCAAACTGAAATTTAAAGAGTTGGATTTTCCCTATGGAACCAGATTTTCCGACTTTAAAAATCTCCGTCAAATTTTTGGATATTTCAGCAATTTTTAAAGGGCGATCGAGATCCGGAAGCGAATCTTCCGGCTTTTAAATGCTTGAAATCCAATTTATCCCAATATTTTCTACCCTTTTCCAAAAATTCAAATATTTCCATGATCAGAGAAAAATTGGGGGTTTTTAATCCCAAAACTGTCTCTTTCTTTAAACGACCACTTACCTTAAATGATCCTTAAAAGCGCTGCCGCTCCTGTACCAGGAAAGCCTCAGCGCCAACAAGGGGCAAGTCCTCTCTGCCAGAATCGTAAACTTGTCTGTGAATCTCAGCTGTGTGAACCAATTCATCGCCTTAGCATATTCCAAAATGACAAATGTCTCAATGTCCATGTGTACAAGACTTGAGGCCATTTGCCCATCAGATTTTGGTACTGTGGCAAGGGCCGAGGGGCGCGTCAATTCGTCGAGGAGAATTGTCGGCGGGATGAAAGTATTCGCCCTAAGGGCTTCGATATCCCGCTCCAGGGTCAGGAATATCTGCACCAGGTTTACGGTAGTCCCAGGAACTGCAGAAATTGGCGACGGAGTTGCCTCAGGAGTCATAAAAGGCGCCGGAATGAGTTCGCCAATTGTTGGAAAAGGTTTCGTGGTGTCTTTGGGCGGCGCCTGAATCGCACGAGGATTCATCCCAGCTTGAACACATTTCTTAAACCGGCAGGCGCGGCAGGTACATCGATAGCCTGAAACTGGGAGAATTGTAGGAAAATACAGAGGTTTCCTGACCTTTTTCCAGCATGCAGTTTCCCCCTTTCCAGCACTTGAAAACTCTTCTGTCGAGGACTGTACGGCGGAAAAACTGAAAAGCGGCGACGATTTAATGGGAAATTTGACACGGATCATTCAATCGGAGGGGTTACGGTAGTGGAAAATAGCAGAAAAGGGCACAAATTCCGAGGAAATTTGCCATTTTTTCTTTTTTTAAGCCATTTTATGAATCAAATTGGTAACGCACCCGTATTTCAAGAACGCCTGCTCCGATTTAAAACGGTTTTGATCACTGGATTCGTCATACTCAAATGAGTAGAAACCGCTGGAATCCGGAAAAATACCCCTAATTTTGGGCGCAAGAACTGCTTTAAAGAATTTTCTCAAAAAATTTTGCTTCAGTTGCCAAATCTCCGGAAAATTTTTTGATATAACGCCAGGATTTTTTCCTGCATACTCTGGTACCCATTATAAATTAAAAGAAAACTAAAGAAAATTCCGAAAAATGAAGATTTGGCGCATTTTTCGAATTTTGGAATTTCATGAAAATTTGCTGCATATTCAAAATATTCGCCGTTTCTTCAAATTAATTAAAATTATGTGAAATATATCATTATGTAGAGAGTTTTTTGGGCTATTTTTTTAGAACTAAAGCAACTTTTGCTGAACCTACCGTTTTACATCCATTACAAGACGGGACATCATAATGGAATCCAGACGACTGATCTCCACAGACAGCACAAGGCAGGGGACATTTCAATGGCCTGGGATTTTCTTTGGTAATTGTCAGCACAGGAGGCGCAGTGGAAAGCATCCTGGAAGATGTAATAAAGAGCCGCCTAGAAGGTTGGAAGAAGAAGAAAGAGATCAAAAATTGTCGAGAAATATTCCAAGATCAAAAAGAATCCACGAACTGGCGTCGGGTTTTGAAATAAGGCGGGCAGCGGACAGCAGCAGCAGTTCAATTCCCTGATCTGATCGGAGGATAAGAGGAAGGGGAGACAGCGGACCGTCGACCGGAGAAATGACGAGGGGGACAATCCTCTGACCCGAATAGGTGATCAGGAAACAGACACACCGTCTTCAGTTAAATTTATTAAAAAGAGTTAGTTTTCTGATCAAAATGCTGAAGAAATTAAAGAAAATGGCGCGAGAATCAGGAGGTATGAATTTTTTAAATTGACGAGCGTTTGCTGGTTAAAAATCGGGCATCTGACTCATTGCTAATCGAAAATTTGGCGCATTTTTAGTGTTTTTTTTCTTTTTTTCTTATTACAATCCACTGATAAAATTCAGCGAGCTAGAAAAGTTTAAAAATACGCAAAAG
Source organism: Oscheius sp. DF5033 (assembly GCA_964036215.1). Classification (NCBI taxonomy): domain Eukaryota; kingdom Metazoa; phylum Nematoda; class Chromadorea; order Rhabditida; family Rhabditidae; genus Oscheius; species Oscheius sp. DF5033. The sequence continues at coordinate 262,353 of CAXIWN010000004.1, read as the reverse complement.
GTGCAATTTTTGAAGGCTACCGTAACCTAAAAATTTAATTTAAATTTAAAATAAACCGCAGTTGCTCTTTTAATTTAAAAAAGTGCCCTTTTCCCGCCTCTCCAGCGAAATATCACGCGTTTGTAAAAGTGCGCGGGGATTACTGTGAGAATAAATGAGCCTAGATGAGACGGCTGTAAGTAGATTACTAGAAAATGACGCTTCCCCCCTCAAGATTACGGTAAGCAGGAAAATAGAAAACAACAACGTCAGCCAGCTACAATCTTTTAACACGTGAGGATTAATTAAAAACGGGGGACCAGTGGGATCAATTGTGGGGGAAAAGGTCGTCTGGGACAGAAAAGGCATCACTTTACCCGTCTAATTTAGGAAAACTGGCAATTTTGAATAAAAATAGGGGTTCCCGAACGGAAAATTTTTTCTGAACATTCGGGGAATGGTGAAAGTTCCGAAAAGCAAGAAGTTTACAAAAAAATTGAAAATTTTTCTCTGATTCAAGGCTTTTCGGAGGAAACTGGGTTCTTCATAGAGGAAATTGCCCGTTTTTCTTCAAGTTTAGTTTATTCAATAAATTGTTTAGTCCAGGATTTTCTGCTAATTTTTTTAAGCTACAACAAAACAAAATACCAGTCGGCATTCCAGGATAATGTGCATTTTCGAAAAAAAAAATCGGCTGTTTCGTCCCAGGGAAGAAGCATTTTAACTCCTTTTGGTCCTGGAAATCCGAAAAAGGCGGTTACAGAAGAGCCTTACGGCTCAAAAAATCAGCAGAAAATTCTCTACAAGCTAATATTTTTAGATTTCCAGCAGACCTTTCAGAAAAATTTTGGGCGAGTCATTTATTCAGAAAAGAAGGTGAAGTCGCCAGTTTTTCGAAAAACTTCAAATTTTCGAAGTTTTTATGCAAATATTTTGAGCTTACTGTAACTCAAAAGAATCAGCACAAAATCCTAAGCAATAGAATATAGGGGAAATGCAGAAAATTGGATGAAAATAGGGTTTAAAGCCCATTGAAAGAGGCGGCTACTCGCCAAATGACCGCCAAACCCGCGCAGTCCACTTTTTTGACCTATAGGCCCTTCAAAACTAGAGTACAACAAGGAAAATTGAACAAAAATTGAAGAAATCAGTGGTAAAAATGCTGAGACAGAATTGAACAAACGTCTTTGTAGTGTGATCATACGGTAGGTAGGGTGCAGTCGCTGGCCGCCGCATTGAGATAACGTCAATTTCCAGCGCCTTTTGCGGCGATTATTTCGGCTGGAAAACGATACTGATGAAGTGAATTAACCGGGCCTGGGTATCAAACATCTGACAATAGGAAGGAATGCGCGCGTCGAGAGAGAAAGAAAGAGAATTTGGCGGGGTATGTTCTGGTCCCGGAAATAACTTCTTCTGACATTTGGTGGTAGTTGCCCCCTTCGCGTGTCCTTGCTGTGGTCTTTTCTTCCCCATTTCGGGTGATCGGGGACAGGCGCTCTTGGCGGATGGTTGCAAGTGAAAGGAGATCTAGGAAGGAAAAAGGAGCCCTTCAGAGCTTTCGGGCTCAATAAATATTCTGGAAAAAGTGTGCATGGGCTGCAAAATGGCTACAGATGTGCCCAGAGCTTTGAAAACAGAATAAAAACCTAGAAATATTGACAAAAATCCTCTCATTTACCTATGATTCGAACTTGTGACCTGTGGAGTACCAGCTCAGCAACCACTAGATCAATGCGGGTACCGGTTGCAGAAATATTAGCAAAAATTCTTGGGACAGCAGAGGAATCGAACCGATCGGCCCGGAATTTGGATACAGAACTCTACCGATGCGCTGGCAGCCGTGGTTAACAGAAAAAATACCCAGAAATATTGGAAAAAATTCTCTACGCACTTGAGAGTTTGAATCCGTGACCCATGGACCAGCGGGTGCGTAAACCATGGGCCCAACGGTTTTCTGGCTTCTGGAGTACGCTATGGCCACTGAAATGTGTTCCATAGATTTTTGGAGCGAGAATCAAGAAGTTTTACGCGTCCAGGGCAGTTTTATAGCTTTTTGTGACCAAGAATTGCAGAAAATGGCTGCAGATCACAGAAATATTAGCAAAAATCTCTTGAACTGCGCTGGGATCGAACTTGCAACCATTGGATTGGGGCCATTCGACCATTCGACCAAATTTCTTTGAGCCCTGGGTACAATTCCCAGTGTCAAAATCCCTCTCAAGGATCTCCTAGTTCAAAAATTAAGAATTTTGTCCTACTGTAAGAGGTGCTGCTATTTAAACGAATTGTCCCCGCGGCTTATCCGAAACTGATCTGTGCCCTTTGAGTCTTAGACGGTAATCTGTCACGATTTACTCTTTTGGAATCGTAAGAAGATTGCCCTGGATGTTCGAAAAACACGAGGTAAACAAGCTCGTATAAGAAAAATCTCAAAAATCGTGGGATTCTTGTCAATTTCCCCCTAAAATCCGCCTAGAGGAAGAGGAACTAACCCCAAAAAATACGTGGACAGGCACCAAAAATCAAAAGTGACACAGACAACAATTAGACCAGCTCCACAGTCCTTCCACCTGCTGGTCAAATATTAGTTTCCCCCTTGGATGGTACTGTGTGTGTCTATTTGTAAGAGATCTGCATCGCACTAATGCCGACTGGTCTTGATCTATTTTAAATTTAGAAAAGGAAATCATCAGTTGACGTGGGGGAAAAGCGGCTAAAATGTCTACAGAAGTTTCCAATTGACAAAATGGGCATTATGAGCTCCTTTTCCATATCCTCAATCAAGTAATTGGCAGGAAACAACGGTCTTACAGACTTTTCTAGCCCCCTTTATGACCTAAAAGCGCCTAAGGAAACCGAAAGTTCAAGAAATTTCTGCCATTAACTTGATTGGTATGTCTGATGGAGCAGAAGGAATAAAATACACTGTAGAAACCCTGAAAGGCGGCTATTTTTAGCATTTTACTGAGTTTCCATTCTATTTTAGGATCAAATTTGAATAGCGCGCCCATATTTCGGCAACCCGTGGGCCTATTTAAAATTGGTTTCTACCATAGGGTCCGCCTAATCCAAATTAGCAGAAAACACTGCAAACCTTAGGAGAGCACCACGAAATTTCAAATTAAAGTGAGAGCCTATTTAAATCCAACGATACTAACTCAAAAAACTTTGTTTGAACTGCCAGATCGGACAAAAATGCTTTGAACAGAGGCCAGTATAACATCCAGAAGGCCCTAGTAACTGTTAAGAAAACAGAAGAAAGCTCGTGAAAATAGCGAAAAAGCTAGATTTAGTACTTTTTCAATTTTTGAATTTTGTTTTGTTTGGATCTTCATCAAAAATACCGCACATTCAACATATCCGTCATTTTTCAAAATTAAATAAGAAAAATATGGGAAACAGATCGTTCTGTATTGAATTTTCTGTGCTATTTTTTGGTACACTCCATGCTCAGTGGGTTAAACATAAAATCAGATTATTTGAGCACTTTTTTCCGGTATACAAGGCCGTCTGCAGATCAAAGATCTTGTGGAACAAGCACAAAAATGCCGAAAATCCAGCCCGGAACTGTATTCCAACCAAATTACCTACATCCCCGTCTTTTTAGAAATTAGAGAAAGGCGCCCAAAAATGAAAAGACAGAAAAATAGATGCATGCAGGTGGTGAAAATCCGATGAGGAACTAAAATTTTGCCTGTGCTGCAGCCCCGCGCATCGACACTCGCTATCTAGACGATCAGCAACCGTCGGGCCTCGTCACTTGAAGGAGATCTTCGAACTACTAGGTCATTTTGTCCGCTGAACTCTTGCCTACATTATCGTCCACTGGGGGACTGCACGGGCTGATTTCTGGGCTGATTTTAGCGATTTTCTAAAGATGCTTCTGGATTTTTGCGAATTTTTATGCCCTGCAGATTGAGATCCCGTTTAATCAGAGGAAACCCGTTTCCTATGGAATATTCAGAACAATTGGAGCCCCTATCTACTTTCTTAACAAAGAAAATAACACAAAAACAGAGCGGAATTGACCTTTGGACTTAAACAAGTAGGAAACGGCTTCAAAAACAATAGTTCCCCGCATTTTTATTGGTTTTTAGCCCATTTTTCTACCAAATTTATTTGACATAGCACCAAAAAATCAACATTACCCGGAAAAATCGACAGTACTGGGAAAAATCGACATTTCCCCGAAAGATGAAGATTGCTGCCATTTTTTCGATGTTCGACATGAACCCATTTTTGTCCTTTTGGTAGATGATCTCCCTGCCGTTGTTTGTTCCCTTGATTACATATGGTAATCCTGCCTGTCCTCTCTTTCATTGGCATTCTCGACTCGACCCTGTTGTTCTAGACTTTTTCCTATATTTTTTATTATTGTTCTCTGGTATAAACGCCTATTCACTTCGCTAACTACCACTCAAATATGACTATTTCTTATTCTGGTAATTATATCCAGCTCCTATTCCGATGGAAAGGATCCATGTGGAAATCTGTCTGGAAGGAGCTTCTAATCTATCTGTCACTTTATTATATGATTCGTTATTTTTATTTCTATGGTGTTGATTGGATTGCGGATAAAGATCAGGCACAGGAATATAGGTGAGTTGGGTGACCATGATTCTGATGATTTTTTGACGAATTTTTTATTTCGAAACTCGAGCTAACGCGAAACCCAATATACCTTCTTGCTCGTCTCTGCGAGCTGAGAAAAATGCCATAAAGAGCTTTTCCGGAAGTCCAGATTTTCTTGGAACTATGCCCCAGAACCACCCCTTGGTCGATGATCCAACCCCGATCTTACCAAACTGGAAAACCCGTGAGACGTTGAGCATACTCCGACCTTTCTTATGATAAATTACGCATACCACCATGCTCAGCAGCTTGAGATCTCGGTGACCAATTCTTAAGAATTATCAAAAGTGGCCATTTTTAGGGGTATATGGCCGAAAATAGCTCATTAGCCCAAGGTTTCGATGATTTTTTTCCAAGTTTTTGTTTGTGAAGTCAAGTTCGCCATAGAATCTTCACCTGTGAAGCTACGGAAAAATCGAACACAGCTCCTTTCTCCTCTCGAAGAGCTGAGCAGAATGGTCTAAAAGCTTTTTCAAGTGGGCTTTTCCGTGCCTACCTCCGAAAGTACCCCTTTGGACGATGATTTGAGCCCATTTTCCCCATTTCACTGTAATCTTTTGACAGTCGAGCCTGTTAACCATCATGCAGTCATAAAAGTTTTGGAATACTGAGTGCAGTTCTGATCTCAGCTCAAAAAGCTCTACAAATTCATGTGAAAATCTCTACGGGATGTGCGTTTTTTAATAGCAAAATTTCCCAAGTCCGCGTTATTTCTAAATTTCTCTATTTCAGAACCTTAATAGAAGCCCTGTGTCGTCGATTCCACGAATACACCAAGCAGATTCCCTTAACATTTTTGCTCGGTTTCTACATTACAAATGTAGTCACCCGTTGGTGGAATCAATTTGAGGCTCTTCCTTGGCCAGAAGACCTCATTTCCCATGCCTGCTCGACTATGTCGAGTCAAGATGAAGCCACGGTCAAGAGACGCCATCGAATTGCCCGATACATAAATTTATCAGCTGCCCTGGCTTGGAGGGATATTTCCTCGAAAATTCGACTCCGATTTCCACATGTCAGATGCCTGATCAAGGCTGGGCTCCTGACCGAGAAGGAATTCCAAATTTTGGAAGATATTCACGTGTGGCTTTTGCATTTTTAGGAGAAATAGAAGATTTCCAGAAAAATTGTGAAACCATGCGATGGATGACGCCTCTTCATTGGATCGCCCAGCTTTTGAGCCAAGAGGAGAAGGTAGGAGATTTTTCTGGGTGATGTCGATTTTTCCTGGCAATGTCGATTTTTCCCAGTACTGTCGATTTTTCAGGAAAATAAGCTGGTAGCCCCGATGATCAGCAATTTCGTCAATGAGCTGAAGCTCTTCCGTAATTCTCTTCGTCGCCTTTATTGCTACGATTGGGTAAGCTGTCCAAATTCCCTTAAAAATTTCCCTAGGTCTCCGTTCCCCTCGTCTATACCCAAGTGGCTGTGATGGCAACATTTTCTTATTTCTTTTTCGCGCTGTTTGGCCGGTAATTTGCCCAATTTCCCGCAAAATTCGAACCTTTTTTAGGCAAACGTTCAGGCGAATTTTAGACGGTGAAAATGAAATCGACGTGGGGTTTCCGATTCTGCTAGTCGCTCAATTTCTTTTCTTTGTCGGTTGGCTCCAAGTTGGGCAAGATCTCATGCGACCATTTGGCTTGGAAGACGAGTAAGCGCCTTTTTCTTCAAAGGAGAATGGAAAATTTTAGTAACATCGAGCTGAATTATATCCTGGATCGAAATATTCAAACATCTTTCACCCTGACTTCCCGCCTGGCGCTCAGCAACCCACGTAATTTCTTAAAAATTCTATTTAAATGAAAAATTTCCAGCTGATTTCGAGGAAGATCCATTTTGGAAGAAAGACGGGAAAATCCCAAAGCTTCCTCACACAAAAAGAAGCAGTATTATGGTGGAACGCCCGCCTAAATTACACTCGTACATAGAATTGGATAAATTGGACCCAGTGACGAAACAAGTGGAAAATGTTAAATGCATTAAAAGAAAATGGCAGAAGAAAAGGTTGGTTTTAGGTGAAAATTGAGGAAAACGAGGCATTTTCAGGTACATTGGCTTCTAAAAAACCCCCGCCTTTCTGGAAGAAAATGCTTTTAATAAAAATTTTAATATTCACAAGATTTTCACCAATACACGGCACACAGCCCGCGGTACCGGCGACCAAAAGAAAGTTTTTTCGATTCCCCAGGGTTTCAAAAACTTTTTACTGATCTTTCTGTGAGCTACAGCCATTTTTCTGCAATTCTACGTCACGAAAAGTGTATGAAAATATCGTGGGGGTGCAAAATTTGTAGATTGCGATCCTAGGAACTCATGGGACACCTTTTAGTGATCATTGTGCGCGCCAGAAGCTAGAAAAATATACCTGATCAAGGGTATAGTGGCTCCCTGATAATCTAAGGAGCCCAGCTTCAATTGGAGCATCGGTTAGAGATATTTTGGCCAGTATTTCAGTGTCGTGAATGTTGAGAAAAATCGACAGTACCGGGAAAAATCGACATTGCCCGGCTTCAATGGCCCATGTTCTGATCATTTTCAATATTTCTGGTCTACTAAAAATTCGGTAAAGGCCTTTAGTGTCCACCGGATGGTCTACCTAGCCATTATGGTCACTTTTCATCCCTCGATGACTCATTTCTGCCTCCAGCCACTACGTAACCGTCTCTTTTTATAGAAATGGTCCTTACCTGATACCGTTCTCTGTTTTCCTTTTCGCCCTTTAAACATATGCAAATCTTTTTCTCGGTCTGGTTTCATTGATCCGAGGGTGGTGCTTCCCCCTTTTTTCCATTGTTTTACCTGTGGGAAAGACGGCTTCATTGTTCTTTTGTCATAATATTGCTTTTGACACTTTTCCCCTTGGCTAGACATGACGATCTCTTATTCTGGTAACTTTGTCCAGCTGCTATTTCGATGGAAAGGATCCATGTGGAGATCTGTCTGGAAACAATTGCTAATTTATTTATTAGTTTGGTATACGATACGGGTTTTTTATATTTATGGTGTGGATTGGTTTGTAACTGGCGAAGAGGCTAAAAGATGGAGGTAAGCTGAGATTTTTTAAATTTCCCCCATGTTTCCAAGGAATTTTGCCAATCTTGGCGCGTTTATACAAAAAATTGCGGGAAAATTGGGGAAAATCGGGGGAAAATGTCACATAAAAAATTCGTGGTTCACGCGTAATCCAATGAACGCTGGTTCAATTTTCAAAACGCCGGTCGTCCAAAGTACGTTTTCCCAGATTTCTGGGCGCGACAATATCAAAATTGAGTCTGTAGCCAGTTTTCTTTTCGAATACGCGGTGTACATAGGATTTTAGGGATAAATTGCAAAACAAAGGGCGTTTTTCTGCAGTTCTTGGCCACAAGAAGCCTGTAAAAATGCTCTGGATGAATCAATATTCCGAATTATGATCCTAGAACCCCATGGAAAACGTTTTAGTCTTCATTGGGAGCACTACAAGCAAGAAATTTGGAAAATGCGCCGTTCTCGTAATTTAAAGAGCGCAGGTTGCATTTTTCCAATATTACTAGGCGCGCAGGTTGTCAAAATTTGACCCCTCTTTTCTGGTTAATGCGCCTGATTTAAGTCATTTTCCCCAATTTTCAGGGCAATTTTCGAGACGATTTCCCGCCGATTTGATCGCTACACGGAGAGAATTCCCTTGACGTTTTTACTTGGTTTCTACATTACAAATGTAGTTACCCGCTGGTGGCAACAATTTGAGGCTCTTCCCTGGCCAGAGGACCTCGTTTCCCATGCCTGTGCGACTCTTCGCCGAACCGGGGAAGAAACTGTCATTCGACGACATCTAATAGCCCGATATGCGAATTTATCCGCTGCGCTTGCTTGGAGAGATATTTCTTCGAAGATACGAATGCGTTTTCCGACTGTGAGAAGCCTAATACCCGCTGGGCTCCTAACGCCGAAGGAATATGAAACTCTGGAAGAAATAAACGTATGTTTGGGGCTGGATTTCCTTGAGGAATGAGAAGTTGCAGAGAAGCTGTGAAACTTTACGATGGATGACTCCTTTGCATTGGATTGCTCAGCTTTTGGGACAGGAACAGGAGGTGATTTTGGGGCAATATCTAAACCGCAAGGCTTGGGCATTCCAATTTCAGGAATTTCGCTTGGAACGGGGAATTTTCGCAATTTTTTCCGAGTTTTCGTTATTTTTTATGCAAAATTTGTAATAACGCGCCTACCTCCGGAATGGCAGCTCCGAATGGAAAGCGATTTCCACCACTGGATTCGCCATATCCGAATTAATAGGAAATACCAAAAACCCGGGAAAAATACCCAGAAATCTGTGTATGAGAGCCAATTTAAAGCGACCAGCCGGCTCAAAAGTCACTGATTTTTTCAGGAAACAACCCTCTGCGCTCCTATGATTAGTAATTTCATTAATGAGCTTAAATTATACCGTAATTCTCTTCGTCGCCTGTATTGCTACGACTGGGTAAGGCTCCATTTCTTCCATAAAAAATATTCCTAGGTCTGTGTGCCCCTGGTTTATACCCAAGTAGCCGCTATGGCCACCTATTCTTTCTTCTTTTTCGCCCTCATGGCCAGGTATCTCATTATTTTACCCATATTTTCTTATTTTTTTAAGGCAAACCCTCCTTCCTGACATCGAAAGCGGAAAAGAGATTGACGTTGGAATTCCAATAATGTTAATTGTTGAATTTATGTTCTATGTTGGATGGTTTCAAGTCGGGCAGGATCTCATGCGACCCTTTGGATTAGACGATGAGTAGGTGTCCATTTTTTCCAAGAAATAACAGAAATTTCAGCGATATTGAGCTGAACTACATTTTAGACAGGAATATTCAAACATCTTTCGCCCTAACGTCGAGATTAGCCATGAATTCACCTCGTAAGTTGTAGAATCGCCGTTTTTGACAAGAAAAACTCGCGTTTCCGTGAATATACGTGTCCTACGAAAATTGACTTCGCTAGCCCCAACATAATCTTCTACCGCATAGAAATCCTGGCATGATTTTGGTCAGATTTGCAATTCAAAAATCGCGGGTTTGATCCCCAATGGGTTTTTCGACAATTCTTGGGCGTGTTTGTATCAAAATTTGACCTCGTAGTGTTTTTCTGGTCGGCCAGGGTGTACGCAGTGGAAAATTGAGGAGAGTGTACAAAAAAAAGCAGGAATCTGTTGATTTTTCGTATCAGGAGCCACTTTTGCCATGCAGAAGTCGCGTGTTCGATCCCCCATATCGTTCAAAGGATTTTTGTCAATACTTCTGTCCATATCGAGTTTTCTGGTAAATTTCAGCGCAATTTCGTTAAAATCCTCTAATAACCCAAATTTCCAGCTAAATTCGAAGGTGACCCTTTTTGGGACAATCGTGGCACTAAAATAAGCCCTCTGCCTCATACCAAGCACAGTAGTCTCCTAACCGAACACAAGCCCAAGTTGCATTCTTACGTAGAAGTGGATAAAGAAGGTCTAAAGAAGATTGGCAGTGTGAAGCGGGTAAATAGGCTTAAAAAGTACGATTTGCCTTTAAAATTAAAACCTTTTTTATTCAGGCACATCGGTTGGTAACTACCACTTTCCCCCGTATAACTGTGATAACAATAAACCGGTGATTTTTGAACAATGTGATGCCTTTTTTGTGACCTTTTTACACTCGAATTAGCCGTTTTGACTGATTGATGGAAAAGTTGATGGGTGGTAGACCTTGAGAACAATTTACTAATCAAAAATCGGGAGTAGCGAAAAAAAAGTGTTCGCTGTGAACTTGAGTTATTTTGCAAAAGGGCGACACTTCAGACAGGGAAATATTTCCTTACTGGTTTAAAGAGGAAACGGGTAAGAGGTCACGCAGGGTAAACACGCAGTTTTCCTACCAAAAAAACGCCTCTACCCGTAAAATTTTGGCGCCAAGACGCAGCGATCCAAGTCAATACCTAGGCTATAATGTATTTCACCAAAAATAGCCCTAATTTCCGGCATGTTTCATATTTCCAGCGAGTCTAAAAATGCCCACTCTCCTCATCAATTCTCACCTGCCAATTCGTAACAACAATTCTGATCTTTACTCCAAGGGTTGTAAGAAAAACCAGAGATCGGAACTAGTTTCCGTTGGGAAGAGGTGTTTTTCATGTACTTGGGCAGTTTTTCTGGCAGTGACAAGGTTAACAGAAAGAGACGAGAGGATCCCCAGATGGACGACCGCTGTGATCCAAAAAATCCAGAGGAATTTCGATTTTTCCGGGTAATGTCGATTTTTCCGGATAAGTTGGATCGGTAAAACACGCGGATATCTTCATTTTCCATTTTCCCACGGCACAATTTCCACAATCGTATCTACCACAAAAGAAACTATTGTGCCACCGTTTTGAAAGACTTAAAAATGTCTTCGGGAATGACTCAATATGAATCAGTCAACATCCGTTCCTTTGATTCATCCAAACATTCCATCTAACTGTTCAAAACCCGTTCTCCTTCGCTACTCAAAAGGTCACAATCCTTGGTTCATCAAATTGGGCGGAACAGTTTCTTCCACTTGAGAGAGATGACGATCTCCTATAGTGGCAATTTCATCCAGCTTCTCTGCAGATGGAAGGCGTCCATTTGGCGGACTGTTTGGAAGGAGCTTATCGTCTATATTTGCCTCTATTATTTAATCCGGATATTTTATTTGCTGGGAATTAATTTAATTGCACATGGAGATGATGCCAATAAATTACGGTAGGCTTTTCTTTAAAAGGGATTTCGAGAGCCTTTTGCGGTTACTTTCATTAAATAGAGCGCATTTTTCTGATTACAATGAGGTTAAAATTAAAGAACAAGGGCTCGGAAATCAGGAGATTTGAATTTTTTTAAATTGGCGCGCGTTTACGTGTTGAAAATGCGAAATCTGACCCATTGCTAATTCTAAATTTTGCTCGTTTTCACTGAATTTTCTTCTATTCTTTCCAGATTAAATTTCGAAGCAATGTGCCGAACTTTTGACAATTATTGTAAGCTGATTCCCCTCACCTTCTTGCTCGGTTTCTATGTTTCCAACGTTGTTAACCGTTGGTGGCATCAATTTGAAGCACTCGTCTGGCCAGAGGACATCATCTCCCATGTCTGCGCTACAATCAAAGGACAAGATGAAAAAAGCCAAAAACGACGGCATCAAATAGCCCGCTATGTGAATTTATCAGCGGCCCTTGCTTGGAGGGACATTTCCCAGAAGATTCGGCTCCGTTTTCCGACAATTGACAGCATTGTACAGGCGGGATTGTTAACAGAGAAGGAACATCAAATGCTGGAGGATATCCATGTGAGTTTGGGAGGGGAAATGACCCATAGTTAGGGCGATTTTTCGTCGGTTCTTCCGGATAATGCCGATTTTTCCCGGTAATGTCGAGTTTCCAGGGGATTTTTTCTAGTATTCCTGCATTTTTTGACCTACACGCAATATTTCAGAACAGTTGTGAAAGTCTCCGCTGGCAGACTCCTCTCTACTGGGCTGGTCAACTGATGGGAGTTGAAGAAGAGGTAAAATTGCCCAATTTCTTTAGAAACTTCCCATTTTCTAGGAAAATAAGCCCGTAACCTCGATGCTCAGTGTCTATGCCAATGAACTCAAAGCTTTTAGGAATTCTCTTCGAAAATTGTACACAAATGACTGGGTAATCCGCCATTTTAGACCTCGAAACGTTTAAAAATTCCAGGTTACCGTACCTTTGGTCTACACCCAAGTTGCTACGTTAGCTACCTATGCTTTCTTCTTTTTTGCTCTTTTTGGAAGGTGGGTGACGGATGGCTGAGGGATTGGCGGTAAACGAACCAGATTTAAGTTCCAAAGCTCGATTTCCGCGGCATCCTAGGGATTTTTGGTTGGCATTTCAGGCCGCACCGGTGCTAAAATTGGTGTCTGCAGTATTTTTTGTGGTAAAAACGTGGTTCGCTCCAGAAAAATTGAACAAAACCTAGGAAAATGTGTGTGACCCAGAAAAAATAAACGAAATCACGAAAAATGACCAGAAATTTGGAATTCTCCCAGTCACTTATTAATTTAAATGGAAATTTTAGACAACCCCTGGGCCCTGATATGATAAGCGGTAAAGATTTCGACACCTACATTCCTGTCTTCCTAATCGTACAGTATCTTTTCTTCGTGGGATGGTATAAAGTCGGGCTGGATCTCATGAGACCCTTTGGGCTTGATGACGAGTAAGTTTTCCCTGTTTTTTGTTTAAAAATCGGGTAATTTTCAGTGATTTTGAGCTGAATTATATCCTGGACAGGAATATCCTCACATCCTTCACGTTGACGTCAAGATTGGCCATTTCCCCACCACGTAAGTCAATTTTTTTACCATAAAATGCCCCTAATTTCCATTTTTAGCACCATTTGAAGATGACATTTTCTGGAAGAATCGTGAAGGACGGGTGGAACCTCTTCCTCATTCGATCCACAGCAAAAAATTAAAAGAACATCACCCAAAACTCCATGCCTACGTGAATATCGAAAAGGAAAAAGAGGGAAAGGGATGCAGAAAAGGAGACAGGAAGAAAAAGTGGGTTTTACCCTGAAATTCTCATTGAAATTGGTTTTTCAGACACATCAACTGGTAATTCACGAAATTTCCGCCATTTCCAACTATTTTTCGTTTAATAAATGTTTCATCCTTGGAAGTATCAATTTTTAGCTTACAATTGAACTTCGGGTCCAATTTTTAATTAAAAAATGATGAAATTTCATGTTCCAAAGCAGGTGAAATGAATGGAGGAATTATTCAACAGAAATCTTTATTTTGTAATATCATCGGGAATAACAACGGCTGTAGGAGGAAAGAAGTCGAGAGAAGAGGATTACCGGCCAAATCTGAAAAATTGCATTTATTTTTGGGGATTTTGGAGTGTTTTTGGTCCGAAAGCGGGATTTCTTGAGGAGCCAAACTTGGCTTTTTTGAATAATTAAAAAGTCGAGGGGAAAAGGGGGATCCTGGGCTTTCTTCTGAATTAATTTTAATGCAATCAGCATGTAAAAGAAGCTCATAGCCCTTGCGAATAGTCGAAAAAGCGGTTTAAAAGCACTAAGAACACTGCTGAGAGCTTTCTTTATTTGCCAAACACGAAAAACTTGGTCCATTGAAAGCTGAGGATCTTTTCTATCAGGGGATCTTTAAATTATCCAATTAGAAAGTGTTTAGAAAAAGTTTAGAGGCGCTCCAATAAATTGGCGATTAGGCCAACGACCCAGAATATTTTTTGCAATTTGTTCTATGTACTGTATTTTACTCAGGAAATTATGCACAGAGAATTTTTTCCCGGCTATTTTACCCAGAATATTTTAAATTGCGCGCGCTTACCTCAATCTTCCCGCATCATTCATAAAATCCACCAATTGATTGATAACTTGGATCTTCTTTTCCGTTGACATACTGCAATTTTTAATTCTTTTAAAAGATTTTTCAGTTTTCTTACAATGGTAAACTCCGATAATATCGTCCTTGTCGTTGTGACACGTATTCGAGCAAATTTCCATTTTTCCAATATCCCAAACAGCTGAAAAATCGAAACTACCCCAAAAAAATGAAAGAATCTCACCTGGAAATTGTTAAAAATAATAGAAAAAAGGAAGCCACTCGGAGCATTGAAGGTGCTGCTCAGTATAATGCGAAATGGGGCGGGGATTCTTGTATCACAGCGGGTAATAGAATATGTAATCTATGAAAGGTCGAAGGAAGTAGATAACAGGTGAATCCACGTCATTTTTTAAATACAAATTATGGGAGAAATTATAGATTACAGCTGCAGAAAGGTGACCATCTGGCTCGTCTCGAGGAGACGATTCCAATGGTATATATAACTTTTCCATAAGTCAAGATTTTTCTGGACCTATGCTCCCAAACACCGCTCAGGCGATAATTTGACCGAAATCTTTCCATTATGGGATAGCTGTGTACGGGTGGGGCTATTTTCAGGCCTTCTCCTGGTGAACCACGCATATCACCGTGATCAGCGTCCAAAAATGTGTGCGATCAACACCTTTATATCCTTAAAAGAGCATGTTTCCAGGATTCTATGGCCCAAAATAGGTCCAAAACCTAAAATTCCAATGATGTCTTCCATACTTTTTGTTTGGAAACTTCTCAGCGAGACTCAATGGACTGGCGTGGAGCTAGCGGAAAACCGAATAGACCATCTTGTTCGTCTCGACGAGCTGATCACAGCGGTACCAATAACTTCCGGATTTGAGCACTTTTTTCTGGACCTATGGCCAGAAAACCGCGTTTTCCAATATTTTGGTCATAATTTTTCATTTGGGAGAAACTCATCGAGACTCAATGGAGCTCCGTGGAGCAATCGGGAAACCAAGAGCACCTCCTTGCTCAGCTCGACGAGCTGATCACAATGGTACCAATAACTTCCGGATTTGAGCACTTTTTTCTGGACCTATGGCCAGAAAACCGCGTTTTCCAATATTTTGGTCATAATTTTTCATTTGGGGGAAACTCATCGAGACTCAATGGATCTCGGAGGAACCCGGGAGATTTCTCATGGGGCTGTTATTTTTCGCTAATCGTCCCGCTTTCTAATACAGAAAGCGCAGCTTTTCTGGCTTCGCGTCTATTCCCAAAATATTCCTAGAATTTAGCTTGTATTCATTATAAATTTCAATTTTCTCGCCATGTGCAAGCAAGACGACACGGCTCTCCGTTCCCTTTTCAATCAATATGCCAACAGTATGTTTATTTATTTTATTTAAAGGAATTCTAAATAGATCCTAATGATGAGGCAGATTGCGATAGAATTGGGCCAAATGGTCTTCTTCATTTGTTGACTGATTTAAAGCTGGATCCAATGGATCGTCGTGTCCTTCTCCTGGCTGCCAAACTCAAAGCCCAAACCCAGTGTGAATTTTCTTGGAATGAGTGGAAAGACGGGCTCATTGACCACAGGTGGGCGTTTTTTAAATTTAGAAGAAGTCCCGGTTTCTAGAGTCAGAACAGCGAAAGATCTTCGCAGCGTTTTGGATAAAATTGACAATAATTTGACCAGCTTCGCCTCATTTAAAGAAGTTTACAATTTTGTCTTTGAATATGGTAAACAACCCGGGCAGAAGTATATGCTAGTCGACTATGCGCTTCAATATTGGAGAATCTTATTCAAAAATACGGTAAGAATTTAAATCACCCGCCATTTTCGGTTTCGAATCCAATTTTCTTCCATTTTATTGGTTCTTCCTGCTCAAATTCGTCAAGAAGTCCTAAAAATCAATTGCAGTTTGTTTTAATGGATCTCTGGGAAGAATTCTTGGTAAAAGAACAAATTAAAGGAGTCCATAAAGATGTCTGGACACTGTTGTTGGACTTCTGCTTCAGTGTCAAGCCAGGTATCCCTGTTTTTTTTTTTTGTAAAAAATCGCGTAAATTTTTAGATCTCTCAGATTATGAAGACGACGGAGCCTGGCCGGTGATTATCGACCAATTTGTGGACTTTGTTCGAAGCAAAAATTGAAGAATTTCTCGGGTAACAATATTGCCATTCCTGTCATTTTTATACGAGTCAATAAATTTATTTGAGCCATAATATTACCGCCAAAAAAATGCTGTATTCCATATCAAAAGCAAATGCGATTTCTTGGTAATGTCGATTATTTCTGGTCATGTCCGTTTTTTCCGGGTAATGACACAAGAACCTTTTGCCCACCACGGGGATCTAACCCACGGCCTCCAAATAACCGCTCCCGGGAAAATTACACGAGCTTGCAGTCCATAAATTGCTTGTTTTATTAAAATTACAAACAAAAATGTGAGATCTGGGCAATATCACATGTTGTGCTCTTCCTGAATCGGCTTCAGCACCTGAAAACTGGCCGTATTTTGATAATTTTGGGCGCCTACCTTGACCACGGATGTCTCTGTCTTGGTGTGCTGTACCTTTGGCTGTCCACGGATCGATTTCAGTAAAATTTCTTTAAAAGACGGGTTCAACCACGCGTATAACACCGGGTTGATGACATTATTTGTAATGGAAATCCTGAAAAATCCTAATTTTTGAATTTTCCCATAAAACGAACAAGTGCGCCACCATTGACACAAAATAAGTGTGATCCAATTTTTCGGCAACAAAGAATTCTTCGTCGTATTCAATTATGAGAGTGAAAAGATTATGCGGCAACCAAGTGAAACCAAAAATCAGAACCATTGAGGCCAAAATTCGTGTGGTTCGCCGTTGCTGGGCTATGACGCTGGATCGCTGCTTATTTTCATAGCTGACAGTTGGATCATCATCCTGGAAAATCTTATTTTTATGGAAATTCGTAGTTTTTTTACCAAAGAGGGATTACCGTTGAGGGCCTGATGCTCTAGAAGTTGACTTCTTTCAGTCAATTTTCGGATCTTTTCATTGGCTCTAAAAAATGGCGATTAATGCTGGTTTTGGAGTACTGTAGCCTTTATTTTTAATGAATTTGGCACATTTTCATATCGACACAAGTTTACCAATACGCGCACATAGCGGCGACCTTCCAAGGCTCGTAATCCTTGGCTGGTTCAATCCCCGCGCTTATTAAAGGATTTCTGCTGCATTTCTCAGGTCTCAAAAACCCAGAAAAATGTCCTGGATGCGTAAAATTTTGGATTATGATCCTAGAAACCCATGGGACGCATTTCGGCGATCATTGCACTCGCCAGAAGTCAGAAATCCGGCGCTCCCATGGTCAGCGTTTTTGATTAATAATCCAATGGTCACGGGTTCAATCCCAGCGGCCATCATAAGATTCTTGCCAATATTTTTGTGATTAGAAAGTTCCTTAAATAGTTTTCTATTCTATATGAACCAAAAGATCACAGATTCGTATCCCCGAGCCCCTAGAGCGTTTTATAAACATTTCTATGACCATTTCGGTGAATTTTTATAGCAAAAACTTGGATAAACAGTGCGACCCCCTCATTTCCTACTTACCTGGTTCTCAATCTTTTAAAAATTGTATAATAGCAGACTGCCATAATACCAAATGGTACTAAAAATTGTAGAAACAGAATTCCCAAGGTGTATCCTTTCCTAATAGCCGGGGTAGGCCATTTTTCTGTGCAAAACTGAAAAAAATCCTTGTTTTTGGGGAAAGAGGGATTTTTACCTGTCCACAGAGGCCGTCAACCTCCGTTACGTGCATATAATATCCATACGGGAGGCAGCAAGCAATGGAAGTGATCCACAGGACGACATCGACGATGTAAGCCCGCCTGGTGGTAAGCACATGATGATGAGGATGGGCCACCAGGTTGTAACGATCCAAGGCGATAGCGCAGAGGGAAAATGTCGAAACAAGGACAGAAGCCCCCTGAAAAAGAGAAATTTCCCGTTGTTTTCGAATTTTTCCGCTCCCTTGGTGTAAGAAAAAATATGTGCTTACGTGACACTTTCGCCCCCTGCCCAGTGTACACGGACCGAACTCGATTAGTATCGGGAAAAGGCATCAAAAACCAGCTGAAGAACGCTTTTCAATGGATTTGGACTTATGATTCTTCAGAAATGCGTTGGTGGGACAATTTTCGATACCATGTATCGGTCATAAGATCGACAGTACCAGGAAAAATCGACATTTTCCGGAAAAATCCGCCTGCACAGAAAATTGCGCAAAAAATCTTCCTGACCTGCACTAATGGAATGAGCTGGCATACGGTAGCCGGGAAGAACCAGGTCTTATAAATATTGGTGATCGGAGTGATGGACAGCGATGTCAGGCACATCAGCACATCTCCGACAGCCAAATTCATTATAAAAATGTTCTGAACCGTTTGGAGATGCTTGTTGCTAATTGTCAGCCATCTGAAACCGCCATTTTTAAGCGGGAAATTCAAAATCTTACAATATTGCGCAATTTCCCAAGAGTCCTAGGAGGAAAATATTCACGTAAAGGAATCCAAAGAGGCTCTTGGTCAGCAGCTCGTTGGTCAAATCGGGGAAGACATCGGCAAAGTAGACGCAGCCTTCGGTGACTTCAATTGACGTTTCCATCCTGGAAAACTGGGCTTTTTTTGGGTAGCAGGGAAAAATAGAGTGAATCAGAGTGACAAGGGAAGAAAATGAGCTGTTTTCCCCCAGTTTACCGGGGATTTATAAGAATTTAGACCCGGGAAAACAAATTACTGTACATTGAATTTATCCAATTAATTTTCGAGCTTTCAAAGAGAGAAGTCCAACGACAGTTGACCGAAGCGTCGTGTTTTTCACTGGGAGGCGGGAAAACAAGCCGAAAAATTAAATGATATCCTGTTCTTTGAAAAATATAAGAAAATAGGCTGGGAATTTAATAAAATTGGATGTAAGAGATCAGAAAATTAAGGAAAACAACAGTGTTTAGCATTTTTTCCCTAGTTTTCGTCATTTTCTCTTCAAGTTTATAATAACGCGCCTATATTTCCTAAATTGGAGCCCGAATTGGAAAACTACACCGATCTCTGGATTGGCAATATACAGATTAGAGCAGAAACCCAAACAAACGAGAAAAATACCGCGAAATTTGGACGTGAGAGCCGATTTAAAGTGCTAACCAAAAAAATGTTGCTTGAGTTGCCAGATCGGACAAAAATTGTTGAGAAAAGGCCAGAATTTAGTTCAGAAGCCCTGGCAATCATCAGAAACTAAAAAAAAGCTAGAGAAAACCCTGAAAGGTTATGCTTTCGCCATTTTTCGAGTGTCTGAACCGCAGCCTTTTTTGTAATAACGGAGCGGATTTAAATTCTTCCGCGTTTTTGCAGCTCTAAAGGTCGGTTCAAACCCCATTCCGGGGCTGAATCCTAATTCTAGGAACAGGAAGCAAAAAAAACTAGAGATCACAGGAAGGGTAACCTTTCCCGCCTCTGTGAGCAATGAAGACTCGCGCGAGTTGCAATGTGATCCCTTGTTCCTCATCACAACGTCATTTATGATTTTTGGTAAGTTAAATGGACAAAAGAAGAGAATGGGGAAATGTGGACAGTTGACATTGAAAAAATGCAAAAAGTGACCTCTAACTTGTTCCGGAACAGCGGGTGTGTCCATCAGGCCTATTACAGCAAATTATCAGGCAAAAAAAATTGTTCAAGGAAGTTTGTCGGTGGACCATGGCGCTTATTTAGCAATAAAAATGTCGTAAGTTCGATCCCCGCGTCGACCAAAGCATTTTTGCTCAATTTTTGTAACCGGCACGCATTTTTCTGCAATTTTAGGTCGCGAAAATCCTGTAAAAAGGACTTGGGCTCCTAAAATATCCGAATTATGATCCTAGAAACCTTTTAGACACATGTCGGTGACCACGGGGCGCCATAAACCGGTAATCCAGAGAACCTATGGTCGGCCCGCCCAAATTATGAACCCAATGTCGAGGGTTCGATCCCCCGGGCTGTCTGAAGCATTTTTGCTAATATTTCTGTAGGCAAAAGCTTTGGAATTCGCGTAAATGGTAAAAAGGACGAAAAAAGTGCAAAAAATCAGCAAGATTCAGTTATTTCCTCTATTCTCAAAGGATTCAAAGAGTAATTCAATGATGCCCGTTTTAGACTCTCACAATAGCCAGTGAGTGGAGGTTTTTAAAGAGAAAATGACGTTTAAATGAGAGAGAAAACAGGGAAACGACAGCCTTTCTTGGTTAATGAGCCCTTTTTTCCTAATTAGAGCTTACGGTCTGATCCCCCTCTTCTATTTTTCTTGCTCATTGGTTCAGCCACTGCAAATTGAAAGATTAATTACTGATTCAAAAAATATGACGTTTTGGACATGACGAGAGGGGAGGAAGGGGAGACAAAATGGAAGGAATTCAATAGACCGAGAGAGACATGAGCTGGGTAGGTCAATGGACAAGTGATGAAGTATCAGTTCCGGATTGACCATATCTCAGGAATCCATGATCCGATTAAAAAAAGTTTTTGACAACTGGATTCGCGATGTCTAAATTAGTGGAAAACACCTAGAAACCCGGAAAAGTATCCTGAATTTGGGTGTAAGAACCGATTTAAAGCCGATACAAACTCAAAAAATTTTGCTCGAGTCGTCGGATCAAACAAATTTTTTGGAAGGCCAGACTATGATCCGAAAGGCCCTGATAACCCTTGGAAACTAAAAAAACTGAAAAAAATGGCGAAAAATGAAGGTTTGGCGGGTTTTTAGAATTTTGGGTTTGACCGCGTATTCAAAATATTCGCCATTTCTTTGAATTAAAGCAGAAAATTATGGAAAATATATCGTTTTGTAGAGAATTTCCTGGGCAATTTTTTGATACTAATTTTTTGATGCTATTTATAGGCTGCTGGCTACTGGTTCATAATTTTGATTTTCAATGTTCATCCAATTTCTGTAAGGTAAGAAAAATAGAAAGCGGAAACGATTTGGTCCTGTTTTCCAGGAGCTGGGTGTCTGCTCGGTATGCATCTTCTAGGAAATTCCCCGACACAACTAAGGCAATTTACTGCCGTCGTAATGATCTTTTTCTCCCTTTTTACCCTAAAGAAAATGGTTAATTTATACTTCGCGGTGGTAATGAGCAGGAACGAGAATCAAGAATCCCCGACCGATTTCAGAGATCTCTAGGACTGAAAATTGTTAGCTTGGATGATAATAATTAGGACTGGTGCTTGGGGGAGAGGGATATTTCAAAGAGTAACGATGATATACGAGAATGAGAGGGAGGCAAAAGGGAGCCCTTTCATCTCTTTAATGACTTCCGGAGCCGGGAATAAAAGCCAATAAAGAGAGAAAAGAAACTGGGTGATCCCATTATGATAATTAGGAAAAATAGACGGTTGTTTACTTGTGAATAAAGAATAGAAACTATTGTTAGGCGGTGGGCTTCCAGAATGGTGTCTGAATCCTTTAAATGAACCCTGAATCCTTGATTTTTCGCTGCAGAACCCGTTTTTGAGCGGAAATCTGGGTTATTCTCAGGTAATATCCACGGTTGACTACTAGAAAGAAGGTCATTCTGTGGTCGGCGCGGCATTTTGTAATCCAAAGGTTGCAGGTTCAATCCTCCGCGCTATCTCAAGGATTTTTGAATATTTCTGTTATTTCGCCCCTAAATTGTCCTAAAAATCGCTGTTAGTCTAAAAACTTGGTGTGCCCACCGCCGCTGGACATTTGCTACCATTTACAGCTACTAAAAACTGGACATGGGTCATAAATTTACATCAAAGAGAACAAGAAAATAGACGGAACGATTTGTTGCGTATTTTCCAGTTGAAATTGGATGCCCTTCACGCAAAATGACGAAGGATCATTAAGTAGTGTTGTCGTCGGCTTTCTAACCTGCGCGAGAGGATTGAAAGGACATTTTTGCGGGTGAATACGGGGACATTAAGGGGAAAAATAAGTTAATCAGAGGAGGTTGAGGGTATTTTGACACTCCGCTTAGGCCAAAATATCGAGAAAATGGAGAATTTGCCGTAGAAATCTTGGCAAAAATCCTACGTTCGCCTCAGGGACCTTCCAAGACTCAGAAACATTTTCGAGATCCCATTTCCCCTCTTTTTTGCAGCTAAAATTCTTGTCCAAGATTGAATAGTCACTTGTCCAATTGGCATGTATCTCGCCCGTAGTGACCACCTGCGGCGGTTGTTCTTCAAAGAGTTTCCCGATCTCCTCGAATTCCACTATAATTGCCGGTTTTTATATCGGGAAGCAATTAAACTACGCAGAAAACGTCGAAGATCTTCGAATGAAGGCTAAAAAGATGATCAGTTGGACTGCAGGACCTACGATTTTTGAGAAAAACGGTGACAACCAATTTCGTAGTCTGCCTTTTTCTTGGGCTATCGGACTTGGCAAAAAGGATTGTCATCAGCCATGTGGCATAGTTTACGGCGACTACTCGCGCGGGGGGATAAAAAGTAGTCGATGTTCCTTTGGTATCTTGGGTGGAACGATGGACACGATTGGCCTCCAAAATAGTTTCTAGGCCATGCAAAATCTTGGAAAATATGTTTTAATTCTTAAAAACGTGAAATTCGCACGAGAAAACCCTGAAAAACCTTTATTCTCAAATTTTGCGTGCATTTTACCAGCCAATTTTGTAATAGAGCGCTTAAATCTCCGAAATAGAGGGTCCGATCGAAAAATGTCTTTAACCACTGGGTTCGCCATATCAAAATTAGTAGAAAACACTGAAAGCCCGGGAAAAATACCGCAAAATTTGATGATGAAGCACTAACTCCAAAAATTTGTTCGGACAGCTAAGTTGGAACAGAAATTTTTTGAGGTATAGGCAGAATTTGAACCGGAAAATCCTGGTAACCGTCGAAAACAAAAAGTATCCGAAAAAATGAAAATTTGGGGCTATTTTCGGTTTCCCAGGTCATTTCCCACTTGGTTAGCCATTTTTGTAATAACGGTGCCATATCTACAGAATAGATGCTTCGATTGAAAAATGATTACCACCTGTGGATTCCCGATATCCAAATTAGCAGAAAACACGGGAAATCCCGAAAAAATAGCGCGAAATGCATACGCGAGAGCCGATTAAAAATGAGTCCTCTCTCCAAAACCTGAGAAAAATGCCACAAATCTGCCGATTTTGTCGACTATCCATCCTCCTGTCGGAAATCTCCTTGTTATGTCCAACTTTTCCAGTTCAAACATCGCCGAATCACACAGACTACACGTGTACGCGATGGATCTCTTTTGCTTGTAAAATACCCGTAGAATGCCGGCGACGACTGTACCCAACGGGGTCTATAAACAAGCCGCTATGTTACTCGCTTGTGGGCGGGCGCCACGACCCTCGATCCTGTTCCTCCTCGTAGTTTCTCAATTTTTCAGAGAAAGAGATACTGGAAAACTAGCTTAAGACGCCCCTCGGGCTGGGGATATAAAGGGGGCCGGGGGTCGTGAAGAGGACTACGCTTCCAGCTGCGAAGATGTTCCGATCTGCTGTCTTTTTGGCTCTTTTGGGCGTCTCTACCGCTTTCCTTTTCCCTAGCAGTGGTGGTGGATGTGGATGGTAGGTGTTTTATTCTTTAAATGGGAGTTACAGTATTTGGAAGCCTAAAAACCCTGGAAGTGAGGGTGAAAAATGGCCGAAATCCCTAATTTTGGCGGGTTATTCTGGGATTTTCTCTAATTTTTCGGGATTTTTGTCCATTTCTTCGGTTTTATTAATTAATTAAAATGTTTTCAGCGCCCCACCTCCTCAGCCCTGCTGCCCACCGCCTCAACCTTGCTGCCCTCCACCACAGCCATGCTGCGCCCCACCTCCTCCTCCCCCTCCTCCACCACCACCACCAAGCTGTGGATGGTAAGCTACAGTAACCTGCCCATTTAAATCGATTTTCAGTGCTCCTCCCCCGGCTCCCTGTGGTTGTGGGGGCGGCATCGCTCCTGCTCCAGTCGCCTACGCTCAGCCAGCTCCCATCGCAGCTCCTCAATATGCCGCACCGCCTGTTGGTAACTCGTACGCCATCGCTGGAAAGAAATAAGCTACCAGTTCTCGTCTATCTCATTTTTCTGTATATATTTAATCGAAATAAATGTATTTTTTTATAGAAAATGTGCTTCTTTATGGTAAAAATCAGATTTCGTGGCCAAAAATCTTGAAAATCGCTTAGGAACATTTTTGACCCTTTTTTGGCGCATTTTACCCAGAAAGGGTACACTTTTCAGGGATTTTTGCTTATTTTTTCTGGACACACTGATTCTCCGCCAGGTTTTCTTTAAAGAAAAAAGTTCCTGGAGCCCGAAAACCCTGTAAAAGCCACAGTTAGACAGTGAAAATGCTTCTCACACGTCAAATGGCCTCAAAATGATCAGAATTTCACTTTTTCCTCCAATTCTTTCTCAAAACGGCCAGAATTCCGTTCTCTCCTCTAATTTTCCCATCCAAAAACAATGTAATTGATGTCCACTGCTGTTCCGGATGGATCTCTGACAAACAAAGATTTTTTGGAGAAGATAAAAGTGCGATATCACCCCGCGAGCGCACCTTTCCCTTTCCCGGAAATTGTCTTTACGATAAGGTGAGAGAAGCCCATTGAAAAAAGAGAATTATCTGGGGATTCCTGATCTTTTGGCAGCTACTAGACTGTAAGATAGGAGTAAAAAGTAGAAATCTGGCGGATGCAGACAATGGGACGCCTTTGTAGAAGAAATCCGACTGCCTGAGGCTGTGGATAACGGAAAATGAGGGGGGGGGGGGGGGGGGGGGGGGTGTTGGCGCCGCTGGATCCTCCTGGTTGCTCGCCATAATATCCGGAGATAGCCACGCGTGTGAGAGAGCGACTCCTGTCGGTCTAGGTTCAGTACTCACACCAGAGAGAGATACGAGACGTCATCTGGACTCAAAGTCCAGGAAAAGGTCGAGAACAGCAATAGAATTAACAATAGATATGCATTGAGTGTTTATTATCCTAACAAATAGTATAAGCAACAAAGGGGAATGTCCTTGGGTGATCATAGGCAAAGAGAACTGATGCAAACACGTCTAACAGACGGACAGAGATAGAATTGATGCAGGCTCTCTGTGGGGAACCGACCCCACGGGACGGGCGCACAGAGCGGACTGATCTGGGGAACGCGTGAGGACGCGCGAACCCTGATCAGGCGCGCAATTTAAACTAGACCGTGCCTGAACCTCGGTGGCAAGGATGCCATCGTGCCGCCGACAGGGGGGGTTTACTACAAATCGGCCATTTTCGCGGCATTTTTGACATTTTCAAATAAAAATTCATATTTCCCGGCCATTTTATGACCGGATATTGCCAAAATTACGAATAAATCTGGTAAAAGCGTCGAACTTTTCAGCAAGTTCCCAGTTTTTGTGCGTTCTTTTCCGGCGAAAGGTCGCTTTTCCCAATGATATTCTTCTTGCTCGTCTCTTTGCTTACCAGCTCTCTGTGCACGAAGCCGATTGAAGTCAGTTTTTTTGGAAACTTCATCAAATTCAAATCTCCAGAATAACCAGCGACATTATCTGGCATCTCCTTTAAAGGAGGGTGATATCATCATGATTTCAGGAAAAGGTCTGTCAGAGTTAGTGGTTTTCTTTTATTTTTGTAATTCGTAACCTAGTAAGGATTTCCGTATTTCCCTTAGAAATGGAACTAAGGAATATTTTCATTTAAAAGCCAATGACAAGAGACACATAATCTGCAGCATCAATGTAGGACAAGAATGGCTCAGTAATTTTACTACTCGTAATTCTCCTGTTACTTCTTTTATGACTGTCTTACGGTAATTATTACGAAAATTGAATAATTGATGGCGTGTTACAGATACAGTAAAAATGTAATGAATGTTTATTTTAAAGGCACAAAATCTCATTATTTTTCATGTGGCGTGGAAGTAGAAAAAGCAGAATATCTTATATTTGAAAAAAATGTAAAAATCTCGGATGTGAGTATGTTCAATAGGTAAGTAAAATGTCAAGGATCCAGTGGCTCATTCCTTTCAGCAATTATTCCCTCCCCTTCACATCAACTTTTGGTAAAAATGGTGTTTTCGAAGTTGGAGACAGGCTAGACGTATGGATGGTATATCTTACTGACAAATATGATTCTTGGGATTTGCAACTGATAGACAGCAATGGCAATATTCCTCTTCACATGTATTTTGATAAATCTCAGCGTGTAAAAGATTTTTTTCCTATATTTTCTATAATTTTTTGCAGGTTCAATTGTATGCCTACATAACACAATGGGAAAAATTAGGCAAACATCCTCAAAATTTGTATGCATATAATTTTATCACAATAACGTACATAGAAGAGGATAAAAAGCGTAAATTTAACGTAACAAAATTATTACTATTTCAAAAAAAGATGCTTTAGATTTATGTCAACGGAAAAGGCAGCACAATAAATGTTGGTGATCTGCGTAAAGAGACATTCCCTACTATAAATGGATTGAGAATTATTGGAAGAAAGCCGACAAATGTAGATATAATTGATGTACATCTGCATAAGAAATCTTCATCTACTGCAACCTTTTTCGATAAAAAAAGCCTCAATCAGATCTAAATAAAGCCGTTCTATAAATTTTATGGTTCTCGAAGCCAAAAACTCTTACCCCTCCCCCTAATCATGCACAGTATTCTTTGGAAGACAAAAAGCAAAAATTATTGGTACCGGCGGGAATCGATCCCGCTACCCCACACCCGTTGACCCCCTTATGGTTAGCCTACTGTTCCATATGCCCCGCTTTTTTTAAAATGTCTGTTAAATCGCACAGTTCCTATTTTTTGAGCTTTTTTTGCTCAGGAACGTTCTCATGAGTCTCAAAGACATCTAGAAGCAGAAAAATAGGCAAAAAATCAGCCGGAAAGGGCCAAATTAGAAAAATCAAAATTTACATGCAAACTTCGAAGTGCGTTTTCCTCATCAAAAACTCGGTTTCTGCAAAAATTAAAATATACGTCTTGACGAACCAAAAATTCTCTACAAGATGGTGTCGAAAAAAGTGGCAATATTGATGCCGAGTAGTTGGTCTGTCCGTGTTAGAAAAAAAAGAAATTGAGAAATTGCTTTTGAAATGCAAAAATGTTGACAAATAACTGGGGATCGATCTTCTGCCCCCTATGAGCAGATTTGATCTTCTGCCCAGTTATTTGTCAACATTTTTGCATTTCAAAAGCAATTTCTCACCCTGCCCACGTAAACAATCGCCTCTCTGCTTTTTTTCGTCTCGGCATTTCATCAGCTCATCAACAGTCCGCCCCATTCGACCGATTTCCCCAAGCCATTCTTTTGGCTGCCTGTTTATCTTTTCCCCTTTTCATTTTGACAAAAAATTTGGATTTTCTAAAACATGCAGTTCCTCGCCATCCAGCAGAAGTATGCGGAACTTGTGGAGACCAAGAAGAAGATCCGCGCTTTGGAGGTCAAGATTGAGCTAGCGGTAAGTTGGATTGGAAAATGCCGAAATTTTAAGGAGAAAAATTATAGAGGCAGCAGATTTTGTAGTATTTTCGAAATTTTAATGAACACGTAAACAACAGGCGTAAATTTTGCACAACGCCCGACTTCTCACAGTTAGGGTCCGCAAACGCGCGCTTTTGGCGGGTAACACTTTTTGCTCAGAAAACTTGGTCATGCATAGTTCGCGAGATAAAAGGCTTCGGTGCGCCTCTATATATAGGTTTTCTGCTTTGATATTTACACCCAGTAGGTAGTTTTTAACGTAGAATCGAATGCCGCCATTGGTTTATTATGAAAATGTTGTTTTACTGCTAGTAGCAGTATACCTAATCTTCAACATGTGAATTTTACTATGTAAAAGACCGATTCACTTTATTTTTTTTGTGTTTTTTATTTGATTTTAAGCATATAAGCTGCTCACAAAAAATGAAAGAAAACCGTTTGCGCTGAAAAATTCTACAGCTCATAGATGACACCCAACTTCACAAGCAATTAAAAAATATTTTTCATACTTTTTATGCGTAACCACTTATTTAGTAAAAAAATTCAAGCCATTTTGTATAGGTAAAAAGAAAAAAATATCGAAAATGACGAAAATTAATTGAGAAAATGATTTTACGAAATAAGGTGCTATTTCTGTGAGCATACTTTCAATATTTTTGCTACACAGATAATCGATTCACCTTTTTTTATTGTTGCTATTAATAGTACATCATGTTAGCTATTTTTACACCAAAAATCAGCAAAATCCGTTTGCGCTGAAAAAAGATACAGCTATATGTTCACAGTGAATTTAACAAAAAGTTGAATTTTTACAGAAGTAAACGCGCACCAATGCGAATTTTAACACATTTTATGCGTTTTTATTGAAAGTCCGATGTTCAATAAGCATAATTTACACGCTATCGGCTTTGCCATACGATAACGAGCATTTTGACATATTGATCAAAAAAAGCAAAAATTTTTTGCCTCTGACAGGAATCGAACCCTGGTTGTTTGTGTGTTGAGCCGTGACCAAGTTTTCCAATGAAAAAGGCACCTCTCGCGGGGCCATAAAATGGAGCATATCTCGGCTCGGGATGGGCGAATTTCTTTGATTTAAACACCAAAATGTAAGTTAGAAAAAGCTCTTTCGTTTGGTACTAAATACAAAGCTATACGATGAATTCCAGTTTTCGCTTTGCGGTCCCTACTCACAGTACGCGTAACCAGCATTCAGGAATTTTGCTCGAATTTTCAATAATTCCGCAGTTGGTCGTAAACAACAGACAGAAATTCCCGGAGATTTCGAAGTGTGCGTAAGCAGCGTGCATTTCCCATTGTTACGAATTGCGCGTAAACATCATGCAGAAATGTTATCGAATTCCCGGTGTTCAAAGAACGCGTAAATAGATAAAATATAACAGAATCCTAGGAATTTAACAGTACGTCGTAAACAGCTTGAATTGCCCGAAATAAATTCCGTTTCAGACCAATGAATTAAATTTCCTCAAGGCTAAGAAGGATGCGGTCATCTCCCTGCAGAAGCTGAACACCCCTAAGGGAAAAATTATTGATCTGCTCGATGCCATCGATCACTATTACTATCGTTAGAAGAACGATCTTGGACTAATAATTGGAATCTTAATGCATGTTCTCTGTATCTAGCTAAAATGACTAAAATCATGTTTTTATCGCCGATTTCTAGAAGATTCTTCCTTTTTCAATAATTATAAGATTCATTCTCGTCTTCTGACAGGCAATAAATATCCAAAACGGCTATCATTTTCCCTAGAAATCGGCAAATTCTATGGATTTCGTTCTAATTTTTGGCATACTCGTCATATTCCTAGCTTTCATTTTTATTTTATTTCGATGGTGGAAATGTTCAAAAACGAGAAATGAGGTAAAGAATTAGAATTCCTGAGTAAAATGAAGAATTTTCAGGAAAATTCTTCTGTTTTACCCAACTATTTCCGTGGAAGTTATGAAAATTTGACTGTAAATGAGAGAGAAGACCTCGGGAAAAAAGAATATTGTATTTTTCCACCTCCCAGTTATGAAGAATTGTATGGAACAGCGGTTTAATTTTTTTTAACGAGAAAATGGACGAAAATAAATTTCAGTGAAGCTTTTTCTTGCATAATAATCTGAAAACACAACATTTTTGCTGTTTTTTTTGTGTTAGAAAAGAACGAAATTGGTTTTATTCAATTTATTAGCCGTATTTACAATTTTAACATATTAAAAATCCTTTCGACACAAATCCTAAAAAGTGATAAAAATCGTAAAAATACCAACAAAACCAGAATTTACCCAATTCACGATATCGCTTCTTGTTCATTCCACAGTTCCGCTTTAATTTTAATCAGTTTTTCTTCAATTTTTAAAGAAAATGAAGAATAATCCTGCTTCTTCTGAAAATACTCAGTTTTTTAATAAAAAAAGCGGGGAAAACTCACGGCATTTTTTAAATAAGCAATCAGTTCTGGGCTTGTTTCTATAAATCGTATTTTCATCGTAATAGTTGCTTCTTTTTCTTTTTCAGGAGCTTCTACGCTTGGATTTGCACCTTTTTCAGGATTTTCCGCTTCATTTTCTCGAGAATTATTAATTCCAGAAGGCCCTGGTTGATTTTCCTGTTTCTCTTCAATATTTTGAACAATTTCCTGTATTCCAGAAATATTTAAATTATCTTCTGGAGCAGTAAAACGGTTTCCTCCTTCATTTTCATATTCCGGTTCAATTTTAGCGCCTAAATTGTTTAAAAATTGCTGTAAATAATAAAATTTGCTTACGTTTAGCTGTGTCTTCTTGAGAAAGCCCCGTTCTTCGTCTTGGTCGCAATTCTTCAGGAATTTCCACTATTTTTACAACAGAAATTTCTTCTTCGACTTCCATCGGTTCAGGTTCCTCAGAAGTCGTCGCTTCTTCTTGAATTGGCTCCAGTGTTTCATTTAAAAGAGCTTGCGTTGGCGGATTCCATAGCTAAATTTTTTTTCTAAACAAAAATTTAATAAATCTTACCGGAATAGAATTTTGTGTGCTAAAAATATTGGCAATATATTCTGAATCCATTTGTGTCGAAAGAATTTCTTGAGGCTCAGGAATAGCTGGAATTTCCGGTAAAACTTTGGCACACTGCCTAAAATTAGCAGAAAGATAAGGATTTTCTAGAAAAAAAACTTACTGTTTAACTCGAATTGCAGCTTTATGATCAGCAGGAACGGTGAATAAAAATCGCTTATCCGAATGGCCCTCATGCATGGTTAGAGCCAAGTCACCAAGCGGCCTCCGGTCCACGTGCATATTGGTAAACAGGACGATGTCATTTTTCTGGAAATTTGCGTAACTTTTGGGTAATTTCAATATTTGCCATAAAAATATCCCCAAAAATCTTTGGGCACGCTGCGAGATCGAATCCAGGACCCGAACATTCGATGGAGAAACTCGAGCGCCAGGTGGATTCTTTCGAGTTTCACCACCGAGCGTTTGAGAAGCTCGCTGCAAAAACCCCAAAAAAACCTTATAGAAATCTGATCCTTACCTTAATTTTCTGTATAGTTTTTTCCCAATTAGACGCCTTATAAATGAGGATATTCAGAACTCGTTCCTGGAGCGATAAGGGTAAATCCAAGGGTATGTGGCCAGTGACACCGAGGCTATCCAAAGGAGACAGCATTTTGAGCTCTCTAGAAAGGATATAGTCCTTTAAAAAATTCTACAATCACTTACGGATGATAGTAACCGTCCCAAACTTGAAAAACATAAGAATTTGGGCAAGTGTGAATGGCTAGGACCTGAAAACCACTTTAAATCAACAAAAGAGGCTCTGTACCTGGGCAAAAACATTGAAAAAATTGTCACTGTTATAAAAATCCGTATGTCTAGGAATTTCACCGAAAGAAGGCAGGGTTCGGGCAAAATCCGCACGTATTTTATTGAAGATGCAAGAATATTGCTGTAACCTGGAAAATAAAGCAATTTTTAAAATATTATCGCAATTTCTTACTTTTCTGGTACCTTGGGCAGCGGTTCTTTACAAACTTGAGCCAAGACCACGGCCTTCTTGTGGTTTTCTATCTCCATTTCAAGTTTTGTGGGCTGGTTGCCAATTTTTAGGGCCCGTAGCTCGGCTATCTGAAATTTGGGGCGTTAAACTGGGACATAGGTGCGATTTCTGATTGTTTTGCACTTTTAAGACCACTTTTTACTCCAAATGGGTCCCAAACCGAATTTTAGACCACTAGAGGGCATAAATAACTGAAATCTATCAGAAACGAGTGCCTTTTGCCCTAAAAATGTAAGAATTCAATAAAATCTTACCCTTATTCGATCATAATAGACGTCATTGAGCGACGTGGCAAATTTCACAGTGAAAGCATCGGAATTTTCTTCGACTGCTGGCCAAGCAACGCATTGATATTCCTTATTTCCTCCGAAAAGTGTTTTAGTTCCAGATTTCTGAGAAAATAAACAAATTTCTAGGAAAGGGGGAAGAATTTTACCTCAAGATTGCAACAACGAAGAATGTCACCAATTTCTAAGGTTTTAAAAAGGTCGGTGGCTTCAGGAGGAACTACAAGCTCCAATTTACCACTTTCATCCTGAATTTTGGTTAAAGAAATGTGTAAAAATCACTTTTAAATGAATATTTAGACTGCCATCAGGATCCGGAGCTAGGATATCTTCAACGACGCCGTAGACATTGACAGAATTACCCAGCAGGGCATATTGTAAAGTGGAAAATGGCGAAGATTTTCTACGTTTTCCCATAGATAATTGATTTCTTTAAAGGAAACGGGAAATCTTTATCGGAAAGGGGAAAGCAAAGCGATATGGAAAAATTTGAAGCTAACCGCCGCCAGATGGCCAGATGGGGCGCAATTACCGTGGGAAATCGTATCAGGCAGTATGTAAAAGGAATTCTTGTAAGAAATATGAAAAATACTAAAAGATACAAAGATACAGTATACATATAATAAATATTACAGCCGGAAATAGAGAATTTCCAAAAAATGTTCAAATTTGGCGCCATTGACAAACCAAATTTGTAATTGTGCGCTGAAATCTCTGGATTTCGCTTTTGGATTGAAAAACAGTCTTCATCACTGGATGAGACGTATACAAATTAGTAGGAAACATCTGAAATCTAGAGATGATACCGCGAAATCTGAGCGTGAGAGCCAAAGAGTGCCGAACTCAAAAAATTTAGTTTATCTTGCCAAAGCGAGCTAAAATTTTTGAGATAAGGGAAGAATATGATCCGTAAGGCATTGGTAACCTTTGGAATAAAAGAGAGATGAGAAGAATTCCGAAAATTAAACATTTGGACGATTTTTCAAGTTTCCAGATAATCTGATTTCCCATTTTTGTTATAGCTGGCCATATCTCATGCATGTGGGGATTAGAAAACGGTTTCTGCCACTGGATTCGCCACATTCGAATGTCGATTTTTTAGGGTAATGCCGATTTTGACATTTGGAGTCTTATTTCATTTAGGGTTTTTGAGTATCTATTTCCGTTAAACAAATTATGAGGTAAACAAACGGTGGCTTCTCTCTTGGCTATTCCAATTGTCATCGTCATTTCTTATCACAATGATAAGAGGCAGGTTTGTTGCGACTTCTTGTGTCCTTTTTCTATTTGTTCTATGTTATTCCCACATTTCCTATTTTGACCCTCGGTCATCATTCTTCTTCTCCTCTTCATTATCTTCGTCTAGCTGGGATGATTTCCGGACTGGCTGTCGTTATTCTTAGCCGAATAATCAAGACAGCCCTCGTTTCTCTTTCTCAGGAAAAGCACCGGATCTATTACCTGCCTACTCCTTTTCCGCCAATTATCCCACACACGAGAATATTTGTCTAATACTCGGCGTGTAACAAGCCAGGTCTCTGATACCTTCCGCTTTTTTGGACGATTACACCAGAAATCTTGTTTTATTGGTAATTTGGGCCCATGTTATCTTATCAAAATTACCGGGTGAAAAAAGCGCAGACAACTGGCAATTTTTTGGGGTCACACCGCGTGGTTTTCCGACATTGGGCGCTGCAACCAATTTTTCTGGCAAATATGGCGGCCTGTAGCTTTTTTTGCTGTGGAACTGTGGTTTTCCTGTCGAATTGTGACTCTTTTAGCTGTCTAACTGTAGCTCTCCTTGCTGTCTAATCGTGGCTCTTTTTACTGTCCAACTGTGGCCTTTTTAGCTGTCTACTTGTGGTTCTTTAGCTGTCAAGTTGTGGTTTTTTCGCTATCGAACTGTGGCGTTTTTCCTAATATCTGGTCAATTTCCACAGGTAGTCTACAAGCTGATAAAATTCAGCTACTAGCCCCTGTTTTCCCCCGTTATCTTGCCCTAGTCTCGCTTATTTCCCGCCAAATTTGCTCTTCCTTCCTCCTTTTCTATTTCCTTTATTTTTAGAAAATGGATCCCGAAGAATTCCGCAAGCATGGAAAAGAAATGGTGGATTTTGTGGCGGACATGTGGAAAAGTATCCCAAATCGAACTCCGCTACCAAATATTCAGCCAGGCTACATATCTGAGCTGGCAAGCTATTGGAAAACCCTAATTTAAATAATTTCCAGGTTCCCGCCCATCCTCCAACTGCTCCAGAATCTTGGGAAGCCATTTTTAAAGACCTTGAGCCGGCGGTGTTAAATGGCAACACTTTCTGGCATCACCCTAAATTCTTTGCTTATTTCCCAACGGCTTGTAGTTATCAAGGAATTATGGCCGATATTTTATCCGGAGGAATATCGTCAGTTGGGTTTACTTGGGTAAAATTCGATCCAGAAACATTTACACAGCATAAATTATTCAGAAATCCGCGCCGTCTATGACGGAATTGGAAATGACGACATTGGATTGGCTGGTGGAGATATTGGGACTACCGGAACATTTTAAGGCGAGTAACAGGCAATATTGCGGGTAAAACCGGGTGTAATTTTGGGAAACGGGCGTAATTGACACAGAAATGTTAGCAGAAATCCTTAGGAGAACGGCGCATTCGAACACACGAGATTTGGTTTACCTATTTGGCATGCTAACCACGGGTGTGTCGATTTTTTGACTTCTGATGCCCCATATTATAAAAGAAATGTGTTTTATGGGCATCTATGATCATAATCTGGGAATTTTACGCGACCAGGGAATTTTACAGAACTTTTGTGACCTAGAATTGTATTAGTAAAAATCATAGGATTGTCCCAGGGATCGAACTCGCCACGTTTGCATTGGTTTTTCTCCTTGTAGACCCCCAATCACGCTTAAAATTACCAGGAAATATGGACTAATCGCATAAATATTGGCAACAATCTTTGGGACGGAGTTGGGGATCGAACCGGGGATCATTGGATTACCAGTCCGGCTACAGCACGGCAAATTTCAATACTCCAGTCCAGGATATGGCGCAGAAAATCGGGCGCGCTCAAATTTAAGCCAGCAAAGATCCCAGGATTGTCTTAAGGGTTTTTGCTACCATTTTCTGTATCCTCTGCGTATTGTAAGTCTATGCACTGGCTAAAATTACGGGTTCTCAGGAATTCTACCAGCAAAAATCCGTTGCAACTTTCCCGGGCCCCAAAATTCAAAAATATGGAAAAATCTGCTTGGTAAAAGCGTTTATTACTACGAGATCACTGTCTATCGGCTTTTTTCTCCTGCTCCTCGACTGCGACTCTTCTCAGCCGGTTGATCATTACTGCCGGGAGATTCCCTCCTCGTATTATTGTAGTACACATCATGATCCGAGTTATCTTCCTTTTCCCGTTCTTTTTTGGCTGCTTCTTTCTTTTCACGTCGTCGCTTCTGCAGCTCCTTTTCGTAGCCTTTAATTAAGACAACTTTCTGGTCAAGGAGCTCTTTTTGACTTTCTTCCACGTCGTATTCTGGCATCTCGTGCATCACATCACGCAGCGTATCCTCGTCATGTGATTTGGCCGATTTTTCCAGCTTGATCGATGAGGTCTGCGTCTTGTGTTCTCCATATTGACCGGAAGATTCGCCTGTTTCTCTGCTTTGAACCTTCTTCTCCTTAGACGACATCCTGGCTTGAAATTACTGGGAACAATGAAATTTCTCTCCGCTTTTTCCGCTTTTATCCGGTAAAAAATCTAAATTTGTCAAAAATCCGTTAGAATTCCGCGGGAAATTTTGAAAAAGGGCAGCCGATCAAAATAATAAAAATTTTCAGAACTCCGCAGAAGGCCCTGGAACAGGAATCATCCAATGTACCGCCAGCGATGCCACGATGATCGCCATTATGACTGCAAGAGCACGAGCTGTGGAGGTTTGTCATTGTTTTCAGCAAAATATGGGTATTTCGTGGCCCAAATACCCGTGGTAAACCTAGAAATATTAACAAAAATCCTGTGACTAGCGCGGGGATCCAATCTGCGTCCAAATCTTGGCTCTGTGCCCGCCCAAATTCTCTCGGGTAAAAGGGCGTACTACTCACAAAAACATTGCCAAAAATTCTTTGACTGGGCAAGCGATCTTTGCATCAGAAATCCGATGATCATGGGCTAGCCTCAATTTCTGGCTTCTGGGGCGCTATGCGATCACGGAAATGTGTTCCATGGGTTTCTAGGATCATAATCCGTATATTTTAAGCGCCCAGGGTGTTTTTATATACTTTTTGTGGTCTAGAATTGCAGAAAAACGCCTCCATAGAAAGATGCCGGGATCCTTAGGTTCACGAGTTGCCTACCACAGCTCCGTTACCATTGAAATTTCCTTTTCAGGCAGTGAAAAATGAAACAAATGGTGTACTTTCTTGGGTAGCCGGTACAGAAGTCGGAAAAACGATCAAGAATATCTTGGCTCGCGTTCGTCAAAACACCGTAAGCCTTTTTCTTCCTACAGTAACGAATTTTAGATCGAAGAAGAAGGAAGCGAAGCAGTCATCCCCCACTACCACGATCCTTCGGTTTTTGAAAAAATGGTGGCGTACTGCTCTGACCAGGCTCACAGTTCCGTGGAGAAAGCTTCAATGCTTTCCGGAGTTCGATTACGGAAGCTAAAAAGCACATTGGACAAGAAAATTGGCAATTATACCGTAACCAAGGAGACATTGGAACAAGCCATAAGGGTAATTTCCCTCTGGAATCCTAGGAAACTTTATAGGAGGATCGCAGTCGCGGATTGATTCCCTTCATTATGGTAGCGACCATGGGAACAACCAGCACTTGCGGAGTCGATTGGGTCGAGGATTTGGGACCAGTTTGTGAAAAGGAACACATTTGGTTGCATGTCGACGCTGCCTACGCGGGTATTCTACCATTTTCTGTATAAAATTCCCTAAAATTACTCAGGATCCTTCCTCTGCTGCCCAGAATTTCGTTACATGTCCAAAGGCATGGAATACGTAGACTCATTTAATTATAATGCTCATAAGGCTATGATGATCAATTTTGATTGTTCGCCGATGTGGTAAGTTAATAAGATTGTGGGTCTAGGCCCATATTTTCCGCGTTTTTGGGATCAAAAGTCTTTCTAGATGCGTTTTTAGCTTATTTTAAGTGGAAATGTTTTCCCAGGTGCTTTTTTTCACTTTTTTTGTAGCAAGCGTATCTTTTTGGATATTTTAGGGCGCAAATGTGTCTGTGGTTGCAAATTTTCTACGTTCTTGGCTTTATTTGT
Organism: Oscheius sp. DF5033; assembly: GCA_964036215.1. Classification (NCBI taxonomy): domain Eukaryota; kingdom Metazoa; phylum Nematoda; class Chromadorea; order Rhabditida; family Rhabditidae; genus Oscheius; species Oscheius sp. DF5033. The sequence goes on along the minus strand of CAXIWN010000004.1, from coordinate 225,268 downwards.
CCATAAAATCCGGATATTTTCTAGGTTCAAAGATGGCAAAGCAGCTGCCCGTTATTTCAACGTGGATCCCGTTTATCTGAAACACGAGCATCAAGCAGTTGCCTCCGATTACCGGGTGATTGACCCCCAGCCACAAAATGACAGCTTTTTAGCATCTCCAAGTAGCCCTAGGACGTCGATTCCGCTCCCTAAAAATTTGGTTCGTCATCCGGAACATGGGAGTGGAAAAAATACAACAACATCTTCGAAAAGTACGGGATTTTAGACTCTTTTAAAGGAATTTTTAGCAAGAACATCAAGCCAAATTATTCTCCAAATTAATTGAAGAAGATCCAAGATATGAAATTGTGGTTCCGCAGCATTTGGGACTCGTTTGTTTTAAAGTTAAAAAAGCTTCTAATGAGGAAAATGAGGCTTACTGTAATTTGATCAACAGTGATGGACGAGTTCATTTGGTTCCTTCTAAGGTAAGACACGAATCCGAGATTTTTACGCGCCAGGGAATTTTTTACAGCTTTTTGTGATCTAAAATTGCAGAAAAACGACTTTAGGCCACAAAAGAATGAGAAAAAATGGAATAGTCCTCTCGGGGATCGAACCCGGGATGTTTCCGGTAAAAATCAGGGGAGCAAACCAAGAGGCGCTCAGGTTTTCTAGCTTCTGGTGGGCGTTTTAATCACTGAAATGCTTTCCATGCATTTTTATGGTCATAATCCGGAAATTTTAGACGTCCAGAGCACTTTTACAGCTTTTTGCGATTTAAAATTGCAGGAAAATGCTTGCAAGCTACAGAAATATTAGCAAAAATCCTTGGGAGGTCCAGCTATTGAACCAGGGACCTTTTGATTGACAATTCTGGCGGAAAAATCTTTTGAGCAGGGATTTCTACCAGCTGTTGATCAAAATTCGACTATTTTTTACAGAGTCACGGCGTTTTCTTCCTCCGCTTCGCCGTTTGCAGTCAACTGACCCAGGATTCTGATATCGCAGCAACCAAAGCGATTCTCGACGAACTTTTAACCAAGAAAGCCTAAGAAGATTATCGATTTTTAGATTATTTTTCGAATAAAATTGTGGCGTGATTAATTTTCCCCATGGGATTCGGAAATTTTAATAAAATAGAATATTTATTGATAATTTTTAAGCTTCAACCCAGGCAAATCGTCTTTTGACTTCTTCTTTTTGCTCGTCGGTCATGTCATCTTCCAGCATGTAAATGTGGCGCAGTTCCTCGACCGATTTGCCATTTCCAATATTGGCAATCTTCTGGCACAGAATGTCAATCAGCCCAGGGATGTCCAGATAATCGGCGCCCTGCAAATTTTGGGTTAAAATGGGGTTTTAATGGCGAAATTTGGGGATTTTATGGTGAAAAATGAGTGTTTCACTCAAAAAAATTGGCAACTTTTGTAGTAAGATGAGATATTTTACGGTAAAAAGCCTACCAGAAGCATATCGACCAGCATTTCCGAGTCCACGTCCATGTATTCTTCATCATAGCGGGTCAATTGGACTCTAGGATCCTCATGAGGTTTCTTGTAGCGATAATTCTCTTTCCGATGATCGTAGCACCATTCGAAGATCTTCTTTAATACAGGAGCAGTGATAGTCGACAAAGGCAGCGGCTCCTTCAGCACCAGATTCCTCTCCTTGTCCTCATCTCCATCGCCATTTAAAGCAGAAAGATTTTCGACCATTTTTCGAATTAAAATCGATTGATAGGCAGCGTCCTCATCTACCAGGAATTCTTGCCCATCGCTTGCAACCAGAATCAATTTTCGGACTTTCGGGTGGATTTCCCAGCGGAGCTTGACATTTTCTTGACCAGGATGGATACGGCAGCAGCATTGATGGATTTCCTGAGGAGTAGGAGCAGCGGGAGCGTCTTGTTCGGCCATCTTGAGATAGATGGGAAAGCGAAATGGGCAGAGCTATTTATAGGAAATTGACTAGAGAGGCGGAGCCTGCTCCAGATGATTCGAGAAAGCGAGTAAATGACGCGAACAGGACAGATCTCTAGCAAAAATCAATTAATCCAGGGAATAACGAAAGTGCCAAGAACAAAGAATTTCATGAATTATATAGAAACTGCGGAAAATACGGTACTGCAACACGCCACAACGGATGAAGCCTGCATCATGCAGGAACCCAAATTACTCGGATACTACTCTCGTCCAAGCATAAATCAAATTTAAAATACTAGCACAAAATATGAGGCCTCCCGTACTTCTAAAATATGACTTTTCTATACAATATCACTTTCACACGCTTCTAAAATTCCCAACCATGAAGTGTAGCAATTTTTTCCCGGCTGTGGAGATGTCGGATCTTCGTAATGTGAAGCGTAGCAATTTTTTCCCGGCTGTCGAGATGCCAGATCCCCTCAAAATCGTCGGTAACAATTTTTTCCCGGCTGTCGAAATGCCAGATCTTCTCAAAATCGTCTGTAGCAATTTTTTCCCGGTTGTCGAGATGCCAGATCCCCTCAAAATCGTCGGTAGCAATTTTTTCCCGGCTGTCGAGATCCCCTCAAAATCGTCTGTAGCAATTTTTTCCCAGCTGTCGAGATGCCAGATCCCCTCAAAATCGTCGGTAGCAATTTTTTCCCGGCTGTCGAGATCCCCTCAAAATCGTCTGTAGCAATTTTTTCCCAGCTGTCGAGATGCCAGATCCCCTCAAAATCGTCGGTAGCAATTTTTTCCCGGCTGTCGAGATCCCCTCAAAATCGTCTGTAGCAATTTTTTCCCAGCTGTCGAGATGCCAGATCCCCTCAAAATCGTCGGTAGCAATTTTTTCCCAGCTGTCGAGATGCCAGATCCCCTCAAAATCGTCGGTAGCAATTTTTTCCCGGCTGTCGAGATGCCAGATCCCCTCAAAATCGTCGGTAGCAATTTTTTCCCAGCTGTCGAGATGCCAGATCCCCTCAAAATCGTCGGTAGCAATTTTTTCCCGGCTGTCGAGATCCCCTCAAAATCGTCTGTAGCAATTTTTTCCCAGCTGTCGAGATGCCAGATCCCCTCAAAATCGTCGGTAGCAATTTTTTCCCGGCTGTCGAGATCCCCTCAAAATCGTCTGTAGCAATTTTTTCCCAGCTGTCGAGATGCCAGATCCCCTCAAAATCGTCGGTAGCAATTTTTTCCCAGCTGTCGAGATGCCAGATCCCCTCAAAATCGTCGGTAGCAATTTTTTCCCGGCTGTCGAGATGCCAGATCCCCTCAAAATCGTCGGTAGCAATTTTTTCCCGGCTGTCGAGATGCCAGATCCCCTCAAAATCGTCGGTAGCAATTTTTTCCCGGCTGTCGAGATGCCAGATCCCCTCAAAATCGTCGGTAGCAATTTTTTCCCAGCTGTCGAGATGCCAGATCCCCTCAAAATCGTCGGTAGCAATTTTTTCCCGGCTGTCGAGATCCCCTCAAAATCGTCTGTAGCAATTTTTTCCCAGCTGTCGAGATGCCAGATCCCCTCAAAATCGTCGGTAGCAATTTTTTCCCGGCTGTCGAGATGCCAGATCCCCTCAAAATCGTCGGTAGCAATTTTTTCCCAGCTGTCGAGATGCCAGATCCCCTCAAAATCGTCGGTAGCAATTTTTTCCCGGCTGTCGAGATGCCAGATCCCCTCAAAATCGTCTGTAGCAATTTTTCAGTCAAAAATTCCGACTTTTTGACCTAGGTTGCCCATAAATCCTGTCGTCTCTCATTGTATCAACCACCGTTGGTTCTCAGTTTCTTCCCTTTCCTTTCACATGGTTAGATAAACCGCCATGACTTTTCTATACAATATCACTTTCACACGCTTCTAAAATTCCCAACCATGAAGTGTAGCAATTTTTTCCCGGCTGTGGAGATGTCGGATCTTCGTAATGTGAAGCGTAGCAATTTTTTCCCGGCTGTCGAGATGCCAGATCCCCTCAAAATCGTCGGTAACAATTTTTTCCCGGCTGTCGAAATGCCAGATCTTCTCAAAATCGTCTGTAGCAATTTTTTCCCGGTTGTCGAGATGCCAGATCCCCTCAAAATCGTCGGTAGCAATTTTTTCCCGGCTGTCGAGATCCCCTCAAAATCGTCTGTAGCAATTTTTTCCCAGCTGTCGAGATGCCAGATCCCCTCAAAATCGTCGGTAGCAATTTTTTCCCGGCTGTCGAGATCCCCTCAAAATCGTCTGTAGCAATTTTTTCCCAGCTGTCGAGATGCCAGATCCCCTCAAAATCGTCGGTAGCAATTTTTTCCCGGCTGTCGAGATGCCAGATCCCCTCAAAATCGTCGGTAGCAATTTTTTCCCAGCTGTCGAGATGCCAGATCCCCTCAAAATCGTCGGTAGCAATTTTTTCCCGGCTGTCGAGATCCCCTCAAAATCGTCTGTAGCAATTTTTTCCCAGCTGTCGAGATGCCAGATCCCCTCAAAATCGTCGGTAGCAATTTTTTCCCAGCTGTCGAGATGCCAGATCCCCTCAAAATCGTCGGTAGCAATTTTTTCCCGGCTGTCGAGATCCCCTCAAAATCGTCTGTAGCAATTTTTTCCCAGCTGTCGAGATGCCAGATCCCCTCAAAATCGTCGGTAGCAATTTTTTCCCGGCTGTCGAGATGCCAGATCCCCTCAAAATCGTCGGTAGCAATTTTTTCCCAGCTGTCGAGATGCCAGATCCCCTCAAAATCGTCGGTAGCAATTTTTTCCCGGCTGTCGAGATGCCAGATCCCCTCAAAATCGTCTGTAGCAATTTTTTCCCAGCTGTCGAGATGCCAGATCTTCGTAAAATAAAGTGTACCAATTTTTTCCCGCCTGTCGAGATGCCAGATCTTCGTAGAATGAAGTATAGCAATTTTTTTAGCGTAACACGTTGGCAGTACTACCGGTATTTTTCGATGCCTTGAAGACCGCTGTAATTCTTGCTTGCTGATAAGTCTGCGCTCCACCCCTAAAATCTGCGCTCCGGCTGTATCTTTGAGGACATTCGTTGCGTTTTTCCCTATTTCCCGTTCCACGAGAACATTGAAAAAAAGTCCCGCGAAATAAAACGTTCATTAGAAAAATAACTTGTGCAGAATGCATTGTGTAAATAAAAATAATCAGTTATTTTTCTTTTGTCTATTTAGAGTCGTCCGTGGCTTGGTTAGTTGCAAAAGATGACGAGCCATCACAGAGAGTCGGGAACTCGTCTTCATCCCATTCGACATCCTCATCCGGTGAACCGTAGGGCGGCAAAAGGAGATTCATATGGCCACGTCCGTGATTTCTTCTCACTTTTTTACGGGCAGTCTGCTGGGCTGCGATTTTTGTGCTCTTCTGCTCATCCGCTGGCAGGTAGACAATCTCTCGGCTGTCATCACGAAGGCTACCACAAGCTGGAAATGTTTGTCTTATTAAATACAGCAGGTTTTTCTGATCAAAATGCGCTAAAAATTAAAGAAAATGCACGTGGGAAGTTATTTTTCTTTTGTCTGCGTTTGACGGTAAAAATTGGTCATCTGACCCATAGCTAATTTCAATTTTAATATTTCTTACCAGTAATAATAACTTCAGGCTTGGTAGAAACTTTAGAAAAGTCCGTAATGACGGCGTTTGTCGTCCATCGTTTCTCCGTATCCGCCAGGCAGCAAAAATAAGCCAAAGGCTGACAACGGCGAAGAATATCCTCCGGCAGGATGTAGACATGTTTCCTTGAGACAAAATGACAGCTACCGTAATCCACTAAACGCACGAGGACATCGCTAGTACCGCTCATTTGTATCATTCCACGGTAGACTCTTTTCCGATAAAGAACGGCACAGGGACCGCCACGTTCCAGTTGCTCCAATTGGATGAGACGAGGAAATCGCTCGGTGAGAGCACTGCGGAGGGAGGAACGATGCTCCAGGTCGCTGATTCGAATAATGTGGAATTCCAACGGGCTCAGAGCATTCTCAATACGAGCTGTAATCTCTTGACCAGCGGTGAAGCGGATTTGTTCCGGGTAACCCAGATGATTCTCTTGGATCGTGGCCTGAAATTGGGCAATTTAAATACAAATAAAAGAAATACAAATTTTCTGAGCTTAAAACACATAATTGTCTTCGGAATATTGTAATCTGGTTTAAAAATGGCGAAAACGGCAGAAAACAATATTCTGCCGGTTACTGCAAATCGGTTAAAAATTTTGAAAAATGCAGCTATTTTGAATTTTTTCCATTACGCGGTTCAAAGAACTGGGCGTCCGCTGTTTACAGAAGTTACAGCAAACATTGCTTTAATTTTTTGCGTAACAATAGCGGGAAATGTTTTGACAACATAAAATTTGAATTTCACGTAAAAAGCGAGTCGAAAAATGTCAAAAACTGCCATATTTCTGACAAAAATGGCGGCTGCTCGACGTTTCGACAATTTTCTGGTTACAGTAGCCGGTTTGCAATGGAAAAATGGCTAATATTTACCGGCTCCGGTGTCTTTTTCTCTTCTGATTCGTCCAAAATCCAAAATTCTTCTTCTTCTGCTGGCTGTTTTTCCATTGGCGGAGTAGGCGACATCGGGCGCGTATTTTCATCCGACTCTGACGGATCTTCACTCTCAGATTGATCAAAATGTGCACTAACTAGATCTAAAATTGCGCCTTTTACCCCTGAAATGGCTAAAAACTAACCATAAGCAAAATTTTGGACTTTCTGAAGAGATTCCTTCTGCAATTCGATCCGTCTACTCAATTCTTCCAATAACTTCTGCGCTTCGGCTTCATTTTTACACTCATAAATGGAACGCAGATTTCTGACTATCTGAAAAATTAAAATAATACAAAAATAGCGGGTAAAAGAAGCTTACACCATAGCTGCCTTCGAGGATGTCCATCCTCGGCCAATCGGGAATTCGCCATGGTTCAATTGGTTCCATTGGAGAAAACGAACCTTCTCCAGGGAAATAAACCAACCAACTGAGGGATGGCTGGTCAATTTTGGTCGCTTTTGACTTATATTTACCAGAAATTGGGAGCTTGTTGTGCAAAATTGGTAAAATTAGCAGCTTTTGACAATTTTCTTTTTGTGAACCCCGGGATTTGAAAAGTTCTAATGGTATCTGTGATTTGCGAGCTTTCTTTACAATCCAAACTACGTGAGTTCGAGCCCCAGAGCTCTCTAAAGATTTTTACCAATTTATGAGAGGAATTCGATAAAATCGCCCATTGGAGCCCGCCGAGCCTCGTAGAAGATGAATAAGACATTAAATGGTCGTCTGCCTCAACGCTTATCGTCTGTGTCAACAGGAAGTTTTGGCAATCGCAGAAAAATCGAATCATCCTTCTGTCATTCCTCATCTTTTCTTCGAGCTGTTCCTATTTTTCATTTAAAAACGGTGTTGATGCCGATTTTTGGCGGTTTTCCCCCTGATTCAGGAAAGAAATGTCTCCGTTCGTTTTTAAAGGGCGGGCTGATATAAAAATATTGCTCCTCCCCTGGAAAACAAGAAAGCTTCCCCCGTTTTCTCCCGGAATATTATGTATTTTCCTGTCTTCCCCGATCGATCATTATTCTCCCTTGTGTCCTTTCTCCCCTTGCTCCTGGGGTCACTTTTCATTAAACAACGACCACGTTTCCCAGGGCAACAATTTCCCCCATTTGCCAGCGCGTGGTCGGCTGTCCGGCTGCTGTTCCAATTGCTACAAATATCCAGCCGGATAATCCCGGCTCGATTCATGGTCCTCTTTTCTCCATCTTCCTGTAAACAAATTGATTGAGCCATAACTTGGGCGGGAACACTGGCCAAATTAAATATTCTCTTCTTCTTTGTGAATCCTGAGCCAAAAAGCAGGCGACAATGGGATCGGGAGTCCTGATTCAGGGCTCGAACAAGGGCATTTTTAGCTTTTTTTCGAGAGCCAGGGAATTTCTTGTGACTTTATTGTCCATTTTCTCTCATAAATCGTGAGAATATTTCGATTCCACAGACAGAAAGCCTACAATCAGCCAGATTTTCATAATTATGGGCTCTGTGCCATAAAACGACAAGAGAACACGGCCACCTGGGTAAATAATAGTTTCGGGGAGTGGAAATAGATCAATCTGGAGCCAGCAAGGGTAATTTTAGGCAGAAATCCTCGCCTTTTTGACCATTTTCGCTATCAATTTTGTAATAACGCGCTGTTATCCCCGAATACTGAGGAAAGGCTTCAAAAATGTCGATTCTTAGCATTTTTTCCAGGTATTAGCTCATTTTTCTACCAAATTTGTATCAGCGCGCTCGCATGCACATTTTAGAACGATTTTGAGCACAATATAATGCTGGAGACCCTGGTAGCCATTGAAAATCAAAAAAGAACAGTCAAAAATTCCGACTTTTTGACCTAGGTTGCCCATAAATCCTGTCGTCTCTCATTGTATACCACCGTTGGTTCTCAGTTTCTTCCCTTTCCTTTCACATGGTTAGATAAACCGCCATCGAAGCAATTGTCTTCTTTTTTATTGGCCTGTATATTGCCCGAGTGTGGCGCCTCTTCCATGGGAACATCAGTCTACGCGTCTCATTTCTTTTCCATTGTCCCTTTCGCCGGTTGTTTTTATGCGTAACAGCTTCTTTTCTTCCAAAACATCATCGATTTTCAGACCACCCAGTAAAAATTCAAAATGAGGAGATGAAAAAGAGAGGTAAGTCTTTTAAAAATGGTTTAAAGCGGCTCATTCCAGTTCAAATTCTCCAATTTTCGTCTGATTTCCCCTCGATTTGAGCGTTTTCTTTCAGTTATGGGTGTTTTTCCTTATTTTACTTGTAATCTCAATCTTTTTTCCAGAGTTTCTTCATAAAATCCCACGCCGATATTCTCGATGGCTACTGACAATTGCCTGCATAATCCTCTACTTTTATTTATTTGCTGGAAATACTGAAAAAGTGACAGAAATTCCAAAAGTTCGACTGGAAATGCAAAAATATACGGAGCCAAATCAAACCAGATGGTTGGAATTATTCAAAATGCCGCCGAAAATGTAAGTGGAACGCGCTTTAAAAATTTGAGCCAGAATCTCTTTAAATGAATAAAATCGTTCCAGGATCAATCTCACATCTCCCCTAATTTCTCCTACAGTCAAAATGATCGTAATTGTACCGATAGAACCTCATATGGATGAGAGAAGAGCCGAGATTCGTGACAGTTGGGCAAATGGCACTAATTCTCATGCAATTCGGGTAATTTCCTAGCCTTTTTTATTTAAAAATATTCCAGGATGGCCTAATTTCTGTAATTTTTGTTGTTTATTCGGATAATTTTACCCAACAACAGATCAAAGAAGAAAATAAGAAATATAGGGATATTTTGATGATTCGTGGGAAAGAAACCTATAAAGGACTGGTCTACAAATTGCTCTTGGTCTACAAATGGATTACAAAAAATTATCCGCTGGCGGATGTAGCGAAAATTGATAGCGACGTGGTTGTGGACCTTGATCGGGTAAGTTAGGGGCATTTTTAAAGGTACAGGGAGGTCCTGTTTTAGTTTTAGATCCGCTGGCTTTCGCAGATTACGGTAGCTTTTAAAAATAAACACTTTTCCGACTTTTCTAATCTCCGAAATTTTTACCAGATGATTGCAATAAAAATGTCTCAAAAAAGAAAAGAAAAATTGCATAATTTAAAATTAGCTATGGGTCAGGTGCCCTTTTTTCCAGGAAAACGCGCCACATTTTAAAAAATTCATATCTCCTGATTTCCACGTCCATTTTCCATAATTTTTAGCGCATATTAATCAGAAAAATCAGCTCTTTTTGATCTACTTTACACTGGCCACAGTTCCTTTAAAGTATCCTCTATTTTAGCTCTACCGAGCAGTCAACAAGCAAGTTCACTATCATCGTTTTGTTATGGGCTTTCTGTGGAAAGATGTTAAAGCTCACCGGGATCCTTATGATCCCTGGTACATTCCCAGCAGCTCTTACTCGGCTGAAATACTTCCAACTTATGTCAATGGGCCTTTATACGTTTTCTCTGCCTCAGCCCTGAAGGCAATTCTCCTCGAAGCTCCGCATTACCGCGTTTTTGAAGTGGAAGACGCCCTTTTTACAGGAACTCTGGCAGAAGCTGCCAGCGTCAAGAGAATTTTCCTAAACGGCGTGCTAAATAAAGTGGTGAGTTACAGTAATCGACAATAAATGATCTAATTTAGCCAGAAATCCAGCTCTGTATCGATGAAAAACCAACAATAATTGCATATCCAATCCATGATCTCAAAATAGGAATAAGATTAGAATACGAAAAAATGAAAACAATACGATGCATGACATTTTGGGAATCATTGTTCAGCTGAAACTTTTGATGGTCATTTTACGGGTCTACCTCTACTTTTTTTCCAGCTGTTTTGTTCTGAGCAATAAATATCCTGGCCACGAGAGTGCTAAGAAATGCTGTGGATTACATAGGGAAATGGGAGCATCCTCTGGGGGATTTGCTCTCCATGGAGTTCACATCACCCGAAAAAACTGAAAAGAGGCCAGGGAAAAGTGAATTGGACCTAGGAAATGTCCACTTTGCAGCACATAATGAAACTTCTTTTTGCGTGCGCACGAAAATGTCAAATGCAGAAAAAACATCTTCTTTTAAAATTTTCGATCCCTCGTTTGTTTGATATACTTTTCCTTATGTTTTTTTTGCTGCGTGATCTATCAAGGTGGTTTTAAAGAAATTGACTGTAATGTGAGCGAGTAATGTTGGATACGAATAAAATTCTTTGGAATCCGCGGATTGTTAATTTCTGTTTGTTGCGTTATGTCGTTCTGTTTTTCTGTGACTGTCAACCTACAAAATATCAACATTTATTGGATTCAGCAATAAGTTTCAGTACACATAGTTGAAAACATTTTGGGCATCGGCTGGGAAAGACTTGTAGAAGGCGCCTGTGATGCTGGTTACCGTATCCTTCAACAGTTTCTGTTTTTCAGCTGGGACTTGTGCCATAATTTTAGGCATTGAAATTTCGCAAGTTTTTGTGAAATTATTATTGGAAGTCTTGTCCGCCTGGATGAAGACCGACTTCATTTGGGCGGCTTTATTGGCGGTAAAGGGCTTGCCATTTCCCAGGCGGCCATATTGATAGTCCAGATATTTTTTGAGGGAAGCTCGATGGACACAAAAATTTTGACAGGCGGTAGCAGCGGCGGCTGGCTTAGAAAGGGGATCAGAACTGGGAGGTTTTACTCCGGCGCCAATCTAAAAGGTTCCTGGGTCATTTAGAGGGCGGGAAACTTACAAATTGCTTGGAATTAGCAAAGGTTGTGCATTGATTTCTGCAAAGAGTCACATTCCGGGCACCGTTCAGGTTGGCAGTTGCCTGAAAATAATTTTTGGATCCAAAAATTGCCCGCCAGAATAATTTCAAATGAACTTACCGCTTTGAGACCAGCTGCGTCAGCAAACTTGAAGAATCGTTTTACCGCCTTCTGGGTGATGGTTTGAGCTGTCAGTCCAACTATAACCAAGGAAAAAATCAAGAAGAAGCGCTGCATTGCTCAAAATCCGTGTACCAGGAGAACGTGTGCACCCGGATTACCCATTTTGATCCCCGTTTTCCTTTGTAATCCACTTCACGCGGTCGATAATCCCTGCCAATTATCAAATACGAAAGATCATGGGTCATTTATTGGCCGAAAACACAAAAAAATATACAAAATTGATGAAAATTGCGTAATTTACATGGGCTGCGTGCCATCGGCTGGATTCGCCCCTCCACTGGCTCCCATTGGATCGTTGTTAGTTCCCACAGCTCCAGCTGAACTGATACCACCTGCAGCACCACTTGGATCCGAGTTTCTGGGCACTGCTCCGCTTGGATTCATCATATTAGCCGAGGCTCCTGCACCGCCATTTACATCCAGATCGCCATTTTCGGGACTGTGGTTATCTGGTCGGCAGAGGACGGTTAAAACTGAAAAAACGGCCATTTAAAGAGGCAATAACACCTATAGTTTATTTTTTTTGAATTAAACTAATTTTCTGATCGAAATGGTGTAAAAATTAAAGAAAATGCATGCCGAAATCTAGAACTGCGAGTTTTTTTTAACTAGGCGCCCGTTTACTAGTGAAAATTGGGCGTCTTTCCCATTGCTAATATTAAATGTTTGGTTTTTAATGATTTTTTTCCTATTTTTCGTCCGACAGAAATTTTGGAGACATAAAAATGTAATAAATATGCAAAAAGGATGAAATTTGAAAGGCTACCGTAATCTAAAGAAAACTGCACCAAAAATCATCAAAAATTACCTTGAATAGCGAGAAAAATAAGTAGAAAACGAGGCATGTTGTGGCTATTTTTGACTGGAAACGGGGGGCTTTTAACCTCACTAGCGAGTAAACAGGAAACCGGATTAAAATAGCCCCTCGATGGCTGGCGATTTGTTTATTATCCATAGGTCCATTAAATTTCGGGGATAAAAAATATCAACAAAGCAATTAGCATCCATTTTTTGACCCCAGACACTTGTAGATCCCTATTTTTATTTAGAATTATAGTACAAATTAAGTATACGGGGTATCTTGCCGTTGTCCAAAGGCTTTTCTCTTCTCTTTGAGCTCCAAAGTCGGTCTAGTGAGGCGAGGATCCTCTGTCACTGGGGCAACTCTTTCTCGAACCAATTTAAGTCCAATAAAACGGATAAAACAATATTGAACAAGGCAATGGATTAGTAAAATAACCACGGAAAGCCCGGAAAGCGTCCAGCCATTGAAAAGGGACGTCCTATGCTGGACCAGGAAGTTTTGGCAGTAGTGAGAAGATATTTTCAGTGAATTTTGACATTCATCGACAATTTTGCAACCACAAGGAGCGTGGAACAGGAGAAATAGAGAAAGGCAGAAGTGCAGAGGGTAAAATATTGTCACTCCGGTGGCTATCTGAAAGAAAATGGATTAATTTGGGTGAAATAAGATTTTCTGCGCTCAATTTCTGGAGCTGACAAACCGAAGAAGTTGCGTGCGTCCAAAAAATACTATAAAATGGGCTAAGCGCGTAAAACTTTGGGATTATGACCCTGGAAACTTGTGTGACACATTTCAGTGACCATAGCACGCGTCAGAAGTTAGAAAACTGGGATGTCCGATTTACAAACCGTGAGTTCATTCCCGGGATAGACGATTTTTGTCAACATTTCTGCGACTAACACACCCAGGATTTTTTGGTGCGTATAATTTCGTGGTTAACGCGTAGGTTTTTGTGGTCCAAGTGGCGCAAGTTCAGATCTTCAGGATAACCAATTGCTTTTTGCTAACATTTCTTTGTCCATTTAACCAATTTCTGTGATTTTCCGGTGTAACTTGCGTAAAATACGCGGTACATTGTGGCTGTACCAGGATTATTAGCCTAGAAATGGCGTGTAACCCCCAACAAATGCTCCAGTGGTACAGGTTAAAAACCCCCTCAATAAACTCACAATTTTAGCCGTTTCCATTTTCGTTTTCTCAACTTTTCCTTCAGGAACCGTATAGCTAGCGATTCCCGGATAAACTGTCTTCAGAAGTGACTTGAAAAACACCGCTATGAAGTATAATCCAGCAAAGAGGATGAGTGTCCACCAATGGAGAAAAGAGCCAGCATAAGTTACGGTTAAAATCAACCCGATGGTGAAGATTATTGTAAGGAGAATATTCAAGATTATGAGGAAAATCGCCTAAAATTTCAAATTCTTGAATTTCGGGTGTTAACTTGCCAATTCTTTTCTCATTATAAGTTGGGTCAATAGAAAACTGCGGGGAGAAATGACCACGCGAAAGAGAGAAACCACAAAAGTACTGGGGAACAGGTTTTCAAGGCCCGAGAGACGTCTTACGATGAATTGAAACAACTAATCATTTATTTTTTCTTTCTTATGAAAAAATTGAGGTATTTATTTCGCTTGAAACATTGCATAATACTGATAGGGTTCGGGAAGAAGGCTATGTGTTTCCTCCAAAATCTCTTGTACTCGTAAAATCTCCTCTGGATCCTTAGAAAATAAAGCAATTTTTAGAGGAAATTTTCGAATAGGATCCAGCCCTAAAACCATAACAAATTAGGTTCTTTTAATCCCAAACCTCCTCGTTTTACGAAAGTCTCCAAATGCTCCAAATCTCTTTTATTATCCCATTTTTGTCCTATTTTTATGGACGGCTCCTTTCCAACCAAGTACAGATCAGCAGTGAATTGACGATTCTTTTTATTTGTAAATTTTGCCAGCAAAGATTCCCGAAAATCTTCATCATAAGGTAAATATACCGGTGTGCAGTAAATTACGGATTCTGGAATTGGTTTATCAGTCATCTTGGAAGAAACCGGCGTCGCAGGACTATGTTCGGGTAAAATTTTCGAATTTTCATTGGAAAAATTAAACGCGCGCTTCTTGAGGATTTTTGCTGCTTATATTTGCCAGAAAAGCTAACAGATATCACACGTTACCAAAGATCCGCGATTTTATCATTTTTTTGTCCTTTACCGTCTTCTTCGGGCTCATCGAAAATAATCAGCTCCCCAAAATATTCCGAAAGAATATCTTCACATGGTTCTTGAGTGTAAACCGTCATGTACACACAATCCGAAAGATCTGGCAGAGGTTTGCTAAAAATAAAAGGTAATATCTGGTAAAGCGTTGTTACATTAAAGCATCCAGTAAAGCTTGAATATTTTCCCGTTTCGGTCCGACAAGAACATTATTACTCTGAGAAAGATTCCACTCTACATTGTTGAATATTATACAATCTGGCAGAATGGGTGGACTGAAAAAATATGGCGAAAATGTCCAAACATCGCGAGAAATTAAATCAGGTGGCCGCGTAAGATCTTAAACCACAATATTACTCTAATTTAATATATTTAACCTGGATTTACATCTTCAACAATGTGCTTCCACCAATAACACAATGTATTGTTTATTTCTTCTTCAGGAGCTGATTCCAAGAAACATGCGAGGATTCGATTGGCATCCAAGGCTTGAATCAGGTCACGAAGATCCCGATGTGCAGTTGGATATTTCAATCTCAACATGACTTTTTCACCTTCGTTAAGAGTTTCAATCTGCAAAAGTATCAGTATAAAAAAGCACGCGTACCTCTGTTTTATTATGAATAACACGGGTTTCCTTCCACGGCTCATCGACGTCAATGTCAATAATTGTTCCGCCATTTGCCCTTATTACCGTGCCGCTTTTGAAGAGCTTTAAAAGCGGAATAAATTGCCGAAAGAAAATCGCCATCTTTCCAAATAATGAAGTCCTTGCTAATTCCGGGTATGAATATATTTGGGAAAAATCGTCACTTATTGTTACCTAAAAATGCAAATATTGGAGTAGTTCAGAACCTACCCTGTCAATTGTTTCCGACCCATCACCTCCGACTAATATTCCTATCTTTTTAATATTGGCCAATGCAGAACTTTTATAGCAAACTTTCATTCCATTCAGATACCAGTTTTTTAGGGCTCGACGAATTTCAAGGGGCTCTGAAAAATACAACGAGTGCACACGACGGAGACGCTGGCGCGCTCATAGCCGAGCTGCATCCGGAATTTTAATGATTATCAGTCCCCGGAAAAATCGATAACACGCGGAAAAATCGACAGTACTCGGAAAAATCGACAGTTTCCTGAACATTAGACTAAGGTCACTGGCGTGGTGTACTGCGGCTTTCCCGTGCTCCAAGAGTGTTTTAGCGTCGCAAGTTTGATCCCAGTCTAGCCCGGGATCATAAAATTCGGAGCATTTTAAATTTTTAGCAATAATTCTGGGCTTTTTATGTCCGGTGTGCGCCCAGAGCTTATAAATTGTCAGAATTTTATGTCAATGGCCCATTGACTCAATGGGATTTTTGCAACTATTTCTGTGGCCAAAAGCTGACTATTGCTTTTTTATAGCTAAAATTAACGTTTGATACCGGAAAAATAGAAAAAAAATCCTTACCATCGCCGTCAAATCCATCAATTTCCTTGCAATAAAACAAATCATAATCCGGAGCATTTATCTCCATAACCCGATAAATGGTGTTCATACTATATTCAATGATTTCACTCTAAAATTTGAATTTTCGAGAGCCCTATTTTACCTTATTTCCCGTCAATCGATGCCTGGCCATCATAGTAAAATCACAATTTGTATTGATATATGCGGTATCGAATAATCTCAAGACGTTTTCTTTCTCGTTATATTCGAAATCCAACGCCCCAATTGCTATCCGCATAATGTTTGCGGCTAGAAAGGTGCAGAGCGGACCACCACGAGCAAAAATCTAAACAGTTTACATCGGTAAAATAAGTTACAGTACCCGCAACTTGCTGCTATCCGGTGGTTTGATTTTATTCACATAATTTTCTAAAACTGTAGTATTCCTGATAACCTAAAAAATTGGGTCAAAAATTAGGAAAAGATTACTGGCTCGTCTTCATGCTCATTGTCGAAGACTTTGACCTTCCCAGTAAAGGTGTACGCTTCTTTGGAGTTGTTAATTTTTCGAATTAGATCTTTATCCAATTGGTAGACTTCTTTTACAACTTTATGAGGCTGCGGACTGAGCTCTCGCTTCATGTAATAACCCGCATGATGGCTGAAATATTGGGTGAACAATCAATGTCACTATTCACCAAGTCACCGATTTTTCACTTTTTTCCAAATTTTTTTCTATCGTAGGCAAGCTTAGGCTTTGTAATGCTCATTGTAGTTGTTTAAACTGATTTTAAAAGCCATCCCGAGAAGCTATGCGGCAGCGAAGTGGGGCTTATTTTGGTGACATCGAACACACTTGCTCGCTAAAAACCGCTCTAGAAAATTTTCTGCGCGTTCTTCTTCTGTCAAAATTTGGGCTTAGGCTTAGTAGAGCCTATTTTACTATTTCCGAAAGTTTTACGGCTTGAACGCATTTCTGTGCGCAGCAACACCCAAAAATAATGAATAGTGACACTGAATGTTGATCAAATATTGACAGCCTTAGCCGGAAAATCAAAAATCGAAGAACTTACGGATAGTAAACAGGATATTTGAAAGGCTGCCTATTTTCTCGGCTGCCCATGTCGCTGTAAGATCTAAAATAATTAAATAATTGGATAGACGGTAGATTAATTTCAGAGATTAAACTTTCCTGCGAAATTGACCCGATCCCTCGTTTCCCTGGGGTCTGACCCTTATTCTGTCATTTTGGGAACCCTTGAGACGATGAGCATACTTCCGGTCATCTTTTTGAGAAATTCAACATACCACCGTGATCAACAGCCTGAGATCTCGGTGACTAGTTCGAAAAATATTATAAAAGCGCCTAATTTTAGGGTGCAATGAACCTAAATAGCCCTCTGGTCAATGATTTGACCTAAAGCTTCCCATTATCGGGGTGTCACTACCCTGGTGAGCATACTTGCGGTCATTATTTTGTAAAACCAAACTGGAAACTTACCTTTTCGTTTCAATTTTCAGCCGACAAATCCATATTTCTAGCTTCTATTGAGATCCTCTGCCTTAGTATAGAAGATAAATTAGTCTCACATAAAAATAAACTAAGAAAAATACTTCACTATCCCATTTCTACAGAAAAAAAATATAACAGGATTTACTCGTTCACCGTGTTTTATTAGACACAAAATAATAAATTGTAAATTATATAAAAAACACAACAGATCCACAGATTTTTGACGCGATTTTTTCTTCTTTTCCTGGGGAACTGGGCGATGGGAGTACAGAGGACTCATAACAAAAATACAAAACGGGGGAATAAATTTGTTGTCCACAATTTTTTTGACACAGAGACACTACGCGTCGCGCTGCGACCTCTTTTTCTGCGGGAAATCTAACTGCTGAAAACTCGAAGGAAGCTGGTTCTTTTTACAGAAGAAAGATGACTTTTGACCGGGCATAGTGTACCAGAATAATGTTGCAGGAGGCTGGGTTTTTTGTTGTTTGTTGGGGGGAAAAATATACAACGCCGCTATGGGGAAATATTGGGGATTCTAATAGAAAATATTGGGCGCGTACGGGGCGGCTCGCTCTGGGCACAGGAAGCGACGAAAGACGGCCGATAACGGGCTGCCTGGCCGACGCTTCATGGCTACACAATTTCTTTAGGATTAAAACTAAAAGGGACAGGGGATGACAATTTACACGAGAGCGGCGTGGAGCTAAAAATACTACGAAAAAGAGTTAAATATACACACGATGACCGAGAATAGAAGATAAGAATAATATACCGAGGAAAATACACTGGGTAAAACTATTGGCGGAACCTAGAATCAGCTAAGAAAATGAATAAATGTATGTGGGAAAAAATAGACAATGGATTTTACGGTAGAGTGACGTAGGTTTAGGCAACGGGTCCTATCTGGAAAATGGGGGAATTAATTTTCTGTACAGGAATTGTGGATCCAATATCTGGCGCCAAAAAAAAGTGGCATTTCAAGTTTTTAACGCCAAATTTGTGGCAATTTTTCGTGCTGTTTAAAATATTTTTTGCATTTTTGTTTCGCAACTGCGCAACTTTTTCGTAGCAGCGCAGTTTTATCATTTTCCCCAAAAATTGGGAGCACAAAATGGACTCAGCCTGAAATTGGCGCACTTTTCTGACTTTGGAGTTAAAAGTGGAAAAATATGGCTTCCCCAGTGCCACTACTTACCATGTTAGACTTTATTATGGAAGGCAGGTTGTTGTAGGGGCTGCGTCGACATGTAGAGGCTGCCATCGCTGAATGGTTGACTGGCAGAAAGTCCCGCGTACATTGCAGCAGCTGCCTCAGCGAATGGTTGGACCTACACCAATAAATTCCTTTAAAGGGCGGAAATTACCTGACGAGGAGCCGTTCCACTAGTAGACCCAGGACTGGATGGAATTCCCGGGTAATTTGACATAGGATTGACGAAAGCTGAAAAATCGATGGTTTTTGGGAGTTCCACACGAAAAAATGTACACACAATGGCCTTCTAGCAAGGTGACTACAAGATACGCCAATTAAACAAATAAATATTATTTTGCGAGTCTCAACACGAATGGCTACAGTATGAACCTGTGGTAATATCGATGGGCGACCCGCATTTTACCAACATTGGCGCGCCTGTAATCGGATGGAATACCGGCGAAGTTACTTCTATTGAGAAATTTGGTTAGAAGAGGGAAAGAAGTGGAGAACTTACCATTTGCCATTCCTGGATACAGGAAGTTACCGTAACCCAAACGAGGTAGATACGTTGCGTAAGCTGAAAATGACGTTTTTAAAGCCAAAAATTTGAGGTAACGGGGCCTATTTTTACGCACTGGCGAACAAAAAAACGTGTGCACCTGTGGAAAATGGTTGGTATACCGGATTGGCAATAAAAATGTCGCGGGTTCGATTCCCCAGTCGGCAGTCGGTGGATTTTTGTTAACATTTCTGTGCCCGGCGGGCTTTTTCTGCATTAACTCACCTAAAAGTTGCTCTGGTGGCAGCCCATAAAGATTTCTAGCAGCAGCAGCCCGGGATTTGTTCAATTGAACCGGAAGCATGACCTAAAACCTCTCCATTAAATTTTTCTCCTAGTAGAAACTGGCCTCCTTTGGTTGAGCTTTCTTACATTCGACCATTTTGCCATTGATCTCATGGAAATGAATTTCACAAACTTTGTCGGAGACTTCATCATTGTCAAAGGTTATGAATCCGAATCCTGGAATTCGCGGGGTTTTTAGGGGAAACATATGTGCGCCCCCTTCAAAAATCCATTAAATTATGGCTGACGAGGGAAATACTCAAGCGGACAATTTAAAACACCAGACTGGCAAATCGGAAGTCCTGCATTATGCAAATAGACCTTTAAAATTTCTTGGAACATTTTTTTAAAATCATGCTTCCTTAGAATACGGTAAGTTTTCAAAATTGCGCGTTTTCCTAGATTTTTCTAGCTTCCAGAAGATTTATTACCCGAATACAGCAAAAAATAGAGAAACATGAAAGATTGCCTAATTTTCTATTAGCAATGGGTCAGATTCCCCATTTTCATCCGTAAACTCGCGTTAATTTAAAAAAATTCGTATCTTCTGATTCCCGTATACATTTTCATTAATTTCTAGTGCATTTTGAACGGAAAAATATGCTCTATTTAATGAAAAACTAAGCAAAAAAGCTAGTTCAATGTGAAAAATTCCAATTTTTGAAGTTCTCCTGTGTTTTCGCCAATTTTTGAATTGATCGCTCGTTTAAATCGGTTTGGGACCCGGGAAAAAAACCATTTAGAGCGAATTACCTCGATGCCGTTGTGTAGCCTTATCAAACATCAGCATAGCATCTTCTACCTGAAAAAGGGCTTCGATTTAAAGATGAAAATAACTTTAGACTACAATATTTTCTGAGCTAATGAACTACAGAATAATCTGCGGCGATACTGGTGGCAAAATTTTTATCAGCTGTAGAGCTACAATTGTTGTTAGGCAAAAAACGCATATCTACTGCCCATAACGGGGTGCAGACAACCCGACGACTACAAATACTTTCTACTATAAAAAAATAAATAAAAATATCTACAGTACCCTGTTCCAATTTTCGTTGTGGGAGCCTAAACCCAGGTTTAAACCCTGATTTAAAGGAAAATCCACTCACTTTTCCATATTGTTCGAAATAATTTTTCATATCTTCTAAAGTTGAAGAAGCTGATAACCCGCCTATGAAGACTTTCTTTGTTTTTGTAACCATCTGAAATTTTTTAAAATTAAATGGATTGCTAAATAAAATTGGGTAAAATGGTGACAGAACCCACGGGAGGATAGCCAGTAACCAGGGCCATTTTTCGTCGACGTAGATTTTAGAGTCTATAAGGACTGCTGCGGGGTGCTCTCTCAATTATGCTGTGCCGCCAACTGAACGAATAATAGTTGGCCCCACGACCACTTCGAAGGGCGCCAAATTATGGGGCGAGGTATTTCACAGGGAAAAGACCGGAGGTAGCTGCCTGCCTAAACTGCTAACCGCTTCGTTGAGCACAAGATTTGTTGAGAAAGTATAGCTTAAAGCTTGAGGGGGAAATGGAGAGGAAAGTCGAGAGAGAGAGAGAGAGAAAGTTCGATCTGCCAACGCCCAAAACAGGTATAAACCGCTGCTGGGAAGAAAGAGAAAAGAGGGAAAAAGTTGAAAACCCCATTAGTTACACAGTTGAAACAGCAGGGTGAAATTAACTGTTTTTAAATGGGAAATTTAATTAGATTATTGTAACTTGTTTAATATGGCGGGGAATAATCGCATGAACGTGGAAAAAATTGCAAGAATCATCCGAAAATCTAGGAAAAAGTGCAGAAACACTTAAAATGAAATGAAAAAATCCTTTATTTCTACCAGCATTCTTAAAATTTTCGCAATTTATAAATCCTAGGAGCGCAATCTTTTTTCTTAAATACCGAAAATATTAGCAAAAAAAGATTAGGACGACAGCGGGAATCGAACGGGCGACCTCTGGGTTGAAAATCGGCCGGAAAGCGCATTTTTTGTTCTTTTGTACGGATATTACGAG
Source organism: Oscheius sp. DF5033 (assembly GCA_964036215.1). Lineage (NCBI taxonomy): Eukaryota > Metazoa > Nematoda > Chromadorea > Rhabditida > Rhabditidae > Oscheius > Oscheius sp. DF5033. Next base: position 203,861 of record CAXIWN010000004.1, on the reverse strand, counting down.
TTTTGTGGTGAAATAAGTTTTCCAATTAAAAGTTCGCGAGTTCGATCCCCAGGCGCTACCTAACAAGGGAATGGCTTGTAAGGATCTTTGCCAAATTTCGATAATTCCCCGAGATTTTTAGGATGTGATGATGCTTCCTGTTCCTTGTTGCCCAAAACATAAGATTAGACTCTCGCAGCAATTATTCAATCTGTCCATCTGGTTGAAAGTGACACGTTTTTTCGTCCCAGCCAGCAAAAACAAGGAAGAGCAGGGCTACTTATTTATGATAACAGACAGAAGCAGAATCCTCATCTTATTGTGTGAGCAGACAGAAAGCTCCGCATATTTTTAAAAGAAACGAGAGATGACAGATGGAAGACATCATAAGCAGACGCAATGGGAAGAACTGCGGAGCCCCTCAAAGATTGGCCAGGAGAGGGCCGATGGAGTGATTATGATGGGATGGATAAGGGCCCTTTTGCCCCAAGAGAGAGGGCCAGGAGAGCACGCATGAGGAAAATAAAGCTATAGGCGGGAAAATTGCGGGAAAGTTGACTGGACCCGCTATTTTCTCTTTTTTTGAAAAATGCTGCATGCACTTTGGTGGATTAACTTCGCCTAGATGAATGTTGGATGGATAAAAATAGTCTTAGAGAGTGTTGGAGGGGAAATTTAAAGCATTCTGACCTCAGTATCTCATAAACTAATAGGAAAATACTAAAAAATAATGAAAAATGCTTTTCAGGTAAACCGTAAAGCCAAAATTCGCGAGGGCCTGGAGATACGCATAACCAAAACGTCGCGTGTTCGATCCCGGCGCGTGCCTAAAGATTATTGCTGATATTTCTGTGTCCTGCTGGCATTTTTCTGCAATTTTAGGTCACAAATGGTTGTTAAAACGTGCTGTGTGCGTAAAATTAGTGAATTATGATCTTAGAAACCGATGGGGCACATTTTCGTGATCAAATCGCGCGGCAGAAGCCAGAAAGCTGGGACACCCGTGGTCCTGTGCACCCAATTTCTAATCTAATGGATCCAGGTTCGATCCTCTCGCCTACCATAAGATTTTTTACCAACATTTCTATGAAAAATACGCAATTTTCTGCGTCATGCACAGATATAATCAGCTACAGTAGACCAACTGGCCTTTAAAAACTTCTACCAAGGTTGTGGGCGACCAGCCTGCTTAATCAACTATAAACGTTCTAATTTTTGGTCTTAAAATTCTTCCACCTCTTTGCTCTTCCAAAAATGTTCAATATCCAAGCTGCGTATATGTGTGAAATGCGATAAGTGGCCAAATGTTGTCGCTTGTCATTTGAGCGTCCCTTTTGGTAAGAAGAGGGCCGGCCATATTCGTAAATATGCGGAGAAGGGAGAAAAGCTTTTAGCGACCTATTGGCTAGGTTTTTGGGGACACGAACAGCTGTTCTCGGTTTTGTTTTGGGGTCTACGCTGCCCCCAGGGGTCCGGAATTTTTCCCCAGTGACATAACAAAGTTTTCAATCAAAAACGGAAGCTTTACGCGTTGTTTTTACCTTTAACAAAGGCCTTTTTTAAATGATGAAAACTGGAGGGGGAAGGAATAATGGGCAAAACATCTGTGTGCCAGAGAGAAAAGAAAAGGCCCGAGACTCAATCCGAGGAGATTACTCGGCGAGCGAGAGAGGAGCCAGCACCGATTATTATGAGAGTGCTCTGGAGGCTGCAATGTGCCGGATTACTCCTGCAGAGAATAGTAAGAGAAGAGGTAAGACAAAAATGGGATGTTTTTAATGATGCGAAAGATGTTTTCTTCTGTTGAGAGGCCAAACAGCACAAACAACCTTCTGCGCTGTCAATAGCCGACCTGTACGGAACAGGTTCAGGCGAGAGTGATCTTCAATTTTGTCTTTTGTTTTTTTTTCGTGTGGTGTAAAACATGGGACACGCGTGTTAATTTTCTTTAAAGGGGCGGTAATGCTGTCGTTTAAACGAATTTTTGGGGAATTTTTTTAGCAAATTTTGACCAGAAAAATGTACTCTATTTTATGTAATTACCCTTTCAAGGATAAAAAAGGCCTATGATTCAGTCATCAACTAGCGGAAATGGCCCACGGGCATTTATGCTTCTCCGTCCTTCTATTTTATAGAGGAAGCAAAGAAAAAAGGACTTCGGAAACGATTTACTGCCTCAGCGAACTTGTGCTGTGTTCATGAGCAGAAAGAGAAAGAAAGAGGGAGAACTAAAGTGGGCCCCCTGAAGCAGAGAGGGGGACCTCCTCCTTAGACAGCAATTAACACCTATTACATCAAATAGGGCCTGAGGAGAGGAGTACCCAGGCGAGGAAATTATTGAATTCGAATAGGGAAGTTTGGGGATTTAAAGGAATTTACCAGATGGGGGAATTCTAGAGGTCCTCAAGCGAATTTTTCTATTTTTTTACTGCAATCGTCTAATGAAAATTTTAAAAGCTAGGAAAATGCAAAAATATGAGCAAATTGTAAATTTTTAAAGGCTACCGTAACCTAAGGAGTCCTGGGGATTTAAAGAGGGTGCTGAAATCGATTTAAAGGAATACAGTACCCCAGGAAACAAAGCAAAGCCTCCAGGAAGCAGAAAGCAAGCGTAATCTTCAATTGTACTTTTGGCGAACGTCCGCCCGCTCCTCCCATTCCGCCATTCTTTTTCTTCTACTTGTGTGCTTCGTTTTGAGACGCCAATCACTCACGAAGAGCCCCCTTGCCCGTTACGTGAAAACGACACAATCCCCCTCTCCGCCCGGCCGTCCGTCTCTCCTAACAATCCCCTTCAATATATCACAGGGCCAATTCCGCTCGACTGCCCGAGAAGGCCCCTTCGAATATAAGAATTGGATTCTGTCACCATTTTGGCAAAACAAAAATTGGAAACTAACCTTTGCTTGTGCTCTTTTAGGGAAAGCAACTTTAGGATCAATCTTCTTCCCGTCTAAATCGTGCTCCTCTTGAGCCAGCACCTTATCTACACTAGCTGGGTCGACAAAAGTTATAAACCCGAAGCCTCTGAAAATGGAAAAATGAGCAAAATATGCAATTTCAGAGCATTTAAAATAGGACCTTTTGGACATATCTGTGGTCGCGCGCTGATTTTTAAAGAAAAAGCTCGCCGGTTCAATCCCTGTCAGGCGATTTTTGCTCACATTTCGATGTCAAATTCGGTGCGGCCAACTAGTAATTTGGATTTTTTCTCTCAGGAATTCTGATGCTCCTCTGCTGCGTTGGTTAATGCGGCGAATTTTTTTCCCAAAAAGGACGCAGGTTCGATTCCCGAGCAGGAATTTTTCTGATGCTCCCGATACGAATATTACTGAAAAATGAGGTAATCTACTCGAACTCCCAGCGCGAAAGATTTCCAATAAGAAACGTACCTAGCCCGTTTAGTAGCAGGATCCCGCATTACCATACACTCGTTAACTTCTCCAAATTTACTGAAATAATCGCGAAGGCCTTCTGCTGTTGTCTGCCAGCTCAATCCACCAATAAACATTTTGCTGAAAACTGGTCAATTATCCTCGATTTTTCCGTTTTTAATAAAAATACCTACCTTAGATCAAAACTCATCCATTGATTTGAACATGGCCCGTCAATTTTAGAAAATATATCATCTTCCTCATCAAGCATCATATCTAACGGGGACATAGGGGGTTTCTAGACGATTTCTGGAGGAAATATATGATTTAAAGGAGGGAGAAAGAGAGGAGAAAACAGGGACATCTGGACCAATTTGGTATATAAGAAAATGGTTCTATCCCAATATAGGAGTCCGAAATCAAAATAGGAGTCCGAAAAAAGTTGAAAATCAAAATAGGAGTCCGACGAGTTTTTGATCGGTGCAGTGAATATAGGAGTCCGGTGAAATTTTTAGCATTTTATGCCGAAAAACATGTTATTTTTCGACGATATATGTATCAATCGAAAGCTCTCAGCCTCATGAGTTCAAATATGGTGGTAGGAGAGCTGTTCAGGCTTGGTGAAAAAACTTTTTCGCGACTTATTTCCTAACAACGGAAATATTATGGGAAAAAAGGGAACAAGTTTCGAAAAAGTATTTCCGCCCAGCCTAAGGAGCTCTCCTACCACCATATTTGAACTCATCAGGCTGAGAGCTTTCGATTGATACATATATCGTCGAAAAATAACATGTTTTTCGGCATAAAATGCTAAAAATTTCACCGGACTCCTATATTCACTGCACCGATCAAAAACTCGTCGGACACCTATTTTGATTTTCAACTTTTTTCGGACTCCTATTTTGATTTCGGACTCCTATATTGGGATAGAACCAAGAAAATTCGCGGAGGAGAATTGATTATCCTCCCCTTTCTCACCAGATCGTCGGATCAGAAAAGAATGAGTAAAAGCCGACCACGGCCGTAATGAAATGTTTTCTAGTTGCCACGAGAGTCAGAGAGTGACTGCAGGCTGTTATTCTTCAAATTGTTCAATGTTCTCAATCTGACAACACACAGAGGGAAATGTACATTTTACTGCTACCAGTTTTTTTTGTGGTCAGAAAACATTGGGAAAAGGACCTGGGAACTGCAAACGACGACGGAAAAAAATGCTGGCAAGCGCACTGTCCAATGGAGCAGGCTAGAAGGTCGCAGGTTCAATTCCCGCCCAGCCCAAGGATTTTGCTGATATTTTTGTGCTCTAAAGAAGTTTTTCTGCAATTTTAGGCCTCAAAAAGCCTGCAAAATGCCCTGGGCGCTTAAAATTAGAGAATTATGACCCTAGAAATCCATGAAACACATTTCTGCAATCATAGACGAAAATAGATTTTTGTTGTAAATTTTAGGGTAAATACGGGGCCAAACCACAAATTTCGGTTAAATAAAGGATTTCTAGCGTTTTGATGACTCAAACATGGTGAAACATACTCAAAGATTTATTAAAAAGGTCAAGTTCCACGTGATATGGTCCCGCGTTATATGTTTTGCGGGGAAAATGCGATCCTATTCCATTACCAGCTGACAAACACTTGCAAAACAAGGATAATTAGATGAAGAGAGGCGCAAAAGAGCACACAATAGAAATAGAGAAAAAAAATAGATGCCAAGAGGAAGCGGATGACTAAAAAATTAGGTGGTAAAAATCAATAGAGGGAGACCATGACAATTAAAGCACAAGGCAAAGAGGCGGGTGGATCTCGTGTGCATTAGTGCAAGGTTCAAAGAGATGAAAATGGCTGGTAAAATCCGCTATTTTTAAACCATTTTCCCCTTGTTTTTGGAAATTACAGGCAGCTTGAAACAACAAAACCTTGAACTTTTGACTGTTGGCGGCTGTCTTTGGTTGTTTGCATGGTTGTAGTCGATTTATCATCCAAATTAATGGAGCAGAAATCACGCCGGGAATCATTTCCTTTGGTGTTTTGCAAAGTAAATTAAAGAGAAACTCTCATTCACGGGAGATAACGTCAATCGGATGGGAAAATAGAAAGAGCTTTCCTGGGACAACACAAAGAAGAACGGAAATTGGAGTTTTGACCGCAATAATAGAGGAAAAAGTTAACAGAAAAGAGAATTTGCATGGGGTAGGGTACAAGTTTTTGGTTTAAAGGGAGTCTACAGTATTCCTAAATCTTTAATTGGAGTCAAAACTTGGTTTTAATAAAATTTAATAGGCTGCGCGTCTTTTTACAGCGAGCGCGGCGATTTGCTTCGAAAAGTGCTCACAAAAATTCCAACAAATTGATTTTCACCAAGATTTCTCTCGAAATAATAACAAAATAGCCACAACTTCGATTCTCACGGTGGCATGGAGATTTTTGCTAATATTTTTGTAGCCTGGTAGCGTCTTTCTATTATTCTAGGGTACAAAATTCGATAAAAATTCCCTAGTCGCGTAAAATTGCCCAGTTATGGTAATAGAAACCCGCTTGACATGTGCGTTCATGGTAGTATTGGCAATCCAAGGGTCGCGGACTCGATTCCTCAGGATTCCCAAGGATTTTTGCTAATATTTCAGGACCAAAAATGACGATTTTCTACATTATTTTGGCCAAAATATCGAAAAATAGCCTAAAAAGGAGCAAAAGAGCCACGTTTATCAAAAACAAACTGAAAATAAGATGTGGACAGTAGAAATGGACGGATAAGCTAGCCAGAATTCATCCGCTAAAGTACATTGAAAAGCAGATTATCACAAAAAGCGAGGGAGAGTGCTAAAGAACAGAGCAGATAATCCTGGGTGGGAGGAGGTGAGCTGATTGAAAAACAATGAAAAGGGCTTGTTTTTGTGCGAGACGTGTACTTTTGATTATTGGCTTCTTTTTATTCTCTGGGTGTAAAATGTGAGTGATCTTTGTTGGGAGGGGAGAGAGGGTAAGAAGATGAAGGAGAGGAGGGACAAACCTCAGCCAGACCTTTGATGCTTTGAAGCAAACAAGTAAACAAACAAGAAAAGGGCAGCAGGAGATAGGGAAGGGCATGGGAGCACGTCAAAATGCAGAAAATTAATGAAATTCTTAGAAATATGCTATTTTACCCAAAATCTTTACATTTTACCCAAAAAATGGGGAGGAAATCAACAGTTTTCCCTCCTAAATTCAAAAATTCAGTAGAATTATAGGTTTAGAGGATCCCACAACGAAAACAAAATGATGTAGGCTCAGAAAACAGGCCCTTATATCGATAAAAGAATATAATATGACTACACGCACACAATGACACACGTAAACAACACCGGCTGCTGGGGGGCTTGAACGCAGGAAATTTGTTGATCCAAGAGAGATTGAAAAGAGTGGGGGATGTTTTGACGATAAAAACTGGACAGCTGACTGAAGTTTTCCAGGTAGTCAAGGGGCGAAGAGGCTTTGTATAGTTGAATGATATTTAAAATTAATGAAAAAGGAAGGGAAAAAGAGGACAATTTGGAAAATAATGAGCGATGATGAAAGTGTGCACAAAAACAGAATTACGTAAGGAGAAAGCGGACCGCCCATTTGTGTTCGTGGAAAATTGACACTGGAATAATATTTTTGAGGGATTTTGGCAATTCTTGGTTACAAAATGGCGGTAAAAATGCAGGCTTATGGTCCTAGCCTTCGGGGAATATTTTATACCAATTTTCTCAATTTGGTCCAGAATTTTCCAAGCTTTGGCTGTAAAGTGCTATGAAAAACGATGTTATCGCTTCAAAATGACTAGAAATTGTCGCCCAGCGCTTATTTTTGCTTCCAGGACACTTTTCTGGAGTCTAGGAGTAAGAAAATGATGCTTGACGAGGAATTTTCCCCCTTTCTGGGTGATTTTTACCCAATTTCTACTATAAAAAGCGCATAACTTACCCAGGATCTTGCGTCTGACTCCCGTCATCTGAATCCGCGTGTAGACGAGCCTCTTCATGCCCATCACCAGCAGGACTCCCACCACCTCCCCCACCTTCGCTACGACCACGATCAGTACCGGTTGAAGTATTCATCTGTGTTGACCCGCTGCGTTGCTCGTCCATCAAACCAACTACGCCTCTGAAATTGTCTCATTTTTAAAAAATTGCCGACTTTTTAATGTTATTTCCCCCTTTTTTCTTTCTTTTTGATAAGAAAACAGAACTGATCCGATCTGGCGAGAGGTGTCGCTGTTGACCGAAACGTTTTACTTTGATCTTTGCTTATCTTCATGCGAAAAAGTCAGAGAACCAAAGGCGTTGCTTCGAAAAGTTACGTATCTTTTTAAAAATCAAGAGAGCGGTCATTTTCCGGTAGAAAAGGCTACATGGAACCGTTATATTTCATTAGACAAAGAGAAATCATCACGATGCGCGCAGCTGTGGCGACGGGGGAAAACAGAGGACACTCAGGGCGAAAAGAACCCTAGAAATCGGAGGATTTTCACTAGTTTTCCACCATTTTTTAAAGGAAATTATTGAACCCAAGCAGATTTTGTGCAAAAGGGCGCCAAAAAGGAAGTGAATAGGAGAGGAAGAGAAAGAGAACGAAAAACATGGCCCTGGTCGGAAAACAATCCAAGCCGAGCTGCTGCAGCTGGTTCGAACGCCGTGGGTTGCGGGGGGAGAGAGAAAACAAGTTAGTTATTGATTGAAAGTTTTTTTGGGGGGAAAATAAGGAGATTCTGGTTTGGGATTTCAAAGGAAATGATGCAACCCCGGAGGGTCACATGCTGAAAAGTCTCAACCGCCCTATGTTTTGTGTTATCACGAGGAACACGCCCGGCGAGGAGAGGCTCTCTCACAGAGAATTCCTCATTTTTTTCTATTATTTACCCCCAGAAACCTTCTCTTATCTCCCCTTGTATGGTCCTTAGTCTCCAGCAGCGCCTGTTCTCCCAGCGAACACAACAAGCCATCAACGGGGCAGCGTCCTTGGCAAATCTCACGCGCGTCCCCCTTGTAGAAGGGGAGAGAAAACAGGTCGCCCGGGCCTGGCACTGTTGGGGCCATTAATTTTTATTTTAATGGTTGATTTTTCAGTGTTTTTGGTCTTTACATTTGCGGTGTCGATCGGAGAATATTGACAAAAATCCCAGAAACAACCCCGGGGTCGGTTTCCTCTCTTTTTTTTTCGTCAATAATCAAGAATTTTTAGGCACCCTATGATTTTTTCTTTACTTAAAATTGCAGAAAAACGGCTGCAAGCCCTAAAAATATCGGAAAAATCCCTGGGACAACCCGGGGAATCGAAACCGGGAATCTTGGATTGCAAATTGGTCCGCCGACTGTGAGCGCTCTGGATTTCTGGCTTCTGGCGAGCTTTAGCTACTAAAATGTGTCCCATGGTTTTCTACGATTATAATCCGCACATTTTATCCACTCCAGGAAATTTTAGAGGCTTTTTATGAGCTAAAATTGCAGAAATATTGGTGCAGGACACACAAATATTAGCAAAAATCTCCGGACGGATACGAGAGTCGAACTTGCGACATTTTAATTGCAGTTTACCACTAGATCATGGATCTTTTCAAGTATTTTCGATCTACCAACCTTTCTTTACTCAGAAGTTACCGTATTTTTTAGGAAATTATTATTTTTCAGGCCTTAACTTACCTATTAAATCTGTACATTTTGTGTAGTTGTGTGTAGATTATTGTAATATGTTCTCTCTTCTAATATTCTAATAGTCCTTTAAATAGAAATTCGTAGAGAGGCGAAGAGAAGAAGACTAATACTACCCGAAAAGGTACCAGAAAAGAATACTGTGTTCTACGATCAGAAGAAATATAAAGAGAGAGAGAGAATACTTCACATGGGGAGGAGCCCCGGGAATGGCGCACAGGCACGGGAAGAAGAGAACAGAGAGCGGAGAGAGAAAGTGTCGGCCGCCTCTTTCTCTCTCTCTCCCACAAATAATCGATGCGTATAGGGAAAGAAAAGAGAAAAAAAGACATGGGTGGCATTGGCGGGAAAATGACCTTCTCCCTCGCCAGCAAGTCAAAGCAGAAATTGGCAAGGGGAGGGGCTTTTGCATCAATTTTTGGGCCATTCCTGGCCATTTTACTGGTCAAAAATCAGTTACAGTACCACGAAAACAATGATTACTCAAGTTTTTGTACGGAAATTGCACGAATTTTCGATTAGCAAGCGGTTTCAGCGGGTTGAAATTGGTAGAATTGCATTTTTACTCAAGGTCGATGCCCTTTTGGTCATTCAAACAGCCACAATTTGGGGTAAAATGTTCGTTTTTATTAAAGGGCGGCTGAACAATTAAAAATATGCTCATTTCCGGGGGAAAACCGGGTTTTTATGGTCTAAATTTGGCTAAAACAGCCATTCTGAGGGGAAAAATGTTAATCGCAATTTTTCTTCGAATTTCCGCAGGATTTCCTAGTTTTTTTTTTGCTTGGACAAAGCGAAACACCACAATTTTTTCCCATTGACGTGGTAGGGAAAGGGGGACAGATTCCAAAAGTAAACACAGCAGGCGCTTTCAGTTTGAAACTCGGAACACCCAATTTTCGATGGTTCTCAATGTTTCTCAACGTCACTTGGGCAATCTCCTTCAGCGTCATTTGCCACGCGTCATTCTGAGCATATTTTATTACTCCAAGAGCTTCTTTTGGAGAAAAGAAAGGGAAAACGGGAAAAGAGCCCTGAGATGAGAAGGAATTCAAAAAACAGAAAAATAAACAACATTCGAGACGATGACGAAGGAGCCATGTCATGCAAAAAACTTCCTACCCGAGGAATTCGTCATTATAAGGGCCAGTGGGAGGGAAAGAGATCGAATAGTAGGAAAAATCGCGGCTTTTCGGTTAGTTTCAGCCATTTTTATGGTCAGGAAATCAGCAAAAATCTCTGGGTCTGCGGGGAATCGAACTTGCGACCTTTGGATTGAAATCCCAGGGCTCCGCGCGGGAAATCGCCCTGTCGAGTAAGAAAATAATGAAAATAACTGGAATTTTGACCAGGATCCTTGCCAGAAAACAACAGCTGGTTGCGTGATGACAAAAGGAGCAGTAAATTGGTGAGAAAAGATTAGTTGACTGTGTGCCCCGAAAAATCAACGGAATGTTCCCCTCCTCCCTCACAACAAGACCCTCCTAATAACAAAAGTTTATTTATAGGCTAGTTTTCTCCCCCTTCTCCCGGTTTTGGAGGCCCCCAATGGTAAACATCAGACATTTTCATCTTCTTCTGCAAATCGACATAAATGATTCCCGAGGGAACTGGCGAGAGAAAAAAAAAGATGAGGTCGCTCAGCTGGAGAAAGAGGGTGTAATAAAGATAAGAAATTGGAAAAATAGATTGTTTACTTCGCTTGGAGACACTGCAAGTTATTTTTATTAAATAGAGCTAATTTTTCTGGTTAAAGTGCAGTAAAAATTAAAGAAAATGGACGCGGAAATCGGGAGATATGAATTTTTTTTAGAATAAGCGCGCGCTTACGTGAAAATTGGGCATCTGACAAATTGCTAGTGCAAAATTTGTCAATTTTCTTCATTTTTTACAGTATTTTTGGATACAGGAAAAATTTAAAAAGAACAAAAGAATAATCAAAGGAACCACTCTGGCGGCAAAACAATGGGAGTCTTTCTTGTTTTTCAACGAGTACTTCTCTATCGGTGACCGGTGGGGGAGAACGGGATAATAAATCGTAAAGTGGCAACTGGAGGCCTTCTAGTTTATGAGAATTCATTTAAAATCCAGGAAACTGGGCTATTCAATGGATTCTACCATTTTTTGGGCCATTTTCCTATCGAATTTGCGATCGACCCGGTAAAACGGTCATTACCAGGAAAAATTACCAGAAAAGTGAAGATTTACCAAAATTTTTGTGTGATGATTCTCCTCACCTGGATAATTCTTCCTCAGCAGCTCTCTTTAAACCAGAAAATATTCTCTTCTAGCAGCTACAGTAGCCTACTACTTGAGCTATAGAGAGAAACTACAGCCTCTTCCTCGAGAAGTAAAGTTGCCTGCGGTAAAGATTTGAAGATAACGTCGTCCCTTGAAGAGAGAGAGGCAAAGATTGATAAGCCAGCCGCTGTGTGAGTGAAAAGAACGCTGTGTGCTGGTGGTAAGGCTAGTCAACAACTGCAAAACTCGACTAGAGGAAGGAAGAGGGAAAAGGGGAAAAGAGAGAGAACGCCTGCCCCACAACAACAACAATTTCGGGGCCTAGAAGAGACTGGTACTGCTGCAGATTTTTGACCAGGAGAAGAGAGAAAATGCAAATAATTATACGCCCAGGGTAGGTAAAAATCTTTCTCAATTAGAACGCGTTCGCGCCTGTGATTTTCCCTGATTGGTAATCCAAAAGCCATGAGGTCGATTCCCGGGTGACCTAAAGATTTTTGCGTACATTTCTGGTCCTTGTAGCCATTTTTCTTCAATTTTAGGTCACAAAAAGCCTGTAAAAATGTTCTGGACACGCAAAATTTCCAGATTATGATCCTGGAAAGCTGAAATCACATTTTTGTGGTCAAAGTATGCGCCAGAAGCCAGAATTTTGGCTCTTCCTTGGTCAGTCCACCTGCCTACGATCTGAAGGTTGGGGGTTCGATCCCCGCATCGTCCCAAGGATTTTTCTGTGGCCTACAGGCGCTTTTCTGCAATTTTGGATCCTGTAAACTCGAAGGACACGTTTTGCTGGTCATAGCGCGTGTCAGACCAGAAATCCGGTGTCCAGGGATTTTTGCCAATATTCCTGTGGCCCACAACTTCTCTACTCAGATAATTGTGGGCGCCTCTATTCTGGTCCCCAGCCCTGCTCTTTCCTCTCGTTTGATATTTTATCCTCCTGATGGATTTTTCCCACCTCTCGTCCATTTTTTCCCTAGAAAGAGGCAAACATCCACCGGGGAGCGTAACCCGATCCGCCGGGATGCCATGGCTGTCATCGGAGGGTGAAACAGAAGCAGCGGCCAGAAAGTCTTCTATTTTATTCGAAAATAAACACCCGCCGGTCCTAATCTGGCCATGGCGATGAAAAATCAGCAAGAAAAACAGTCAATATAGCGAGGCCAGAGTATTGCAAACAGTGAAAGACAGTATCGCTCGGTCGATTGGACACACAATCGCTGTTGGGGAACAGAAAACATGTTTGGTAAGAATTTTATACAGGGAAATTTGAATAAAAAAGGACTTACACTACTCTACGGAAAGCTGAAGAAGAAACAGAGTGTAGACTACAGGGCTGAAAAGAGCACTGGCCAACACTGTCTGGCCTCTCCTGGCTCTGAAAACTGATTTTCGTTGTAGGACACAGAGACCTTTAAAGAAAAGAAGGAAATTCCCAGACAGAATTGTTAACTATTGTCTGGTTGCCTAGTGAAAGAACGAGAGAACATGGCCAGCGAATAAAAATGGCATTGGGAGAAAATTGCCACGTTTTGCTCTCGGACGCGGGCGGACACCGCACACCATACCACTGTAAACAGCTTATTTCTACAGTTGCAGGGAAAAATTGCAAAGGAAATTGGATTTTATAGCTCGAAATGAACGGAAATGTCAGAAAGTAAGTGAAAATCCTGGAAAATCCCTCTTTTTCTCATTGAAAATGGGCAAAAACCAAAAAAATAGTCAAGTTGACCATTTATAGAGGGTATAAAGTTTAGAAATTGGCAAAAAACCCTCCTAAAGCTTGAATATTTAAAGGAAAATACTCTTTTTAGCTAAAAAAAATGGCCAATAATTGTACCAAATTTGTTCGGAATTGTTGAATAAATCCAATTTCTTATCAAAAACACTCAAAAACCCAAGAAATTACCAAGTTTGACCATTTCTGCTACTAAAAAGCCGAAAAATGAGTTGAATAACCCCTAAAACCTGTCGAAATGCCTCAGAACTCAAGAAGTTGAAAAGATGGTTAAAAAAATATAGCGAAAACCCCCTTTTTTTCGCTAATAACGCCCAGAAATCAAGAAAAATAACCAAATTTGACCATTTCTGGCACTAAAAAGCCGAGAAAATAGGGCGAATAACCCCCAAAACCTGTCAAAATGGCTTAAGTTCAGACGCGCCGAGGCTATTACTCGGTTATATAGAAAATATGAGCCCCGGCCGCCTGCAAACAAAACCATTCCATTTATGAATAACATTCAATGGGCTTGAAGGGGCAACAAGCTCTATTTTCCCCTCTTTTTTTTGCAAGGAAAATGAATAGCGAGATTAATGAATATGGGGAAATTATGAGAGCGCAGACTGTTTTAATCGCTAAAATTGAGATTTTTGAAGTATTTCTGTTGTTGTCCCATCTTTACAGCCAACAAGTGCCCGTTCTAATTTTTTACATGGCCACCTGACGCCCTTCCAACCCGGCTCATAATATCATCAATCATTTGGGGAAATTGCCCAGGAAACTTTTAAGAGCTTCTATTCCCATGAAAATCCTCGAAAAATGGCAGAAGAGTGATGCGAAAAATTGGAAACGGAAACGGCGATGAGTGGCAATCGGAAACCGCCAAAAATAGCTGATTTTAAGAAAATTCAGCCCTTCAAATAACCACAATATAGATGTTTACCCCCAAAGGTAAAATATTGGGAAATCAAAGGAAATTACAGTTCTGGAGAAAGGAGAAAAGAATAATGATAGCTGCCGGCTTATCAGCAGAAGAGCGAGCGAGCGAAGACGGGGAGAAACCCCGAAACAAACAAATGAAACTGAGTCAGCGAAAAAGAAAAGAAAAAGAAAAGTGACGGCTATTTGAGGAGGAACGGGACTGAGAGAAGGCGAAATGCAAGTAATAGAAGACGAAAATCAAAGATCGGGGAAAAACCAAAAGGAAATTGGAAAAAAAACGGCTGATTGGGGCGGGAATTAGGATTATGTTCAAAAGATAAGCAGATTTTCAACATTTTTAAAGGAATTGAGGGCTATGGGCAGGTGCAAAGGTCTCGTAACGATTGTGTTACCTGATTTCTGGCATTTTTCACGCCATTTAAAGGTATGCTTTCAATTATTTGAAGCGGCAAGCCGATTTAGAGCCGAAAATATAGGAAAACTTCCATATTTTGGATAATTTGAGGGTCTCTTTGGGTGGTAAGGAATTGCTAACGTAATGGCCAGGATATTTAAAGGAGAAAGAAAAAGAAGGCCGAATTAGGAGGAATTGGAATTTAAGAAAAAAGCTTAGCTTGTTAGTATTCCTGTAAAATATAAGCCAGCTGGCACTTTTCTGCCCATGGGAATATCCCTTCCACCATGCGAGAATCAAATTTCAGCTTATTTTCAAAAAATAAAAGGAGAAAAAGGCTTCCAATGCGCGATTTGAAGCCATTTTCTTGGCCTTTTTATTGCTCGGCTGTGCCTTGTTGTTTATTTGTGAGAAGGAGAGCAAGTGGGGGTGGCTCAACTGGCCCCAAGGCTGTTAGTCGGAGGGAAAAAAACGGGGAGAGACGAGGCCCGAGGAGAGAGAACTGGGACCCTCGTCGATACCTCGTCGCATTTTTGACAACACGCGCGGCAACTTCAAAAGAGAGCAAGCCAGAGTCTACTACAATTCAATTGGCAAGGGAGGGACTGCCCTCACTAACTTGGGGGCCAGGGGGACAAAATTGGGAGAGGGAAGACCAGCATGTCAGGTGAGGGAGCTAAAGTGGATTATCAGAGGAGGAGGAAGAGGAAATGGCAGATTAACCCGGCTGTGGACTATTGTTTACCCAAAAAAAGAGCAAAATATCTGCAGTAAATTACCCAAAATAGCCAATTCTGGGAAAATCCAGTAAACTTCGAGGCAAATTGTTGACAGAGCACGTTTACCAGGAACTTTGCCAGGTTACGATACGAGAATACGGTGGATTCAAAGAATATGACGCGTAAATGGTAAGAGTGGCACAGAAAAAATCAGTGATGCATGTCCGCTTTTCAGCCTGTAAGCGAGTTTTTACAATTTTAGTTCCCTAGAAAGCATCAAAAAATGCTCTGGGCACGTAAAATTACCGGATTCCTAGTCAAGAAACTCTTGGAACACATTTCTGGAATTACCGAGTGTAGAATGTGGAAAATCCTGGTTCACGCACCGGATTTTTATTCAAAACTTTGGATCCATAGCAGCCCAAAAGATTTTTGCTAATATTTCGGGTCTAGTACGCATTTTCACGCTGAAAACTCGAAAACGGAAATTGAAATGGCAAGAAAATTAACGGTCTTCAATAAAAAAAACCTTTGGGCTCAACCAAGTGGCCTGCCCCTCTCTTTCTCCTAATTAGTCTTGCTGGATTCCTAATTGTCCCTATTACATTCCCTCTGTGACCCTTTTCTGCAAGAGAAGGAGACTTTTTTTCCCCTTTCCGACAGAGAAAGATTAAAGATGACGTTTTTGAGCGGAAAAGAAAGAGACGGACGGAAGATTGACGTAAAACAGAGACAGAGAGAAGTCTACACATAAGATCAGCCATTGCAATCTCGACGTCTACTGATTGGATTGGCTTTTCTCCGGAGGAGCTTTTTGCGGGCTTTTTGCATCATCCCAAAGGACATTCAACATGATAAAGGGGGTAAAAAGTAGCTGACAGCCCCCGTTCTCGTGTCATAATTAGAGTCAAAAGAGAGCGCAGCAGCGAGGTCAATCGCCCCCAGAGGGAGAGCCGTCCTCTGCTATATAATTCGACTATATTAATATTTTTCAGGGAACGAGGCCTTTAAAGCCCATAAAATTGGTCCTGAAGGGAAAAAAAGGCCCCCGAGAGCCTGGAAATTGTAACAGGAAGGAGAAAAGCCGAATTTCCACTGTTTTTGACTAATTCTGATCCTAAAAAAGTAGCTCAAAGGGTAAAAAAAATTCCAAAACTAGACGACTCCCCAAATTTAGCACCCTCTTCTCTTCCAAGGCCTCCAAAGGCCTCCCCGTAAAAGAATAGAAGTTAAAAAAACAGCTGGAAGGGGAATCCTAAGCCTTGACGAACACCGGCAGTTAGAATTTGACAAAGGGGAGGCATTGCAGCGACTGGCAGAGGGCGCAGAGCTCCCCGTGGATCAGAGATACAGAGTAGGCTGGCAGGAGGAAGGGAGAGAGTTCTCTCTCACTCTCTTTCGGGGCTGGCAACACGCACACACACCACTCAGTCAGTCACACTCTGACAACACAAACAACTCCAGCTGGTAGTAGATTTAAAGTGTATTTATTTGGGAACATGAATACTGTAGGATTTTCTGATAAAAGGGATAACACTGGCGATATTTGTAGCTTTTATTTTGGTTATAATGCATGGGAAACGGGGAAAAGAGGCGAAAGAAGCTTGGGAATTAGCTATTTCTATATTTTTTGTAATATCGCGTAAATATTTCCAAAATCTGTGGCCCTCTCAAAAATGGTGAGCACCTCTGGATTTGCCGTATCCAAATTAGTAGAATAAACTGAAAAACCGGGGAAGATACCGCGCAATTTGGGGGTGAGAGCCGATTTAAAGTGATACTTACTCAAAAAATTGCGTCTATCTTGCCAGATTGTGCCAAATTTTTTAATGAAGCTAACAAGGGAATGTTTTTTCCTTAGGGTGAGCTTTTGGCTCGAGACCTATACCATTCGAAAGAGCATCAAAAATAACCCCAGAAACCGTTGTCCCTATCTGCTTAAAGTATGACGGTGGCGCACCAGAGCGCCGAGAAAATCTGCTTTTCCACACCGCTAATAGCCAATCGAGAAAACGAAATAAAAAAATGTGTAGTGGTGGTTGAGCGGAAAGTCGCTCTGAATACAAAAATTTTAACTTTTTTTCTAACTCGAGTTCGAGTCCGGCTCATTTCAAATATATTTTTCCATTTTTTCTTTTCCTTTTTCTCCCAAACCAGTGCTCTGTGCTGATCTATATATTTTGTTACTGTTTTTTCGACTATGTCAGGACATCCATGCGGGGGAGAGTTCTTGTTCAGATCTGCAGTTTGCTTATAGCAACACACGCAAGGATAGGCGTTATCTAATAACGACTAACGCTGTCCATTGCATTTCTCAAAAATGGAAAAATATATTTTACATGAGCCGGACTCGAACTCGAGTTAGAAAAAAAGTTAAAATTTTTGTATTCAGAGCGACTTTCCGCTCAACCACCACTACACATTTTTTTATTTCGTTTTCTCGATTGGCTATTAGCGGTGTGGAAAAGCAGATTTTCTCGGCGCTCTGGTGCGTCACCGTCATACTTTAAGCAGATAGGGACAACGGTTTCTGGGGTTATTTTTGATGCTCTTTCGAATGGTATAGGTCTCGAGCCAAAAGCTCACCCTAAGGAAAAAACATTCCCTTGTAAGAATATGATCCAGGAGGCAATGGTAATTTTCAGAAAGCAAGAAAAAGTTGTTGGAAAAACCAAAAAATTAAGATTTGGCCATTTTTTTCTGATTTTTTTTAGTGTACCGAGATATTTTCAGCGCAATTTATAAAAACAATTAAAAAAATTGTGGAATGTAGGGCGTTTCAAATGTGAGTCTACTTTTTCGATATTTTTCAGAGAGTCGGAGTGGAAATTTGAAGATTTGAAAACAAAATTGCGGGAATTCTCCTTGGCAAGCCCTTTAAAGGAGAAAAGAGAACATATGGAACACAATACAGCGCAGTATAACCATCACAGACAGTCCAAAACCAGACATCATTCAATAGTCACCCCCGCCGAGATAGGCAAAAGGCAGGGTTTTGTGAGTCAAAATCGTCTATTTACCATTTTCCAAGGTCATAAATTCAGATGTAAATCCAGATTGACAGAAAAATACACAATTTTACTGTATATCGAGGTGGAGACATGTTTTCCCGGTTGACAGCCTCGTTTACCGGCTTTTTACCTCCTCGTTTACTGTGTAAAGCAGCGGCGTTGCGTCAAGGCTCCCCGTTTTTCCGGGGAATTTGGATGAGGTCAAAGAGTAGCAAAGGAGAAAAAGGGGAGAGAAGGACAAGGGGAGACTGAATGTGACATTTCGGACGCATTGTGTGAGCTGAATCACAGCGAGCGGGAGACCCGCTGGCAGTCTTTCTTCCATCAGCAGCGTCTACTTATGGACAGGAGGTGGAAATTTGATTGTTTTCAACAAAAAAAAACAATCGACATTACCTCGAAAAATCGGCACGACCGGGAAAAAATCGTTGGAAAACACAACGAGCTGTCAAAAATTTAGAAAACTGAAGAGTTTAGCTAATTTTTAGTTGTATGATAGCTTTTGTAAGCCGGAGAACCAAAAATGAGTGCTCAGCGTCACAGAATCACTCTTCTCCGAGGCCAAAAAGGACTCCAGCACTCTTTGTTTTTCCCTTTCATCTCCAAAATGTTGACAGTGAGCGAGAGAGAGAAGGGGACGGCCAAATTTGGAGGGAATGTTGACGTAGGGACAAAAAATGGTTGATGAAAGAGGATAGGGCTAGAGACGAAGATCAGGGCTTCTACACTGCCTATTTTAACACAAAAATGGGTCCTTGAGGGAATCTTTAAGCTTGAAATTGATAGCAGAATGAAAATCCTACACGTGACTCCAAGGATCTCCAACTCCTTTCGGCCCTTTTTTCTCCTATTGCAATCAAACAGAAAAGTTCAGTATGGCAGCTGTGGGAGAGATGCCAAATATTTACCTTCATCCCTCCAAACGACGAAAATCGCTGCCTCTCTTTCGGCGAACACGTCGATTGCGCTCTTTTTCCTCGCTCCACTCCTCTCTTTCTGCCCCTCGTTCTATTCCGCATTCTTTTCTGTTGGAAATACAGGAAGAAATTGGCCAAAAGAAGGAGGGAAAGGGGAAAAAAGGGCGAAAAATGAATTTTTGCTCATAAAATTGATAAATGAGGGACAAAAAATGGCCACAGAGGCCCTGTAATGGATACTGTAAAAATATATGAGCTCTTTGTCCTTTCAAGATACAAAGGAGGCCAAATATCCCAAAATTCTGAACAAAAAAACCGACCTACAGGATTTCTGCCTATTTTCCGTGAAATGAAATCCGCCGCTTACGGGCTGTAAAACATCGGAAATAGTAAGAATTTGCACTCATTATCCAGAAAACGCCTCTGGCGTCTCCAGGTTCCACTCCGCTCCCGGACTAACGGATTTTCCCCCGTATACATATATGGCTTTTTTATGCAAAATTGTTCAAAAATCAATTAAAAATAGGATAAAAACCTAAAAGGTTTGCAGTTGGCCTTTAGGCTGAAGGATGCCGATAATGCGCATGACGTATGGCTAAAAACCAAACAGCAGGGGGGGAGTCGCCCGAGAAAAAGCGAGAAAAGAGAAGGATGCCCCGCATGTGTCTGTGTAACAGCAGCAGGCAAGCTGCTTCTCTCTTTTGTGAGGGCGGGAGATAAAAATTTTGGATATTTTTAGGATTTATGCTGGAGAGAACACGGCGAGGAGAAGGAGAGAATGAATGCAACTTACCCAGTAATTATTCATGATCACCTATTCCAGGTGAACAACGTCTGGGGAGAAGAAGACGCATCGCTAGGAATTTCAACTTTATTTTTAAAAATTAATACAATCAAGGTCCCAAGCAGGCATTTAATTTCATTTGTGTTTCTTGGATCTGCCCGCGGTAAAATTCCATCTGCGATTTGATTTCTTTTATCTTGGGAGCTGAACAAATCTCTAAATTTCTATTTTTGGAGTAAAATTTGCAACCAACCATTAGCTGTTCCTCTAATTATTGCATAATTTGGTGCAAATCGAATAAAACGTTTAGAAATAGCCGGCAATCGGTCGTAGGGAAAATTTTGGGAAGAGACTGAGCACCAAACGCCAATAAACAAGAAGAGGACGTAGAAATTCATTTAAAGAGTCTGAAAAGACAAAGTTTTTGAAGAAACCGACAAATCAGAGGATTATACAATGGGAAAAAGCTACAAACAATGTGGGAAAAGTCAGCTGATAGAGGATGGAATTCGTGGAAAATTGAAAATTGGAACGAAGCATAATACACGAAAATATAGCAAAATTCCCTTGGTATAGGCCAGGAATCGAACCAGCGGCTTTTAAAATGGCAAGCTGACTAAGGTGGTGCTGTCATTTTTCAGTCGCACCGGAAAAAAACCTCATGAAATGAGTATACTAAATGAGTAAGTGGTTCAACCACCAGATTTGTACTCTAATGATCCCAGGTTCGATTCTCCTACTTCCCCAAAGCTCTAAAACGGAATCTGGGGGTGTTTTGGCCTAAAAAATGGCACATTTAAGCGAAAAACTCTTATGAATAGGACCATTGTTGCCATAAAAACTCGCATCATTTGGTCAGAATTTGTGAAGAACAGATGAGGAAACCGCAGGTCTTGACCGATTTATAAGGAAGACTTGAACCAGTGACGATGATATGAGTGGGTTTAAATTAAAAAGAAGAGCAGCTCGTCTCGTACGGATAGCAAAAATAGTAGCCTGAGAACTATATGACATATGCATGAGTGAAATGATGTTATATCAAATTACACATGAGATCATCATCAAAAAATGAAAAAAAGGTCCAAGAAGCAGACAGGGAAGGCGACGTTGAAACAAATTACTGAAACTAAAACGACCCACTTGTAGATCTCGAAGAGCTGATTTCAATGGTATGAAGAACTTTTCGACAAGTCAAGATTTTTTTGGACCTCTGTCCCAGAAGGCCCCTTGACCGATGATTTGAGCTGAAACTTCCTTTTGGCAAAAGTGCTAACCTGGTTAGCATACTTCCGGCCATCTTTTCCAGCAGTTACACATATCACCGTGCTCAGCAGCTCGAGATCTCGGTGACCAGTTCTTAAGAATTATCAAAAGTGGCCATTTTTAGGGGTATATGGCCCAAAATAGCCCCTAACTCGATGATTCGGATGATTTTTTTCCAAACTTTTATTTGGGGATTCGAATTTGGGATAGAATCGGATTGCGTGGAGCTACCAAGTAACTGAACATATCTTCTTGCTGCTCTCAACAAGCTGATTCCAATGGTGTAAAGAACTTTTCAAAAGTGGAGATGTTTTCGGCCAATGCTCCAGAAGACCCCCTTTGCCGATGATCTGATCTTTATCTTACCGTTTTCAAGAGCTGCTAGGCATACTTCCGCCCAAAGTTTTGAGATTATCCAGTAATTTGAATTATGAAATAGCCGACTCATTCTGACCCCCGTTGTCCGTCATAATTTTTTCTCACACAGCCGTGAATTCATTTCCGCATTGCCATAGCAACCTAATATGAAGAAATCAGCGGATGTTATTTAGTCGCATGACTCCCCCTTCTTTTTTCTCTTTCAATTCTTTTTCCTTTAAAAAATTAATGCAATTAGAGGCTGACTCGTCTGCCTCGAAACTTGTCCTACCGTCGATCAACCGGAGCCGCAATGGCTCATAATGACCACAGTGGGGAAAATGGCTTCTCCGGATTTGAAAGTACAAATTTCCCGCTTCTTTTTCAATTTAAAAATTCCTAGATGCCATCAGAAATCCAAGAATCTTTTCTGGGACAATTATTCGAAAACCGCTGGCCATTGCCCTCTGTGCTATTGGAATTATTGCTATAATTCTTGTTCTGGGGCTCACTGTTTCCGCCCATCATGTGGATGAAGGCTTTGTTGGTGTTTATTATCGGGTAAGAAATATTGAACAGCAGATAAAAAAGACTAGGGAGGAGCATTATTGGAAGATACGGCAGATCCTGGCTATCATTTTATGATACCCTTCATCACCACTTGTAAACAAGTTCAGGTAAATTGATTTCTTTTTAAAAACTCTAGAAAAGAGACAGAAATCCCGCGAAATTTCTTCATGAGAGCTGATTTAAAGCTGATACTAATGATACTTGAAAATATTGGCCATTTCGTTAAATTAAACCATAAAATTATGGGAGATATACTACCTTGTAGATAATTTTCTGGGCTATTTTTTGATACTACCGTAAAAACTGAATCCGAACCCCCCCCTGTAATAAGACCCCTCCCCTAGTATAACCCCAGGGAAAAGGGGTATATTGAAACTTAAGGCCCCCCCCTGAGATATAACCCCTCCCCCAAAAATGCCCCCTCCCTGTGCTATAGCCCCCCGATTTTTCGCCAAACTTCATTTCATACCGAATTTGGCTACATTTCCTGGGTATTTTTAGACGTAGAATCCGATTTTTCATAATGTAAGAGCTCTAAAGTGTCTTTATAGCTTAGCAAAACTGCTTATTCACGCCAATATTAGACGAAACAAATGACACTGCTCATCTTTCTATGTCCTGTATGAAGGAGAACAGAGAAGTTCAGCATAAACGCACCAGAAAATACATTTCTCTTGTACTCATCGGTACTCTTTCAACCACAACAATGCAAAATGAGTCGAACTCCTCCGAGCTCCTTTGCAAGGTGACCGCTGGAATCAGGATTCGATTCTGGTACACAGCAAGGCTGCACAGACCTTTCCTTTTACAGCCGGCTTAGATCGAACGTATCCATCATGTGCCCACATCCGGACTGAATCCGGCCATTTTCGGACGGATCCGGGTTCTCGGAAGAGGGCGAAGACACCGAATCGAACAAAGTTTCGACGATATCTCGATTCGATATGATGGTACGCCTTGGTCTACATGGTTCAAACAGCTCAACCTGGGATTAGGGTTGCCTGCGGGACGGCACGTAGAGAGCACAGCCCCGTATCGTCCCGTCCCGGAAGGTCCACGGGACGGGACGAAAACGGGACGCAGATCCCGTCACAAAGGAGCCCGTACCTCTAGCGGGACGTACCCGTCACGGGACGGGACTTCAAGTCTCTCGGCACGTCCCGTCCTGCCTGCAACCCTACCTGGGATGCGCAAGCCGCCTCAGGGTCAGCGAACAATTTTGTGGGTGGAGTAATCGTCAGCCTGGGCAGGCTCGGCCCACTCCTACGGGGCCCGATTGCTCATCACAGGCTCAACGAATAGGAATTATGTTCGCAAAAATGAAGTACTGCGCGAATATCTGTGGTGATAATGCTAAAGCTGGTCAGGAATTGATAATGATTGTCTATTTCCACCGTCAAACAGCCGTTTGTCTGTAGGAATGGTTAAACCGAATGATACAACCATTTTAGTCATGGTTAGCCAGGCATTCTGCAAAGATTCCGACAGAAAACTGCATAAAAAATAAGATTTTTAAAAATTTCGAACCACAAAATTAGAGAAAAAGTGGTCAAAAATGAGAAAAAATTGAAAAAATTTTGAAAAATTTCGCTAAAAATTTCTCAAAAAAGTTGCATTTTCTTGATGTCTGAGGCCTGAAAAGCACGTTGAAACTTAGCGCCCCCCCCTATAATAAAACCCCTCCTGTTTTATTGCCCCAGGGGAAAGGGGGGTATTGAAACTTAGCGCCCCAGGGGGTTCGGATTCAGTTTTTACGGTAAGCACAGCGAAGCGAGCGGTAGAAAATGATTTAAAATTACAGATAACAATTCAAACGGATGTAGTAAGCGATGTTCCTTGTGGTACATCCGGTGGCGTGATCATAACTTTTGAGAAGATTGAAGTGGTCAATTTATTACAGAAAGAATACGGTAATTTTATTCCATTTAAAAGGGTCAATACCCATTTTAGTCTACGACATCGTCCGGAATTACACAATTGACTATGACAAGCCGCTGATTTATAATAAAGTAGCCCATGAAATTAATCAATTTTGCAGTAAGCACACGATTCAGGAGGTTTACATTGATCTTTTCGGTAAATCTATTAATTTGCTGGACAAAATTCGGGATTTCAGACACGATAGATGAGAATTTAAGCAGCACACTGCAGAAAGATTTGGAAGTTCAGGCTCCGGGATTAAGTGTGCAAACCGTGCGCGTAACAAAACCCAATATTCCTGAAGAAATTGAGGATAATTATGTGAAAATGGAGGCGCAGAAGGTATTTTCCCAGAATTTTGTGTAAAAATCGGTTTAGACTGAACTTCTGGTAGCCGAACAGACTCAAAAAGTTGTAGAAAAAGTGGCGGAAACAGAGAAGAAGAAGGCTCTCATAGGTATTTTTAAATTCTAAAGGACGCCTTACTTTCTTTTTTATTTAATTTTCAATGAATTCAGAAGCCGACAAAGTTCGCCAGGTGGCTGTAATTAAATTTAATCAAACTATAGCTGAAAAAGACATGGAAAAGACCGTGAACACAATACAGAATGAAATTAATTTGGGTACGTAGTAATTTTATTTTTGAAAATGGCGACTTACAGCCAAGGAAAAGGTCGCAGCCGATGCGGATTTCTATAAAACAGCAAAAGCCGCAGAAGCAAATGAGAAACTTCTGACAGAGTGGGATTTTTCCTATTTTTTAAAGGAATTTTATTTTAGCAAGTTTTTGGAGATGAAGAGGATTGAAGCTGTGAACAATAATAACAAAATTTATTATGGTGACAGCATTCCGAAGGCATTTTTCAACTCTGAGGTGAGTTAGCGAGGGAAAGCGGGAAGTTGGAGCTAGTTCCAACTTTAAAAAATATTAAATAGTGTGGTTTTACTGGTTGTCGGTACAAAAACACATCCAGTACCAAAAATAATAACAAAATTCCAGGCCGGCACAGCCGCTTCAGCTGTATCAAATACTACAGGAAAATAATTTTTATTCTTTTATCTACCGTCAGGAGATGCTCTTTTTTTGTACATAATCACACGTGGTTATCTAAAAATAAATATATTTATCGGTATATTTTTTCTAACTTACACAATTTCCAGTGAAGAGGATGAGCTGTTCCTCGGGCTATCCAGCAACTTTGCCCGATCTTTGGCTTCCCCTCGATAAAACAAAAAAACGTTTGATGAGGAAATAGTCAAAAATAGAAAATAAATAGCCATCAGGATGCAGATTATGGTATTCACAATCTGTCCTTCTTTATCCGCTGGAGGCCGGAGCCAGTCCTCCACTTGAGGAATGTTGACCTCATCCCTCGTGAAATAATAAATTGATGCCAGGAGGTAAGTCGAAAATTCCAAGAAAGCTGTGACCATGAGTGGGAGGAGGAAGAGCGCCGTTTTTGTTGTTGCAGCCACCATACCGAAGACAATCGGCTCACTGGCCAGGAGCGAGAGAATGAAGAAAATTGGACTGTGATGATGGCTTCGGACGAAGAGCAACTGTGCCAAGAGAAGCAGCCAGTAGAGCACCAGGTGGATTTTGAAGCCTTTCTGTAATTTTAAGGCATTTTTTACTAGAAATGGTAGCGCGTATCTTCCAGTAATTTATGGGTATACCAGGATCTGGCGGTCATGTTTTTTGTGAGGTTTTGCAATCCAAAGGTCGCAAGTTTCATTTCGCATGTCGTCGACAGATTTTTGCTAATATTTTCGCAGCTTACAAGCGTTTTTCTGCAATTCTAGGTTACAAAAATCCTGTAAAATGACCTAAGCATAAAATTAGCCGATTATGATCCTTGAAATCCATTAGGCACATTTTAGTGATCGTAGGGCCAGAAGTTAGAAATGTAGAGAACCCTTGGTTTTGTGGTGCCGGATTTCCAATCAAAAGGTCACAGCATAATTCCCACGGTCAAGTGGGGATTTTTAGTGGTTAGCTGCGTACTTACAAAAAGCCCCAAATTATCATAAAACCCACCTCATAAAATATCGAAGCTAATTTACTAAGTAGACTAGAGCAGAAATAAGAGACCGGTCGTTTTTCTACCGTAGCATTGCTCATCTCCTCACTGGAAATTACCTGAAAATAAGGGAAATTTACTAGAAACCAAAGGCAAAAAAAGGAAGAAATGTTTGTAGTTCGGGCGAACGTTTAAAAATGGAGATAGTAATTCGGTAACTTTGACGAGTAAACAGGCGAACTTGATGTCCCGAACCGTCGACTGAGATCGAAGTTCTTGAAAAATAGAGAAGATCTTGAAAAGTAGGATCAAAACAAGTTTTGGTTCTGCTTCAAAATGGCAATCCGATGTAATTGGGCCTATTTCACGGAGTAAACGGACCAGAAAATCCACACAAAACCGGTGGTAAATTCCGTGACGAAAAGTAAAAACCACTGAAAAGGGCGAGTACGTGACGTTGTAATTTTTTTACTGCAATCTGATCAAAACTTAATAGGAACCGGATTTTTTGAAACCTGGTTCTGAGGGTCGAGGACGTTATGGGATTATTGCGTCCAGACAGGACATTACAACTGGCATGAAAAGAAAGTTTTGCAAACTGTGTGGAAATTTTGAGAAAGTGGAGAGGATCAGACCGGGAAATTAGGTCTAGCAGCGATCGCAACCTTTAAAAAACTCAGCAGGAGGCTTTACGGCATCGTTTTTCTGTGAAATGGAAGAATAATGGGTGATCACATACTTCTACCAAAGGATCTGGTGCATCAATTTCAAGGACTTCGATTCTGGCCAGGTCCTAATGAATTTTGCTGATTTCTGTGTTCTGAAAGCATTTTTCTATGTTTTTAGGTCACAAAAATCCTGTAAAATGCCCTGGGCGCTTAATATTTCAGGATTATGATTCTAGAATCCCGTTAGACATATTTCTGTGGTCATACGTGCTAGAAGGCAGGAAACTTGGCGCTTATGGTTTTGTGGTTAACGCGTCGGTTGCCAAACAAAAGGTTTAATTCCATTGATGCAAAGGGCCCAAATTTTTAGGACTAGAATGTAAGTTCATAAAATTCTCTGGAAAATATATACAGTATCCAAAAATAAGAGACTACGTCGAAGTTACGAACAAGGAAGAACCTCTCAATCCTCCTCTGCCCATAAAAACGCGGAAGAATTGAAATCCCATTAAAGAAAAAGAAAATGTTAAGTCCATTAGCAGCGTGCTTTCCATCGCTGACTGCCGACCAGGAACTATTTGACCAAGGTTACGACTATCGGAGAGGTTAATGGCCAGTGAATAGCGGCACCTTACGACAAGTGAAAATGAGAACAAAGAGAGAATTGATCTCTGGGAAAAACTGCCCAGTTCTTATCAAAAGTAACAGAAAAACTGAGAACATATGATGCCGACCAGCAGGGGGAGATAGGGTGGACGATGGTTCAAAAACGAGATTGGCGATGGCGCGTGCGTGTGTGGAATCGACTAATTCACTTCTTTTAGAGGGAACACTTAGTCCAACTCTCTTTCTTTTTACTTTACACTGTGCAGTTCCATGGAAACCTGCCGTGGAAGGTGAAATTAGTGGGAAAAAGAGGCCTGGAGAACCTGCTAAAAAAAATATGCTAAGGGAAAAAACCGATAAATCCCAAGAATTGGCCATTTTTTCTGGATTTCCGCGTATTTCATCGCCCATTTTTGTAATAATTGGATATATCTCTAGAAAGCGATTTTCACTACTGGATTTGCCATATAAAAATATCGGCGATTCAAAATATTTGCCATTTCATTAAATTGAAGCGGAAAATTATGGGAAATATATCGTTTGTAGAGAATTTTCTGGGCTATTTTATTATACAAAAGCCACCATGGGACGAATTGTAAAACAGTCAAAATTTTCAAAAATCAAGATTTGGAGGGTTTTTTGGTTATTCCAAGTCCCCCTATTTTCCATGTAGTTTCTTTTCCAGACCGTTTTGTTATTCTTCCAGTGGATTTCTGACCGCCTAACGTCTATTTTTCTTTAAAAAACTGCGATCATAAAACTCCAAACTTCTTTTTCTTCAAGGTCTCCTCGCGGTCACTGAGAAGAAACGTGTTTTCTCCCAATATTTTTGCTACAAACAGTAAACATTGTCCTTCCCTCCCTAATTATTTTCATTTTCCACCAAAAATGTCCATGAAACAGCACCTAAAATATTACACGAATAATGTTACTTCGGCTGTGAAACGAATCCACACTCGTGATAGCCTCCAAATCCAATCCGAGCCACCAATTGACCACAACAAATTCAAAAGCGGGTGAGTTTTTGTTGTTTTCTTTGTAATTTTCTCAGTTTTAGTTGTGGTTGGACCCCTTTTTGGATTATTTCCATCCTAGTGGCTGTTTTTATCATCTCCGTGAGTAAAATTCGAATTTTTCTAATAATTTAGGCCATGGTTACCCATGAAGAATGGAAAAAATTGAGTAATATAAGAAGGAGTGGAGCACAAAAAGATATTTTCCCGGGAGAACGGGAACTTTTGGAAAGTAGCCGAGTAATTTATGTGATTTTGATATTATTGTGGTTGGCATCGCTTCCAGGTAAAGATGAGGTAATTCTAAGCCCATTTTCTATTAAATTAAGTGGTTTTAGAAGCTTCCTGCCTATATATTTGCTCGATTTTGGACCACAGTTCTTTGTATTTTGGTCAGTTTTTGGGTTTTTATAAGATCCCGCCGGGTTTTATTCTAAAAACAGGCCTAAACCTCAATTTTGAACCCAAACTAGCGGTTTTTCTGCCGACTATGACCTATCAAGTTAATTTTAATTAGAAAAAGACCAAGGAACTTGGTGAAGAAGAGTTATACCCGGAAAATTAACTTTTTATTGAAATTCGCGTATTTTTCACATCAGCAGTCTCTCCAGCCCACTTGATCTATTTAAATTTTCTGCAATGGTTAGGGCCAGAATTGGCTCCTGATCATTTCGAGACCAAAATCAGCTGTATAGATAGTCGAGCGACATAAAACCCTCGAAATAGGGAAACATTGCGTCGTTTTTCTTTCAAATCGAGACGCTTTTCCAAGATTTGGCGCGAAATTGATGCTTTTTCCGTCTTCCGGTTCAAAAATCCGCCATGGCTAACAATTTGTAAGATTTTTTTAAAAATAGATGTAATGCCCAATTTCCAGATCGTCCTGTGGTCCTTATTCCCTGCCTGTCTTGCCCTCTTCGTCTATAATTCACTCAACGTCCTTCTAATTATCATCTGTAAGTCTAAAATTCCTCCCAATATTATTGCCAATTTCAGCCGCCCTGGTTACTGCCTCCACGGCTATTTTATTAACTGTATTTTGTTCTCATTTTCTGCCATATCACTACGATGTGAAATCCACATCATTTACTGACTTATCTTCTCTTTCAGCCTTATTTTTATAATGAAAGATGGAACCTAGTGAGAAGAATATCAAAAAATAATCAAATAGAAGTTGTAAGAAGTCGAGCATTTGAAATTGTTATCAAAAATATTGGAGAACAGGTGGGAAGATCCATTCTTTGGAGATTTTACTGCAATTTTCAATCAAATATTTTAATAACCGGGCCATATCTCCAGAATTTAAGCTGCGATTTCAAAGAGTTTTGCCACCGGATTCGTCATATTTAAATTAGTAGAAAGCATTAGAAATCTGAGAAAAACTTCGAGGAAAATGAGCCATTTCCAGCCTTGGAGATCAAAGCCCGGATTTGTGATCCACCGCTCGTCTGGAATTCAACATCGCCGCTGGAAGACGGAAATTCCTCTTCCCCGGGATATTCTACTCCTTCCGGAAAAGACGGTTACGGTAGCTTCTACTCTTTTAAATAACGTGCCCAAAACTTCAGCTGATTCCCTACACGGAAACTTATCCCCACGGTGCCACGAAAGTCCACGAATTTCGTTGTTTCGGCTACGATAAAGGCGATTGGACCCAGACAATTATTAAAAATGCTGATCCTAATAATAAAAATATATTGGGACAGCTGGACGAGCAATATGAATGCGTGGAAAATGGCCAGCAATGGAAAGAAGTCAAAGAAATTGTCGTAACGACAGAAGGAGAAGAAACTTTTCGATTATTATAGAAAAATAAACTGGTTTTTAGCACAAAATATGGTTTATTGAGTCTGGTTAAAGAATTCCAGTGGTAAGAGTTGTAGCAGGGGAAGATTTCTTCTCCAGATGTACATCAATTATATCCACGGCTGTTTTATTTTGTCCAGAAATTTGTAATCCATTAATTATAGCCAAATTTCCCATGCCATCAAATGGTATCGAATATATTTCGGAATTTTTATCAGTAATTGCGATCTAAAAATACAAAATAGGCGGGTTAATTACTGTAAATTACAGAAAATGTAAGAATTTTATCAGTTTTTGTGTATTTGACCACTATTTCATTAATCCAACCCATTTCATCAGAAAATGTTTTGAGATCCTTCCAGTTCCCATAGAAGGCGTACGCTTTCACCTGTCAAAATTGTAATAAATCGGGAAAAAAAAGCTGAAACCTGGCCATTTTCATCAAAATGCATGTGGAGAGGAATATTGCCATCGCTGTCTATCAGTCGTAAATCCCAAGGCTCAAATTTGCTATCAGGATATGCCATCAATACGGATAGACTGTCTTCTGGATCGAAAAAGTTTCCATTAAAAGTTGATGTGAAATTGAGGGAATAATCGCTGAAAATGGGCCAGTTGAGATCGTATGAAAACCGGCGCGTCATTTTTTTTGCTGATCTGAATAATTCAATCCTCCCCCCAATAAAGGAGACTCCAAGTTTCCCTTGAACCAATTTTTATGGATTTGCGAGGCAGGAGAAGCTCGCAGCAGTTTTCAGTAGCTTTCCGGCGCTTTTCAACTATTCGCAAAGGTTGTGAGCTTCCTTTAGATACTATCCACACGAGACTTCTTCCATAAGAAATCCCAGGATTTTCTTTTTCCCCTCGACTTTGAATTTGTCAGAAAGGTCCAGCTGTGGGTGAAATATCCGACCAAGAAGAAGGAACGCGATTTCCCAATTAGGGGACCAATTATGATGCTAACGGGCCCCCTTTCCGCCAATTTGATGGAAGCACATACCCTCCAAAACGGTGAACTTTCGGTTCCTTTTTGAAATTTTCAAATATAAGATAATTTGCTTCTCCCATCTTCAAACCACATTTAAATCGGATCAATTTCACTTCATCCATAACATAGACATTCATTGTATTATTGACATTTCTGGAAGAATTAATTAACTAATTATAAAAAGAAAGATACTCACCGGAGGATAACTGTTGTAACTTTTTCTGGAATCTCATAATTGCTAATATTCACAGATGTCGTCCAATTTCCATTGGACTGTATATACTCCTTGCAATATAATGCAGATAAATGCAGTAAATGAAAATACGTCCAACGACGTTCATTTTCTTTAGCAGGATTATTATCAGCAAATGTAATCCGATGATTCCATTGAATAATACCGGTAATTCGAATAACTTCTCCTTCCTTCAGTTTATCCCCCAGAGCATGGCCAGTGAAAGTGACATTGGTCTAAAACAATAGGTCATTTGGTAAAACAACAAACCGCTGTCTTTCCAGCCTGTAGAGAGCTGGCAACCAAAGAGACGAGCAAGAATAATATCATTGGGAAAAGCGACCTTTCGCCGGAAGAGAAAAAGGAAAGAATAAACTTTGGCAAACGCGATGGATTGAACAGCTTTTGACCAGATAAACTGTTTTTGAGATAGGTAAATTTTTGATTTTACCAGAATATTCATTTTGGTAACTCGAGTTGGCTAACCATAGAAATTGCATGGAGTTATCAAGAAACTGAACAAGCCATCTTGTTCCTTTCGGCGAGCTGGTTCCAATGGTCTAACAAGGGACTGTTTTTCTCCTTAGGGTGAAGTCTCCTGCTCGAAACTTATACCATTAGAACGAGCATCAAAAATAACCTTGTCTATAGCAAAAAACAGTAGAGAATATTTTAATGATGGTTCTAGCGATTATTCTCTGTTGCACTTGGTCACTTTCCAAATATTTTTGTTTTTCTGTCAGTTTTCAATTTATCGTAGATTTTTTTGCATCATTAGTCAGATCTTGATCTCTTCTAAATATTTACAGCAAGAAAATGGAAAAATTTCATGTAGAAAAGGGTTTTTAAAATAATTCCCAGATGCATGTCTCTGCTTAGGAAAGTCTTCCAATTTTCTGTGCTCGTTTCATTACTCTTCCATTTTTATGATGGTTAGATATAAATCTTGTCCCAATCGGTACTTATTCCGAATAGCCCCCCCCAAACCATAGGGATTTTTTTTTTTATTTTTAAAAAAAAAATTTTTAAACTTTTTTTTAATTAATCTTTACTAATACATTCAATAGGGTATTCTGCAGCAATTTGATTCCACAGGTGATAAAGGCAATCATCTCCACCGAATTCTTTTTTCCAAAGGTATTGGGCTACATAAGAAAACAATGCGCTTCGAGCAGTACCAAATTCAGTTTTATGCCTATGTTTAAACAGTTGCCAATTTCCTTCGATTGAATTAGCATGTTTTTGCCATTGTAATATAGATAAACTCAAAAGAAAAAAGAAAAAAAAGAAAAAAAGCGATAATTTTTCAAAAAAAAATCCTGATGTTTGGGGGGGGGGGGGGGGGGGGGGGGGGCTATTCGGAATAAGTACCGTCCCAATCTTCGTCTTCTTCTTTCTACTAAAAAATGGGGTACAAAAAATTACAAGTGTTCAGCGGTTCCCCTCTATTTGTGAAAAATTCAGATTCATTTTCACAATAGAAATACAATAAATATTGCCTAAATCATAATATTTTCAATGGAAATTGACTTACCTCTGTAAAGTTAAGATTTTCTTGGACCTATGCCCCAGAAGGCCCCTTGACCGATAATTTGACCTGAAACTTCCTTTTGGCAAAAGTGCTAACCTGGTTAGCATATTTTCGGCCATCTTTTCGAGAAGTTACACATATCACCGTGCTCAGCAGCTCGAGTTCTCGGTGACCAGTTCTTAAGAATTATCAGAAGTGGCCATTTTTAGGGGTATATGGCCCAAAATAGCTCATTAGCCCAAGATTCCGATGATTTTTTTCCAAGTTTTTGCTTGTCGCCATAGAATCTTCACCTGTGAAGCTACGGAAAAACTGAGCACAGCTCCTTTCTCCTCTCGAAAGGCTGAGCAGGATGGTGTAGATGTCTTTTTAGAAAGTTCCTGATCCGTTTGTGCCATTCGGTATACTCCTTATAAGCACGCTTGCGTTGTGCGTGGGCACGAAAATGGTTCTGTGGTGTGTGGCGAAGCCGTTAAATCGTCTAATTTCTCGCTCTTTGCGTTTGGTTTTATTTTATTTTTTTTGTGGCTGCGTGTAGAGGACTTGACTGGACATTTTTTAAAATTGGTTGCCCTTGTGATTTATACACTGGCTGCTTTGTATTCCATTGAATTATTGAAAACTCGTGTTTTTTCCGATTTTTTATTTCTTCCTTCTTATTTTTGTTTGAGATCTGAACTTCCCTGTCAGTTTTTGTGTAGAATTTTCTGGGTTACGTTTTGGTACCATTTGTATGCAGCAATATTGGAGTTTCGTTTTAAAATTTGACTGATGATCATCACGTCTATCATTTCTGAAACAATTTGCCTTGTGCTGCTCTTTTGCGTCAACTTTTCATATATTTACGAACTGGTTGTCGTTGAGAAAACGCAGGTAGCCTCGACAAATATTGCCAGAGCGCAGAGGGTAAAAAAGCTTACGACCGCTGGTTTCGGTTCCATTTGGCCTTCCTTTTCGTCTCCCATTGTTCCCAAATGGCACCCCGTTTTGCTGGAAAAGTTGCCATTATCACGGGTTGGTTTCAGTTTTTTTTTCTAATAAATTTTCCAGGCTCAAGTAATGGAATCGGGAGAGAAACTGCTCGTCTTTTTGTTGAAGAAGGCGCAAAAGTGACGATTACTGGGAGAAGTGAGCAGGCTCTTCAGGTTAGTTTTTTCTTTTGGGCAAAATTTAGAAAAAAGCGGGTCGTCCTGGAAAAACCTATATATAGTTAAAATCAGCTCTTCGAGAGCTACAAGATGGTTTAATCAGCTTTTTAAAACATCGATTTCTAGGAAACGTATGATCTTTTGATCTCCGTGGGAGCCACCGAGGCGGATATTCTTCAAATTCAAGGAAATTTAACAGACGAGAAGGTCCAAAATCGACTGGTAGAAGATACTGTAGCCAAATTTGGGAAATTGGACATTTTGGTACCTTTCCTCAGGTTGTAACTGTGTTTTAGGTCAATAATGCTGGCGGATTGTGTCAGGACAATACAGAAAATGCCGGATTCCAGCAAAGCATTGAAACCTTTGACTATGTAATGAATTTAAATCTTCGAGCGTTTGTTATATTCTTTTAAATTAACCGCCTGATTCAGGGTAATAACTTTAACAAAGTTGGCTCTTCCTCATTTAATTAAATCAAAAGGAGAAATTGTCATGGTTTCAAGCATCTGTGCAAGGCCTTACAATGTAAAATTGTCCCAAAAATCGAGGGAAAATCGCTTCAGAACCCGACGCATCCGTATTATTCAATTTCTAAGGCTGGCTTGGACCAATTGACAAGATCCCTAGCTGCTACTTATATCAAAAAAGGAATACGAGTCAATAGTGTCAAGTAAGTTGAAAATTATAGCCGCTAACTAAAAAGAAATCGTCCATTGGTCCCGTAGCGGGCTTTTCGCCAGTTATATTCAAATTCCCACCTTTCCCGCGTTAAAAATCAGCTGGAAATTAATTCTAAAAACCACAATCTGCCATGTTAGAGCCGCTGATTACCAAGTTTCAAGTTTCAAGTTTTATTTTCGGTATCAAGTAATGACGTGTTGATTTACGTCGGTCTTGCCGCCCACATGTCGAGAAACCATCGCTTCGCGTCGCTTCTCGCTTGCCGTTCCCAGGGAGAATGAGGTCCATATGCCGTCTCGTTTGACTTCCGGATGTCGGTGTCCCATCTTATCGGTGGACGTCCAGGCCTGCGTTTCCGCTGTCGTGGGTGCCAAGTAGTGGTGGCTGTCGACCATCTGGAGGGATTCATTTGAGCGATGTTGATTGCCCAGTTGATCTTCCTTCTCCAGGCGAGATCCACGATGTCAGGGAGAGCAGTCCGACGGCGTACTTCCTCGTTTCTTACTCGGTCCAGGAGGGATAGGCTCAGCATCGCCCTTTCCATGCGTCGTTGTACGCTTTGTAATTTGCGGCTGTCGGATTTGCGAAGGTGCCACACTTCACAGCCGTACAGGAGACT
Source organism: Oscheius sp. DF5033 (assembly GCA_964036215.1). Lineage (NCBI taxonomy): Eukaryota > Metazoa > Nematoda > Chromadorea > Rhabditida > Rhabditidae > Oscheius > Oscheius sp. DF5033. The sequence goes on along the minus strand of CAXIWN010000004.1, from coordinate 168,686 downwards.
TGGAACGACGCATGTTAGGAAAACGCGGCGTTTCATCTTCATTGGCATTGTTCTTTGGGAAAAGAACAGACGGTGCCGATTGAAGGCTGCCCATCCAGCTCCGATCCTCCTGGTAATTTCCTGGTCATCTTCGGTGCAAGTCACGGAGCAACCAAGATAGGTGAAGTGGCGGACGAATGTAACAGGCGTACCACTGATCAGCAGGTTGCCTTCGTCGGAGTTGGTCATCGCTACTGTTTTGGAGCGGTTGATTTCCAGACCAACGCGACGACTCGCCTCTTCTAACTCCGTGACCATCCGCTGTACTGCCGGCAGACCTCTTCCTATGAGAACGACATCATCGGCGTATCGTAGATGGGAAAGTCGTCGACCATCGATTTTGACGCCTAATCGTTCCCAATGGACTTGGCGGAAGATGTCTTCGAGTACAGCATTGAACAGTAGAGGGGACAGGACACATCCTTGGCGGACTCCTCGTTGGATGAGGACCTCTACTAGTTCTTCTTGCACCTTGATCTTGGAACCAGCCTGGTCGTAAACCTTCTGCAGCATTTCGACATAGAGGGGAGGAACTCCGTGCCGAAGCAACGAAGTCCAGACGGCGTCCCACTCTATCGTATCGTAGGCCTTTCGAAAGTCGACAAATACGAGGTAGATGTCGTTGCCGTAATCGTTGGCCTTGTCGATGAGCTGCTTGATAGTATGAAGGTGTTCGACTGTAGAATAGTTTCGGCGAAAGCCGGCTTGTTCTACGGGCTGATTCGACTCCAACCAACCATGAATCCTGGCCAATATCACGCGTGTGAACAGCTTATAGGGAGCTGGTAACACGGAAATAGGACGGTAATTGGCTAGGTCTGTGAGGTCGCCTTTCTTAGGAATAAGGGTTGTGACAGAATCAGCAAACCCAGGCGGAACCTCGCGGGACTCGAGCATCCGTGTGAAGAGTTGCGCAAGCGCAGGGACGATATCGTCTTCTACACAACGGAGCATCATGGTGGTAATGGAGTCATGACCAGGGGCAGTGCGCTTTTTCATGCGACAGAGCTGTTTCCGCACTTCGTCCTCAAGGATCGAGGGGACATTGGCAGAAGGCGGAAGAGCTGCCGGTTGAACTGCAACCGACTTCTCATACAGCTTGTTGAAGAATTCTTGGATCCTTGCCTTCAACTCTTGGGGAGTTGTAGTTGGGGATCCGTCCTCCTTCAGCACTTGTCGCATGACATGAGTTGAGACCTTTTCAAAGAGCTTCTTAGACGCAAGCGTCTGGTAGTATCGAAGGAGATGTCTCTTTTTCAGGTCGGACGAGATGGAAATTCGCAGAGCCTTATTGACTTGGACTAACTGGATTCGGGAAGACGGATCGCCCTTGACCAGCAGTTTTCGTCGTTCGGCGAAGAGGTTCCTGGTGTTGGTGGAAAGCCTCTCTGCGTGCGGTATCTTCTCGGTGGCCACAGCTCTGGCGTGCTGGAGGACCTCGCAAATATCGAGATATTGCGATGAGAGATCACCCGATTTCTCCAAATCGTCTTTCAACTCATGTACCGCATGTCGGAAGAGGGGCCAGTTCAACTTGGTCTGCTGTGCCTGAGATCGACGTCGAGGAAGACATCCCTCAATGTCTAGAACGAGGCGACAGAGACGATGGTCAGATCGGAAGTTGAACTGATTCACGACAGAGACGGAGCGCACTACATCATGTCGTCGGACCAGGAACAAGTCGAGCTCTTTCAGGGTTGCCCCGTTCGGAGCTCTCCAGGTCCACTTGCGGCCGCCCCGCTGCTTGCAATACGAGTTGGCAACCTTCCAACCGTTCAACGAGCAGTAGGACACCAGCTGTTCTCCCCTGTGGTTCCGGATACCGTAACCGTAAGGTCCTACAGCTGGCTCTTGGGGGTGGGCGCGGGTACCGACGGAGGCATTGAAGTCGCCCAGCAGGATTGTGCACTTTCTTGAGTTTCTTGGCGGTACCGTCTGGCCGCTATTGACCTGGCCCATACCTTTACTCCTCCTTCCAGCCCAATTCTGCGTCCCAAATCTTGTAGTTGATCCGCAGAACTGGTTGCACGCCCGCTGGAGACAGCTCAGGAAGCTTTCGTAGTCCCGGTCGTCCGCGTCTGATGTAGGGGCATAGCCCATTACAAAGCAGACGGTGAAACGATCGGTTCGTATCTCCAAAGTGCAGCATCTGTCGTTTATCGGTGTGAACCGATAAACGTGATTGATAAGATGCGGGGCAACTATGAAGCCGACGCCTCTCCGCTTGTACTGTCCGCCGCTGTAATACAGCATGCATCCAGATTTGTGGAAGAGGTCCTGACCACTACCGGCTATCCACGTCTCGCTCAGTCCAACCACGTCGAACCTGATTTTCATCAATGCCTCCTCGAATTCGACTCGGCGGTTCTCGGTGGCAATGGACCGGCAGTTGATTAGACAGACGTTGAGCGAGCCTCTCCACATGTGGGTTGACTACGAGACCGCTGAGTCGCAGTTCTGGTCTCGGTTTCCCAGTCAAAAGACACAACCGCAGGGCTGTGAAAATGAAATGGGAACTGATTACCAAAACTAGGATAAATTCAATGAAATTCAGCTAACAAATACTCGAAATTATGTTTTAATCGAATCTGCACGATGAGACTGGTATAAACTCACCGTTCTCCTTTAAAATCTTCGTTAAATAAAAAGAAATAACCCAAAAATTAAGCAAAATCTAAGAAAACAAAGCAAGAGATTCTTGACAAAAGAGAAGCAAAAAGCAAAAATGTTAGGTTCCACCGAGACTCGAACTCGGGCTACTGGATTCAAAGTCCAGGGTACTAACCACTATACTATGGAACCGTGATAGGCTTTCCTCGTATTTGTCATGATGTTCTCGGTCCTGTTTGCTATTTATTAAAATCTATCCTGCTTTGTTTAATCCTCCTTGCGAATCCTGCGACGAAGCTTTCAAATCTCTCCTTGATTTTTCTTTATTTTCTTTTAAATTTCAGCCCTGGCTGGATTTCCACATCGATTATGCAAAAGCAGGGAGTTACCAAGGATCAGCAAGAACAGGTAGCGTTAATTTTTAGCTTTGGAACCCCTTTTCAGTTGGAAACAGCCCTTCCGGGTAATCTGATCCCAATTGGAAGGTGCGGAAAAGCTCGAGAAGTAGCAGAGTTGATAGCATTCTTTGCTGATCGATCCAAGTCGGAGTATATTATTGGACAAACCCTGGCCATCGATGGCGGTGCCACACTCTACCTGCCACTGTTCCAGAGCCTAACGGAGATGAAAGAAGTCGACGAATAGACGCACATTCCTGTTTTATCAATAAATTAAAGTAAATAAGTTTACTGCAAAATCATTTTATTGTTTATGGGCCTAGAAGTGGATGTGGGACAGGTACAGTACCCGGTGAGCATTGAAGAGAGCCAGCTTTCCTCTGCGACGGTCGTGCATATGGCCCGCTTTAATTAAAATAACAGGGATAAAAGACTAAACCTACGGGCATTGACAACCAGGAGGGATGCACCAGCGTTGATCTAGGTACGTAGTGGGGCCGCAAGAGGCCACATATGAACTGCCACCCCATTCTGTCCATGTTCCTTGACACGATGGTTGCTAAAAGTTGATGCTTTTGCTGTTTTTATAACCATTTACTGGAGTTTCTTTGCAAATTTTCCAGCCATCATATGTGTGTACTTGATATCCTCGACAACACGACGTGCCACATCTGGAAGTCGGACAGCTGCGAGTATCTATGCTCTGTCCCCTGGAAGCAATTGTAAATTCTGATAAAAACTTACACACATGGACAATTTGGTGGAGAAATACAAGCTCTGTTTCTCATTTGTGTTCCACAAAGTCCGCAGGTTGCTGAACAAGCTCCCCAATATCCCCATTGAGACCAAATTCCCAGTCCATGAGAAGGACAATATCCCGGTGGTTTTGGGGTATCCGGTGGATTTCCTGGTGGCGGCCCACATTGAAAAACATATTCTTGTGGAACACCAGAAACAATAACTTTTTTGATTCCAGTGTAGCAGGATTGTCGTGGGTACAAGCACACTCTCGGTTCGCAATAGGAGCCGTATGAAGAGGGACCTCTAAATTGGAGTAGATAGGGTAATAATGAAAAGCTACGTGCATGGGCAGCCCCATGCATTAGAGAGACATCTTCGAGTTCTAGTGACCTTTCCAGCAGATCCACAGAAATCATCACAATATCTGGGAGTCTCATCCCAATCTGTCCACTCTCCTCCAGGTGGGCAGTATTTCTGAAGGCAATTTTACACTAAAATTGGGCCTATAAAGACTTGGGTAGTCGTCGTGGTAGTAGTTGGAGTTGTGGTAGTACTCGTGGTTGTAGTGGTAGTCGACGTCGTCGTTATCGTCGAAGTTGTGGTTGTACTCGTCGTTGTCTCTTTAGGGAAACTGCAACCTCTCATTTAAAATATTCCCTATGTTCAGACCTCTCCGGATCCGGTAAAGTTACATAAGGATTCGACCCTTTTCTGGCACAAATATAGGCGTTTAAATCAGCTGCTGGGGCGACTCTTGTATATCCCAAATAAGCATGGGACCAGGATTTTGATGTAAATGTCAGGGCCAAATCCTTCACTTGGTCGAAATCTTAAGAAATTCACAGGAAATTAAAGGACTGTGGCCAATTACCGTAATTTGGATTCAATCGGAAGAAATCAGCCGTTGAGCGATCGTGGAATATCCACTGGTTACGGTAAGTACCTACGCCTGTCCAGAATTCTTGCTCACTATAAACCCGAACAATTTCTGTAATATTTCCTGCTATAAAATGCAACTACAGTACCCCAAAAGAACTGCAGCTGGCAATCCGAATGTGGAGAAAAGAGGGAATATCCCTGATTTGTGCAATCCTCCGCCGCATCCCAAAAATTCTTTCCTGAAGGATATTTTACCCAAAAACTGGAGGAAAACTACTGTTTGTGATGATTTTATAGCAAAATTCTTCGGTTGCTGCATCCCGTCCGCAGATATTTTCCCAGGCTGAAAGAGGAAACCTTGATTAGCGGAGGTTGCACGTTTCGGCAGAAATTCATAGGAAAAACTCACAAACTATGCAGATTTTACCATCTTCTCCCTAAAAAACCGGGTAGTTTTCCCTGATAGGAAGCTTACCTCAAACCTGGATCTCAATTTTCCATCATAAATCAAAAACTGAGTGCAATCCACTGTCCTGCTGGTCGAAATTGAGCATGTCATGTCCTTGAAATGGGTCCTGTAGGGAAGATGTTCACATTTTAGTTTGAGAATCTCCTCTGAACTTTATTTTCTGACGTTTTTTTGCGCAAAATTACCGAAACTATAGGATTCCACACCAAAGAGCAAAAAGAAAAGAAGAAGAATCGAGGAGAGCATGAAATTCGAAAGTGGACTGCTTTCTCCCGCTTTATCTGTCAGTTAAGGATGGGAAACAGGCGGAGGAGTTCTATAAATGGGAGAAGAGAAAAAGTTTCACAGATTAGCAACGTGGTGCCTGGGAATTGGAGCCTATTAGCTGGTTTTATGGGTGTTTTAGACTCGCCCTCTATCAAGATTACCAGTAGTTTACACAAAATTTATTATTTTAAACTATCCGCAGATGAATTTACCGCCAACAATCTTCTTCATATATGGTGGACAGCAGGAAGCTCTTGGATATAAGCAGACACGATTTCCACAAGGAGCAAGCTGTTTCGGTCCTTTTAATATTTTTATTCGATTTACTGGAATTAACCAACGGGCATTGACAACCTGATGGGAAACAAAAACGCTCCTGGGCCACTAGTCCACAATTTCCACAGGTATAAAAAATTTACGGAGTAAAGAAAAAAATGGAATTGCCTGAATACGTGGTATTAGGCCAAGTAGAAACCGGTTTCGCTCCTGTAGGAAGATGCTCACATTTCAGGCGGAGAATCTCTTTTGAATTTATGTTTCACCTTTTCCGGTGTCAAGTTACCAAAACTGTAGGATAAAATTTCGGGAAATAGAGAGAAAAGGAGGGAAACTAAGAGCATGGATATTGGAAAGACGAAATTTCCTACTATAGTTGTCACTAAAGGATGGGAAACAGCCGGAGAAGTTCACCGCGGAGAAAAATCGTGTAGTTTCGCAAAGTATTCTCATTCATTTACTGCGCCAAATTTTCGATTCAGAATAGCCTCCTTTCCTGCTTTTAGGTTTTTAGGCCCGGTGAGGTCTCCAACTACTCCAGGTGCCTTTGGGTCATCGGCAGCCTTGCAAAAGGGCCACCTGCTACCCGGAAAATTATGAAAAACAGTGTGGAAAGCAAACAAAAAGCGATCGATGATGCCTCTCCAAACAATCGAGGAGAAAAAGCCCGCCTCCGGAGCCACTGTGCCTTTTTCTTCTCTTTTTAAGCTTTTTCTCTTTCTCACTAGAATCCTCGAACGGCTTTCTATAGAAAACCAGGGCTTAATTCGGCATCAGTCGAAGCTTTCAGTGGGGAGTTATTCTTATTTTTTTTCTCTTCCAATCTTCGAGAAAGGGACAATAAAATTTTTTTATTATTATCTCATTGAAACAGATCACCAATCCATCCGTCGTTAAGATTTACAACTTTGCTTCTAATCATCGGCTTGCTTCGAATTTTTAATAGCACCATCTTCTGGAATCAAAGAATTTTGCGGAAAGCCTAATTTTTACCTCAAGTTCTGTCTGAATCTCCTCACATCCTTCTTCTTTTAGCTGCCCGATTTCTTCTTCAATTTCAGCCACAGACTTTCCGCTCTTCTTCTTGCAAGAATCCAGCACAGCCACTTGGAGATCATGCTCATCTCTGGCCATTTCCAGCTGATTCAAATCTTTGTCACTTTTACCTTGGCCAACTCTTTGTTTCTAAAAAATGATAAGAATTCTTGGGAGAACCCCCACCTCTTCATTAATCAGCTTCTGTAAATATTCCTTTTTATGGATATTATAGGGTAAAATGCTGGCTTCCACTAAAAATGAGGCAAATTCATCGCCATTTCCTTTTATTTTCTTGTATAAATTCCCGGTTACTTCGCGTTCTTCACCAGCGGTAACTATTTCATCACATATCCTATTTATTTCCTGTTGCAGCTTTTCGATACGATGTTGGACCGTTGGATCGACTACCTGAGCTAATTTTTAAAGGAAATGGAAAACCAAACCTTTTGGTAGACTTGAGTAAGATCGTAGTCAATTTGCATGTGAGTCAGCCAAAGGCACCCGCAGGCAGTACATTTCAAAGTGGTCTTGTCTATGGACATGCACTGCTGCAGCTTGACTTCTTGGCAGGTTTCTAACTGAAAAAGGGCTATTTTTACGGGAAAATGACTGCAGATTGCCGAAATATTGGTGAAAAATCGAATCTAGGAAGGTCCAGACTTGAAACTGGTAAGAAAAAAGCGGATAAGGAGCATTTTAGAGGCTAGGGGTAGAAAAAATCAGAACTTCCAAAAAATTTATTTGCACCATTGGAATCAGCTCTTTGAGAGGAGCTAGGAAGTATGCTCACTATCAGTTCCCCAAAAATTCCAATTTTATAACTAACCTTTGCAGTAACACAGGCGAATCCACATCCAATATGACATTTTTTATACCGTTTTTCTGCCACATTATGTTCATCTGGTGTGGCGCAGGTAGCAGAGGTACAGACAGTGTCAAGTCGCTCAGTTTTTGTCCTAGTTGTGGTCAATTGCTGGTGATAGAGCTTTAATTTCAAGGTTGCAATTTCCTTATTCAGTTGTTGGATTTCTTTCCACTTTTCTTGTATAACTTTATCCAGAATTTGCAACTTTTTCTTGAGGTTTGACATAGGGCGGGCGTGAATGTTTAAAACTGTACGGGCATTATTAACCGCCAGAGTTTCTGCCAGGTTATGGGGGCGATGTTGGCTCACCCTTGTGAAGAATCTGAAGAGACTCATAGAATTTTTAAAGGGCTTCATTTACCGGAAAACTTCTTCAACCGACCGTTTCCAACTCCCGCAGAAGTCAGCTACATGGCCTTCAGAAAATTTCACACCCTCTTTCCATGCGCACAAAAATCGGAAGCTTTCGTTATCAAAGCAAAATAAACTGGATCTAAAGAAATTTTTTCAATGTTTTTTAGTTAAAAAATCCTCACCTATTTAAAGGAATTTGGATATTTCTTTTCCTTTCCAGTTCCTTGATATAAGCAGAGAGGATAGCCATCGTCTCTCCGGGACGATAGAGAGTATTCCGGGTACTGGTAAAGCAGAACATAATATTCTTCCTGGCAGAAATATGAAGACGACTCAATAATTCACCCAAGCAATAGGTGAAAGTTGTATTTAATTTTGATTCATTTGGCTTGAGGAGAACACAAATTCCGTGAAGTTCTCTGAAAATGATAATTTTTAAAGAATTGTGGGTATATTGACTGATATTACGCGTCTACCAGCAATTTTTGATCGTTTCTGGATAAATTTACACAATTTTCTGGTTCAAAACTGCATTTGGGGAGCATACTTTGCTAGAAACATGCGTTAAACCTTGACGGGGATCGAACTCTCGACTACTCGCATCGCGCTCTACTCTCTACCAGCAATTTTTGATAGATTTTGTACGAATGCGCCCAATTTTCTGTTACAGAAGAGGACTACGTGCTACTGCCTATAATAACCAAATTTTAGCGTCAAATCAGCTATTCCGGTAATTTTCACTTCCAAACTCACTTATAATCCGCCAAATGCATGAAAATATTATCAAAATTTTGTTTATCCTTCTCGAATCCGGCAACATCTCCAACTCCCGGGGTATCAATTAGGCGGATTTGTTTCTCCTGGCCCGGTGGTCCCCACTGGAAGACATAGGTCATAGCCGCCAATGTTGACGATTTTCCATCTTCTAAATTCTCATTTCCTTCATCGTCCTCTGCCTCACAGACAATTTTAACTTGTTGAAACTAAAAATCGCAGTTTTTTTAGTAAAAAAAGTGAATTACATTTTCATCCGTATGAGTAAAATAGCTGGTGATGAGAATTTCGACTTCTTTACTATTTTTAGCCTCGTGCATTGTACGATATTTGAGATAATTAGCCACTCCATTGATGAAAGTCGACTTTCCCACTCCGGTTTCACCAAGGATTAGGATATTCATAACTTTTGGGCATCTGAAAAGGGCTTTTCAAAGGGGTAGGAAACCATTTTTAGGCTTTTCCTTGCAAGCAATGCCCAGCAATTCCTTACTTTTCAAAGAAATCCATATTAATTGATGGCATGTCGGCTTCTTCTCCTTCTTTTGGGAATATTGGATTACGCAGGGCCTGAAATTTGAATTTATGCGGTTAAATAAACTAGAAAACCAACCTTTTCCTTTAAATATTCTCTGCATTTTTTTCTATCTCCTTTATTCTTTAAAATATGTCGTAAAACTTTCCGTTTTTCCACAGTTGATAGCACATTTTCCCGTAAAATGGCGGCAGCTTCCGCTCGATGTTTCTCAGGTAATCCTGCTAGCAGCTGAGATTCTTTATCCATTTCTCTTAGGAACCTTCGACATTCCTTTAATTCTGCCCGCTTGGAGACAATTTCAGCGATCTTTTGCATTTTCCCAATCGTTGTGAGACCATTTTCCAAGAGAATTGTCTTGATTTTTTCTCGGACGGCGATTTCTGCTACTTTTTCTAGGAATTTGAAATCGGTAATGGCGGGAATTTCTAGGATAAAATCTTTCTTTTTAATGGAGTCGTCCTTTAAAGATTCCTGGATTTTTTGGTTAGTTTAAATGATAAAAGCTACCATATTTTTGAGGAGACATAGGCTTTCCTTTAAAAATTTTGCGTCTTTTGTGGCCAAATGAAGGGCGGTCATTTTTTGCGCCAAATTTAAAATATCGTCGGTGACTATGCTTTCAATTATGTCTTTCTGCTCTTCCGGTGCGTTTTCCAAAAAAGTTGACAGCTTTCTCTGGAAAATACAGTAATTGTTAAAGGGAAAGAAGCCTTACCTGAGATTCTAAATGTTTCCGGCATTTTTCGACAACATTTTCATCAAAAATTACACCTTTTAAAGCATCCAATTTCTCATTTAAAGTGAGATCCTGGTCATCAATTAGGACCTGGATATATTCTTGTTCGGACGCGGGTAAATGACTTATAAAATCCATCTTAAATTCACATTTTAAGCAGGAAAAGACTACGATAAGCATTAAATGGAAGGCCAGAAATATTTTAAAAAGCGCAATAAGTTCAAAATTTATTCAATTTCACAGGAAATCCATTAATGTTCGAATTTCACAACTGATTTTCTTCCTTTCTTGCCATTTTTTGGCTTTTTAGTCTTCTTGAAGAAGGAAGCAACGCCGTCGTAGAGCCCATTCATCCAACCTTTCTTGATATTGACATTGGTCACTCGATTGGTTTGCTCCTTTCGGACGCTCAGCATCTCCAATTTTTCAATCTCCTGAAGCAAACTGCCGCAATTCTTCATTTGCTTCAGCTCCTCCAGCATTTCATTAATCTGGCGGATATCCTTATTGCTGGTGGAAGTTGTTCCGTGGCTTTCCAAGATCTTCACTTGCTGCTCGTATTCGTCGCGGTATTTCTGCAGCTGGAGAAGCATCCGGTTTGAGGCGCCGTGGCTGACTTTGCCATTCTAAAAATCCATTTTTTGATACTTTTCATCGCCTTTCTCCTATTTTTTGCTGCTAATTCAAAAAAAAAACTTCAAAAAGGGCGCTATTTTTTAAAACTACCGTAATTTTGCCTGTGCAATTAAAAATAGGCTGCCCTGTCCCTGTAAACCTTACCTCCTCTCGAATAAGATGCTCGACGTATTCCTTGTAGACATCGTTGTATGGAATAATCGAGTTTTTCTTTAAGAAAGCAGCAAAATCAGCGCAATGACTGCGAATTGTATTTGCCTCATCTTCCAACTCAGCTTTGCGTCGTTTCTCCGCATCAATGAACAGCTGTGCCGTGTAAATTTTGTCATCACAATTTTTGATACTGTCCTGGACTGTGGGATCAATCACCTGAAGCAGTTTTTAGATTAAAAATGTGTTAAAATTCACCTTATCCATGGTCTTGATTAGCTCGTATCGGATATGGAGATGGGTAGTCCAATCACAGCCGCAAACATTGCATTGATGGATGCCGTAAGGATGGAAACAGGCACAGCCTTGGAGCTGGGGGTTGGGGACTAGGCCTGTCTGAAAAGGGCTGCATTAGCGTCGGCCAAGATCCGCTTTCCTAGTTTCACGCCATCAAATTCTGATTGCGGGTCCATTTTCCAGGAAGCAGCGATGTGATTGAAAATTGGTGTTGAATTTTTGACCCGAGATATTCAAATTTGTGGAAACCCACAAAAACTAGTAGAAATTACCGCGAAATCTCGACCCCCAGAGCGCCGACACAAACTTAATGACTAACTTAACACGAACTCAGAAATTTTTCTTGTGTCTCCAGATCGTTGCCTAGCGGCCTTTGGAAGGCAAAAAACTGTCTAAATTACCGCACAAAATAAAAATTGAATTTTGACGATTTTTTGGATTTTCGCCGAATTTCCCGGGACATTTGGTTAAATTAACGCATAAAATTATAAAAAGTATATCATTTTGTAGAGAATTTATTGGGCTATTTTTCGATGCTACTTGCGGCTGGTGGAAGTTCAAAATTGTTTAAAAAAGACGACGCTTTAAAGCATACCTGAACTCCTGTCAAATAGCAATGAGCATGGCACTTTTGCTTGTAGTAAGTCTCATTGACAGTTCCATTTAATTTCACCACTTCGACACATTTTTCATTTGTACAGACGGTAATCGGATGGTCGACTTCTCTAGGAGTAATGATGACCTGAATCCACTCATTTTTTCTTTAAATAATTCAGTACCTGTTCCACATAAAGCTGCGAATTTCCCAAGCTTTTCCCTTGTTTCATCAAATCCTCGACCTCTTTGACCTTTTCATCAATCAGCTGGGCATTTATCATCTGATTTTTGGCAATTTCGGCCAGAGGACGAGCCATGGCCAAGATCACTTGACGGATGTTATTGACACTCAGCGTTTCTTCTGTTTTATGCGTAGGAAGTTGGGAAATCTTCTTAAAGAGGCGGAAAGTCTCCTCGACGGTCGTTTTCCAGCTCTTGTCGAAGTTTTCAATGTCTTTATCCTCAAAGGTGGCTCCCTGTTTCCAGGCGCATAAGAATCGGAAGGATTCATTGTCGAAACAATAAACGGTATCACTGAAAATAGAAATTGCAATTAAAAAACGTTTTATTTTTTTTATTTTGGCCTATTTCTGCGGTTTTTTTCAATTTCTAGGGGCAGAGGAACGCTCCTGTACAAAAAGAAAGCCAAATACGCATACTTAGCAGTTCTTCAGGCATTTTAAAGAAAAACTGAATTTATAGTCGAGTGGACAGGCGGTGGCACCAGGCATTTTTATACATTTTTTATTTTTAACTTTTTTTAGGTTCTAGGAGGGTGCTAGGCACTTTTTTTACGTATTTACCGGGTAAAATACGTAAAAATCTCACTTTTGAAGAGGAATTCTGACTCCTCGAGACTTGTACAACTCCTCCAAATGAGATTCCAAAGCGGGCATTGTATCTCCAGGCTTGTAAAGCGTCTGTCGAGCGTTGGTAAAACAGAAGAGAATATTCTTGCTGGCTGAGACATGTAAATGCGTCAGGAGCTCATTTATACAGTAACGATAAGTTACAGTAAGACGGGCATTATTAGGCTTCATCAGGATCAAAATTGCGTGGATTTCTCTGAAAATTTTGCTTTTTTTTTTAAATATTTTGAGCAAAAACTTACGGATAATCAGCAATAAATGACAGAATTTTAGCAAAATTCATCTGTTCCTGTTCCAGGCCGCGAACATCTCCAACTCCTGGCGTATCAATAATTCGAATTTTCTTCCGGTTGTCCATTGGTCCCCACTCGAACTGGTAAGCTTTTGGAGATTGAGTGGAGGATTGGCCATCTGCCGTGTTCTCATTCTCATCCTCAATTTCGATTGTTGGATCACATTCCACTCTCATTTTATTGTACTAAAAATAATTTGAAGAAAAAAAAATCATGGCTTACATCCTCGTCCATGTGAATAAAACTACTGCGGATTAAAATCTCGACTCCGTGTTTCTTTGCCTCGTGCATATTACTGTATTTCAAGTAATTAGCCAATCCATTGATAAACGTCGATTTTCCTACGCCGGTTTCACCAAGAACCAGGATATTCAAGCATTGGGGAAATCTAAAAGATTACAGAATTCTTTAAAGAAGGAAATGATTACTGGTCAAAGAATTCTGGAGTAATACCAGGGCTCCATTGGGGCTCGCTCTCTGTCTCCTCATCGCTGATTTCTTCATCAGTTGAGTCCAAAATATTGGGAGCAGCTTTTTCTTCATTTTTAGGGGTTATCACCTTCTCCATGGGGATATTCTCCTTCTTTTCTTCCTGGAAATGGCGGACAATTTAAATTTCGAAGTGAAAATTCAAAAATGGTGATTGGCAACAAAACTGGTGGAAATTAGAGCGAAATTTAGGCAGGAGGGCCTATTCAAAATACCCCTGCTGGATCAAAAAATTTGCTAACCTCCTTAGCCTTTTGCTGCTTCTTGTACACTTCATAAGCTTTCTGACATTCTTCAGATTGCTTGGAAATGATGCTATCTAGAGTAGTGAACTGCTTGTTTTCCAACAAAAGATTAGCCAGGCATTTTTTATTCTCTGGCATGAGAGAAATAAAGTCAGCCGGATCTTCTATTTTCTCTTCTTTGGTCAAATAGGCTTTGACCTTCTCGTAGACCTCATCACTGATGTGGACATCCTTCAGCATTAGGAGCTTCTCTTCCACGTTGAATTGATCCTCCTCAATGATAACTTCAACCAGCATCTTGTCATTTTCTTCCAAAGTATTGAGGAAATCCATTTTTCTGAAAAAAACTAATCAATAGAATTTTGAATAAGGGAAAATTGCGGGGCATTTATTGGATAAATAAAAGACGCGAGGCCTTCTAATCTGAGGACAAGCGAACGCGAAACCATTGGCTGAGATCCAAAACAGGTGAATTAATCGATAGGAAGATCGCTTTTGTATGATAAGAAAAGGCTATATTGTACCAGAATTTAGGAAGAAATCGACACATCCGGGTGATGGAGAAGATGGACGCAATTTCTCCTGGTAAGTCGCTCGATTTTTTTAACACTTTTTTTGCCCTGTACAGTTGACAGTCCATTTTTCTACCTGGTAGACAGGTACTCCCTGGGTAGAATTCGGGCCCGCCCGAGGACCAGAATGCTGACAAAGCGATAAAATTTATCTAAAACCCACCAAAGCATGCATAACTCATAGAAATGCTATCGAAAATTTTTTTGTAAGGGCGCGGGGTATCGAACCTGCGGCCATTTGGGAGATTTCTGACTTATATGGTCAGGGAAATGTGCCCATTGGTTTTCTGGAGTTATAATCCGGAAATTTTACGCGCCCTGGGTGTTTTTACAGTCTTCTTCGACCAAGAATTGTAGAAAAATGCCAAAGAAATATCAGCAAGAATATTTGGAACATTGCGAGGATCGAACTTGCGACATTTTAATTGCAAATCTGGGGCGCTGATCAGTAGATCTTGAGCTCGCCGACATTTCTAGCTGGACGAACATTTCCTTGTTACCTGTCGAACTACCATTTTATTATTCACTTTCTTATCCCAATATTACAGAAGAAACTGACAAAATGGACGGATCAAAGATTGGAGAAACAGAGATCCATGAGCCTCCAACTTTCTCCAATTTCATGGATCTCCTCAGCAGCGATCAGAGAAGAATCGCCATGACAGTTCTCCTAAAAGCTGGGCTGCTGAAAATGGCAGATAAAATTCTTACCGAAGAAAGTGCTGAAGCCCGGGAATATTTCCTGAAATTGAGAGCATTTGAAGAGGGAAATGGACCGGTTACTGAAACCGATACAGACAATAAGTAGGACCCTTTAAATCTTTCAATACCTTTGATATTTGTCAGCTCGAGCCAGACGGACAGCTTCGACGATTCTTCAGAAGATGAAGAAGATCCAGATGAGGATCCAGCCAAATGGACACCAAAAGTCAAGGACGATTTCTTTGAGAAGTAAAGCTTTTTTAAATCCAGTAAAATTTAAATTTTTAGGTTCCCAGATACGATGAATATTTTAATTTTGGGAGAAACTGGCGTCGGCAAGTCGACTTTTATCAATGGCCTTGCTAATTATCTTCGATTTGGGAATATTTATGAAGCCAAAGATCATTTCGAAATTCTGATCAAGACATATTTTACTCATAGTGATGGCGAGGTACGTGGCGGGCTTCTTTTTACCTACTGGGTCACATTCTGGGAGGAAATAGCGCCATTTTTAAGCACTTAATTCGGACTCACGCCTCTTTTTACATGTTTTTTGAATAAAAAGACCGCTACATCTCTAAAGGTGCCCAATTAACATTTTAAAATCTTCCGAATTTTACCCTGCGAGACCCAATGGCGCGCGTATTTGAACTTGGCGGTTTCCAATAGAAAAAAAACCTAATAATTTGCATGATTTTCAAGGTTCCGCATTGCCCATTTGCCCCGAAATTCCGTCCATATCCCAAATTTCAGTTCAACGGTCAAAGAATTGAATGTGATCCGACGATTGTCCAGGAAAATGCTGATGATAATGAAAATGTCGAGGATGGCCAGTCCTCTACCCAGGCGCCTAAATCCTATCTAATTTCCTGGGGGCCACCCGGCCGAACTAAACGAATCCGAATCATCGATACCCCAGGAGTCGGCGATGTTCGAGGCTTGGAACAGGAAAAGAAGAATTATTCCAAGATTTTGGACTTTATTGCTCAATATAAGTAGGGTTTTGAGGGTTTTTTTAATAAGATTTTTTCCAGGGAACTGCACGCAATTTGCATCCTGATGAAACCGAACGAATCCAAGCTCACATTGACCTTCCGTTACTGTTTGAACGAGCTATTGACGCATTTACACGCATCTGCCAGTAGAAATATCCTCTTCTGTATAACAAACGCCCGTCAGACTTTCTACCAGCCGGGAGAAACTCGACCAACTCTTCAGGCTTATTTGACACAATTGCAGAAGTATAAAAATGTGGAGATTCCCCTTGATTCGTGAGTAGTTTTAAAATCTTTAAAGCGGGTATCCTTTCTATATAATATAGCAAGATTTTCTGATCTAAATCCAGTAAAAATTAGAGAAAATGGAAGCGGCAATCGGGACATATGAATTTTTTAAATTTGTGCGCATTTACGGGATGAAAATTGGACATCTTCACGCTTTTAAACCGCGAAAATCTTAAAGAAACCTAGAATCTCCGTAATCCCTTTAAAATATTCTTCAGATCCACGATGTTCTGCTTCGATAATGAGAGCTTCCGTTGTTTGTGTGCTTGGAGGGAAGGAGTCAATTTTACCAAGGATGAAATAGCCGATTTTAATCGAAGTTGGAAGACTACTGTCAAAGAAACTTTCCGGTAATTTTGCTGCAATTTTGCCCATAAAATTTCTCAGGCTCTTTAAAAGAATTTCCGAGCTCCCTGTCCATAATGTAGCGGATACCGTCAGTGTCAATAATATTCGATCAGTTATTCTGACCATGGCTAAGCCGATGGCTGAAATATCCAGGAGCCAAATGATGAATTTGCAACTAATTGATAGAAAAATAAAAGAAATTGAGGATTGCATCCGAGAGGGAGAAGATTTGACAGGAAAACTTTATGTCGATCAGGTACACTTTCTTTCAAGGAATTTTTAAGGAGCGTCCTGTTTTACGCAGGCTTCTTTAGATTACTGTAGCTTTTCAAAAATTGCAACTTTAGCATATTTTTGCGAGTTTTTCGGGGTTTCAAAATTTGATTAGACGTTTGCAGCAAAAAATAGAAAAAAAAATGAAGAACACGCCATGTTTTGGAATAATAAAATTTATTATTTATTAAATAAATGCCTTCAGATCGAGCTAGTTCCCCAAGAAATTAGCCAGCCGGAGACAGTTTGCGCTTCTACCAAGTGCATAGAATATAAAAAAGTTGGCAGTGGACCAGATGCCCAAACACAAATTTGCTATTCAACTGTCTGCCACCGCCCCTGTGCCTTGGAAGGAATCCAGACAGAATTCTGCCCGAATCCTGCAATAAAAAGTTGCTACGTCTTCCATACACCGGATAATTTGTGCAAAAAATGTGGATGCAGCTGGGAATGCCATATTCATATCCGATATAAATTAGACAAAGTCATAAAGAAGATTGTGGACCCTGCTGTGGCACAATGTCTACAAGATTGTGCCGATCATCAAGAAGCTGCTCGACTTTTCATTAAAACTGAGAAAGAACGGGTAAGATCTTCTTTTTTGAAAATTATAAGTTTTTAGAGAGTAAAATTGGAAAAAGAAGCCGCAATGATTAGCAGTCATTGTGTGGAATTTGCCGCTTTTTTGAAAGAAAACTCTTTGATTCCATATAACGACGTCTATAAGGAATATGTCAATCATTTAATTAAAGAAGCGGTAAGTTTTTACCCTGAATCAATCATATTTTTAAGCTTTTTTGGTCATAATGAGACCTACCAGCTGGAACCCCAGATGCGCCCATTATTTAGTGATCCGCGCCAATCCACAGGTCGCGGGTTCAATCCCTCAACTCGCCAATGGATTTTTACTGACATTCCTGGGCAAAAGCGTACCAAAATTTGGGGCATTGTGACATAAAATAACCTACAGTCACAAGAAATGGCTGGTCTAGTGGTTTGGCTATCAATCCACAAAACGTGGGTTCGATTCCGCTGAGGTTCCAAGGATTTTTGCCGATGTTTTGGTGATCTGCAACCAATTCTCTGCAATTTTAGGCCAAGATTTGCTGTAAAAATGTTCTAACAGGGCAAAATTTCCGGATTACGGTCCTCGAAACTTATTGGACATTTTTTAAAGATAAAATTGCTGCAGAAACCCTCCTTTCCCCCACCAAGCCTTGTCTATGGTCTAGTGATCCTGTGTACCAGGTCCCGGGTTCAATTCCTCCGTTGTTACAGCGATTTTTGCTAATATTCTTCTGAGAGATCCGTCATTTCAGAAAAGTACCGCCGAAGTGGATGGCTGCTTTGAATTGCTCCAAGTCTTGGAAGCGAATAAGGACGCCTACGATGCCCAGGTTTTCCCCCAATTTCCCATTTTCAAAGATTTTCTTAGATCGAGGTAATCGAAAAACAAAAACTAACAGCAAAAACCACAAAAACAGTGGAAGAAATCAATTTAATGGTGAACAATTTAAAGAAATTAGAAGATTGTGGCACCGTTCTGCAAGAAGTTCAGGTAAACTTTGGCTATTTTCTCTACTAGAAAATTTTTCAGAAATTGGAGCTCATCAGCCTGGAGAAGCAGCAGAACGAAGAGCCAGTGGCCATAAAAATTAAAGGAGGATGGTTTGATAAGAAATTTAATTCTTTGATGGATGGAGCAGCTTCTGTGATGAAAGGAGCCAAAAAAGCAGCGAAATCCTTCTTTTCCATTGGTGGAATGTTTAAAAAGAAAGAAAAAGCTATGTAAAAAATGTTTTAAATAAATTATAAGCTTGAATCAAAGAATACAACGAATAATATTTATTCTTTCTAAAAATTAGCCACATATGAAAGCACCGTTGACGATAATTTTTTTGTATGGAGTACAGCATGATTGCCGTGGATAATAGCAAACAGTATTTCCACAAGGAACATTTTGCCATTTTGATCCACTAAATAGTTTAAATTTTACGCATTTTCATAAAAACTTACGGGCATTGACATCCTGACGGGAAACAGTAGCGTTCTTGCGCTATTAATCCACAATTTCCGCAAGTATCGAAAAAAAAAGATTAGAATTTAGAAAAAAATGAAGAAAAACCTGTGCATGTGGTGGTATTCGGATAACCTGCATTTGGGCCTTGCCATGCGGACCAAGTTCCCGCACAAACTGGTGGAGTTGAAGATGGCGCGCAGTATGAATATGCTTCGTCATATCCCAACATAACGGCAAACCCATTGCAACACATATTACCGGGACAAGGGGTCTGGGCGCATCTTTCACTTTGATAGGCAATGTTAGCCGAAGGATTTCTACATGGACAACCCGGTGCAGAGACACAAGTTCGATTCCGTTGCTTTGTACCGCAGGCACCACAAGTTGCTGTGCCTAAAAATTGAACGTTTCCAGCCTCGGGAAAAAATTCATAAAAAACGAGCAAGATGACTCACAAGATGACCAACTTCCCCAACTGCCCCAATATCCGTATGGGGAACAGTATGAAGGATCACTGGCTGGAGGAGCCGGGTCCGGTGGTAACTGAACGTTAGGCCCACAAATGAAGCTACCATTTACAATTTGCTTTGTTTTGCCTGGACAACAAGACAGGCGAGGATACAAACAGACATCGAGGTTGGCATCACCTTGAGCGGTAGAAGGGCCTCTAAAATATAGATTTTTTACAGCGTTTCTCCCATAGGTTAACTACTAATTATTCACCACCACGTGGCGACCGTATGGTAACCGTATGGTGTCCACCACCGTGTGGTGACCGTATGGTAACCGTATGGTGTCCACCACCGTGTGGTAACCGTATGGTGTCCACCACCGTGTGGTGACCGTATGGTGTCCACCACCGTGTGGTGACCGTATGGTGTCCACCACCGTGTGGCGACCGTATGGTAACCGTATGGTGTCCACCACCGTGTGGTGACCACATGGTGACCGTATGGTGTCCACCACCGTGTGGTGACCACATGGTGACCGTATGGTGTCCACCACCGTGTGGCGACCGTATGGTAACCGTATGGTGTCCACCACCGTGTGGTGACCACATGGTGACCGTATGGTGTCCACCACCGTGTGGTGACCACATGGTGACCGTATGGTGTCCACCACCGTGTGGTGACCGTATGGTGTTCACCACCGTGTGGTGACCACATGGTGACCGTATGGTGTCCACCACCGTGTGGTGACCACATGGTGACCGTATGGTGTCCACCACCGTGTGGTGACCACATGGTGACCGTATGGTGTCCACCACCACATGGTGACCGTATGGTGTCCACCACCGTGTGGTGACCACATGGTAACCGTATGGTGTCCACCACCGTGTGGTGACCACATGGTGACCGTATGGTGTCCACCACCGTGTGGTAACCGTATGGTGTCCACCACCGTGTGGCGACCGTATGGTGTCCACCACCGTGTGGCGACCGTATGGTGTCCACCACCGTGTGGTGACCACATGGTAACCGTATGGTGTCCACCACCGTGTGGTGACCACATGGTGACCGTATGGTGTCCACCACCGTGTGGTAACCGTATGGTGTCCACCACCGTGTGGCGACCGTATGGTGTCCACCACCGTGTGGTGACCACATGGTAACCGTATGGTGTCCACCACCGTGTGGTGACCACATGGTGACCGTATGGTGTCCACCACCGTGTGGTGACTACATGGTGACCGTATGGTGTCCACCACCGTGTGGTAACCGTATGGTGTCCACCACCGTGTGGCGACCGTATGGTGTCCACCACCGTGTGGTAACCGTATGGTGTCCACCACCGTGTGGCGACCGTATGGTGTCCACCACCGTGTGGTGACCACATGGTGACCGTATGGTGTCCACCACCGTGTGGTGACCACATGGTGACCGTATGGTGTCCACCACCGTGTGGTGACCACATGGTGACCGTATGGTGTCCACCACCGTGTGGTGACCACATGGTGACCGTATGGTGTCCACCACCGTGTGGTGACCACATGGTGACCGTATGGTGTCCACCACCGTGTGGTGACCACATGGTGACCGTATGGTGTCCACCACCGTGTGGTGACCACATGGTGACCGTATGGTGTCCACCACCACATGGTGACCGTATGGTGTCCACCACCGTGTGGTGACCACATGGTAACCGTATGGTGTCCACCACCGTGTGGTGACCACATGGTGACCGTATGGTGTCCACCACCGTGTGGCGACCGTATGGTGTCCACCACCGTGTGGCGACCGTATGGTGTCCACCACCGTGTGGTGACCACATGGTAACCGTATGGTGTCCACCACCGTGTGGTGACCACATGGTGACCGTATGGTGTCCACCACCGTGTGGTAACCGTATGGTGTCCACCACCGTGTGGCGACCGTATGGTGTCCACCACCGTGTGGCGACCGTATGGTGTCCACCACCACATGGTGACCGTATGGTGTCCACCACCGTATGGTGTCCACCGCGGTGTGGTAACCATGGCTACCGTGGACGTCACAAAATTGCCGCTTCATTATTCTAAAAAATAAATTTTTACTTACATGCATGGACAGCTGGGGCCATCCAGACAAGTTCTCACGTAATTGGCAAGCCAGCACGCTCCACAGAAATCGTAACCTAAGGCCAAATTGAAGGAAATCCCTCAAAATTACCAATTTGGTTAGGAGCTAAACTCCAAGCGCTCCAAGTTCCTCCCCAGCTTGGACAAGGTGGCGCTACAGTTGTTGTTGTGATCGCTGGCGTCGTCCAGTTAGCCAGTCCGCAAACAAACTGAGAACCTATGATCATTTTTTTATAAGGATCGCAGCAAGAAGTTCTGGGATAGAGGCAGACAGTCGTTCCGCATGGGACTTGACGGGTTTTGGGTTCATTCCATGGACAGCAGCCGTAGCGACATTTTCTTACTTGGTTAATGAGACCACACGTGCCGCAAGTATCCGTACACTGAAAACAATAATTTACAAGGATTTTTAAATATATCTGACCACAGCGCCAGGAGCATTGACCCACTCGGTCCAGCTGTAATTTCCATCGCAAGGGCCACAGACTGTGGTATCGGTATCCTGCCATGTGTAGGGGCCGAAGGGAGCACAGCAGGGGGGACTGGGAGCTTCACAAAGTGTAAGAGTGCAGGGAAGGATTCGGGTGAAGTTTCCTCTGATAATTAAATTAAATTTGGCACCCTAGATGCGCTTACTCGCATTCACATCCACTCGGAAAGCATTGACGATATTCAGTCCGGTTGCCACAAGCCCCACACCCGCAGTTGGTTCTTCCTCCATCAAGCCATTCTGTCCAAGTTCCAGTACAATTAAATTCCATGTATGGATTGCAGACTTTTTCTCCATTAAATAGCGTGGTTAGATAGCTGCATTCGCAGCAGGGCTCATCGCCTTCACATGGGAAATCGCCGCAAGGTTTTTCTTCTGTTCCTTCATCACAACAGGGACAATTCCAATCTTCGGAGATGCAGGTCCTGTTGCGGGTGGCTATGCCACACATACCTAGGCATTTAATTTATTTCGTGTAACGTAAGAAACATACCGCATGTGAGATTACCGGCACACGTTGACCAACTGGACCACGCTCCCCAGTATCCATCTGAAAAACGTTTTTTTTTTCGGGGAAATCGACTGCCACTTTTTTTAAATGGAAAAATCCTCACATTCGGGACAAGCGGTTGCATTAAAACTTGGAGGTGCTGGATCCGGAGGGAGAGGTGTTTGAGGCCCACAGGCGTGAATTCCATCGATAATCATATGAGTCAAAGGATCGCAGCAAGAACGTCGTGGATAATAGCAGACTTGGATATTTCCTGGCCGTGAAAAAGTACTATTCCCCCTAAAAATCTTTAAATTTGCTAAGATGCTACCCACTTGCAGGGACAAGTGTCATTTGACAGGCAGGTACGGTAATAATTCTCCTCATAACATCCACCACAGTAATCATAGCTGCTAATATTTGATGATGGATACCATTGACTCCATGTGGATATGCAAGGAACGTCGCAAATTATTGTACCATTTGTCAATGTCTTAGGTTCATAGGGATCACAACATTCTGGCGCGGTGGTACACGGTGTCGATGTACAAGGGACGACGCGTTCTCGCTCACCATCTTCGCATGTACACCCTAATTTAATTTATTTACTAAAAAAAGTTATAATTTACCAGATGGCATGCAGAATCGTTCCTGTTTCACGGAACCGCAGAGCCCACATGTGTGATTACCTCAATTTTTCGATACGGATTTAATTAGAGGAAACTTACAATTTTCTCCCCTGGCATCCGCCCATTCTGTCCAACAACCTTCACAGGTTAAATTTCCCCCGGCTTCGAGAATCTTTTCAGCGAATGGATTACAATATTCCGCACCGTCGTAGCCAATGGTTACGGCAGAATTATTACAGCATTTATCTCCAGAGGGGCAGACTGGCCCTCCGCAAGCTTTCACTTGACAACCATCCTTTGGACTACAACTACAGCCGGTTACACAGGTTCGATTTCTCATGGTTGTTCCACACATGCCGCATGTTGCTGAGCAGGAAGACCATGGGCCCCATTCTTGCCAGTAGCCTCCTGGTATACAGCCAGAAGGAATCGGATTGGGAGCAGTTACTTCTGGCGGTAATTTACTTTCAGCTGGACCGCAGGTATTGTCAGCTTGAAGGGTATATCCTGGACAGCACGGCTCACGAGGAGCGCTGCAGGCTTCTGTATTGGCTTCGGCAAATTGCGTACTATTTCCACTAAACATTTTTATTTAAAGATGTCGAAAAACTAAAAAAAGGATATAGAAACCTACGTGCAAGGACAATTTGGCAGGTACTTCGTGCAGCTTCTACTGTAATTTGCCATCCAACACCCGCCACAGTAATCAAAAAATTTGGAAAATTATTATCAATGATAGCTGGCTAACCATATCCATTAGGTTGTTCTGCAGCCAAGAACCAAACACCCCAGATTCCTTCTGGTGGACATTGGGCAGCAATCAGGGGTAGGAATGAGAGCAGCAAAACCCGCACGTACATCGGCTGTCGTCGGGTAGACTGAATGCTGATAGACTGATGGTGCAGGGATTACAATACTTTTCCCTGGCTAGTCTATTCATTAGATTTTCTAGACAGAAAAAGAACAAAAGAGGTAATGAATGAAGACAATAGAGCAGGGATCAGTGACGGTGGAGGTAGACGCCTACAGAATTCTATTGATTATGGAAATTTACACTGAAATCGAAGGAAATTTCGAACTGGAGCATAACCAACTGAAAATTAGTTGAAGAATTCTGTGTGGGAGCAGAAATCGGAAATAAGAATGTTGTAGAATTCAGGTAAAGTACACCGGAACGTCAGCAAAAATCCTTGGTGACTGGGAGAATCGAACTCCCATATTTTTGATTAGAAATCCGGGCACTTTTCTGGCATCTGTAGTTCGCTATGATCACGAAAATGTGTTCCTTAAATTTCTACGATTGTAATCCGGTGATTTTACGGGCTGAGGGCTTTTTTACAAGATTTTGTGGCCCAGAAAGTTCCTGAAAAAAAACGAATAGCATTCCACAGAAAATACCGGCAAAAATCCTTAGGCACGCGCGGGGATCCAACAGTTTGATCGCAGAAATGTGTCCAATAGGCCTCCAAGGTCATAATTGTCAGAAATTTTACACGTCAAGGACATTTTTACAAGTTTTGTGGTCTAGAATTAACTAAAAACGCCGGTAGTTGACAGAAATACCAGCAAAAATCCGGGCTAACTAGGGAATCGAACCCGCGTCCCTTTGATTACTTTTAGATTAAAATCCGGCTGGCGAACCACTTAGCGGGCCCAAATTTTCGGCATCAGTTGGCCGGTAACCGATAAGAAAAAGCTACCATCGCGTTTCCTGCTCATTTCTAGTTAAATTGTAATTTTATAAAGGCCAAATTTAAATACGTCAAATTTGTTACATATGGCAGGAAAACTTGGATTTTTCAGGGTAGAAGTCAAGAACTCGGTTTACAAATCTTCTGGCCATCAAATCTCCCTCTAATCGAATTCCTGTAGTCTTTTTTCTGCCCCCTATTCCTTTTCTGAAAGCATTCCTTTTCACAAAGCGAAAAACACAGGCCGCTTCCCAAGAGACTGCTTTGAATTTTTTATTGATTGTTTTCGCTTCAATCTCACACCATTTTCCCACATCGGCATGGCCGCCTGTAATATCCAAAAACACGCCGTGATTACCACCACGTTCTCTTTAACTGTCTTTGATGCTCTTCCATTTGTTCTGAAGGATGTTCCCGTTCCATGGACTGGTAAACATTGCGAAGAAGGCGTGATTTTTCTTCTTTCTAATGCGAAAATTGTCCGCCTTTTCACCGGAGAGAAGCTCCAAATTGATGAGCCTTATTTGGATCGGCAAAGGTGAGTACAATTTCCTTTTTTGTCACCCTTTTCTACAGTTTTAGAATGTCCGATAAATTGGAGCCTTTAATTTGGGTAAATCGCGTGACTCTCTTGCCAGCAGAATGTATCCAAATTGAAATTGATGCCAGTCTCTTGGAAAAGGGCCTACCATCCCTGATACCGACCCGTAAACTCACAAGAAAAGAGCAAGAAATCCTCACAAAATATCAAAGAGCAAGTCAGCAAATGTTTCATAAGCATAGACATTGTAATGGTTGTATGTAAATGAATTTTGTCCCTTATGCATCGGGCCAAACGTCGCGGAATGTTGTGGTTGCAGGTGGAGGAGGGGGAGTGGTCACCGGCTGGATGGGAGGCTGGGGAATATACGGCGAAGAAGGCTTGACACAAACGTAAGGGTACCTGGAAATTACTATAGGTTTCTTAGCTTTAAACATTAATTTTTCTTATCAAAATTCACTAAAAATTAGAGACAATGAATGAAATATGTAATTTTGTAGGTCATCGGAATCTGAAAAAGCCCGCGCGTCTGAAATAAAGAGATCCTGGCGTTTTAAGCCTGTTTTAAAGCTTCCGTACCTGTCACTAGCCATTCGAACAGCTTCATAGCCCAAATATGCATGAATTTGTGATTTTGAGTGGAAAATCAGTGCCAGGGCGCCTTCGCTACCCGGAGTCAATCCACAATTGCCGCTATTTGCCGCGGTACAATTAACTTGAGGAGTATCCGGCCATAGATCAACATCATCGACCAGGAATTTTCCCGCCGATTTACATCCTATTCCTTCTGGCCAGCCATCGATTTGCCGTTTTGATGGTCTGGGGAGAGGTGACCACCAATCGCCGTCCCACCAATCGTCGCTTCCTCCTCCGCCGCCTCCTGTCGAATTACAGGAAAGTAGACTCTGGTTCCCAACTGAAAAAGCTTTTAAAATTGCGCCAAAAACTCACAGGTGTCGGGAAATAGCCGGAAAAAGTCAACAGTCTTCTGGTCGCTGAAGTACCACTGATTTCCCCCGGTAGCGGCCCCCAGCCAGTAATCTTCGGAAGAATATTCCCTCACGTAGGACCAAAATTTTTGCAAATCATCGTCATCATGAGGGCTGAAGAGCTGATAATTTCCGGACTCGCAATCTGACGAGGCTTCTTGCCACGATTTCTCTGAAAACAGGCATTATGACAGGAAAGGAGCGGCTCACGGGATTCTTCAACTTTTATGCAGAAATCATCAAATCGATCGCCGCCGTCGCAAATTCCCTTCCATTCTAAAAATTTTTTTGAAAGTAGGGTAATTCCTTACGGATCAGGCATATTTGACTATTCTCATCGGACATTAGCCCCTGGCGAATATATTGAGCAGCTCGTGAACTGGAAACCAAGATTCGCTCAGTTATTCCACCAAGAAATGCCAATTGGCCACAGTCATAGTTAATTGGAGTCGAAGCAACGCATTCAAACTAAAAAAATACCCGGAAAACGGGGCGAATACCTGGGATTTTAATGTCCGGAATGGAAGATTATCACATTTGTGATGGAGAACTGAGGTCAGATCAGGATCACAAGCTAAAGTGCTGGAAAAGAACAACAGAAAAGGAAGAAGCGGAGACATTGAACAATATTTCTGGTTCACGGTGACTGGACAACGAGACTTCTGGGAAAATACAATGGAACAACCTCCAATAAGACGAAAGCGACATAAAAATAGCTAGAATCAGGGGACATCACAGGAGGATGAAAGAGTTACAATTAGATAGGAAAGGAACCACCATTACACAGTGAAAACAGGCACGGAGACACAATTAGATTAATTTAATTCCGATTTTTTTGTGGCTTGCAAGGATTAATTATTTTTGCAGGCCATAAAAAAATCCTATTTTCCGAAGGCTTGCAAAAGTATGGCTTGCAAACCTGGATTTTTGCATACCATAAAAATCCATGGGGTGCAAGCTAGGTTTTTTGGGCACCACAAAAATTCCATGGGCTGCAAACTTGCCCATTTTTTTGTGGCTTGCAAGGATTAATTTAACTGCATCATGGATTGCAAAGGGCACATGGCCTGCAAATTAAAGGGCACATGGCTTGCAAACCAAAATTCTTGCATACCATAAAAATCCATGGGGTGCAAATTAGCCGATTTTTTTGTGGCTTGCAAAGAATTAAATTAATTTAATTCCGATTTTTTTGTGGCTTGCAAGGATTAATTATTTTTGCAGGCCATAAAAAAATCCTATTTTCCGAAGGCTTGCAAAAGTATGGCTTGCAAACCTGGATTTTTGCATACCATAAAAATCCATGGGGTGCAAGCTAGGTTTTTTGGGCACCACAAAAATTCCATGGGCTGCAAACTTGCCCATTTTTTTGTGGCTTGCAAGGATTAATTTAACTGCATCATGGATTGCAAAGGGCACATGGCCTGCAAATTAAAGGGCACATGGCTTGCAAACCAAAATTCTTGCATACCATAAAAATCCATGGGGTGCAAATTAGCCGATTTTTTTGTGGCTTGCAAAGAATTAAATTAATTTAATTCCGATTTTTTTGTGGCTTGCAAGGATTAATTATTTTTGCAGGCCATAAAAAAATCCTATTTTCCGAAGGCTTGCAAAAGTATGGCTTGCAAACCTGGATTTTTGCATACCATAAAAATCCATGGGGTGCAAGCTAGGTTTTTTGGGCACCACAAAAATTCCATGGGCTGCAAACTTGCCCATTTTTTTGTGGCTTGCAAGGATTAATTTAACTGCATCATGGATTGCAAAGGGCACATGGCCTGCAAATTAAAGGGCACATGGCTTGCAAACCAAAATTCTTGCATACCATAAAAATCCATGGGGTGCAAATTAGCCGATTTTTTTGTGGCTTGCAAAGAATTAAATTAATTTAATTCCGATTTTTTTGTGGCTTGCAAGGATTAATTATTTTTGCAGGCCATAAAAAAATCCTATTTTCCGAAGGCTTGCAAAAGTATGGCTTGCAAACCTGGATTTTTGCATACCATAAAAATCCATGGGGTGCAAGCTAGGTTTTTTGGGCACCACAAAAATTCCATGGGCTGCAAACTTGCCCATTTTTTTGTGGCTTGCAAGGATTAATTTAACTGCATCATGGATTGCAAAGGGCACATGGCCTGCAAATTAAAGGGCACATGGCTTGCAAACCAAAATTCTTGCATACCATAAAAATCCATGGGGTGCAAATTAGCCGATTTTTTTGTGGCTTGCAAAGAATTAAATTAATTTAATTCCGATTTTTTTGTGGCTTGCAAGGATTAATTATTTTTGCAGGCCATAAAAAAATCCTATTTTCCGAAGGCTTGCAAAAGTATGGCTTGCAAACCTGGATTTTTGCATACCATAAAAATCCATGGGGTGCAAGCTAGGTTTTTTGGGCACCACAAAAATTCCATGGGCTGCAAACTTGCCCATTTTTTTGTGGCTTGCAAGGATTAATTTAACTGCATCATGGATTGCAAAGGGCACATGGCCTGCAAATTAAAGGGCACATGGCTTGCAAACCAAAATTCTTGCATACCATAAAAATCCATGGGGTGCAAATTAGCCGATTTTTTTGTGGCTTGCAAAGAATTAAATTAATTTAATTCCGATTTTTTTGTGGCTTGCAAGGATTAATTATTTTTGCAGGCCATAAAAAAATCCTATTTTCCGAAGGCTTGCAAAAGTATGGCTTGCAAACCTGGATTTTTGCATACCATAAAAATCCATGGGGTGCAAGCTAGGTTTTTTGGGCACCACAAAAATTCCATGGGCTGCAAACTTGCCCATTTTTTTGTGGCTTGCAAGGATTAATTTAACTGCATCATGGATTGCAAAGGGCACATGGCCTGCAAATTAAAGGGCACATGGCTTGCAAACCAAAATTCTTGCATACCATAAAAATCCATGGGGTGCAAATTAGCCGATTTTTTTGTGGCTTGCAAAGAATTAAATTAATTTAATTCCGATTTTTTTGTGGCTTGCAAGGATTAATTATTTTTGCAGGCCATAAAAAAATCCTATTTTCCGAAGGCTTGCAAAAGTATGGCTTGCAAACCTGGATTTTTGCATACCATAAAAATCCATGGGGTGCAAGCTAGGTTTTTTGGGCACCACAAAAATTCCATGGGCTGCAAACTTGCCCATTTTTTTGTGGCTTGCAAGGATTAATTTAACTGCATCATGGATTGCAAAGGGCACATGGCCTGCAAATTAAAGGGCACATGGCTTGCAAACCAAAATTCTTGCATACCATAAAAATCCATGGGGTGCAAATTAGCCGATTTTTTTGTGGCTTGCAAAGAATTAAATTAATTTAATTCCGATTTTTTTGTGGCTTGCAAGGATTAATTATTTTTGCAGGCCATAAAAAAATCCTATTTTCCGAAGGCTTGCAAAAGTATGGCTTGCAAACCTGGATTTTTGCATACCATAAAAATCCATGGGGTGCAAGCTAGGTTTTTTGGGCACCACAAAAATTCCATGGGCTGCAAACTTGCCCATTTTTTTGTGGCTTGCAAGGATTAATTTAACTGCATCATGGATTGCAAAGGGCACATGGCCTGCAAATTAAAGGGCACATGGCTTGCAAACCAAAATTCTTGCATACCATAAAAATCCATGGGGTGCAAATTAGCCGATTTTTTTGTGGCTTGCAAAGAATAAAATTAATTTAATTCCGATTTTTTTGTGGCTTGCAAGGATTAATTATTTTTGCAGGCCATAAAAAAATCCTATTTTCCGATGGCTTGCAAAATGGCTTGCAAACCAGGATTTTTGCATACCATAAAAAA
Source organism: Oscheius sp. DF5033 (assembly GCA_964036215.1). Lineage (NCBI taxonomy): Eukaryota > Metazoa > Nematoda > Chromadorea > Rhabditida > Rhabditidae > Oscheius > Oscheius sp. DF5033. The sequence continues at coordinate 138,744 of CAXIWN010000004.1, read as the reverse complement.
TCCATGGGGTGCAAGCTAGGTTTTTTGGGCACCATAAAAATTCCATGGGCTGCAAACTTGCCGATTTTTTTGTGGCTTGCAAGGATTAATTTAACTGCATCATGGATTGCAAAGGGCACATGGCTTGCAAATTAAAGGGCACATGGCTTGCAAACCAAAATTCTTGCATACCATAAAAATCCATGGTGTCGCGAAGCGCACATTCATCTTATTCCCCGCCCTTGATCCCCACTTTTATTAGTCAGTTATCATCGGTTGTTCGTTTTGTTAGCTCCCTGATATCTTCGCCCTCTTGCGCCTGATCTCGCCTCGGTCGCCCTTCTCCTCGCCCCTGTCGTACTTCTCGGCCCGTCTTACCTCTCTTTAATAAGTAGTTTGTTTATAATTAAATATATAGTAATAAATATATAGAACCTTAAACGCCTATGGGGAAATGACCCAGTATTTGGATGCCAGTGAAGGGATGGCTTCCAAACATGGTGCATCGGACCAATTACGACCCTTGGTCGCCCTTATTTCGCCTTTCCTTCGTTTCCTTTTCCTCCGTCCTATATTCGTCCATTTTTTTTCTCTTCTTCCACCACCGACCCTTCTTCCCTTCCTTGTTTCGCTCTCTTTTCTCCCATTTCCCCGTCTTTTTCGACACTTTCCACCAAATTTCACCATTCTCGCGATTTCGCCCACAAATTTCCACCACTTTCGCCCACCAGCCAACCATTTTTAGCTCGCCCCCACCCGCTCTTTCGTCTCCCCACGCATTCACACCTACATTCGACTCGTCACCTCCGACCGCCATTTTCGACATCACATTGGTCACGTGTACAGGCATGCCTATGGAAAAGAAAGTTATATGAGTTTCGTCACAAATATTTTGGTCAATGGAAAAATTTTTTTTTGGAAACAGGTCACAAAAATGGTAAAAATGGTAAATGGTCACAATCTTTTGGATACAGGTCACAAAAAGAGTATGGATAAGTAAAATATAAGTAAATTTCGTTAAAATTTTGGACACAATCACGTTAATTATCGCCCAGTCACATGTATGACACCTAAACTCAAAATACCTCGCCTCGAGATTCGCCACATTGGATAAATTACACAATTATGGACCACACTCAGCTAGAATATAATTCACGTTCAATATCGCCCAATCAAATACGGATACGAGTACAACTGTTCTAAGGATCAAATTAAACTACAACTTCATTGCATAGAAATTACGCCAAGTCAAATTCGCCAGTCAATTTTGGAAAACACGTGAAAAAACTTTTGCTATTCGACCCAATTTACGTAGGAATATTAACATATGGACAAATTACATGGTCAAATCGACGCCCAGCGTCACCCGAATCTCGTGGATGGATTCAACTCTATGGTTTATGAGCAGAGGCCCGGATTGCAGCCCGCGTCCTACTGCCACTTCTGTATTCTATCGCTTTTTCCTTTTTTTATGAACGCTAGTGTTCCACTTCTCCTCCTGTTCTTTCGTATCTTCCGCCTACAACCGAGTCTGCGAATTCTGGAGTTCTTTCGCCGTTGGAACTCCAGTTTTTGTTCTCCACTTGGATGGCAACCTCCCAACTCCTCACAACGAAGCTTTCCTCTCTAAAACTTCTCCCCCTATCTAGGATTTCAAGGTTTGGCCACCTTAGAATCACAAAGACTCCGCTAGGAGCGAGTGGTGAGTTCCGGGACTCCCCCCTTTTTACCCCGTCCCCTTCTTTCTCCTCTAATTCTATCTTTCTCTTCGTTGCCTTAGAACTTAGTGTTCGCCCCACAATTTCGCCCTTATTACGACAAATATTCGTCTACTTTCCTTCTATCTACATTCGCCCGAAAATTCACATTATTTTCGCCCTCGCTGACTAATTCGTAGGCTCGAGCGAAGACTCGACCGCTTTTAGCCCGATATTACAGTCTCCCGACTCATCGCCCCCTCGCCAACACAACACCCCGCTCTTGAATCACGAAAAGGCCAACTTTAGCCTCTTCCGCCATTACAAAATAACGATTCACCTCCCCCTCCTCCGCTCGCCGCTCGACAGCCTATTCATTTCTCCCGTTTCCATCCTGCCGCGATGCTGACGGAAGCCGACTTCCCCTGCGAACTTAAAAGTAAGTTAAAAACCGGAAAAGGCACTGTCACCCGCGACATTAACCAGCTCGACGCCTTTGTCAAAGAGCATAATAACTATGAAAAGCCTTTCGACTTTAAAGACCGTAAAGACCCCCCAGCCTTTCGCCTCGAACTGCTCCAACATAAGAATACTTTAAATCTATGTATTTCGACCCTAACCGACTACATCAGTAGATTCCAGTCTTATCTGGATTGGCCCCAGAAATACCTGACAGAGCTTGATCTTTCCGCCAAAGACCGCTCCGACCTTTATACGCCTCTTGATACAGCTTGGGATACCGCCCTCACAAGCCGAAATTATGACGCCAAAGTACAATCCGCCCATCGCCATTTGCTTCTTTATCAGACTCGCCTTTCGGAAATTATTACTTTCCTAGAAGCCCTTCAACCCATGGGCACCCCTGTTGTCGTCCAATACGCCCCAGCTTCGACCCCTACTAATAACACCCAATTCGCCACACCTAAAGCCCGACCAAAAATCGCCTCTACTATCGTCCGCACAGCTCCCACCGAAGCTGACACTGTACCGCCCCCTACAGATGGCCCTTCCAACAGTACTGAAGCCCCTGATACGTCCCTTACTTCTTTGGCTTCACAACTGTCCTTAGCTCTGGAAGATCGATCGATTTTCCGGAACATTGACATCCCTAAATTCGATGGAGATTCCACCCAATACGACTCATTTATTGAAATGTTCACCGCCCTCATCGACACAAAGCCGATATCCGCCCTGCAGAAATTAGCTTACCTAAAAAGCCTCTGCAAAAACGACGCAGCAGAATGTCTTAATGCCATTCCGACCACTGGCGCCTTTTACCAAATCGCCCTGGACCTTCTCAAACGAAGATATGGAGATAAAAAGGTGAACAAGATTCACCTGCTCCAGAAACTTCACGCCATGCGCCAATGTTCCTTAAACAGCACCGACCTCCTCTCGACCCTTAATTCTGTCGTCAGCATTACACGTCGACTTTGCTCACTAGGAGAAAATCTGGATAACACTTCGCTCCAGACGATTATTCTCAGTAAATTCCCTCCCCTAATCAGTCAAAAATGTGTCGCCAAAAATTTCCGCCAGCACACCGACAATGTAACGAACGACGTTAGCACCGTCACCCTTCTTGATTTTCTTGAAGAAATCGTCACAGAGTACGTCCACTGTGATCTAATCGCCCCGAAACCCACCTCGACTGTCTTGTATTCAGAGAAACGGTCAAGCAACAGCGATATCAGCTGTATCGGCTGCAACAAACACCACCCTTTTCATCGCTGCCACCGCTACCGTACGCCCAAATCACGCTATGAATATACGAAAAGACACCACCTTTGTACTAAATGCTTTTCGCCCAACCAACAACGGTCCGACTGTACTCGATCCAATTGTCGATTTTGCGACAAGCCTCACAATCCCGCCCTTTGCTATAACGTCCCTTCCGATCGCCAATCTCGAACTTTCGAACGTAACCGCGACCGCTATGCTCGCTCACAGTCCCGCCACAGCTCCCGCCATTCCTCCGCCCAATCCCGATCTCAATCTCGATCTCGCCCCGTCTCTCGCAGTAATTCTCGCGACTGGTATCGATCTGAATCCCGCAGCCCTACTCGCAGATCCGATTCTCGCCCCTCTGGCAGCTTCTCTAGGAATTCATCCTACAGTGGCTCTCCGTCCCGCACTTATACTTCTCGAGACGAGCAGACAACTACGCCTTCATCCCGTCCATCCTCTCGCCCTTCATCCCGCCCTTCCTCTCAATCCCGCTCCAATGACAAATCTCGCGCTTCTTCCAGAAGTCGAGAACCATCTAGCCTTGTCAATTTCGCCTCCATCCTGACCCCTTCCTCCTCCCTTTCGACTCCTCTTTTACCGACTATTACTTCGCCCAGCCTTCCTTCTGACCCACAGTCAGACGGATCTCACCCTGAAACGACCTGTCTCAACTTTCACGATCTCCTCAGAGAGCAACGACCTATCATGAAAATTGTTCGCCTCCACATATGGAGCGAAATGAAACAACAATTCGTCCCCGTCCACGCCATGTTCGATACAGGAGGACAAGACTCCTATATCACGCAAAAATTCGCCCAATCTCTTGGCCTCGAAAGCATTTCCACCCATAATTATCACATTATCACCTTCGGAGGTCAGACTACTAGCACTAAATGCCATAAAGTCCGCGCCACGATCTCGAATGAACACGGAAAGCAATGGAATCTCACATTGCTCACGAATTCTCGTATCACCTCGCCCATTCCCATGACCACTATCGCCCCAGAAGATCTAGACTTCTTACACGAACAAGGCATCACCCCTCACGACCTCGCCAGCTCCTATCAGGACGAGACAATCGAGCCTGAAATCCTGATCGGCATCGACTATTTCGACCTTTTCACGTCCTCCGATCGCCATCCTATCCGCCTGCCATCCGGACTATTCGCGACCCCATCCGAATTCGGATACATAATTTCCGGAAAACGCCACAATTCGACTGAATTCGACGACGATATCACTTCTATCGTGAATGTCATCCACAATTTCCACACCGTCACTGTACCACAAAATCTCGAAATGATGTGGAAACTCGACACAATAGGAATTGAAGACAATCCTAACGAATCCGCCAATGACGCCATAATGAAAACATTCCATGACACTGTCAAGGTGAAAGACGGAAAGATCTATGTGACTTTCCCATGGAAATCCAACAAAAATCAGTTGGCCGACAATTATCGCCTCGCCCTCAGTCGCCTCTTTCAACTTTTTCGCCTCCAGGAAAAGAATCCGACATTATGGTCTAAATATACCGCCATCTTCACCGACCAGCACGAAAAAGGCATCATAGAAATCGTGCCCACCGACGACGATGCATCCGGCCCGGTGTATTACATCCCCCATCAGGCTGTGATCAAAGAATCATCCGCGACCACGAAAATTCGCCCTGTATTTGACGCCTCCTCGAAAATTAATGGTGAACTATCCTTAAACGATGTTATTCACCAAGGTCCAGTACTTCTCCCCAATCTCGTTGGCACTTTAATTCGCTCTCGACTGGACAAGTACCTCCTTCTAGGAGATATTGAGAAAGCTTTTCATATGATTTACATCCAAAAATCCGAACGAAACGCGACCCGCTTCTTATGGCTCAAAAATCCGGATAAAACCCCGACCCCCGACAACGTCGCCATTTTTCGCTTTAAACGTCTCCCTTTCGGCATTAACGCCTCGCCCTATTTGCTCGCCATGGCCATTAACTTCGCCCTTGACCAACGCCCAGAAACCGAACTCTGCGAAAATATCAAACGCAATTTATATGTCGATAATCTCGTCCTTACCGCCAACACGATCGACGAATTAATCCGCCATATTGAATCCAGCCAAAATATCTTTGGATGTTTCGGCATGAGAATGCGCGAATTTATCACCAATAATTCCGCCGTCAATTCCAACATCCCTAAATCCGACCTCTCTAGTGCCTCCCAACAGAAAATTCTAGGACTTTTTTGGGACCACATTTCCGACCAACTGACACCCACAATTCGCATGGCTTTCACCGCCCAACCGACCAAACGTAAAGTCCTGCAAGCCGCGCACACGACTTTCGACCCGCTAGGCCTCCTTATTCCCATTATCCTGCCAGCCAAAATTTTCATCCAAGACATCTGGAAAGCCCAGTACACTTGGGATGAAGAATTAGACGCCTCCTTTACCGCCCGCTGGAAAGAAATTTGCGACACCCGACACGGATTCGCTCTGTCCATCCCCCGCCTTCTAGTTATCGCCCCAGACGCCATCCGTCACGAACTTCACGGATTCGCTGACGCCAGCCAGCGTGCATTCGCCACCTGCGTCTATCTCCGTTCTGAAATGCAGAACGGTACCATTCAATGCGCCCTCATAATGGCCCGGTTCCGACTAATGCCCGTGAAAGACTTAGACAAGTCTCTAGAAGTTACGATCCCTAAAGCCGAACTTCTCGCCATCCAAATAGCGTCGAATCTCATTCAGTTCGTCCTCACTGAAATGCGCCTCACCATCGCCCAGATCGTCCTCTACAGTGATTCCAATATTGCTCTGGAATGGGTTCATTCCACGAAAAAATTGGGTACCTTCGTCAAAAACCGAGTTCACGCCATCCGACAAGTTTTTTCCACCTGGAAAACACTTGACATCCCCGCTCGATGTGAATACGTCAACACGAATCACAATCCAGCCGACCTCGCCACCAGAGGAGTGACTCCTGACCAATTAGGCTCCCTTTGGTTCAATGGCCCTCAATTCTTGACCGACGACACGATTCCAAAACCTCTAGGAAAAAGTTTTGAATTTCCTCCAGAGCCAGAATCTGTAATCGAAAATCCGTCCGTAGTTATGACTACTACCACCTCCGACCCAATTCCATCCTTTTTCGACTCTATTCCGCCCGATTTCGATTTCTTACAAATGAAACACTTCGCCGCAGAATTCCTCAGGCCTCCGACCAATTCCGACCAACCTTACACCGCTGACGAGTTGAAAACTGCCGAACTTTTCCTCTCCTCGACCTGAGATCTCGCCCAAGACGCACAAGACGACAGTTTCATCCGCCCAACTCGCACACCTTCACCACTCGAACCGCGCCCTCTAGGTCCGTTTATACGCCGCTGTGTGGCTTGCCACACACTACACGTATTCCGTCTCTGCCCTAAATATCCAACTCCTCAATCACGCGCTGCATTCGTCCGTAGTCGTCATCTCTGTCTCAAATGTTTCTCGCCAACCCATTTCAGCTCCCAATGTGACAGACCCAACTGCAATCTTTGTGATAAACCTCACAATAGGATGCTGTGCCCCCGCCTTCCGCCTCGAAATCACTAAAACACCCATTTCTGATCGTCTCTCATTCTTCTCTTTCGCTCACGCCCCAGCCTCTCCGACCAAATAGTTTATTTCGCCTCCAAAATTTCGATAAATTCGACCAAACTCGCCCTAAACATATTTTAGATCTTCTGTCCCAGCCACGACTCTGTACAGCTGCTCACAACTCAATGGACAAAATGGATCTCCTCAATGTCGCCTACACTATGATCCAACGCCACTCTACACCGCATCAACCCCTTTCGTAATAATTAGTTTTTGTTTTTTTCTCTGTAATTTTCTTTTATTCTTAATCTTATCCCTAGTGCCCCAATTTTCTCGCCCAGTCCCCAGTGTCGCGAAGCGCACATTCATCTTATTCCCCGCCCTTGATCCCCACTTTTATTAGTCAGTTATCATCGGTTGTTCGTTTTGTTAGCTCCCTGATATCTTCGCCCTCTTGCGCCTGATCTCGCCTCGGTCGCCCTTCTCCTCGCCCCTGTCGTACTTCTCGGCCCGTCTTACCTCTCTTTAATAAGTAGTTTGTTTATAATTAAATATATAGTAATAAATATATAGAACCTTAAACGCCTATGGGGAAATGACCCAGTATTTGGATGCCAGTGAAGGGATGGCTTCCAAACACATGGGGTCCAAATTAGCCGATTTTTTTGTTGCTTGCAAAGAATTAAATTAATTTAATTCCGGTTTTTTTGTGGCTTGCAAGGATTAATTATTTTTGCAGGCCATAAAAAAATCCTATTTTCCGATGGCTTGCAAAATGGCTTGCAAACCAGGATTTTTGCATACCATAAAAAATCCATGGGGTGCAAGCTAGGTTTTTTGGGCACCATAAAAATTCCATGGGCTGCAAACTTGCCGATTTTTTTGTGGCTTGCAAGGATTAATTTAACTGCATCATGGATTGCAAAGGGCACATGGCCTGCAAATTAAAGGGCACATGGCTTGCAAACCAAAATTCTTGCATACCATAAAAATCCATGGGGTCCAAATTAGCCGATTTTTTTGTGGCTTGCAAAGAATTAAATTAATTTAATTCCGGTTTTTTTTGTGGCTTGCAAGGATTAATTATTTTTGCAGGCCATAAAAAAATCCTATTTTCCGATGGCTTGCAAAATGGCTTGCAAACCAGGATTTTTGCATACCATAAAAAATCCATGGGGTGCAAGCTAGGTTTTTTGGGCACCATAAAAATTCCATGGGCTGCAAACTTGCCCATTTTTTTGTGGCTTGCAAGGATTAATTTAACTGCATCATGGATTGCAAAGGGCACATGGCCTGCAAATTAAAGGGCACATGGCTTGCAAACCAAAATTCTTGCATACCATAAAAATCCATGGGGTGCAAATTAGCCGATTTTTTTGTGGCTTGCAAAGAATTAAATTAATTTAATTCCGATTTTTTTGTGGCTTGCAAGGATTAATTATTTTTGCAGGCCATAAAAAAATCCTATTTTCCGAAGGCTTGCAAAAGTATGGCTTGCAAACCTGGATTTTTGCATACCATAAAAATCCATGGGGTGCAAGCTAGGTTTTTTGGGCACCACAAAAATTCCATGGGCTGCAAACTTGCCCATTTTTTTGTGGCTTGCAAGGATTAATTTAACTGCATCATGGATTGCAAAGGGCACATGGCCTGCAAATTAAAGGGCACATGGCTTGCAAACCAAAATTCTTGCATACCATAAAAATCCATGGGGTGCAAATTAGCCGATTTTTTTGTGGCTTGCAAAGAATTAAATTAATTTAATTCCGATTTTTTTGTGGCTTGCAAGGATTAATTATTTTTGCAGGCCATAAAAAAATCCTATTTTCCGAAGGCTTGCAAAAGTATGGCTTGCAAACCTGGATTTTTGCATACCATAAAAATCCATGGGGTGCAAGCTAGGTTTTTTGGGCACCACAAAAATTCCATGGGCTGCAAACTTGCCCATTTTTTTGTGGCTTGCAAGGATTAATTTAACTGCATCATGGATTGCAAAGGGCACATGGCCTGCAAATTAAAGGGCACATGGCTTGCAAACCAAAATTCTTGCATACCATAAAAATCCATGGGGTGCAAATTAGCCGATTTTTTTGTGGCTTGCAAAGAATTAAATTAATTTAATTCCGATTTTTTTGTGGCTTGCAAGGATTAATTATTTTTGCAGGCCATAAAAAAATCCTATTTTCCGAAGGCTTGCAAAAGTATGGCTTGCAAACCTGGATTTTTGCATACCATAAAAATCCATGGGGTGCAAGCTAGGTTTTTTGGGCACCACAAAAATTCCATGGGCTGCAAACTTGCCCATTTTTTTGTGGCTTGCAAGGATTAATTTAACTGCATCATGGATTGCAAAGGGCACATGGCTTGCAAACCAAAATTCTTGCATACCATAAAAATCCATGGGGTGCAAATTAGCCGATTTTTTTGTGGCTTGCAAAGAATTAAATTAATTTAATTCCGATTTTTTTGTGGCTTGCAAGGATTAATTATTTTTGCAGGCCATAAAAAAATCCTATTTTCCGAAGGCTTGCAAAAGTATGGCTTGCAAACCTGGATTTTTGCATACCATAAAAATCCATGGGGTGCAAGCTAGGTTTTTTGGGCACCACAAAAATTCCATGGGCTGCAAACTTGCCCATTTTTTTGTGGCTTGCAAGGATTAATTTAACTGCATCATGGATTGCAAAGGGCACATGGCCTGCAAATTAAAGGGCACATGGCTTGCAAACCAAAATTCTTGCATACCATAAAAATCCATGGGGTGCAAATTAGCCGATTTTTTTGTGGCTTGCAAAGAATTAAATTAATTTAATTCCGATTTTTTTGTGGCTTGCAAGGATTAATTATTTTTGCAGGCCATAAAAAAATCCTATTTTCCGAAGGCTTGCAAAAGTATGGCTTGCAAACCTGGATTTTTGCATACCATAAAAATCCATGGGGTGCAAGCTAGGTTTTTTGGGCACCACAAAAATTCCATGGGCTGCAAACTTGCCCATTTTTTTGTGGCTTGCAAGGATTAATTTAACTGCATCATGGATTGCAAAGGGCACATGGCCTGCAAATTAAAGGGCACATGGCTTGCAAACCAAAATTCTTGCATACCATAAAAATCCATGGGGTGCAAATTAGCCGATTTTTTTGTGGCTTGCAAAGAATTAAATTAATTTAATTCCGATTTTTTTGTGGCTTGCAAGGATTAATTATTTTTGCAGGCCATAAAAAAATCCTATTTTCCGAAGGCTTGCAAAAGTATGGCTTGCAAACCTGGATTTTTGCATACCATAAAAATCCATGGGGTGCAAGCTAGGTTTTTTGGGCACCACAAAAATTCCATGGGCTGCAAACTTGCCCATTTTTTTGTGGCTTGCAAGGATTAATTTAACTGCATCATGGATTGCAAAGGGCACATGGCCTGCAAATTAAAGGGCACATGGCTTGCAAACCAAAATTCTTGCATACCATAAAAATCCATGGGGTGCAAATTAGCCGATTTTTTTGTGGCTTGCAAAGAATTAAATTAATTTAATTCCGATTTTTTTGTGGCTTGCAAGGATTAATTATTTTTGCAGGCCATAAAAAAATCCTATTTTCCGAAGGCTTGCAAAAGTATGGCTTGCAAACCTGGATTTTTGCATACCATAAAAATCCATGGGGTGCAAGCTAGGTTTTTTGGGCACCACAAAAATTCCATGGGCTGCAAACTTGCCCATTTTTTTGTGGCTTGCAAGGATTAATTTAACTGCATCATGGATTGCAAAGGGCACATGGCCTGCAAATTAAAGGGCACATGGCTTGCAAACCAAAATTCTTGCATACCATAAAAATCCATGGGGTGCAAATTAGCCGATTTTTTTGTGGCTTGCAAAGAATTAAATTAATTTAATTCCGATTTTTTTGTGGCTTGCAAGGATTAATTATTTTTGCAGGCCATAAAAAAATCCTATTTTCCGAAGGCTTGCAAAAGTATGGCTTGCAAACCTGGATTTTTGCATACCATAAAAATCCATGGGGTGCAAGCTAGGTTTTTTGGGCACCACAAAAATTCCATGGGCTGCAAACTTGCCCATTTTTTTGTGGCTTGCAAGGATTAATTTAACTGCATCATGGATTGCAAAGGGCACATGGCCTGCAAATTAAAGGGCACATGGCTTGCAAACCAAAATTCTTGCATACCATAAAAATCCATGGGGTGCAAATTAGCCGATTTTTTTGTGGCTTGCAAAGAATTAAATTAATTTAATTCCGATTTTTTTGTGGCTTGCAAGGATTAATTATTTTTGCAGGCCATAAAAAAATCCTATTTTCCGAAGGCTTGCAAAAGTATGGCTTGCAAACCTGGATTTTTGCATACCATAAAAATCCATGGGGTGCAAGCTAGGTTTTTTGGGCACCACAAAAATTCCATGGGCTGCAAACTTGCCCATTTTTTTGTGGCTTGCAAGGATTAATTTAACTGCATCATGGATTGCAAAGGGCACATGGCCTGCAAATTAAAGGGCACATGGCTTGCAAACCAAAATTCTTGCATACCATAAAAATCCATGGGGTGCAAATTAGCCGATTTTTTTGTGGCTTGCAAAGAATTAAATTAATTTAATTCCGATTTTTTTGTGGCTTGCAAGGATTAATTATTTTTGCAGGCCATAAAAAAATCCTATTTTCCGAAGGCTTGCAAAAGTATGGCTTGCAAACCTGGATTTTTGCATACCATAAAAATCCATGGGGTGCAAGCTAGGTTTTTTGGGCACCACAAAAATTCCATGGGCTGCAAACTTGCCCATTTTTTTGTGGCTTGCAAGGATTAATTTAACTGCATCATGGATTGCAAAGGGCACATGGCCTGCAAATTAAAGGGCACATGGCTTGCAAACCAAAATTCTTGCATACCATAAAAATCCATGGGGTGCAAATTAGCCGATTTTTTTGTGGCTTGCAAAGAATTAAATTAATTTAATTCCGATTTTTTTGTGGCTTGCAAGGATTAATTATTTTTGCAGGCCATAAAAAAATCCTATTTTCCGAAGGCTTGCAAAAGTATGGCTTGCAAACCTGGATTTTTGCATACCATAAAAATCCATGGGGTGCAAGCTAGGTTTTTTGGGCACCACAAAAATTCCATGGGCTGCAAACTTGCCCATTTTTTTGTGGCTTGCAAGGATTAATTTAACTGCATCATGGATTGCAAAGGGCACATGGCCTGCAAATTAAAGGGCACATGGCTTGCAAACCAAAATTCTTGCATACCATAAAAATCCATGGGGTGCAAATTAGCCGATTTTTTTGTGGCTTGCAAAGAATTAAATTAATTTAATTCCGATTTTTTTGTGGCTTGCAAGGATTAATTATTTTTGCAGGCCATAAAAAAATCCTATTTTCCGAAGGCTTGCAAAAGTATGGCTTGCAAACCTGGATTTTTGCATACCATAAAAATCCATGGGGTGCAAGCTAGGTTTTTTGGGCACCACAAAAATTCCATGGGCTGCAAACTTGCCCATTTTTTTGTGGCTTGCAAGGATTAATTTAACTGCATCATGGATTGCAAAGGGCACATGGCCTGCAAATTAAAGGGCACATGGCTTGCAAACCAAAATTCTTGCATACCATAAAAATCCATGGGGTGCAAATTAGCCGATTTTTTTGTGGCTTGCAAAGAATTAAATTAATTTAATTCCGATTTTTTTGTGGCTTGCAAGGATTAATTATTTTTGCAGGCCATAAAAAAATCCTATTTTCCGAAGGCTTGCAAAAGTATGGCTTGCAAACCTGGATTTTTGCATACCATAAAAATCCATGGGGTGCAAGCTAGGTTTTTTGGGCACCACAAAAATTCCATGGGCTGCAAACTTGCCCATTTTTTTGTGGCTTGCAAGGATTAATTTAACTGCATCATGGATTGCAAAGGGCACATGGCCTGCAAATTAAAGGGCACATGGCTTGCAAACCAAAATTCTTGCATACCATAAAAATCCATGGGGTGCAAATTAGCCGATTTTTTTGTGGCTTGCAAAGAATTAAATTAATTTAATTCCGATTTTTTTGTGGCTTGCAAGGATTAATTATTTTTGCAGGCCATAAAAAAATCCTATTTTCCGAAGGCTTGCAAAAGTATGGCTTGCAAACCTGGATTTTTGCATACCATAAAAATCCATGGGGTGCAAGCTAGGTTTTTTGGGCACCACAAAAATTCCATGGGCTGCAAACTTGCCCATTTTTTTGTGGCTTGCAAGGATTAATTTAACTGCATCATGGATTGCAAAGGGCACATGGCCTGCAAATTAAAGGGCACATGGCTTGCAAACCAAAATTCTTGCATACCATAAAAATCCATGGGGTGCAAATTAGCCGATTTTTTTGTGGCTTGCAAAGAATTAAATTAATTTAATTCCGATTTTTTTGTGGCTTGCAAGGATTAATTATTTTTGCAGGCCATAAAAAAATCCTATTTTCCGAAGGCTTGCAAAAGTATGGCTTGCAAACCTGGATTTTTGCATACCATAAAAATCCATGGGGTGCAAGCTAGGTTTTTTGGGCACCACAAAAATTCCATGGGCTGCAAACTTGCCCATTTTTTTGTGGCTTGCAAGGATTAATTTAACTGCATCATGGATTGCAAAGGGCACATGGCCTGCAAATTAAAGGGCACATGGCTTGCAAACCAAAATTCTTGCATACCATAAAAATCCATGGGGTGCAAATTAGCCGATTTTTTTGTGGCTTGCAAAGAATTAAATTAATTTAATTCCGATTTTTTTGTGGCTTGCAAGGATTAATTATTTTTGCAGGCCATAAAAAAATCCTATTTTCCGAAGGCTTGCAAAAGTATGGCTTGCAAACCTGGATTTTTGCATACCATAAAAATCCATGGGGTGCAAGCTAGGTTTTTTGGGCACCACAAAAATTCCATGGGCTGCAAACTTGCCCATTTTTTTGTGGCTTGCAAGGATTAATTTAACTGCATCATGGATTGCAAAGGGCACATGGCCTGCAAATTAAAGGGCACATGGCTTGCAAACCAAAATTCTTGCATACCATAAAAATCCATGGGGTGCAAATTAGCCGATTTTTTTGTGGCTTGCAAAGAATTAAATTAATTTAATTCCGATTTTTTTGTGGCTTGCAAGGATTAATTATTTTTGCAGGCCATAAAAAAATCCTATTTTCCGAAGGCTTGCAAAAGTATGGCTTGCAAACCTGGATTTTTGCATACCATAAAAATCCATGGGGTGCAAGCTAGGTTTTTTGGGCACCACAAAAATTCCATGGGCTGCAAACTTGCCCATTTTTTTGTGGCTTGCAAGGATTAATTTAACTGCATCATGGATTGCAAAGGGCACATGGCCTGCAAATTAAAGGGCACATGGCTTGCAAACCAAAATTCTTGCATACCATAAAAATCCATGGGGTGCAAATTAGCCGATTTTTTTGTGGCTTGCAAAGAATTAAATTAATTTAATTCCGATTTTTTTGTGGCTTGCAAGGATTAATTATTTTTGCAGGCCATAAAAAAATCCTATTTTCCGAAGGCTTGCAAAAGTATGGCTTGCAAACCTGGATTTTTGCATACCATAAAAATCCATGGGGTGCAAGCTAGGTTTTTTGGGCACCACAAAAATTCCATGGGCTGCAAACTTGCCCATTTTTTTGTGGCTTGCAAGGATTAATTTAACTGCATCATGGATTGCAAAGGGCACATGGCCTGCAAATTAAAGGGCACATGGCTTGCAAACCAAAATTCTTGCATACCATAAAAATCCATGGGGTGCAAATTAGCCGATTTTTTTGTGGCTTGCAAAGAATTAAATTAATTTAATTCCGATTTTTTTGTGGCTTGCAAGGATTAATTATTTTTGCAGGCCATAAAAAAATCCTATTTTCCGAAGGCTTGCAAAAGTATGGCTTGCAAACCTGGATTTTTGCATACCATAAAAATCCATGGGGTGCAAGCTAGGTTTTTTGGGCACCACAAAAATTCCATGGGCTGCAAACTTGCCCATTTTTTTGTGGCTTGCAAGGATTAATTTAACTGCATCATGGATTGCAAAGGGCACATGGCCTGCAAATTAAAGGGCACATGGCTTGCAAACCAAAATTCTTGCATACCATAAAAATCCATGGGGTGCAAATTAGCCGATTTTTTTGTGGCTTGCAAAGAATTAAATTAATTTAATTCCGATTTTTTTGTGGCTTGCAAGGATTAATTATTTTTGCAGGCCATAAAAAAATCCTATTTTCCGAAGGCTTGCAAAAGTATGGCTTGCAAACCTGGATTTTTGCATACCATAAAAATCCATGGGGTGCAAGCTAGGTTTTTTGGGCACCACAAAAATTCCATGGGCTGCAAACTTGCCCATTTTTTTGTGGCTTGCAAGGATTAATTTAACTGCATCATGGATTGCAAAGGGCACATGGCCTGCAAATTAAAGGGCACATGGCTTGCAAACCAAAATTCTTGCATACCATAAAAATCCATGGGGTGCAAATTAGCCGATTTTTTTGTGGCTTGCAAAGAATTAAATTAATTTAATTCCGATTTTTTTGTGGCTTGCAAGGATTAATTATTTTTGCAGGCCATAAAAAAATCCTATTTTCCGAAGGCTTGCAAAAGTATGGCTTGCAAACCTGGATTTTTGCATACCATAAAAATCCATGGGGTGCAAGCTAGGTTTTTTGGGCACCACAAAAATTCCATGGGCTGCAAACTTGCCCATTTTTTTGTGGCTTGCAAGGATTAATTTAACTGCATCATGGATTGCAAAGGGCACATGGCCTGCAAATTAAAGGGCACATGGCTTGCAAACCAAAATTCTTGCATACCATAAAAATCCATGGGGTGCAAATTAGCCGATTTTTTTGTGGCTTGCAAAGAATTAAATTAATTTAATTCCGATTTTTTTGTGGCTTGCAAGGATTAATTATTTTTGCAGGCCATAAAAAAATCCTATTTTCCGAAGGCTTGCAAAAGTATGGCTTGCAAACCTGGATTTTTGCATACCATAAAAATCCATGGGGTGCAAGCTAGGTTTTTTGGGCACCACAAAAATTCCATGGGCTGCAAACTTGCCCATTTTTTTGTGGCTTGCAAGGATTAATTTAACTGCATCATGGATTGCAAAGGGCACATGGCCTGCAAATTAAAGGGCACATGGCTTGCAAACCAAAATTCTTGCATACCATAAAAATCCATGGGGTGCAAATTAGCCGATTTTTTTGTGGCTTGCAAAGAATTAAATTAATTTAATTCCGATTTTTTTGTGGCTTGCAAGGATTAATTATTTTTGCAGGCCATAAAAAAATCCTATTTTCCGGAGGCTTGCAAAAGTATGGCTTGCAAACCTGGATTTTTGCATACCATAAAAATCCATGGGGTGCAAGCTAGGTTTTTTGGGCACCACAAAAATTCCATGGGCTGCAAACTTGCCCATTTTTTTGTGGCTTGCAAGGATTAATTTAACTGCATCATGGATTGCAAAGGGCACATGGCCTGCAAATTAAAGGGCACATGGCTTGCAAACCAAAATTCTTGCATACCATAAAAATCCATGGGGTGCAAATTAGCCGATTTTTTTGTGGCTTGCAAAGAATTAAATTAATTTAATTCCGATTTTTTTGTGGCTTGCAAGGATTAATTATTTTTGCAGGCCATAAAAAAATCCTATTTTCCGAAGGCTTGCAAAAGTATGGCTTGCAAACCTGGATTTTTGCATACCATAAAAATCCATGGGGTGCAAGCTAGGTTTTTTGGGCACCACAAAAATTCCATGGGCTGCAAACTTGCCCATTTTTTTGTGGCTTGCAAGGATTAATTTAACTGCATCATGGATTGCAAAGGGCACATGGCCTGCAAATTAAAGGGCACATGGCTTGCAAACCAAAATTCTTGCATACCATAAAAATCCATGGGGTGCAAATTAGCCGATTTTTTTGTGGCTTGCAAAGAATTAAATAAATTTAATTCCGATTTTTTTGTGGCTTGCAAGGATTAATTATTTTTGCAGGCCATAAAAAAATCCTATTTTCCGAAGGCTTGCAAAAGTATGGCTTGCAAACCTGGATTTTTGCATACCATAAAAATCCATGGGGTGCAAGCTAGGTTTTTTGGGCACCACAAAAATTCCATGGGCTGCAAACTTGCCCATTTTTTTGTGGCTTGCAAGGATTAATTTAACTGCATCATGGATTGCAAAGGGCACATGGCCTGCAAATTAAAGGGCACATGGCTTGCAAACCAAAATTCTTGCATACCATAAAAATCCATGGGGTGCAAATTAGCCGATTTTTTTGTGGCTTGCAAAGAATTAAATTAATTTAATTCCGATTTTTTTGTGGATTTTTTTATGGCCTGCAAAATTAATCCTTGCAAGCCACATTTTCCGATGGCTTGCAAAAGAATGGCTTGCAAACCAGGATTTTTGCTTACCATAAAAAATCCATGGGGTGCAAGCTAGGTTTTTTGGGCACCATAAAAATTCCATGGGCTGCAAACTTGCCGATTTTTTTGTGGCTTGCAAGGATTAATTTAACTGCATCATGGATTGCAAAGGGCACATGGCCTGCAAATTAAAGGGCACATGGCTTGCAAACCA
This sequence comes from Oscheius sp. DF5033, assembly GCA_964036215.1. Classification (NCBI taxonomy): domain Eukaryota; kingdom Metazoa; phylum Nematoda; class Chromadorea; order Rhabditida; family Rhabditidae; genus Oscheius; species Oscheius sp. DF5033. The sequence goes on along the minus strand of CAXIWN010000004.1, from coordinate 121,187 downwards.
AAATTCTTGCATACCATAAAAATCCATGGGGTGCAAATTAGCCGATTTTTTTGTGGCTTGCAAAGAATTAAATTAATTTAATTCCGATTTTTTTGTGGCTTGCAAGGATTAATTATTTTTGCAGGCCATAAAAAAATCCTATTTTCCGATGGCTTGCAAAAGAATGGCTTGCAACCCAGGATTTTTGCATACCATAAAAAATCCATGGGGTGCAAGCTAGGTTTTTTGGGCACCATAAAAATTCCATGGGCTGCAAACTTGCCGATTTTTTTGTGGCTTGCAAGGATTAATTTAACTGCATCATGGATTGCAAAGGGCACATGGCCTGCAAATTAAAGGGCACATGGCTTGCAAACCAAAATTCTTGCATACCATAAAAATCCATGGGGTGCAAATTAGCCGATTTTTTTGTGGCTTGCAAAGAATTAAATTAATTTAATTCCGGTTTTTTTTGTGGCTTGCAAGGATTAATTATTTTTTCAGGCCATAAAAAAATCCTATTTTCCGATGGCTTGCAAAAGAATGGCTTGCAAACCAGGATTTTTGCATACCATAAAAAATCCATGGGGTGCAAGCTAGGTTTTTTGGGCACCACAAAAATTCCATGGGCTGCAAACTTGCCCATTTTTTTGTGGCTTGCAAGGATTAATTTAACTGCATCATGGATTGCAAAGGGCACATGGCCTGCAAATTAAAGGGCACATGGCTTGCAAACCAAAATTCTTGCATACCATAAAAATCCATGGGGTGCAAATTAGCCGATTTTTTTGTGGCTTGCAAAGAATTAAATTAATTTAATTCCGATTTTTTTGTGGCTTGCAAGGATTAATTATTTTTGCAGGCCATAAAAAAATCCTATTTTCCGAAGGCTTGCAAAAGTATGGCTTGCAAACCTGGATTTTTGCATACCATAAAAATCCATGGGGTGCAAGCTAGGTTTTTTGGGCACCACAAAAATTCCATGGGCTGCAAACTTGCCCATTTTTTTGTGGCTTGCAAGGATTAATTTAACTGCATCATGGATTGCAAAGGGCACATGGCCTGCAAATTAAAGGGCACATAGCTTGCAAACCAAAATTCTTGCATACCATAAAAATCCATGGGGTGCAAATTAGCCGATTTTTTTGTGGCTTGCAAAGAATTAAATTAATTTAATTCCGATTTTTTTGTGGATTTTTTTATGGCCTGCAAAATTAATCCTTGCAAGCCACATTTTCCGATGGCTTGCAAAAGAATGGCTTGCAAACCAGGATTTTTGCTTACCATAAAAAATCCATGGGGTGCAAGCTAGGTTTTTTGGGCACCATAAAAATTCCATGGGCTGCAAACTTGCCGATTTTTTTGTGGCTTGCAAGGATTAATTTAACTGCATCATGGATTGCAAAGGGCACATGGCCTGCAAATTAAAGGGCACATGGCTTGCAAACCAAAATTCTTGCATACCATAAAAATCCATGGGGTGCAAATTAGCCGATTTTTTTGTGGCTTGCAAAGAATTAAATTAATTTAATTCCGATTTTTTTGTGGCTTGCAAGGATTAATTATTTTTGCAGGCCATAAAAAAATCCTATTTTCCGATGGCTTGCAAAAGAATGGCTTGCAACCCAGGATTTTTGCATACCATAAAAAATCCATGGGGTGCAAGCTAGGTTTTTTGGGCACCATAAAAATTCCATGGGCTGCAAACTTGCCGATTTTTTTGTGGCTTGCAAGGATTAATTTAACTGCATCATGGATTGCAAAGGGCACATGGCCTGCAAATTAAAGGGCACATGGCTTGCAAACCAAAATTCTTGCATACCATAAAAATCCATGGGGTGCAAATTAGCCGATTTTTTTGTGGCTTGCAAAGAATTAAATTAATTTAATTCCGGTTTTTTTTGTGGCTTGCAAGGATTAATTATTTTTTCAGGCCATAAAAAAATCCTATTTTCCGATGGCTTGCAAAAGAATGGCTTGCAAACCAGGATTTTTGCATACCATAAAAAATCCATGGGGTGCAAGCTAGGTTTTTTGGGCACCATAAAAATTCCATGGGCTGCAAACTTGCCGATTTTTTTGTGGCTTGCAAGGATTAATTTAACTGCATCATGGATTGCAAAGGGCACATGGCCTGCAAATTAAAGGGCACATGGCTTGCAAACCAAAATTCTTGCATACCATAAAAATCCATGGGGTGCAAATTAGCCGATTTTTTTGTGGCTTGCAAAGAATTAAATTAATTTAATTCCGGTTTTTTTTGTGGCTTGCAAGGATTAATTATTTTTTCAGGCCATAAAAAAATCCTATTTTCCGATGGCTTGCAAAAGAATGGCTTGCAAACCAGGATTTTTGCATACCATAAAAAATCCATGGGGTGCAAGCTAGGTTTTTTGGGCACCATAAAAATTCCATGGGCTGCAAACTTGCCGATTTTTTTGTGGCTTGCAAGGATTAATTTAACTGCATCATGGATTGCAAAGGGCACATGGCCTGCAAATTAAAGGGCACATGGCTTGCAAACCAAAATTCTTGCATACCATAAAAATCCATGGGGTGCAAATTAGCCGATTTTTTTGTGGCTTGCAAAGAATTAAATTAATTTAATTCCGATTTTTTTGTGGCTTGCAAGGATTAATTATTTTTGCAGGCCATAAAAAAATCCTATTTTCCGATGGCTTGCAAAAGAATGGCTTGCAAACCAGGATTTTTGCATACCATAAAAAATCCATGGGGTGCAAGCTAGGTTTTTTGGGCACCATAAAAATTCCATGGGCTGCAAACTTGCCGATTTTTTTGTGGCTTGCAAGGATTAATTTAACTGCATCATGGATTGCAAAGGGCACATGGCCTGCAAATTAAAGGGCACATGGCTTGCAAACCAAAATTCTTGCATACCATAAAAATCCATGGGGTGCAAATTAGCCGATTTTTTTGTGGCTTGCAAAGAATTAAATTAATTTAATTCCGATTTTTTTGTGGCTTGCAAGGATTAATTATTTTTGCAGGCCATAAAAAAATCCTATTTTCCGATGGCTTGCAAAAGAATGGCTTGCAAACCAGGATTTCTGCATACCATAAAAAATCCATGGGGTGCAAGCTAGGTTTTTTGGGCACCATAAAAATTCCATGGGCTGCAAACTTGCCGATTTTTTTGTGGCTTGCAAGGATTAATTTAACTGCATCATGGATTGCAAAGGGCACATGGCCTGCAAATTAAAGGGCACATGGCTTGCAAACCAAAATTCTTGCATACCATAAAAATCCATGGGGTGCAAATTTGCCGATTTTTTTGTTGCTTGCAAAGAATTAAATTAATTTAATTCCGGTTTTTTTTTGTGGCTTGCAAGGATTAATTATTTTTGCAGGCCATAAAAAAATCCTATTTTCCGATGGCTTGCAAAAGAATGGCTTGCAAACCAGGATTTTTGCATACCATAAAAAATCCATGGGGTGCAAGCTAGGTTTTTTGGGCACCATAAAAATTCCATGGGCTGCAAACTTGCCGATTTTTTTGTGGCTTGCAAGGATTAATTTAACTGCATCATGGATTGCAAAGGGCACATGGCCTGCAAATTAAAGGGCACATGGCTTGCAAACCAAAATTCTTGCATACCATAAAAATCCATGGGGTGCAAATTAGCCGATTTTTTTGTGGCTTGCAAAGAATTAAATTAATTTAATTCCGATTTTTTTGTGGCTTGCAAGGATTAATTATTTTTGCAGGCCATAAAAAAATCCTATTTTCCGATGGCTTGCAAAAGAATGGCTTGCAAACCAGGATTTCTGCATACCATAAAAAATCCATGGGGTGCAAGCTAGGTTTTTTGGGCACCATAAAAATTCCATGGGCTGCAAACTTGCCGATTTTTTTGTGGCTTGCAAGGATTAATTTAACTGCATCATGGATTGCAAAGGGCACATGGCCTGCAAATTAAAGGGCACATGGCTTGCAAACCAAAATTCTTGCATACCATAAAAATCCATGGGGTGCAAATTTGCCGATTTTTTTGTTGCTTGCAAAGAATTAAATTAATTTAATTCCGGTTTTTTTTTGTGGCTTGCAAGGATTAATTATTTTTGCAGGCCATAAAAAAATCCTATTTTCCGATGGCTTGCAAAAGAATGGCTTGCAAACCAGGATTTCTGCATACCATAAAAAATCCATGGGGTGCAAGCTAGGTTTTTTGGGCACCATAAAAATTCCATGGGCTGCAAACTTGCCGATTTTTTTGTGGCTTGCAAGGATTAATTTAACTGCATCATGGATTGCAAAGGGCACATGGCCTGCAAATTAAAGGGCACATGGCTTGCAAACCAAAATTCTTGCATACCATAAAAATCCATGGGGTGCAAATTAGCCGATTTTTTTGTGGCTTGCAAAGAATTAAATTAATTTAATTCCGATTTTTTTGTGGCTTGCAAGGATTAATTATTTTTGCAGGCCATAAAAAAATCCTATTTTCCGATGGCTTGCAAAATGGCTTGCAAACCAGGATTTTTGCATACCATAAAAAATCCATGGGGTGCAAGCTAGGTTTTTTGGGCACCATAAAAATTCCATGGGCTGCAAACTTGCCGATTTTTTTGTGGCTTGCAAGGATTAATTTAACTGCATCATGGATTGCAAAGGGCACATGGCCTGCAAATTAAAGGGCACATGGCTTGCAAACCAAAATTCTTGCATACCATAAAAATCCATGGGGTGCAAATTAGCCGATTTTTTTGTGGCTTGCAAAGAATTAAATTAATTTAATTCCGGTTTTTTTTGTGGCTTGCAAGGATTAATTATTTTTGCAGGCCATAAAAAAATCCTATTTTCCGATGGCTTGCAAAAGAATGGCTTGCAAACCAGGATTTTTGCATACCATAAAAAATCCATGGGGTGCAAGCTAGGTTTTTTGGGCACCATAAAAATTCCATGGGCTGCAAACTTGCCGATTTTTTTGTGGCTTGCAAGGATTAATTTAACTGCATCATGGATTGCAAAGGGCACATGGCCTGCAAATTAAAGGGCACATGGCTTGCAAACCAAAATTCTTGCATACCATAAAAATCCATGGGGTGCAAATTAGCCGATTTTTTTGTGGCTTGCAAAGAATTAAATTAATTTAATTCCGGTTTTTTTTTGTGGCTTGCAAGGATTAATTATTTTTGCAGGCCATAAAAAAATCCTATTTTCCGATGGCTTGCAAAAGAATGGCTTGCAAACCAGGATTTCTGCATACCATAAAAAATCCATGGGGTGCAAGCTAGGTTTTTTGGGCACCATAAAAATTCCATGGGCTGCAAACTTGCCGATTTTTTTGTGGCTTGCAAGGATTAATTTAACTGCATCATGGATTGCAAAGGGCACATGGCTTGCAAATTAAAGGGCACATGGCTTGCAAACCAAAATTCTTGCATACCATAAAAATCCATGGGGTCCAAATTAGCCGATTTTTTTGCTGCTTGCAAAGAATTAAATTAATTTAATTCCGGTTTTTTTGTGGCTTGCAAGGATTAATTATTTTTGCAGGCCATAAAAAAATCCTATTTTCCGATGGCTTGCAAAATGGCTTGCAAACCAGGATTTTTGCATACCATAAAAAATCCATGGGGTGCAAGCTAGGTTTTTTGGGCACCATAAAAATTCCATGGGCTGCAAACTTGCCGATTTTTTTGTGGCTTGCAAGGATTAATTTAACTGCATCATGGATTGCAAAGGGCACATGGCCTGCAAATTAAAGGGCACATGGCTTGCAAACCAAAATTCTTGCATACCATAAAAATCCATGGGGTCCAAATTAGCCGATTTTTTTGTGGCTTGCAAAGAATTAAATTAATTTAATTCCGGTTTTTTTTGTGGCTTGCAAGGATTAATTATTTTTGCAGGCCATAAAAAAATCCTATTTTCCGATGGCTTGCAAAATGGCTTGCAAACCAGGATTTTTGCATACCATAAAAAATCCATGGGGTGCAAGCTAGGTTTTTTGGGCACCATAAAAATTCCATGGGCTGCAAACTTGCCGATTTTTTTGTGGCTTGCAAGGATTAATTTAACTGCATCATGGATTGCAAAGGGCACATGGCCTGCAAATTAAAGGGCACATGGCTTGCAAACCAAAATTCTTGCATACCATAAAAATCCATGGGGTCCAAATTAGCCGATTTTTTTGTTGCTTGCAAAGAATTAAATTAATTTAATTCCGGTTTTTTTTGTGGCTTGCAAGGATTAATTATTTTTGCAGGCCATAAAAAAATCCTATTTTCCGATGGCTTGCAAAAGAATGGCTTGCAAACCAGGATTTTTGCATACCATAAAAAATCCATGGGGTGCAAGCTAGGTTTTTTGGGCACCATAAAAATTCCATGGGCTGCAAACTTGCCGATTTTTTTGTGGCTTGCAAGGATTAATTTAACTGCATCATGGATTGCAAAGGGCACATGGCCTGCAAATTAAAGGGCACATGGCTTGCAAACCAAAATTCTTGCATACCATAAAAATCCATGGGGTGCAAATTAGCCGATTTTTTTGTGGCTTGCAAAGAATTAAATTAATTTAATTCCGATTTTTTTGTGGCTTGCAAGGATTAATTATTTTTGCAGGCCATAAAAAAATCCTATTTTCCGATGGCTTGCAAAAGAATGGCTTGCAAACCAGGATTTTTGCATTCCATGCATTGCATGCATAGAGTTCATTGCGCCGGTTCATTGCGCAGATTTTGTGGCGGCCACAATTTTGTGGAGTTCATTGCGCTAATTTTGTGGGCCACAATTTTGTGGAGTTCATTGCGCAAATTTTGTGGGCCACAATTTTATGGAGGTCATTGCGCCAATTTTGTGGGCCACAATTTTATGGAGTTCATTGCGCCGGTTCATTGCGCAGATTTTGTGGGCCACAATTTTATGGAGTTCATTGCGCCGGTTCATTGCGCAGTTTTTGTGGCGGCAACAATTTTATGAAGTTCATTGCGCAGATTTTGAGGGCCACAATTTTATGGAGTTCATTGCGCCAATTTTGTGGGCCACAATTTTATGGAGTTCATTGCGCCGGTTCATTGCGCAGATTTTGTGGGCCACAATTTTATGGAGTTCATTGCGCCGGTTCATTGCGCAGTTTTTGTGGGCCACAATTTTATGGAGCTCATTGCGCCGGTTCATTGCGCAGATTTTGTGGGCCACAATTTTATGGAGCTCATTGCGCAGATTTTGAGGGCCACAATTTTATGGAGTTCATTGCGCCAATTTTGTGGTCCACAATTTTATGGAGCTCATTGCGCAGATTTTGAGGGCCACAATTTTATGGAGTTCATTGCGCCGGTTCATTGCGCAGATTTTGTGGGCCACAATTTTATGGAGCTCATTGCGCAGATTTTGAGGGCCACAATTTTATGGAGTTCATTGCGCCGGTTCATTGCGCAGATTTTGTGGGCCACAATTTTATGGAGCTCATTGCGCCGGTTCATTGCGCAGATTTTGTGGGCCACAATTTTATGGAGCTCATTGCGCAGATTTTGAGGGCCACAATTTTATGGAGTTCATTGCGCCAATTTTGTGGGCCACAATTTTATGGAGTTCATTGCGCCGGTTCATTGCGCAGATTTTGTGGCGGCCACAATTTTATGGAGCTCATTGCGCCGGTTCATTGCGCAGATTTTGCGGCGGCCACAATTTTGTGGAGTTCATTGCGCCAATTTTGTGGGCCACAATTTTATGGAGCTCATTGCGCAGATTTTGAGGGCCACAATTTTATGGAGTTCATTGCGCCGGTTCATTGCGCAGATTTTGTGGGCCACAATTTTATGGAGCTCATTGCGCCGGTTCATTGCGCAGATTTTGTGGGCCACAATTTTATGGAGTTCATTGCGCCAATTTTGTGGGCCACAATTTTATGGAGTTCATTGCGCCGGTTCATTGCGCAGATTTTGAGGGCCACAATTTTATGGAGCTCATTGCGCCGGTTCATTGCGCAGATTTTGTGGCGGCCACAATTTTATGGAGCTCTTTGCGCCGGTTCATTGCGCAAATTTTGTGGGCCACAATTTTATGGAGTTCATTGCGCCAATTTTGTGGGCCACAATTTTATGGAGCTCATTGCGCAGTTTTTGTGGGCCACAATTTTATGGAGCTCATTGCGCCGGTTCATTGCGCAAATTTTGTGGGCCACAATTTTATGGAGTTCATTGCGCCAATTTTGTGGGCCACAATTTTATGGAATTCAGTGCGCTAATTTTGTGGGCCACAATTTTATGGAGTTCATTGCGCTGGTTCATTGCGCAAATTTTGTTAGCCACAATTTTATGGAGCACATTGCGCCGGTTCATTGCGCAGATTTTGCGGCGGCCACAATTTTGTGGAGTTCATTGTGCCTGTTCATTGCGCAGATTTTGTGGGCCACAATTCCAATGGTATAAATTACCTTTTCAGAAGACAATAATTTTTTGGACCTATCGTACCAAACACCGCTCAGGCGATGATTTGACCGAAATCTTTCCATTATGGGATAGCTGTGTACGGGTGGTGACATTTCCAGGGCTCCGCATGGTAAACCACGCATATCATCGTCATCAGAAATGTGTGTGACCAATATCTTTAAATCCTTAAAAGCATGCCCTCATGTTTTAAGGATTCTGTGGCCCAAAATAGATCCGAAACCTAGAATTCCAATGTTTCCTTCCAAACTTTTTGTTTGGAAACTTCTCAGCGAGACTCAATGGACTCTCGTGGAGCTATCGGAAAACAGAATATACCATGTTTTTCCTCGAAGAAGAGACGATTCCAATGGTACAAATAACTTTTTCAGAACTCCATGGTCGGTTTCTGCCGTTCGTGGTAGCCCCTATAGAGTACAAGAAGTTTTGCGTGAGCACAAAAATGGTTCCGTACATAATGGAATGCCTGATTTCTCGTGATTTTATCTTGATTTTGTTGTGTTTATTATTGCTGCGTTTAGAAGACTTTAGTATTTTTTTAAAAAAAGTTCCTCAGGAGGGGTTTGGCGCCTCAGTCCAGTAAGCTCTAGAGGAGCTGAATTTAGGGGTTTCTGCTGTGCGCGCGTCGTTAGGGCGCCGTAGAATGGGCTCCTTCTCCGCTTCATGCTGCTCTCCAGCGAGGTATAGCATATCGTTTGATAGAAAATTTGCCGATGTGCGAAAGGAGGTATTGGTATGTTCTGACACCTCAATGCGTTTGAACATGAGCATTGATGCTGCTGAAATCATTTTTTTCGGGTATAAGTAGGGTCCGCAAACGCGCGCTTTTGGCGGGTAACACTTTTTGCTCAGAAAACTTGGCCATGCATAGTTCGCGAGATAAAAGGCTTCGGTGCGCCTCTATATATAGGTTTTCTGCTTTGATATTTACACCCTTTAGGTAGTTTTTAACGTAGAATCGAATGCCGCCATTGGTTTATTATGAAAATGTTGTTTTACTGCTAGTAGCAGTATACCTAATCTTCAACATGTGAATTTTACTATGTAAAAGACCGATTCACTTTATTTTTTTTTGTGTTTTTTATTTGATTTTAAGCATATAAGCTGCTCACAAAAAATAAAAGAAAAGCGTTTGCGCTGAAAAATTCTACAGCTCATAGATGACACCCAACTTCACAAGCAATTAAAAAATATTTTTCATACTTTTTATGCGTAACCACCTATTTAGTAAAAATCTGCAAGCCATTTTGTATAGGTGAAAAGAAAAAAATATCGAAAATGACGAAAATTCCTTGAGAAAATGATTTTACGAAATAAGGTACTATTTCTGCGAGCATACTTTCAATATTTTTGCTATACAGATAATCGATTCACCTTTTTTTATTGTTGCTATTAATAGTGCATCATGTTAGCTATTTTTACACCAGAAATCAGCAAAATCCGTTTGCGCTGAAAAAAGATACAGCTATATGTTCACAGTGAATTCAACAAAAAGTTGAATATTTACAGAAGTAAACGCGCACCAATGCGAATATTAATACACTTAATGCGTTTTTATTGAAAATCCGATGTTCCATAAGTATAATTTACGTGCTATCGGCTTTGCCATACGATAACGAGCATTTTGACATATTGATCAAAAAAAGCAAAAAATTTTAGGTTTCGGCGGGGATCGAACCCTGGTCGTTTGCGTTTTGACTCATGACCACGTTTTCCTATGAAAAACGTACCACCTGCCGGCGTCTTTAAATGGGGCATATCTCGGCATAGGATAGCCCAAATTCCTTATTTAAAAAACCAAAATGTAAGTTAGAAAGAGCTCTTTCGTTTGGTACCAAGCACAAAGCTCTACGATGAAATCTAGATTTCGCTTTGCGGACCCTAGGTATAAGACCATGGTGCGCACCTGGATAAAGTGGGGTTCACTAGAATCAGCATTGCAAGTTATCGTATGATTATGGGCTTAATTATCGTTCATGGTGGCGGGCTCGAGAAAGCTTTGGACAGGTGCGAGCATGGTTCATTTCGCTTTCCATTGATTGCCATAGCTATCGATTTTTGGGTTTTCTTTACCACTTCTAATCGCAATAGCCACCAGTGAAGAAGACCCTGTCCCCTATACCAATTCTACAAAATGGATAAAATGACACCTTTTCCTTTCCTGAATTCGACCGCAGTTCACACGATTGACCTCGTTCATGAATATATTCTATCGGATCAGCAGCCAGATATGAAACATGCGCACATAAAAATATCCTTGGATTTGGGGAATCCTATGGCTAAGGGATATTTGGATTGGATCGAGGAGGTATATTTTTTATCCTGATTTAAATTCAGAATTTTTCAGAAAAAGGACAGCCCTCCTTCGGAAGTTGTATCGGAATTATCAGCGGAATGCAACGCTCATTTGGATAGTCTAATAGCTGACAAAAAATACGAGCAGATTAGTACATTATTTCCTCATTTAAAGAGCCCTGCAACCCGTAAACTGGCTGAGAATTGGCTTGCCATTATAACAGATGACAAAAAGTTGGTGGAATTGGCTTTGGCAGACGCTAAAGAGTTAGCTTTCCAATTTCTTTAAAAGTTTTTTAGAATTCTATTAAAATTTAAACAAGAAAAGAAAAATCCTCCAGATAATTTGGAAGAAATCGACCAGAAAGAGAATAAAGTAACCGAATTAGTGGCAAAATTTGAAAATTTGGAAATTGATCAGGGGAAGAGATCCGCGCTGTCTACTCCACCGAGTTATGCTTCAATAACCGCGTAAGTAGCATGAAAATCTTTAAAGAATTTATTAAAGGAAGCGAATGGCGCCACAGAATGGCAATCTTCCAAAAGTGGCAGATATCAGTCCAGAAAACTTGGAGACAAAAGGGCGGGAGCTCTTTAATTCAAAAAAATATCCGTATGATCCAGCTGAAGGAGCCGCTAAAATTGAAGAAGTCTCCGCCAAGAGGTACGGTATCTTTCTAAATTAATTTTATCTTTAAAGGGTGGAAGAAGATGGCCTGGAAGATTGGGTAATGGTAGAAAAAAGTGATCAAGAAGCGGCCGCGAGCCCCATAAAAACTCAAACGATGAAATATTCCGAGGCTTGTAAGAAAAATCGAGTAGTCGTACCTCTGTGAGCTTTTTTAAAGAAAAATATCCAAATTTAGAGAAAAAAATATTTTTGAGGATGATAAAGTCGGTAAATTGGACAAAGAACGAGCGTTGGACGGCCTCTATTCACCGAAAAATTTGAGCTATCATGGCCGGTAGGCGAATTCATAGCCAATTTTGTATCCTTTCCCTTTTAGAAAAGAATATTTTCCTCCAATGGTTCAACCAAAGACCGAAAAATCGGAAAAACAGGCTGCTTTAAATTCCAAGGGGACCTACGGCTGGCCAAAGGATGAATCTCCTGTAAAAAGTGGACCAGCTATGAAAGAGAGTTTTAAAACGTGGCTGGCTAACCAGACATCCAGTTCTATGCCTAAGGAAAAATCCAGGTTTTCTTCAGTTTTCAGCTAATTCTACGGCTAAATTTCAGTTTAACTTTTCCAACACCTAGAAATCCTCCAAAGGCAGTGGGATCCTCTTCGGGATTGGATTTAATTAAATCAAAATATAGTTCGGAACCAGCAATGTGAGTTTTTCGGGGGAAAAACTTGAACCAAATTACCACTAGATGAGAAGAAAGGACATCCACCCGGGGTTTGAGAGCATCAAATAATCTTAGAAGCTGGTAGAGTCTACCGTAAACCAATGGTAACGGGTGGACCCAAATGGTTAGCGCGAGAGTTTGCAATCCAAGGATCACAGGTTCGACTCCCTCGCTTGTCCAAAGGACTTTCGCCAACATTCTAGTGCTTTGCTGCCATTTTTCTGCAATTCTTGACCTCTAAAAAATAAATAATTGCCTATTTATTAGGCCAAAAAAATATTTTTCAGGGTGTCACCACCACCGCTTCCCCCATCTCCTCCTGTATCTTGGCTCACTGATCAGGATTTCTCCATCGGTGATATGGATCCAAAAAATGTGTTCAATATTCTTCTTCTTGGAGAAACTGGCGTGGGAAAGACGACATTTATCAACAGTTTTGCCAATTATGTCAAATACAATTCCATGGATGAGGCACTCGAGGAGACTCCCGTTATTCTAATGAAATCATCGTTTTCTATTACAAATGTCAAGACAAAAGACGAAAAAATGGTTGGATTTGTCCAGAAGCCTTTAATTTTTTTAGGTTATGAAGCAGAAATTAATTACAGTTGAAGCTAATTGTGAGCAGGGAAGGAAAAGCAGCAAAAATGAGCAATTCACCGAGGGAGGAAGATCGAGGACTCAAGTAAGGGAGATTCCTTTAAATTGAGCATATTTTCCATTCAGGAACCTCTGTTACACCAAATTAAATGGGAAGAAAATGGCGCTGCAAAAATGCTGCGAATTATTGACACTCCTGGAGTCAATGACACTCGAGGAGCTCGCCAGGATGAATCGAATTTTGGAAAAATTTTGGAATTAGTCAGGAAAATCGGGTAATTATCGACTATTTTAGAAATTTTGACTCGATTCTTCCAGAAATCTCAGCGCCATTTGCATTTTACTCAAACCAAATGAATCAAAATTGTCTCTAGGTTTCCGCAATTGTTTGGATAATGTGCTCGTCAAGTTGCATCGAAGTGCTACGAAAAATATTCTGTTTTGTTTTACTAACACGCGGTCGACTTTGTATCGTCCAGGGGATACAATCGCCGTTTTGAGCCATTATTTGGAGGACTTAGAGAAAAGCTCTGGAGTTATGATCAAAGCTAACAAGTGGGTCAATTTTTTTTATTAAACAAAGCACATTTTTCTTATCAAAATGCACAAGAAAAAAGACCTGCAAGTCAGGAGCTATGTATTTTTTTAATTTAACTTTATTGATGAAAAATGAGCATCTGACCCATTGCTAATCTAAAATTTTCTTGGTTTTTATAGTTTTTCCTATTATAATAAACTTTGAAACCAGGAGGAAGTCAAAAAGGCGCAATTTTTGAAAAGCTTCCGGGAAATTTCCTCCTCTACAGTAAAAAGAGACCGCGGCTTCTTTAATGAAATTTTTTAGGTCAAATATTTTCTGCTTTGACAACGATTGCTTCCGATATATGTGCACTTTAATGAATCTTCCCCTAGCCAAGGGAGAAAATACACACGCGACTCTGTCAGCCGGATGGGTTCACAATGTTCATGAATCCAAAAAGTATGCTATTTTAATTTATTTTCTAGAAAATTTCTAGATTATTGAATAAAATTCAAGGCCTCTTGGCCCATCAAGTGGAAGATACGGTAAATATTAACAATACCAGGAGATTGCTGGTAGCGTTAGCTCGACCTCTGACAGAAATAGCACAGAATCAAATTGTGAACAGGCGGTTAATGGAGACTAAAATTAAAGAGGTGGGAGAATTTATAGGTCGATAAATTAGGGATATTTAGATTCAAAAACTGAAGGAAAAAGGAGCAGAATTGGGAAGTATCATGGAACAGAAACAGGTAAGAAATTATTTTGGCAGTTTCTTTATGTAATAATGCGCCTATATCTCAGGGACTGAAATTCCAATAAAAGCGGTTGTTACCACATCAAACTAATAAAAAACTCTGAAAAGTGAGAAAAACTAACGGGAAATTTAAATTTGATATCCTTCATATTACCAGTTACTTTTGCGGTACCAGATCTCTGGTAGGAGCGCGCACATTGAAAAATGTTTTTATATTTTATATTCCAGATAGTTATTTACCGCCGTCAACTACCCCAACCAAGAACAATTTGCACTGCATCGAAGTGCACAGAGATGATGCAAGAATCCGATGGTCAATATTACCCTGTGTCCAAGAAAATTTGCCACGATAATTGTTTTATATCTACGATTATTGTAAATCGTTTAAATATACCAAAAAACGAGCCGTTTCAGCCACTAACCATCGGCGATCCCAGCCTTCAGCAGTGCCGGTGGTTCTCCGATAAAACAGGAAATTGTATGGAATGTGGCTGCCATTGGAAGGTTCACATGCACATGACCTATGAACTCATCCGAAGGGAAGAAACGGTCGCTTCCCAAGAGGAAAAAGACCAATTTCATGCATGTAAAAATGATGAGCAAAGGGCTGAAATGGTTTTGGAATATTTAAAGCTCCAGGTGGGAATAATTACGATTCTCTGTAACTATTTTCAGCTTGCCAATATTCAAAGTGAATACGCGCTGATAAAAGAAGCTTCATTTGAATTTTCAGCCTTTTTAAAATTCAATTCAGTCAAGGCTGGCGTCGATCCTTATTTTGATTATTTAAATCATCTGATAGAAGTCGAAGTACTAGCTTTTCCTTTTTTTAACTAAAAAATCCCAGGAAAAAAAGGCAAAACACGGTGGAAATAAGCTGCTCGTCATTGATTTAAAGGTAATGTTGAAGGAATATAATAAAGGAGTGGCCCACGATATGGAAGAGATGAAAGAGGGCCGAAAAGTATCACTGACATCTGAAGAGGTTCGAATTTCTTTAAAAAAAATTGAGATTTTTTCAGTTACGAAGAAAGATCGAAAATTTGAGTAAAATGAAATTATCCGGAAGCTTGATCGCTGACATTGTGAAAGAAGCTACCAGCGCGAAACAGTGATCTTATAATAAAACTGGCTGTTTACAATCATTTTCTGAATTATTATAGCTAAAAAATTGCGGAATCTGGGTATTTTACACGGAAATATTAGCAGATCTACAAATTTGGGTTACCGCGTCCCTTATGGCGTGTAAAAACCCAAGAATTTGTGTAAATAAAAAATTTGTGAAAACCGTAGATAATTGGCTGGTATAGGTTTTTCTCCCCATAGAAACAAGCACCAGTTCAAATAAAGAAAAATACAAGAAAACACAACACATGAGAGTAAGAAGAAGGTTCATTTTCGTTATTTATCCTCATCTTTCTGCGTTTATTCTCTGCCAGTATTGACTTCGGATGGCATTTCAGCTGTCTGCTCATCAAGCCAATCGGTGATGACCTTCTTTATTACCGGATTTGCCCATCTGACACGAATATCATGCGTTTCGACTCCAACTTCTCGTGCTGTCTTCTCTTCTGCCGTTTTTTCTTTATCAATTGGCATTGTCATTACTTGAGATGACAGCGTGTTACACTTCAAATGTTCCCAAGTAAATACCGGACATTCCAACTGATCCAATGGTCCCAGAGGATCCAATACAATTTTCCTATCCACTGATACTTTTGGAATATCCTTGGCATTTATATTATAAATCATTTCATGCGTCATATATTCCATATCCTTATAGAGATGCATATATTTTTGAGGTGTTGGCTCTTCGTCTTCTGCCTGTGGCAGCTGTAAATGATATTCCTCGACGCTGCTCTTTTCCGATGCCACGGAGCGTTCATACTTGTAGGTTTTCTTTTTTCTGCCAGCAGCTAATTCTGACGAAGTTGGCAGTTTCTTTTTTCTCTCCAAAATCGTATCATCATCAGCTTTTTGATATGAGAAGCCAATGTCACCAACGGCTAGCTCAGTTTTTATCTGCTTCTTGGCTTTGGCTCGTTCCTCTTGTAACATTTTTGCCACAACAGCTGCATTTGCATTGGTATTCATTTGGGCAAAGACCTGCTTGATACGGTTTTGATCCTTATCTTTTTGAGTTTTTTCTTCAGCAACATCGACATCCGATAGATTTTTTGAAGTTTTTGAAGCATTTGAAGTTGTAGACTTCTTCAAAGTTGAGACTTCCGAAATACTGTCGGAATTCTTTTTCTTCGGAACGCACATTACGACAGCAACAGTAGAAATGAAATGAAAGACATTTTGACAAGAAGCTCGCTTTTTACGCGATTTTGACCAAAATTTAGTCAAAAACTGAAAATTTGCTGTCAAAAAGCGAAAGTTTTTAACAGAATCCCAATCATTTACGTCAGTGGCCAGCTGGGAGATGTCCTACGTGGGAAGACAGCTCATTCGTATGCGTCTCTTTCGGCAAAAGTCAGTGTAAATTTTTTAAAGCGTAAGAATAATTCGCTAGCGCGCTATTTTCTGTGCCATTGATGCGTCATTGCGCCGCATTTGAAATAGGGCAATTTCGATCCCTTAACGCGCCATTTTGAAGACGACGTGGTGGACCTATGACGTGCCCAGTTGTGCCATTTTGTGCGCCGTCACAGCATTTGGCGCAAAAAATTACGATTGCACAATTTTTTTGGGAAGCTGACTTGTTATTGCGCACCATTTCTGTTCAATGCCGTGTTGTTGCTGTGGTACCCCGAATTTTTGGCTTTTGTGACCAGCCATTCTAATTTTTCTAGGCTAGAATGCGCCGTAATAGGCCTTTGACAAAAAATTACAGTAATTCAACATTAAAATTTCCAGATATTACAAACTCTTCGCCCTAACGAGTATTCTCTGCCTCATTTTTATCGTCTCACGATGGAATTCGCCGCCTTCCCCACCAGAAATGGACACTTCCCCAGTTGTGAATCTACCTGGCGAACCTGATCCAGCTACCGTCTATCGCTATCCAACTCTAGGCAATTTTGAGCCACTGAAACCCGAAGAACCAGGCTCCGGACCTGGAGAACACGGCCGTCCCTTCCGTATCACTGATTCCGAAGGCAAAGAAGCTTCAAAAGCGTCCATGACAGAATTTGGCTTCAATGAATATGTCAGCAATCAAATCTCCATGACCAGGACAATTCCAGATGTTCGATTAAGCGAGTAAGTCCCCTTTTATTTCTGATAATTTTTGATGTAGATGTAAATTTTGGCATTATCCGGAATCTCTTTCCACAGTCTCTGTTGTTATTGTTTTTCATAATGAAGGTTGGTCTGCTCTGCTGCGCACGGTACATTCTGTCCTCTTACGGAGTCCTTCTCACCTTTTAAAGGAAATTGTAATGGTTGATGATGTTTCAACAAAAGGTTTGCTGGAATAAAAGCTGATATTTCTTTTCTAGATCATTTAAAATCCCGCCTGGAAGAGTATATTCGTCAATTTAATGGTATAGTTCGTCTTTTACGGGCAACTGAGCGTCTTGGATTAATTGGAGCACGTAATCTTGGTGCAAAATCAGCTATAGCCGATGTTGTTGTATTTTTGGATGCTCATTGTGAAGTGAATGTCAATTGGTTGCCACCACTGTTGGCTCCAATTAAACATAATAGGTTTCCCGCTCAATTTTTATATTAAAATCCTCCTAGAAAAGTCATGACAGTACCAATAATTGATGGAATAGAATCCGATACCTGGGAATATCGTAACACACCGGGAAATCTATTTAATAGTGGCATTTTTGAATGGGGATTGCTGTATAAAGAGACGCCAATTACCGAAAAGGAAAAGAAAAATCGCCCGAGGACCAGCATGCCATTCAGGTAGCCCTTTAATTGGTTCAATTTTTGTTTAAGATCTCCAACCCATGCTGGCGGATTATTTGCAATTGATAGAAAATGGTTTGCTGAGCTCGGATATTATGATGATGGTCTAAAAATCTGGGGTGGTGAGCAGTATGAGCTCAGCTTCAAGTGTTGGATGTGTGGCGGTGGAATTTTATTTGTCCCTTGTTCACACGTCGGCCATGTTTATCGCAAACGAGTACCGTACAGCTATGGAGAATATAGTGGAAAGCCAATTGTTTTAAAGGTACAGGAGACAATTTTACGAATTTAAAAGAAAAATTTAGAATATGAAACGAGTTGTAAAAACTTGGATGGACGATTATGAACAATATTATTTGACACGAGAACCGCAAGCAGCTAAAATTGATCCTGGTAATTTGGATGAACAAATGGCTATTAAGGAACGTTTGCAATGCAAAGATTTTCATTGGTAAGTCCACTGCACTTTTAAAAATCAATTTTCTGGTTTTTTTATAAACATTTCACGGTAACTTTTAATATCAAAAAGTAGCCCAGAAAATTATCTACAAAATGATATGTTTCCCATAATTTTTTGCTCCAATTTAAAGAAATGCCGAAATTTTTGTTGCACTTGCGCTATTGTGAATCAAATTTCAAAATTACTGTTACTTACTGTTGATTTATATTGCGACTTTAGTATCAACAAATAGACCAGGAAATTCTCTACAAAAATGACATATTTTCCACAATTTTTCGCTGTGATTTAAAGAAATGGTGAATTTTTTCAGGTACATGAAAGAAGTTGCCTATGACGTGCTGCCCAGCTACCCGCTCCTACCACCAAATGTTGTTTGGGGACATGCTAAAAATCCTTTCACAAGTAAGAATCCACAATATTTTCTTTAATTCAACCTGTTCAGATTTATGTCTGGTCAGAGTTGGTAATATTCCTGGTCATTTGGATGCTGGGCATTGTAACACTGGCTGGAAAATACAAATTCTTCGATTGAATGCCGAAGGTCAACTGGCTCAAGGAGAATGGTGTCTGAAACCGAATGGAAAAACCATCAAATCGGATAAATGTGTCAAGGGAACGGTCGACGGCCCATGGAAATATAATCAAGTGACAAAGCAGATTATGACCATCTCAAATTATTGTATCACAATTGCCACCAGTGAAGGAAACACTCAACAAATTCAATTGGTCAAATGTGACACGAAAAATGAACGGCAAAAATTTCTATGGAAAGAATATTATGATTCTCTGTGATCGTTCTTGATCTTTTTTTTTGTTTTATTGTAAAGGTTCGAATAAAATTGAACACAGATACTTTTCAACTGACATGGCAGGTCTCGCATTTATGCCAATCAAGATACGAGGCGATCGCTTTAGCCCATTCGACCATGTTCCCTGCTTTTCTTAAAAATGTCTGTTAAATCGCAGAGCTACCATTTTTTGAGCTCTTTTTCGGGACCTTCTCTGCAAAAGAAAATCTACCATAAAATGCCAAACTAAAAGCAAAATTTTAGGTACCGACCGGGATTGATCACTAGCCCCTCCGGGTGGCAGCACAGTCGGGCAGACAAAGTGCTTTTTATTGTTGGCTTGGATTTTTCTTTTTCTTCCCATTGAGGCTATGAGACCCTTTCATTCCATTCGAGGCAGTCTTCCTATTCAATGACGCCCTTTCTTTTCTTCTTACTTTCATTGATTCCCCCGTCGATCCAAGTTGATTGCAAAAATGGAACTTGGAGTTATTGGTATCTGAGCGAGAATCAAACAGGTATTTTCCTTTCAATTCGCGGTTAATTTTCCAGGCTATGATTTCTGTGGATCTTGTTGGCAAGGAAATTATGAACGATATTGTGTATCAGCAGCTGATGGCTGTCCCTGCATGTAAATTTCAGGGACATTTGAATTTGAATAGGAAATTCTAGAGGTGAATACACGATGGTAGCTACAGTAACCAGTGATGCTTGCCCATCTCCTCGAGAGGCTTGCTGCTCTCCAGCTATCCTCCAACCAGACGGGAAATGCTCATCTCCACTGGAACTTCCCCTCGATGATGAAGAATGCTCAACCTGTAAATAATTTCCAATTTCCAGCAAATTTTCAGATGGAAATTGGGCTCCTTGGGGTCCCTGGGAATCCTGCTCGGCAACTTGTGGCATGTGCGGGGTCAGGTCTCGCAACAGGACGTGTTATACCGCCGAGTGGGATGTTTCCTGTTACAGTAGCATTGACGGTGATTGGGATTGTATGTGGGAGCCATGTGGTGCTCCCATTTGCCCAGGAGATACCCCCTGTTGTGGGGATTCAGCCGTAGTGACCGGATACGATGGCAGCCAGTATTGTAGCTTGACTGGATTGCCGCCTCCAAGTTGCACTGGATCTTGGACAGAATGGCAAGCTGCCCCAGGTGCTGGTTGTAATTCTACTTGCGGGCTCTGTGGAAGTCAAGATCCTGCTTGCCTTCTGGATGCAGCTGCCAGTAATTTGGGGCAATTTCAATTTAAAGAACTTTTAGGGGAGAGCGCAGTAGGAACGCGCCCTGTGGAGAAGTGGCCTGTCCCTATCCCATGGACGCTTGCTGCAGTCCACATGTTAAAAAATTATCCGGTGGAAGGGTCACCTGCATTGAATCAGGTACGATAACTTGAATAAAAAGCGGATTTTTATAGTAAAAACTTGCGATGAATGGACAGCGTTTTCTCCCTGCAGTGATTCTTGCGGGCTTTGTGGTAACAACACTCGGACCAGGGCTTGTTCTACCGATGGATCGTGAGTATAATGTCTATTTAAAGCAAAATCTAAGGGCTCCCATCACTGAAACGGAATCTCCACCCTGTGGAAAAGTCGCCTGCCCTTATCCCAGAGACGCTTGCTGCAATGGAACAAAGAAATTGGTTAATGGAATGGTTATATGTGACTAGTTTATTCAATAAAACTGCATTTGAGAGATTTTTTTAGAGAATTACGCACATTTTCTTGGACTTTTTGACCTCATTGAAGGGATTTTGTCTTAGAAGCTGTTCATTCAGAAGAGGATCGTCGTTTTCGTGCTCCAGGCAGTAATGAATGTGACTGAAATGATATAATTTCCCATAAAATAATAAGAAACCAACTTTTCTTTCATTTCTACAGTAGGAATAGCTGCCAGCTCCTTTTTTAATTGAACGATGTGCTGGTGAAGATCTTTGGCTATTCGATCCTCAAGAAAATCGGGTAAATATCCTGGAATTTTTTCAACAGGACGGGTAGGACTAGGATACCGGCTCATTTACGGGGGAATATGACCTTCTAATTATGCAAAGTGAGGGGCAATTACCAGTAATCCGGATCAGCAGGTAGGCACGGGAAATTACGTAAAATTATAAATTCCCTGTTAAATAGGGAGCGGGGAGTCAAAAACAGTCCAAAAAAGAGAATGGGATGTGATGTGGGCAAAGAACTTCTAACACGTCCACCGGATTGCTAATTCAGAGATCGCGAGCTCGGATCATTAGTGTGATTTTGACTAATATTTCCGTGTAATTTACCCAAATTTCATCATTTTACTCGTAAATTTGTTGCGGCGCATCATAAAAATGTGCAGAGTTAATTTTTGAGAGCGACAATTTTCGGGGGCACAATTTTTTGACATATTCAGCCAATTCCTTGACGGAAATTTGAATTGAAAAGCGAAGAACAAGAAATCGGTCCGAATTTCCACAAAAAACAGTCAAAATTTCCGCTTTTGACCAGAAATCGGTAACCTGACAAAATGTTGCCATTGTGATGGGCTCGCTTCTCCCCAGCAAGCCGGATGTTATCACCGAATCTGGACCGACGCTGGTATTTCACACTTATTTTACAGTACCCATCGTGTCCAACGCTCTTCACAATCTTTATCACTGGGTAAGTCATTAAATTTCGCCTTTTTGTGGGTAAACGTCTTATTTTTAGGTTCGGATTCGTTTGGATGAGCCAATAAATAAATGGATCGTGTTGCTTGAGCCTCAAGAAGTTGACACTATTTTATGGGACTGTTACACCTTGCCTGTTAGTCGTTTTCCTAGTTTGTTTTAAAAGAAAATACCATAGAATTGTGACGTACAAGTAATTCCTGAACATTATTACAATGTCTATGCTTGTGAGAAGATAAGCTGGTACCTGGAGCAATTCCCAAAGCCTGGGAAAATTGTCCTGATTGCTAAGAATGGCGACTTCTCCGCCTTGTGGAAATATCGCATCCGCGGATGGAAAATTATCTTGGTGCATCCACCTGGACTCAGCTGGGGATTACAACAAATGGCGCAGGAACATTTCCTGCTGCCAGTTTCATTAGGACCATCGGGGCATGAAGAACTCAACGGCCTCTTGACAACAACGCGCCAGACAAGGTTTTACCCATTTTTTGGGATTTTTTAATGGATTCTTACAGTCCAGAACTTTCTATCCGTTTTATGAAGCCACTGGACAACACAAAATTAAAGGAATCGCTGGATAATTTTGGCATAGATTCGACAATCGGCTCTGGAGATGCGTCCCTTTCATCTTTTAAAGATTTCCTTCAATACACTTTGCCTACAACAATTGCTGAACGTAACTTGACTGAAATCTTTAAAGGAATGCAAAATTGTGGAAGAAGACCCCGACATTTTGTCTATCCTGAACCGGAATCGTTTCAAGTGCTGGGAGAACCAATCAAACCGCCCGTGGGAAGAGAAGGCCGGAAGCAAGAAAAATGCCAAAGGAACCCCGCTAAATTTGAATATCATCAGCGGAAGGACAAAAGCTAATGAGCAGAGAATTTTGGATATTTATCTCGTAAACATGTGATCGAAATAAACCTGGAACATTGTCGCTGCTCTTTTTTCCTGTTTTATCCTTGAAACTTGAAGGGATTTTAAACTTATTTTTACTTTTTTTTGGTCCCGATATCGGTCCGATCCCTGGACCCTTCTCACTCTGCGACCACCTACCCTCTCGGCCCCCGCTTCCCTTGAAAATGCCTGCAAAATCGTGCAACTACCGTATATTGAGCACTTTTTTTGCTAACGAACGTTCTCTGCAAACTCGAAAACTTCTCTAAAGCGGAAAACAGAGAAAAAATTGACCGGAAAGGGTGATACTAAAAAAAGCCAAAATTTAGTCCACGATAGGTCCTGTGATCCGCAGGTGTTAGAACGGTCGAACAGGCAGAACGCGGTAGCATTTTTATTCCGCAAAAATGGGAGATTTTGAACTTATTTTTACATTTCCCGGGCACACCGACATTTTTTAGACTCGTTAAAACTCCATAAAGCGAAAAATTTGGTCAAATAGTTTCTTTTTCATTTTTGGCTAAATGAGCAAGAGAAAAGGTTGGTCCTTTTTGCTCTCGGCTGCCAGAAATTTTTACTTTTTTTAGAGGTCCCGTCCCATCAAGGCAACCATGAGGATGCGACCAAAGTGAAACACAGCCTGTTGAACTTATCGCTACTCACGAAACCATCAACCAGAACAAAAAATGTCACGGCGCCCAGCGCATCGAAAGCTGATTCACCGCAATCTACTCAACGAGAATCAACTGCACCCGGTGGATATACGCCAGGAGGAGGACATCCGGTTCCTGGAAAGAAAGGAGAAAAGAAGAGACGAATTCAAGCAGCTCTTCCAGATGCTCTAGATCATTCTAAGATGAAAAGACTGGTAGAAGAGGGCAGCATACTGATGGCAAGATATCAAATTGATGGAATGATAGCCGGCGGTGGTTTTGGTCAAGTCTACCTGGCCACGGATAAGGTTACAACCGCTAAATATGCCGTAAAAGTGCAAAGTATACAAGGTGGTAAAGAGCTGGAGAAGCGAATTAAACTGGAAATGATGCTGTATACTCGACTCCGTGGACAGAATCATATCCCGTTGCTGGTAGCTGGCTGTCCTCTTCCAAATCAACTGGGAATTGCGCTGGTAATGCAACTGGTTGGTCGCAGTTTGGCTGATGTTCGTCGCCAGATGCCATCAAAGCTTTTGTCCCCGGGAACACTCTACCGTGCCATGAGACAAGTCCTCTCGGCAATTTCTGTCATTCATGAAGTTGGATTCCTACATCGCGATGTCAAGCCGCCTAATTGTTGTCTAGGAGCTATCGATGTTGGAAGGATTTATCTTCTTGATTTTGGTTTGAATTTTATCTGCTATTTTTAATGGATATTTTAGGTTTATGTCGTCAATACATCGATAGTACTGGAATGGTACGTAAACCAAGGAAAGAAGCGCCCTTTCGCGGTACCCTTCGCTATGCCAGTCTCTCTGGCCATGCTAAACAAGAATTTGGGCCTTGTAATGACTTGGTGGCATTCCTTTATTCAACAGTAGAATTGGGAAATGCTGGATTGCCATGGAGTCGTACAGCAGAAAAGGATAAAATTGAACGGATGAAGAAAGACATCAGCAATCAGCAGCTCTGCCACAATCAGCCGAAATTGCTCACTTTTACAGAAGAAGTCATGTCAATGAAATACAACACAATTCCGGATTATCATTTGCTGATGAGACTGTTTGATCAATTTGAACCGCCTGGATTGACACCAGAGACTCCATATGATTGGGAGATACATCCCTGTGATCTGGAAGTGAAGGTCAAGAAGGCCGATGATCAGCCACTGACTAATATGACAAATAATACATTGCCGGAAAAAGCCTAAAATCATCAATTATTCTGTGTGATAATGGGCAATCGAAATAATACGAATTCTAATAAACATGCTAAAAGTTTTTTGTTATTTGTATGTGAATACAGTTTCCGAACATGTAAAACATCAAAAACTGAAAATCCAATAATAAAAAGCTCTAGTCTCTTATTTCCAGAAGTTTTTTAAAGACTATTTTGCAATGAGTATCTAGAACGCGCCCCTTGGGTGCACCGAAGGTATCCTGGTAAAAATGTCTGATTTTCGCGGTTTTTTTTAATATCCATTTATTAATTTATGTTATCCTAGTCTTCTATTTTGATTACTGCCACAAATTATCACACTCGTGCTCTGATTAAACGGGGCGTTACCAATTTCCTGACAGTAATCCCCTCCGCCTCCTCTTCATTCGATTATCACTCGACATGGCGCAACAGTGGCCCCAATTTGGCAAAAACTCCATGGATCTGGGTGAAATGGCCGATAAAGCTCGTAAAGAAGTCGACGATCTTCGCCTTGAAGCTCGACGCGACCGAAAACTGACTTCCGAAGTCATTGCCGAGTGAGTTTTCCCTCTGTCAAAATACTAATCGGATTATTTTTTCAGTCTTATCAAGCACTGCCAAGAGAATAAGAAGAATGATCCATTGATTAATGGGCAACTGAGCGAGCCAGGAGGCAATCCTTTCCTGGGAAAGAAAGCTTGCTGTCTTCTATAAAACTACCGTAAAATTACGAATTTTTGGGAATTGCACATTGTAACAAATCTCTTGATCTTCGCTGTCTATTTTGTTCTATATTTGGAAAGATAATGAAGCGTCTTCCTGTCACCTGGTTTTGATTAACATAGCATATGACCCTGAAATAATTTCCGGATCATCATCTGCAGCCAATAGAATCGTCCTTTGAGGAGAAGAGAGCGGGGAAATGTGGGCGTTTTGACGTAAAAATATAAGTTTCCTATCAAATACGTTCGAATCATATCTCCCCAATCGGGCTTTCGATTTAGAAACGGTTTTCACCACTGAATTCGCAGTATCCAAATCAGTAGAAAACGCTGAAAGCCGAGGGAAAATACCGCGAAATTTAGGCGTCAGACACATTTTGAAGATGAGATATTAACTCAAAAAATTTTGCTTGAGCTCCCAGATCGATTACCCGGAAAAATCGACGATACCCCGAAAAATGGACATCACCGGGAAAAAAAAACAGGAAAAAACGGAAAAAAGAAGATTTTGACCATTGGATTCGCCGTATTCAAAATTAGTAGTAAAGAAGAGAAGAAACCTGGCACACCTCGCGGAGGCCGCCACCTTAAAGGACTGTGACGCTAAAATTTTGGCCGAGTGGTCTAAGGCGCGCTACGGCCCGGACGTCGCGGGTTCGATCCTCGCCTCAGTCAAAATTTTTTTGCTTTTTTCCTTTTGCAGAGAAAATGATTTTTTACTGGTTTTCGACTCAAATTTTAAGTTTTCACAGTTTTATTTTATCAAGAAACATAAGAATATCCATAGGGAAAGGTTTGAAGTGATAACAGATGAATAAATTAACAGAATAGGTGAGATGAACTGCGATGAATGAAAAAAATCCAATCGATCCCTATTCCAGCTATCTAAATGAGTTTTTCCGGTAAATATGGTGAAGCCTACGTACGAATAGTCCTCTACTGTCCATAAGATCAATAAAAAAGCTAAAAAATAGAGAAAAATGGGAACACATTGCGAATACTGAATAGAGGAAAGCTTATGCGAAAAAAAATTGAGTTTTTCAATGGGAAAAAATTTTTTCAGCATTTTTTCTTACAGCTGATGTTATTATAATTACAAATCATCAACAAAAATGTAAAACCAAAGCCTGAAAGTAGTTTTTATCAAAGGAAACAAACTTACCTTGTTGATCGAGAAATATTATTCCATGAGGTCTTGGTACTCATTTTTCTTCCTTATTTTTGGCTGTAAAAGTATGTAGAAACAATCTATAATCAAATAAAAATAATAGAAAATATATGAACAACAATAAACAAGAGCAATGCAAAAAGGAGTAAAAATGAAATTATGAGTCAATCTGGGAACGAAATGTCTTATGCTAATTGGGCTAGAAATGCTAATTTTTCGTCATTTCTTTTATTTCTGACTGATTTGTTATATTGTCTGAATATTGGAGTTTGATAAAATAATAATTAGAAAGCCAAAATATGTTAGGAACGAACAGAAATCATCAAACTGAAGTTGCAAGTCATTTTGGGATGTTTCCACCATTTTAGGCTTATTAAAGCATTAAATTTTGCAAATTTTTCTGTTGAAAAGTTTCTTTATCGTGTTTACATTATTTAGAAACAAGAAAATCAAAGAAAAAATGGGTATTATGAAGAAAAGAACAGTAAATCAGCAAGTATCAACAATTTTTGCATGCGTTACGTAACGATTTACTTGGCATTTCCACCAGCCGGCCTATTCACGACTAAGCTGAGCGATCCAGATATCCTCATGGGCTGTTCATAGGCTTAAAATGAAGCTAAGATGATGCTCTAAAAACGCTAGGAAATAGATTTTCGATTTAGGCTTTGGTTTTTTCACAAGCCCAGTTTTTAGACAAAATTTATACTATCCTTTTCGAACAGCGATATTCTCTATGAAAACGGCAAAAATTGCAAAATGGCGTTCCTAGCGTTTTTAGAGCTTGATCTCAGCTTCATTTTAAGCCCAAGAACTGCCCATGAGCATATCTGGATCGCTCAGCTTAGTCGTGAATAGGAAGGGTACTTTTCCCTATATAACTTTTGGCGCGAAATAGCGCGTGGCGGAAATTTCAAATTTCGCGAGGTGTGCTGGGGAATTCTGGTGAAAGCGGATTCTTCCTATTTTCAAGTCATCTTGCCCATCATTTCGTCAATTCATAACATTTTTATTGCATAAATATTGTAGTATGGAAGCAATATTGTACGTAGGAAGAATAAATGGGCTAAAAATAGTTTTTCTTACTCAATATGAGCTTAGGAGATCGTTTGAGCCTCCGTGCTCAAACCGAGAAACAGACAGGTTGGGGGAAATATGTACGGCAAAGAAAAGACTAGAAAGAGAGAGGAAAAGACAACCAAAATATATACACAATTTTTAGGTAAATGTACTCATTCGTCTCTTTTTCATCTCCTTAAAAACGGCCCGGTCATCTTTATCATCTTCTTTTCCAGCTAATCCTAGCCATTTTAAGAATTTGTTTGATTTTCCTTGGTCTATTGAAGCTCGGCATTGTTCCGAGGAAGTTGACCTCTGGGGGCCGGTCTAAAATTCTCAGTTATTTCGAAATTCGACCAGAAACTTACACTTTTCCCTCCCTTACTATGAATTTTCAATTTTTCGAGGTCTTCGGGGGTAATATGAAGATGATTGACATTCGAAGCGTGGAGACTGTGACGATGTTTTGGCGTCTGCTGCTTTACCAAGGGGACAGCAGTCTGGGCAGTCATCTCAATTAATTTGGAGGCTGCTTCTTCGCTAAAATTCCCAATTTTTCGGGGTTTATTATACGGTTACCAGGCGGCTTTGTGCAGTTTTTCCCGTTGGATTTCTATGCTCCTTAGCCTTTCACGATGTCTTTTCTCCTTTTCTCGTTGTTCAGCTTTCTGAAAATGGGATTGGTTAAGAATTGTGAACAAAAACGCTTCTGACAACCGGTAATTCGAACTTTTAATCGGATTCCCCACATTTTTCGGATCGATTTGATATATGAAACTCATTAAAGCTGGGAAACAAGAAGATTAACGAGTGATTTACGCGCCGGACCCGCAATAAAATGGTCACGGGTTCGCACCTGCGTCCTATGCGCCTATGGTAATCTCTTCCAGAGTCGAACTTTCGATGTTTGCATTGAAATTTCGCTATTTTACCATCTGATCTGCACGTGTGCCCAGGATTACGTCTACCAGCCCATATATGACCCCATAATGTCCCCTTGCTAAGTAAAACCGCCCTCCAAATGTCCGCCATCTCATTTTGTAAGCATTGAGAGGATTTTGCAGAAAATCTGAAGAGTCCTCGTGCAAGATTTCAAAAATCTCATCCCGTCAGAAGGACCCTCTCCCTTTTTTCTAACAAAACCACAATTCAACTGGACTCCCCTCCCTCGTCATTTCCTTGCGAACGTGCATTCTCTCATTACTTGAAAAGAGAAGCATCCTTCTCCCGCTTTGTTCGTTTTGGTCGGAGGGCGACAAATGGCAATTTGGCCTTTAATCCCAGTGCTTCCTCCCGATTCTCCCCGCCGCCGGCAGAAGCACGCTGACAATTCCCGACAATTTATGGGCTCTCTTTCTCAATGGCGAGGGTGGCTCCCTTGAGACTGATCGCAATGGATGAAAAAGCGTTCCAAATAAAAAAGAATGGCTGACTGGTGGGATACGGTAGTCTCGGATTCTTTGGTCCGGAATCTCGAAATTTGTAAGGAAAGAGGATCCTTTAATTAGAACGAGCCCTTCCCTGCTCACGAGGAACCCGGATGAAATTACAAGATTTGCATCAAGTTTCAAGCAAAGTATTTCTTCAGAAAACACGTGTCAACATAAGAAAACTTGCAAAATATCAGGCAGAGCTGGTGCATCGCTCCAAATTGTAGGCGCGCGTATGGTTTGCACAATTTTTTTTTAGCAAAATTTGGAATCGGAAGGTTCCGAGTTCGAATTCTCCGCCATCCTAGCGTTTTGGTAATATTTCTTTGGTTACAGTGTAATCTGCGCTCTCAAGACTAA
Organism: Oscheius sp. DF5033; assembly: GCA_964036215.1. Taxonomy (NCBI): domain Eukaryota; kingdom Metazoa; phylum Nematoda; class Chromadorea; order Rhabditida; family Rhabditidae; genus Oscheius; species Oscheius sp. DF5033. The sequence goes on along the minus strand of CAXIWN010000004.1, from coordinate 92,018 downwards.
TAAATTGCCAAAATCTTTGGAATGTATGTTCAAAAATTTTATGATTTGCTCATTTATGCGTAGAATTTGTAATCAGAGTGTCACGGGTTCGAATCCTCTATTGTCCCAGGAATTTTTGCCAGTAGTTTTTTTTAATAAAAAATGTCCCTAAAGTAGAATTTAAATTGGCTGACTACCTCCCCGTGACCCATTTTAGTTCCTGTCTGCTCTCCAAATGAGCTCGTTAGTTTCTGCCAAGAGTCCCTGCTTCTTCCGTTTACTCTACGGCTCTTTATTGTGAAACATGACATGACGTTTCCCGCGTTTATGTCCCGGGCTTTTTTCACTTTAAATTATTGGCTAAATTAAATGGTTTTCTTCGAGGTTTAGTGCGCAATCGGGGGCAAGTTAACTAGTCCTAAAAATAGAGCAGTGAGTTCCAAAACAAGCGTGGGAATTACTATTTTTGGATTGCCTTGGTTAGGAAAGGTAAGAGCACAATTGTTGTTGTCTTCTTCTTGATTTAGCCAATTTCCAGCTATTTTTAGGCAGCCTCCCCTAGGTCAGAAGGTGAAGTAAACAAGCACATAACATAAAATTCGCCATTGTCTGGCACGGAAACTATTTAACTATTCATAAGTCTCTCCAGAGGACGCTAGCCCGGTTTTTATCCTTTTAGGCCACCTAGTGAGATGTTTTTTGATTCTACTATACAAAGAAGTAGCGCCCCCCTTATACAACTTCAAGGAGATCGAGACAACAATAGCCGCAGAATTGGTTGACGGCGATTGAAAGCCGGAATTCGGCAGTTTTCCATTCCCTCAGCTGCTGCTCTTTCTTAAGAGCCGTTCTTCTTTAAAGAAGCTCATAAAATAGATGAGAAAATGGTGTTTTTGTGTGTTGAGTAGAGTTTCCCCCTCGAGGATAATCAGCAGACACAAGTAACGAAATGTAGTGCAAGAGGGGCCGAAATTCTTTGGATGAGGAAGTAACAGCTGAATTTACTGCAAGCTACTGCTGGAAGTTTACCCAAAAATTTGGGTATTTTTAGCCGAAAATAAGCGATTTTACCGTAAAATTACTAGGAACCTAGCTTGAAGTCACAGAAAATTTGGCAAAAATCCGTCATCGACCACCGAACCTTCCGCTACTGACCACTGGGCCTTGGGCGCTTTATGGTTTAATTAGAAAAAAGAGCGAAAATTTGCATTTTTTTTGTCGAGGAGATTTTGACAAAAATCTTGATTGACCACGGGAACCGAACCTGCACCTTCTTGATTACCATTCCGAAGGGCTAGCCCTTGGATGTCCATGGGTGCGCCACAGTTTCGACCCACAAGTCCAGGAATATCGCTGTTGCACGTCTCAAATTTATTTTTTACCTCAAAAATGTGTTTCAGTTTTTTTCCGCACGTTGTTAACCTTCCAAAATACCCAAGAACACCCGGCCAGGTGCCCAAGCCGTTCCAAAAATCATTGAATTACTCTTTTTGATCTCATCGTCATATCCAATCTGCCTACCTAAGCAGAATTCCTGACAACAAAACATGTTTATCCCGCGACAAGCACATCACATCCGTTTTCATATTCGTCGTTGTCAAATTGGAAATGTCTCCAAGGCCTCGTGTTTTTAAAAGTCAATTTGATTAATCTGTTCGTTGTTGACACTAAAAATGGGATCTTCTTGGTTTGTACTTAAGTAAAAAGTTCGCAAAGATCGCGTGTCGTCTAGCCACCGCATTCCCTCCAAAGTTATTTGTCACAATTGTCAAAAATACACGCTGTAATGCACAGCAATGTGTGGTCCACAGGCCGTTGATCAAGTTTAAAGCTTGATGGCTTTGGAAATTTGTCAAGGTGTCAAGAGATTACAACGCTTTTTCCAGGTGTACTGAACTTTGGGAGACCATAGGGACCTCCAAGGAAGACAAAGACATAAATTTCCAGTGAATGCACTTGAATTTAAAAGTAAAAGAAGATCGTCAGAGGACCAAAATCTGATGTCTTCGGGAATTTTTAAAGAGAAACGTAAAAAATAGAATGAATAGGGGCTGAAAATAGGAAATACTAGACCAATAATCCTGTTTCTTACGGTATTCTAATAGAAAATTTCGTATTTCTAGGTCCAGAAACTGTTTTAAACCAAATTCAAAGGACGCATAAGCGGGAAGTTTAAAATTAATAGTCAAAGTTGTTAAAAATGAACCGAATCTCACCTCAAAATCAGAAAATCCTCCAGCAAAAATCATTTCTCTTCAATTGTGCGTCAAGAAATTAGAGGAAAAGCTTGGCTGGTTGACCAGTGACACGACTATTTGAGTCCAAGGCAAGAGGCGGAGCCACGAGGAGAGAGAACTCTCCCAAAGAATGGAAAACACGCGACAGCCTTTGAGCTACAAATGACCAACAGCTGTCTATGGGAACATTGCCGAGTTAACCGGAAAATAACTTGGCTCTTCTTCTTTGGGTTGGATGACTGAAGAGGAAGATTTAAAGGGCGCCGGGAGAGATTAGTCGCCGAGAGAATAATGATCGGATTTTTTAGGAGAGAAAGTTGCCAGACGAACACTTCCGTCTGGAATATTTTGGGCAGAAAATAATGCTTTCCTGGACCCGCAGGATTAGGCGAAATGGAATTCCCAGAATTGGAAGAAACTGAATTTTTATTTTTCAAATTTTCTTTTTGCGGGATTTTGGTCAAGGTATTGAAGCGACTGATAAGCTTTCCCGCGTCTTCTGGCTACAAAATTTTAAAATTTCTGGCTTTTTCTGAATTTTCAATTAATATTTTTCCAATAGTTTCGGGGCCCACATTTTGGTAAAGGTCCTAAAGCGACTTGTGCCCTTCCTGGGCCTTAAACACCCAAATCCCTCGCCATTTTTAAAATTTTCAATGATATTTTTACAATCGCTTCAGGACCCAGAAAAAAATCTCGAAATCAGGAGCTGAATGAATATTAACCCGCCAAATATTCACAAATCGAATTCCCGGTAATCGCTTAAGATTTTTGTATTCTGCTACTTTACAAATAAGCAATTCAAGTGTTTTCCCCGCCAATTCACAAATTTTTCTAATAAGAATAGGCACAAAATGTCTGCGTCTGGCAAACAATTCAGAATTTTTTTGTTTTTCCAAAACGTTTACCAGCTTTTAACGCGCTCAGTGTAAGGGCACAACATCCGGGGCAACTACGGTAATTTGCGATTTAAAATGCGAATAAATGACTGAATTAAAAACAAAAAAAAGTAGCCAAATGTATAGACGCTGACTGACTGGGCCGGGTTTCATTCGCTGGATTAGTCTGTGTATATACTGAGACGACAGCAACATAACTGCTTTATAAAATTGTGCTTGAGATGCTTGACAGAATTTCCAAGGGTTCAGGGGGTCCATTTTAATTTTCTGCTCTAGTTTTTTGGTCTCCTTGGTTGATGGATTACTTCCAAGGCTCATTAAATCACGAGGGGCTATTCTGATTCTCATCTTCTTCAATCCTTAAAGAAAATGGGGAAGAATCCGCCATGAATTGGAATGAAATGGGAAAAGAGTAGGTCGAAGATCGGGATTACCTTGAAGGTCCTACAGCGAAAATTGCTATTTATGGCGGCAATAAATGCCAACGCCACCTCATATTTTAATCTGCCCGAGTGTTTGATAATTAGCTGCCTTCTAGTGGTTCTACTCGACGTAGTAAAAAGGAATGTTTACTCTTTGCAAGCTGCTGAAAATGACAACGCCTGGGGCCACTCAAAATTCCAGGCTTGTAGGAAAAACAAAAAGGATCCGACTGGAACAGCTGACTTTAAAAATAGGCTATATTATTGCCCGGGAACAGAAAGCGAAGATAAATGTGCACTCGTCCCTTTTCAATCAGCTGCGGTACTTGCACTTGAAACGTATGCCACACGGGACACGAACGCCTATCCCAGCTGGGGAATATGGCTCAGATGACAAGGGTTAGATGAGATCAGTTTTGGGAAAAATATGGGAAATAGAAGGGCGAGCGCACGAAAAATTAGCGCCGGGTTTCCTATCCTGGGAAATATGAAAATCATTTGAATTAGACTGGATTATTCCTGAAACAAAAGCAAAAATTCTCAGTTTTCGAGCGGAATTGAAGCTGCGACCTTCAGATTGTAAACCCGGCACGCATATCGCGCAAAAATTGGGAAGACATATCGTAGCCTACCCAAATTAAATTAAAAACAATAAATTCGCTTCTTTTTACTAAAATCAAGGGCACACAGTCTCGTTGGAGCGCCTTTAATGGCTAGCTATCCTAGATTTGCATATTCGTCCACAGAATCTATGCAACATAAAAATAAAAATATTGACAAAAATCCTTCGGACTAATGGTGTTCGGACCTTCTGATCTACAAGGCCCGTTTTCGTTTTTTTAAACTGTATTTTAGACCCGAAAATTGACCACAAGCTCATTTTTTTACTATAATTTTAAACACGAATCTCCCTATAAAGCCTTATCCCTCTGAAAGCCGCGATTTGTGTTATTCGTAACTACCCCCACTTGATTTTTACTCGAAAATGTAATTTCGCCGCCTTGTTTCCTATCGAGGCAATTGACCACAATTTTATTTTCCCTCACTGCCTAAAAATGGAAAGAAGTCGGCCAGGGAGCAGTTGAGCTTTCTTCAAGTCAAAAAAAAAAGTCCATTTATGAGCCATCGTTTCCGTTTTATTGCACTTTTCGGGGGCAGGCTTAGAAAAGCATCAAAAACTGATGAAATATGGAAGATCGTCAAAGTGATCCTAGGATAGAATCTACCTGAAATCAATGAAAAACTGAAAAATCTTGGTTTTAAGATTCATCCAACTTCGCTCCTTAGTTTTGAACTATTCTACTATGACGTTATTCTCTTTGCTCCTCTCCCTCGCTCTCTTTTTTTGTCGCATTCTTCAAAGTCCCCGACATTTGGCATCGCCCAGCTTCAAGAAAGAGACAAATCCCGGGGGACTTTCTTTTAAATGTCCGCACTGGCTTTTGACACTCGGGTCCTGTTTTCTATTCAGTTCATCAAGGAATTCACATGAGGATGGGTAATTCTTAGACTTTTGGTCAAACTGAACTTGGATCTTTTAAATGGTAATTGGAAATTTAAAGGATAAGGGTTACGGTAGTCAAAATAAGGAGTTTGTGGTAAATTCGGGATTCAGGGAGCTTTGAAAACGAATTTTGAAGGGTTTCCCTACATCTCAGGACCCATTTTTCTTGATTTTCAAGTTACAGAGGTACGGTACTTTGTGTAATCCAAAAGGCAACCCAGAAACATCCAAAAAGTGCCCTGGGATGCGCAATAAAATAAATGTCAAAAATTAACAGCCAGAAAATGGACGCCTCCATCATTTAGTGGCTAGGTCGCCCGATTTGTGCTCAAATGGTGGCTAGTTCGACTCCCCACGCCCGTCCACAGGATTTTTGTGAATAAAACAACCACCAGGACGTATTATTGGGTCTAAATTCGGTATTATGGCAGATTACGGTAGGATTTTGGAAGAACGAGCGTGCAGGTACCAGTCCTACCCCTATACTTTTATGGTAAACGCTGAGAAAAGTTTAAAATTCAGCTTACCTCAGCAAAAAAGCTTTCATCCGATAAATTTATAACAGAGAGAAGCATGACGGTGTGCGATTGCGCGTGTGTGTGTGTGGCTGATGTGTGGTGTACTAGAAATGGCTGTGGCTCCCACCCAGATTTATCACAAACAAAAGGCCCAAAAAATATTCCCAGTTGAAATATTTAGAAGCAAACAAGTGTGAGGGAGGATGTCTGTGTTTATATTTATGTCCAGGAATTGTGGTAATAATAGCTGGTCCTTTGATTCGCGCAGACACAGTCCCCGGAGAGGGGCAGGAGAGAGAAAACGCGCCATCACATAGCTTTCAATGTTTTCGGTTATATGTTTACGACAAATTTTGAAAGGAACACTGCGACACAGCGCTACGAAATCTTTGGAAAATGGGAACAACGGGATTCTTAGACCTTTTTATAGGGGAACGGGGTAAATCTCACAAAATATGCAAAAGAGATGGGCAGAAGTTGAAAAATAGCAAATTTCCTCAAATAAAATCAAATTGGCTGGCAACCATGAAAATGGACAGTTTACTGGATTTACGTAAGAGACGCTACGCAAAAGCGCAGGCGTCCCATGGTCTAGTGGTAGATTGGCAAGCAAAATTATGCGGGTTCGATCTCATCATGGCGTAATTTGTAGTCCAATGTTTGCAGGTTCGAATCCTCGGGTTGACTAGAAAATTTTTGATGATATTTCTGTGGCTTACAGACGTTTTTCAGTTCAATTTTAGATCACAAAGACGTGTAAAAATGCCCTAGGCGCGTAAAATTTTCGATTTATGAACCTAAAAGGCATTTTAGTGGTAAAAACGGGCCCCAGAAGCCAGAAACTCTGAGCCGATGGTAGCCCAAAGTGCCCTGGTTGGATTTGTTGAACCGATTTTTCTTAGTCTATGCAGCAAGAATTACTGAAATGCGTTGTATTTTCCCTATACGCTTAATAGAGTCCCAATGTCATCTGTCTTCTTCTGCCGGTGCCTAACTGAGATTTGCACAAACATAAACATTCAAGTAAATAAATTGCTCTAGGAATCTGCAACGCCCCATTTTCTCTGGCAAAAATTAATAAGTTTCAACCTCACCTGTTTGGTTCTTAGTGCTTGAGCTCCTAACATTTCTTGGGTAAGGGGTGGGAGGCAAAGGAACAAGTGGGGGAGAGCCTGCTGCTGTCTCGAGGGCTTCCTTTGACGGATAGGCTGAAGAGGCGGGGCAAAAGACAAAAGTTTGATCCAATTTTAGACTAATTTTTTTCTTTAAATTTGAAAATTGGCACAATGTAAACGGGAAAAAGTACGAGAAGGTAAAGAGGTGTCAATGAGGTCCAGGCGACATGTTGCCACGTGTTTTTGACAGCTTAGAGTGACAAAACTAGGGGGAGGTGTTCGTGCGACCTAATATTAGAATTTCTAAATGAGAAAAATGTTCTAATGGATGCAATCTCTCTTCTCTCCTTCAAATTTGCCCGCCAATTGGAAGACGCCAAAGTCGAAGATCTTTCTTGGCTCTTCTCCGCTGTTGATGTATTTATCCGGAACATAGACGGTAATTTTACGCTGGCACGGTGTGATTCCATCATCACAATCGTGGTATATACTAGAAAATACTATAAATTTAATTTAAATTTGAAATCTTACTTGAATTTGGGCTCGATTGAAGTGAATTCTTCAGCGTGGCCTTTTAGGAGGAAAGAACCGTCGCTTTCTGTAGTGACTGTCGCCATGTGCTCGTCAGGACTCACTGAAATAAAAAATTAGGCTTCGAAATGCGCCCATCTATTCACAGGTCTTGGGTTCGATCTTCACCACTGTTTTAGATTTTCGTGCAATTTCCATGGATTGCGGGCATTTTTCTAAAATTTTAATTCATAGAAAGCCTAAAACGCCCAAATTTCCGGTTTATGAACCTTGAAACCCATGGGATGCGCCCGAACTGTGATTCAGTAACCGCTATTTTGGCTCACCGCCAGTACTCTGGAATTTTTGCCAATATTTCTTAGTCTACCGCGTGTTATTCACTAACGTATCGGATTAGGCACCGTTTTTTCGGCACCGATTTGGACCAACTTACATTTATCTTCATCATATAACTTGATCTTTACTCCGGCAGCTGGTCCGTCATTACATCGGAGAACTCCTAAAGTTCTTAGATTACCAAGAGACCAATATTTGCCTACCTTTTACTCCAACGGATTGAACCCTTCCCAAAGCCGAGATACAGGGGAAAATAAGGGCAATTAGAAAAGATGAGCGCATTCTCTAAAAACCAATAATTCAAGGTGATAAAAGGAGAGAAGAAGAAGTTTATCAGAGTTTGTTGAGAGTATCATTGACAGAGGCGAAGGCTAACGTTCTCTCTTCTCTCCTCGTAAAGAAGAAAACAAAAACGTAGTGTAATAGAGCGAGGCCATCGACCCGGCCTATATGGAGAGCTGTATCGCGGAAAGATTTTAACACTTTGGCGAAGAGGATGGGAAAATGATGTATAACTATTTTGGGAAAAAAACAAATGACGACAATCGGAAATGAGTCATAGAAGAGATGCGAGGCGAAGAAAGACAAAAGCTGACGAAACTGGTTTTATCCGTCGATTGTTTTCTGTGTCTTCGAGGTTACTGCGCGCCACCCGAACTATAAGCTTTTATAGAAAGCCATTTTTGTGGGAAAAGGTCGGCAAAATCTTTAGGCGACCTGGGATATGAACCCGCAGCTTTTAGTTTGTTTTTTTAGAACACTGAACTTCGGGCCCATTTTTGAGCCTCTGAATAGATTTTTTGATCGAAAATACAAAATAGTTGATATTCGGCGGGGATCGAACTCGGGACTTTTGACTTGGGGTCCGGCCCACAAACCGGAAGATCATGGCCGCGCCAACCATCCGACAGACGGATACCATTCGCAAGTCACAGAAACTTTATCAAAAATCTCTGAGACATTGGAGGGATTGAACCAGCGACCTCTGGATTACAGGTTCGTCCTCTAAGCCACAGGGTGCAAGATTTCTGACTTCTGGGGTTACTGAAATCTGTCTCATGGATTCCTAGTTTCATAATCCAGAAATTTGATGCACCCAGGGTTTACAGGATTGTTGTGACCCAGAATTGCAGAGAAATAGCTGCAGGTAACAGAAATATCAACAAAAATTCTTGAAATATGGCCGGGATTGAAGCCGTGACCGTCAAATTGCCGCTTCGGCTTAGCTAACTATCGGAATACGCGCGCGGCATCGGAAATGCTCCAGGATATCCCCGAAAATGCTAGACAATCCAAGCAGATTATTTAAAGGGCAGAAACCACAGTTTACACCAGTTTTTAGAGGTTATTCCCCTTATTTTCGGAAACTAGGAAGAGAACGAGAATTCATTTAGCGACAGTCTAATCTCCACTTGAACCACACTGGTCAATAGAATTTACGGCAGGAGGGAAACAGTCGCCGGTCAGGGATATAATTCTCCAAATTTGCGGCATATTTCCCTCGCTCCTCTTCCGGAGATCTTTTCTTCCAGGAGGAAATCACTTGTCCTTGAAACGATCCTCTCCATACCTCCTCCAGTCAGTCACACTTTCTTGTATCGGCCATTAAACTGCCAAAACGGAATGAGAGAGAAGACCGCAAGAGAAATCGCGCCTTTTCATCAAACGTTCTGGATCTAAGGGATGAGAGATCGGGTTGGCCTAGACGAAATCAGCTTCTCAAGGCCGTTGTCACCAAAAATGATTGAAAGATGGGAAAACAGAAGCCTATTGTGGCAGAAACAGACACACAAAAGAAAACTGGATCGTTATCGGTAGGGGTCAATGGCGCTTTTATTGCCAATGGCATTTTCTTCTACATTTTCTCTTTTTTTTCGAAAATTCCCGGTATATTTATCTGTTTGACAAGATTTCCCCCTGCTGGTGACCTAACTCCCTACCCAAAAACAAGTTTAAAGTAGGCGAACCAGCGCAAGTTTTCGAGGTCGCAGTAGCTTTTGCTCTCGTCGAGAATAATAAACAGACCTCCTTTCTACTTCTCGCATTTTCCGGTCGAATTCTTTGGAATCACCAATAAAAATTGGCGCTTTTTCTATTTAATAAAAAAAACAATCTGCAAAGGTGCATCGGTGCCACTTTTAAAAATGCGGAGTTTTTATGAAGTACGGGTGTCCCTCTCCCTTTTTTTATTGCCATTCGACGTCCAAGGTCACAAATTTGACCTCAATGGTAAAACTTTGGCAATTTAGAGGGGAAGCCTTCAAATTATTCCCCCGTGTTGGTGTCATCTCTGAAGACGCGCCACCGTACGCCCACATCGTACGTGATCATGGCAATCCACAAGTCCAATGGAACATGTTCTCTCCGCGGAGAGCCTTTGGGCTTTTTTGCCGCCTACCCGCCCTTCATTTGCCTCCAGGCGCTGATTTTATACGTCTACTGATCCTTGCCACATGACGTCGATATTCTCCAGGTATCTCCCAATCTTTTCGCCTTTTCTGCTGGAAAATTCGAAATTTTTCGGATATTTGTCCCGTCATCTCCGAACTTTGGCTAATTGCGCTATCGGACTTTCGTGCCATTTGTCCAGAAACTTGGTGTTTGATATTCCAGTTTCCATTGGTGTCCATCTTATCCGTATCATTGGGATGATCATGATCAATAGAACATGTTTCCCGGGAGCCTTGCTTGTCTCCTCCTCTTCTGATTCGTGTCACCTCCCCCAGACATGTCAAAACAACCTCGGGGAGGTCGTTATGATCATCGCACTGCCATCTCTTTTTCAGTTGACCTGACTTTCGATCCTCGATTTCTCTCTGCTTCTTATACCCCGCGATGGGACAAAACTCTTTAAAATATTTTCGGTTTTCTGATGATTATTCCATCGTCAATCTTGTACCCGAACTATGAGGGCTTTTGGTCTCATTCTTGTCTTTTCTCCGGAAAAAAAGCGGAAAATTAGAGAATTATTCCAGTTTCTAATGACGTCGACGCCATCCACATCAACTGCCAATAACACAATGGATGAGATTGAGATATTACCACAAATTAAAGTAAGTTAAAGTTCTTAAAAATGCTTTTCGCAAAATTTTTGAATTATGATTCTAGAAATCCTTGTGAACGCAGTAGGTAATAATTTATAATAAAAGCATGGCAGGTTCAAATCCCTGGCTGTCTAATGATTTTCGTTAATATTTCTATGGCCTGTGCGATTTTTTCTGCAATTTTAAGTCACAAAAGAGATGGAAAATTGCAGATTGCTGATCATAAGGTCGCGAGTTCAATATCTGCCTCCGTACAAGAATTTTTGCCAACGTTTCCGCAGTTTTCCGACATTTTTCTGCAAATCTAGCTCATAAAAAATCTGTAAAAAGCCCTGGTGTCGCAAAATTTACGGATCACGGTTCGAAGAATCCTTGGTAGACATTTCACTGATAATAGAATGCGCCAGGAGCCAGTAAGTTGTCGCGTCCATGGGCCTTGGTCGCGGGTTCAAATCCCGAGGTAGATTATGGACCTTTTCTGATATTTCTGTGGCCTCTACGCAATTTTCCGCATATCCACGCTACTAGAAATCTTCATAAATGTCCCGGGTGCCAAAATTCACCGATTGTGTTCCTTGAAGCCGCAGAAAGTTACTAATTTACGACAAAACTAACTGACGCAAATATTTAGGTACCACAATCCCCAGCAGAAGAGAAACAATTAAAAGAAGGCCACCAAGAAGATGATAATTCGGATATAGCCTATATGAATATCCCATTATACGCACCAAATCTCCTCTTTACTTGTTCTTCTTACGCTCTTTTTCTTGGTAAAATGCTGTCCGTCGATCAGAAATTTCAATTTACAGCCGCTGTGTCAATTTCCCTCTATACTGATTGGATTCCGCCACCGGATCAACTTCGAAATGGATTTAATGTCAAATATGGAGCCAGTTTAATTATATGCAGGGTATGTCTTCTTTTCTATTGAAAACATGGCTGGCTACAAGTTGTAGCCACTTGATATCCCAACGAGTGGCAAGAACAAGATCTTTCGATGCTGTTGTATAATTTCGGAGTGTGATCTCTTTTTACAACCTAATGGAGGGAAGAAAAACTTTTGAAAAACTTTTGCCCGCCATAAAATCTTGAAAGATTGTTCGGGAACATTAGCAATCACCAGGACTTGCCACTAGTCGGCATGAAAAACTGCACCATGGTTCTTGGCCAAATACGATCAAAGAATCTTTTACGGACTGGATTTCCTAGGGAGGAATTTCATCACAAGAAAAATAGATGGCAGTATTTCAGACAGGAAGATATTTCTACAATTTCAGGTTGCCAAAATTTTGACTTTTACCCTATTAAGTTTAATCGTGAACAAATCGACCATAAACACCGCTTTACTTTAAAATAAAATGCCCATTAAATCTGTTACCATTCTTCCAGCTCTTTTTTTTCCTCAGAAACGTTTTCTGCTCCATCAGAAACCGTCAGAAGCAGGAAGCAGGAAAAAAATTGACCAGAAAAGACCAAACTAAAGAAGGCAACAATTTAGACAGCGACGGGAATCGATCCCCTGATCCCGTCGTTGTTAGCCGCCGCGTTAGAATATCTTGAATGAAATCTGAAAATGTTTCTAGAAGGCCTTACGTCCCGTGAAAAATAAAAGAGAATCGCTAAAAAATCCCGAAAAGTAAAGATTTGACCATTGTTCAGTCGGACACTCCCATTGGCAAGAACTGGCTGCCTTCCATTCTTCACCTCTTTGAAGTAAATGTCATCGGAAATGTTCTTTTTCGTCTGGCTGTCGGGCTTCCGATGGCTGTTCGAGTTGTAAATTCCTGGACATTGAGGTCAGAGTTTCCCATAATCCTTTAAAAATCCGTTTAGGAACCTTTTTGCCCTGGAACAAGAAGATTCTCCTCCTTCACTGATAGCCAAATTATTTAATGAGTTTATGACACCATTAATGCTCATAGAAGTCCTCTCCCTTACACTTTTTAGTATAATTACAGTACATTCCGATTTCCCTGAAATACCGGGTAATCCGTTCTTCTTCTTAAAAATGTTAAATTTTAGCATGGAATCGATACTTCAAGCTAATTTTTGCCTCAGTTTCCGTGCTGAATATGTTCTTCACTATGGTTTTATTATTTTCATTCACTAAAGGATCTCAAGAGGTTTTTTATTTAATTTATTTTAGATTATTGTGCCTTTCCAGCTACTAGACATTATCTCCGTTGGAATAAAATCAATCTCCTTTGCTGCCTATACATTTTCAGCCCATCAATTCTTTCATAATTTCCAGTCGACCATTCCATTTCCATTTTGTCATAGTTACGGTAAGCGAATCGCTTAGTAAAAATTCTTTTTGAAAGGAAATCAGAACCATATTTTTTGTAGATATGCTTTAGATTACGGTAGCTTTTGAAAATTGAGTCTTTGCTGCTCTAAAAATTACAATTTCAGTTCCGTACAATTATGCAATAATGGAATATATTATGATTGTGGCATATGCCGCGTTCCATACTTCGATTCTCCTAGATATCAGAGACGTGTACCTCGTCTGCTATCCCCGAACGTGCAGGTAATATTGGTTTGAAAATTGTAGATATCGTATAATTTCAGTGGAGAGTGCGAGCCTCTCGATCCGGCCAATTTTCAAAAAGGAGGAAAATTCGAACATTGCCGCTCCTTTGAATACAACCAAAGACGACTACTCAATCTCTGATGTATACCAAAAAACGTTTATTAAATTACACTAAATTAAATGTTTCAAAGACAAAACCCGTCAAATGTAAGAGAGAAGAGAGAAGCAGACGTAAAGATTTTTGGGAGGGGAGATGAGAATATCACGCGCTAGACTTTCTTCATTAATAATCGGCGAGCTGTGTTTCGATCCACCTGGAATTAATTTATCTGAGAATTTATAGACCAAAAAGAAACCTGAATTTGAATCTTCACACCGCCCTTTCCTGGACGTGGCAGGGAACGACAGCTGGATCCTCGACCAGAACTACTGGACTCCTTTCGGAAAAAAGGAGTTGCGTCATCGTTACGGCAGCGCTTTGCTGGTCTGAAATTCATTTTTTAATCCATATTCAATCTGTTGAATCCTTTTCACTAGGATCTGCACCAAGTTTTATTGTGGGAAATCGAACGCGAAACCTATTCCACACGCATGGGGCTATAGCGATAAATGGAGCATACCTTCTTGCTACTCTCGTTAAGCGGATTCCAAATAAAGAAAGTTCTTTGAAATCAGCATTTTTCCCCCTCCCCTGCCAAATACCCTCATTGTATGATTCGACCCTTCCTTCTACCATTGTGATCAGTTACCCCAAAAACAATCCCGGCTTACTTTCTATTTTTCATCTGAGTCTTCCTTTTTCCAAGGGGTGATGAAAAAGTTTGCGGAAAACCAGATGATGATGACCTCTGAACTGGCTAAACTTGCATCCACTGATCTCATGCACTGTGTTTACCGAAGTATTAGGATCGTCCGTATCTTCTTCAGGAATTGAGATAACCGTAATGTTTTTCTTTTGTTGAAATTTTGCAAAAGCTTCTTCCTGTTGTCCACGTATTCTAGCTGCTTCTAATAGATCTTTATTCTAAAATGGCTGGTAAATATTGGCAAAGTGCAGTAATTCTGACCTCTAAAGCTTCTCTTTTCATTGCTTCATGTTTTATTGAGCAATAGGTAAAATAAACCCGTTTACGATACCTCCATTGTGAATTATGCAAGGCGTATCTGAATTTTTTTGTCTCTGGCCGCGCATAAAAGCAACTGACTTGAACTTTCGACTATCGGAAATGAAGTGGTAGACTCGTTTTGTCATCCATCGAAGGTATAATTGAATTGGAAGGAAAAGAAGGGAAAGAAAGGCTATGAGACGGATTAATGTTGGATTTCGTCGGCAATAAATGGCCTGAAATTGTCGGTAAAATTTCAAAATCCACTGGAAATTCTCACTTCTTCATGGAAACCGCCAAAATCAGCTGATAAGGCAAAACTAGCGTCTAATAGGAGAAATACACAAGTTGTATACTGGAAAATTAGTTGAATCCAAAATAGTCGCCATCTTCTTTCCAAGATACCGATAACAAATAATACCTGCAATTTTTATTAGCACTTTAAAGGACTGCAGCTCCCTAATTCTAATTTTAGTGCACGGACTTCCTTACAGATTACGGCTTTTTTTACATTTTTAAGGTACCGTAAATACCCGATTAGTACCCCATGGGGTACTATTCTTCGTAGCATCCGTGGAGCAGGGTACTATTCGAGTATGGGGTCTTATTCGGGAGTGGGGGTTTATTTTTCGTAAGCATTTTTCTGGTTGCCGTGAATAGAAAATGTGCGATTTTTTCAACGATTATCAACCAAATTTCAAAAATTTTTCTTCTTCTCTACTGTTTTTTTCCCTTTTTTTAAAAAAAAATTCAATAGAATATTACAAAGTATTCATTTATGAAAAATAACGAAAACAAAACAACTGACTAGAATAACAAGAAAAAAGATAATTCAAACCTGACAAAATGTTATCTGATCGAGATAAGCGTCTGAATCGTACTCAATAGATTTTCTTTAGTTTCCTGACTTTTGTGTGCTGGGAAGCTATCCCATATTAAGCATCTTTTAACACTACATAGATTCTTGCCGAAGGCTGGCTGAATATAAGCTGCTGTGTTCTGATTATTCATCCACGATCCTCCACCCCATCGTAATTCCAGCTTATTGTGAAAATCTTGAACAATCTTCGGGATCTGACGCTTTCTCGGGATCAACACAAAAGGCTTGAGCTTGTGGCCGATGCATTACAAAAAAAATAATAGAATAACTTACTATCTTTCACTGAGTTACTTTTCTTTCCTGATCCAATCAGTTATACATTTACGATCGACGTGATATTTTACAGCAGCAGCCTGTTTAGAATGTTTCTTGGCATATGCAACTGCTTCTAATTTCAGCGAAATTTCTATTTTTCTTTTCTTGGCTGATTTTCCATTATTGTTATTATTTTCTTCTTCATTCGCTGACGCCCGCGGGCGAAAAGTTGTGGCCGCGGGCGAATAGTCGTAATGGCAGGCGTATGCGACTCGTCTGGAAAAAATTCCGCGGAAGTAAGTTGACACCATGTTTCCCGGCTTGGAAGGAAGTTGACAGTGCCAAATTTCATCACTTATGGCCTCTCTTTGATCGCCAAATCACGTATGCTTCCGAAGGCTCGCTGCGCTCGCGGGGCTAGGGGGTATCCCTCGGGAGATTTGGATTCTTTAGTTTATAGAATGTCCGGGAGAAGAAAATCAGGGAGCAGATCAAAACAGCTCAAGGTCGCTTTTTTTATTAAAGTTCAGAAAGGATAATAAGAAAAGCCTGCCATTACGACTATTCGCCCGCGGCCACAACTTTTCGCCCACGGCAAAACATGGGCGAATAGTCTCCCTACCAACTGAACTCATCTGAAAATAAATAGTAAATATAAATATAAAAGCAAAGAACACAACAGAACAGAAAGAAAAAAGCAGAAGAAATGGAGAAAAAGAGAAAAAGCAAAGGCTACGTCGCGTAACGCGCTGACGGCCAACAATCCGCGCGAACTCAAAAAAGGTGGGGTACTATTGGAGGTATGGGGTATTATTAGGGGTGGGGTCTTATTCGGGAGTGGGGTATTATTCTTCCTAGACCCCAAAAGGGTGGGGTATTAATCGAGTATGGGGTCTTATTCGGGGTGGGGTACTAATCGGGTATTTACGGTATTTGATTTTTTATACATCGGATACGTTTTTCTGTCATCGGACGCAATTAAATGGGCCAGCCAACTTAAAAAATTCATATCTCCTCGTTTCGACACTCATCTTCTATAGTTTTTACTGCATTTTGATTAGAAAAATTGGCTTTATTGAATAAAATAAATATATAGAACGGACGCAGGCACCACTTTAAGCGGGTAGAGTTTCCTACGCTTTCAATGACTTACAAGAATGGTAAAAATCAATCCAACTCACTTTAAAGCTGAAGAAAATAGAATACTGTAACATAGTACAGAAGAAAATGAATATTGGTAGGCCCAAAGTGTAGCAATTCCATATATTTATAACAAAATGAAGAAAGTTGAAAAAGAATCCAATTAATCCAAAGATACATTCCACGATGCATACCAGAAGCGCCCTGAAACAGTTTTAGCCTAACAGAAAAATATTTATGAACCCAGACGTCTGCTATTTTTTGCTAATTCATGTTCGGTATCACATTTAGACGAAATTGAGAGACGAAAGCAAATGTGACGCAGCTAGGGATCACGAAGAAATTAGTGTTCTTTGGGAGAAATTACGAAAGTTCTAGATTCGGGGGAAGACTTCCGCCTGTTTTGGAGATCAATGGCCTTTTTTTACACAGTTTGCTGTCAATTTTTTTTAGGAAATTTACCAAGTATGTGGCGGAAATGTGGCGGTTTTCTGTTCGAAAAGTCCCAGGTTCGATCCCCACCATATTCCAGAGATTTTTTGCTAACATTTTAGTGACTCGTACCCAGAAATGGCGTGCATTATTATGGAGTAAAGTAAAGTAAAAAAAAGAAACTGTTTTCATTAAAGAAGCAGCAAATGTCCCCAAAGCTGCCATGTTACCCAGAATAGGCCAATAACATTAGAAACCTCAGTGTCGCTAATGGATCTATGGCACAGCAGGATCTTTTCGCGCCTATTCGGGGCAAAATTGGACGAGTTTCTCGTGCAAAAGGCTCCGTTTAAAGCAGAAAAAGCAAGGCTAACTTACTTTCTTTTAATTTTAGACCATGGTGCAAAATAGATTTGTGGCCGTGGGAGTTTAAAATCTTCTTCAAAGAATAAAGAATTTAGCCGTTCTCTTATGTCCATGGACATACGGAAATGGAGAAAGAAATCAGAGAAAGGAACGCCGACGTTTCGCCCAGCGTCTCTCTGCTACACAAAAATGGCCCGAAAGAATTTTAACGGTATTTACGAGGCAAAAGATCGTCTTTATCAACTCAGAAAAGACGAAAAGGAAGTCAAGCGAAAGGTAATGAGGAGCGGACAAGGCGAAGGTTCTACAGGATCAATGAGAGATTTTCGACGGCTAATTGATACGATTGGACCGTTTTTTTCTCGTGGACTTGGACTTGGTTCCTGTTTCAGAAAAATATAAATCATTTGTGACAAATGGAACCGGAACGCCGGGAATTGGAAAAAGGCGCAAAAAAAACCGAAGTTTTGAAAATAATTTAAAGGGATACGGGCGGCTTATTTTAGATTTAAAGGCGCCGGCTTCTTTGAATTACGCTATTTAAAAATAATCAAAAATTCGGCCGAACTTACCACGATATCGTAGCCGGATAAATTCTTTCAGTCCAAAAAAATGGCATTCGATATTTCCAACTTTCTTCATTAAATCTAGCCGGCTGAACAAGTTCGTATACTTCGAGAGGAGTATTCAGCGGCCAGTTGAAGTGCATCTCTGAAATATTCCCTGGTTCTTCGGGTATTTAATCTCTGTGTTCGACCATCCATACACACTTCCTTGGCTTTTTTATCCGACTGTCTCGTTCTCTATTGATTGTCTTCTCGCAAACGTGGCCGTTTGCACTACATCAGTTCAAATTAATAGCAAAAGGGGGCCGTTCCGATGCTGATCAGTTTCGATATTGATATTTGGGAGGTTTAGTTACAGAAAATTTTCACCACATTAATTTTATAGCGCGTCAGTAGCCGGGAATGAAGATTATTGGAATTCAAAGGCCCAACGATCGATCCGCGTATGCATATTTTAGCCATTTTAGGCAGATTTTGTATAAAAAAAAGCGTAAAAATGTTGAAATACATAGGAAATGACTGCTAATAAGGTGGATTGCACCTGTGCCACACTGTTTGACATGGATACCAGCGCAGAGCTCGTTGTTTACAGCAATTTTATGAGATCCAGAAGGGCCCAGGTTCGCTCCCGGCATATGCCTAAACATTTTTGAGAATGCCATTCAGAATATTTCGCTCATTTTGGTTAAAAACTGCACTGGAGACATCGTAAAATATGTTGAAACAAGGGAATATATGCCATTTGCCACTAAAAATAGCGCGAACCATGCAGCTAAGAACGGAATTCGTCGTAAAATGCGCAAAATTGGTAACTTACGTATTTTCTTCCATATGTCTTTGAGTTTGGTCTTGGTTGGAAGCAGCAGCTGCAAGCGGGAGCGCATCGCCGTCGGGGACATTAACACCACTAACACACTCTCTTACTCCCCTTGTCCAGTCCGTGGCTTTAAGAACGCGGAAGAATGTCGTCTCTAGACACACGGGGAACACAAAAAAAGGGGGGACACACATTTTAAACAGAACACCTTTGATCTTGCCAACTTTTCTCAAAGTGAATCCGAGTCAATTACTCCCAAAATTTTGACTTACGCTCGGGATTTGAGAGAATGTGCCACATAGCCCGCCATTCTTGTTTGAGTCGACGTCGTAATTCGGATAAATAGGGAAATAATGGCTTGGATTTGACCGGAGCATAGGAGGCGCGACGGCCACCCAGCATGGGCGAAAGAAGATGTCGACCGGAGCAGGGCGATCCACGTGGAAGGCTGAAATATGCCAAAATTTTATTGAGAAAATTTAAAGGAGGGCAAAAATCTTACTTGGGCGGAAGAAGGAAGAAAAAAATACACACACGTAGACGGCAATAAATTTTGGGAAATGTCGAGCGGAGAAAATAATAAAAAGGATTTTTAAAAAACACCGGCAATGAAAAAAATGCCACAAATCAACGGTATAGTGGAAAAATAAAAGGGAAGAATTCAGTGCACGTGTCCTTGAATTATAACGGCGAGCTTAGTGTTGTAACCTCGTTAAAATTGATGTCGACTTTTGAAAGAATGACTAACTGTTTCCCGTATGATGCTGTTCTTCAGAAATTGAGTCGACTCTTTGTACCTTTTAGGCTTAGAATACGTGAAATACGGCTGAATAAATGGAAGATCATTGGAAACTTGGTAAAAATGGGACGCATACTCGAGAAATCATTTGAAATTGACGTGAAAATACGCATCCAACAAACTTTTCTCTCCCAGAGCCAAGAAAATCATTAAAACTCCCAGAAAATGCCAGAAAATGCGCGCTTGCCTCGAAATGACATTGGAAAATAGGAAAAAAAGGTTATGTTTTGTAACTTGACCCACTGTCTGGTCCAAGTGGCTTTACACCATGCGAAAATTGATCTTAATTGACAGGAAACAACTATATCAAGGCCAATAATCAGCAGAGAAACAGATAGGAAAGGCGTTTTAATAGAAAAAGTAGACCAAAGGCTGGTAAAATAGTAAGGTATCAGTGCGGAATCAATTCGTGTAGTGGACGCGCCTGCTGTCAGAACAGATCGGGGGCCTTTTTTGTTTCCCTAAAATTGAGACCAGAAACGAAGAGAAAGAAAGAAGAAAAGGTGGAAAAATGATAGGTTTGAGAAGCTGTGTCGCGACGTTGACACGAAGGTTACGCAATTGTGGCGCGCGAATGGTGGGGGCGCTTAGCAGCACCCGGTTAGGGTTTCCGCTCTGCGTTTCTCTTTCTCTCACATTGGAATTCCTGCAAGTGACCTGACTGCCTGTCCCCCTGTGTTAACGGGGGGAAATAACCCACGTGGTTGACACCTGAATAGGCGGAAGGGCAATTTAGAGAGGAAAAGGCGTGAAATTTACCACTAAAAATAAATCGAAAATAATTAGCAGACAAATAAGAAAGGACAGGTTCTTGGCTTTGTCTGAAATGATGCAGATGCAATAACGCGAACATAATTAGAAGACCCAGTCAGATGGAAAGCATCTTCAAAACTGTCTCGCCGCCTGGGTTTTTGTAAATATTCTTAAATGAAGCAGTTTGATCACTCTTTTGCGGATTTCTGACGCAAAACGGAACTGAACTTCCCTTTTAAACTATCAGGATTCCATGGACTGTGGCAGCTTTTGAAAATAGAATTTTTCTGTATTCTCTTTAAAACACTCCAAAAGTGAGAGAAGTCAAACAAAAAAAGGGGAAATTTTGGTCTCGATGAGGATTGAACCCGTCACCCCTCAACCGTTGCGACCAATTTACACCACTCGATCATACGCGCCGCCTTTCTTGAAAAATGCCTTAAAAACCGAGTAGTTAGCATATATTGAGGTTTTTTTTTGCTCAGAAACATTCTCTGCGGTCTCAAAAACCTCTATAACAGAAAAACTGGGAAAAAAATTGCTCTAGTCGAGCCAAACAAAAAAAAAGCAAAAAATTAGGCAGCTGCCGGGATCAATCCCTGACCTGCGGAGTGGTTGCACGGTCGGGCAGGGAGATAAACGCGGTTGTCCTTTTTGTTTTTAGAGTTAACGCAAACTCTTAAAAAGTTCATATACCTCGCAGCGACGCCCATTATTTTTATAGCTTTGACTGCAGTCTGATCAGAAAAAAACAGCTCTGAATTTAATTTGGATAAAACTGGAATCAAAAAAATTGTTTGAAGTTTCTGCTCAGTAATTAAAGCACCAAAGTGACAATAAAATGGTATCTGGCTCAATTCCCATGGCGACCTTCAAAGTTCAGGAACGAAAAAATAAAGGAAAATTGCAATTTGGGACCGAGTTAAAGGGTTAACTTTAATCAAAAACTGACCAACCTGTCTAATTGTGAATATACAGGATGTACCTGCATTTTTGAATACGTCAAGGCCACAAAAAATCAAAAAAAAATATCCACCACTAGTACTCTCAAATAAGTTAGAATTCAATCTTAATTTATTTGTTTCTACTTGATCATCATTTTCATCAACATCTAATTCTTTGTTTTTCTGTTGACGAGAGAAGAATACCGAGAGGGAGAACAGACGAACTATTCTATTTTTATCGCTAATTTGTCAGATCTTAAGATCATTGATACAGGAAGTATTGTCTGGGGGTAGTAAGCTATTGGTCGAGTGCTTTGGTCTAAGGCATCGAAATAAAATGACCTTCACGCGTGGTGCCATTGACCTGTTTGAGGGTGGGAGATGATTCATGGAGACCTCTAATTGTTGGAAAAACTGAGGAGTGCCTGATGAGTCAACTGGTCGCCATTATTTTTTTGGTTTGGTAGACCAATTTTTGGTCAGAAAGACCTTCAAATTGATGAAAAAAGATAAACATAGACAAATTTTCAACATATAAAGAGAAAATGGATAAATAGGCGAAACTGGTCAGCGAGCGTCACACATAGCCCTGCCCAACTAATTAGATTTCCCTTCTCAGGAAGTTCCCGCCAACCGGTGTAACAGTGGCAAGCGGCAAAATTTGTGAGGGGCAAATGAAATAATAAAAAACGAGTGAAATATTCTTGATTTATAGCTAAATTTTAAAGCAATTTTAATATTTTGAAGTCATGGACGGTCAATGCACCTATCCTCCATTTATACAGGAATTATATGAAGGTTCTTCAAAGGTGCACTGGTTTATATGGGTTTATATTTCAGCTGAGGATTTACAAAACCTCGGATACCGGCTGAAAGTGACCACAACACCAAAATGTACAGATGAATGGAGGAATGTTCATCATTTTCCAGTTAAAAATACTTGGATTCTAAAAGAAATGGGCTGTTCTGGAGTGTAGTTTGTCTGAACTCAATTCTGCAACTGAACACATCTGCCAAGATAAGACTATAATTGAGAGCGAGTGTACAATAGAATTTGATCGGAATTATCTCCTTTAATGGAACTTGTTTACTTCAATATTTACTACATAAAATAGCCAATAAATTACGGTAATATGGGTAAATTGTGATCTTTTCAAGGAAGTTTACCAACTTTTTCTTTCGTAAATCCTGCCGTGACGATAGAAGAAGATTTTCGGCTTATGGAAACTTTTCATCCCGGGCAGAAGCTCAGTCCAAGTCGACCAAGACGCCTCCTGTAATCTTTAAACTATTTTTGAACGGAGTCCCCTATCCGTCTAAAGTCTTTTCTGCTCCTTGCAATCACGTTTCTTGTCTTCTCTTATCTACCGCAAGGCTTTATCAGAGAGAGCCAGCTACCTCAACAGTCGTAGAACGGACCGTCTTTTTGCCAGCTGGCAATTCTTTTTCTTCTCTGATTTTCCTCAAAAATCCCAGAATTTTCAGAAAATGGTTGCTGAGGATCACTATCCGTCCCTTGCCCAGTTGACTCCTCATCATCGTGAGAAGATCGCTGAATTGAGAAAGAGGGCAGCTGAAGATTTGGCTACTTATCCGGAATACGACACCGAATTTTCTCTTCTTCGATGGCTTATGGGATGGGATTATGATATCGGTAAGCGGGAAATAAAACTCGAGAAAGTGCGTGTTGGAGCGCTGTCTGCCTTTTGCGCGACACCCCAGAGATCAGGGGATAGATCCCCGTCGATACATGGAATTTCATTTTGGCCCTTTCCGTAATTGTTTTCCTTTTTTTTCAGCTTTTAGGGGTTTTCGAGCTTTCTAAAAACGTTCCTGAGTTAAAAAAAGAGCGCGAAAATGGTAACTGCGCGATTTAGCAAGCATTTTTAAGAATAGCAGCCCATATGGCCGAGCGGGCTGAGCGATCGCAACAGTCGAGAGGTTCAATCCCCGCTAGTACTAAAAATTTTTGGCCAATAGGGAAGTTCACCAAACATTATTTATGCGTGCCGTGGCGTGTAGGTCAGCTTTCAAGCCGTAAAACTTTCGGGAACAGTTAAATAAACTCTACTAAACCTAAGCCCACTTTTTAACAGAAAAGAAATGAGAGAAAAATTTTTTAGAAAGGTTTTTGGGGCGCAAGTGTGGGGAAGTTCACCAAATGAGCCGGAATTTCGTCACCCTGTAGCTCGCCGGGTTGACTTGCCAATTTGTTTTAAACGATTGAAATAGACACAACTAACCCTAATCATGCCTACGGTAGAAAAAAAAATTAGAAAAAAACGATTTTGGAGGAGGTTTCAGGACGATAGTGAACTTGGTGATGGTGAAATTTCCTGTTCGCCAAATTTTTGCTATTTTGATTTTGCTTTCTTTCACTTCTAGAAGTATTTCTCATGATTTTTTTCCATAGTTTCAAGCCACACTGAAAACGAACCTGGGGGGCAGATGATTTCCCCCATTGAAGCGCCCGCCAACGTAAGAAATTCATATCTCCTGGTTTTCACGGCCTTTTCCTAATTTTGACTGCCTTTTGATCAGAAAAACTTGTATAATGTTAAAAAGTTAAAAAATTATTAAGCTAAAAGATCTTTTAAAAAATGTCCCTTTTTAGAAACGATCCTGCCTAAGCTCAAGTACGCCATCAGCATTCTTCGTAATCTGGGGATGAACGATCAGAAAACTCTCGAGCCAGCGGAAATCAACGCGTTGATCCGTTCAATGAGCAATGCTGCTGACTATTTTCCTGGAGGATTAATGGGAACAGACGATGAAGGAAATATCATCTACATGCAGGCCATAGCCCTGGCTCATCCAAAAAGTCTTGTAAAATCTGGAGCTGTTAGCGAGCTGTTTAAATTGAATATTATTGAAACGGAGCTGGCTTTCAAGTTGGTTCGACAAGCGGAAGCCAAAAATGGCAAAAAACTTGGAGTAAAAATTATCATCGACCTGGATCAATTCAGTATGGACCTGCTTTATACTCCAACTCTTATGATCTACAAGGATTTACTGACCATTATGCAGGTACAGGTTCTCTATGCGTCAATACCAATTTTCAGGCCACTTTTCCTGATTTTGCTCGTAAAATCTTTCTTATCAATACGCCGGCTGTGATGAAAATGGTCTACGCAATGATCTCTCCTGTCTTGTCAAAGCAAACTCGTGAAAAAGTTCAATTCCTTGGATCTGATTGGAAAAATGTCTTGGCACAGGAGGTAAAAATTTTTTTGGAAACATTTAAATTGATAATTTTCAGCTAGGAGCCCATAATATTTACCCCCATTGGGGAGGAAACAAACCGCATTCAAATCCTCGTGGAGATCTTCGCTGTGGTGGAAAGACACCAGAAAAAATGTGGTACGTCTCCGATAAAAATCCTTTGGAGCAAGGCCTGACCAAAGTCAATGTACCGGCCAGAAATAAAATTGAGGTAGGTTAAATTCCAGGAGCTGAAAATTATCTATTTAAATGTTTTTTAGCAATGGGTCAAATGCCCAATTCCGACGCCCATTTTCTATAATTTTTGCGGCATTTTGATCATAAAAATCTGCTCTATTTAATCGGTGCTTCCTTTCTTTAAAGAATGAGCCGTTTCCAGGTAAAAGTTCAATGCGAAGCCGGCAAGGAATTGAATTGGTTCTGGAAGGTCAACAGCGGTGATTTGGACTTTTCCATCCAACGAAATGGCAAGGAAGTCTTCCCGAAATTCCGCCTACCAACGGATTCTCACCCGGAATTTGGAAAGATGCCCATTAAAGAATCCGGAGAATATTCCCTAGTTTTTGACAACTCCCATGGAACTGTTTGGTCAAAGGATGTAAAATACAGAACCTGGCAGTAATTGACGAGGTACAATGAGGCGAATAAGAGCTAATTTTTGAAATTTTACTCTATGGGTATAGAATTTTTGTAGTTTCTCAATGTCAACTAGTCATTTTATCGATTTTATTGTCTAGTTAAGAATACTTTAGCCTTGGAAAATGGTTATGGAATAAAGATTATGATCATAGATGTTAAAAATTATAAAAAATCTCAATTCGAGCTTAAATCTTTAAAGGGACACTGACAGATGTTTGAATTCGCGGGCTCTTAGTTACTGTATTTAGCCATCTCGCAATAATCTTAACGTGAATAGACTCTGGGTTTAAGTAACGACCAGGGACTAAACACGCGGAAATCTCGATTTTTGACACTTTTTGCAAAGAGTCAAAACCGGAAGAATAGAAGATCTCGAAGAAACAATCAATACAGTACACTATATATAAAATAGTGGTTTATTAACCAACCAACAATTCAATTATAACAGAAAAATAGTAAATATCTCTGCTATAAGAGCAGGTAATGATAAACAACAGAAATAATCTCGAGCAACGCGCTCGGTAACAAAACAGACACACACTCTCTGGGAAAAACAAACAAAACTAACTGAAAACAGAAAAAGGACGCCAGTGGCGCTAACATCAGGAAAGGGCGGGATATTTAAAAATGAATAACCGAGAAAGACTAGGACGGGAATAATTATCACGAAATCACTGTCGGCCTTCATATGATCTATGTAACTTGTCCCTCCTACCGTAGAGCGTTTCCACACGCGGAGTTGCACGTCCCTGATTGTTGTCTCGTCTGCGGTGAACTGTTGCATTGTGGCGACTAAGGATTCTTTGTTCCGCTGGATGGAGTCGTTGAATCTGTTGTCGACGTGGGAACGACGATCTTGGCGGCTCCAGGTGTCGATGAGGAGCGGGCACGGTCCGTGGCTCGTAGCTGTCGTTGTTTTGCTTGTGCTGTTTCGGTAATGGCCCTTCAGCTTCTTTCATTTTTCTTTTCTGTTGAACTATGAGCCCAGATATAATCCCATTTTGTTTCAGCTCTTTGTAAACTGTGTCCCAATAGACTGTCAATTCGTTGATGTCCAGAGGCGTTACGGGTCTCCTTTTCTCCAGTTTTTCTCCAAGCAACGACCATGAAAATCCCATTTGTATTGGTTCATCTTGTTTTGGTCCATGAACGTGTACTCTAATTATATCCTTACTGGCGTTGCAATCTTGGTGCAATTTCGTCCACGCCATAACGATCTTTTCCATGTCTTCTCTCCAGGACTCGATGTCCTTGTACACTAGGTTTGGAATTATTGTCACCAAGTTCTTGTTGACTGAGGCGATTTGTTGTAGCTTGCTGATATGCTTGTCGACGTCTTCAGCCGGTATTCCTGGTGGTAGCATCATCATCACGTTCCGGAATTGCGATTTCATCATCTCACTGTATACTAGATTGAGATCCCTATTGTACCGTCTCATTGTGCAATGTTGGAATGATAGCTGTTCCATCTTGTCTAGGAGGTAGTGGTGTGGTACCAGGAGTAAGTCTCGCCCTCCTTGGTAGACTTTCGGCTTGACTTGGTCGCAGGTTAACAAAGCTCTTCGCAACATCGGAGAGTCAGCGATTCCCGTGTAGATAGATGGTTCAAAACGATATTGTTCCATGCATCGGGTTGTCTTGTCAAGGAAATCACATAAATGAGGGCACCTGGTTTTGGCGAATTGGTAGCTTCTTGCCCAGACGGGCTCCTCGACGTCGACTTTGCGGTTGGTCATAATCATTGAGATTCTCGTGTCTCGATGGATTGACGAATCTTCCAAGATGGCAATGTAATTAGCTACCTCTGCTACCGTTGTGGCCTTCTTTCTCTTTATTTCTCCTCCAATAGGGTAGCCAAAGAACGTTCCAATATCTTCTAATGTAGTGGTGGTCATCGGGCATACAATCTTTCCTTGAGGCGTGTCGTCTCCCTTGCATAGATGGTCGGGGTGGACAGGATCACCCAGTTCGATGATAATCGGCACCCTGGAATTAAATATTGAATTATGTCCTATAACGGTAATTTTCCCCAAAAGTCCAATAAAATTCAATTGCTTAGGTCTAGTTTTCCTTTTGAGTTTGGTGGCAAACTCGGGCGCAGCAAGTCCAGCGGGCAAGAGGATCAGTAAGTCGTGTTGTACTCTTACTGGCTCTTCATTGTGGTTGATTAGAGTTATTAGAGCCGAATTTTGGCTTGTTTCTAACACTCGGTATGGTCCTTGGATATTAATCGTGAGCTTGGGGTGTTTTGATTGTGGTTTGGTCGACGGTAACCGCATAAAAACTCGATCTCCTACTTTTGGGTAGACTTTGTCGTCTGTTCGATGTTTTTTGTTGTAATAAGCTACGTGTCTCTCTTGTTCTTTTAGATTTCTAGCTATCGTTATGTTATGAGCTTCTTTTATTGCTTCTACCAAAGACTCTTTGTAATCTGAGTAGTCGACTAATTGATAAGTCGGGCGCGGCGTGATTGTCGACGTCGACGGTGATGGCGCGTCGAATCCATGTAAAAGGAAAAATGGAGATTCATTCGTGCTTTCATGTGCCGTCGTGTTGTATGCGTATACTACGAATGGCAGTAGATTATCCCATTCCGCCGGGTTATTGATAAGTTTCTTGATGCTTCGTTGCAAAGTCTTGTTGGCTCTTTCGGTGATCCCATTCTCTCTTGGGCAGTATCCCTTGGTCACCGTCCATTTGATTTGAGTGATCTTTCTCAACATCTCCATTGTTTCATTCAAAAATTCAGAGCCTTGATCGCTCAGAAATGACGTAGGCCAGCGGCCTTCTCCTATCCATCTCGTTACTATTGTTCGGGCAATTGTTTCAGCTGTCTTGTCAGCTATCGGGTAAGCTCCCATAAATTTTGTAAAATGGTCTATTAGAACCAATACATACCGGTTTCCATTGGTTGTAGGTCCTAGTTCCATCGTATCAATCCCAACGATCTCGTATGGTCGAGATGTCACTATTGGTTTGAGTGGCGGTGTCAAAGTTTCTTGCAGATTGGTAAGGTAACATTTTGTGCATTCTTTGTGCCATTTGGTAATGTCTCTTGCCATGCATTCCCAGTAGAAATTTGTCTTCAGCCTTTTGTGTATCTTCTTGGGAGAGAAATGTCCAGAAAAGACTCCTTGGTGGGCAGTCGAGAAAAGTTGATGTCGCTTGGATTGAGGAACAACTCGTCTCGGAGAACATCCTTCGGTGATGAGCCATAAGTTGTCCTGTTCCAATATGAAATCTGTATGTCTGAGTTTTTGGTGTCCATCGTAGATTGCGAGTGGTTCGACTTTCTTGTCGTCTTGACCTGGTATTCTCAGCCATTGGATCAGCGCTTCGTATGCCGGATCTGTGGATAATTCCTGTAACCAGTCTTCTTCGTCTTTTTCTGATGTTTTGCTTCTTTGGTTGTCGTTCGTTGTTATCTTGCTGACAACTTTGGCGGCTAAGTCATCGCTCATCTCCTTGTCCGAAGCTTCTACATGTGGGTTGGTCGGGGCGAGTCCACGAGATAGAGCGTCTGCCACGACATTGCCCTGGCCTTTGACGTAATCAATCTTTACATTGAAGTGTTGTATCAACAGGGACCACCTGAGCATTCTTGCTGATATATTCTTCTTGAAAAGACAAAGCAGTGGTAGATGATCTGTTTTTACTACCGTGTTCTTCATGTTGAATATGAGAGAATTGAATTTCTGTAGGGCGAAAACTATTGCCAACGCTTCTAGGTCACTGATATGATAACCTGTTTCTGCTTTTGTCAGAGATCTTGAGACGAACCAGATAGGGTGTAGAAGTTTGTCCTTTCCCAATTGACATAATACTCCTCCTATTCCTCTTCCGCTCGCGTCACAATAGATTTGGAAACCGTTTTCTCCTGTGATGGCGCCGTCTATATCTGGTTGAATTAATATAGGTGCCTGGCAAAGTCTCTCCTTGAGGTTTTCAAATGCTTGGCTGCATTCTTCTGTCCATTTATAGGCTTCATTGTTCTTCGTCAACTGAAAGAGCGGGTGAGCAATGCTCGCGAATTTCAATACAAATCGACGGTAATAGCCGACAAGTCCTAAGAAACTTCGGAGATCTTTTAGATTTTTCGGTGGTTTTGCCTCCTTGATGGCTTTGACTTTTTCAGGATCGGTATGCACTCCTTCTCCGTCTACTACATGTCCTAGATACTTTACTGAACGTTCCAAAAATTTACATTTCTTCAGTTTTACCGCTAGGTTGGCCGACTGGAGGGCGGTCATGACTTCGTCGAGTACGGCGTAATGTCTTTCTTCCGTCGTCGTTGCAATAAGAATGTCATCGATATAGCAGAAGACTTCTCGATGCTCCATATCGAATTTGCTCAGTACATTGTCTAGAAGACGTTGAAAGGTTGCTGGGGACGTTGCCAGACCGAAGGGCAACACTCGAAATTGGTATAATCCCAGGGACGAGATGAAAGCTGTCTTCTCTTTGGCATTGTCCGCCAGTCGGACTTGCCAGAACCCAGCACACAAATCCAGTGTTGAAAAATACTTCCTCCCTGCTAATGCTTGTAGAATGCTGTTCACTGGAGGCAATGGGTAACTGTCCAGTTTGATTACTTTGTTGACTTCTCTATAGTCGATGCATAGTCTTATGCCTCCGTCTTTCTTTTTAACCAATACTATGGGCGACGCCCAGGGTGACTTGCTTGGTTCTATTATCTTTTTCTCCAATAATCCGTCGATGATTTCTCGGAATTCTTTTCTTACTCCGGCCGGTATTGGGCGTAACTTTTGCCGAATCGGCTCCGCTTCTCCGGTTTCAATTGTGTGCTCGACTAAGTCGGTTTGTTTGAGGTCTCCATCTGAGAGGGCGAAATTATCCTCATATTTCGTCAAAATCTCCACGATGGGATGGGGTAAAGGTTGTTCTCGCCCTTCTTCGGCGGTTTGTATCAGTTCTCTCACACGTTCTTCTTTCTTGTCGTGGCTGATTGTGTTTATTTGAGGGCAACTGCACGTGTGGCTGGTCTCGTCGATACCCGTCGACGGCGCGGAAAATATTTCTTGTAATCGGAGTGTCGAGATACTGGGACGCGCGACTTTATTTCCGCGGAAATAAAGTCGCCCCCCCAAAATAAGCTTATTTGCTCTCGCGGAAATAAAGTCGCACCCCCGCGGAAATAAAGTCGCACCCCGCGGAAATAAAGTCGCACCCCCCGCGGAAATAAAGTCGCACCTCCGCGGAAATAAAGTCGCACCCCCCGCGGAAATAAAGTCGCACCTCCGCGGAAATAAAGTCGCACCTAAATAAGCTTATTTTCTGCCGCGGAAATAATGGCGCGGTCTGTACCCATTTTTTTTGTAGATATTTTCCTTATGAGTACCATCTTCCTGATTTTTTTAGCCAGAAATGGCTGTATTTTGAAGTAAATATTGGAAAGGCTCTGTCATTTAGTTTTTTTAAAGTTTTCAGTTCGCGGTCTCAGTTGGAGTAAGATGCTTACCCTCTTTGAATCAATTGTAGTCCCGGCTTCCTCTGCAATAGAGGAAATTCCAGAAGTTTCTTCTCGTTTCGGATGGACGCGCGGAACTAATGTCGCACTGTGAAATAATTTCTCATTTCTGTTTGTTATGGTTGTTATGATGGAAATGTTTTCATTTCTTATTATCGAATAAGGAACCATAGAAAATTAGAGAAATATTCATTTATTGTTGAGCAAAACACAAAATATACGAAAGAGCGTGAAATCAGGATGGCAGATCAAAGAGTAATTGGGGAAACGTGGAAATACTCATAATAGAAAGAAGAATAGTAAACTAAGTAGCTTCCTGCTCTTGCTCAATAATTCGGCATTTTCCACGGCCTTAATCAATCGGTGGTTCAGATTTCTTGCTTTATCCCCAGGAGATCTTGCTCGCCAATTACAGTAGTTTCTTCTCCGAGAATACTGGCCACGCGGGTAGAATACAGATCTCGAACTTGCGTAATTAAACCTTTATTATTAATACAAGAGAAAAATAACAAGAACTAACAAGAAGAACCCCGAACCCTCTCATGTTATGCTATCGGTTCCAATCTTCATGAATGCGGCGGAGCTCGTCTTTTTTTAATCCTTCGATTCTTCTCTAAAAGTCTTTGTTCTTCGCGACAACGTTCTCTCTCATCCTGCTCATGGAGCCGTCTTGCTTCTTCTTCCCGCTCTTCACTATGGCAGACCGCCAACAAGGCGCGTGCTACGCTGTCGCTTAGAAAAGGAAGAAGAACGTGGAAAAGAGTAATGAATTTGGCTAGCAGGCAGCCTTTTTAAGGAAGCCACCTCAACCGGGAAAATATCCAGCTTTTGAACGAGGAAATTGGAAAAGTAGACAATCCGACACGCCTCGATTTTCTTGTCAAAGATACGTGTGTTTTGGGCAGAATCTTCGGGATGAGGGCGGCAATTTTAACCCGTCCCGGTCCGGTCATAGGGTTGAAGATCTCCACACCGATTCCAAAAACTTGGTGGAAAACCAACAGGATGTGAGCCATGCCAATTTTTTTCCCACGCTGTCGACCCGACCGGAAAATGTCCACATTTTTGGTTTGTAGCTTCCAAATTCTGTGTCTTCCGCAATTTTCCATTTTATCTTAACATAGATTACGAACAATTTATTCAACATTTTATCGTTTACAAAATTTATGAAGTAGTGAGATATCCGCTGACGCAAATGGACGCATCTTTATCCTAAAAATTCAATTTTTCATTAACTGAAAAGAATAAAAACTTACGAGTGTTGTGTGAAGGTAGAAAGGCTCGTAGATCTTCGAAATTTCCGTATCGTTGGAGTACACGGAGATTTCACCATTTTGAAGTAGAAGAAAGTCGAAATAGGACAATTCGGTGAACTTCAAAACATTCGTAACAGTCAGTTCCTGACTCAGGACATGACATTGACAGGCTCCAGTAACGAGTTCACCGACTTTGACATAACTTTGGCAGAAGACATTTGCGCCGGCATTTTTAGCAACTGGGATGTTGGCCATGGCGACGATGGTCAGAGACAGGAGAAGGAGAGAAAGACGAGCCATTTGAAGGAGATAATGAAATGAATCGAGTTGAACGCAAGCTGAACGCAATATTTCCTGACGCATTTGTAAAAAAGCTCTCACTTGTTTTCGCTTTCTAGTAAAAGCCAATAACACAGAAAATCCAACAAAATTTACTGAAGATCGCGAAACGGGAAGTATGGAATTGTACTGCTGAGTCCATAATAGCCACCGAGACAGCTTTGTTTAAATACCAATAGTTGAATCCACTGATCTTCTCCTGATCGTAGCATTCATAAATATTATTTTTCTAGAAGAGCCATCACACACACAAAACTTCTCGCGAAAAAAAGGGAAAAAAGTAAAGAAAAAATTGGAGAAATTCAATGAGCTTCTGCAAGAAAGAGACATCGACGGCATCTCCAACGAAGAAATCATAGCATATTTAGAGTCAATGATTCAATATACAGTGTATAGTAGAAGAGTAACTACAATACTGGACAAAGACAGCAGGATCAATATATTCTACCATTAGAGACATTATAATCAGAGCGAGATTAGAATCAACGAGAATTGAGGATAAAAAAGGGTGGCTATCCAATGAGACAATCCTACTGATGAAGGAAAGACATCAATTGAAAAATAATCCGGCATTATATAAAGAAAAATGTCAAGAAACCCGAGAAAGTTTGATTGGAGATTTAGTAAAGAAAAAGGAAACAGCAGCCTGGAGGGCCATCCAAAAAGGAGCAAATATAATGAAAGCAGTGCAAAAGGAAAGTATAACACAATGTAGATTATCTCTAGCTAATGGACAAGGATTAATCAGCCAAGTACAAACTCAAAATGGTGAAGGAATTCTATGAACAACCTATCTATCGAGTTATGAATAAATTGGCATTAACAAAATACACTGCAGTTTTCTCCACAGGGCAGTATTTTTTCTTGACGCTACTAAGGAAAACGCAAAAAATACAGTACAAAAAAGCATACCGCGACATTATTTCCGCGGCAGAAAATAAGCTTATTTTGCAGGTGCGACTTTATTTCCGCGGGGGGTGCGACTTTATTTCCGCGGGGGGTGCGACTTTATTTCCGCGGGGGGTGCGACTTTATTTCCGCGGGGTGCGACTTTATTTCCGCGGGGGGGCGACTTTATTTCCGCGAGGTGCGACTTTATTTCCGCGGAAATAATGTCGCGCGTCCGAGATACTGTAGATTTCATTCGATTCTTCTACATCTCCTATGACTTGTCCTTTACGTAAAATCATCACTTGGGGTGTGCTGTTGTTGATAAGCATCTTGCTTTTTCCTTCTCTGTCGAAATTACAAACTGCGTCGGCCATTATATGCTTTCCTTGCGGGTCATCCGCCGGTGTGACATAAAGATTCTTGTTTTGGAGCGCTGGAGTATTGTGTTCCAACTGTACTGTGATCCACCTCGCTTCGTTCGGTTCTATAACCATTCGCTTGACTATCTTGATAGGCTGTGTGCTTCTCGTCGAGGCATCTTGAGTTGTCGGTCTTCGCGTCGACGGCTCTGTTACCTCTTTGACTTGCTGTGTCGTTTGGTGTCCTTCTGGTGGTTTGAACATTATTTCTATTCCCAATGTTTTGAAGGCATTCGTGCCGATGATAATTTCGTTCGGCGGATCGCTCCTGGCTGACTTGACGAGATGGAAGACTACTCTCCCTTGTCGTCCCGTGTGTAACAGCTTCACGTTTACAGCTATCTGGGCTTTGACTTCCATATAACATCCAGAGGCGTCTACGATGTTTGAGTCTAATGTTGTCAAAGGATTTAGTACTTCGATATGATCTTTGGGAGAGGCGAGTGACAGTACCATGTCCCTATAGACTTCGACTGACATCACTGATGGCTGTGCGCCACTGTCGACCAAGCTTCTGCATCTATAAGTGCCGACTTCGACATCGTATAATGGCTTCTGCCCAAAGTAGGGAAGTTCTTCTGTTCCTAGTGTGTTTACTTCGTATGGAGTCGTTATGCCACAGGCGTATTTTAGCAATTCCAACGGCGGTTGTTCTGCCTTGTTGACTTCCATGACATTGACTCTTGGTGGTCGATCGCCTTGCTGTTGGTTATTGTTGAAATTGTGATTATTTGGAGGATTTTGGTTTTGTCGTTGGAAATTATTTCTTCCTTGATTCTTTGGCTGTTGATCATTGTTGTACCCGGATCTGCCGTACCCTTGATTCTGTTGTTGTGGTCGTGGATCTGTTCTAGGGGTTTGTGGACATTGCTGTCGGAAATGCCCTGGCTGTCCGCAGGTGTAGCACGTTGGTTGACTATTATTTTGCTGGGTCGGTGGATTTTGTGGCCTGTTCTCTACTTGTTGTTGTGGCCTTGGACTCTGTCCGGTATTGTATCCTTGTCTCCGATTGGATGGCGTCGGGTTGTTCGGTGACAAACTCAGGCAGTGTTGTCGATTCCTCTCCCATTCAAACACTAAGTCTTTTAGCTCTTTGTATACTGTTGATCGGTCATATTTTTCCAATATACGTAGGGCGTCAATCGATCTGGGCCATGTCATTATTTGCCGGTAAAGATGAGTTGCTCGGATGAAGCTTATCTCGGCTGCTGGCATCGACGGGTGGGCTTGTCTCGTCAGTCTTTCTAAGGCGTCACAGTACTTTACGAGCTGGTTATTTTCCAATTTCAATTGTTCAAGTCTCTGCATAGATTTCAGGCTTTCTACTTGCTCATCTTTCCTTAGCAGCGGTGCGAGGGCGACGATAATCGAGGCGAGATCTCCTTTTTGCAGGTCAGGATCCAATGATTTATAGCAGCGCTTTGCCTTCTTGTCGAGGAGGGGAATGAAAAGGTTTCTCCGGTCGTCTTCTGAGAAGATCGAGCACGGGTATTTGCTGTCAAAGCTTATGAGGAATTCTCTCAGTGTTCGGTCTCCTTGACCCGTGAATGGTTGTAACGGTGGCAATGCTTGGCTTTTAAAATAAAGTTCAGTTGGTGTGGGTGCTAGTCCAGAATAAT
This sequence comes from Oscheius sp. DF5033, assembly GCA_964036215.1. Classification (NCBI taxonomy): domain Eukaryota; kingdom Metazoa; phylum Nematoda; class Chromadorea; order Rhabditida; family Rhabditidae; genus Oscheius; species Oscheius sp. DF5033. Next base: position 56,969 of record CAXIWN010000004.1, on the reverse strand, counting down.
TATTGAGTCCATTATTTTCCCTTTGCCCCCTATACGATAAATTCTCACTTTGTAGGTGGGGGTGATTGGAAAGACCTATTGGAGGCATGAGCAATCTTGATGGCGCGGACGATGGTCGACCCATAAACTCCCGAGATGCCTGAAATTCGTTGTCACTGCTGTTCATCAATTGTGCGGCTTGAGCACGCCGATACTCACTGGGTGTTCCAGTGGATAGACCATATAACAGCTTCATCGACTCGGTTGGGCTACTTTGATCCTTGTCGTTCTGTAATTTGGATTTTAGTTCCTTTATTTCAGTTTTCAGATTGTCGTTTTCCTCTACGATTTGCCCCATTTGTGTCTCCCATTGGTCAAAGGGTACCTCTCTTTTTGCGCAAAAGTCTAGCAATTTGCTGTAAATTCCGTGTATTTCCTCGCTGGCTTTCAAAAAGTTCGGTGTTTGGGTAAGAGTGGTGAGGTCGGTCAAAATCCTTTGCATGTGGTTTGCGAATTCCAGCAGGCGGTCTACTTTCTCTGCACCCGTAAGTCCCGTCTCCAAAAGACATTTGTATAATTCTGGGCTAATCAGAGCGTAAATTCCTAAGCCGTCTATTTCTCGCCTAATGTTTTCCGTAGCTTGTTCAACTAGTTCAAAACCCTTGCTGCGGTCTTTGATGGCTAATTTGGCAGTTAGCAGATTGTCTACTTCGCTTGTATAGTTTGTCAAAAGGTTCTCTACATAGCGCTTCCATTCCTCAGGTGATAAGCTACGAACCTCATTTGACGGATGGGGTGTCTTCCCGCTCATGGGAGTAGTGGTATCCATTGGCTCTCGGGGTTCAGACTCCGGTGTTTCGATTTCACGGTCTTCGTTCTGCGACATAGTTGTACTTCCTGTAATTTGATCTTTGATTCCTATTTAAATTTGATAAAATGTAAGAGCAGTTATTTGTGAGAACCTCCGGCGTTCCTTCTTAGTATGGCAACTAAGAGTCGAGTCGATACCTGTGTGGCAGCAGGTAGAATTTCCTTAAAAGTTTCTTCTTTATTGGTTAATTGGGTAATTAACTGACGCCTCGAAGTTATACAGCGATAACTCCGGAATCCTATGTAGAGTGGAACAAGATGTGGCAATCAAGTTAGACAATGGGGATGACTGTTCAAGAGCAAGATATGGCAATCTAACTCCGACAGCTCTAGTAACTACCGTTTGGCAACGGATTTATGCCACTAGGAGAGGTCTTCGGTTCGAAATTGGTTCTGGCCCCCACTTAACGTGAATAGACTCTGGGTTTAAGTAACGACCAGGGACTAAACACGCGGAAATCTCGATTTTTGACACTTTTTGCAAAGAGTCAAAACCGGAAGAATAGAAGATCTCGAAGAAACAATCAATACAGTACACTATATATAAAATAGTGGTTTATTAACCAACCAACAATTCAATTATAACAGAAAAATAGTAAATATCTCTGCTATAAGAGCAGGTAATGATAAACAACAGAAATAATCTCGAGCAACGCGCTCGGTAACAAAACAGACACACACTCTCTGGGAAAAACAAACAAAACTAACTGAAAACAGAAAAAGGACGCCAGTGGCGCTAACATCAGGAAAGGGCGGGATATTTAAAAATGAATAACCGAGAAAGACTAGGACGGGAATAATTATCACGAAATCACTGTCGGCCTTCATATGATCTATGTAACTTAATACTCCTTTTTCCAAATTTAAATTTGATGCTCTTTTAATGATTTTTTCCGCTAAACTTGTTGCAAATATTTTGGATATTATTTTAGCATAAAAGAAATGATAGAAAACGATATATTTTGAGCAACTCCAAGAGGAAAAAATTGGAAGAACAGCAAACGCGCTCCAACCCGTCTCCGAAGCGGACTCCTCTATCTCGACGTTTTTAAATTGTTGGTCTTTTACATTTTTTTACGTTTTTAATTTGTTGGCCTCCTCTATCTCGACGTTTTTAAATTGTTTTGAAGCACCCTGGAATTTTTTTGTTCTTGTCCCTTTTACTAGAAATTGAATGCTGCTCAGGGCGCCATTATTATAAACCCCTACCGATTTAAGCCAATAAATTCTATAAAAATGGGGCTACTGATAACTTCTAACATTTCAAATCTCCCAACGATGCGACATGGAGAATAATTGGTTTGACCGAGGTGAGAGCGGCGAATAGAGGTCAAGGCGCACGCGGCCACCAGTCAACCCCTCGCCGCCAACGCAGTTCATCTCTTCATTTACCCTTTGAATTTCTCCAGAAACCTTAAGATCCATGCCAACAATTACTAAAAGCGGGCTAATCCGCTTCTCTGCCGGGTGTATTCTTTGGTTAATCCGGCTGGCAATTACAGCTACAGCCAGCTATGCATTATCAGGCGCTCTGTACCATTTAACCTATCTTCAATCCATGGATAAGGTAAAATTACCAGGACTATGATATATTTTTCAGCTTCTCTATCCAATTTTTCCCGGACATTCTGCAAGAATCAAGAAAATGGCGCGCCTTTGGCCACCACTTGATTATCCGTACCTGTGGATCCTGCATTCCGCATCGTTGCTATTAATTTTTGGGTAGAAAATAAGCTTCTATTAATGAAAAATTACAGCCGATTCGCAAAAGAAGAGCATCTTATTGATGCGGTTAAAAGGCTGGGATATTTCAAAGCTGGCGTAACTCCGCCACAGAAGTTGGTCTTCTCCTTTTTACTTTGTGTACTTGTAGCCGTGGCAGAATTCCAGGTGGGAGTTTTTGCTTTAAAATCACACTTTTCAAGTAAGTTTCAGTAAACAGACCTAATTTTTCTGATCAAAATGCAGGTAAAATTATAGAAAACTTGGGAATCAGGAGATATAACTTTTTTAAATTGGCGCGCGTTTACGTGGTGAAAAAATAGCACCCGTTGAAGGTCACGAAAATCTTATCCAGTTTTACATTTCTGTCAAAATTGAAGTTGCGCAAAAAGTTTCGCGTTTAAATTACATGGAAGACGAGTTGCCACTGGGTCAGCGTCAGCAAAAACAGCTGGCGGACCTAATTCCGCTGATAGATGTTTGAAAAAAGACATCGAGTTCAGTCCAGGACTCCTATCCGTGACGCAAAATTTCCCGTTTTGAATAATGACGTTCCCAACTGGTCAATGAGTGCACCATTATATTTCCAAATTTCAGTTCCTCCTCCCCATGATCCGTCTCTCCGAAATGCATCCTGTCATTCTTTTCATGGACTTTTTTTACATGCTACAAATTTCATTTATGGCAAAAATTGCCATAAAATCTACTAGTTTCCCAATCAAGCTCAAAGAAGAATAAATGAGAGTATTTATTTCAACAAAAAATTGTATAAATTGACAAAAAATAAAGCTGGATAATTACTTGAACCCGTAAAGTGGATCGCGGCATAGTTGGGGAGATTTCTCATAGTTTTTAAAGGAAAATGTATCTCAAAAATAGAATCACATTAACAGCAGCGAAGCCAGCAGCAGTGGAAGTGGATGCCTGCTGGGAATCTGCCCGTTTCTGGTACATCCAGCCGTCGTCTCCTTCTTCCAGATCATAGTCTTTTACGTTGTTTTCTGAGGCTGAAATTTGGATTTAAAGAAAGTTAAGGGAAATCTAATAACGAAAAGTGTTCTGTTCTTCTGTGGTACCGTGCTAACAGCCGGAGGGTCAGGAGATCGACCCCCGGTTGCGGTCTAACTTTTTGTTGTTTTTTTTTAGTTTTACCCTTTCCGGTGGATTTTTTTTCGCTGTTTCTGCTTCTCAGGGTTTCTGGGGCTGTTCGGAACGTTCCTGAGCAAAAAAAACTGCTTAAAATGGTAGTTCCTCCGATTTAACTGACATTTTAAAGAAAAGCAGTGCATAGGGGCGAGGGGGCTACGGCGACCGCACCAGGTCACACAGTGGTTCGATTCCCGACGGGATCAAATTTTTTTTGCTTTTTTTCTTTTGTCCTCACTCCCTTCTTCTGTAGATGCGTTTTTAAGTTTTTAGCAGGTCTAATAAGCATAAATGAGCTCATATTCTGCTAATTTCCCACAGAAATTTAAAAAATCTCGATTATTACCATCTCTCGTCGGCTCGGCGTCTCTTTCCATTGCCTGATCATGTTGAATTTCTTCTTCGGAATCCATAACTTTAGGCACTTCATAATCCAAATCTTCTTTCTTCGGATGGTGATCCCAATAATCATCATTATCATCCTTCTTTTCTTCGGATGAATCCGCCCTAAATTTTTTTATTCTCAAAAATTGTGCTGAAAATCTTACGTGAAGTCGATGCTATGTTCTTCGCCAGTTTTTACTGCAGCTTCTTCTAAAACACCAGCGACAGCGCTGACTGTCTCGGGATCGTGCTCTTCTTCATCTTCTTCAGTGGCTTCTTCTTCTTCTTCCAAATGAGGTTCTGTCATGATTTCATCCCTAAAAATATGTAAATTTTAGGGGAAAACTGCTCGTACCCCAAGTCAATTCCATGCTCTTCTGCTGCTTTGGTAGCAGCGTGTTCCAGTACTTCGGCTACGGATCCCAGAGAATTGGATGGCGGTTTTTCTATGGCCGTTTCTTCAGAATTTTGCTCGGTTGGCTCGGAATGGGTGTTTTCTAGAAAATTTCAGAATTTCATTTTTATACCGATTTCTAGACGAATCAACTGTTAAATTAGGCAATTTCTGTCGTTTTCAACCTTTTTGGTCAAGTTCGGCAACTTCAAACGCCTGCCAAAACACGGAAACAGGACCTACAGCAAAATTTTTGCGACTATTCAATAGCTCAGACATTTCGCTACGAGCTGCAAAAAATAGCTGGGCTGTAGCCCATTTTTATCAAATGATATGGAAGATTTTAACAATTTTAGATATCCAGATATCATAAAATCTTCAGAAAACAGAGAAAATTCAGAAGTTCCGAAAGTCAACCAAATTACAGTGATGACGCCAGTATTTTGAATTCTTGACACAAAAGCTTTTGGAAAACTGTTTTCCAAAGGGAAAATTGGTTAATTTCACGATAAAAATGTACCTGGATCATTGTTCCAACTGGCAGTATCTGGCTCATGATCCGGTTCCAAATCCTCATCTGTCAATTCATCACTGTCATAATTTTCTATCTTTCTGCCATGCTCCTGCTTGGGTCGTTCCGTTGGCTCCGGTTGTCTCTCTTCTTCCTGCTTCTTTTTCTCCTCCCGTGCGGCCATCAATTTTCTCAAATCTTCTTGCCTTCTTTCCTCTTCTCTTGCCCTCTGCTCCGCTCTCGTTTGTTCTTCTCGTTGATTATTGTAATCGCCTTGGGCAGGTCTTCGGATTTCGTTTTGTTGCGTTGTGACGCGGTTCCTTTCTATTTCCTCTCTTCTAGCCATCTCTTGACGGCGCTGTTCTTCCATGACTCTTCTTTCCTCCTCCCGGCGACGATATTCTTCCATATATCTTTGACGCTCAGCTTCTTGGGCTTTTCTTCTTGACTCCTGAAAAAAAAAGCATTAAATTTGAAAGGGCAGTTTTCCCCTTCTCCAAATTTATATTTCTATAACAGAGAGTTGATTTTTCTGATTAAAATGCAGTAAAAATTTTAGAAGCCAAAAAATGTATAAAAAACTGTAATTTTGAAAATTTTTCTGGTGAAAAGCGGCCGTTTTATAAAAAAATATCGTACCTCTTCTTGAATTTTCCTTTCATAATCCATTTGTCTTTGGTCATTTAGCCGAGCTTCTTCTTCTTTTCTCATCGCTTCATTTCTCTCCTGTTCTGCAATTTTTTCTCGATCTTGTGACCGTTCTGTTTGAGATTTATCTTCACCAACTAAAAATTTAAAATCTTATTTAAAAATAAATAAATGCTACTTTTGAATTGACACCGATCGCCAGAATAGACGCCTATAAGGCAGATACAGCTGTGAACAGACGGATCAGAAAATGAAAATGCACACATTCCACCATTTTCGCATCTAAAAAATGAATTTAATAGGTTTTATAGGCAAAAACAAACCGTATTCTGCAATTGGATTGGGGAAAGACTAGTCCTTGGCCGGAAGGATCAGACGCTACCCAAATTGGGAGCAAAAGGAGAAAACACCACCGCATAGAATGGCGTGGATTCTGAAGGAAAGATTGTAGGCTGTATAAAAATTAAAGAATTTGTATGATATGCAGGAAGAAGAATCAAGGTTTTTGAAATTGGGTGAATTGATTACAGGAAACGATACCGGATTTGCACCAACTCAATTGCTAGTTTTCTTCTGCGCTTCATGTTTCGTTTAGCCAATTTTTTTGGCAGCGCCATTTTATGGAGCAAGATTTTTGGGAGAGCCAAATTTTCTGGAAGTTTATTTTTAGCGTACTATTTTTTTGCATACGAATTTTGGGAGAGTCAATTTTTCTGGGCGAATAATTTCTGGGGCCCCAATTTTCTCACTGAGCCATTTTTGTGTGTACAGTTTTTGGGAGATTCAATTTTTCTAGACGCGTGAATGTTTTGTAGCTCAAATTTTTGGATCTTTTCATTTACCAGAATGGCTAGCAGCTTTGAACATAAAAATGTCAGCAAGTCAAAAAATTAGATTTTCAGTATCATTTTGGTGTAAAAAAGCTCATGATATCTGGGAGGATCAATAGAAATTGCATCATAAAGTGATTGGATCTAAGAGAAAGTGAAGATTGTCTTCTAACTGGCCTCATTTATCTGTGCGAAATGTGTTAAACAAACAATAGTCAAAGTGTCGAGCCTAATTTCTTTTGTCGTAGCCTCTTTGCAGCCAATTATACTTGTGTCGGCTCGTCTAACAGACCGCCTGCCGCAGCCATAAAAATGTTCGGTTCAGAGACAGTTGTTACAGCCAGGATGAGGTCAATAAGGGCCAGGAGATTATCCAGCGGACCCTTGGAGTACTAAAGGAAAAATCAGCGGAACTATAGAAGAAGTTGAAGGTAAAGTGGTCAGCGGCAGAGAAGGTGTGAGTAAAAAGTATTGGCTACGGGGCGTATAATTGAGTGGAGTGGCTGTTGGTCCCAACAAACGGAGGTTTAAAGTGGACCGAGGCTTGGTTGGCGAGAGGAGAGGAGGGAGAGTTGACCCGAGAAGGGGACAGCTGACCCATCGAGGTGGGGGCAGAAAGTAGGAATTGAGGGGGGGACAGCCAGCGAAAAAAATAGGATCATGGACAAATTTGACACAAAAGTGCCGAAAACCATTCAGGCGTGTCAGCAACTGGAAATTATGGTTAAGTCGCTTTTTTTGGACCGGAACCTTCTATTTTCAAAAACAAATAGAAAGAAAATTTAGAAAATTAGTGGAAACCAGCAACCTAGCCTTTAAGATCTTTTGCAATTATGATAATTTTTAGCAAATTAAGCTCTTTGCATGTTTTTGCATTTATCTAGCTTGCAAATTTTAATTTGACGACTACATCAAAAAAGAAGGATAATTTTGCAACATTTCCAATTAGCCATGGGCCTGACGCCCTTTTTCCCTCCCTAAACGCTCGTTAACTTAAAAAATTCATATCTCCTGATTCTATATTTCCAATTTACTGCAGTTTTTCAGCGCATTTTGATCAGCAAAAAAAGAGTCCTATTTAAAAAAAATCAAAGAGCGCTCATGCCTTTTTAATGAAACCGCGATCGTCCATAATTTAACTTTTCTATATTTTCCCCTGACAGCTTTTGATGCATAAGTGTTTCAAAGCAGCTGCTTTGCATATTTCGCGATTATGTTTTCTTTTTGTGACGAACAATGGCAGTGATTCATCTGCTTTTACAACACAAGGGAAAGAGATGAAAATTTCGTCATCATAATATTCAAAGTTTAATAGAAATCCCTTTCCAATACTCATAAAATTCAAGAAGGAACATCTGGTTGATCCACGCGATGTCGACATTCGCGTACAACCAATAAACTCGCAAGCTGGGATGGATTTTTTTGGCGCAATTTCCAGCAGAAAATTATAGTAACAATTAGAAATCTGAATTGTCTGATTATTCTAAAGGGGTCAAAGCGTACTTTTTTCAGCTAATTTTATTACATAGAATCGATTTTTTTGTTAAAAATGCAGTAAAAAATGTAGAAAACGGTCTTCGATAGCAGAAGTTAAGACTTTTTTAAATTGTCGTACGTCGAAAATTAGGGCATCTGTCATCTTGCTAATATAAAATCGTGCAATTTTCTTCGTTTTATAGCTTTTCCTTTTTTTCAATTGTCTGGTAACAAGTTTAAAAACTTAAAAATGCGCAAAACGCGCAAAAAGTTTAATTTTTTAGCTACTGTAATTGGAAGAAGTCTGCTCATCTTCAAGGGACGCTGAAGGATTAAAAAATATTTTTTGAAATTCTTTTGTTTTCTTCTTTCTGGTTTTTAAAAATAATCTATTAAACTATTATAGCATAGTAAAATAAGAAAAACACAAAATAGAACTGTAAACAACTTTTCCTAGATTATATTTGCGCAGCGCTTGTTTTATTTAAAAAAAAATTAAATTTTCAATAATACAGCTACTTGACTACCTTCAATTGATTTTCTAAATTATTGCTAGCTGCTATTCATTATTTCTAGCATGAAAAATAAGCTAGAAACGAGAAAATATTAAAGAAAAACGCGAAGAATGGTTAGATGGATTGAGCCGACGGGCTGCCCGCGAAATTCAAACTTCCGCCAATTGGCGGAAGATTGCAACTTTAATAATATGTATCTTTTTATAGAAAAATCTCCCAGCAATAAGAATTAGTGCATGATAATGAGAAAAATCAGCTCTATTTAATAAGATCAACTTGAAAAAATCCTTCAGTGACCCTTGAAATTGTTTAAAGGAGTTTGTGTCCCATTAACATTTTTAAAGAAAAACGATGTTAGCCTATAAAAACGGCAAAAAGTCGAGGAAAAAGCCAGCTACAATCGTAGCCAACATGTGTCGGATAAAGGAAGCTGCAATAAAGAAGCGTGTCTTTCACTCGCCGAGTGTACAACAGCAGTGGCAACTGAGATGCGACTGGGATTAGCCTGCCACATAACAGAAATGCTCTATATTTTAATATTAAAAATATGCTAAGACTTTTTATATTAGGTCGCGTCAAAAATCTTTAGAAAAACGCCATAACTTTTCTAATTTCCAAGCTACTTGGGAGTTTCAGGTGTCAAAATGTTCCTTGGGACCTGAAGAAAAGTATGGTGAAAACCAGAATTCCGGAGGAGCTCATCTCCGGGTACAGGCCCGCGCCGCAGTTTTGGCCAAAATCTATTTTGAGGCATAACTTTTGAGGAACGAGAGATTTACAAAAACGGTAAACATAGAAAGAATCTCTAGTTCGAGACGGTCATGCTGCACCAAGAAAATCCCGGAAATCTTTCACCCGCCGCGCGTAGGCCCTCATTCTAAAAAAAGGACATCATGGCCGAGTGGGTTTTGGAAATTACGGCCAGAACGACCAGGGTTCAATCCCAGCCGGTGAGAATACGGCGACAAATCTCTTTTTCTTTTTTTGCTTTTGGTGCAATGTACTTCTACGGCCATGTTATGCTATATTTCGAAGAATGCGGGCAAAAAATCCTGATTCAACCAAGCTACGCGCATTCGAGGCTTTTCCCTATAGTAAAATATGGCTAAATTAAGACAATTTCGCGAAACTACCGTAAAAACAATCTTGATGGGTAAAACAGCTGTTTT